>CM043698.1:152212624-153610124 GCA_023935145.1 Bretschneidera sinensis
AAATTAAAAAAAGGATGCACGAATGGCAAATGCCCTGATTGAATTGAATCGTATGCTTCATCTCACAAGGTGTAATATGCTTCGGTGATGAGGCCACGATAATCAATGTTCTGTTTTAATTTTTGAATTTAAATTACCGCGATAAATCGAAACAAATTAATATATCTTAAATATGTATAGTAAATATTTATATAAATGGTTTGAATTTCACTAAAAAAGAGCTGAATTTCATAAATGGTCTCTCAACGTCTGTAATATGTTTAAATTGATCCCAAATTTTTTTAATTAAGCAAATATATCCATGATTATGTAAATATACGCAATATATAGTTTTATTGACTTTTTATTTAATTATGTCATCATTTACTAGGTCAACAAACCATTTTATTAGGACTGCATAGGAAATGAGCCTACTAAATTTTCTAATCCCTCAAGAATATGAGTAGTAGATAAACGGGTTTAGATGGGTATGTATATTAATTTTTAAAATCCAATGGGAATGGGTAGTATCATTTGTTACCCGTTAAACCCGATTATATTTATTTCTTATTTGTAAAACATATTTTTAATATAATCTTCAAAAAAAAAAACATGATGTTACAAAGATTTGAACCCATGACCCAAATTTTAAGGGTGTGAAATCTTGATTTTTTTTATTGTGAATTATTATTGATAATTTATAATTTAGATTGAATTAACATTATGAATTATTTTTGGTGATTTACGATTTAAATTTTATATTGTCATTATGAAATTTTCTTTGGGTTAGGAAAAAATTAACGGTTGGATTGGAATCGGATAGAGTAACCGCTTTGATGATCACACTAGTATGGGTAATGAAAAATCTAACAAAAATGAGTATTGATAGTGAAAGTAAAAAATAAACGAAAAACAAGTAGAGTATTAAGTATTAATTCATTAAACGGGTATAGTGTGAGTAGGAAAAAAATCATAGGTACCTTACCTGTCGCAATTCTTATGCACAGCGCTTACACCGATCTATGTAAATATTTTTTTTTGAAGACACTCTAAGTCTAAAGGGTCATAAAAGATTGTGTGGTCGATCGATCTGTGATTGGTAATCAACTCAAACAATAAGAATTATGTAATATTGGAATGTATGATAAAACCTTAAACCAAAATTAAAAGAAAATTGGAGAACCACAAATCCCGCTCATAACAAAAAAACATTGGAGAACAAATGATGAAAGAGGTTTGCCTTCGTATGTACGAGTACCACAACCAAAAAGTCGAAAAGAATAAATCCTAATTATATTTTATAATTTCTTCTTTACTTTTCAAGTTTTAATTACTTTTTATTCAATAAAAAATTAATCATTTAAACATTCGATCTACTTAGAATTATTTATTAGAAACAACTTTGTAAAGTAAGTTAAAACTTTTAAATTCAATACTTTACTTAATATGTGTTAGCCAAAACTATGATATCCAATTTGGGATGGAGTGAATAGTAAATAGTTTTGGTTTTTTTACTGCATATATGTGCACAATAAAAACTTGTTGGAAACTATTTTTAGGCGTCTTACTTTATTCATGAGGTAAAAAATAAAAGATAATTTGTCTCCTTTCATTAAGAATCACTGGTATACATAAAATTCAAACTTGCGTGTTAACTATCTTAATTAAAAGATTTAGAATCGAATTCTGCTCAAACTAAAGATCTTGAGGATAAAATAAGAAAGGAGTTGCCTAACCAATAAAAAAAAATTCATTCTCCAAAATTGTATATGCAAAAAATAGAAACAAACAAGCAAATCCATCAATACTTCACCTTTCTTTTTTCTAAAAAAGAACTGAAAAAATATCATCTACAGACTAATTTAAGCTAATTTCCATATTGGACAACCACCCTAAATCTATATAAACACCCTCTTCAACAAAGCAGAACCAAAAAAAAGAAGAAGACTAGATAAACACATCAAAACAACATTAATTATCATCAAGAAAAAAAGAATTAGCTGGTAGCTAGCTATGGGGTTCTCCAAATATTTGTTTTGGGGTTTTATTTTGATATGCATGGTGATGTTCAACAAGATAGAGGTTGCAGCTTCTCGTGACAATGTTGTCTTCACTGATCAAACGAATCGCGTTTTGAATGAGGGCGAAAGACAACCTGCCAATCCTTACACCCGTGGTTGCTCAAAAATTACTAGATGCCGCGGCAGCAGATAGCTTCGATCTCAATTAATGGCGGGGCTAAATGAGCAGAATGAATTTATATGGATTCAAGCAGAGCAATGTTGGTGGTTGATTAAATAACTATTTGCAGATTTTTAATATTATAATATGATGTCTGAAGGAATGCAACCCTTATGTGGTTGAATATGTATATATATTTTTAATTATTTTTATACATTGACCAGATAGGAAAATCGAACCGGACTCTTTTACATAGAAAACAGAGTCAGTTGAATTTGTATATATAAAGAGAATAAATATGTATAAAGTAGAATAATGCAAGTGTAAATTAATGTAATTGTTGTATCAATTAAAAAATGTTATTATTGTAATGAAAGTGATATTAGTTAAGTTTTTTTTTTTTTGAAGTCATTCAAGAAATCCACATTGGGGAAGGAAATGAGATGATTACTGATGTTGAAAAATTTCACTCAACCAATGATACAACAATATGTGATAAGGGTCAAGGTGTAATTTCACAAACTCAGTC
Organism: Bretschneidera sinensis; assembly: GCA_023935145.1. Lineage (NCBI taxonomy): Eukaryota > Viridiplantae > Streptophyta > Magnoliopsida > Brassicales > Akaniaceae > Bretschneidera > Bretschneidera sinensis. The sequence goes on from CM043698.1 coordinate 152,215,314, forward strand.
AAACGATTAATTATACATTTACATGTGACATGAGCAAAACGGTATTTTCACCTTTAGATATTCTGACCAGCCACATAAATTACTTTATAGTAATTACCTCGATACTAAAACTGAGTAAATCTTAATATTATTACCTTATTATAACAGATTTTGGTTTTCTCAATTTTAAGAAAGAACTTTAGATTCAAATTAAGCTCATATTAAACTTCAATTGTTTTTAGATGGACAAGATTTTGCCATCAAATAAAAACAATGTCATATCAATTTTTTTGTCTAGGCTTAGGTTGTGAATTTTTTTTTTAAACTAAAAGTACTTTCCACGATCAGATTGAGTAAGCAGAAGAAATTAAATCTCTCTCTATTTGATGGCAAAAATTACATTCAATTTAGGAAAATTTCATGAACCAAATTTAGATAAGAATCTCTGTAAGTGCATTAGAATGCTATTTTAGCAAATGTTTTCAAATGTATTAATAAAACGCATTTCGGAAATACATGGTGCAAAACACACCAAAGTGCATTAAAAATTGCAAGATTCTTAAAAAGCATACGTCTTCTTCGTTGGGGTGTACGTACGCTTTGTATAGGAGCATGGGACTTGCACGCTTAATTGTGTGACACAATTTTGTAATTTTTTTGATTAATTGACTGAAAATGACGTCATTTTGAGTTTTGTACGACTATTTTACTCAGGTTATTACTTGTTTTTAATATGTTTATACTCATGAAGCATTTAGAAATATTGATAGTTAAGTTATTTGATTTTTTTAGAATTCTAATTATATAACTATTTTGATATTAAAATTAATTTATTATTTTTAAATGTAAAAATAGATACACTAATGACAAATGCCTAGAATGAATTGAATCGTACACTTTGTCTCACAAGGTGTAATATGCCTCGGTGTCTCGCCATCATTTTTTGGTTCGAAAATAAAATTGTTCGATGCAACTTTTATAAAACCCCTAAACGTCTTAAGTTTGTCAAATATGGAACATTTAATTGAGTTTCTTGATGTATTGGGGTTAAATCTCCATGCTAAGATATATACTTAGGTAACGGATCGAAATTTTGAGAATTTTTTCTCCGGTTTTAATTATTTGAATTTAAAATACAACAGTTAATCGAAACAAATCAATATATCTTAAACATGTATATTAAATATTTATGTATATGGTTTTAATTTCTTTAAAAAAAAGATAACTAAATTTCGTAAATAATCTCTCGACGTTTATTAAATCAATAAATCATCTTGTCAAGGTTGAATGCGAAAAAAACTGAATAAATTTTTTCACCCCTCGAACGTGAGATCTTTAGACACGAATATTTATCTCTGTCTGTATCATTGAGCTTACACTTACTAATTAAAGAATCAAACATTGAGTTAAGAGAAAAAATTTGGAATTTGCTTTAATTAACTTGATTAAGTGATATGATTATAAAATCTTGTGGAATATTTATTTAATTTAAAAGTTATTGGACTAATTAGAACAGATGGCAATAGTCGGGGGCCATGAGCGTAATTAGCCAAAAAAAAACCTACCCTAATCGTCCAACGCATCCTCTTTCTTCTCTTCTCTACTGCCACCCAAGTCCCAAGTCTTGACTCTCTCTCTCTATCTCTCAAGGGCCGAGCTCTCTAACTGGAAAATTGACGCCGTCCGTCACCGACGATAGGTTACAAGCTAGCTTCTCTCTCTTTCCCGTTCTGTTCTCTTTATCTCACAGACCAGCGCTTCTGGTCTTTGACACACCCCTATTCATTTGATTACAGGTCTTGTTCTCCATCAATGGAGGACCAGTCTCCAGATCAGATCCCTCCGGTTAACGAGATGGAGTCACTTTCCGTCAACTCTGAGGACCAACCATCTTCATCAGCTCCCAGTACCCAGTAAGTTCAACCTCAAAACATATTTTCAACTTTTTGTTTTTGTTTTGATATTAACGTAATGCCAACAGATAATAAAACGACGTGGATTTTTTACTTGTATATTATGTGAAGGTTGGTTTGGTTAGGATTATTCGGAGAAGTGATGATTATCGATAATTGATTTGAGATGTAAGCAAATCGGTGAATGATTCAATTATGTTTGGTTAGTACATCGCAAAGGAAAAGAAAGAGTTTTCTTCTGTAGTATTCATTCTACGGTTTGGTTAGGATTATTCGGAGAAATTGTGATTATGTTGCCTTCTTTTGGCTATTTTAAAGCTGTGTTAATGCGGTGATTATAATTTTTTTCCCTTTATATACTAATTGGGTTGCCTTTTATTTGCAATGCCGATGGAATTGTAGCTAAAGTAAATTGAACAACGGACAATTCAAACCTTACCCATCATTTGTATATATCCTTTGGTAACCAAGGAGAGACATATTAGCCATAAGAGATTGCTGTATCATTCATTGATTTGGACTTTGGATAAGTACTCAGAAATACTCAAATCGTAGTTTCTATTGCGACAAAGTGAATAGTTTAATTTTGATAAATTTGTGGCTAGTATTATACTTGTGGTTAGTGTTATTGGGTTGATGATAAGTGGGTGATTGGGCTGTTGATTCAGGATGAGCGAAGAGGAGAGGAGATTTCAGATTGTGAGGAGCATCGGGGAGGAGTGTATACAGGAAGAAGAGTTGAGGAATCTTCTCGCCAAGAAGCCTGAACCCATTTGCTATGACGGGTTCGAACCATCGGGAAGGATGCATATAGCTCAGGTCTGTTTCTTTTACTGATTTTTTTGTTAGTTTAATGTTCCCAAGCTAAACTAATTTTTCAATCTTGTTCAAATCTCTTTCCCTGTGTGTCTTTTATCTTTTTTTTTTTCTTTCCAAATAATAGTATAGAAAATTATGCTACGTCAGATTGTTGAAGTGTGACATCTACAGAAGAGACACTAAATATGGCGTACATAATTGATAATATAATGCTTCAGTACCGTTTCATGCATACCTGCTGAATATTAGCTCACATAAATCATTAGTACTACACTTACCAATGGTATGCAAGTAAATATGGTAAAAATATAAGAAACTGAGTTCCTAAAATATGTTTACCTAGAGTAATGCATTTGTGTGTATGAATAAATTGTTATCAATTTTCTGTGTGCTCTGTGCCCTTGAAATTCTTTCTAACACGCATTTTGGTTACAACAGTGCATGAATAATCCCTGAGATATAGCACTGGTAGAATAAGTTTATATATTGTTAGAAGATAATTTTCCTTGTGTACTTTTTGTTATTATACTTTCATTTCCACTGTTGACCTTTTATTTCTCTGTTTCGCTTTTAATTGATCAGAACCTTAGACCTTATGGTCAATTTTTCTTTTGCAGGTAAAGAGAATTTGCTTGTACGATTACAATTTTGAACCATAGCCATGATTATAGTGGCTTGTCTCTCTTTGTGGGAGGATCTTTCAATATAATTACTTAACTGGGTTTGTTGCCATCTTATTGGTGAACAGGGAGTGGTGAAGGCTATAAATGTCAACAAATTGACTTCTTCTGGTTGCAGAGTGAAAATTTGGATTGCAGACTGGTTTGCCCAATTAAATAACAAGATGGGTGGTGACCTGAAGAAAATTAAAACGGTTGGACAGTACTTGATTGAGATATGGAAAGCGGTTGGAATGAATAGTATAGGAGATAAAGTAGAATTTCTGTGGTCTTCCGAAGAAATTAACTCTAGGGCACATGAGTACTGGCCTCTTGTAATGGATATAGCTCGGAGGAACAAGCTTCCCCGAATAATGAGGTACATGGGTAATCCTTGGAAATTTTGTTCGTTGAAAGTCATTTACTAGGTTAAAGAACTCACATGGTGTTTTGCACCTTTTAGATGCGTTCAGATTATGGGGCGTAGCGAGACAGACGAGTTGACTGCAGCCCAGATTCTCTACCCATGCATGCAGTGTGCAGACATCTTTTTCCTGAAGGTGCAAAAATTTCTAATAAATCTATCTTGAAATAGTTACTATCATTTGCTGGAATGACATATAATGAAGGATATATCACGACTATAACTAGATCAATCACATAGGAATGCATAAGTCTGGACTGCCTCAATGTTTATAACTATGATTTACGGTTAGCTTTGTTCATTGTCTTGTGGTGGATTCTAAGGTGCCTTAATGCAAAATACTGCACCGTGTCTTTTATATGCATTTTGCGGTAAAAGTAAACATATACTTTTGGTGCTAAAATTCATACTTCTAGTGGTAAAAAAAACTTTACCATCAGATATATGAATTTTACCACAAAATATATGGGTAAGACACTGCCTTATTTTGCAACAAGGCACCCAAGTTGGCACCTCGTCTTATTATGTGTGTTTCTGTATTCTGTGGCTCCTGCTTACATTTTGTGTATGACAATTTTTGAAAGAGTACTTGGAACTGTTTTTCCTCTACAGGCTGACATTTGCCAGCTGGGCATGGATCAGCGCAAAGTAAATGTACTTGCAAGAGAGTATTGCGATGACATCAAGAGGAAAAATAAGCCCATCATCTTGTCTCATCGTATGCTTCTGCCTGTGCTCTTCCAAACTTATCCTATGAGTTCCTTCTGTTTTTTACTAATATGTTTTTTTAATCTTGGTTACCATCGCATGCAGATATGCTTCCTGGTCTACAGCAAGGGCAAGAAAAGATGTCAAAAAGTGATCCATCATCTTCAATCTTCATGGAGGATGAGGAGGTATGATGTGATTTTATTTCAGAGATTAACTGACAAGATGTCTGTATATAACAATGCTTAAAATGGATATTATAAATGAACCTGAATCAAAAGTACCTACTTTAGAATGCTATTCTCCTAACATTCTTTTGGTTGATGTCATAGGCAGAAGTAAATGTGAAGATAAAGAAGGCATACTGTCCCCCACAAGTAGTGGAAGGGAATCCATGTCTAGAGTACATCAAATACATTGTCTTCCCATGGTTTAATGAGTTCAAGGTGGAACGTAATGCAAACAATGGTGGTGATAAGTGAGTGTTATTAACCCATCATTACCTTGACAAGATCCTTTATCTTTCTGTTTATATGTTTGGTGGAAGGGCTTGGCCCAATTTGCAGAATTAATGCATATCCCTTGTTTCTTTTTTTAACTCCAGAATTTCCTTGAACTCAACTTATTTGTTAGTCTTGTTTACCATGAACTTTTTCTCTTTTATTTTCACTTAATTTACTAATTTCTGGTGGCACTCTCTTTGCATGATTCTACTGTAATTCAGGACCTTCAAAAGCTTTGAAGAACTTGTTGCTGACTATGAGAATGGGGAGTTACATCCTGGCGACCTGAAACCAGCACTGTCAAAAGCAATAAATAAGATACTACAAGTGAGTGCCTTTTTCCTGTTCCTGTGAACTTAATCATAATAGTTGAACCTCAGACCTAGAAGAAACCCCATCTCATCCTTTTTATGTCATATTTTGATTTTTATTGCCGATCTACTTTGATTATACATTAGAATTAGAGAAAGAAACAAGTGGAATAGACATTACCTTTAGAATGAGGAAAAGGGAAGAAAATTTGATAAAAGCTGTTAGAAATGAGCAACTTGATAAATTTCCTCTCGTTCTCCCTGAGATCTTTGTTGGATTTTAGAAAGTATCTTGTTAGGCTTATTTTTGGGTTGACTCAGTGTCTGGTGTAAGAATCTTTCTGATCTCTATTGCAAGCTAATTCTCAACTCGTTTTGTCTATACAGCCTGTACGCGATCATTTCAACAATGACCCTAATGCTAAGGATCTCCTGAAACGAGTTAAGGTATACATCTCATGTCCATGATTTGCTTTATTTTTCTTTTAATGATCATGATAGCTCTTTCATGAATGTCTATGGCATTAAAATCCCAATTTTCCTTATCAAACTATATGACATTTTTATCTCTTGGGATTTTGTATTATTTTTTATTCACATGATAGAAACTCGACCTTTGTTTACGGTTTTGCAGAGTTACAGAGTCACAAGGTGATGTGGAAGAGGATGTGCTTGTTTGTAGTTGTGGTGGGTCTCGTCAAAGGAATGGTTAAAAATTTCTATTGTTAAACTTAGATACAAATGAATCTTTCTAGTCATGTATCGACGCATTCAGATATTAATTTACGAGTGTTCTGAAATAGATTGATATTTTCTTCTCTGAATATCAGACCTTAAGGTATGATTTGGGGTGAAAAATGCCCATAACATGCTGAGAAGTTAATAAGGGAGGTATCATCAACTGAGAAAGTTTTGTTCTGACCATTTCTGTCTGTAATGCAGCCCATTTGGTTTTTTTGCACTCTATTCTCTGTTATGATGTCTCTCACATCTACATTTTGGAATGTTTATTCCATAAAAGTTCCTTAGTAATAGTTTCCAAAACAAGAATCCCAAAGGAGGACACTAATAAAAAGAGTTCTCGTGACTTCCAAGACACTATTATATTAAATTTCACAATACAAATATTAAATTGGAACAAAAATCTCAAGTTATCATCCTTCGAGTCTTGGGAGGAGAACTTGTGGATGCTAAAATCTCTGTTTTTGTTATCTAATTTAGTTAGTTTGTGTGGACTTATTCTTCCACTTATATATATGTTTATGCGTAGACAAAAATCCGTTTTTGTTTCTGTAACCTAAAATACCATCCCAACTTCAATTACTCCCCAAAATAACATCCATTTACAGCACCATAATGCACCAAAATTGGCGCAAAGTGGCACTGCTGAGTTTGAACCAGCGCCACTGATCTTGGAAGGCAGCAAATTTAGCCATTGAACTGCCTTGATTCTTAAGAAATTTATAGAAGTCATACATGTTTATATAATACAATGGTTAAAAAAGACAAACTGGCCAGTCCTACAATCAAATTCATCCATAATTCAAAAAATGTACAAACAAACATAAGCTGATCAAACTCATCAACTTCATTTCTTTCTAGAATATGATATAGATTTGATACTTTGATCTTGGGTAATGGCTGTTGTAAAATAATCATTGTAAATTAAAATATGCTAAAATGCATGCATAACAATTTGATTTGATTTATTTTCATAATAAATTGAGTTTTTTCGGTACATAATGGATAATGTGGTTTGCATTATTAGTATAGGATGGACTTCTGTTAGCTCCATACCTATTTAGATACGAGATTGACTAATTTTGATTCCTTATAAATTCTATAAATCATTTGGAGATAATCCAACAATTTTTAAGAAAATTTCCCTTGCGTGTCTTTTTTGTGATTTTTCAATATTTAATAGTAAGAAAATAAGAAAAAAAATCCAATAGTCAATTTTTTTTTCTCATAATCGATCACATTTATTTTTTCATGTGAATAAAAAATCATGATCAACTACTCTGTGTTGTTAAGTTTTTAAGACAATTTCATTTATGAATAATGTTTAAAATTGTTACATTACAACTAATTGAAACTACAAAGTTTATTACGTGCAAAATCAGAAGTTCAAAATTTGTTATGAAAATATACCAAATTACAGAGTATATATGTATTTTAGTCTAAATTAAATACGTAACCATTTTTAGTCTTACGTTGGCTACATGAGTTACATATGATTATTCGTGATTAACTTTTATAACAAAATGAGTAAAGAGAATAAAATGCTATCTTTTAAATATTGAGTGATGTATTCAAATACCCGTTTAAAACACTTAAATCAAACACTTTGAAATTTTGGAAAGTAATTTCTAATCAAGCTTGCCAACAGTTAGTATCAGAGTTTTAAGTGTTTTAAAAAAATATATTACACCCCCGATATGTAATTTTTACACTCCGAGCGTAAAAATTCAAATCGAATCAAGTCTACGAGTTAATAGGTATTACCTGTTAAAGTTAGACATTATAAAATTTAGTTTTTTCAAAACCCATAAAAATTGGCTTTTTCAAAACCAAAATATGATATAAAAACCTATTAAAATTGGCTTTGTTCAAACCTAAAAATGTTAAGCCCACCAAGCTCTAAAACCTAGTAGGCAAGAGAGTGGCAAATTTTACTTTAAACAAATTGGCTACATTGGTATTTATAGATGATAGGATCCTTTCCCAACATTGGTTTGGGCGATGTGGGATTAAGATGAGAACTTGAGAAGAAAGTTCAAAGATGTTAGTGATAGTTGATTTGGAGGATTGAAATGGATCTTGTGGATTTAATATTTTACTTATAGAAATATAATAATAAGCACATAAAAACATATAAATTCATTAATTGAAAAAAATATGAATTTAAGATGAGAAATATGAATTCAAGACAAGTATAAATATGATGTTACAAACTTTCAATGGTGATATATTGATAATATGGTGTTACAATGAGATATATGAATCCCACATTGAAAGTTAACAACATTAATACAAAGATGATTGTCTATAAAAGATTTCCCTTGGCCATTGAGTTTTTGATGAACTCTTGTCCTGACTAAGCCTTGATATGCTTAGGGCTGATTTAATACTAATAATTTTGTTTAATATGGTGATTTAATACTATTAACTTGTCTTGAATACAATTTGTAAGTTTGTAACACTATATATAAAACTATAATCATCAAGTTAGTAAAGTATTAAATTTTGATAAAAATTAATTAATTAATATTATTTTATTAAAATTTTGAAACATCTCAATCGTTAAAAAACTTACGTTTCAACCTTAGTTTTACGTCAACCTTGGGTTTACGTCCAAAACGCCTCGCTTTTGCCTTTAAAAACACTTACTAGTATTCAAGGTTCTAAATGTTTTTTCAAAGTGTTTTTGGACTGAAACATAAGAGACCAAATGTGCGTTAAATTTGTGGATTAATTTACCTATTTAGCAGTTATGTCGCACTCACGTGGCGTTTCACGTGACTGGCTTAGTACCAAAATGAAACCTTTTAAATAACAAACGTAATTTTTTATAATGAAATAAAAATTTATAGATCGATTTATATTGGATCATGACGTGTACGGCTCAGATCAGAGTGTCCAAACTCACCGTATAGAGAAAACCCCACAAAATAACTAGAACTGATCAACAACAGTTAGAAAATCTCCCAAATTCATCCAAAGAAAGAAGTCTCGGGTTTTTGATTTCTCTTCGGCTACAGAAGGAAAAGTTAAAGAAGAAGAAGAGAGAGGAGCCATGGGAGAGAGGAAAGTACTAAATAAGTATTACCCGCCCGATTTCGACCCGTCGAAGCTTCCCCGAGCACGAAAACCCAAGAACCAACAGATCAAGGTCCGAATGATGTTGCCGATGAGCATCCGTTGCAACACTTGCGGCAATTACATCTACAAAGGAACCAAATTCAATTCCCGCAAAGAGGACGTCATCGGCGACGTATATATATACCTCTCATACTTCATATTATATCTTCGATTTCTAGTTTCTTGAAAATTTGATTTTTGTGTTTATGTGCTTATTTTATAATATGTATTGATTGGTAAATTTTTGTGGTGATTGAGGCTATAACAAAATATGAGAAATTTGTTGGTCGAGGAACTGCAATCGTGATGCTTGTTAAATTTTTTTTTAAAAAAAATTAATGTGTTTATAGTGTTGTGTAGGAATACTTCAAAACTTAGATAGCTTTGATTCTTGTTTCATTGTTTATTTGTGACTTGGGAATGATCAGTCTTTCAGGACACAGACATAAAAATTGTTTTGGGCAAAAGGGTAAGTAATACATGGGAACAGTAGAAATATAGATGTATGGAAGCTAACTTAGAACTGCCTCGGCACTTGGTTTCCCAAAATTATCGTCAAATTTTATTCGACTTGTACTTACTATGAGAGCTCAGGAGTTAGTGTTGGGAAAACTAATATTTATTCCCTTTCATCTGATTAGCAAACTTCCGTTTTCTTGCTCTTTTGATACATTCGTTTGCCTAACAAAATTTGAATTTGTCTCTTGTTGGTTTCTGTTGATGAGATTCTGTTCAGTCTTATTATTGAAATGTGGTCTTTTATGCTTAATGATTTAATGTTAATTATTTGCAGACATATCTGGGAATCCAAATATTTAGATTCTATTTCAAATGTACTAGGTGCTCTGCTGAGATTGCAATGAAGACTGATCCACAAAATTCGGATTATGTTGTTGAGTCTGGTGCGACTCGAAATTTTGAACCTTGGCGTGCCGAAGATGAGGTGTGGGCTTTGCATATACAACTTGCATATTTATTTTCTTCACTAGTACTGTAAATGTAGTCTGGGTCTTTATTACCTTTATTTTTCTTCCTCGCAGGAAACAGATAAAGAGAGACAGAAAAGAGAAGCTGAAGAGATGGGGGATGCAATGAAATCTTTGGAGAACAGAACCCTGGATTCGAAAAGAGAGATGGACATCCTCGCTGCGCTTGATGAAATGAAGTCCATGAAGGTACATGATTAATTTCATATAGAGATCTGTAGCATTAGTCTCCCAAGGCCCATGTTGTTATTTGTTTGCTTCAGTGTTTTTTTGGTTCCGTCAAACCTGTTCATTTCCATTGTATATATGATCTTAAAGCATAATGCTCAACATATTTATTTTGAAAGAGACTGTATTTCTTCTTTTGATACTAACACAAATCTTTTTTTTTGTTTTTATCCTTGCAGTCCAGACATGCAACTGTGAGTGTAGATGCAATGCTTGAGGCCTTGCAGCATACAGCTGCTGAAAAGGTATGATGGTTATGCTATGTATTTTTGTTCACATAGCGCTTTCGGTATGAATAAAATAGGATAACCTGTTTCATACATACTCATTAGATTCATTGGAGCATGTTAATGTTGCATCATAATTAGCCCGAGAAACATGATGCAATTGGGTTGGCTGGCCATTTACTTATATCTGGCCAAAATCTAGGTTTTAGGTTCTCTGGCAGGTAATACATGGTTTGGATTAGGGTTAATATTCATAGTTTGATCAGTGGATCTTCCCAAACTGCCTAGAATGTCCAATTTAAAATATAACGTTTGAAGTTTCTAAAGAAATGAGAATTGCATATTCTTTGATTCCTCTTTCTATTTTTTCGGTTGGTTTGGAATAAAAAGAATTGGATAGCTATGATTGGAAAAACCTATTGCCTCCATCAAGGAAGGTTGGTTTAATACTTTTGGATTTTGGTTTAATGGGAATTTCTATGCAAATGAAAATAATTTCATAGATTTCATTATCATACTAACTTGTAGACAGTTAATTTTTTTTGTGAACATGGGTGGCACTCCCTTGGTGCCTTTGGATTATACTTTTACTTTAAAATAAACAAGTGTTGACTTCCAGTTACCTCCTAAAGCACTTGCCGGTTTCAGGATGGTTGGATTTAGATTGGCCATGAAACCAAATGAGCCTGCACTACCTGGCCTTGCTGGTTCTGCCAGATTTATATGAGACTTATGATTCTGTTCAAGCTGCTGCAGGCAGAGTTCTTTATACATCTTAGATTTGTTGACCAGTTGCATCATAGCAAATTATGTAGTGAAGTGCTCTGTGTTTTTATCATTGTTTTGTGTTGTCATCAGTAATGATTTCTACTAACTAATTATGTCAAGTAAGGTAAATTTTGTGCAAAGTCCGCATTTCAGAAGTAAAAATAAAGTAGATTTATTCTAATCATGTTTATTGAAGATTCTTATGCCTGAATCCTGAACCATGATGGCACCTTTGATTTTTAATATGTTACCATTGGTATCTACAGGTTGTTCTGTTCATGTTTAATCAATATCTGTCTTCTATTTATTTATCAGTTCTACTTCAGGTACTGTTTGTATATTATGTTTTCCAAATCCATGAATCTGGATCTAAGACTTTCTAGTCTGCACCTCACTTTCTAGCTGCACTTATGATAGAAATATCGAGTCATCTCTCTTTCTCTCACACATACAATAACTTGATGCTTAACTTTCATCATAATTGTTTTTCCTTTACAAAATTTTATGATTCTGACTGCATTGGTGTATTTATTTGCTGACAGGAGAAGAAGTTGGAGGAAGAGGATGAAGCACTCATTAAATCAATATTCCATGTTTGTGTTTATATCCTTCTCTTGCAATTTTCTTTCAAATCTTTTTTCTCTCCTCTTTCTTTGGGATTGATTGTTCCTAATTTTTGTTTCTTTCTGTTTATATAGAAGCGTAAGGAAGTTATTAGAAGGATTGATGATGAAGAGATTGATGATGACGATGATTTGATGAAGGTATGTTAGTTATATAACTTTTGTAATTTTTATATGATACCATGCTAATTCGTATGAGTTGAAATTTCTGGTATCAATATAGTTCATCTTTTGAAGTTATTAGAATTAAGTACTGACCAATAATTAATTTTAATAAAAGTACTGGCCAATCATATTGTATTTATATTGTAGACTCCAAATTTAGCTATGTCATTAGAATAGGGTTCTGGAAGATGGAATACTTTTCTTTGAGCTTGGTGGAAGGTCCACTGTAAGTGTATTCAAGCAATTTTTTTGAAGGGTTTATTGTGTCCTGGCATTGGTTTGAATGCCATTTCATAATTTTTGTTTCCATTTTCAAAATTTTGGCTGTATTGACTAAAGTCCTCTGATCGATTTTCTGTAATTTTTATTGCTTACCTAAATTCCAATGTGCTGTGATTCCCTTGTGTCTACGTTGAGGTTGCATGATGTTAAATCTAGCGCAAAGATTGTTTGCAATGTAAACAAATGATTTTTCAGACCAATTGGCACAACTGCCAATGGGGACTTAAAATGTTTTCTCAATGTTTGTTGATCCATGTACAAGTCATCGGTTGATTTTATTTAGTAATTTGAGTTTGAAGGGAAATTTTGAGTGGATAGGGAAAAATAGATATGGTTCGAATTGATCTGCTTAAGTTTTTCTGAGCTTTAGATATATTGAGCTGAAAGGAATAAATACATAGGGCCTCTTTGGAATATAATATATGATTTGGAGCACACATTGACTTAGAATTGGATTCTATCTTAAGAATGCTATTTTGAATAGAAATTCATTTCATTTTGTCCGCATGTGCTTTTAGGAACTTGAAGAGTAAGTTGGTTCCATCTTATCAAAAGAGCAAGTTGGTTACATATACAGTCAGTGGATAAAGCAGAGAAATATGTGGTTGGGAAGATCTGAAACTAGTCCTTAGAATATTCTAGAAAATAGAACGATGTCTCTTTAAAAGGGTGGCTATGTATATTTTTTGTGACACTTAAACCAGCTATTTGTATGTTTCTTATATGATCAAGCATTAGTTTTCTAGATCCATATGCTTCCCTTCCCTCTAGTTCTTTGGATATTTTACTTTACAGTTCATGTCATCACATCCAAGTGAAGATGATTTAAACTTATCTAATTTTATGAGGAGAACTTGTGCATGGTAAAATATCTGTTTTAGTTATGGAAATTAGATAGTTTGTGAACTCATTTTTCCACTTATATGTGATGCAGAGGATAAAACTTTCTAGAGAAGTTGCAACCAAGCCAACAGATTCTTTAACAAAGGACAGTGCTCTTGAAAGTTCCAGAAATAGAGGTATGTTACATTCATTTAGTTTGTTATAGTCATTTCACATCTAAGAGTTTGAAATGCCTTCAAGTTTGAGGCATCATAATGCTTAGCAGAAGCAGTTAAATATAGTTGTCTAAAAGTGCCTGTAGTGCTTTTAGTATCTTGACTATTCTCATCGTGGTTAATCCTACTTGCTATTGAGAAATATTGGTTTGATGTTAGATTAATGCTATGTTATATAAAGCAATAAATTATGGAGAAAGCTTAAAAAATTTCCCCAAAAAATCATGTAAAGGAAGAATGAGCATAATAAATTCTTTATTTATAAGGAGTACAACAGAACACAATCATGGTTTGTTCTTTTATTTTTTGGTTTTGAGAATGAGAGAACAATATCTATTACTTTCTTACCTTACCCAATAATTAAGACAAAACTTAGCCTGTCAATTTCAGTGAAAACCCCAATGTTAGGACATAAATTTGTGCTTTTGGGCAATTTCTGGAAGATTATTTCCAGTATTTTTCTTTCTGCTGTGTTATGTGATAGGAGATTATTTTCTATGGTAAAAAATTGGTTGAACATTTCATCCATGCTTACCATTCTGTTCATTTTCCTCGTGAGTGAAGTTAGTGTAGGATGTCATGTAAAATTTCAACCTTAATCCATTTATCTTTCCTGATTTAGCCATTCCATTGAGCCCGCACAATTATGCTATCATATGCAGAATTCAGACCTTTTAACATGTCTTGCCAGTTAAATCTTAGTTTTTCTAAAAATTATCTTGCTGGAAAGAAATTTGAATCAATTTCACCTCAGTATGCTATATCGTTCTATATAATGGAATTTCTATTTATATGAAATTATGAACACACTGAAAATTTTTGTTGGTTGTTTACAGAAAATCCAAATGGTCCTGGTTCAAGGGATGCTACTATCACTTTCAATTCATCATCAGTCAGGATTGCTATTGTCAAGAAACAAGTTGCGGCTTCTGATGGGAAACCTGTGGCAAATTCAGAAGAGAACAAACAACAGGAAAAGAAAGCTACTGATACACCCGCTGCATTGCAGTCACTGTTCCAAAACTATGGAAGTGATGATGATGATGATGAGTGAATCATTGCATCGCATACTTTTAGGTCCTTCTCCATGGTCATTCAGTTGCACAATTTTTTAGAACTATTTTTCCATGCCCAACAATGGCTGATTGTAACAATGTTGTAATAATAGTTGGAAATCTCCAATCATACTTATGAATGATTGTTAGTTCTACACTTCTCAAATTTGTATGGATTTCTTTGGATTTGTCAACGATCAGTTATGCGTATTTCTTTAAAACTTTGTTATCAGAATTTGTTTGAAGCTCTGGGATGACATCACCGATGGCAGTAGCCTGTTAATTGTTAAGTTAATTGATTCAGCAACTTTTAGTTTAGTGGTTATTGTCTTAAGTTAAATGTGCTTGGTATGGTGAGGTCTTTAGTTCGATTTCCGGAGTCAATAACTTTCTTACGAATAAAAAAGATTGTTGTGTGAGTAATTAGAAATTAAGGATATAAGTTAGATCACTGTAAATCAAGAAGATAAAAACAAATGTGGTTTCTCTCCAATCTGACACTCGCTGGGTGCTTTTACTTCAGTCTTGCACTTCAATTGTTGTTAAGAAGTCAGTAAACCTAAAGTAAAGCTTACTTATATACAAGGAATTTGAAGAAGAACAGATTACAAATTAGTTCAGAAAAGTGCACTTAAACATTGTTTTAAGGCTAGGCTGCCACAAATTCCCCCTTCTACCACAAAAAGGGTTCTTAAAACCTTGCCTATATATCAAAGTACACTAACATTAAGATCATCCTTAAAGGTTCAGATTACTAAACTTTCAACATGATTATACTAACAATTCATGACCAGATGGCCAAAATGCTGTGACAATTGAAACACACATGCCAACAAAATCCGAAATGGTAAGAAACCATTTCTTTTCACTACCGTGATACGTATTAGTGAAAAAAGCCTTCAACATCGTTGAAGATACCGAGCCTTATTTCTGGCCCTTCTTTTTCCACAAGTCGCCGAACATTTTAATCCCAGAACTCTTTCGCTTTCCACTTCCAAAACTATCATCCAAATCATCAGCCATCACAGGTGACCCAACGAAACCAGTGTACCCACCAGCATGCGGCTCAAAAACACCACCAAAGTGCTTATCCATGGAGCCACACCTCTCGGAAATCCTTCTGTTCATCGCCACTCCCCCAGAAAGTACTGCTGCTGCAGCATCTGCAGCTTTTCTCCACTGCTCTGTCTGTACTCTCAGCTTCTTCATCTCTGCTTCCAATGCCTCCTTTGCTCCTTCCACAGCTTCCAGCTTCTCCTTCAACTGAGCAGCATTCACTTTACTTGCTTCCAGCTCTTCTCCCACTTGACTCAACTTTAAGGCCATTTCCTCTTCCTTGGCTAGAGCAGATGACATATTTAAAGCTGCTTCACTTAGCTGTTTTTTCAAGCTCTCATTTTCTTGAACAAACACCTCTAATTCCTTTTCCTTATTTTCTAACTTGGCCATAAGCACGTTTATCTCTTCATTCTTCAAAGCCAGTTCATGGAAAGATGGCTTCTCTGGCTCTGGAATTGCTGGTGGCTCTGTTGATAGGTCAATTGGTTTGGTTTCTTTTTCTAGATGATCTGTCAGTTCGCCATGTTCAAACTTAGGCTCAATTGTCATTTTCTCCATTGGAACTTCAAACACATCAGTTTCCTGCTGGTTGTCATCAGGAACTTCATCTCTGGAACCGTTGCTGTCTGTATTCTTAGATTCTTCAATCTCAGCTGGAGAGTGCTTTTCTTGCGGTTCTGCAGGATCCGGAACTGCTGGCTTGTTGGTTTTCTTTTTTTCCAATTCTTCTTGAGCCTCTTTCTTCGCAGTTTCAGCTGAAGCCAACTGGTCCTTTAGAATCTTCAGCTCCACTTGCGCTTGACCAAGTTGTGACTCTAAATCTGCAATGCGGGTACCGAGCTTCTTCTGATTTAGTGAATCAGATTGGGGGGCACTCCTTGGGGAACGACGTTCTCCTAATTTGGGGCTCCGGTCAGTAATTGGTCGATGATGTAGTGGATCTGAATCGGAAGTTGATGTCCTCAATCGAGGAGATTGCCTTTGAGGCACTTCTGACCCCCTATCCCTCATTAGAAAAGAAAAAGAAAAATTCCATCAAACGTTATCTATGTGAGAAAAAAAGTACTAACCTAATATATTGTGATCATAGGCAAAACAATCTCAGATTGGAAGTGGAACATAACAGAACTTTATGATTCAAAAAAAAACACAGATTTGAGAATGATGAAACAGAAATTACATCCCCAAATGAAAGGCTGCACTTCCATTAGGTTCTCTCACCTTGATCTTGGCATTTGGTTTACTTTACAGCTGAAAAAGAGGAAGGAATAGTTGATCAAAAGGATTCCGACCTGAGGAGCTGTGATTAGTGGAGAAACAAAAACAAAACAAAATTAAATTAAAGAAATGAAACGAAACATGTGAATGAACAATCAAGACAACTACAGGTTTGGGAGAAAAACGAAGGTAATATGTAATCGATATTCAGTTACTGCAGATCGCACTCTGCTGCAGTTTACTCATTCACTCGACCAACGAAACGTAATAGAACAGCAAGTAGAACTTCACTTATAGATAATTTTACCAGAAAAAGAGCAGAACAAAATATTTTGTGCATTGTTTTTTTCTTCACTCTTAGAACCTAGAAAGTAACATCACCATTTTTTTATAAAATAAAAAAAGAGATTTTTCCTTTGGTAACATCATTTAAGATCTAAACTTACTACTTGAAATCAATGTTTCCAGAAAGAAACCAACTTGGTGAACTTGGTGTGTTATTCGCGGTGTGTGCTTAAAACTGATCATGCCAACTCAAAGCAGAAAAGGTGGGAGAATGAAGAAAAAAGAAAGAAAAGAACAAGTAGATCTCACAACATAGGTTTTGGGTTCGATTTCTCACTGAGAGCAAGTAATCAAGCCCACAGAATTTACCAGCTACATGTGTACGAGAAAATTTGCATGTATCCGGGGGATTAGTCGGGCTGAATGTCCAGGTACCCTCGTCATCCCAAAAAAAAGGAGAACAGGTAGATCCAGGCCACAAAATTCAAGTGACCCGAACATGACATGTGGTTTAGAAAGTACATTTTTAAATTTTCCTCTCATAAGAACATCTAGAACCATAATAATTCACAGTATAGCATCATGACAAGTCCTGTGAGCTTTAAATTGAGGAAATAGTGAAAAAGGGGTAACATGTTGTCATTTCAGGTGCCATCAAATGCCCCCTTAAGAGAGCTGAAAATGCAAAATTACAAATCAAATGGCCCACTAGTGCAAAAGGTTAAATTCAAATTCTCTCCAAAACCACCTAGTAATGTCGCTTCAACATTTTCTGTAAATCCATGAAGAGCAGGTGGTTAAATTTCATTTTTTTTGCAATATGTCAATACAGAGATGGCAGTACTGCTTTTCAAATAGCCTCACTTGGTCCACCATTTGCTCATTTCAGGTATCTGTAACAGACTACAACAGAGATCATGTTGTCTGAGCTAGTATGCCATCAGTTTATTCAATAATTGATGGCAAATAAATGGCTTTGACTTTGGTTTTTTGAATAAGAATTTATAGGAAACTCAACCCATTAAATCCTATTTATCAACAAAAGAATGGGGAAAATGTAAGAAAATAAACTCTATAACTCAAGATTTTTATTTTTCTTTTCATTTTTTCATGTCCCTATATCCTCAGATTTCTCTGCTTGCTTTGTGGGCCAGAGAAAAGATACGCAGTCTCCTTTCACTAAACACATCAAAATTATAAGCATGCCCTTAAAACCTCCACAATCATTTCTAAAATATCAAATTTGACAAGGGCTTTTCTGTCATTTAACCACATTTTACAAACCAGCTTTTCTCCTTACTAGCTAAAGTGGTGGATGATGAAAGGACAAAGCCTGTCTCAGAAGTCCGGTAATTTGATATTCCACGCCCCGCCGCGCGTGTGGTGGTTAATAGTTATTAATTAGTACAACAATTAAAATACTTGCGTAAAAAAATAGATTTGACAATCTTTTTTGGCCAGTCCTAGACTAATAATGTCTAGTGCAGACAGACATACAGCCAACATGCTCACTGCCTGTGTAATAAAAAAAATTCAATGTTCAAACTGATCAACGGTCAATAATTCACACAGCAATATTCTATAGAGTAGAGCCCATTTGAGAAGCTTCATTTTTTACAAAACCCAAAATAAAAAATTAAAGAAATGAAAAATGTTTTTAAAAAAAAGTAATGGGCAGTCAGAAAATTTCCTTTCTTTACATCCAATTTCTTTGCAACCAAACAGATCATGAAACACAAAAAAAGAAGAACATAATATTACTATCCTAGGCAGTATGCATGCTTTACAATGACGTATAAGAACTCAAGCTAGAGAAGAAGATCAAAGCAAGAGGTGAAACTCATTTTTGTACTCCTCTCAGTTTATCATTATAGTACCATAAAGAAAAGTAAGCAAGAGAGTGAATCTCACCTTGATATACTAATAGAAAACCCAATTAGCTTCTCCTTTGAGATTTGAATGAGGCAATCTCCATATAAGTACTTGTTTTTTTGAGATGATTCTAACTAGGAGAGTCCTTTTAGTGAAGGCAAGGGCAATTAAGAACCAGAAAGCGAAGAAGAACAACCACCCAATATAAAAGAGAAAAGGAAAAGTTCTAGCTAGGCTTCTTGTATAAAGAGAGTGGTGTGGTACCTATAAATTGACAGCTGCTTTTTCAAACACAAACCAACAAAGCTACCTCTTAATTGTACCTCTAAGAGAGAGAGATTTGAAGTTTAAAAGAAAGCTGTTTTTTTGTGGGTGTGGGTAAATTGAGGATGTAAGTTTGAAATAAAGCTAGTGGTGTACATTTGTAGCATATGGTGGTATATAGAGAAAATAAATTGTGGGAGGAAGAGGACAAAAGGGTAAATTTAGTTTATTGGGAATCCAACTTGTATCTACCTTATCAAAGTCTTGTCTTTTTTTGGGCTGTTTTCAAAAGTTCAAACCTTTTTTTAACACTTTTTCCTCTTCTTTCAATACCTGTGCGTGCATTAACTTCTAAAAATTATAAATATTTGTATGGTATAAAACCTCCAATGGGTACTTAATTTAAGAACATGTTTATTTGAGAAAACACGAGAAATTTATAGTTTTCTATTGAACAAATATAAGAAATTACATGAAGATAAGAAAACTCGAATCCTATAGTCTCAGCTTCCTTGTCCACCAATACGACACGCCACATCATTTTTATAACATATAAATATAGGGATTGAATTGAATTATTTAGTTAAAATCCAATGTTTGTATTATGACAAATCTAGAAGAGAGATTACTAATTGGTGTATATGTGCACTGCTATATTACTGTTGATGTCAAAAAGTTTGGACCAAAAAGTTTTGTTTTCAATGGCTTTCAATGAAGTGTGTTGAAGGTTCGTTTTAATTAAAAAGGTTTTGAACTAAAAGTGTTTCTCATATTGACGATGGGTAATAATCTATCAAAGAAGTTTATCGAAATTTTTGTATTACTAGAAAGATCTTTCGACATTCAAGTCAATAAATACTCTTATAAAATAAAATAAGAAATTTTTTAGTAAGTGAATAGATTTTTAGATGAGTTCATTTTGTTCTCCATGAGACTTCTTCTAATACCTGGGATTTTCTTTGTTTTCTACCTTATTATCTAGGCGTGTTGTAGTGTATGGTTGTGCTTGGATCTTTTTTGGAGTCTCTTTACGCTTGGTTTGACTTAATTTGTCTTTCTCTATTGTGCTTGCATTTCTCATCATTTTTTTGCGGTTCAAAGGTGAGAACCCTTTAATATAGGCGATGACATGTTTCTGAGTTGATTTCCCGAGGAACGATACTATTAGACTGAGGTGTCAGCACCTCAAGCATCACAACAAACGATTCTTTGTAGGCATGGTTTCCTTTTCACTTGTCCTATCACCGTGTCAAGAAGTATGACCGCGTGTATACTTCAATATTCGGTTCGAGTCACTTCATCTCTTGAGAATTATTGAATGACTTCGTGTTGGGTTATCACTGGATCATATTATTTTGGTTACATCAACTACTAACATCTTAAACTTTTTATTGTTCTTTTTGTTGTATCCCCACAACTTGATTAACTCAGAATTCCATAAATGTGACAATATTATTGATAAGAGTAAGAATTGCTAATGTTAAAGTAAAACTTTTAAGATAGAGAAAAATATTCTCACATCAGTAAATTATAAGAAAAAAAATTAATTTTTTTTTGATATTTTACTTTTGTACTAACAATATATGTTCTAACAATATCGCTAGCGATTTTATAATTAAAACTACTTATATTAAACTTGGAAGAACATAGATCATGTTGTGTTTCTTATTCTAATATTATCACATCATTTAATAAAAAAAAATGTTCGATATGCTGGTTGTTAGCAATTCTTGGTTAGATTGGGTTTAAAGTCAATATTTTTTATCAATTCAAAACTCTTTCGATAATTTTAAAAAAATTTATTGATAATATTTTTTTATTATATATCTATCTTAATATTATTATTAAAAACTTTTAAAATTATTAATAAAATTTCGAGTAATTTGATCTTAAATCCGATCTAAAAAAAATTGTTTGCTAGAAATTGAATCAATGACAGTACACGTGAACAGAACAAGTAGCTGAATTTTCTCGCATTATTAAGAGACATAACATGTGAAATTCAATTGTTTTCCCCAATTCTCTTCTCACCTCATTATTATCCACTTACATTAATTTGTTGATGTGATGGATCAGGATTTGGATCGTGATCCTTAGATCAATCAATTAATACAAGATCCAACTTAAAGATATGGTGTCAATAATATCTTCCTAGTAATTAATTTGGTCCAAGATTCACATTATCTCACTTCTTATATTTTTTAGGGAACTAATTTGATCGAATATTATTTTAATCTAATTATTATGAGTTCAAATTTACAATTTTTTTTCTTTTCTTTTTCAATGAAGAGATAATTTTTAAAAAAAATTGGAGCTCATGACAAAAAAAAAAAATAATAAAGACATTGAACTATCTTTTCTTAATTATACTTAAAGGTCTTCTAGTATTATCGAAAATTCTACGATTTTTTCATTCCAAACTAACCAAAAAGGAAATCATAAAGTAAGCTTTCTTAAGGCTCTTTGAAGTCCGAAACTCACTTCAAACTTAAATTTCATTATTCACAAAGTTGATAAAAACCCAAGACACTCAGAACCTTGTAAACCATCTCCCATAAATTTATAACCAAAGAACAATCTAACAAAAGATAAAACATGGATTCACCACAGTTTTTGCAAAAGAAACAACGTTTAGTCAACACCGTCTCTTTTCTTTATAAACTATCTAAAGTAAGAATCTTCTTCTATTAGGTTTTTCACCACAAAAAAAAACACTTTTTTTCGTGGCACCAGAACACTAAATCGCTTTTCCAAAAAAATTGAAGAAGTCATTTGAAGGATCCATATCCACAAAAATCTTATAAAAAGATTTCACCTCAAAACCTAATTATCTCTCCATCTAACAACGTCTAACAAAAAATAATATTATTGTTTCAATTATCATATATTAAATTTTGATTTATTAACAAGTGACAATTAACTGCACTTGCAGTCGTTTAAGAAAATTAAAATCGAATTTCCATCCCATTAAGAATAGAGGAACTAAGGGAAGAGAGAAAATTACATTTTCTTTGTGTAGCTCCCTTCGTTCAATCTCCCATGAAAAAATAAAATATTTTACATTTTATGCAACTAAAATTGGTTAGTACAATTTTTAAGAATGTTAAAACAAGCATTAACTGCATACGACCAAGTTTTTCAGGTTTCCGTTAACCGTTTGTCGTACTCTTCAGAGTATTGCTGTAGCTCTAATCTTAACCAAATAAGCAACTTGTGTCTTCTCCTATTGTTTTGGAGCAGGTGCTATATTTTCTTTTTCTATTTGTTTCATTTTACTATATATTTAAGCGTCTTTGGTAACCCACTTTAAATGAGATTAAAGTAGATTTTATTTTTTAAAAATTGCTTTAATCCCATTTAAAGTAGTTACCAAACGGCACCTTAATGCATGGAAACAATTTGATGGCAAATACAGATATACTGTTGTTCGAGTAGCTTGAACTTGCAAGAATCTTAGACCTTGTTGGTGGAGTAGATTGAAAAGTGATGCATGAAAAACACTAAAAAAAATCGATCTTTCTGCAGATAAATAATATACACAACAGGAGGAAGGGAGCTCAATCATTAAGAATAGCATAACCAAGCAACCTTTTCATTAACTAAAAGAATCTGTTTTTCCTTCTTTTTCCTGACATCTATATAAGAAGTGAGACTATGGAAGGAAAGGAGAGAATCATCACTACCTTGATTTTTTAATTAATTTCATGCATTTATCCTTGCTCAAGATTTTTGCTAGCTGAACAAGCCAGGGACACTGGGCTAGTATCATCCATTCAAGAGATGGATGGCAACTGGGCTTTGCTTCTTTTGAGCTATTGCCATGAAACTCCTACTGCATTTGTCATAGCACGAGCCTCGGCAAGAGAAACAGCCATGGCAAGCATCATCTGCTCCTCAAAACTCTCAGGAACAAAGGGTGTCGGAACATTTTGAAAGCTAACCCCAATTTCATCCTGCTGAGATAACGTGGAAATCCCACCAGTAGCATTTTCCGTCACATCAGAGCTCGCATAGCTCGTCCCAGCTTCACCCACCTCAGACCCATGATCTACACCCCACTCTCCATCATCTCTTGTCAGCGCCATCCTCCCATCCGGTGACACATGAATGGAGCTCTCAGGAGGATAATTCTCTACATCCCTGTCTACACTGTTGTAATACCTGCTAGTACTACTACCAGGAAGCATGTTGGACGCCGACATATTGCCAGTATGATTATTAGAGGCTCCCCCATTCATTTGCTGACGTTCAGCAAGGGCAGCTATTGCACAAGCAAGACCACCAGAAGGAGATGATGACGACCCAGACACTGGTGCCAAGGATGGTGAGATATAGCGATCTTCTGTGACATACTGCTCAGAAGCAGCAGCATCACCATAAGATGGGCTTTCGTGTCTTCCAGTCTGCTGCAAACACCATTTTTGCACAAATCAAAAGAAAAATGTATCAGATAAAAATCTTACGAAAATATGTCAAAACATCGAGGTGTAAATTAAAATAAAAGAGACTCAACAACTATAAAGCGGTAGATTCCATGGTGGTTTTTGGGCACTTCATATAATCATCCATAATGCTGAATAAGAATACTGAGCTCAACTTCAACAGTTAGAAAAATCATAACAGTTCTAGTACTTTTCTCAAAACCCTCTCACTACAAGAAGGTTCGCTTGAATTTCTCCACACTCAGGCATGCCAGTGTATAGAGAACTTATCTAATGTAGTGTTCATTAGATAACAATTGACATACTGCCTTCATTACAACAAACATGTCTACAACTGTACATATGCTAGACTGGTTCCACTGTATGTTAGCACAGATCAATGTCAATGTCCAATAAGAACAAGCTAGATCCCAACATCAAATATTACGAATATCAGTTGAAAAATTAGATCACAGCAGTGAATATAAAGAACTAATGCATTTATCATGAGAATTGAGAAACAAAATTACAAAAAGACAAGGCCATAGAAATCAAATATAGTAAGATTAAGGAAATGCACATTTTAGCAGATGAGTCGCTTACATCCTGGATATTAGAAGTCAAACCTGTCCAACAACATTAATTAATATTTTTACAGGACTTCATAAACCAATGTTTTATTAAACCATAATTCAACTTACTTATCAAAAAGAATTAAACCATAATTCAACTTCAAAATGATCATAAAAATAAACTAATAGTAAGTTCCTCTTCTCTGATCACTGATCACTATCTAGCCTACCAAACAAATGCAATAGCAATCATCACACCTCTACAAGCATTCTTTTTTTTTTATGTGAAGGGGCAAGAGAGCAGAGGGACTGCCTCAGACAGACAGATAGACGCACAGAGAGGTGCAGTTCACATTAAGCAGGCTGGAAAACTCTCACAAAAGCATTGAAAAAAGGGTAAAGGAACCAGAGGTACACAAGGCATGCATCAAAGCACTAGCAAGAGAATGGCTGAGGGGCCCATCCAAACATTCACACACTAAAAAAAAAAGGCAAGAAAGAAAGAAATTAAGAGGACGAAGAAGATGCCTAAATGCACATTCCACACATGCAACAAGAACAATCGAGGAGCACAAACTAAGAAACATATGTCCTGATAGGCTAATAATAACTTACTGAATTTGCATAAACTCATATTATGTAACGATCAAAGAATCCTAAAATTGTCCAATCATTCATATGTGGTGGCAGACAAACCCACTTCAGTTTTCCACCAATGTGTAAGGAATATTTAACCTTAGACATCCCGATCCAAAATCTAAAATTTTGCACACTAACAACTTCAAGTCATCAATTGTTCTTGAAATGTAACCTTTTTTGCCTTGAGCTTTCTCTAAATACCATCACGATCAAATCAAAACTCAAAGCAATTTACTGAAAAATGGCTGTACTCATGCAAACCCAATTGAACACTAAAGTTACCTTCCCACTGCACATGCATTATTACAAGTTTAACACCTCACCCAGTTACACCTGAAACTCATTTACAACAAGCCAATACAAAATCTCCTCCTACACATAAAACACAAAAAGATAAGAATTTGAGTAAGCAGTGTGCTTAAGAACCTCCAAAACTCTAGTAGTTGGGAAAGCTTAGATGACAAATTAATTCAGGGGAACTAATACTGGATAAGTAAGCAGACTGACTTGAATTAATCTTATTTCTTACGCCTTAGTGACTAAATAAAAAAAGTGTCACCGGACTGGCATAAACATCAAAAGGGTCCATAGTTTAACAATGAATGACCTATAATCCAAAGTTCCCGTCACACCTTAACAAGCTCCCATGATGAGTCATTAAAGTTCCAAGATGAAAGAAAATGGAGAAATGGACCACTAAGCCAAGATTGCACTAGAATAGGTCCAGGTGGAGTCTGCAGTCACATTCAGTTAAGATTATTCAGAGAAGAAGAGAGAAGGATAAAACTTTCTGAGAGTCATTGGGTTAAGCACGCAAAGCTTGAATTAAGAAAGCCTTCCCGGCATTTAACACGTACAATAGAATTATTATTGAAAACAGAGGACAGGTTTTGAATTGATTTGGCATAACAAAACATAATCTTCTATTTACAACAGGGGGCTTACTCATGAAAAATGCCAGGGACATACAAGGACAACAAAGGAAAAACTAATAGATCATAAAATGCCCCCCCCCCCCCTCCAAGAGGGAAAAAAGCTTCAAATCAATGTGAACCATTGGCTAAGTGCATTAGAAAATAATCTCTAATGAATTTTTAGATAAAATAATAAATATAAACTATCTCTAATAGATTTGTATTCAACTTTATAAAGTGAATTGTTGCACGCCACAAAGAGCAGCTCACTGGTTTGTCATGAAACCCTGATCAAGTAGGTATTAGGAAGTATGGTGCTAAGAGCTAACCACCTTGGAAAAGACATATGTATACCATTTCCTCGTATGCCTGATTGCACGCTGAATAATTAATGAAAATAAATTATATCATTTATAGCAGTTGTCTTACATTATGTACCAAGTTCTTTTGTTATTTGTTATTCATCAAACCATAGTTTTAAAATTTGGAAAGTGAGTAATACGCGTTTCCCATTAAATGAAAAGCCAACCTTCTGATAAGCAAGCAAAATGTCGATCATACAAACCCATATAATGACTCTACGTCTATCAACAACCCACATAAATATCTTTCCTCTCCTTAAGATGGGATGAAATGATAATTTCAGCTTCTTACCACAACCTACTAATTTCTTGGCAAAACTTGGATGGATATACCACAATAGTATAAATATAAATAAAAACTGCACACTCAGGTGGATTCAAACAAGCAAATGTAGTTATGTACTAGAGCAGTGAGAGAAAGGATAGTGTTTCCCCCTCTGGCATTTATCCTTAGACAAGGTCCACTTCCCTATGCTAAAGTAAGGCGAGTACTTCAAGAGCTAAGGCATACTCTACAATAACTAAATAATTTTAACCATCTTATGGGATATTCAGACTTTTGCACAGACCTCAGTTCGTCAAACTCGCGTCGTTAAATGGCTTCAAAACTGTGAAACCCAAATAACTACCATACAGCATCAAAGAGAAGAAAATTCTAAACTTCAGCATTAGTTAGCATTCTTAGAAGTTCAGTTTTTTTCTTTTTGATAAAATTCTTAGAAGTTTATTTTAAATTATCCTATTAAATCCTTTGGAGAAAATAATATATACGAAAACATTATTCAGTAAGGCAAGCATTTTTCTATACACTAAAAGCTCAATTCAAACACACCACATTTCAGACCTAGCAAAATGGTCTATCAACACGGCATGTCCGCCTGAAGGGAAGTTTTTTCTTTTGGCGTTGGGTGGGGACCAGAGGGTGGGCAAGAAGAAGTCTATCAATATATCCATGTATCTGTAAACATGTACAGCATCTAAAGGGTGAACAGACACTACAATCACTGTTTTACTGTCTCAAGATCTCTACTGATATAAAAGATGTCATATTTTTAAAACTGAAAGATGAATATTTTGGTATTCTTGCCCACATCAAAGATGTCCACAAAAATAAAAAAACTTTAATAATTTAAATTATATGCAGCATGCTAAATATCCTTTGAGAATATCAAATAATTCTTGTTATGTAAACATCCAAGACTAGAACAATTACTGCACTCAAAGTTATGCAAGATTTTTACCATCAGCATTGTTACGCTAATTCTCGAATACCTTCTAAACACCATCAGCATTGTTACACTAATTCATTTTATGCTTTAAGCCCACTTATCAAAACAAATTATACTTCTAAGCCCAAATATTCTTGCATGTCAATAACTAAACCTTTTTTTGTATAAGTATCAACAACTAATCCTTGAAGTCCATGCAACAATTGAAAAGGATAAGTTGCATATAAACCACTTCATTCAACCAACCATTTCATTATTACAGCAGAAATTCCTGGTGTCCCTAGAAGCACACACTTCTCATCAATTTTTATTGTATTAGAACATTCAAGAAATCATAAGAACAATATAGTATATCTCATTCCAAAAAATTTCACACTTTTTCTACAGCTATAAACCTAAACAAGGCATTTACTCATGATACAAAGCAAAGGAAAGTGCACAGAATTTTGTAATTATTTTCAAATGCAAATCTCGAGTTGATAAGATCAACAAAATTTACCTGAATGGAAAGCCAGATTGCTTCCATAACCATTATGTCCTCGAGATCAATGTCAAACTCATCGTCCCTGCAATGAAAACATTTGACACATCAATCATAGCAACAGCAAGTAATCAGAACTTCTTGTGAATCTACTTAATCAGATGCAAATATTGAGTGAAGATGATAAGTCAATCTTAAGCATAAACTACTTTTAGTCAAGAATTGAGGAGCGGAAAGGTGCAAAGGAAAGGGGAAACACTTTTTTTCTATGAGAAATGAAGAAATAGTTCCCTGCATAAAAAAGAAAGTACCCGTTACTGCTTCCACTTTTTGGACACAAAACAAATGGTTATATGATTATATCAGCTAACAACACAAGGCTCGATTCTTATCATTCATCTCCTCTTCTTTCATTTTCCACTACCTCCTTGCCATCCCCTTCAACCCTTTCACTACCTCCTTTCCACCCCCAAGATAAATTCTCGAGCACCCCATTGTGGATGGTACACCCGATTACCTTCTTTAAAAACCTCTGCTCAAATAATTTGGCCTAGAAAATATGTTTTTTTTGTAACTGAATTCAGCGTAGAAAATATTGAACCTTGAAGAATTTCAAGAAGGGGACTCATAAAAAATGGCAGCATCTTTCACTTGGCAAGGTTGGTATGAATTAAAAACTGAGATGGAATATCTGATAAACAAGCATCCTCCCAAACCAACCACTATAGAAAGAGGCATTAATACCCACCATTTCTAGCACCAAGTCAAAAGTAAATCTTATCTAAAAAGTCTTACTTCCTAAAAAATAACTAAAAATTTAGAAGGTTATAATTACATCTACAAAATTTAACACCAAAGAAAATAATCAGAGGACAGAATAATTGGAAATCAGTTCCAAATCCTAAAACAATGAAGAAACAGCTATTTATAAGAAAAAACAGATTTCAACTAAATTTAAAGCAGAAAACTCCATTTCATCACTTTGAATTCCTTCATATTAACTTGTTTATTTTTGTTATTTAACCATTTCTTTAAAGAAAGGCATAGGGAACACAAAAGTATTGTTATTTAATGAAGAATGACTCAAAACAGACAAGAACACTGCATACCTGTTTGCCCTAGGGTGTAAAGGTTGTCTCACTGTTGACACAGGACATGATTCTTGAGAAGAAACAGTTTCCTCAACTTCCAGAGGAGAACTAGAAGATGAAACTGAATGCAAAGAAAGGAAAAGGAAACAAATTTAAAAGAATCATTATATACCATAATTGGAACTGATGAAATATTAATGTAAGGTAGCAAACAGAACTACAATGAGATACTACCTGTTGCTGAGCCATATTCAATTTCCTGAGGCACTGCATTTGTGCTTGAAGAACACAATTCTTGCCTTCTCTGCAATTTTTCTTCCTCATCCTGCAGTTCCTGCTGTTGCATCCTAATTTTTGCTTCTATAACACGTTGTTCTTCCTGCAAAAGTTGGATACAGGAAAATAAGTAAATAGGATTCACAACATATATAGTCAATAATACCGACAAAGCATTCCGCAGTCTGAATTAAAAATAGTGCCAACTATGGTTAAGCAAATCTTACAATTTGCTCCATGCCCTTTTCTTCCTTTGTTTTCAGACCTCGGTACTCCACAGCATAATTCGCGGTTTTACAGAAAGGGCACCTCATATGTTAAGGAAGACATGAAATATGAATATAAGTGGAGAAAAATGACAGCACTCAAATTGAAGATTTTGCAAATTTTTTCAAAATTTAAATACATAGCACTATCAATGAAGGATACTGGGTAGGGCGAGCTGTATTGGGATTTTTCATCTGCAAAAAGCATTCTGTTGCAAAGAAGACAAATCAAATTGCATCCCAATTTGAATAACTAATTGCATCTATAATTTATGAAAGCGCTGAAAATTTACCTGTACAAATGCCTTTCATGCAACATCTTGATCTGTTGAGGCTTGGATAGTACTAGCATAATCAGGAACAAAAAATGCAGAATTCATTAAGTAGAGCATGTTACAGTGCACATCAATCTCCTTTTAAGAAAAAGAAGAGGCATCCAACCGAAGCTTTGAGAACTAAAATGCAGGTTTTTCATATTCTCCTCCAATTGGTCACCAAGCAACCATGGAGAAAAAGACAAAAAACAATGAAACAGAGAAAATATTAAAATCTTAACAAGTTCTGCTCCGGCACCCCAAAGAAAGTAAATAGGTAAAAGCTCTATTCTGTATTGCCTACGAAACAAAGGCACAAATAAGTCAATTTTCTTGATTCTCTAAGGAATTAAAACTATAGAGTATTAAAAACCTGAGATTTCTCCTCATTTGTCTTTCCTCAATACTTGAAGCATGTAATCGGAGGTAAAATGAAAGCACAATTCACAAGATTAATAAGAACATAAGAGGAAAGCCAATGATGGTGGTACAAACCAAAAAGCAAATTGGACACTCTTCAAGATCATAACAGCATTCTTCATCCCCAGGATAGCACGGAGCAAGCTTAGACTCAAGTATTAGCTTTCTAAGCTTCTTAATATCCACGTCTTTATGAACATATAACCCCTGAGGCCTCGTGAACCTCTCATCCACCACTTGTCTCCTCCTTCCGAGCTTATTACCCATCCAAAATCTTGAATTAAGATCTTTTGTGTTCTCCTTTCCTCCTCTTCTTCTTCTTCTTCTTCTTTCTTTGTTCTTCGTTTACTCTTAAAATTCTCAAGAACAAAAATTATCAAGAAGAATGACAAATTATTCTTTTTACAAACACTTGATTCCTAAAAACACCAGTCATTTGCCCACACTCCAATAGAGTTAGCAAAAAATTGAACAGGTGATAAATGGATACAATCTAAACCCTAACTCATGTCTTGTTCTACAACACAATCAACACACCGGGAAAACGCAATTTTGTTCGGTGGAATTGGCAACAATTGATGTAGAAAAACATTATCATAATCCTGCAAAAAAAATGACAAAAATCTTGAACTTTGAACAAGACAGTCCAAGCTCATAAACCCAAAAACACTTCCAAGAGTGAAATTCATAATAACAAAAGCCCTTATCTTTTGAGTTAAAAGACAAAATCAGCCTACCAAAATTCTATCCTCAGCTTAATCGGCTACAATTTGCTACCAAGAGCCATTTCCATAACCCTGCAAACCATCAAAAAAGGCAAAACTTTGAAACAGAACAACTGAATACAATACCCACTACACCAAAACCTGAAATTTGAACACAAAACACAATAATAGCACACTTTACAGCTGAAATCAAGAAACACCCACATATACGGGTAATTAACGAATAATTATTCATATACTAAAAGGAAATTAAGAAGAAAGAACAAACCTTGAAAATCTTGAAGCAAATGGTGAAAAGTGAAACGGGAGACCGCTATTCTGGAGAGAGAAATATAGTCTCTCTCTCTCTGAGAAAGAATCTAAGATCGAGAGATTTGCTAACTAAAAGAGAGACACGACCAGAACTTTCTCTGAGAGAGAAAAATGGAGATAGAGAGAGGAAGCTTTCCTTTTATAGAGATTTGCTTACTAAAAATATTGTCTGTTTTTTAGTTTTGTTTCCTTTCGGCTTCTGTGACGGAAAATTTTAAAGAGAGATAAAATGAGAAATTTTTAGAGAGAGAGGGATGATGATGATGTGGAGAAGCAAGGCACGAAACGGTAGGGTATGAGACGGGAAAAGAATCATCATCACCATCGTCGTCAATCAAACGTTAAACTGTTTTGAGTAGTGAGGCTTTGAAATTTTCTTCACGCGCTCTAAACTCTCGTGATTTACACTGTAATTTGTAAATCACATGCACCACGTTCTCAGTTCTCATACGTAGAACTAGTGGTATCAACCAAGTTCTGATCTATGGAACAGGTTTAGTTAAATAACATAATTATAAAAATAAAAATATTTTAAAAAAAATTAAATATCAAAATTATTATTTATTTTTTCTGTGATTATTAATAAATTTTTACAGTTCCATGATAATTCTCACTAACCCAATTCCATTATATCACTTATCTCAATTTTATTTACATTTGGATCAAATTTTAAGTTATAGGTTATTTTAAAAATTTATCAAAAACCTTAATAAAATAAAATCAAATTATTTATTAATTTATATTTAATTAAATTTTATCCAAATTATGTAAATTTTTAGTAAATTTAAAAAATTAATTTTAACTTAAAATTAATTTTAAATTTAACCCAAACATTACCGAATTTGTGGACAAAAAGTTTGGTGAACAATTATATTTTTTTTAGAGAATTTTCTTACTTCTTTATGGTCCATTTGCATGTGATTAAATATTTCCAGGTGCAACAAATTACAAACCACCAGAAAAACCAGTACAAGACAGCAGCATTAATAATCCACAACTGCTATCATCAGTTTAGCATTAATAAATAGAGAGGCAACAGATAAATTACCTCTTCTTGCTCAATGTTGTTCACATTCTGCTTTAGCTGTAGAGTTGATGCTTCAACCGTTGCCACTAAATGCTGATCAGAGTGCTACAATTAGGGGTGAGTTTGAACCGAATAATTTCAATATTAAGGTATTTGGACTCAGTTCGATTTAAAATAAATCGAGTTTAAAAATTAAGTTTGATCTTGATAAATTTTATGATGGTTTGAGTTCGATAACAAATTAGTCTATTCGAGTTTGAGTTCAAGCTCGAGCTTGAGTCTTAGATTGTTTATTCGAGTTCGAGCTCGAACTTAAACTATAATCTTAATAAATAAAAATATTAAATAAATATTAGTTCGAACTCCGTAATACTTTATCGAACTGTATGAAAGTATTTCGAGTTGAACCTTAAGATATTCGAACTCAGTTCGATAAGCTATTCGAACCTAATTTTTAACTTTGATCCGAGCTTTGACTGAACTCAAACTCAAATAACTCGATTCTAACCCTACCTACAACCATTATTTTATTTGAAAGAATTAGTTTATATGATCTCAAACATCTTAATTTTGTCCAAACAATATATATGTTGTCATGGCTAAAGCTACACAGGGGTGCATTACTGCATTATTATAACTTTTACATGATGTAAATTATATAAATATAAAATATAAAAATACTAGTATATGATTTCCTACTATATGCTATGTGGCCTTGGGGAGGATAGTGACGTAAATTTCCATAAAAACAAATGTTAAGGTGGGCTGGTGTGGGCGGTGGCAATGATGTTATTTGGTTCACCGAATTGGTTATGGAAGGTGAACCATAGGTGCTATGTGTCACTCTTTTGGGTTATATACTTGTATCTCTCGCCTAATGTGGACCTTTTCTCTAGAGAATAGAGATGACCTCATTGAGGAAAAAGGAATAATCCATTTAATTAATATGCTATCAGGCGAAAAAAAAAAAAAGTAACACATTATTAGTACCATATGATATGATATTATTATTGGTTAAATCTTCCTTTAGTCCCTCAATTTTGGATAAATTGGGCTACACGAGATGAGGTAGCCCTCTCGTTCTCTTATCTTTTTATTTTCTGATTGTGTAACGACAAGTGACAAAAAAAAAAAAAAAAAAAAAAAAAAAAAAAAAAAAAAAGTAACTTTAACAATTAAGTTAGAAAGCACCCGTACATTACTTCGTTCTCACTCTGAATGAGAATAGCTCCAAGTTTGGGTCATAACTACTCCTAGTTTAAGGGCTTTTATACCATAACTACTCCTAGTTTGGGTCAAGTCTGAAATAGTACATTTGACTTTGAATTATACACAATAGCTCCTTAATCATTTCAAAAGTCTTAAATAGCATTTTTCTTTCTTGCACACGCATGAATTTTAAATGAATGCACACATGTGGCATGTGTTAGTTGAACATGTAACGGCACGTGGTACATAATTTAAGCGAAAATGGTTAAATGATAGAAATTACCTTCAGTTAAATAAGAAAATTTGGTGTCAGAAATATTTCTTATCATCGATAAGCTCATTTAAGAAAATATAATCGTTCTCAATAACAAACCCTAATCTCTCTCACTCTAAAAAGCTTTATTTTCCCATCTAAAATTATATATAAAAAAAATGTTTCCCATCAAAATTCTTTAAGATTGTGAGAGTTTGGTGGTTGAGATATAGGCAAGTATTCCTTCTTCATTCTTTTCTCCGTGCACTTCGGGTTTTGTTGAAAATGATGTTTTTTCATGAAATGAATTGTTTACACACAATCGAAATTGATTTTTTTGTATAGGGTTTTTCGTATTTATTCAATGCTTTCTATGATATGAAGTTTTTCATATTTAATCTAGTTTTACTCATCAAAACCATTATCTCCCTCAAGTCTTTTCACAATTTCTATAACAGAGGAAGAAAAAAAACTACCTAATTCCACGTATATAACAGGCAAATGAAGTTTACAGCATGGCTATTGCATGTGAATTTACTTTTTATTTCAATTTTCAAATAAAGAGCATATCAATCTTTTGGTTAAAACTACATTTTTTTTTGTTGGGATTATAATTTTTTCCATTTGAAAATTAAAACGGATATTCAATTTATGGTAAGATTAAATGTCATTATTTGATGATATGATATTCAATCTCACCATAAATTTGATTTCATTCTCGTTTTCAAATGAAAAAAATTCAAATCTTAATAAAAGAAAATAAATAAAATAAAGGAGTTGGAGTATTTAATGCTGCTGATTATTTGTTTATTTTTTGACCTTTGGTAAAAAGGGTACTTTATTAACAGAAAATTGAAGAATACGACAACACAAAGGGAAATAAACCTTTAACAGAGGAGAGGTAACCATTGGGCCAAAAGTCCTTTTTTGGTCGATTCAATTATTGTCTCTGAGGTCAATGTGAAAGTTAATATATAAGCTGCTCGGAGGTCTAGCTCAAACGGTAATTTTTATCAAATGTTAAAACAATTGTTTTTAGTTCAACAACTATTTTACCAAAAATAATTTCAAAAAAACACTTTTCACCATCAAAAACTGAAATTGAAAGTCTTAGATGAAAGCGCACACACAAAAGTTAAAACACATGATAGTTTTATTTTTTAAAGTTGCATCACATCTATATTACATGAATTCTTCACTTTATTTCATCATACTCACGAATCTCAATACTCGAATAAAGTATAACAAAATTAAAAAAAATATTTACAAAAAAATAAAAAAATTCGACATACAGACATGTATCCGAATTTGATACTCGAACATATATCTATGTTCGGCACCCACACTCGAGTAAGTAATATAGCATCACACACATAGAGCAAGAGAGAGAGAAGAGAGATCATATAGAAATCAGGCCAATTTCCATAATATTTAAGTTAAGTACTCTATAACAGTGCAGAATCTATATATATCGATCCCAAATATAAACAACAATCAAAGTAATGAATAAATTATCGAATATAAATATTTACTTAATTTAAACTAATTAATATAACTATCAGTCCATAACCCACAAAACTCATCCACAGGCGCCATCTCCTTGAGCAATCTTTCAAACTCTTTGTCGAACGAACAATTTCTCACCAAACCCAAATCATCACACCCAGATGATCGAAACCCAGTTTCCTCCTCCTCCTGCTTCTTAATTCCTTCTCCACAAGACTGCAGCTGGCTCCTCCCCGACGTATGTGCATTCATCGTCACCGTTGAATCCTTGCCTGTCAACTTTTGGACCGTTGATTTAAAGCTCATAACATCTGTTTCCACATAATGTGTTGTGATGATCACAATCTTCACTGCCTGGTCTCTTCTTCTTCCTCCGGTACCCGACATAATGTGTTCTCAAAGTGTTGTGATTAAATTATGAGCAGTGAAAAACAAAAGCAAGGAAAACAGTAGTGTTTTTTTTTATTTTGTTTTTTTGGGTTGAGCTTATGCAATGTGTGTAATATCATGTTAACAAATTTATATATAGAGAGAGATTGATCGATAGAACATGGAAACTTGTACGGACGAGGTTGACTTGACAGTTAAGAGATGGGATAAGTTGACCGTTAAGGGTGTCAGTCGTTAGCAGTCTAGAAGGACTAATATTTTATATTTTAATGATTAAATTGTCCAATTGGGTCAAAGCACGCATCGTTTAAGCTTTCTTGTATGTTGAGGAAGAAATCAACTCATACCCATCGCACGTGACTGGTAGCTGTGGGTTAAAGATGCATGTAGATTGCCTGCAAAGAGCAAAGAAACGTCAAAATAGTCACTATCAATAGTTTAATAATCGGGTAATATCATTAATCGGTAAATAATAATTTTAATTTTAAAACAAAATAATTTTTTGGCATCTTAACGAGTATAATTATTGATTTTTCTCAATTGTTAAGTTGAATGATTGAAATGAGTGACTATTTTGGAATTCTCGTAACACTCCTTTATGAGCACAAGTTTAAGTTCTCGAAGCTCGATTTACTTCCGTAAAATTAAAAGAAAAAGAGTCTTCAAGTCGAGTTCATGTCTCACTTTTAGACTCGTTTAATGTAACAAGTCGTGTTAGTGAGCTAACTACCCATCACGAGTTCGACTCAAATATTCCTTCAATTGAATTGAAAGGCTCAAAATATTTATTCTCGAATTTAAAAGTTCAAATTTCGTTGTTTTAGTCGAGTTGAAGCTTGAAAAATTAAATTTGAGATAAATTCGATTATAAATTTTCATACTTGACACGAGCTTAAGATAAAACACAAATAACTTGAGTTGATTTCGAATATCCAATAGTTCTGTTAGACTGGCGAAATATTGTTACTCGTATCGGGTGTAAAACTCATTTTTGTATCAAATTGAAAACTTGGCTTTTAAGTTTTGAAAACTTCATTGATAACATTAATTATATCTAAATGTTACTAATAAAGTTTTTCAAAATTACAAGTCAAGTTTTTAATCTGGTGCAAACAAGAATTTCTCCTAATGTGCACCCTTATTTACAAGGTCATAAAACACTTAACATACGCACACGGTCTAGAATCGATAGAGCTCGATAATTTTTTTTATTTATTTTTTGGTTAATCTGATTAAGATTATAATAATAAATGTTCTATAGACATGTAAAATGACTTAAAATTAAGATGGAATTGGTCATGTTACGATTTGTTCTAATTTTATTCGTTCATAAATTTGGTTTATTGATGGGTTACGTTACTTATATATTAAATAAAATATTAATTGTCGGTTAACTTATGTGGTTTTATAATTGAAATTATACCTTTAAAAAAATAATTAATACTATGAATTAATTAATCATTTAAAAGAAAACATGTGTGATGACTCTGAATTTGTTTCTGACCACGAATGTGGTAGATACTGTTGAAATAATTGAGACATGATGTTGAATAACTAATAAAAATGGAGAAAATTATACAATTGAATAATAAGAGGAGAGAAAGTGATGGGCAGTCATAAGTCCAAGGAAAACGAAATAAACCTTAATAAATTTGTTTTTAAACACCAACTAATCATAAAGGGTATGTTCACACAGGCTCACGAAATCGAGAAACTTTGAACATGTTTGAAAAACGAGAAATTTTAACATGTTAGAAAGTGATTTTTGAAAATTATTTTTAATTTTTAAAAACTCAAAAATATGTTTAAAAAACAGTTTTCAAAAATAAATTTCGAAAAAAGTTTTGAAAACTATAAATTTGTGTTTTTTTATATAATTTTCAAAAAATAACCATAAAATCAATGTATCGCTGTTTTATTTTTCTTCCATAGTATATAAAAATATTAAAATTTTAAAAATAAAATAATATTAATTATTTTTAAGTGTTTGATAAATAGGAAAAATAAAATCAATATAGATTTTAAATTTAAACTCAAAACTAAAAATAACTACAAAGTATATCAAAACAGTTTTCAAAATAAAATTATCCTAACAACGTTTCACCGTTTTCTGTTTGAAAACAGTTTTCGAGTTACAGTTATCCAAATATATTTTCTTCATAAAAATTCAGTTTTTATTTTCAAAAACATTTTTTAAAAACTAAAAATAGAAACTATTATTTAAACATGCCATTTGTTATTATTAACAATAACTGTAATAGTAATTAAATATTTAAATATTTTATTTTTATTCAGTTACCAGTAAAGTTTTCATGTTTTGTGAGGTTATGTGATACCTCCCACAAAACCGGATCAAAATTCAATCATGAAGCAGTAACCAATTCCATTTTTTTTTATTAGTGTTGATTCCAATTTTTTTTTTTTTTTAAAAATTCGAAAGTAATAATTTAATTGATCGACTAGTAAAATTGATCTTTATACCATGTATATTTCCAGTTTAGAATTACACTGGCATTGTTAAGTACATTGAGCTCACATGATAAGATTTGACTCTTGAGCTTGTAAGTTCATCTTGAATAATTATTTTATTCATATACAAAGAAACCTAATTAGGGTTTTTATTGACAATAGGTTTTGAACATAGAGACCCTTTGTTGAGTTTATATAGGGTGGAGATCTTCTTCAGCCGGGGAGGATTTCGGTCCGTTTATATAACACGTTATTTCCGTGATAAAGATCTACATTTAGAGGTAAAAACATACATTTCAAGGTAAAATATGGCGCTAGTAATCTGTTACATATTGTGGTAAAGTATGTTAACATGGTAAATAACTTCCCTAGTGGAAAAAAATTCTCTAGTAAAAGGGTATACATAAGCAGTTGAATCTGTATCAAATCAATACTTAGCTTACTGATCTGTGTTCCACTAAATGTGTACCAAGTATTCTGTTTAGTCCTTGTCTCTAACCAGAAATTGAATTGGAAAGTAAATTTTGGGCATCAAAGGAACCCAAATTCATAATCAAGAATCTCCTTTAAGTTTTATCTTTCTGATAATTTTGTACGACTTGATTACCTACTCGCATACCGAGTACTAAAAATACTAAGGCAGCTGCAATTCAACATAAAAACTGAAACTATCTCAATGAAACTTAATAGACGAAATTGTTAAGATAAAAAAGGATGGAACAAGGTAAAAAATTCTCAAGATTGAGACAGTCTGACAAGAACTTCAATTTTGAAGCATGGTCATGACACGTTAAGTCAGAGAAAAAGATACCTCTGTGACGAAAAAGATGGAAATACCGAAACAAAAGAAAGTTTCACCACCCCTTCAACACAACAAAGTTACTCTCAAAATTGGAAGTCACCCAATTCCATCCGCGGATATTTGGAATCCGTTCACTAGCTAATGCAACATTGGGCGGGCAACTCGAGGCCTTACAGGCGTCTTCGAAGGGCTTACCCTGAAAATTAACAAGGTTTCAAATATAGAATTATTGGCCTAGTCAAGATTTACGAAAAAGAAAGCAAATTATTTTGGGAATCAGTTTCGGGAGCACACCTGATAGGTTGGGTTCCCAAGACCATCCCGCTACAGCTCAGTGCGATAATTGCACTCTCTGCCTGGTCATCAAAATAAAAGAATCAGTACTAAGCAAAAAAAAAGAAGCTGAATCCTTGTCTGCATGCAAACAGGAGAACTAGGCAAAGGTTTTAAAACCATGACAACTTTTAAACATGCTCATGGATTGTGTGTGCCTAATGTAATGATAAAGGGTGGATTATCGTGCGCACATGAAGAAGTATATACTGTTTTCAGTGGAAAACCCAACTTTATCAAGAAAGTCAAGAGACCACAAAACACAGGCAAATTCTTTCGAAGCTAAAAGAAACAAAAGATTTTCTTGAAATTCATAATTTTATGGAACATATCACTTTTGGAACTTTCTAATAAACCGAATATCTCAAAGTAGTACTATTAATAAATGAGGAAGAGGAGGAGCTTTCTCCAGGACAGTAACTTGTTGTAAGATTTAAGTTAATGCAAACCCTCTTTCATGAATGTTTTGGTCACCTACAATATAAGAATCATTTTGGTTCCGCTAGGCCCTCCTAATTGAAACCCTTTTCCTTCAACTCACCCAGTCTAAAACCATATTTATTAATTCAACAGTCCTCAAGTAATTAATACATCAGTAATTTTTAAACTAATCATATATATGAGTTCTGTCCTCTAAACCTAGGAGTATTTTCTAACTCCACCTGTGATAGCATTTGGTAATAGTAAATATGTACCTTAGAAATAAAATCATCATTTAGGCCCTATATATACGTGTGCATATATGTATATTATATAACTTTTTGGTATTTTTAAAAAATAAAGTGAGGCAGGAGCAGGTGCACGTGAATCCTTGATGAGCCAATGTACCTTCCATGGTGAGGCTATTTCACTTCTCTTCCTAATGAGCGATTGATCCAAGACACCACTAGAACCTCCAGGCACCAGTTCTCAACATTCCCTCATTTCTGTTCCTAGGAATTACTTGTACCTTATAAGTGGAATTTATATTCACTTATACTAAAACCTTCAAATATAAAGCATATCTACATCATTTCCCAAAAAATTAACCTCTAATCTTATGAACAGCAACATACTTGATATTTATGGGCGTTCAACACATACCATGACCCTGTTCACCAAAGCAATAATGCCAAAGAAGTATCCTCACTACATAGAAAGGGACTCATCTATTACAACAATCTATAGTATTTTCCAATACCAGTAGTCTAATCCAGATACCAATAACAAGACCAATTCTTAAAACCATCATATAGTAGTTTCATGCATCCATTTGGTTAGCTATTTTAGGATAGATTCAAGTAAAAGAAAAATACTCCATGGTTCGTTTCTGTTTTTAGTGGGAAATCACAGGGAATTGAAACAAGGGCGAGCAAAACATATGACTTGAACCAACTTCTGTAATACTTCCAAGTAAACAGAGTGGACAATTGAGGCAACTGGCATTTTCACTTGTAAATAGTTTGAGGACCCCTATACCCTCGGAACTGTGATCCAAATCCAAGGTTCCTATTTGTGGTACATTGGCGACCCAGATCCCCAAAATTGGGGATCCAAAATTTTCTTAATAATTGAATGCAAAAGCTATTTCTAGACACAAGAAAGGAAAAATAGAATACTCATTTATTCTAAACTTATGTTTACTAAATTATGCTTATCAACATTAGTAGCTGTGATTTCATGTTATCTTCTTAATTATTATCGTGCATACAACTCTTTATATAAATTACGCATAGATATATCTAATATTTTAATTTTATACATGTGCCTACACATAATAAACCATCTAAGTCTATCCCTAGCGTATGCATTTTAGGGTGGGTAACGTACCACGTTCCATACCCGTACCACAAACCAGGACGTACCGAGTTTTTGGTAACACACTAATTTTCCTTAGTTTGTCAACCAACTGACTTCATAGGCCAAAATATTCTTTTTTCAACAGTTGTTTCACCAAAGAAATCCATTTCCCCATCAATCCTACCTAGAGTAAGAACTTGACTACATGCATAGAGCAATCTGCTTCCCCGATATATTTCATCATCAGTTAACCAAAGAACAGAGTGGCTTGAAATCATCCCGTCTTGGAAATTAAAATTCCAAATTCAACCTAATCCAATGATCAAATATGCTATAAATATCTAGTAAAATCAGAATCAATGGTCCGCTTCACTTCTCCATCCTCAAACATGCCAATAACTACTAGAGATGGATACCAAAACAAACATCACTCTATGTACTGACATAACACAGTCACTTGAAAAAAGATACCACATCAAATTGCATCACCATGAAGAATCACAATATGCTTTACAGATTTAGAACAAAGGATTTTACTCATCTCAGATTGCTGTATACATAATGCTGCCAAAAGGCTGACAAAATCAGTAGATTTCCACTATACAGTAAACTAAGTCATGGTCCCAAATATAGTGGACACCAAGGTCACAGACAGTACAAGACCATCATACATGACTAGGTGTTTCTCACAGCCGCAACGCCCACATTTATTTCATAGAGGAGAATTCATGGAACAAAAAAGGCATTATAAGCCATGTTTTGGCATAGAAAAGAATTTTATGTCCATCTTTGAAGAGTTGAAATCTAAAGCCTCAAGAAGACCAGATATCATAGACCAAGACAGCTTTCAACACCAACACTCCCCCCCCCCCCCCCCCC
The DNA here is from genome assembly GCA_023935145.1 of Bretschneidera sinensis. Classification (NCBI taxonomy): domain Eukaryota; kingdom Viridiplantae; phylum Streptophyta; class Magnoliopsida; order Brassicales; family Akaniaceae; genus Bretschneidera; species Bretschneidera sinensis. The sequence continues at coordinate 152,257,250 of CM043698.1, forward strand.
AAAAAAAAGAATAAGAAAAATGGCAACAGGGACAAAATTGTAAAAGAATAGAGCTTATTTAAATCAGCACCGAGATATGCCAAATATATTAAAAAAATACAAGATTTAAAAAATTTAAGGAATGGGGAAGAAATGAGAAAGGCAAACACATTGGTGCAAATTGTTGTTTAAAGATTCAATTTTCATTTTAAAAAGGAAATTGTGTAAATTATATTGAAAAATAAATAGTTTATAATTAAAGCTAGAACAAATTTTCAAACCATCATGAACATATTCCAAGAAACTGCACCCTGCACATCTTCACTAGCTTCAATGCTGTAAAGACAAGCTTACCATAGCAAATTCAACAAAAGCTATACGAGTAGAACGCACATTATCCCCCAGAAGCCTCAAGCGAGTAACCTGTGAATAAAAGACGATCTCAACTAAGAACTCTTTACAAATACTTGTTATCTTCTGATTAAAAGAAGAAAAGAGGAAAAATTATCACATTCTGGTTTTGTCCTGACCTCACCGCATGCTGATTCAAAGAAATTCTTGACTTCAGCTTGAGAAACCTACACTTACAACAAAATCTTTAACTAGGAACAAATCAACTAGGTACAAACTTGAATTACAAGTGTGTGTGTGTGTCTATATGTACGTTCATATATGTCCTACCGCAAGAGCTTAAAGGCCTAATCTACAGGATACCCAGCAATTTACGGAAAAGCACTCAAAACATTTCGTATAAGGGGAAATGGGAGGTTACCTTCTTGTCAATGTTTGTACAATAAACTGTCCTTGTACACATTTCCCTTTCATCTTCTGACTGCATTTAGTCAAATCACCAAAGAAAGAGAGAAGTAAAAAAGTCAAACCTACCAAAATGCAATCATAAATACTTTTCAAAGGAGGAAAAGCACGCTGTAAAGCATCACACAAAATTATCAGCACTCAGAAAATTATTCATTCATACCGTAGGGAGAAATGTTGGGTTCACAGGAAGGATGGCAGTTTTTGAAGGTAAGACCCTAACTGGGTAGAACCCTAGCATTGTTCCACCAAGGTTTAAAGCAGTTCTTGCACCTTCTGTTGAAACGAATTCCATTTAACAAGAAAGATATGAATAATTGTGAGTCAATCTGTGGCAGTGACAAAAAATATTAAATGGACTTTCAGCATACAACAATTAACTTACGCTCATCAGCGAACTCCACAAATGCAAAGCGAAGAACTGAATGTGGATCACCACAAACTCGGCAATCAACAACCTTCAAAAATATAAATTCCAATATCACTTCATAAATGTCAAACACAATAATTAATCTTTAACAAACCATCAGTAAAAAACAGCGCATCGGTTTTATTATATCCACCGAAAACCCAGTATCTGAGGATAATAGAAACATGCTCAAGGTAAAGGCATATAGCATAATAGAAACGAGCAACCATTAAAATTGAGGTTGAATATTTTGAGTAAGTTACAATGACCTCCCCTAAGGTTAAGCAAACTTAGAGGAACCTCACTTGTAGTTTAGGAAATTACACTGACCACAGTTGTCAGAAAAGGTATTGCCAGTTTTAGCATTGTAATTAAGGATCTTAATTTTGTATTGAGTGATAACAATGATGATGGAATTGGAGGTACCACTCAGTTTGGTAGCTGATGGAAATGATGATTATGATGATCATACTGATTATAAAAACATGTGGTAGTACCTTAGACCTTGGCTGGGAGGCGATGGTAACTTTAGGGGGAAAAGAAAAAGGGAGGTCCTTGTACTTTCTCTAATAACCTTACATGAGCTAGTTGCTCCAGCCTTTTTTGGCAATTGAAGAGAATGTGAACAGAAATAAATAAACATAGCTCACATTTCATCATAGCTTAAACAACATAAAAGTTGTACATGGAGATGCAAATAAGTCCTTGACACATGGTTTCATAAGAAAATAATATTGGATGTCATGGTTAAAATAAATGCCAACGATAACAAAATTTTAAAGCTATTAGTCGCTTTAGAAAGAAAAAAAAAAGCTGCATCAGTCACATGCCTCTTGACTTTTAATTTGAGTAACTTGGCACAAAAGTTGCACCCTTCGCCCAACAAAACCTTATGTTCAACAAACAAATTTAACTAGATTAAATTTGAGAGATAAATGCACAAGGACAGATGGCGTGAATGGGAGCACTCTACTTGTGACCAACATCTATGCCAGAAGGCAGAAGCTGCAAGCAGACTTTCGCATTGACATTTCAATACCACAAAATAAACCTAAACTATTATTTCTCCTTGTGAAACAACATGGAAGTAGCAATATACAAATGCCAAAGAGAAGCACTAGGGACAGTCACTCTGTCTGTAGCTATTCAACATTCTCTTTGCTAGAGTGACACATGGCAGCTCTTTTAATTGAGTTAATGGGAACAGGTTATCACCAGTTTATCTATATTTTTTTTAATTAAGTACGTTTTCTACTGTCACGAGGGGAGATGGTTCCCTCCAAAAGAAAAAAGAACGCCCATCCTCTCTCATCTTCAACAGAATCTCTTAACACCCATAAAAACCTTAGCCTCTTTTCCATTATCTCACTGATTTACTATCATGCTCTCAGCTCAATCTCCTTTTCTACCTCACCCTTTCACATCTTTCAAACAATAACTTCAATACCTAGTCGCATTCCCAATGGAAATTAAAAAAAAAAAATTCCATACAATATATGATAGACCCATTCATTTAGGATTCTCTTTTTTTTTTTTTTCCCTTTAAGAAACCAACCACATGAAGCTATTTCTGAAAGACCTAACCTTAGTCACTCAAGGAAATTGATTTTTTTTTAAAAAAATTATTCACTCAGTGAAAAATAAAAATTACAGCTGTTTTCCACAAATCACAGACCTGGAGGTGGAAACACAGTTGTTCACCGAAATCTTACTATTCTCATTATTATTTTTTTGATAGTGTCAAATCTTACTATTATTATTCACAATATATATATATATATATATATATATATATACACACACACACGCACACACACACATGCATTGTTCATCCTCTCCTTAACAGATCTGGAAATATATCTAACCACAAATCACGACCGCCACATTCAAATCAGAGCTATCATTCACAAAAGAATTCGCTGTGAAGGAAAAAAATTAAAATGGGATATGTTAAATAACAGAAACCACACGAACTTGTTCTAAAACCACCACACACCGTCGTCGTTGCCACTAAACCAGCACCAGATTTACCCTCTCCCAAAACCGGATTTGGATGGCCATAGAGAAAGATAAATGGAGAGAATAAAAGAGGAGTGGAGAAAGGAAAGAAGAAAAAGAAAATAGGAGTAGATGGAGAATAAAATGATGTTATTAAAAATCTGACTGCATAGATGAATAAAAGTAGTAAAAGAATAAAAATCCTTTATCTTTTGTGCAAAGTAGAGGAAATTCCCATTCCCAGTTGCAGGTTTGCTATCCATAGAAGAATTGTTACGTGTCGCTTCATTACGGCAAAGGTTTCAACACGATGGACAGAATGACTGTCATTAGCATCCCTCAATGCCCAAAGGTTGACTAAAAATGGGTTAATGCTTCAAGGGAACAAAACGCATGCATTAGTAATCTTTTCATGAAATGAGTTGGCCTTTTATAATTTCTTTCAATGAATTCCTGATATGTAAAGTTTTTGAGACTTTTTTCCTCGTATGATTTCAATTTTGGGTTTTGACGAATGCTTCTTTTAAGTGATGCATAAATTGTAGTACAACTTTTCGTATGAAATTCTCCTTATTTAGGTTGTAAACTTTAATTATTTTCTACTATCACTGATAGAATGTTTGTGGAAGGTTATAATTATTTCAACAAAAATCGTGCGCCAAATGAAACAGATTATAGTCATATTCACAGTGAAATTGAGGGAGTCGCAATGTTTTCTGCTCGCTTCAAGAAATAGAAATTTTAATAAAAAAATTAAAGCAGAGGTGGGACCTGTGATCAAGTTGATCCTCCTTGTTGCCACTTTTCAAATATGGGAATGATGAAATAGGGTTCTTGTCACTGCATTCTCTGTTATTTATGATGGTGACAGCTTACTTTCCAGCAAGGCAAAATGTTTCAATAGTAGAGGACAATTGTTTGAACTTAGGTGCTTTGGGTAAGATTTCTCTCTCCAAGGGTTTGGTTGATATGAAGGACAGTTAAATGGGTTTCTATATAATAAGTTTTTTGAGTGGTACATGGAATCTTTTCTATTTCTCTTTTCTTTGGAACAAACGTTGCTTATGGTTGCAATGCCATATTAGTTACCATTTCTATTGGAGAAGATACCTTTAAACAATATCTTTACTGATAGAAATGGTAACTAAGGTGGCACTGCAGCAATAAACAACAGTTATTCCATAGAAAAGAGAGATTCCATATACCATGCAAAATATTTATTATATAAAAACAAGATTTGATATTCCACCACATCAACCAAACCCTTCAAGAGAGGAATCTTACCCAAAGCACCCAACGTTCAAACATCCGTTCTCTACTGCTAAAAGGAATTGCCATGCAAAAAGTAAGCCGTCACTCGTCAGCATCATAAGTAACAGGGAATGCAGTGAAAAGATACCTCTTTCATCCTTCCCATATTTGACAAGTGACTATCAAATGACGATAGCAAACAGGGATGGTCAACTTGATCGTTCCACTTCTGTTTTTTAAAAGATATCATTGAAATCTATATTTTTTGGAAGCAACTAGGAAAACTTGCAACTCCCAGAATCGCTCCGTCAACAGGTCTATAATCTGTTTCTTTGGGCATATGATATTTTATTGAAATAATTATAAGCTTCCACAAGCATTCTATAATTGATAGTAGAAAGTAATTAAAATTTACAACCTGGCCAAGAAGAATTCCATACAGAAAATAAAACAACGTATGCATCACTTAAGAAACGATCACCAAAACCACAAAATAGAATTCATGTGATCTTACAAGCTTTACATATCAGGAATTCATTGAATTTTTTTTTATAAAAGGCCAACTGTGAACAGATGATTAAAGACTGAAAGTCCTCGAATACATGAGGAAACTATTAATTAAGTTAATTGATGGTAAAAAGTGGAGTTATATACATCAAAATATGAAAAAAAAAATGAAGGAGTCACATTCTAATGCAACATATGAAAGCAGAACCAAGAAATTGTATTGATTTATTCTTTCTAGACCACTGCCCATAACCTTTTGAACCACAAGTGAACCTTGTTCTAACCCCCTTTTCATTTAACCTCAAAACTCCATCTCCACATAATCTACCCATCGTTCCATCATCTAGTAACAACAGCTCTTGTTCTCACATAGTGTTCACATCCATTGTTCATATCCCAGAACAGCCCCTGAAACTTAACCCTTATCTCCTTTGTTTGAAACCCCAAACTATTGCTCTTTCTCAACTCTTCATTAATTGTAAATCCTATCTTAATCCTCAAAACCTTATCCATCTGTTCATGAGCTTTAACCCTATTTCACCACATATGTTCCTTCAATTCAAGACCCAAATCAACCTCAAAACCCAACAGCCCTAATACAGCCTTAACAATTCAACTAATTTTTCTCAAATGTGATTAGCCACCAATACTCCTCATCTCTGATTTCAGAGAACAGTATGGCATGAATTCATTCATACGTGCGTAGCCAGGAAGGAGAATGTTAATGACTTAAAAAAAGTCATATTTAAGCAACTTTCTGACATTTTAGGAGAATATTTTGGAATTCAAAAACACGATTGGGGTTACATTCCAAATTAACTAATGCAGAGATGAACTTAGAAATACCAAAACAATCAAAATATGGCTTCTTAAAGAATAATAAATAATAATCAGAACATACATGAATGTATTTGATTATAAATTAGTCAATTAAAACAAAAACATAACATGTGCAGTCTCTTCTAAAAATTATGATAAATTTCATGGTGCACAGCATCCTGAGTCAATCCCATATCTCCTGAAATTATTGCATGCATCCAAGCCTCACTGTGCTTTCTGGAATGACCAGATGAGAGACTGAACGCAAGCCTCAAAAGTGTTTACTAAACAGCGGTAAGTACAAAGGGAGCTATCCCAATAAGATGATAATGCATTCTAAAAAAACTAATTAATGCTAGTCTTTACTAGGAGATTTAAATTGAAATGCTTTGGCAAAGCTCGAGATGTAAAAAGCCAAAGAAAGTACAGGAGAAAGCACTGCGAACTTGTCAGCTTTCGTAGTATTTAAGTCATTCTTTTAATGAATAAACGAATATACTTACGTAACAAAGCAAAGCTTGATCAAATGCACATTAAGAAGTTCTAGAAATATGAAAACCCCAAAAAACGACAGCAAGATAAATGACAATTTTCCAGCCACATGATCTAATTCCTCATTCCATAAAGGAGGAGACCAAAATGGGTGACCCACTTTCAAACTTCTGTACATGTTGACTAGCATCCTTTAGGAACAAAAAACACAAAAAAGTAATTATTGTTAAAGTGAGCATTTTGACTTACCTGTCCACAGCTACTAAATAAGCCAGCAAGCCGCTCTTCAGTAACCTAAATTGAAAAAATAAAATAAAAAAATGAGTTTATGACAGTGGTCCATAAATAAGATAAAAGAAGTACCACCTTCTCAACTTACATTCTGATCAATATCAGAAACATATACTGTTCGCCTAACACTATCTTCTCTTTGAGCTCTAGAAGCTCTCCCATTCAACTTCTTCTTCCCCTGGTTAAAGCTATTTCTTCTCTGAAAAGCAAATAAACAAGCTCTCAACAAAAATAGCAAAGAAAAAGAACAACTGCAAAAGTATTATACATTGATGTTTTGCACAAGTAACTTCTTCAAAATCTTGTCAAAGGTTACATTATCATTTCAATGGTTAGCAACATTTTTACATCATTTGCAGCCAAAATAGATAAATGAGAGAGAGAAAAAAAGAATTCTATATTCAGTAACTCAATCGTTAATCAATATCAAATAATCAGTAACTCAATCATTAATCAATGTCGAATAATCAATATCCAATAACGACTAAAATCAAAGCGGCCAAGCAAGAAAGAACACATAAGTTTTCTAATACATAGACAAAAGAACAACTCAGAATAAAACAAAAAGGAACAGATTCTCAGAGAGAACTCCATAACAACTACAAGATAGAATGATAAAGTAAATCCCAAAATTCATCCATATCAAATAGTAATTTTCATACTCAATTCAAATCATATTAATCAGTAGCCAACCCAAAAAATGATAAGCTCTAAAACTCCAAACCCCATTTCCCGCAATACTCGATCCAAATCACGTTACATATAAAATCAAGCCAGAAAATCCAATAAAAAAATAAACTCATTGCAACTCATTTGTCTACAACACAAACAAAATCCAGCAAACAGATATACATATATATACACAAAGACACACACACAAAAAAAAAAAAAAAAAAAAAAAACCAAACCTATCATTAAAATTACTGTAATCCAACTAAAAACAACAAAAAGAACCAAAATTTCAGAAAAAAAAATACAATCAAATGGGTATGAGAATGAGTACCTTCCGGTTGTCGTTATTGTTATTCGAGTAAATTTCATTGCCTGATTGCTTATCAGCGAAAGGAAAATTGATCACCGACAACTGATCGTTCATCTGATGATGATTCTTTTGATTGTATGAAGAAGGGAAAAACTCTTTGGCCAAAGGATTCAACTTTGTGAACATATCCACAAGCTTCTGCACATTGAATTCGGGTTTCGATTTCGAATCCAAATTCTCGTTGTTGTTGTTCTTGTTGTCGCAGCTTCTGTAGCTGTCGCAGTTGGTGTTGATGTTGTTGTTGGCAGCCCCTGCTTCACCGGACATCTCAGCAACCGCAGCCATAGAATCAAACTCCCACAGAAAAATTAAAAAAAAAAATCAAATAATTAATCAACTTTTTTCTCCGTCTCTCTTTTTTTTGCTCTATAAGGGAAGAGACTGGGGATTTAGATAGATTTGATCAAAGGATTAAAGAACTATTGCCTATATAAAAACAGACCCATTTGGATATGCTGCCCAGAAAAAGAAAGAAATGTAGAAAGAGAAAAATAGATATATAGGTATACTATATATATGTCGAATTTTAGTATATAATTAATTAGAGATAAAGAAAGATAATTTTAGGGTTTTTAAAAAAATGATCATAGATGATGGTGGTAGTGGTGCTGGGGAGAAGAACAGGTCGGGTCTGGGGTTAGCTTACTCTACCCATCCCTTTATTTTGGCCTTGTCACAGATTTTTAGAGAGAGAAAGTGACTCTTTTAGAGAGAGAACTGAGAGCTTGACAAAGAGTATTAAAGTAGTGAGGGACGTTAAAAATTGTAAGGAAGGACAGCTAACGTAAAGGTGACTTCATTCAAAGCTATATTCTTTTGTTATTTTCCTCTCGCAGTCTGTTTTACAAATGTGTTGAAATTTGAGATTTGGATTTGGATTTGATTTGTTTGGGATTGTAATTCCTATTTATCCTTTCCTTAATTTATTTTTTATTTATTACTTCTGACTGTTTTTGGATATCTTTTTATAAATTTATTTTAAAGTTTTTATTTTTTTATATCCTATTGAATTAAAATTATCACCCCAATATAATATCTACAAGTAAATTATCCCCGATTCAAATTCAAGAAACATGATTTACAAACACTTTTTTTTATTGTTTTAAATTTATTAACTACTTTCTCAATTATTTACATAACAAACACACGATATTTTTTAATATATAAATTGATTTAATATAATAATAAAATAATACATTATTAATTGAATGAATCGATAGCAATCGAAAACGAACATTGTTCTCACAAAACAAGAGGTTCAACCATTCGATTTTAATCATAACTTCTTTAACGATATTGAAGCTTATTGAGAATGGGTGCCGCATTATCTGATTATTCAGTTAATGTTAAATGTTTTTAATTAAATGTAAGAATTTGGTGCAATAAATGGGAAAAATAAATTTTGTTTGTGTTGACAATTTGATTGTAGATTAGTATGGGGCTATAATGTTTGTCCATATGTGGAGGAGAGAATTCATTGCCACAAGTCACTTTTGGTTCAAAAGAGTGTAAAAAAAATAATTTTGTAGCCCATGAATGTAAATGCTAAAAATGGCCAATGTGATGGTTTTTTTAAGATGAGCATGGTGAATGAATATGAGGGGGAACCTTTTGCCTGTTAATTTACTGCCATAATTTATTTTTCCCTTTATGTATGAGTTTTATTAAGTAATGAATTTATGCAAAATTAAAAAAGGAAATTTAATGAATTGACAAACTTTAAATAGCTATTTGAGATTGCTATTTTATTATTTTTCTTTTATAGGTTGGGGTGAGGATTTGAATTTGAAACCTCCTTTTTGGATAATATTTAGGGTTACCAATAAAAATATACAGGCCAAAGTTATCAGTTGACTTGTTTTGGAAAATATATTCACTTTTATATATTTTTATATTTGAACAATTATTTTATTAATATATAATTTTAATAACGTGGGTTTGGAATCAAATGGAACAACGTTTTAAAGATCTAAAAATTTGATAATAATCCTTTATTATGCAATTTTTTTTAATTAATTGAATTATCATTTATTGTAATAAAAAAAGAATTACCATTTATTAACTTATACAATAACATCATGTACTTATTAAATTGCAGAGAATTTCTCACAATAGATTAAAGGATATTCCATTTTCCATAAAAGAAAAAAGTAATATTCCCATTTAATAAGAGTCTACTTTCTATAAAAAAAAAAGACATTATACTTCGTCACTCAAAAAAATCAACTCTTTAAATTCTCATAATTTGATGACGTTGCATTCAATTTCATCATGAACTTGATTCACTTTCAAATGAATTATTTTTTCTTATGATTTAATATCATTACCATTGTAGATCGAAAAGAAAAATTATAAAATCGTATTAAATGTTGAAGAGATTAGATTATATATAGAAAAATAGAAGATTGAACAACACCCTTGCAAAACAGTCAATATGTTTGTTTTAAAGATTTAATCAAGAAACTCATAAATATGAGGAAGGAGAAAAAATATAGTTGAATATAAGATTGATTGCGCACTCCAACTTCAAAAAAAGTACCTAACTTTTTGAGTTGTGAAATGATACATATATGTAACTAACTCTGTTTAATTATATGTTTTTTATATAACTTTTTAAAAAATATTTTTGATATAAAATATTGATACATTAGAATTTTATATAAAAAAAATATTACTTTTTTTTCTAAAGAATGTTTTGAGATGGAATTCCTTATGTTGCATTGTAATTTTAAAAATCATAATTTATATTATATAAAAATGATGCATTATGATTTAATTTGATTAAAATAATTGTAATATACCCACATTCGTCTACACATCCCATAGAACCACATCTATGTACTCCTAAAAATTGAATCATTGGAGGAGCAGTGATGTGAGTTAAACACGTGGCATTTAAGAAAATTTTTGTGTTGTTTGCATTTTACTTCCGATCTTTGAGATGTTTTCAATTGCACCCCTTTTTTTTTTTTAAAAAAAAAAATCTATTTGATTATATGTTTTGTCAATTCAAATAAATCTTTAGTTTATTCTAATTCTCAAAATGATGAAAATTAATTATTTTATTTATAAAATAACCCTAACAATCTTTATTTCTTATATATTCAAGTCCTTAACAAATTACTTGAGATCCTAATTTTTTTTTTTATAAATCCTTGTTACCTATTGATTAATTTTAACTACAAATCTTTAAAGTAGAACCGTGTTAATGTATGGATATAATATTCTTGCATCTCATAAGTTATAATAAAATTATTTATTATTTAGAAATATGAAAACTTGATCAATCGCCGTAAATATTTACATATATATTTTCAAAATTCATTAATAACACCAACTTCAATTTCAATTGAACCAAAATTTGCATAAATTTTTAATAAGTAATATATTTTGAACAAAGATAGATTGGAAACAAATCAATTATCGCCACATTGCTATTAATTATAACCATAGTATCTTTTTATACTTTAAATTTTATTACATTGGCCTCCTTGATTCAATTTAAGCACTCATTGTCATATCATCTAAGTCTACATCAACACTAAACAAAGTAATACGACCTAACTAGAACAGATTTGAACAAAATCTGTTCTATAGGCTCGTACCTCTGTATCCTTGAATTCTAAGGAGACAGGGCCTCAAGTCTGGTGGATGAACTATGACCGTGTGATCAAAACATGATTAACAGCTTCTCATGGCCCATTTGGGTCATTGGTGCAATTGATGATCATTCTTAACCGATTATATCTGATTGGGATGGTCACACAGTTGTTTGACAGACTTTCAAATCTTAAAAGCGAAAAAAAAACTAAACAAATTGATTTATTGATTACAAATTTATGTTCAAAATGGATTTTTCTTACATAATTATAGTTTAACAACTAAAAAGGAATAACTTAATCAAATGTTAAACAAAAAAATTTATCAAACACATTTGGCATGTTTGGATAGAGTTTTCGAAAACTCTTTTCTATGTTTGACAAACAGTTTTCAAAAGTAATTTTCTAAAACAGTTTTCAAAAATTGTTTTCTGAAAACTCTAAATTTGTGTTTTCTGACATAATTTTCGAAAAATAACTCTAAAATCAGTGTTCACTTATCTGTTTCATCCTTATTTCATGGTATATAAAAAATATTAAAATTTTGAAATAAAATAATATTATTTATTTTTAAGTATTTAATAAATATGAGAAATAAAATTAATATAGATTTTAAATTTAAATTCAAAACTAAAAATAATTACAAGGTGTATCAAAACAGTTTTCAAAATAAATTTATCCAAACAACACTTCATTGTTTTCTGTTTTGGAAAAAGTTTTCGAATTACAGTTATCCAAACATGTTTTTTTTCAGAAAACATCAAAAAACTATTTTTAGCTTTCATTTTCGAAAACAGTTTTTGAAAACTGAAAATAGAAAACTGTTATCTAAACATGCTCATTATATTTTTGTTCTCAAATGGATGAATGAAGTCAAAATAAGAAAACAAAACAAAAACCATATGATACACATTAACTGAAACACTACGCTATTATTCATTAACAAAATAAATATCATTTAGAAAATAAATAGTTTTACTTCTCTTAAACAAACGATACTACTTATTTTAAAAAATTAATTTTAAATCAAATTAATTTAAATAATATGTAAACAAAAAATAATCATCTAAAAATATTTCACATCATAATAGGAAAACGACTGAAATTCAACTGTGGAGCATTGAATAATACTATCCATTGGATTTGAGCTCATCTAGTGGTGGCAAATTAATGGATGGAGAAGTGGGCCCAAAAACATGAATGTCACCAAACCATCTCAAGTGCAACCCATTTTCAACAATTTAATTGTTATTCTTTTTTTGCCATAACAATTTAATTATTTAAAGAATATATAAAAAACGATTATTCATTAAATAAACGAATAAATTAATGGAAAAGTTCATCAATTAATTAATTAGCACATATTTTATAATTTTCAAAGACAGTTAATAATTTTTTTTATTAAAATGGGCTAATCATTTTTTAATAACAAAAAAATAGATAATCGTTGGTTTATTATAGAATACAGGGATGACAATTTTAAACCTGGCCTGCAAGGCGGAGGGTTTAGAGATCATTTTTTATCCGATAGATCGAGAACGGATGAAAAGGTACAAAATTTGACAGAGACGGGAACGGGTGAAGATAAAACGGTATTTGACCATAATTATTTCAAAATAAAAATTTTAACTTTGAGTATATATCACCTCTTATAGTCTAAATATATGTTTTAATTTTTTTATTAAATTAAACGGGTGCCGGTTACCCGATGGGTACTCGTACCCAACCGGGGGGGGGGGAGGTGTAGGAGAGATTTATCTTCCTAATGAGTGGGGGAGCGGGTATGAAAGATAATTTTTTCACCAGTACAAATGGTGAGTGAAGAGTACTCTATTCAAACCCGTTCTGTCGCCATTCTTAATATTATGTTACTATGGTTCACATACAAACTGACAAATTATTTCAACTTAAAATACTATGCAAGCTCAATAAAAGCTTGTATATTATCCCATTCATTAAAATAATTAAAAGACATTGCTTGACCATTAAAAATCGAAAATATTTTTCTTATCATCGATGTTAAAATTTTAGGATTTAAGTTTAGGAATTTTTTGGTGCAAATTATTTAAGATTTTTCTCTTTTAAAAGGAGCGATTACAAATTTAGCTGTGTCTAAGTCGTGTAATTACATTTTGTTGTTTTTTTCTAAATCATGAATATATAAGATTTATTAAAGTATTTTTTCCTCTATAACTTTAAGCTCTTTTTTTGTTTTTTTTTTCTTACTATATTTTCGTAATTTGCAGTTTAATTATCCACTTGAATCATATTCAAGTTCATGCTTCTAGAAAGAAAAAAAGAAAAGAAATCTCAAGTTCCTTAGAGACAAAAATGACAATGTTATCCTAAAACTGAACGACTTTAGCTGCTTTTGCAAGTTCCAAATTTTCTGCTTCCATGATTATGTTTCGGGACATTTGAGAGACATTCAATGGACAAATTCCACTTAAAAGTACAACAAGAAATGCTTGAAATTTCATAAAGGTTAAATGTGGAGACTTTTAAGTTTTAATTCTACTTTTATGGCCACTTTGACGGGGGCATTGAGATTAGTACGAGATAAAATTAATTTTGATCTCACCATTTTTGTCTTATTTGGGACAAAATTTATCTCATCTTTTTTGAACTAATTTTTTTTACCTTGAATAATAATAATAATAATAATAATATATTTACTATAATTATTACAATAATAATGATAATAATTATTGTAATGATGATAATAATATTGATCATTATAATAATGACAATAATAAAAATATATATTATTATAATAAAAAATAATAGTACAATTATATCAAAGATAATAATAATAAAAATGAAAATAGTAAAATTTTAGGGTGTGAAGAAATTCATGATTGTTAAGATAATGAATAGTGTTAGATTATTTTGGTATTTAAACTTTTTTTTTATCATATTTTAGTCTCAATCCAGTAATATCATGAAAACATGAACCAAACATAGGATTAAAGTAGTACTTACTTAATCCACTTTTTTTCATTCTAAGATGTTAGAGATCATTTTTTATCTGATGGGTCGAGGACGGATGAAAAGTTACAAAACTCGACAGAGATGGGAACGAGTGAAGGTAAAATGGTATCTAATCCGATGGATACTTGTTTATTATTTTATATATATTTATAATTATTTCAAAATTAAAATTTTAATCTTTGAGTATATATCACCTCTTATAGTCTAAATATATGTTTTATTTTTTTATTAAATTAAATAAGTGCGGGTTACGGGTGGAGGTGTCTACTCGATAAGTGGGGAGCGAGTATGAAAGATAAATTTTTTCATCCATGCAGGTGGTGAGTGAAGGGTACTCGGTCCAAACCCATTCTGTTGCCATTCCTAATTGAACGGTTCGAGACATACCAATCACACGAATTATAAATAGAAAGAAAAGAAGACAAGATTTACCCAGGTTCACCCCAAAATAGGGCTACGTCCTGCCAGGAGTTTATTATTATCAACCTCACAATCACTCGTTACAATGTATGTTCAGTACATAAAGAGTATTTATACGCAACTTAAGACGTCCTAATTAGGGTCTAATTAGGATTTCCATTCTGCTGCAGAACTACAGTTCTTCATGGGCCTAAGCCCAAACCGCCAAGCAAAAAACGAGGCCCAACTCCTGTACATGGCTTAAAAGTTTCAGGGGCACTGCCCCCTAACCCCTACCCACTCTCTGGGGAGCGGGGCCCCGTTCGCTCATCGGAGAGCGAGACCCACCTGCTCACCGGGGAGCAGGACCACCGTGTTCGTCCGGGGTTTTACAGATCTGGTCCCATGAAGTATGCACCAACTCTAATAATCTTTCACTTGGTAAATACTTCACACACATGGAAAACTTCCCATGAATCTGTTTCTTCAAGTCCATCTCAGTAGCACACCACTCAAACTTTGCTAAACTAACTGTTTTAGTCAAGAAATTTGCGTTGCTAACTGCTGTATCGACTTTCCCCAAGATTATCATATTTTCTTCAATCTTTTCTCGGATGAAGAGATATTGGATATCAATGTGCTTTGTCCGTGAATAAAATGCAGGATTCTTTGCTAAGAAGATAACACTTTGATTGTCACATTTCACCTTCATTGCTTCTTGTTTAAACCCAAGCTCAGCACACAACCTTTGAAGCCAAACCACTTCCTTTCCAGCATGAGTTATTGCCATATACTCTGCTTCTGTAGATGAAAGGGTAACAACACTTTGCTTTTTGCTCATCCAACTCACTGCCCAACCAAACAGATTGAACACATACCTGCTTGTAGACCTCCTACTATCAATGTCTCATCCCCAGTCATCATCAACTGATCTTACAATATCAAGATTCTTTTTACCTCCCATACCTCTATAACATAATGCAAACTCTGACGTGCCATGAAGATATCTAAGAACTCTCTTGATTGCAGTCCAATGCTCTTTCCTAGGATTAGACATATATCTACTCAATCCCACTGCTTGGGCAATATCTGGTCTCGTACACACCATAGTGTATATCAAGCTTCCAACCACACTAACATAAGGTACGTGTGCTATCTCTTCAGCTTCTTCCTTTGTCTTCAAACATTGTTCCGCAGATAACTTGGTTCCCAAAGGCATGGGAGTCCCTACCGACTTGCTGTAAAATATATTGAATTTCTTTAATACTTCTTCAATATACTTCTTCTGACTTAGCCATAGTTTTTGATTTTCACGATCCCTCTTTATCTGCATGCCCAAGCTAAAGTTTGTTGGCTCTAGGTCTTTCATGTCAAACTGTTTGCCAACAATGCCTTCACAGTGCTAATCATCTTCCTGTTATTTCCAATCAACAGTATATCATCTATATACAAGGTTAAAATGACAAAATCAACCCCTAACCTTTTCATGTAAACGTAGTGATCAGCATAACTGCGAGTGAACCCAAGCTGAATAGCGTATGTATCAAACTTCTGGTACCACATCTGTGGTGATTGCTTTAGTCCGTATAGAGACTTTTTCAATTTACAAACCAGCTCTTCCTTGCCTTTGCACACAAAGTCTTCAGACTGTTTCATATAAATTTCCTCCTCTAAGTCCTCATGAAGGAAAGTTATCTTCACATCCAGTTGCTCAACCTCTAGATCATAAGCAACTGCCATGGATAAGACATATCTGATAGATGTCAACTTTGCTACTGGGGAAAATATCTCACCATAGTCAATTCCTTCTATTTGCAAGTACTCTTTTGCAACCAGACGTGCCTTGTACTTTTCTACCATTCCATCTGCATTTGTTTTCTTATCCATTTGCACCTAATTGCTTTCCTAACTTTAGGAAATTTCACATGGCTCCATGTTACATTCTTGTCCAGTGCCTGCATCTCATCTTTCATAGCATCCTCCCACAGATTTGCATCATTTGAGGTCATTGCCTCTTTCACTGTTCTAGGATCATCACCAGTAATATTTAAAGTATATAATGCACTGTAAGCACTAGAGAATACCTGATGGGTGGTCTCATAATCCGTGTGGATCGCCTTATGACAGGCGTGGTCTCTACCTTCGAGCTAACATTTGAATCCCCATCCTCTATATCAGAAACATGAATATCTTGCTCAGACCCAACTGAATCAGTATCTGAAGTATTTGGTGCAGTCTGTGGGGTAATCTCCCACTTTTTATCTCTCGGGCTAAGATCAATCTGAGTCTGTTTTGGTTGTTCCGGTACATCTTGGACAGCTGCCACATCCCTTTGTGTTTCTTTGAACGCAACATCTTTGCTGAAAACTGTACTCTTATTTTCTGGATTCTATAACTTGTATCCCTTGACCTTATCCTTATAACCAATGAAAATACACTTCACTGATTTGCTGTCAAGTTTGTTCTTCATTTCTTTTGGCACATGCATATAAGCATCACAATCAAACACCCTAACATGAGCCAAACTCGGCTTCTTCCCAAATAGTGCCTCAAACGGTGTCGGATCCTGCAAAGCTGATGTAGGTAACTTGTCTTTCAGATAACATGCAGTAGCAATTGCCTCTGCTCAGAACTCCTGCTCCAAGCCTACACAACTCAGCATACTCTTTGATTTTTCTATGAGTGATTGATTGAGTCTCTCGGCCACTCCATTCTGTTGAGGTGTATATGAAGTTGTTTTCTGTCTTGCAATGTCGCTTGCCACACAGAATTGCTCAAACTTGTTTGAGCAAAATTCCCATCCATTATCTACTCTCAGTACCTTTATCTTTATTTCCATATAATTTTCTACCAATGCTTTAAACTCACAAAACTTATCAAATGCTTCAGCTTTACTCTTAATGAAATAAAACCATGCATACCTTGAAAAATCATTAGTGAATGAGACATAATACCTTGATTTTCCAAGAGATTGGACAGGAACTAGCCCAAACACATCACTATGTATCAAATCCAGAATACTTTTAGCCCTCGTGTCAGCGAATTTAAAACTCACATGGTTCTGCTTGCCATGTAGAAAATGCTCACAGAAATCGAATCCCATGGGGCAATATGGGATTCCCTTCACCATCTACTTTGATGATAAAGTAGATTGTCCCTTTTCACCGATATGCTCAAGCCTCTGATGCCATAACATAGAGGAATGCGTTTCATTATCAGTCGCCTCCTCAAACATAAAACCTCTACTGCACTGACTCGGTATTGTACTTCCCAACAACTTGTACAATGTTCCATACCGAACACCTCATGCAATTACTAGCGATCCATGATTCATCTTGCATGAATTTTTATCAAAGCTAAAATTCACTCCTCAATCTGCCATCTTGCTAACTGACATCAGGTTCCTGCCGAGACCCAGAATATTTATCGCGCCTAGAAGTGTTTCGACCATCCAATCATTCATCCTCAACTTTACCTTTCCACGACCAATAATTTTCACTGGAGAGTTATCTCCCAATAAAATGTTTAACCATCAAAGATTTCATATTCATGAAACTAGTCCCTGTGAGGTGTCATGTGAAAGGATGCTCCTGTGTCAATTATCCAAATGCTCTGATCTGATTGAGCCAAACAAGATACCATATTTAAGTCACCATTTTCATCATCATACTGGTTCCTGTTACCTGAAGCTGATATCTCGCATGTTCGTTTTTCAGGGTTCATACTTATAGCTCGAGGTTTCAACCCAAGAGGGGGTGAATTGGGTTTTTAAAAACTTTTTGCGGAATTAATACAAGTTTATAAAAACTGATAAGCAACAAACAATTAATACAAGTAATGAGCGGTAAATAAAGAGTTTAAGGAAAGAGGATGCAAACACAGTTTATAGTAGTTAGGCAATATCGGATTCGTTCCGACCCTACGTCCACTCTCTTCAAGGAACTCCTTGAAGTAATCCACTAAGAAAACTTAGTCGCACAACTTAACCAGGTGTTGCACAAACCGTACAAAAGCAAATTTTAGGAGTTGTTTAAACCGAACAATCCCCTTCCTTTCAGAAGTTTCCCCTTCTTCTCTGAAGTAATCCCTTTACAAAGATGGTGTAAAGTAAAAGGTAGAAAGACAACAAATGAAAGCTTATTACAACAGAAATGTCTCTCTTTCAAAGTAAAGCTTGAATAAATGGCTCAACAAGACTATTTCAAAGCTTTTTGTGTTTCAAGAGTATAAAAACTTGATTATGTGAGATCAACTCTTTTTGAATATATGCAGCTTGTTATTGAATGCTTAACTAAATGGGTTTATATAACAATCAATTAATATGGCCGTTAGGACTTTAATTTGAAAAAGATTTACTTTAAAACGTTCAGATTTGGAGTCCAACGGTCATATTTTTGAACTACCAGTCGACTGGGTCGAGATACCAGTCGACTGGGTTCACTTGAAAAAATCACGTTTTCAGACCTTCTGGGTATCCAGTCGACTGGGGACTTTCTGTCCCTTTTACCAGTCGATTAGGTTAATTCATCCAGTCGACTGGGGACTTACTGTCCAATTACAAGTTGACTGGGTTGATTCATCCAGTCGACTGGGGACCTTCTGTCCCATATACCAGTCGACTGGGTTGGTTTTTCTTCTGTTTTTCATAAAAAAACATTTGTTTTAAAATTAATGGTTTTAGAAAACCTTTTGTGTTCGAGCCATTGAACAAGCTAATACCATAAGTGAGACTTACATTGGTTCTAAACCTTAAGACCTATACTAGATCTTCAGTCTTCACTTGATACTTGATTTGGTTCAAGTTCTTGCACTTTGTTCCTTGGTTGAATGTGTTTGATCCTTAATACAACTTAGTTTAAACTTGTTAGTCAAATAACATTTGTGTTTTGCCATCATTAAAATACGGGCGCGGGTCAACAATCTCCCTCTTTTTGATGATGACAAAACTAATAATGTGAAAACAGTTTTAAAAGCTAAGTGTTAGGATTTTACAAAAAATTGGACAGAGTTTCCTCTGTTTTTCGAGTAAAACCACCCTGTAAACAAGCAAACACAGTTTATATCTCTTTCAAACAATCCAGAATCAAACTCAACCAATCAATAAACATTTTTATAATGCTATGGAGCAATGCAATGCTATGGAGCAATGCTCCCTCTAAATCTATGCATTGGTTGCGTTTACTTAGATTTTCTCGTTTTTCTCATTTTTCTCCCTCGTTTTGACAATAGCAACCAAAGGGGGCATAACATGAAAAATAAGCTATTTAGCCAATACAGTCATCTAGAGTATAAGAAAATAAACTTGTACGCGAAAATTTGGCTTCATTCGGGTTTCGAAAGCCTTCCCGAGATGAACCGGAAGTTTTCATACACGTATAAGCATTTTAGAGCAGTTTATTGGCTAAATAGAGTTTTAAAAAATTGCTAACATATCACAAATAGCGTAAATAAATGCAAGAAATATGGCGAATAGAAATACATCATCATATATATGATATGAACGGGCTTCACAGAGCCATAACTAAGACAAAATAATACATGATTTGTCCGTGCTATGCGATAAGAGCTGGAAAACACTAAGTACAAAATAAAGATATAGACTCAAGGTACAGGAGAGTCCGAGCTATCACGAAGAAGATCCCTAATCTCAGCTAGGGAACCTTCAGTGTGTTCTCGATGTAACTCGAAGTCGTCCCGTAAGTGGTCTATGGAGGAGCTCAGTCTCTGGTAATCATATTGCATGGACTGAAAACCAGACTCCATCGTCATCTGGAGGCTCGTGATAGCTCGTAGGATGTCTCCGTAACTAGTCTGACCAGTACTCGAGTCACCAATGGGAGGTGCTCGGGTATCTGTCTCCATCTCAGCAGCCGTATTAGCAGCATCCTCATCACTGTCGCTCGCATCCTCTCGAATCCTCAGGTGCTTTTCGGCCTTCGGATAGAGGAACCCTTCACGAACAGTACATCCCATCTTCTTCAGTGATGAGATATTGATGATGTCCGTCAAACCGATATCTTGAGCCTCGGAGGCAGACAAAGGTACCCGGAAGTACTGGAGGATGAGCGTAATGAGCATCCCATAAGGAAGACACCCGGAGTCGTTTACTTCGTCGTTTATCATGTTGGCGAGCAGCAGAGGATATATATTGAAGTGGTGCCCAGATTTTAGGCATCAAATCAATACCGTATCTATTTTAGATAGATACCCTCGACTCCCATGTCTTGGGTGGATGGTCCAACTGAAAATCAACTGAAACATCTTTGAGTTGAGGGGTATGTCACTACATGTATGAAATGTAGTGGGTCTGTACACATAGTTAGGGTCTCCCCTGACTATCCGACAGGCCTCCTCAACCTCAAAGTTGTCTGGCCATCCATCTAGACTCCATTGAATCCCTCTTACAAGGATTCTCAGAACGCTCATCAAGAGGTCAGTGTTGACCTCAAACTCCACACCACTGAATCTGGTTCTGAATCTCAGAGCCAGAGGACTGGGTTTCACCAAGTTCGCATAGAACTGGTGAATCAGTCGCGGATAATGTTTCTCATGAATTCTGACCAGTAGGGTCAGATTTATTGCCTCAAAGACTGGTAGAATATCGAAATTATATGGCGAATAGAGTCGAAATCAATGACTCTACCCGTCATGATTTTCTTGTGACGAATTATAGAGTTATACCTTGCATGCGCCGCCGGACTGTAAAACAGAGTCTGCCCCAACTCTGTTCTTGGCTTCTTGCTGGATGAGCCCGCTGCACTCTTTCCTTTCGACTCCGAAGCCGAAGATTTTGAAGATCTTGGCTTTTTAGGCACATTAGGTCAACTTGTTGTGAGTTTTATATGGATTTTATTGCTCATTTTGATGAAAAAAGAGTTTTTGGGGAAAATAGATTTTGGTGAAAATAAGAGATTTTAACCGTAGAAAGTCAAAAATCTCTTTATGGATGAGTAGATCGGTGTGTTTAGTTGAAGTTTGGATGGTTTTTGGATCAAAATGGTGAATTTTTCTAGAGAGAGAAAATTTGGGAGCTTGAAAATGGCGTAAAATTTCAGAAAAATGAACAGTCCTATTTATAATATCGCGTTACCAGTCGACTAGATCGAGTTACCAGCTGACTGGGTCCCTTTGAGAAGATGAACAGTTTGAATACCAGTCGACTGGGTAAACGTACCAGTTGACTGAGTAAACTGGTAGTCAGTTACCAGTCGACTGGGCTACCTTTACCAGTCGACTGGAGGACAAGGGTTTTTCAAAAAATGGTGCCAAACAGGGATTCGATCTAATAGACAACTGGAGAAGACTTACCAGTCATCTGGAATATTTGGCAGAGAGTTACCAGTCGACTGGGTCAGATGTACCAGTCGATTGAAAGATCTAGCAGTGAATTACCAGTCGACTGGACCCTTAGTAAAATTTTCAGTCTTGAATTTTTGCACGATTTTGTTTATCTATGACATTTTTGAGTGAGGGAAATAATTAAACAAGGATTAATATTCTTTCACTCAATGTCAAATATGCAAATGATGAAACGAGATGCAATCAAACATTCAGTTTATCAAATTCAAGCAATCCCATCAACATTCTAATCTTATAAAAACTAGCTTCACTTAAGGGTTTTGTAAGAATATCAGCTATTTGATCTTTTGAAGGTATGAATTCTAATCTTATATCACCTTTTTGAGCATGGTCTCTTAGGAAATGATGTCTAGTCTCTATATGCTTGGTTCTAGAGTGCTGAATAGGATTTTTGGTTAGGTTGATGGCACTAGTATTATCACAAAATATAGGAATATTTTTGAGGTTCATGCCATAGTCTTCTAGTTGTTGTTTCATCCATAACACTTGGGCACAACAACTACCAGCTGCTACATATTCCACCTCAGCGGTTGATAATGCAACGGAATTCTGTTTCTTGGAAAACCAAGAAGTTAACATAGCACCTAAGAATTGACATGTTCCACTTGTGCTCTTTCTATCTAACCTACATCCAGCAAAATCAGTATCTGAATATCCTACTAGCTTAAAAGATGATTCTCTAGAGTACCATAATCCTATGGTCTGGGTTCCTTGCAGATATCTAAGGATTCTTTTTACTGCAACTACATGTGATTCCTTAGGATTAGCCTGAAATCTAGCACACATGCATACACTGAACATTATATCAGGTCTACTTGCAGTTAAATAAAGTAAAGCACCTATCATGCTTCTATAGTATTTAGAATCTACAGTTTTACCTCCTTCATCAAGATCAAGTTTAGTAGTTGTGCTCATAGGCGTTCTAATTGGCTTTGAGCTTTCCATCCCGAACCTCTTTAGTAGGTCCTTAATGTACTTTTGTTGATTGATGAAGATACCTCCTTTCAGTTGCTTGATTTGAAGTCCAAGGAAGTAGGTAAGTTCTCCCATCATGCTCATTTCAAATTCACATTGCATGCACTTTGCAAACTCTTGACACATAGATTCATTAGTAGCACCAAATATAATATCATCAACATATATTTGAACTATCAATGTGTCATTTTTGTGAGTTTTTGTGAAGAGAGTTGTATCTATTCTACCTCTTATAAAATCATTATCAATAAAAAATTTACTTAGTCTTTCATACCATGCTCTTGGAGCTTGCTTCAACCCATATAGAGCTTTAGAAAGCTTGTAGACATGATTTGGAATACTAGGATTTTCAAATCCAAGAGGTTGCTCAACATAAACCTCTTCTTCTATAAAGCCATTTAAAAATGCACTTTTCACATCCATTTGAAATAGCTTGAATTTATTAAAGCATGCAAAGGCTAATAACATTCGAATGGCTTCTAATCTAGCTACGGAAGCATAGGTTTCATCAAAATCTATTCCTTCTTCTTGGTTATATCCCTTGGCAACTAGTCTAGCCTTATTTCTAGTTACTATACCATTTTCATCCATTTTATTTCTATATACCCATTTAGTTCCAATTATTGAATGATTTTTAGGTCTTGGAACTAGTTTCCAAACATTGTTTCTCTCAAATTGATTTATCTCTTCATGCATTGCAATTATCCAATCATTATCTTTTTCAGCTTCTATAAATGTCTTAGGTTCTACTTGAGACAAATAAGCTATATAATTGCAAATATTTCTAATGGAAGAGCGAGTTCTTACCCCTTGTGAAGGATCACCAATCACTTGATCAATTGGATGATTATTTACATACCTCCAATCCTTGGGTAGACTTTCCTCTTGTTGACTTGAGGATGGTTGGTCCAAATTGAGAGTTTTCATATCTTCATTAGCTTGAGGAGAACTTTCTTTTGGGTCAACAATGGGAGTAGGAGTTGATGAGTCTTAAATATTGCATATTTTAGACCCTTAACTTATATTTGTTATGCTCTTAGTTAGTAGTATTTCACTTTATTTTACGTCTTTCTTGTGTTTTGTGTATTTTTACAGGTTTGTGGAGAAAATAAAGCATTTCAGGAGATGTGAAGCTTCTGGAGACATTGCGATCGATCGCACGAGATATGCGATCGAGCGTACCTGCGCTTGAGCGCACATGCCTACGAACGAGCGCAAGGTCATCAATCCCACATCGAAATGTTTGCAGTGCATCGCACCTGCGCTCGAGCGCACCAGACACGCGATCGAGGGCTGTTGCGATCGATCGCAACATACTGCGATCAAGCACACTCGGGCAGTATCCCACATCGAATCTGCAACCCATATTGCTTCGGGTCTTCCCCTATATAAACACCATCTGGCTTCATCATTCAGTGTACAATTCCTGAGCCACTTTGGTGTTTACCGGTGGACGTCCGCCAACATTCTGGTGGATCCCGAAGGCATTGCTACCACGAGGGGAAGCGCCGCCCGTCAGCGAGTGGAATTTCTCCCATGTAAAGTTGTTTATTTATTTCTTTATATTCAGTTGTTTTAGTTTAAATGTTTAGCACTTTTTATTATAGTTTTATAGTTATGAGTGGGTAGACTCTTCAGCTAAGGTTGAAGATGAAGCCCCGCTGTTGTTTGGCGTAGTAGTTCAGATTTGGTTGTACAAATCTGACAATTTTTAGTATAAATTTTTTGTCAATTATTTGAGTTAATCTTATAATTGATTGAGTTTAAATTGTCTGTTGGATATTCCTTGTGTTTCATCTGATGGATACATTGAATGCTTTTCGATTAAATTGGATTCCCTTTGTGATTTGTTAAGAGCAGATACATTGGGTGCTTTTGGTTTAGTTGGGATATTCTTTGTTTTTTGTCTTATAGTTGGATTCATTGAATCTTTTGATAGGCTATATTTTTAGAACATATATGCTTAACTTTGGTGGGGTGGATTTGGAAACCTTAGTGTTTTAATTATTAGTTTTAAAATCAACTTAGTTTAGTTTTAATTTATTTTGCAAATATCATTCTGAAATTTGGAACTAGGTTAAGATAGAGTTAGTTTAGATTAAAAATATATTTTCACAACACAATTCCCTGTGGATTCGACCTCGCACTTGCACAACGCTATATTGCAAATGACTCGTGCGCTTGCGAGTAATTTAAAACTCACAACAGGAGTTTCCATTCTTGGAATAAAATCTGCATCATCTTTAAAAGAAACTTCTCTACTACTCATTGGATTAGATTCATCAATAGTTACATGCACAGATTCTTCTACTACTAGAGTTCTCTTATTGAAAACTCTATAGGCCTTACTAGTAGTTGAATATCCTAAAAATATTCCTTCATCGGTCTTAGAATCAAATTTACCCAAGTTTGTTTTATTGTTATTTAAGATGAAACATTTACTACCAAATGCACGAAAATAGGAAACATTGGGCTTTCTGTCTTTCCATAGTTCATATGGAGTTTTATCAAGCAAAAGCCTTATCAAAATTCTATTTAAAATATAGCAAGAAGTATTCACGGCTTCAACCCAAAAATATTTTGGTAAATTATTTTCACAAAGCATTGTTCTTGAAAATTCTTCTAGAACTCTATTTTTCCTCTCAACAACTCCATTTTGTTGAGGAGTTCTAGGACCTGAAAAATTGTGATTAATTCAATTTTCATCACAAAATTTTGAAAAACTTTGATTTCAAATTCTTTGCCATGATCACTTCTTATGCTTGAAACACAAATTCCTTTTTCATTTTGTACCTTTTTGCAAAACTTTTCAAATCCTTTGAAAGCTTCATCCTTGCAAGCAATAAAAATAACAAAGGTATATCTTGAATAGTCATCAACAATAACAAGAGCATATTGATGGCCACCTAGACTAATGGTACTAATTGGACCAAATAAGTCCATATGCAAAAGTTCCAAAGGTCTAGTAGTTGAGACTACATTTTTTGCTTTAAAAGAAATCTTAGTTTGTTTTCCCATTTGACAAGCATTGCAAACTTTGTCTTTTTCAAAATTGATTTTAGGAAGTCCAATAACTAAATCTTTTCTTGAAACAATTTTTAGCAAGTTCATGTTTACATGACCAAGCCTTCTATGCCATAGCCATGGATTTTCACTAAAAGTAGGAAAACATTTTTCATTATCAGAATGCAAGGATTTCAAATCAACTATGTAGACATTTTCATGTCTAGGGCCAATGAATTTGATCTTGTTGCTCTTGATGTCTATAACTAGACAATGGGAGGTCTCAAATGTGACTTTGTATCCTTTGTCACATAACTGACTAACGCTAAGTAAATTTGGCTTAAGGCCTTGTACTAGCAATACATTATCTAAGGTTGAGAAATCATTACCGACTTTTCCATGCCCAATGATCTTTATTTTAGTATTGTCTCCAATGGTCACAAGTCCACCATCTCTTAGAGTTAGTTCCTTGAATACACTTTTATCACCGGTCATGTGCTTCGAGCATCCGCTATCCAGGTACCAACAGTTACCTTTCTCCTTGGTGTGGAGGCAAATCTACATCACACAAGGATATACGATAGCACTTTTAGGTACCCAAAATTTCTTGGGTCCTTTGGGGTTAGTCCTTGAAAATACGGTTCCTTTTGGGACCCATACTTTCTTAACATGTGGTGCTCTATGAACAAGTTGATGATGCACAATCCTAGCATTATAGTCATAGAAATTTCTAGGATATCTTACATGTGCATTCCTATAATCCTTAGGATAATAGTTCCTAGGATACATGTTTCTATGGTAAGGAGTATGAAAATGCATGTCATTTCCAGAAAATGAATGATGATGCATTCTAGGATACATGCTAGCATTATTTTGTGTATGCATATTGTTTCTAGGATAACCATGATGATAATTCCTAGGATTAGCATGAGCAGAATGCATTCTTTGATTATACATATTGTTCCTAGATTGAGCATGATAATTATTTCTAGGATGTGTATAAGCATTTCTAGAATGAGCATACATATAAGCATGAATATTTTTAGGATGCTTCAATTTAGTATGAACATTTAAATTTCTAGACTTCCTAGCATTCATCGAGGGAGTGCTTTTAACCATGCTAGGAGCTTTTGAAGTAGAAGCTCCATCTACACAAGAGGCTTTCATGAATAAGCTCTCTTTTGTTTTTTGTTTTCCCAATGGAGAATATCCTACACCAGATTTTCCTCCACTTAATATTTGGGAAGAAAGCACTTCATCAAGTTTTTCTTTACCAAACATAAGTCTTGATATAGTGCCATTTAATTCAGAAATTTTATTTTTCAAATTCTTATTTTCATCTTTGAGAAAATCTCGAGAAGAATCATACAGTAAAGATGATAATTTTTCTTTTTCTTCTCTAAGACTTATCATCTCTTTAGAGAGAGATGATACTTCTTTCTTAAGAACAAAATTTCTAGTCAAATTTCTTTAATTCTTCATGCATTTCATTTATAACTTCTAGCAGTTCTTCACTACTAGTAACAATATTATTTTTTGAAGAGGGAGAAGATGTTACCTCACTTTCATCGTCGATTGCCATCAAACACAAGTTGGAAATTTTCTCGTATCTGATTTCTTTGTCTGATGACTCATCTTCTTCGTCATTGCTCCAGGTAGTTGCTACCATAGCTTTCTTCTTAAAGCCCTTGTATGGTTTGTTTAAAACTGGACAGTCAGCTTTTATGTGTCATGGCTTCTTGCAGCCATAGCATGTAAGTGGTTCCCTTTTTGATGTGGGATCCTTTAAGTAAGGTTTTTTTTGCTTTTCTTCAAGAACCTATGGAATCGTCTGGTGATTAGGGCCATTTCACCATCCTCTTCACTGCTCTCTGCTTCTTGTTCTAATTCCTTTTCTTTGTTGCTCATAGAAGCTTTGAGAGCAATTCGCTTTTTCTTCTTCTCATCATCATTGACAATAGGAGTCATTTCTTCCATCTTGTATGTCAATAATGACCCAAGCAGCGTCTCAACATCCAGCTTGTCAAGATTTTTGGCCTCCTATATGACTGTCCTCTTTGGTTTCCATTCTGGTGGCAGAGATCTCAAGATTTTTCTGGTTAGTTCAACTTTCTCAATATTTTTACCAAGCAGTTTTAAACCATTTATGATAGTGGTGAACCGTGAGTGCATTTCAGAAATGGTTTCGTTAGGAGACATCTTAAATGATTCATACTCAGAACTTAGCATGTAAATTTTAGACTTTTTTTACTTCACTAGTTCCTTCATATATGACTTGTAATTTGTCCCATATTTCTTTAGCAGAAATGCATGCAGATATTTTGTTATATTCAGAAATATCTAATGCACAATGTAGCATGCTTGTTGCTCTGCTATTGAGAGACATCGTTTTAAAATCCTCGTCAGTAAACTCAGTTTTGAGTTTAGGCATTGTATGAAGAGTCTCTCCAATAACTATTTCTTTTAAAGGAATTTTAGGTCCTTCTTCTATGATTCTCCATAGATTGTAATCTTGTCCTTCGACAAAGATTTTCATTCTATTTTTCCAATAGTTATAATTTGAGCCATTGAACAATGGTGGTCTAGTATAAGAGTGTCCCTCAGAGTAGCTATTTGCTGCCATTGGATCAACTCAAGGATTTTAAGCCTAATTAAGAGAACGAAGCTCTGATACCAATTGTAGCTCGAGGTTTCAACCCAAGAGAGGGGGTGAATTGGGTTTTTAAACACAGTTTGCGGAATTAATACAAATTTATAAAAACTAATAAGCAGCAAACAATTAATACAAGTAATGAGTTGTAAATAAAGAGTTTAAGGAAAGAGGATGCAAACACAGTTTATACGAGTAGATCCTCCATCTTCAGTTTCTACAACTCGAAACTCTTCCTTCCGAACTTCTCGATTTCAATCCGTGATCCAATCGACATATCTGATCATTAATCCTCGAACACAAAGCTTTGATACTAATTGAATGATTTGAGACCTGCCAATCATACGAATTATAAATAGAAAGAAAATAAGACAAGATTTACCCAGGTTCACCCCAAAATAGGGCTACGTCCTGCTAGAAGTTTCTTATTATCAACCTCACAATTACTTGTTAAAATGTATGATCAATACATAAAGAGTATTTATACGCAACTTAAAATGTCCTAATTAGGGTTAAATTAGGATTTCCATTTTGCTGAAGAATTACGGTTCTTCATTGGCCTAAGTCCAAATCGCAACCAAAAACCAGGCCTAACTTATGTACATGGCCTAAAAGTTTCGGGGGCGTTGCCCCCTAACCCCTGCCCACTCTATTATGAGCAGGACCTAGCTGGCTCACCAGGGAGTGAGACCCCCGTCCGCTCATCGGGAAGTAGGACCACTTGTTTGTTCGGGATTCTACAGATCTGGTCCCGTGAAGTATGTACCAACTCTAACAATATCCCACTTAGTAAATTCCTCACACACATGGAAAACTTCCCAAGAATCTATTTCTTCAAGTCCATCTCAGTAGCAACCACTTAAACTTTGCTAGACTAACTACCTTAGTCAAGAAATCTGTGTTGTTCACTGCTCTATCAACTTTTTCCAAGATTATCATCTGTTCTTCAATCTTTTCCAGGATAAAGTGATATTGGATATCAATGTGCTTTGTCCGTGAATAAAATGTAGGATTCTTTGCTAAGAAGATAACACTTTGATTGTCACATTTCACCTTCATTGCTTCTTGTTTAAACCCAAGCTCTGCACACAACCTTTGAAGCCAAACCACTTCCTTTCCAGCATGAGTTATTGCCATATACTCTGCTTCTGTAGATGAAAGGGCAATAACACTTTGCCTTTTGCTCATCCAACTCACTGCTTCACCAAACAGATTGAATATATACCCGCTTATAGACCTCTTACTATCAATGTCTCATCTCCAGTCAGCATCAACTGATCCTACAATATCAAGATTCTTCTTACCTCCCATACCTCTATAACATAATGCTAACTCTGACGTGCCATGAAAATATCTAAGAACTCTCTTTATTGTAGTCCAATACTCTTTCCTAGGATTAGACATATATCTACTCAATACTCTTACTGCTTGGGCAATATCTGGTCTTGTCACACCATAGTGTATATCAAACTTCCAACAGTACTAACATAAGGTACGTACGCTATCTCTTCAGCTTTTTCCTCTATCTTCGAACATTGGTCCACAGATAACTTGGTTCCTAAAGGCATGGGAGTCCCTACCGGCTTGCTGTAAGATATGTTGAATTTCTTCAATACTTCTTTAATATACTTCTTCTGACTTAGCCATAGTTTTCAATTTTCACGATCACTCTTTATCTGCATGCCTAAGATAAAGTTTGCTAGTCCTAGGTCTTTAATGTCAAACTACCTTGCCAAAAATGCCTTCACAGTGTTAATCATCTTCCTGTTATTTCTAATCAACAACATATCATCCACATACAAGGTTAAAATAACAAAATCAACCCCTAACCTTTTAACGTAGACGTAGTGATCAGCATAGCTGCAAGTGAACCCAAGTTAAGTGTTATATGTATCAAACTTTTGGTACCACATCCGTGGTGACTGCTTTAGTCCGTACAAAGACTTCTTCAATTTACAAACCAACTCTTCCTTGGCTTTGCACATAAAGCCTTCAGGTTGTTTCATGTAAATTTCCTCCTCTAAGTCCCCATGAAGGAAAGTTGTCTTCACATCCAGTTGCTCAACCTCTAGATCATAAGCAGCTGCCATGGATAAAACATATCTTATATATATATATATATATATATATATATATATATATATATATATATATATACACACACAATTAATTAAGGAGTTGATTGAGTTGGTCTCCACAGGACAATTAGTGAAATGTCCTAAAACCCAAATTAAATGAATAGATACTCATTTCTTTAAGGGTATTGTAGTAAAATTCAAGTTGATGAGAAACTTGACAATTATATTAAAGTTACATACTTATAAAATTGGTAATACATATGTTAATTTCAAAAGAATAATCATTGCTTATGCATAGTTTATTTATGAAAAAATGAGCAGATGATCAATATTCAAGTTCATGCTTCTAGAAGAAGAAAAAAAAGAAGAGAAATCTTAAGTTCCTTGAAGACAAAAATGACACATGCTCTCCTGAAACTGAACAACTTTAGCTGCTTTTGCAAGTTCCAAGTTTTCTGCTTCCATTATTAAGTTTGGGGACATTTGAGAGACATTCAATGGCAAATTCCACTTGAAAGTACAACAAGAAATGCTTGAAATTACATAAAGGTAAAAATGTGGAGACTCTAAAGTTTTAATTCTACTTTTATGGCCAATTTAGCTGGGGTATTAAGGTCAAACCAAATTAATTAAATCTATATGAATGGTTTATTTTATATTTAATTGGAAGATTTATTATTCATGTGGGATTAGTATGAGACAAAAATTTATCTCGCCACTTTAGAACTAATTTTTTTACTTTGACTAATAATAATAATAATATATTTACTATAACTTGAGTCATCTTCTTTGCAAGCTCAAGTTCTTAAATATATGTGTTTTCCTAATACTAATCTTATTTTCTACTTCAGATAAACTCATTTGGGCACTGAATCCTTATGGTAAGTTTTATGTTAAATCTGCTTTTCTTTCTTATGCTGCTATAATCTTCTGAAAAATTTTGTCCCTAAGAAATAAATTTATATTCCAGAATGAATCTATTATAATATAAATCATTCAATATTAACTGTTCAGATTCTAGTCTTAAGTTTGCATAATTTACTTTACATCCTGAGCTATGTTGTTGTGATAGTCATTGTTGCATAATCATCTAAGATTTATAGATTTTATGGCATATATGGTTGTGATAACCATTGTTGCTATATATCCCCTCTTTCTTATTTCTTCCTTGTAATGTTGTAGACACAGAGTTTGTCTGATAAGGAAGACAGCAGAAAATTTTTATTGATATTGAAGTATGAAAAAAGGAGAAAAAAACTTAAAATAATGAAGCTAAAAGTTCATTGTTATTTGATCTGTAGTTCTTATCTTAGGAACTAGTCTTTATCTTTAGGTTAGGATTTTGATTCATTTGTTATCGAACAACTAATGAATGAATTCAAATTAAATTATCAATTTTTATATTCTGTGATTGAGTGTTGAGTTGTCCATGTGATTTGGACTACTGTTCAATGTGATTTGGTTTAGTGTTCCGTGTACGACATCAACATGTTTATGAATAGCACTGCTTACCGTGCATTCACTGATTTCTTCTTCCTCTGCATCTATAAGTCTATTTTCTCTCCTTCATATTCCATTTTCCTTTAACCATCCTCACTAGCCATTTAGACCTCCTTGTTGAAATCACACTATACCTTGTAGATAATCCAATCAAAATTCCACACCTATATCCCATTAATGCAAATTTCCAATTGATTCCGCTTTCAGAATCATCATCCTTTTGGGATACTTTTGGTTGTGGTGGTGGTCCCTTATGTCTTTGCATTTCTTTGACAATGGAAACCCACACAATCCCAAGTTTCCACTAAATGAATCATTTTCAAATGTATTGAACTAACTGCCTTGAGGTATAGGTCCAACCAGTTGGTTTTGTGAAACATTGCAACTGAAAGAGATATAAGATTAGCTAATTGAATAAGAACCTCCCCCGTGAGCTTGTTCCAAGAGAGGTCTAACCATTCAAGGTTGCTCAAATGTCCTACCGATGCTGGGATGTGGCCTGTAAAGCTATTATGAGAAAAGTTGAGCCCACGAAGCGAACTAAGATTTCTGATAAATTTAGGAATCTCTCATTCGAACCTGTTATTTGATAAATCAAAAGCTATAAATATGGTCAGGATCTTCACCAGTTGAGTCTCTAATCCTTTCATTGTTACCATCACAGAATCTTGATAATATCCCTTCCTCATATATTGTAGTACTGTAGATTTATCTTTATTCACCATCATCAAAGCGTTGAAGTTTTTGAGGTATTTAATTGGAAATAGACTAGTGAAGTTATTATAAGAAAAGACTATGATTCGCAACTTATGAAAGGGAAATGTTGTATTGGAATCATTTATAAGACAATGATATCTGTTTGGTCCTAAGACAAGATCCTGTGGCTGGGATAGTCCTTCCAACCAATAGGGAAATGTATCATCTATCACATTGCTCCCAAGATCAAGAACCTCTAGCCTGTTATAGTTAAATAGAGATCGTGGTACTAGCCATTCCAATCTATTTCCATTGAAGTTAAGACTCCTCAAGTAATTACCCTTGGTAAATGTGTCAGGGATGCCACCCAGGAAGATTTTCATCCTCAGATCCAAGACCGAAAGCCAAGGACTAAAGTTTACCAAACACTCTGGAAGAATACTACTCAAGCTGTTATTCGACAAATTAAGAACCTCAAGGGAGCTAATTTTGCAAATCAAAGAAGGGATCTCCCCAAAAAATTCATTGTTTGAGACTACAAAGTAGGTCATGGGAGGTGGTGGAACCAGACAGGGTCTTTGAAGCAAGTTGGAATGAAGGTTAAGATAATCTAAATTCTTCTATGGTAATTTCTGTATACTTTTTAGAAAGTTTTGAGAAAGGTTAAGATAAGACAATGAATCCTTGCTCACATCCCAAAACCATTTGGGAACCTGACCATGAATTTGGTTGTTGGAGAGATCTAATACTGCCAATTTTCCCAAGGATTTTAGGAACTTTGGGAATTCATTGATTTTGCAAGAGACCAAACCCAATTGCCTAACTTTAGCAGGGTATGGTTAACATCACCATAGGTACTCAAAGAAAGATTGTTGAATGAAAGATCAAGCTCACCAAGATTGTTGAATTTTGAAAGAAGCTTAAGATCAAGAACACCACTCAATGTGTTGTATGAAAGAATGAGGTGAGTGAGCTTCACTAGTTCGAAGACTGAACTTGGAACGCCCGGTGTAGCTTATTGTTACCCAGATTAATCACCTGCAATGAGTTATGATGGAATTCATCCATATGACATGTGATTCGATTATTTTTTAGGTCTAACTACACCAAGGAAGACAAATTAAACAACTAGGATGGTATTGTTCCATTGAGTGAGTTATAGCTTAACTGGAGATGAGTTAGATGTGAAAGGCTACTTGTATTAGAAGGAACAAGACGCACTAGCTGATTTACTAAAAAATCTACATGAGAAAGTAGCCACGAATTGTTAAAAATATTGGGAATTTCTCCTGTAAAGTTGTTTACTGAAAGATCTATCTTGGTAAGAAATTCAAGTTTTGAAAGTGAGAATAGAATTAGGCCTAAAAATTTTTTATATGCGAGGTTCAAAAAGTTGAGTTCCATAAGGTTACTAAGTGATGCTGGGATTGAACCTGTGAAATTGCAGCTAGCAAATGAAAGATGCTTCAAGGAACTCAAACTACCGATTGAAGCAGGTAATTATCCTGAGGAACTTGTGAAAGATAGATCTAGTAACCTTAAGGGACTGCTTCAGTTTGTCTTTGGTAAATAGGTAGTGAGATTATCATTGCCTGATAATCTAAGAATTTACAGGTTGGGAAGCTGGAAAATGTTTTGTGGGAATTCACCTTGTATTTCACAATATTCAAGACTAAGAGAGTTGATTGAAGAAGATAACTTTATTAAGGAATTAGGTATGATCAAAGACACGTCAACCCAATCAAGAAAAAGTTCCCTAAACTCTGTCAGGTTTTGAACAAGTCTGATCAAAGCAGGAGTTTCAAGTCATAGTTGAACATTATAAGAGAGATCAAGTGAATTAAGTTTGGAAAGGTGAGAGATTTCAGATGGTACTAGGCTAAAAAACCTAGATGAAGAAAGGTTTAGATGCGTCGAACTTGAAAACTGACTGAACTCAAAGGAAATACTAGAGTAATTGAAATGATTGAAAGCAAGGTTGAGCCTTTGAAGATGAGGAAGCCGAAACAGGCTGCTGTTGGGACGTATAGTTCCTTGAAGCCAGCTGCAACTGAGGTTAAGGCCAATGACATGACCTGTCTTCCTCTCACATATGATTCCAACCCACGAGGAACAATTCGTTTCCTCCTTCCAAGACACAATCTTAGGATAGAAGATATTAGCATTATATTTATCACAGTTGGAAGAAGCAGAACTATCAATGGATATCATGTTCTTGAATTGAAGTAAGGCAGAGCTTTGGCCATGAGTGCACAATTTTTCTAAGAAAGAAAAAGAAGAGAAAGATGTTGAACTACTAATTTGAGCATGCAAAAGCAAGTTAAGGATGCAAATGAGCTAAAATGTGTGTTTAAAAAAAAGAGTTAAACTGGGTATTATTTTATTTAACGACACTGCAAAGGTTTGTTTGTTTTTTTTTTTTTGAGAGTAGCAAGACTGTAGTAGCCATTCTACTAGGAAAATGGATTTTGAATTTCCAAAAATCAAGTAAACTTTCAAAATATTTCTGTTGGTCTAGTAGTAGTAGTTTTAATATATCTGTATGATCTCTTTGTAAGATGTTGGGCCATGTGTTGGCAGTAATTGCTTGTGTTGCTGTGTGGTTTAAGTGATTTGAGTCGCACTCTGGTTATAAGCTATAACGTTTGACGCAGTAGTTGGCGCTCGATCCTAATGATTGATATCAAAGCCAAGGTTATAGGTTTGATTCCTATGCAATTGATTTGAGTCATACTTTGACTATAAGTCATAGCTTTTGAATGAGTGGTAAGCCTAGGATAATTACCATAAAAAATATGTTCATTCCAATTTATTGTTGCTATTTTTTATTTGATTCTCTACAGTTAGGGCTTTGCATTGGTCGTATTTATGTAATAGTATCTATTGAATTTATCTCGAAAGTAGTCTTCTTGCAAAAATGATCTCTTAGGCCATCATTTTGTGCCACTGAATTCGAATCAAGTTTTTTGACAGATGCAAGTTTAAGTTCTCTATGTTTCTTCTTAATTTGGGTGTTTGGGGGGTTAAAAGTTGAAGTAAAAAAATTGTTGTTCTTTTGGCTATAAAATGGAACAAATTAAATAAATTAGTAAATTCATAATTGAAATTATAACATAAACAGCGAGATAATTAGTTCAAATTACTTTATGTTAAAGAAGAAAATGTGGAAAATATTACTTGAATCTTGTCTCAAGGATACGTAAAATAAAGTTACCATGCTAGTTATGAAGTAGATCAAGAGGGGGTGTGAATTGGATCTAAAAAGATTTCAACAGTAATTAAAATTAATTGAAGCAGAAATAGATAAGCGATCATAATGAGTAACGAAGAGAGAAGAAAGACTAAGTTTATAGTGGTTGGACAAGTGTTGTGCGAAAATCCACCTAAATAAATAAGCAAATATTCGAACTTGTTTTACTTACAAGTGCACAAGGTCAATAGTAGTATAGTGTGCAAATGCGAGATCATCTCCACAGGGATTGGTGAATTTTGTTTTAGAATCAGTTTCATAATATAAAATGACAGAAATAAATATTGAGTTTAGATCGATAATGATAAGAACATAGGGCTTTGATATCCACCACTAATCATACTTTCCTAATAAGTAATGTGCCAATGCTCTAGCCCTACCATAAATACCTATTGGTTGTCAACCTAAGGGCTTGGTCCGCTCCTTAGGTTATTGATTTTCCTATGCAATGAGTTAGGTATGGTGTATACTTTAACTCGTTTCTCTCTTAAGGGATTCAACATGGTGTATACTGAGTTGTTCCTTAAGAGAGCATATAGTCTGTGGAAATCGACAACCACACGAGACCTAGGGCGTGTTGTATACTCCCGGTTTCCCATGTTGATTAACCCAAGAATCCGATGTGGATTTCTTTTGTTACTATTGCCAGACCCAGGACTCGGTCATCCAAATTGATCTAACTAACTAATCCATACCACATGCATACGTCGGCAGACTAACACATATGAGGAATTCAATAAAACATATATTATTTAATTAAAGCATTATAACATGGCTATTTGCAAAGGCAACAATACTCATATATAGAAAAGCATGACTAGGGCTTTAATTGAGCCCTATTAGGGAGTTAGTTACACTTGCTAATTATGCTGAACATCATAATCATAAACTAAACTAAGTATGAAAGATAAAACTCGAAGAATACTGTGGAGAAGAGTCGTCAATTCCTCTCCAAAGATTAAAACTCAAAGCAAAATCAAAAGATATAGTTTATATGTTTTACAAGCCTATATATAGGGTTCTAAGGATACCTCGAAACCTTAATTTCCTAAATAAAACCCAGAGATATCTTTCCAAAACTGGCTCTGCCGCCTCTCTGTGCGTGTGCGCTCGATCACATGCTCTTGCACTCAAGCACATGGTTGCACTCAAGCCTTTTAGGTGTGCACACGAGTGCTTGTGCGCTCGATCACAAATGGCTTACGCTCGATCACACTTAGTTGGTTCCAGATCTTCAGTTTTCTTTCTTAAACTCCAAAATGGTATCTTTTCTTCAAAACCCTATAAAAAGCACAGAAAACACAAAAATGAAGTAGAATATACTAAAATACATAAATAAAGAGCTTAACAACTGTAAATTAAGGGGCTTAAATATGAATATTTAAGCACTTATCACACCCCAAAACTTACTTATTGCTAGTCCCTTAGCAATACAAAACGAAAAACTAATTGAAAACTAAAATCAAAGATAAATTCATCATTCATGATTTTTGAAAATTTGGGTTGCATATAAAGCCATGATGTTCGTTCATGAGTAAGCTTAAAATATAAACACATATTTGCAATGAATAAGTGTTTTAAATTCTAATTACTTACACGAGGCTGGTTTAAAACATCACAAGTTCGTCTTAGTGTATGTGAGTTAGCACATAAAAGATGAAGCTTCCAAATAACTCTAATGTATAGTGTTTTGGTGTCCTAAAATTCATCGAATTCCTTATTAGAATGAACAATAATGGCATAGTTTTATTTCTTTCATTTTTCTTTCATAGTTTCGCCAACCA
Organism: Bretschneidera sinensis; assembly: GCA_023935145.1. NCBI lineage: Eukaryota > Viridiplantae > Streptophyta > Magnoliopsida > Brassicales > Akaniaceae > Bretschneidera > Bretschneidera sinensis. Next base: position 152,295,138 of record CM043698.1, read on the forward strand.
TGATTGTAAGTATTTGCATATGGGTTGTTCTTTGGTGAATAGTTGTTTGGTTCCACATAATTTGCTTGCTCTGGGTCTGTAGATAAATACAAAGGACACGTTTTAGTATTATTTTCAAATTGAGAACATATAACACATACTTGGAGTGGTGTGGCTGGTGGATTAGGTGAGGCATTCTGAGCAGTCCTGGCATTAACAAACAGATCTAGTTTCCTCTCCACAACAACTATTTGGGTAGAGGATCCACCATTTAGAGTCACCTCATACATACCTTTGCTCTTGGGTCCATGTCTACCTCTAGAGGAGAATTGATGAGTGTGCTCACTTAATGTTTCGAATAGCTCCATAGCTTCTTCGCTGCTATTCTCCATCAGCTCTTCTCTACAACCTGAATCCATAATACTTTTATTAGTATCACTCAAATCTTTATAGAAAGCTTGTACCTGTTCATCCTGAGTTAGATCGTGATATGGGCATTTGAGTAGCAACTCGTTGAAATGTCCTCATGCCTCAAAGAACATGTTTCCATCCTTTTGTTGGAAGGACTGAATCTCCTTCCTCATTTGCCTCATCTTTTGGGCTGGGAAAAACTTTCTTAAGAATTTGTTGGCCAACTCTTCCCAAGTGTGGATAGAATCTACAGGCAATGAATTGTACCACGGTTTAGCATTATCTTTTAATGAAAAAGGGAAAAGAATTAACCAAATTCCCTCTTGGTCTAGGCCTCGGATATGCTGGAACTTACAGAGATCAAAGAACTCCCAAAGGTGTAAGTGTGGATCCTCATTATGTGTACCCCTAAAGTGAGTCAATGCACTGAGTATCTGCGGAGATATGTAGTAGTTGTCTTCCACCTCTAGTTTATATGTAATGCAAGATGGCTGGTCGAGGTTCCGTGAGATGAAGGATTGTTTCATCGGTCTTTGCTTAGGTGGTTGTTGGTTTTCTAACTGTTCCACCATTGATGCTTCTTTGTCGAATTCTTCTTCTACCTCTTTAGAGTTGTTTCTAAGTCTTCACCGAATAGTTCGCTCAAGCTCTGTATCGAGGGGAAAGAAAGTGGGATGCCTGGATGGAAGCCTTTGCATGAATCAGCAAAAACCACTTTAATGCAGCAGTTTAGCACTGCTGCTCGGGTAACCTCTGCCTCAGATGCGCTCGAGTGCACAAGGTAGTGCGCTCGATCGCAGTGCCTTAGAGAGCTTCTACTATAGTACCTCAATAAGAAAATAAAACGAAAATATTTAATTAGGTTTTGATGAAACAAAATAAAACAGAATACTAATAAAAATACAGAATAACAGTAAATGAAAAATAATCCTAAAAAGAAATTTGACACAATCCCTGACAACGGCGCCAAAAACTTGTTGTGCAAAAATCCACCTAAATAAATAAGCAAATATTCGAACTTGTTTTACTTGAAAGTGCACAAGGTCAACAGTAGCATAGTGTGCAAATGTGAGATTATCTCTACAGGGATTGGTGAATTTCGTTTTAGAATCAGTTTCACAATGTAAAATGGTAGAAATAAATATTGAGTTTAGATCGATAATGATAAGAACATAGGGCTTTGATATCCACCACTAATCATACTTTCCTAATAAGTAATGTGCCAATGCTCTAGCACTACCATGAATACCTATTGGTTGTCAACCTAAGGGCTTGGTCCGCTCCTTAGGTTATTGATTTCCCTATGCAATGAGTTAGGCATAGTGTATACTCTAACTCTTTTCTCTCTTAAGGGATTCAGCATAGTGTATACTAAGTTGTTTCTTAAGAGAGCATAAGGTCTGTGAAAATCGATAACCACACGAGACCTAAGGCATATTGTATACTCCCAGTTTCCCATGTTGATTAACCCAATAATCCGATGTGGATTTCTTTTGTTACTATTGCCAGACCCATGACTCGGTCATCCAAATTGACTAACTAACTAATCCATACCACATGCATACGTTGATCAGACAAACACATATAAGGAATCCAATAAAATAGGCGTTAATCAATTAAAGCATCATACATGGCTATTTGCAAATGCAACAATCCTCATATATAGAAAAGCATGATTAGGGCTTCAATCGAGCCCTATTAGGGAGTTAGTTACACATGATAATTATGCTGAACATCATAATCATAAACCAAACTAAGTATAAAAGATAAAACTCGAAGAATACTACGAAGAAGAGTCGTCAATTCCTCTCCAAAGCTTAAAATCAAAAGGTATAGTTTTTGTGTTTTACAAGACTATATATAGGGTTCTAAGGATTCCTCGAAACCCTAATTTCTAAAATAAGACACAGAGACATCTTTCAAAAACTGGCTCTGTCGCCTCTCTGTGCGTGTGCGCTCGATCACATGCTCTTGCGCTCGAGCCTTCTAGGTGTGCGCTCGGTCGCACTTAGTTGGTTCCAGATCTTCAGTTTTCTTCCTTAGAACTCCAAAATACTATCTTTTCTTCAAAACCCTATAAAAAGCATAGAAAACACAAAAATGGAGTAGAATATACTAAAATACATAAATAAAGAGCTTAATAACTATAAATTAAAGGGCTTAAATATGAATATTTAAGCACTTATCAACATGTACCAAGCTGATCTTTACACTAAGTAGCTAGCAACTCAATCTCACAACTCTAGATCATATTATTCTTACTATAAAAATGTCTCTCAAGAACTTTGAATAAACCAAACAGATTACAATAAACTCTTTTTGCCCGTTTTCTTCTTGTTTTTTACCTAAACAAGTGATTTCACAATTTATACTCTTCATCTTTGTCTTCCAAAAATGTATGTCTGAAAATCTCTCTTTTGATATCCCCCATGATTTCCAAAATTTGCTTTTCAAAAAATCTTCAGAAGTTAAGTCTTGACTTCTTATAAATGCTATATTAGTTGTTGTATAACGGTCTTCTTCAGTTGACTAAAACTCCAAGTTGACCAGGTCTTCAGAGTAGGTGATTGGTCAGGCGATTCCTTTGCTTGGTGGTCGGTTGGTCAGTCAACTGCTTCTTTGGGTGGTTGACTGATCAGCGACCAGTACCTCTACTGTTGGTCGGTTGGCTACATGTGCTGGTTGATTGGTCAGTCAATTGGCTCATTCTTTTCTGTTAGCAAAATTTGTACTTCATTCCTTGGATTCTGCAATCATTTCTTAGATACCAAATTTTCCAAAAATATATATAAGCTGAAAGTGATCCACTTGTCATACATAAAACTGTCAAATAGATGTGGCAAAGAGAAGATAAACTCTTGTGAAGTAAAACCAGCAATGCACGTAAATTTTGATTATAAATGGTTCATACTACATCCTAAAATTTAAAGAATCCGATTTCATGTACAAAAATAGTGTACTGCAAGCTTTACATCATAATTTTTTATAGCAGAGGAGTTGAACTCGGCAAAGAGTGCCAAAGTATAGTTTGTCAAAAAGAGTGTTGTGTACAGTTTGCCAAACACCTAGTGTTTAGTGTGCCAAAAAGTATAGTGTGTGCAAAATAAGCTTGAGTTCGAGCAAGAGAGAAACACTTGAATAAAGTGTGAGGTGTGGTAAGCAATTGTAGTAAGAAGATACAAAGTGTTAGTGTAGTGTGAGAGTTTAGTTGTGTGGCAACCCATTACAAGTACACATGTACAAAATTGGTCATTATTTTTTGTTTATAATACAATTTGTTATTTGTCCATTATCGTTTCTATTTTACCCAACAATTTTATAATAAAACTCAATTATCAAAACCAATAATTAATCAATATAGAGCTCAACTACTAAACTCAACAAAAGAAAGAGAACAGAAAGATGTTGAACAAGTAACTTGAGCCTATCTTGTGAATTGAAAGGCTCAGTTTCATGTTAGAGAGAGTGACAGGTGAACATATATATGCAATTTTGATCTCATTTAAACAAAGTTTTTAACTTGTAAATGCAAATTCAAATTAATAACTTTTGAAAATTGTCTCTGTTTCAATACACAACAAATCTTGCTTTGAACCTCAAATTCTAAGCAAAATTTATTTTATAATAGTAAATTAGTATTGGAGATATTGACAACACTATAGTAAGTTAGTAACCAGTAATTATAGGCGTTTGTTAGTGCTAAACCTAGGCTTTCATTGCACAAGTGCAGAGTGTTCCTTAGCTTCGGCTCCGATATAGGTACGGTGGGGACTACTTCAAATTCACTCCATGTGCTGAGTCTAATGCTTCCTGATGGGTATGTGGGGTAACCTACCTGCTTACCCATTTTCATGACAAAAAAAAGAAAAAGAAATCAATAAGAAAGATTACATGGGGTTAAGAGCTCAACTATTTGTTTAAAAAAGAGCTAAAAATTGGATACATTTTTTTGTTAGATTCCTAATGTTGTGAGTTTTAAATTACTCACAAGCGCACGAATTGTTTGCAATATAGTGTTGTGCAAGTGCGAGGTCGAATCCACAGGGAGTGCTTTGTGAAAATAGCTTTTTATCTAAACTAATCTTATTTTAACCTAGCTCCGACTAGTGAGTTATATTTTCAAAAACAAATATAAACTAAACTAAATTGATTTATTAACTAATGATGAAAACACTAAGGTTTTCGAATCCAACAAACCAAAGTAAAGCATATATCTTCATGTTCTATATAAAAATAATCTATCTAAACATTCCATGAATCCAACTTAAACAAAAAAACAACGAATATCCCAATTAAACCAAAGGCATCTAATGTATCTGCTTTTAACAAATCACAAAGGAAATCCAATTTAATCGAAAAGGATTCGATGTATCCATCGGATGAATCACACAGAATATCCAACAGAACAATTAAAAACTATCAATCGTAAAAATTTACTCAAACAATTGAAATAGAACATTTAAACTAAACATATCAGAATTGTATGAACATATCTGAAAATATAATGCTAAACAATGGCGAGGCTTCATCTTCAACCTTAGCTGAAGATTTTAGCCACCCATCATCATGAAACTAAATTTCACAATAAAAAGTGCTAAGCATTAAAAACTTGAAAAGAATTAAAACTGACTGTACATTGGGAGAAATTCCACATGCTGTTGGGCAGCACTTCCCCCGGTGGTGGCAAAAGCCCTTAGGAGATCTACTAGAATTCTAGTAGAAATCCACCAGACTGCACACTGAATAATGAGGTGAGGTAGTGTTTATATAAAGGAATTCTCGGCGTACAATGAGCTATAAAATCGATGTGGGATACTGCCCCTTTGTAATTGATCGCAAGTCTGGTGCGATCGATTGCAGCATGGTGCGATGCAATGCTTCTGGCGCGCTGTAAGTGCTTTCTATCCGATGTGGGATGTGCGAGTCAACTGCGATTGATCGCAGCCCTATTACGCTCGAGCGCATCACAGTGCACTATAATATATATGCAGTATCAAATGTTTCCTTTCCAATGTGGGATGTGCGAGTCACTTGCGATCGATCGCAAGTATGGTGCGCTCGAGCACAAGTGCGATTGATCTCATGCCGTGTGCGCACGATCGCAGGTGCTGTGCACTCGATCGCACTAGGCATCCTCAGCTTTTGCTCTTTAAGCCCTGAAGTTTCCACATTGCTTCATTTTATTCCAAAACCTATAAAAACACAGAAAATAGATAAAATAGCACGAAATAACATAACTAAGAACTCAACAAATGTAAACTAAGGGGCTAAAACATGTAATATTTAGCACTCATCAAATACCCCCAAACTTACATATTGCTAGTCCCATAGCAATACGAAACTAAAAACTAAATGAAAAACAAAAAATATAAAGATAAGTTCATAACTCATGGAATCCAAAGATTTTAGGAGCACACACCACCATAATAATGATTCATGAGCAAGCTTAAAAAGATAAACGTATCTTCGCAATGAATAGAAATGTTAAAATCTAATTACTTACAAAAGGCAGGCTAATGCATCATAAGTCTGACTCAGTGTGAAGTGAATTAGCAAATAAAAATGAAGCTTCCGAATGAGTCCAATGTGTAAGGTCTCTATGTCTCAAGATTCGCCGCATTTCCCATCAGAATGAACGAAAAATGGCATGGTTTTTATTTTCTTCTCTTTTTGTAAGGCTCTGTTATGTTTAGTTTCCTTAATCTTTCTAATTGACCCATGCAGCGAGTGCTGAGTCAATGACTCCCAAACCAGATGGTTTTAGGGCATTAGGTGTACAGACACCCCTTAAGACTTACTAATTCAAGTAAAAAAGGCTACAAAATTAAACTGGTCTTAATACTATTAAACAAAATTCCAACCTTTTGACATGAACACTCACTACTTACTGAGGCAAGAGGTCCAGTTACTCAGTGGAAAGTTTATTTATGATAACCATTTTCATTTTTTTATATATGCCAAAGTGTTAATCCAATAAGTCATCCAGTTTCAGTTAAGACAGAAACGTACACATTAAAATCACATGTCATACCTCACATAATGCGTACTAATGTGCTTGTGTTAGATTCGAGATCAAACATGTGAATTCTCAAATGCCTCAAGTAATTAACTAAATTTTAAAACTTTATCAACAGATCATGTGTTCCAAAATTTAAGCTCACCAATGAATCACATCACATAAATTGTTTAGATCAACCAAAATTTCAAATTAGGACAAAGTGTGTGTAATGTGTCTCCCATACCCCCAAACTTAAATTACACATTGACCCCAATGTGTGAATAATATGGAATGATTTGACCTGGGATATGGAGAACTATCTGGACTGGTATGGCTCATAGTATACCCCCAAACTTGATCTGCAGTACGCGTTGTCCCTGAAAAATAAAGACTAGAAAACAAAAAATACTTGAAACAAACATTAAGCATAAATATGTAAAATAATAAACAAATAAAAAGATAAGCTGTGGGGTGCCTCCCATGAGTGCTAAGTTTAAAGTCTTCAACCAGACTCTCCTTAGTAGATGACCCTCAATCAGAGTAAATAAGATCCGTCAACAATATCGTCTTAATGTTCGGACTCCTCAACTCTAAGAATGGTTTTAGCCTCTGCCCATTTACCTTGAAAGTTCTACCATTCTTTGGATCCTCAATCTCGATGGCCCCATGAGGAAAAACTGACCGAATAATAAAGGGGCCGGTCCATCGAGACTTGAGCTTGCCTGGGAAAAGATACAGGCGTGAGTTGTAAAGAAGAACTTTTTGACCCGGCTCAAAAGCTCGTCTCAAAATGTTTTGGTCATGAGTCTTCTTCATTTATGCTTTGTATGACCGTGCACACTCATATGCCTCATTTCGCAGCTCCTCTAATTCATTGAGTTGGAGCTTCCTTTGGGATCTAACCTTTAAAAGATTAAAGTTCAGCTGTTTGATAGCCCAATAGGCTCTATGCTCTAATTCGACTGGAAGGTGACAAGCTTTTCCGTACATAATACAGTATGGAGACATGCCAATTGGCATCTTGAATGCTGTTCGATATGCCCACAGTGCATCAGTCAATCGCAGAGACCAGTCCTTTCTATTAGGGTTCACAGTTTTCTCCAAAATGTGCTTAATCTCGCGATTGGAAATTTCAACTTGTCCACTCGTCTGTGGGTGATACAGGGTGACAACTTTGTGCGTGATGAAATACTTCTTCATCAACTGCTTAAAAATCCTGTTGCAAAAGTGCTTACCTCTATCACTTATAATTGCTCGAGGCGTACCAAAACGAGAAAATATATTGTTCTTCAAAAATTGAACCACAGCTCTATGGTCATTGGTCTTGCATGTAACTGCTTCCACCCATTTGGACAGATAGTCCACAGCAACTAGAATGTACAGATAGCCAAAGGAGTTTGGGAAAGGTCCCATAAAATCAATGCCCAACACGTAAAAAATCTCAACAATCAGAATGGAGTTAAGGGGCATCATATTCCTCCTAGAAATACTCCCTAGCTTTTGGCAACGCTCACAAGATACACAATAAGTGTGAGAGTCTCTGAACAGGGTAGGCCAATAGAATCCGTACTGCAAAATCTTCGTAGTGGTCTTTTTAGCACTGAAATGGCCTCCACAAGCATGATCATGACAAAAGGTGATGACATTAGATTGGTCATGCTCAGGAATACACCTTCTGATGATCTGATCGGGACAATACTTGAACAGGTAAGGATCATCCAAGAAAAAATATTTTACCATGGCCAAAAACTTTGATTTATCTTGTCGCCCCCAATGCAAAGGCATTTGACCGGTGACAAGGTAGTTCACTATATCAGCAAACTATGGCGCGGGATTGTGAGCAATGTGCATCAATTGCTCATCAGGAAAGGTCTCAAAAATGGGAGTGGCGACCTCAGTGAAATCCATAATCAATCTAGATAAATGATCGCCACCACATTTTCGGAACCTTTCTTATCTCGAATCTCTATATCAAACTCTTGAAGTAGCAAGATCCATCGGATAAAACGAGATTTAGCATCTTTTTTAGAGAAAAGATACTTCAATGCTGCATGGTCTGAGTAGATAATGACTTTAGATCCTAACAAGTAGTATATGAACTTGTCTAATGCAAAAAAGACTGCTAGCAACTCCTTCTCAGTGGTAGAGTAATTGAGTTGTGCATCGTTTAGAGTTCGACTAGCATAATAGATAACATGGGGAAGTTTGTCAACACACTGCCCCAAAACAACTCCAACAACATTGTCTGATGCGTCACACATAATTTCAAAAGGCACACCCCAGTTGGGTGGCTGAATAATGAGTGTGGACGTCAGAATCTTCTTCAGATCCCCAAATGCTTTCTTACAATCTTCATCAAATACAAATGGGGCATCCTTCATTAATAACTTGCACAAGGGCTGGGCGATCTTGCTGAAATTCTGGATAAATCGCCTGTAGAATCCTGCATGGCCCAGAAAAGATCGAACCTCCTTCACTGTACGTGGGGGTGGAAGGTTGGAAATCAGGTCCACCTTCGCTTTGTCGACCTCAATCCCTTGATGAGATATGATGTGCCCTAGTACAATACCATGCTTGAACATAAAATAGCACTTCTCCCAATTAAGCACCAGGTTCTTCTCCTTGCACCGCACTAAAACCAAAGTGAGATGGTGCAGACACTCCTCAAATGTTTAACCGAAGACGAAGAAGTCATTCATGAAAATCTCTAAAGAACATTCCACCATGTCAGAGAATATGCTGACCATGCACCACTGAAAGTTAGCAGGTGCATTGTATAACCCAAAGGGCATGCGACGGTAGGCGAATGTCCCAAAAGGATAGGTAAATGTTGTCTTCTCCTGATCTTCGAGGTCCACAGAGACCTTATTATATCAAGAATAACCATCCAAAAAACAATAATACTCGTGCCCAGCCAAACGCTCCACGATCTGATCAATAAATGGGAGTGGAAAATGATCATTCCTTGTGGCAGCGTTCAGTTTACGGTAGTCTATACATACTCTCCACCCTGACTGAACACGAGTCGGCACCAACTCGTTATCCTTATTCTTCACTACCGTGAATCTAGCTCGGTTAGGCACGACATGAATCGGGCTCACCCACTTGCTATCAGAGATGGGATAAATGATCCCTGCATCTAACAGCTTAATTACTTCTGCCCTCACTACCTCTTGCATAGCTGGGTTGAGCCTTTTTTGTGGCTCCCTCGATGGCTTGGCATTCTCCTCCAAATGTATCTTCTGCATTACCAACGAGGGGTTGATTCCCTTAATATCCTCAATGGTCCAGCCTATAGCTTCCTTGTGTTCTCTCAAAACATCTAATAATTTTTCCTCTTGAGTCTCAACCAAATCTGAAGCTATAATCACAGGCAAAGACTTTGCAGGAACTAGGAACTTATACTGAAGATTGTCCAGTAAGGGTTTAAGTTCCTTCTTAGGATGCTCAAGTTCTTCAGTCTCTTCCTTCTCACTACTCTCCATAGGAGCAGACTCTAAAATGGCATTTGCTTGCTCAAGTAACTTATCCAAATCCAGATCCTCTCCAAACTGAGCAAAGCATGCCTCCAGGGGGTCCTCCATGCTTGATTCATCCACTGTCTCTTCAATAATCTCCTCTATTAAACATATATTTCTCACTTCAGCAAATTCCAATGGTTGCTTAGTGATATCGAAAATATTCAACTCCACTGTCATATTTCTGAAGGAAATCTTCATCACCCCTGTTCTACAATTGATTAGAGCGTTAGCCGTGGCTAAGAATGGTCGCCCTAGAATCACCAGTATCTGAATCCCTATATTCTGGACCAGCTCTGTAACTAGCACAATAAAATCCATGGGGAAATAAAACTGATCTACCTTTATCAAAACGTCCTTAACTACTCCCCGTGGTATTTTTACTGACCTGTCAGCCAATTGAAGTGTTGTGGATGTGGGCTTCAATTCTCCTAACCCCAACTGCAAACTGAATAGGGCAGAAGATTCACACTGGCTCCTAAATCCAATAGAGCCCTCTCAATCTGGCTGACTCCTATCATGCAAGAGATGGTAGGACACCCTGGGTCTTTATACTTGATCGACAGCTTGCACTGAAGGATTGAGCTAACCTGCTCGGTCAAAAATGCCTTCTTCGGGATGTTCGTCCTCCTCTTGATAGTGATCAAGTCCTTTAAGAACTTGGCATATGATGGCACTTGCTCGATGGCGTCCAAAAGTGGAATATTGATTTGGACTTGCTTGAACACCTCCAGAATTTCTTCAAACTTCCCTCCTTTTTTGGGTGCTTGTAATCTCCCAGGGTAAGGTGCATTAGTTACAAACGACCTAGGAGGGTCATTCATAGTAGGAGTGGCTGTAGATGGCTCAACATTTCTCTTCTCCTTGTTGCCATTTTCTTGCCCTTGCTGTATAGCAGGGCTATCTTCCACTCGATTGTCCACTTGTCTCCCAGACCTTAATGTGACAATCGATTGCACTTGTTCCTGCCCGTGCGTAGGATTTGATGAATTTCCAACCGCAAACTATCTCTTCAGGTTGGTCACGGGCTAACTGGGGAACTTTCCCTTTTCTTTTTCACCCAAGTGACTTGCGATTTGCCCCATTTGACTCTCTAGATTGGCAATTGCTTGGGTGTTTACTATTGTTGCACTCCTTACTTCGCTGATGGATTGGTCGGTCATCTTCATGAACTCCTTAAAGGTGTCCTCCAATGACTGTGAAACCGGTGTTGGCGCTTGAGTGGGAGTATGGTTAGCAGATGCTGGTGTTGGATGGACTGAGCAACCATAACGTGTAATTGGTGGAGGCAATCCAGGAGGGTATTGATATTGAGCATGATGAGGGGCTCCTCTCTGATTCAGCAATTGGTTCTGCTTCCATGAAAAATTAGGGTGGTTTCACCACCCTGGATTGTAAGTCTCAGAGTAGGATCCACTTGATTGCCTCCGATAGTCATTGAAAGCGTTTACATGTTCTGTGGGACACTCGGCAAAAGTCGGCATAGATGGAAAATTATGTGCTAAATGCATAGGACTAGCACAGATGGAACAACAATCATCATTAATTGTATTGGCAGCATTGATGGACTTGCTCATAGTGAGAGCGTCAATTTTCTTAGTGAGAGCATCTATCTTTATCTTCAAGTCAGTCTCCTCTTTAATCTCATAGATGCCTCTTTTCCTAGGAGCACGAATGAACTTATCCCGACAGCTTGAAAAATCCCACTGCTGCGAGTTGTCGGACAGTTTGTCCAATGCCTTGTATGCTTCATCCCTTGTCAGACTTAAGAATGCCCCCCATTCATAGACTCGATCATGCTACGGTTGGATTGAGTCAACCCTTGGTAGAAGAACTGAACAAGTCTCCACTTCTCATATCCATATGGAGGGCATCTAATTAGTAACTCTTTAAAACACTCCTAACTCTCAGAAAACTTCTCATCCTCCTCTTGAGTGAAAGAACTAATCTCCTTTCGGTACTCATTCACTCTTGACATTGGGAAAAATTTATTATAAAATTTACTCAGCAGATTTTCCCAAGATGTAATAGACCCAGATGTGTTGGAATCCAACCATGCCCTAGCTCTATCATGAAGAGAAAAAGGGAAAAGTTTAAGATGGACTGACTCCTCAGAGAAGTTCTGGAACTTGAATGTAGCACAAATATCTTTGAACTTCTTTACATGGCTGTAAGGATTTTCAAGCTCTAAGCCATGAAATGAGGGTAGGAGTTGGATGACATGTGGCTTTAAATCAAAACGGGTAGCATTGGTGGGTGGTAACATGATGCAGGAAGATGAGTTAGTCGCAATTGGTGCGAACAAATCTCTCAGGGACGTGGTGGAGTCCACGTTCCACGCTCCAGGTTGCTCTTGGTTCCTCAAGTTTTCTCCCATCTCAATTGTCTCTTGTTCAGCAAGTGACTTCTTCTGTCTCCTAAGAGTTCTTTCTAAATCAGGATCTAAAGGTGTCAATTCTAAATTCAGGGATCTTCGACCAAGTATACACCAAACAGAAAACAGTAAAACAAACTAACTAGCAGAAGCAACAAAATAAAATAAAACAACAAGAAAAATAAAACAAAAATTGCTAACTAAAGTAGTAGAAAAATAAAATCAATTTAGACAAAAATTTCACAAACAAAGACATTTCCTCGGCAACGGCGCCAAAAACTTGTTGTGAGTTTTAAATTACTCGCAAGCGCACGAATCGTTTGCAATATAGTGTTGTGCAAGTGCGAGGTCGAATCCACAGGGAGTGCATTGTGAAAATAGCTTTTTATCTAAACTAACCTTATTTTAACCAAGCTCCGAATAGTGAGTTATATTTTGCAAAGCAAATATAAACTAAACTAAATTGATTTAATAACTAATGATGAAAACACTAAGGTTTCCGAATCTACCCAACCAAAGTAAAGCATATATCTTCATGTTCTATATAAAAATAATCTATCCAAACATTCCATGAATCCAACTTAAACAAAAAAACAATGAATATCCCAATTAAACCAAAAGCATCCAATGTATCAACTTTTAACAAATCACAAAGGAAATCCAATTTAATCGAAAAGGATTGGATGTATCCATCAGATGAATCACACAGAATATCCAACAGAACAATTAAAAACTATCAATCGTAAGAATTTACTCAAACAATTGAAATAGAACATTTAAACTAAACATATCAGAATTGTATGAACATATCTGAAAATATAATGCTAAACAATGGCGAGGCTTCATCTTCAACCTTAGCTGAATATTTTAGCCATCCATCATCATGAAACTAAATTTCACAATAAAAAGTGCTAAGCATTAAAAACTTGAAAAGAATTAAAACTGATTGTACATTGGGAGAAATTCCACACGCTGTTGGGCAGCACTTCCCCCGGTGGTGGCAAAAGCCCTTAGGAGATCTACTAGAATCCTAGTAGAAATCCACCAGACTGCACACTGAATAATGAGGTGAGGTAGTGTTTATATAAGGGAATTCTCGGAGTACAATGAGCTGCAAATTCGATGTGGGATACTGCCCCTTTGCGATCGATCGCAAGTCTGGTGCGATCGATTGTAGTATGGTGCGATGCAATGTGTCTGGCGTGCTGTAAGTGCTTCCTATCCGATGTGGGATGCGCGAGTCAACTGCGATCGATCGCAGCCCTATTGCGCTCGAGCGCATCACAGTGTGCTATAATATATATGCAGTATCAAATGTTTCCTTTCCAATGTGGGATGTGCGAGTCACTTGCGATCTATCGCAAGTATGGTGCGCTCGAGTGCAGGTGCGATTGATCTCATGCCGTGTGCGCACGATCACAAGTGCGATCGATTGCATGTACTGTGCGCTCGATCGCACTAGGCATCCTCAGCTTTTGCTCTTTAAGCCCTGAAGTTTCCACATTGCTTCATTTTATTCCAAAACCTATAAAAACACAGAAAACACAGAAAATAGATAAAATAGGATGAAATAACATAACTAAGAACTCAACAAATGTAAACTAAGGGGCTAAAACATGTACTATTTAGCACTCATCACCTAACTCATACTCATCGAAGCAACAAGTTATTTTCCCCCCTGTTATGGACTCCTTTTGGAATCTCAAGTTTTGTAAGTTCTCCATGTTCTTCTTAACTTGCTTGTTGGGGGTTAAAAGTTGAAGTAAACACATGCTAGTGATATATAGGTACGTACAGACAAAAAAAGTTACAATAATATCTTACTCAACCAAATTTTTCCTGAATTGCCAAGCGTTTGCTACAAATACCTTAAAACATCATTCTTCTTCTAGCTCATTATTCTTCTCCTTTTCATGTTGCCCACATTCAAAAACCTTTAGGAACAATTTTTGTCTTGACATCTTGGGTCATCCTCTTCTTGGATTGTTTCTTCCACCGTGTCTTTAATTTGCTCTTCTCACCTTTTGGCATCACTTTCTTTCAACCATCCTTACTAACCACTTTGGCTTTCCAATTGAGAATATAATGTATCCCATAGACAATCCAAGCACCAATCCACATCCATAACCCATCATCGCAATTTTCCAACCAAATCTAATAGTAGACTCATTATCTTGTTGGAATGTTGGCGGCACTGGTTGTAGTGCCTCATTGTTACATTTTTTTTGTCAATGGAGCTCCACACAATCCCAAATTTCCACTGTAGGAATCATTTAGAAAAGAACCAAATTGTCGGCCTTGAGGAATGGGGCCTGTGAGATGATTCTGAGAAAGATTTAGTATGGAAAGAAATGTCAAGTTCGTCAGTTGCACATGAATCTTTCCAATAAGCTGATTTGAAGATAGATGCAGTGATTCCAGTATCGACAAATTCCCTAGTGATGTTGGTATATGGCCCACTAGACAGTTATGAGAAAAGTTGAGAACCCTGAGTGGATTGAGCTTTCCAATGGATTGAGGAATCTCTCCTTCAAATCTATTATTTGACATATCGATGGCTGTGAAAATGGAATTGATACTCAAGAGTTTGATATCTAAATCTTTCATCGTCATTATCACCGAGTCTTTGTAATAGAAATTGTCATAGTAGACTCCCATGTATTCCAACTTCACTTTAGTTTCATTAACATTCATCATTCCTGTCAACTTTTCAAAGTACTTTCTAGGCAAAAGACCAGTGAATTGATTGTAAGAGAGATCAATGATTCTCAGCTATGGGAAAGGAAATCTAGTTTTGGATTTGCCAACAATACCATGGAATCTATTAGATCACAAGACAAGAATTCGTAACTCCGGAAGAGATTCTAACTAGTGGGGAAAAGTGTCGCTAATCTTATTGTTACCAAGATTAAGAACTTCCAAGCAGCTACAATTGACCAAAGATCGCGGCAATGACCTTTCCAACTGATTTCCATTCAAATCGAGACTTCTCAGGATGTTACCCTTTGCAAATGTTGTAGGGATAATTTCGTGAATGTTGTTCATCCCTAGATTTAACACTTGCAAGGATTCACTAAGGTTCCCTAAACAAGTTGGAATGGCGCCACTTAAGCTATTATTAGACAAGTGAAGAACAGTGAGGAGTGAGATGTTGCAAAAGAGAGATGGGATTTGTCCTTGAAGCAAGTTGGAACCAAGATTAACATAGAATAGACATGTCATTTGAATTGGAAATGGCTCCATACCGGTATGAGAAAGATCTATAATCTTCAATGAATTCATTCCCATACCCCAGAACCATGTAGGCACCTCCCCATGAATTTTGTTATTGGAGAGAGACACAACTGACAACACATTTTGGGTTCTTAAAAAGCCTGGGAACTCACTTATATTGCAGGAAGACAATCTTAATTTATAAAGCTTTGGCCCGACAGAGTAGGTACTTTTGGTGATCACAGATAAACCGTTATAAGAAAGATCAAGCATTGAGAGGCTTTTGAGCTTTGAAAACAAGTCAAGCTCTATAGTTCCACTGAAATTATTTGAAGAAAGGAAAAGGTTACTAAGGTTTGATAGTTGCACGATTGATCTAGGAATTTGGCCATGCAAATTATTATTCTCAAGGTGAATATACTCTAAAGGAATGGAGTTAAATTCAGGGATTTGGCCAGTGAATCAGTTATGTGAAAGATATAACCCTTGCAATGATGGTAGAGTAAACAAACAAGATGGGATTGAACCATTGAGTTGGTTATACCATAATGAAAAGTAGGTCAGATTTGAAAGGCCACACATGAAATGAGGAAGGGACCCTGTTAGTTGATTATATCCAAAATCAATATGAGAAAGTTTTGTGAGATTGAATGGAGATTGTGGCAACTGACCTGTGAAGTAGTTAAATTGGAAATCAAGAATGGTTAGTTTGCTAAGTTTACCAAAAACATCCGGAATTGACCCTTCGAAGCTGTTCCATGAAAGATCTAAATGAGTGAGCTGCTCAAGGTTCCCAAGTGAAGCTGGAATTGACCCTTTGAAACTGCAGCTGGAAAGATCAGTGTACTTCAAGGATTTT
The DNA here is from genome assembly GCA_023935145.1 of Bretschneidera sinensis. NCBI lineage: Eukaryota > Viridiplantae > Streptophyta > Magnoliopsida > Brassicales > Akaniaceae > Bretschneidera > Bretschneidera sinensis. The sequence continues at coordinate 152,311,490 of CM043698.1, forward strand.
GAATTGCCAATAGAATCAGATAATTCTCCAGAGAACTTCGTAGAAGAAAGATCCAATAGCTTTATGGGGCTTGTCCAGTTTGACTTGGGAAGATTACCTGTTAGAAAAAAGTTTTCTGATAAACTGAGCTCTTCAAGGTATGGAAAGCGAAAAACTTCTTCTGGAAATTTCCCTGCAGGTTGACTGTCTTTGAGTCTCAGAGACCTTAATGATGAAAAATTCATCAGCAAGGGAAAAAGTTTGATCGAAGACATATCTACAGAGTCAAGAGCAAGGTTTCTTAACTGGGTGATATTTTGTGCGAGTGTTTCGAAACTTTCTCTATCAAGTTGCAATCTATTATGGGAGAGATCAAGTAGAGTTAGCTTGGACAAATGAGAGATTTCAGAAGGGACTTGACCAGAAAATCCTGAACTAGAGAGGATGAGATGAGTTAAACTCACAAACCCACCAAACTCCGATGATATGAGAGAGTGAGAAAAATCGTTGTACACGAGGTTGAGCCTCTTAAGGTGTCGAAGGAGAGAGAGGCTACTGTTGGAGGGAAAATTTCCGTAAAGCTAGCTGCAACTGAGGTCCAGGCCGATCACTTGGCATGTCAATCTATCACATGTAACACCATCCCAGGAGCAGCAATCTATACCCTCCTTCCATGACTCCGTCTTTGGATAAGAAGTAATGCCAGCAGTTTTGTCACAATCGAAATTGGACGAAGATTTGTCAATAGAGAAGGTGTTTTTGAATTGGAGCAAGGCAAAGCTCTGGTCTTGAGGGCACAGTTGTTGTGATGAAGTCGGAGAAGAAGACGGCAAGAAAGATGATGAAGAAATAACTTGAAAATGAACGAAGATGAAGATGAGAAGGGAAACAACTTGATGGAACCAAATCAACTTCCCCATTATTTTAACAGACAGGGAAAGAGATAAAATGTGATTGTTGAGAGAGGGATGTAAGTGGATATAAATTTTTATAGGCTTCCAAGTAAATACTAAGTCTTCCTTGCAACTTAAAAGTCTTTCTGGAGACCTTCTAAGTAATTTTTTTGATTGATTAATAATTTAACCTTCATTTCGTGGAATACTGAGTAGTAAGCAACTTTGGCCCAGTTTTGGATGGGATAAGCATGCATTTTAGTAAAAATGCAGAGAAACAGAAAGAGCTGTAACTATTACAACCCAACTTTGCAAATCTGCAAATTTGAGGATCCAAGTATATGAGAATCTACATCAGCATAACAAATATTTTTTTTTCTTCGTTTAAAAATTGTATAATTCAGATTTGATTGTTGATTAGATTAAGAAAATTTAAAACTAATAACTTTAAAAAAAATTAGTAAATGGCAAGTCTTTTTTTCCTTCTCTTTTTTTAATCCAAGCATAAGCGTGAGGACTAAGCTGAATTGGACCGATGACTTGACCTCGGTCTTGGTCTTGGTCTTGGTCTACAAATATAAAACCTCCTATATTCCTCATAGGAACTCAAAGGGAATTTTCCAATTGGAAAATATTGTCATGCAGGGCCCAACGGTTAAATATATTTTTTCTTTAATTAACATTCAATTCACAGTTTTAGTTCAGATGATCTGAAATTGTGAGGAAGCCATGAGCCATCGAATTGTTTTTTATCCATTCTGAGTGAAATTTGATCCATCAGCAATAATTTTAATAGGCATTTAAAGGAGTAGATATGGTTATGCCAGAAAAATCTCATAGATATGGTTGTATAATTCAGAAAAATCCCATGTATTTCATGTGTTGATTCTTCCCTTTATGTTCATGCAAATTTATCTTTCCTGTCAACTTTTCAATGCATTTTCCGGGCAAAAGGCCACTGAATCAGTTGTTCGAGAAGTCAATGATTCTCAACTTTGGGAAAAGAAATCTATTATGGGATTTGCGGACAGAACCATGAAATTTATTAGATCGCAAGACAGGAATTTAATTATTATTCTTTTTTTGCCATAACAATTTAATTATTTAAAGAATATATAAAAAAGCGATTCTTCATTTAATAAACAAATAAATTAATGAAAAAATGCATCAAATTTTGTTGTTTGGCTGTAAAACAGATGCAAATTTTGTTGGTGGAAACTTTTATGGAGAGTTTTTAGGGAACCATCTTCTTTGCAGGCTCAAGTTCCTTTATATTTAATGCACTTGGAAGTTTTTGATGTTGTTAATCTTAATTCTGGTCAATGGGATTTTGATCAGTTTATTTCAGTTCTGCCTAATCATCATACTAATCTTATTAAAGGGCATTCTATCCTGCTTCAGGTAAACTCACTTGGGCACTGAATCCTTCTGGTAAGTTTTCTGTTAAATCTGCTTTTCCTTCTTATGCTGCTATAATCTTCTGGAAAATTTTGTCACTAAGAAATAAATTTATATTCCAGAATGAATCTATTATAATATAAATCGTTTAATATTAACTGTTCAGACTCAAGTCTTAAGTTTGCATAATTTACTTTACATCCTGAGCTATGATGTTGTGATAGTCATTGTTGCATAATCGTCTAAGATTTATAGATTTTATGGCTTAGATGGTTGTGATAACCATTGTTGCTATATATTCCTCCTTTCTTATTTCTTCCTTGCAATGTTGTAGACAAAGAGTCTGTCTGATCAGGAAGACAGCAGGAAATTTTACTGAAATTGAACTATGAGAAAGAGTAAAAAACAACTGAAAATAGTGAAACTAAAAGTCTATTGTTATCTGATCGGTTGTTTTTTTCTTATAGGATTTAGTCTTTATCTTTATATTAAGAATTTGATTTATTTGTTATCGAATATTTTATGAATGAATTCAAATTAATTCATCAATTTTCATACTCTGTGATTGAGTGTCAAGTTGTCCATGTGATTTGGATTACTGTTCTATGTGATTTGGTTCAGTGTTCCGTACAAGGCATCAACATGTTTATGAATAGCATAGCTTACCATGCATTCACTGATTTCTTCTTCCTCTGCGTCTACGAGTCTTTTTTCTCTCCTTTCTATTCCATTTCCCTTTAACCATCCTCACTAGCCATTTAGGCCTCCCTGTTGAAAACACACTATACCCTGTCGATAATCCAATCACAATTCCACACCCATATCCCATTAATGCAAATTTCCAATTGATTCCGCTTTCAGAATCATAATCTTCTTGGGATACTTCTGGTTGTGATGGCGATCCCTTATCGTCTTTGCATTTCTTTGACAATGGAAACCCGCACAATCCCAAGTTTCCACTAAATGAATCATTTTCAAATGTATTGAACTGACTGCCTTGAGGTATAGGCCCAACCAGCTGGTTCTGTGAAATGTTGAAAACTGAAAGAGATGTAAGATTGGCTAATTGAATAGGAATCTCCCCCGTGAGCTTGTTCCAAGAGAGGTCTAACCATTCAAGGTTGCTCAAATATCCTAGCGATGCTGGGATGCGGCCTGTAAAGCTATTATGAGAAAAGTTGAGCCCACGAAGCGAACTAAGATTTCCGATAACTTCAGGAATCTCTCATTCGAACCTGTTATTCGATAAATCAAAAGCTGTGAATATGGTCAGGATCTTCACCAGTTGAGTCTCCAATCCTTTCATTGTTACCATCATGGAATCTTGATAATATGCCCTCCCCATATATTGCAGTACTGCAGATTTATCTTCATTCACCATCATCAAAGCTTTGAAATTTTTGAGGTATTTAATTGGCAACAGACCAGTGAAGTTATTGTAAGCAAGGTCTATGATTCGCAGCTTACGAAAGGGAAATGTTGTATTGGAATCCTTTATAAGATAGTGAAATCTGTTTGATCGTAAGACAAGAACCTGCAGTTGGGATAGTCCTTCCAACCAATAGGGAAACATATCATCTATCGCATTGTTACCAAGATCAAGAACCTCTAGCCTGTTACAGTTGAATAGAGATCGCGGTACCGGCCCTTCCAATCTATTTCCATTGAAATTAAGACTCCTCAAGTAATTACCCTTGGCAAATGTGTCAGGGATGCCACCATGGAAGTTGTTCATCCTCAGATCCAAGACTGAAAGCCAAGGACTAAAGTTTACCAAACACTATGGAAGAATACCACTCAAGCTGCTATTCGACAAATTAAGAACCTCAAGGGTGCTAATTTTGCAAATCAAAGAAGGAATCTCTCCAGAAAATTCATTGTTTGAGACTGCAAAGTAGGTCATGGGAGGTGGTGGAACCAGAAGGGGTCCTTGAAGCAAGTTGGAATGAAGGTCAAGATACTCTAAATTCTTCCATGGTAATTTCTGTATACTTGTTAGAAAGTTTTGAGAAAGGTTAAGATGAGACAATGAATCCTTGGTCACATCCCAAAACCATTTGGGAACTTGGCCATGAATTTGGTTATTGGAGAGATTTAATAGTGCCAATTTTCCCAAGGCTTTCAGGAACTTTGGGAATTCATTGATTTTGCAAGAGGCCAAACCCAATTTCCCAAACTTTGGTAGGGTATAGTTAACATCACCATAGGTACTCAAAGAAAGATTGTTGAATGAAAGATCAAGTTCACCAAGATTGTTGAGTTTCAAAAGAAGCTTAAGATCAAGAACACCACTCAAAGTGTTGTATGAAAGAATGAGGCGAGTGAGGTTCACTAGTTCGAAGACTGAACTTGGAATCACCCCTGTGTAGCTCATTGTTACCCAGATTAATCACCTGCAATGATATATGATGGAATTCATCCATATGACCTGTGATCCGATTATTTTTGAGGTCTAAGTACACCAAGGAAGGCAGATTAAACAACCAGGATGGTATTGTTCCATTGAGTGAGTTATAGCTTAACTAGAGATGGGTTAGATGTGAAAGGCTGCTTGCATTAGAAGGAACAGGACCCACTAGCTGATTTACTGAAAAATCTACATGAGAAAGTAGCCACGAATTGTTAAAAACATTGGGAATTTCTCCTGCAAAGTTGTTTACCGAAAGATCTATCTTGGTGAGTAATTCAAGTTTTGAAAATGAGAATGGAATTAGGCCCCAAAAATTGTTATAAGCGAGGTTCAAAAAGCCGAGTTCCGTGAGGTTACCAAGTGATGCTGGGATTGAACCTGTGAAATTGCAGCTAGCAAGTGAAAGATGCTTCAAGGAACTCAAATCACCAATTGAAGGAGGAAATTCTCTTGAGGAACTTGTGAAAGATAGATCTAGTAATCTTAAGGGACTACTCCAGTTTGTCTTTGGTAAATAGGCAGTGAGATTATCATTGCCTGATAAGCTAAGAATTTGCAGGTTGGGAAGCTGGAGAATGTTTTGTGGGAATTCACCTTGTAATTTACAATCTTCAAGACTGAGAGAGTTGATCGAAGAAGATAATTTTGTTAAGGAATCAGGTATGATCAAAGACATGTCAACCCAATCAAGAAAATGTTCCCTCAACTCTGTCAGGTTTTGAACAAGCCTGATCAAAGTAGGAGTTTCAAGTCCTATTTGAACATTATAAGAGAGATCAAGTGAATTAAATTTGGAAATGTGAAAGATTTCAGATGGTACTCGGCTAGAAAACCTAGATGAAGAAAGGTTTAGATGTGTCAAACTAGAAAACTGAGTGAACTCAGAGGAAATGCTGGAGTAGTTGAAGTGATTGAAAGCGAGGTTGAGCCTTTGAAGGTGATGAAGCCGAAACAGGCTGCTTTTGGGACGTATAGTTCCCTGAAGCCAGCTGCAACTGAGGTCAAGGCCAATGACATGACCTGTCTTCCTCTCATATATGATTCCAACCCACAAGCAGCAATCCGTTTCCTCCTTCTAAGACACAATCTTAGGATAGGATATATTAGCATTATATTTATCACAGTTGGAAGAAGCAGAACTATCATTGGATATCATGTTCTTGAATTGAAGTGAGGCGGAGCTTTGGCCATGAGTGCACAATTTTTCTAAGGAAGAAAAAGAAGAGAAAGATGTTGAACTACTAATTTGAGCATGCAAAAGCAAGTTGAGGATGCAAAGGAGCTTAAATGCGTGTTTAAAAAAAAGAGTTAAACTGGGTATGGTTTTCTTTAATGACACTACAAAGGTTTTTTTTTTTTTAGCGTAGCAAGACTGTAGCAGCCATTCTACTAGGAAAATGGATTTTGAATTTCCAAAAATCAAGTAAACTATTAAAATATTTCTGTTGGTCTAGTAGTAGTAGTTTTAATATATCCGTATGATCTCTTTGTAAGATGTTAGGCCATGTGTTGGCAGTAATTGCTTGTGCTGCTGTGTGGTTTAAGTGATTTGAGTCGTACTTTGACTATAAGTTATAGCTTTTGACACAGTGGTAAACCTAGGATTATTACCACAGAAAATATGTTGATTCTAATTTGTTGTAGCTATTTTTTATTTGATTCTCTGTAGTTAGGGTTTTGCATTGGTCGTATTTATGTAGTAGTATTTATTGAATTTATCTTGAGAGTAGTCTTCTTGCAAAAATGATCTCTTTGGCCATCATCCCGTGCCACTGAATTCGAATCAAGTTTTTTCGGGCAGATGCAAGTTTAAGTTCTGTATGTTTCTTCTTAATTTGTGTGTTGGGTGGTTAAAAGTTGAAGTAAACAAATTGTTGTTCTTTTGGCTATAAAATGGAACAAAATAAATAAATTAGTAAATTCATAATTGAAATTATAAGATAAACAACGAGATAATTAGTTCAAATTACTTTATGTTAAAGAAGAAATTGTGGAAAATATTACTTGAATCTTGTCTCAAGGATAAATAAAATAAAGTTACCATGCTAGTTATGAAGTAGATCAAGAGGGGGTGTGAATTGGATCTAAAAAGATTTCAACAATAATTAAAATTAATTGAAGCAGAAATAGATAAGCGAGTAATGAATAAGGAAGAGAGAAGAGGGACTAAGTTTATGGTGGTTGGACAGGTACCAAGCTGACTTTTACACTAAGTTGCTAGCAACTCAATCTCACAACTCTAGATCACACTGATCTCACTACAAAAATGTCTCTCAAGAACTTTGAATAAACCAAACAGATTACAATAAACTCTTTTTGCATGTTTTCTTCTTGTCTTTTACCTAAACAAGTGATTTCACAATTTATACTCTTCATCTTTGTCTTCCAAAAATGTATGTCCAAAAATCTCTCTTTTGGTATCCTCCGTGATTTCCAAAATTTGCTCTTGAAAAAATCTTCAGAAGTTAAGTCTTGACTTCTTATAAATGCTATATTAGTTGTTGTATAACGGGCTTCTTCAGTCGACTAAAACTTCAAGTATACCAGGTCTTCAGAGTAGGTGATTGGTCAGGTGACTCCTTCGCTCGGTGGTCGGATGGTCAGTCGACTGCTTCTTTGGGTGGTCAACTGGTCAGCGACTGGTACCTCTGCTTGTGGTCGGTTGGCTACTTGTGCTGGTTGATTGGTAAGTCGATTGGCTCATTCTTTTCTGATAGCAAAATTTGTACTTCATTCCTTGGATTCTGAAATCTTTTCTCAGATACCAAATTTTTTTTTCCCCTGTTATGGACTCCTTTTGGAATCTCAAGTGTTGCAAGTTCTCCATGTTCTTCTTAACTTGTTTGTTGGGGGTTAAAAGTTGAAGTAAACACATGCTAGTGATATATAGGTACGTACAGACAAAAAAAAGTTACAATAATATCTTCCTCAACCAGATTTTGCTTGAATTATATATTTTGCTTGAATTATACATTTATTGCAAAGCATTTGCTACAAATACCTTAAAACATCATTCTTTTTCCAGCTCATTATTCATGTTGTTCACATTCAAAAGGTCTTAGGAACAATTTTTGTCTCAACATCCCCAGTCAAATTCATTTTCAGACCCTAGGGTCATCCTCTTCTTGGATTTTTTCTACCGCCGTGTCTTTGATTTACTCTTCTCACCTCTTGGTGTTGCTTTCTTTCAACCATCCTTACAAACCACTGTGGCTTTCTAGTTGAGAATACAATGTATCCCATAGACAATCCAAGCACCAATCCACATCCATAACCCATCATCGTGATTTTCCAACCAAATCTAATAGTAGACTCATCATCCTGTTGGAATGTTGACGGCACTAGTTGTGGTGCCTCATCGTTACATTTTCTTGTCAATGGAGCTCCACACAATCCTGAATTTCCTCTATAGGAATCATTTAGAAAAGAACCAAATTGTCGGTCTTGAGGAATGGGGCCTGTGAGATGATTCTGAGAAAGATTTAGTATGGAAAGAAATGTTAAGTCCCTCAGTTGCACAGGAATCTCTCCAATAAGCTGATTTGAAGATAGATCCAGTGATTCCAGTACCGACAAATTCCCTAGTGATGTTGGGATATGGCCCACTAGACAGTTATGAGAAAAGTTGAGAACCCTGAGTGAATTGAGCTTTCCAACGGATCGAGGAATCTCTCCTTCAAATCTATTGTTTGACATATCGATGGCTGTGAAAATGGAATTGATACTCGACAGTTTGATATCTAAATCCTTCATCGTCACTATCACCGAGTCTTTATAATAGAAATTGATATAGTAGACTCCCATGTATTTTAGCTTCACTTTACTTTCATTAACATTCATTATTCCTGTCAACTTTTCAAAGTACTTTCCAGGCAAAAGACCAGTGAATTGATTGTAAGAGAGGTCAATGATTCTCAGCTTGGGGAAAGGAAATCTAGTTTTGGATTTTCCAACAATACCATGGAATCTATTAGATCGCAAGACAAGAATTCGTAACTCCGGAAGAGATTCTAACCAGTGGGGAAAAGTGTCTCTAATCTTATTGTTACCAAGATTAAGAACTTCCAAGTAGACACAATTGACCAAAGATCTTGGCAATGACCCTTCCAACTGATTTCAAATCAAGACTTCTCAGCTGGTTACCCTTTGCAAATGTTGTAGGGATAATTCCATGAAAGTTGTTCATCCCTAGATTTAACACTTGCAATAATTCACTATGGTTCCCTAAACAAGTTGGAATGGCGCCACTCAAGCTATTATTAAACAAGTCAAGAACAATGAGGTATGAGAAGTTGCAAATGAGAGATGGGATTTGTCCTTGAAGCAAGTTGGAACCAAGATCAACATAGCTTGGACTTCTCGTTTGAATTGGTAATGGCTCCATAAAGGTAAGAGAATCAGGAGAAAGATCTATATTCATCAATGACTCCATCCCCATATCCCAGAACCATGTAGGCACCTCCCCATGAATTTTGTTGTTGGAGAGATTCAAAACTGACAACTCTTTTTGGGTTCTTAAAAAGCCTGGGAACTCACTTATGTTGCAGGAAGACAATCTCAAGTCATAAAGCTTTGGCCAGACAGAGTAGCTACTGTTGGTGATCACAGTTAAACTGTTATAAGAAAGATCAAGCATTAGGAGGCTTTTGAGCTTTGAAAACAAGTCAAGCTCTGTAGTTCCATTCAAGTTATTTGAAGAAAGCAAAAGGGCACTAAGGTTTGATAGTTGCACGATTGATCTAGGAATTTGGCCATGCAAATTATTATTCTCAAGGTCAATCCAATATAAAGGAATGGAGTGAAATTCAGGGATTTGGCCAGTGAATCGGTTATGTGAAAGATATAACAACTGCAATGATGGTAGAGTAAACAAACAAGATGGGATTGAACCATTGAGTTGGTTATACCATAATGAAAAGTGGGTCAGATTTGAAAGGCCACACATGAAATAAGGAAGGGACCCTGTTAGTTGATTATGTCCAAAATCAATATGAGAAAGTTCTGTGAGATTGAATGGAGATTGTGGCAACTGACCTGTGAAGTTGTTATGTTGGAAACGAAGAATGGTTAATTTGCTAAGTTTACCAAAAACATCCGGAATCTGCCCTTCGAAGTTGTTTCTTGAAAGATCTAAATGAGTGAGCTGCTCAAGGTTCCCAAGTGAAGCTGGAATTGAACCTTTGAAGTTGTTCCTTGAAAGATCTAAATGAGTGAGCTGCGCAAGGTTCCAAAGTGAAGCTGGAATTGACCCTTTGAAACTGCATCTGAAAAGAGCAATGTACTTCAAGGATTTTGAATTGCCAATAGAATCAGATAATTCTCCAGAGAAGTTCGTAGAAGAAAGATCCAATAGCTTTATGGGACTTGTCCATTTTGACTTGGGAAGATTACCTGTGAGAAGAAAGTTTTCTGATAAACTGAGCTCTTCCAAGCATGGAAGGTGAAAAACATCTTCGGAGAACATCCCTCCTAGTCCACTGTCTCGAAGACTCAGAGACCTTAATGATGAAAAATTCAGCAGCAAGGGAAAAAGCTTGATCGAAGACATATCTACAGAGTCAAGAACAAGGTTTCTTAACTGGGTGATATTTTGTGTGAGTGTTTCGAAACTTTCTCTATCAAGTTGCAATCGATTATAGAAGAGATCAAGTAGAGTTAGCTTGGACAAATGAGAGATTTCAGAAGGGACTTGACCATAAAATCCTGAACTAGAGAGGTTGAGATGAGTTAAACTCACAAACCCACCAAACTCCGATGAGATTGGAGAGACAGAAAAATCGTTGTACGCGAGGTTGAGCCTCTTAAGGTGTCGAAGGAGAGGGAGGCTACTGTTGGAGGGAAATTTTCCGTAAAGCCAGCTGCAACTGAGGTCCAGGCCGATCACTTGGCCTGTCAATCTATAACATGTAACACCATCCCAGGAGCAGCAATCTGTACCCTCCTTCCATGACTCCGTTTTTGGATAGGAAATAATGCCAGCAGTTTTGTCACAATAGAAATTGGACCGAGATTTGTCAATAGAGAAGGTGTTTTTGAATTGGAGCAAGGCAAAGCTCTGGTCTTGAGGGCACAGTTGTTGTGATGAAGTGGGAGAAGAAGATGACAAGAAAGATGACGAAGAAATAACTTGAAAATGAAAGAAGATGAAGATGAGAAGGAAAACAACTTGATGGAACCAAATCAACTTCCCCATTATTTTAAGAGGCAGGAAAAGAGTTAAAATGTGATTGTTGAGAGTGGGATGCAAGTGGATACAAATTTTTATAGGCTTCCAAGTAAATGCTAAGTCTTCCTTGCAACTTAAAAGTCTTTCTGGAGACCTCTTAAGTCGTTTTTTTGTTTGATTTATAATTTTCAACATAAATAATTTAACCTTCATTTCATGGAATACTGTGTAGTAAGCAACTTTGGCCCAGTTTTGGATAGGATAAGCATGCATTTTAGTAAAAATGCAGAGAAACAGAAAGAGCTGTAACTATTACAACCCAAATTTGCAAATCTGCAAATTTGAGGATCCAAGCATATGAGAATCTACATCAGCATAACAAATATGTTATTTTTTTCTTTGTTTAAAAATTGTATAATTCAGATTTGATTGTTGATTATATTAAGAAATTTTAAAACTAAATACTTTAAAACAAAATTAGTAAATGGCAAGTCTTTTTTTAATCCAAGCATAAGCGTGAGGACTAGGCCGAATTGGACCGATGACTTGACCATGGTCTTGGTCTACAAATATAAAGCCTCCTATATTCCTCATAGGAACTCATAGGGAATTTTCCAATTGGAAAATATTGTCATGCTGGGCCCAAAGGTTACATATACTTTTTCTTTAATTAACATTCAATTCACAGTTTTAGTTCAGATGATTTGAAATTGTGAGGAAGGCATATGCCATCGAATTGTTTTTTATCCATTCTGAGTGAAATTTGATCCATCAACAATAATTTTAATAGGCATCCAAACGTGTAGATATGGTTATGCCAGGAAAATCTCATAGGTGACAAATGCTAATGGAGGGGCACATGTTCTTTTATTTATTTTTTATTTTAAATTAATGCTTTGTTCAAGGAAATAGAATTTCCAAGGACAATATATCCTTTCACATTCCTTTTTGTTAGTCACAGGTAAAGTCACATTACCAAGAGATTAGAGAGCATAAAATATTCACAATCCTCGCTACTTTGATGATGAGTCTTTTCACATTGCCATTTTTCTTCTCGCCATGATCTTCCCAATATCTTTTTTATTTAGCAATCAGTTGAAATCAATGAGCTTGCTAAGATTTAAAAGCCATGTGTCTTACCTTTTGTTTGGATTGAAAGGAATGAAAGGAATGAAAGGAAATGGATTTCAAGTCTTCCAGGTGGATTTAGTCGCAGGGAAGTGGGAAGAGCTCAATGGAGTGGGTAATAAAGCCGTGTTCCCGGGAACAAATAACTTGGTGTCTATTGAAGGAGAGGTTCGAGGTTCATGAAAGATATATGACATAAAAGTTCATCTCGCCATTGAACGACAAGAGAAGAGAGAGAAAAATAGATATTTTCTTTTCATTTAATAGTGAGATGAACCCTTATGCCATGTATCGTTTATGGACCTGGACTTGACAATTTTTTTTCCTGAAGCAGCTGATTATTATGGTTGCGAAGGTAATTAGTAACAATCCTTCTTCATAGAAAAATCACAAGATAGACTACATGCTAGTTGTGAAGTAGATCAAGAGGGGTGTGAATCGGATCTAAAAAGATTTCAATAATAATTAAAATTAATTGAAGCAGAAATAGCTAAGCGAGTAATGAGTAAGGAAGAGAGAAGATGGATACTAAGTTTATAGTGGTTCGACAGGTAGCAAGCTGACCTTTACACTAAGTTTACTCTAGATCACTCTGATCTCACTACAAAAATGTCTCTCAAGAACACTAAATAAACCAAACAGATTACAATAAACTTTTTTTGCCCGTCTTCTTCTTGTCTTTTGCCTAAACAAGTGATTTCACAATTTATACTCTTCATCTTTGTCTTCCAAAAATGTATGTCCGGAAATCTCTATTTTGATATCCTCTGTGATTTGCAAAATTTGCTCTTGAAAAAATCTTCGTAAGTTAAGTCTTGACACTACAAGATAATTGACATTTGCTGGCGCTTTTTTTCCGGCGTTTTATAAAAATGCCGCAATATAATACCCGCTAGCGCTTTTTTTGTGGTGCTTTCCAGAAGCGTCGCAATATTCAAAGAACATATTTCGGCGCTTGAAAGTGCCGGTATATGCTCGAGACCCATTTCATATTTCGGTATTTTAAAACGCCAGAATATACTAAAAACCCATATCATATACCGGCGCTTCAAAGCGCCAGAATATTCAGAGGAGCATATTTCGGCGCTTTAAAGTGCCGGTATATGCTCCATTACATATTCTGACACTTTGAAGCGCCGGAAGATGCTAAAAATTTCTCATATATAAAGCTTGTCGCGCCGTTTTTCCTGTAATTTTTTTCCCAAATTTTTTTCCCTGCTCCACCGCGCCAACCCCAAAAATTTTTTCCGGCTCTACCTCCACTGCGCCATTTCCCTTAGCTCCACCGCGCCGTTTGCCCCACAATAATTCTTCTTGCTGCTTCATTTTGGCTGTCTCCCTCAGCTCCCCACTGTAAGTCCATTGAACACAACAACAACAAAATGATGGATTTTTTTAGGGGATTCTTTGATTTTTCATTGTAACTGCTTTTTATTTTTTTTTATTTTTGAGGTTGATGGGTCTAATTTGGATGACAATGAGTGACTGTTTTCAGTGCGAGTTATGCTTGAAAAGTTAGATTTTGAATGTATTAAACTGATTTTATAGTAAGAATTTCGACTTTGGTGGCTTTTACAATGGCAGTGTGTTCTACCAGCTGGCGTGGAGTTGTATTCATCAGGCTTTCCGCACAGCTATCCCATTGTTTTGACTGGTATGTCCTTCCATTCTATGAAATTCTTGTACGAAATAGCTGCAAGTATTTATATACACATTGCTAGTAATTTTCTGTTTCTCTTGTTATGAGAATGTGAAGAATACAATGTTTGTTTTACGGTTGCACATAATGTTTTGCATGTATTAGCTCATCTTTTCAGCTTGAGTTTGCCTTAATTTAACTCATCACCAACTGCTTTCATTTCGATTTAGAACTTCTCCTTCACTGCTAAGTATGTACCATAAGCAATTTTTCTCATTGATTGTTAAAACCCACTCACGCATCGAACCATTGTCTAGGCAGGGAAATGTATTTACCAACACTTTAAAGCAGGCATGATATGTACTAAAAGTAATTAAACATCTCTTTTCCATAGGTGCCTTCAATCGCCCCTCCATTCCCTGCAAAAATCCCAGGATTAAGTAACTACGCTTGAACTGTGTTAGAAGTCCTTTTCTGTTACCTTTGTTATGAAAATTGAAGGGCCCCAATTTTGTCCTCTTCAACCTTTTACATCACCCTCTTTCTTTTATTTTTCAAACTCTTTAATGTTGCTTTGATACAAATTGATGAAGTACCTCCGTAGGTAAAGATTGATAAGAATGTAAAGTTTCTTAAAGAAAACCCAAGCTGGTGGTGTAACTTTCATTTCATTTCATTTTATGCTTTTCTGGCCCCCATTGATTTGTTGAAGAGGTCCTGTCAATTTTGAGGTAGGCTAAACACACTTGAAAACATATTTATGAAAAAAATTAAAAGCTGAAGAAATGGATTTTAAGAAACTGAATTTGTGATTAAAAAAATTGTGCTCATTGTTGTTTCGCTGTTTTAAAAATAATTTTGTAAACATAAATTGAAACTACTGTTGTGAAATAATACAAAGGGTTCAACAGAAAATCATTAAGAATGCATAATGTATACTGATAACTATAAGCTTCAACTAATTTTGTTAGTCATATCTGTTTGATTATAATTCTGGTGGTAGCTATCGCCATCAAAAGACATTAAGATCAATTTGTCTTGTTACCAGTGTGAATTTCCTTGACTTCTGTCAACAAAATGAAGCATGATGTGAGCAAAGATTCTTAGTACATTGTAGGGTTGGTTTGCTGCAAGGAAAAACTACATTTGAAGGAATGGTTTTCACAATATCCGTGCCACCATGACAATCACAAAACACAATTTATGATGCTTCTTTGATCACAAGACCTTTTATTGTCCATAAATGATGATGATGATGGTATCACATTCTAAAGTAGAAACACACTGCAAACAATTATCTTCTATTCTTGGAAGTTTGTTTTGTGTCACAGTCACAGTCATAATCACAGTTATCTTCAACAAACCAACCTCTGTATACTTCCAAGAAATTGTTTATTTTTTTTAACATTAACGGAAATGAAGATCGAATCCATATTTTCCAGAAGAAAATTTTAAAGATAATTACTAAACAAAAAGGTAAAGTTTTCAAAAAAAATTGCTTTTGCTATGGGTTATGGGTGATACTTAAGCGTAGCCATGCTTTATTGATGTCTCACAATTGCCTTGAACCATTTAAAACATTGTTATTTACTTTAATTTCTTGTGATGCCACAGATCCGGATGGGTACTATTTTGTTTCCACTAGTATTGGGTTACACATCCTTATTTTTAATACTCTCATCACATAGCTGTTTAATGTTCAGTTCTTTTGTTTTAGCCCTCAAACTTAATTTCTGCTTGATATTTGTTGCATTATGATTTAGCAAAATATACAATGAATATTTTATTAGGATACTTTGTATATAATATTAAATATACAATGAATATTTTTCTTATTTTTTTTAAAAATAGAACTAATAATGTTTTCATGTAATGTAGTTACATGAATAACTTGTTTTTGTATTGGGATACTTTGTATATAATATTAAATATAGTTTTAACTCAATTTGTTGTTATCAATTTTAGTTCATCTGTTTACCAATCAAATCCAAGTTTGTGATTATGCCTTCTTTTGCCAAAAATATTTCATTTCTGACTTTCTTAACATCATTTTAGGAAAGTCTATTGGTGTCATCTAAAAATGGATGAAAGTTGGATAGATAAACTGAGGTCGAGTAAAGCCTATATGGATGGTGTTGTAAACTTCATTAGATTTGTGTGTCAGAAATCTTGTGGTCGTGGTAGTATTGTTTGTCCATGTAGGAGATGTGGTAATTGTTATTTATTCGAACCAGAAATTGTTCAGGAGCATCTACTGTATAATAGGTTTAGTCCAGGTTACACTGAGTGGGTTTTTCATGGGGAGAAAGTATCTCGTATAAACCACACTCACACTAGTTCACAACCCACTAGTGTTCCAGGTGGCTTCATGGGACGAGATAACGTGTTGGGTTTGCTCCGAGGTGCCTTCGAGGTTACTTGTGAAAACCCAAACAATGAACCGTTAAGTTTAGGAATCGGAGTGGGATCTTCAAATGAGCATGGTGAAGAGCAACAGGCTGATGGTGGGTTTGAGTTCAATAATTGTGGAGATCTTTCACACATCGAACATCCAGTTCGTTCTGATATTGATGAGACGACTCAGTATCCCAATTTGATGAAAGATTACGATAATGAACTTTATTCGGGTTGTCAGAATTTCACAAAGTTAAGTTTCATGTTATATCTACTACACCTCAAATGTTTGAATGGGTGGTTTGGTAAATCTCCGACTATGTTGCTTGAGTTTATCAACATGGCATTTCTGATGTGTGCTCCATTGCCACCAAATTATTATGAAGCCATGAAGATTATCAAAGGATTGGGTCTTGGCTATAAGAAGATTCATGTTTGTCCTAATGACTGCACACTATATTGCGGTGAGCATGTGAATAATGAATTTTGTCATGAGTGTGGTGCACCACGGTGGGTTAAAAATAATGCTGATGATGAGGATCCGTTGAATGAGATGGATGGTCAATCGAAAAAGAAAAAGCCACCTAAAGTGTTGCGTTATTTCCCACTAATACCGAGATTGAAGAGGATATATATGTCATCTAAAACAGCTTCGTTAATGGGATGGCATGATAAAGATTGGACAAAGGATGAGATTTATGGATTAGCCTGGAAAGAACTTGATACTTTGTATCTCGATTTTGCAGCTGATCCTCGGAGTGTTAGGCTTGGCTTAGCTAGTGACGGGTTCAATCCCTTTCGAACAATGAGTTCAACTTATAGCACATGGTCCGTTCTTTTGGTCCCATACAACTTGCCACCGTGGCTTTGCATGAAGCAAACATCCTTCCTCCTTTCAATGGTTATTCCTGGTGAGAAAAGCCCCGGTAATGATATTGACATCTTTTTGCAGCCTTTAATTGAAGAGTTGAAACAATTATGGGATGGTGTTGTTGCATTCGATGCGTCCACCAATCAAAGCTTTAAGCTGCGCGCTTCTCTTCTTTGGACCATTAATGATTTTTCAGCCTATACAAACTTATCTGGTTGGAGCACTAAGAGGCGGGTTGCTTGTCCATGTTGTGGGGAATCTACGCATTCTATATGGTTAAAGCACGGGGGAAAGTTTTGCTATATGGGTCATCGTCGATGGTTAGCAGAAAATCATGAGTTTCATTTTCAAAAGGATCAGTTTGATGGCACCATAGAGTTGGGATCTGCTCCTGTTCCACCGTCTGGGCACGATGTTTTAAGACAACTAGAGAGTGGAAACTATAGCTATGGTAAAACCTCGAAGCCTTCTAAGAAGTGGGCAAGAGAAGATGTTGGTACCTCTACGGGGCAAGTGCTAGTGGATGAAGTTGATAACCTTTTTGAGGGTGTGGATGATTTCCTTGAAAATGTTGATAATGGGGATATTCTCATGGATGAGGGAGTTGTAGATACGTTGTGAAAAAAAAAGAAGCATTTTTTTTTAGTTACCATATTGGAAAGACAATCTATTGCGTCATAATTTAGATGTGATGCATATAGAGAAGAATGTATGTGATAATTTGATTGGAACAATATTGAATATAGATGGTAAAACTAAAGATAATAAAAAGGCACGCCGCGATCTCGAGGAAATTAGTATTAGGAAAGACCTCCATTTAGTTGTTATTCCTAATGGAAAAGATTACTCGCCTCCAGCGTGCTACACTATGTCCACGAAGGAGAAGCCGAATTTCTTGACAGTTTTGGCAAATCTTAAAGTTCCTGATGGGTATGCATCAAACATCTCGAGATGTGTCAAACTAAAGGATCGTAAGTTGTTAAACTTAAAGAGTCATGACGCTCACATATTGATGCAAGAAATCCTTCTGATTGCCTTAAGAGCATCTTTGCCTAGACATGTTGTAGCAGTTGTTTCTGAATTATCAACATTTTTCAAAGCTTTATGCTCTAAAGCCCTTGATCCCCATGAGCTTGACATTTTGGTGTCGTGTGTTGCTTTGACACTCTGCCATTTGGAGAAAATATTCCCCTCGGGTTTCTTTACCATTATGGTTTATCTTATCATTCACTTAGCCTCCGAGGCTAGACTTGGTGGTCCTGTACACTACAGGTGGATGTATCCTGTTGAGAGGTTAGATGTTCAAAGCTAATTTGTGCATTTTGATTTTTTTTTTTAATATTATTGGCTACTTAATTTATTTTTAATGTTTTGGCTTTGCAAGGTATTTAGTGCGCTTGAAATCTTACGTACGTAATAGAAGTCGACCCGAGGGGTCAATTGCTGAATGGTATAATGGGGAAGAGTGTCTAACATATTGCTCCCAATACTTCAAAGGTATAGAGAAAAAATTCAACCGCCCCCAAAAGAACAATGATTATGTAGATTATCCGGAGGAATACATGTTTTCCTCGGGTGGACAGATAATGAGAAAGATTGTAAGTGTTGAGCTCGATGCCATGTCATTGGCTAAAGCATATCGTTATGTGTTGCTCCATAATGATAAACTTTCTGACCTTTATAGGTTAGTATCAATAAAGGAACTTAGTAATCATGTGTTTAAATTGAGTTGTTATTATCTGTTATTATCATTGTGATGGATAACAATTAGTTAAAAACATCAATTACTGCAGCGAATTTTTGGCTGCTTAAAGACTAACCAACTGTTCCAATCGACCAACACAAAGTCTCGAACAAAAGTGGTTGGTTGAGAAATTTTCCTCATTGCTTATGAGATAGGTCAGGCATAATAACAATTGTCTTTGAATGTTATAAGTATATTCAATAAAACATTGACTGTTGTTGTCTCATATTAATTGTTGGAAAATGTTTAGGTGCCATGGATGGTGGATAACGATTATTCAGATGAAATAATTGCCTTTGCTCGAGGTCTGAATAATGTTGTTAGGAGATTTAATGGATTCAACATCAACGACTTTAAATTCCACACAAAGGAATATGAGAGGTTTAGACTATCTCAAAATTCGGGAGTTATGGTTGAAGTGGATGATAAAATGTATTATGGTGTGCTCAAAGATGTCATCGAGTTGGATTACTATGGGACATTTAAGATTGTGTTGTTTCGTTGTCATTGGGTGGATATTAATTCACACAGGAGTTTAAAGAAAGATGCAAGTGGGTGTATTCTTGTGAACTTGAATAGGTTCATACGCATTGGTTAGTTATTGAAGGATGACCCGTACATTATTTCATCTCAAGTGAAACAAGTGTTTTATGTGCAAGACCCAACAAGAAAGGAATGGTATCATGTTGTGATCACAAAGCCAAGGGGCCTATATGAAATGGGGGAAAAAAACGCATGAAGAGGATGACGACACTTACAATCAGTGCATGCCTTCTAATATAGTGGTAGATGATCAATTAGATTGTATCTCAACTTGGGCTAGGATGGACATTGACGAAGATACCAACTAGTTTTATGTGCATTTCAATGTAATTGTATTTGGATGTGTATTTATGTGATGCACATGTGTGTTAAAGAGATTTGTAATGTTTTATTGTAGTCTTTCGGGTTATGTGAATTTTAATGTTTTATTGTATTTTTTTCGTACAGTTTGTGGAATGTTACTTCAGAATGTCGTAAATTCCTGTTTTAGTTGTATGATTGATTATTGCTTGTTCTTTAAATCCGATTTGAACCATTTATTTGTTCATTTATTCACAGGTTCTCAACAATTATTGATTGCTGCGTTTGCTGCCAGCCCTTGACCATTCCTATCTTTCAGGTATGGTTCTTTTAATTCTTGTTAACTCTTAATGCATTCTTGATAGTGTGAGATATAATCATATGTATGTTTTTATGTATACAGATTGCAAGATGTATATGTCAAAATATATTCCTCCCTCAGTCAGAGATAACATGTCAAACCAGGCTCCGACCGAGTCTTCACACCATCAGGAAGATATTGACCATGACCATGAGTATCACCTTGCTGATGATCATGACTCGAAAAATGATTCTGATCATGAGCCAATAACAACGGAAAGTGAAAACAATGATAGTGAACAATTCGAGATAATTGGTAAATTTTGTATTACAATACGTTCTCTTTATAACTAGTTTGATATCACATTGTTGTACTAATTATAAAATTTATGTTTTCAATGTATAGATTCTGAAGGGAGGGTGAGGAAGCAAACACATGTCTTGAGAACCTCACAAGTGTGGTCCCTTGAACGTGGAGAAAAAATTGTGGTCTACTTCAATACACGTAATCAACCAATTAAAAAGGGTGGCCAAATATTAAGTAGCTAGTTGGGCAAGGTTGCAAAGAGAGGGAACCTTTGTCTGCTTAATTACACGGATTGGAAGAAGGTCCCTTCTAACTATAAGAAGGACCTTGTTGTATTGATTCGGGTAAATAACAACTTAATTTCGGGTTTTTAGCCAAATTTTGTTTTTTGTTTTTTTGTTTCTGTGGTGTTGTACATGCATAATCCCTAACACCAATAATGCTTATTTGACACTGATTTCCTTTCTTTGTGGTAGAGGAAGTTCCATTACCCTATGATTGAGGCAATAGACAAAATTTTATTGAGGATGATAGGGAAAAAATGGAAGGACTACCGATATGTGCTTAAAAGGGACCACGTGAGGAATATAACAAAACTACAAGTTCTGAGCAACAATGTCCCAAAAGGAGTAGATCAAGACTAGTGGAAGCAACTTGTGAACTACTGGTTCTCTGAGCAGAGTGAGGTTGTTTTAAGATAATTATGTTAATTTGGATTCTCATTATTTCTATTTTTCTAATAATGACTTATTATTCAATTGGTTTATTATTGGTGTAGAAATATTCTACTATAGAGACAGCGGCACGTGAAACACAACGACGTCCTCACACGACTGGTTCAAAGAGTTTTGCTAGAAGAAGAGATGAATATGTGAGTTCATTTGCTTCATTCGTCCATACTTTCATTGAGATGTAGTGTATTTAGTCACTGTTTGAACTCTGTTCATAAATGGTAGGAGATGACACATGGAAATGAGCCTAGGCGCGTGAAGTTTTTCGTTGAAACTCATAAGCACAAGGATGAGACTTTTATTGATGAAGCATCATGACAATTTATGGTAAGTACACTTACATATATGATGGTTGATCAAAGAAGAAAATTGCATTTATTTGTCATGGTTGATCTTGTAAAGCTGAGGTAATCTTTTACTGTCAATATTGATTCTTTTACTTATGTTGATAAGCTCCATTATCTTTGTTGTTAGATGATTTGTTTGAGAATTTGGCAATGCGTTCCTGTTGGGGGTCTACCGATGTTCAGTAATGTAATTATAGTTGTAAGTGTTTGTTTATACAAACTTCTCTAGTATTGTCAATTTAAGTTTGCTAATGGTTTCAGTTCTTTTTTTTCTTTTAAATTTATTTGTAACTGGTTTTCTATTGTGCTTTCTATGTGTTCTCTTTTCAGTTTTGCTGGTCAATTTGTTTCTAAGCATTGATTTTTTTTTTCCTGGAAAGGAATATAATGTGCCTTGTTTGGCTTGCTATAATATACTAATGGACAAATCTCCCATAACCTTTTTTTTTCTTTTTCTGATAAGTCATCTCCAATAAACTTTTCAATAAACGAAGTTAGTAGTTGGTATTGTCTTTTATGATTATATAGTAATATTTTAGTACTTGTCAAAGTGTGTTTGAGGAAAGAGTTTCAATTTTTGGGAGAGGTTGGAGTAATAATTGTGTCGTGGGATGCCTTTAGAGATTCAAGGTGGACATCCTTCAACATTTTTCACTTGCTTGAATTCTTTAATTTCTTAGTTTGAGGCTTTGGAAATGTGAGACTAATCTATTGATTGAGATGCAACTTGTATAGCTAAGAACCAATCTTGGCATAATTTAAATTTTCCTTTCTGTTTTGGTTATAAAAAAGGTTCCTTCCTGTTTTTGAGTTGCATGTTTCTTCCCTTGTTGTGGGGTCTCTCTTGTTGCATAGATGCATTCTACAGCTTTCTCTTTCCTAAAGTTTGTACATACACATGCATTTATATTCATAGAAAGATAAGGTATTCCCAGGTCGAGATACGTGGACGTAAATCATTTGTGTGTGATCTGTCGTGTTTTTCATTTTGATATGTTAGTGGATGATGATTGAGAAGTTCAGAATTGTCTAATTAATAATCATGTTTGGAAGCATCAGTTTGTATGTAGGAGCAGTAGATTTTACAGCTTAGAAGTAGAATGATCTTCCACAAACTCATGCAATACCTTCAGTGATATCAATAATATAGAGCATATATGCTGAGGATTCTATCTGATAGTGTGATCAATGCAAAAAAAGCTGCTTTTGAAACTGCTAAGATGTCCGGGAAATAACAAATCTCGAATAATCTTGCACTTTCATGGTTTGGCAAGTATTTGATTTATTTGATGTTTATGGAGGGTTGTAGTGTATGCTTGTTGTGAATGAATACAAATTTGTGTCATTTCATAGAATTATAGGCAACTTAAAGATATGCCTTCTAACTTTTCACCATCGCATGAATAAGTTTCATGTAACGTCAGTGGTTGATTTGAGTACTTGTATTAGCTGCACGAGTTTAAGAACTATGCAATTTATAATGTCAAGTATGTTGAATACGGGTTGGAGGGGTCTTGATCAATTGTTTCCATGTGCTTCTTAATGCCTCATTTGAGATAAAAATGAATGATGGAGCTTCGCCTAGTCCTAAAAGTTGAGCTTCAGTTTGAGTGTCTTTGTCACTTGTATTTATGATGAATGTACAAAAGCATGAAACAATTGCCCTTTCTCTTCTT
Organism: Bretschneidera sinensis; assembly: GCA_023935145.1. Classification (NCBI taxonomy): domain Eukaryota; kingdom Viridiplantae; phylum Streptophyta; class Magnoliopsida; order Brassicales; family Akaniaceae; genus Bretschneidera; species Bretschneidera sinensis. The sequence goes on from CM043698.1 coordinate 152,334,316, forward strand.
GCCCACTGTCCACTTTGGTCTCCAATATGTATTTTCATGCTTGGATGCTAAAATGCTTCCAGCATGGGTAGATGTAGCTTCAGAGCAGGATTGAGAGAGTGCATGCCCTTGGAAAAATTATGGTTGATCTCATGTTTGAGTGCAACACCCGGCCCCATCACCCCTCCCACCAAAAGAAAAAAAACGAATGGGAAATGGAAATGTAGTGAAAAAAACAACTGGCTTGTGGCCCAATAAGAATGATTATAATCAATATCAATGCTCTTTCTAGTTAATTTCTTTGTTTTCTTTTTTAGGATTGACTCGAAATTTCTATATTGACGTTCATCGTTTTTTGGTATTGATATGTAATTTTTGTTTTGCTTTTAGTGGATCTTTGGTTTTGTTTTCTCATATAAAATCTCTACTTTATGATTTGTTTCTTTTGCTCATCAAATTTTATAGTATCATATAAGAAATCTCTGTTGTGCAGTACTACCACACAGTAAATTAGAATCTGACTCTAATTAATATTTGTTTCACAATGTGTTTGGTTGTTTCTCATCTCTCCTATGAGCTTAACTCTTGGATTAGTTTCCTTTCTAGTGCAAAATTGTGATAAAATTCGATGAATAAATACATGAACCTGGATGTTAATTCTTAAACTTGAAAATGATATGGCTTATGATTATGTTTTTAGTTAGGAATTACGGTTGGTAATTCTCTGTTCTTTGCTGTTATAAATCTTGGATATATTTGGATGATTCATACTCTACTTGATTATATTGAGGGATTCAATCTATGTAACGAGTTTTTGTGCATTTAATGTTTTGATTATGAAAGCATCTTGTTAAAAATCCTTTGATTGATTAATGTTCATTTTGATATCTTGTTATATAATTCTTGTTTTTGTGCTTGAACCTCAATGTGTGTTACTAATTCTTCAATCACAGTTTCAGAACATTACTTTTTTCCTCAATTTAGTTCATGATTTTTGAACTTTGACTTCTGAATTTAAATTAATGGTTTGAATTTAATTTTGAGTTGTTCAAGATAAATAGTATTATTTCAAATCCATCATTGAGAGGATAACTGTTTCTAGTTGGCTTACTTGTTGAGGAACATGAATAACAAGAATATTTTGTATATGTTTGTGGGGTATCCAAAATCTACTTGGCAGGGGACAACAATTAGAATCATTTTCTTGTCTAAGCAACAAAACCATTAATCATAATTGACAATCAACATAGTACTTAATGAAAACAATCTATCAAAAGAACCAAAAATACCAAAAATTACATCTTCTTTTCTGTTACTTTTCTCTCTGGCTGGTTTAATTACTATTCAGATATATTTCACATCTTCTTTATTGTTTCGTAATTGTAGGTGACAGCTGAAGCTCGTGTTGCTGAACTTGTTGCAGCTTCAGGATCCTCTGATGCTAGAAATAATTTAGCAATACAAAATGAAGTCTTCACCAAGCTTATGGGTGAAGAGAGTTCTGGTCATGTCCGAGGTCACGGGTTTGGAGTTACACCCTTTGTCGTGTATGAACTTTCAGCTCAAATGAGGAATGTTATGGAATACTATAGGGCATATGCTGAAGAGATAAATAGTCTAAGAGCACAAATAGAAGAAAACAATCAACAATATGCACATCAGATTGAACAGCAGGCGCATCAAATTCAAGAAATAACAGCTAAGCACGATGATCAAATGAACAGTATACAATCCGAAATGGATGTGTTGAAGTCTTTACTACAGAATTTGGTTAATAGAGGACCTCAAAATTGATGTCAAGTGTGATGGTAAAATAATTTTCCAGACTCTCTTCACCTATTATTTTGTTTTGTATGAATTTTATATGTTAATTATGATTGTTTTTTGTTGCTACATGAGATGACTTTTGTATTGAGTAAAGAAATTTTTATGGATATTTGATGGTACATTTTATATATTGAAGAACATTTGAAATTTTATGGATTTGATGGTACATTTTATTTATTGAAGGGTATTAGTGTTGATATTTAAACCAAAATAATGTAAAGATTTGATGGTACATTTTATTTATTGAAGGGTATTAGTGTTGATATTTAAACCAAATTAATGTAAAAAAACACAATTAAAGCACTTTTAGCGGCGCTTAAAAGTGCCGCAATATGTGTAATGTCACCTATATATAGCGGCGCTTCTAAGTGCCGGTATATACAGGTGCTTACATGCGCCGAAAAAATATGCACATTGCGGCGCTTAGAGAAAGCAAATACTAAGCACCGGTATTTGCGCTTCGATACTACACATACCGGTGCTTCATCCGACACTTCGAATAAGCGCCAAAAATTCATATTCCGGCACTTTAAAGCGCCGAAATATGCAAAAAAAAGTGCTGGTAATTCATATTGCGGCACTTTAAAGTTTAAGTAGGTAGTCTACTACAACATATTAGGTAAACACTGGCGCTTTTTTTTTTTTTTTTTTTTTTTTGCATATTTTGGCGCTGCAAAGTGCCGCAATATGAATTACAGGCTCATCCATTAACCAAATGTTGTAGTAAAGACTTCAGCTCATCCATTTGGGATTGCATATTATTCATTTGATCATCGTGCCTCGCCGTTATTTGTTGAATTTGTTGCGCATGCTGTTGATTGTTTTCTTTTATTTGTGCTCTCAGACTATTTATCTCTTCAGCATAAGCCTCATGGTATCCCATATCATTCCTCATCTGAGCTGAAAGTCCATACAGAGCAGAGGGTGTAACTCCAAACCCTTGACCTCGGACACGACCATAACTCTCTTCACCCATAAGCTCGGTGAAGACTTCATTTTGTATTGCTAAATTATTGCTAGCATCAGACAATCCTGAAGCTGCAACAAGTTCAGCAACACGAGCTTTAACTGTTACCTATAATTACAAAACAATAAAGATTAAACTCCTCCAAATATTGAGTAGCTAATTGGACTCTGTTTATAAAGGAATTCTAACCAAAAAAAAAAAAAGTATCACAAGCCAGCAAATAGAAGTAAGCCTACTGTTACTGCTGTTCATAAGTGACTCGAAAGTATCATTCAGAACCCAACAATAAAGCCCCAGTGCTCTAGATCTAAGTCATTAGACAAGGTTTGTTGGGTTTGATGTCTTATTAACTAAATCTTCCAATGGCATATCTCTCTGGCCATCTAAGTTATTAGTAGCTCATAGTCTAGTATCTCTTTCAATACACTAACCATTTTAGTTTCTTATTTTGTAGCTCTTAAAAATTAATCTATAAGCGGGTAAATGTGCTTATTTCTTTTTCCCTTTTAAGTAAATATCTCTATAAGGCCACCAAGGGGGTGCCACCCCATGTGCAGAATCATTTACAAACCAAAAGCTCTAAGAACCCTATAACCACTTCTTCATTTACAAAAAAATGGTCAATAAAGCAAAAGTGAAGAGTAGGAAGCCATTTACCTCTAACCCATATAATCCACTTCTCATACCCTTCGAACGCCCTCTTATATCTCTCATTCCACATTAACCAAAAGTAGTGAGTGGAATTAAGGCTATCATTCTCTTCAAATCTTATTTCTTATAGCTTGGTCCTCTTGAGTATGTCACGTCAAACATGAAATTGATATAGAAAGATATCACATTCTGTTTGCCTTAACAGCCATGCTTCATTGTATCAGGTGTTTAAATACTAGCTAGAACAAGATATGCCCCAAACACTCCTTTTCTGACCATGTCAGGAGTAATTATTCCCAGAAAATCCCCAACTTCCGATCACAGTTTAAATTATCAAAATCATTTTGGCAGAAGAAAAGTTCAAACCATTTTCTTTATCCTGCCCAAAGTACAAGCTTTCTAACCCAATCAATCTCGTTTTTTACTTGAACACAACTGTATGCTTTTTCATAGATGCAAAAATTCAAAAAACAATTTGAAAGAGTCAACCCATAACTTATACATAAACATCTTTTTTTTTAATGGGTCCATGAACTTGTAAATTGAGAGAATTAAATTAAGATTGATATTTAAAAGAGAGAGAGAGAGAGCGAGAGAGAATTAAGATCCATTTGATGGAGAAAATTGAGCATGCTGATATCCAATTTGAGAATTCCTTCAATAAGCCTTCGATTGGAAAATTTGGAGAAGACAACAAGAAAAATATGAAAGTATGGTTACTCGGATTTAGAGAACTAACAAGACAACACCCGCGCATTTCACGTCGTGCATTTCATATTAATCAAGACAACGGATATTACCAAACCCAGAAATCAAAATAACAAAAGTGGAAAAGGGAAGGAAAAAAAACCTCTATACCTGCAGATAGAAGATGGTCAGAGATAGCAAGCCCACTTCTGCAGACCACCCGATCTCCTATTGATATCCTTAGGGAGCTCTCAATCTTTTAGTTTAAATCCTAACCTCTTACTAATTCTCTGTAGCCCTGATTTCTTCCATACATCTTTTATGGCCACAAGGGAATCATAATACACAGGAACTCTTCTAATTCATTCCAAGCTAATTTATCTTTCTGCAGGATTTCCTACTACTCGGCAATTAGAGTATGACATATCCAACTTAAAGAGATAAACTCAAAGAAGTATCCAAAAAAAATCAGAGAAGCAATATCAAATGATTGATCCTAACAAAAAAATTGCAAAGAAAAAAAAATCAAGAAAACAAATCTGCAAACAAAGAGAAATCCAAACTTGAAGAACAAAATGATTTATACTAAATTTAAGCCTTTTCATTGCGTAGTGTAGATATTAATTTCAGCACTTGAAAAGATAGTTCCAGCCTCAAAAAGCTTCAAAAACACTTTTACAACCCCTTAAGGAATCGAACATTATAGAGAATGACAAAAAAGATTAGAAAAACACAAACATACAATATGTTCAGCACCAATTTTACGCAGCACCAGCTCAAGGAAAGTAACCGAGTGAACAAACAGAGAATTAATCATAAATTATTCATTCATTCTCACCTTTCTTTATGTACGATTGGAACCAGTAAATGATAAATTCTTAAATATTAAGAGATATTGATTGAGACAAGTTATTTTTAATAGGCACTAGTTAAGGGATTTAAGATTTCCTAATAGAAAAATATCAACATGCTGAATTTTTGTTCTACTAAGTTCATTCATTCAACAACTTACATTATCCCACCACTGCAAAAAGAAGAGAGAAGAAAGAACAAAGAAATGAGTTGATTTCTTGAATCTAAGAACGAAATCATAACACACAGAGAGAGATGCATGAATTGATGTCTATGCATGAAAAAATGGGCAGGGCATGTCATAGGGGACTCCAGATTTGAAGAAATTGGTAAATTACTATGATAGAAAGTGTTTTGAAACTAGAACTCCATGCATTTAACAAAAATATGCAGTAGAAACCCCACAGCCATGTGTAACTACTGATCATGATGAAGGAAAATGTTAATGTATTATATGGGCTTAGTCCCACATTGGTTGTGTATAGCTTTGCTTCTCCTATTAGCTTGTATAAATAGAATAATCCCACATTGGTTGTGTATAGCTTTGCCTCTCCTATTGGCTTATATAAATATGATAGCTCCCTTTGTAAGTACATCACACCATTCAATATAATTCTTCTTTTTGTATTGTCTCACTTCCTCTCTTAAATTCAACATGGTATCAGAGCCATAATGGTTCTCGGTATTTTAAGAGTTGAGTATGCTCTGTGATTGCACTATTAGTGGATCCTTTACATCAGAAATTCTTGGTATATTAAGAGTTGAGTATGCTATGTGATTGCCACTATTAGTAGATCATTCACATCAGAAAAACTTCTAGTATATCCTTTTCATACCTGTCGGGTCATCACTATAGTCGGAGTCTCATTCTCCATCAACATCATCTCTGCTGCCGCTCTTGTTTCAGAAACGCTGCTGTCACGTCGGCCCTAAAAGCCACATCAACGCCATCTCACTGACATGTCAATGCCACATCACCCGTTGACCACCACATCATCAGTTGACCGCCATGTCATCGGTTTCTTGGAGGTTACCTTCCTCTTTGTGCCTATGGCTGAATCGTACTTACCCCAAGTTATTACTACTGTTTTGGATGAATCTGATTATGTTGTGTGGGCTCAAGAAATGTCTGGTTTCCTCCGTGGACAAAAATTGTGGCGTTACATGACTGGAGATATCACTGAACCCAAGAAGAAGGACGACGAAAATGCTGACAAATATGTTGACCATCTAGAGGACTGGGATAGTAAAAATCACTAGAGTCTCACTTGGTTTCGTGCTACTATTATCGCAGAAATCAAACTTCAAATTGGTACACTCCATACAGCTAAAGAAGCTTGGGATCTTCTCCAACACCGCTACACCAGGGTAGACATCTCAAATCGGTATCGTCTTCTTTCCACTATTCATAGCATGCGCCAAAAACCTGGACAAACTATCAACAGCTTTCTATCTCAGATGACTGCCGTGTGGAACCAGTTAGCTCTCACTGAGCCAACTTGGGAATGCACAAAAGACGTCGATGTTCATGGAAAGTACCGAACTGAGACACGCATTATGCAATTCCTGATGGGCTTGAGAGAGGAATTCGAACCTGTACGAGCTTCAATCCTACACTGAGGCGCGATACCTCCCCTAAACGACGTCCTTTCTGATCTACTCAGTGAAGAAACACGTCTCACCACATTACAAGGATATCATACAGATGTTGCCCTTGCAGCACCCGTTGCTCTTGCCACACCAGCTGCCAAGACAAACCCATATTAGAAGCCCTTATATTGCAAGTATTGTCATTCACAAGGGCATGAATTGCTCAAATGTCCTTCTCGCCTATGTAAAGTCTGCAGAGAACCGGGTCAATATCTTGCAGGCTGCCCTAAACTTCCTTCTGAAAATCAGTCTAATGGGAACCAATATCGCTCAAGAGGCTTATACAATCGGTTCTATTCCAAGCCAAAGAATACTGCTGCTGTAGCCACTGATGCTATACCAACTTCATCCAGCTCTCCACCTAATTAGAGTGGTTTATGCACCGTTCTTATCGAGGCTCTAACTAAAACTGGTAACAATATAGCCATGTCAGCTACACCAGGTACATCCCGATGGTATTTTGATTCTGCTTGTTGCAATCATATGACTTCTGATGCCTTTATATTTTCCTCTAAAACCCATGATGAGCATGCACCTATTATTCACACTGCCAATGGATTAAATATGTTGGTAAGCCACATTGGACATGTTGACAGTTCTCATTTGTCTCTCCCTAACACATATTTGGTTCCTAATCTTACGCTTAACCTTATATCTGTTGGACAACTATGTGATCTTAGACTTGATTTGCATTTTGATTATACTGGTTGTCATGTGTAGGACCCCCAGACAGGAAAACTCCTTGGAACCAGCCATAAAGTTGGATGTATTTTTGAGCTCACTCACCTCCAAGTCTCATCCTCACCATCACCAAACCAATCAGCCGCATCCATCCCAGCACTCTCTCCTGTGGAATTATGAAACTCTCGGTTAGGTCACACTTCATCCAGCCCTCTACGTTCTCTTATTTCTAGTGGTCAGTTAGGATCACTTCAGCATGAGTCTTTTCATTGTATTCATTGTCAACTTGCAAAACAATCAGCTTTACCTTTTAATGAGAGTCAGCCTGTTTCCCTTGCACCTTTTGATTTAGTACATTTTGATGTTTGGGGGCCTTCTCCTCATGCATCAATGGGTGGTGCTCGTTATTTTGTTATATTTGTGGACGACTATTCTCGTTATACTTGGTTGTTTCTTATGAAAAACAGATCTGAACTATTTCAAATATATTCTGATTTTTCTTCTACGGTTCAAACTCAATTCTCTCGAAATATCAAAATTTTTCGTTCAGATAATGCAATGGAATATAAAGACCGTGCTTTTCTAAACCTACTTCACAAAAATGGCATGTTTCCCCACCGCTCGTGCCCTGGAACCTCCCAACAAAATGGACAAGCCGAACGCAAACATCGACATATTCTTGACACCGTTCGTGCTCTACTCATTTCGTCATCATGTCTTGAACGTTTCTGGGGTGATATTGCCTTAACCGTAGTGTACACAATTGTGTTCCTTCCACTACAATCCAAAATCAGTCTCCATTCGAGCACCTTTTCGGTAAATTTCCTGATTACTCTAACCTCAGAGTCTTTGGTTGTGCTTGTTTTGTTCTTCTCAAACCACATGAACACAACAAATTACAACCAAGGGCTCATCTGTGTTGTTTCATTGGATATGGTATTGAACATAAGGGGTATCGATGCTGGGATCCTATTTCTAAAACTCTTCATATCTCTCGTCATGTCATTTTTTGGGAACATCAAATGTTCTCTTCCTTACGGTCATTTGACATGCCAACCATCACTAACTCCAGATTTTTTATTGATCCATCTATTGAGTTATTTCCTGAGAATCCAGTTTCAGGTACTGTTGAGTCCACCTCCGAATCACCAGCTGATATCACCCCTTCTGTTCCAGACCCAGCCCCAGCTCCAGAACCTTCAGTTGACCTCACTTCTTCGACTAAATCGGTCATGCCTGAGGATATTCCTATGTCTGATGAGTTTGCACCAACTCCTTCTGAGAGCCATCCTCTAGATCACCCCCGCAGATCTACCAGGATAACTCATCCCCCTTCTCATCTTGCTGATTACCATTGTGATTATCATTGTTTTTCCACTATACTTCATCTGCATGAGTCTCAATCCTATAAGGAGGCTAGTACTAATCCACTTTGGCAGAAAGCAATAGATGAAGAACTTCAGGCCCTAGCTAAAACTCATACCTGGGATATTGTGGATTTGCCCCCTGGAAAAACTCCTATTGGGTGCAAATGGGTATTTAAGATCAAGACACTTTCTGATGGCTCTATTGAACGATATAAAGCCCGACTTGTTACTAAGGGATTTGCTCAGGAATATGGCATTGACTATGAAGAGACATTTGCTCCAGTGGCGAGGCTCACATTTGTCCGTACGCTACTTGCTGTCGCCGCCATTCGAAGATGGACTCTATTTCAAATGGATGTTAAAAATGCATTTCTCAATGGGTATCTTCTTGAGGAAGTCTATATGCATACACCTCCCGGCTTGGATGCCCCTCGAAACAAAGTTTGTCACCTTCGCCGTGCCCTATATGGTTTGATACAAGCTCCACGTGCCTGGTTTGCCAAATTCAGCACTACTATTCATCAGTTTGGGTTCACACCGAGTGCTCATGATTCAGCTCTGTTTATCCGCCATACTGCCAACGATATTATCATTCTTTTACTATATGTGGATGATATGGTTATTACTGGAGATGATCTACATGGTATTTCTGAACTCAAAAAGTTTCTCAGTGGCCAATTCGAGATGAAAGATCTTGGCGTGCTCACCTATTTTCTTGGCCTCGAAGTCTTATCTAATTCTGATGGATTTTTCCTCTCTCAGGCCAAATATGCCTCGGATCTCCTTTCCAAGGCTGGGATCACTGACTCAACCACTGCCACTACTCCTCTCGAGCCGAACATCAGACTTACCCCACTCGATGGTTCACCTCTTCAGGATGCCACTCTATATCATCAACTGGTTGGAAGTCTTGTATATCTTACTATCACTCGCCCTGACATTGCCTATGCCGTTCATCAGGTTAGTCGGTTCTTATCCGCTCCTCGGACCACCCATTACTCGGCTGCTCTTCGCATTCTTAGGTATGTCAAGGGTACTTTATTTCATGGGCTTCATTTCTCAGCACAGTCTGCCCCTGTTTTACAAGCCTATTCTGATGCTGGTTGGGCCGGAGACCCCACCGACAGACGTTCAACCACTGGTTATTGTTTTGTTTTGGGCAATTCTCTTATTTCCTGGCATAGTAAGAAACAAACTGTGGTTGCTCGCTCCAGTACTGAAGCTGAATATCATGCCATGACTGATGCAACTCAAGAACTTCTCTGGCTTCGATGGCTACTCGCTGACATGGGTATCTCTTCTCCTGCTGCCACTATCCTACACTGTGACAACAGGAGTGCTATTCAGATCGCTCACAAGGAATACATCTCATCACTGTAGTCGAAGTCTCATTCTCCATCAATATCATCTCTGCTGCAGCTCTTGTTTCAGAAACACTGCTGTCACGTCGGCCCTAAAAGCCACATCAATGCCACCTCACTCACAGCAGCGTTTCTGAAACAAGAGCAGCAGCAGAGATGATGTTGATGGAGAATGAGACTCCGACTATAGTACAGTGAACTTACCATAAATTGTCGTGATGCATCATCAATAAAAGTCCCATCCTTGCATTTATGAGTTTCAACAAAAAACTCTACGCGCCCGGGCTCATTCCCATGTGTCATCTCCTACCATCTATGAAAAGAGTTCAAATTGTGACTCAATACACAACATCTCAAGTGAAAGATCGGATGAATGAAGTAAATTAACTCACATATTCATCCCGTCTTCTAGCAAAACTCTTTGAACCGGACGTGTGAGGACACTGTTGTCTTTCACGTGCTGCTGTCCCTATAGTAGAATATTTTTACACCAATAATAAACCAATTGAATAATCATTCATTATTAGAAAAATAGAAACAATGAGAATCCAAATGAACATAATTATCTTAAAACAACCTAACTCTGCTCAGAGAATCAGTAGTTCACCAGTTGCTTTTGCTGGTCTTAATCTACTCCTTTTAGGACATCATTGCTCAAAACTTGTTGTTTTGTTTTATTCCTTACGTGGTCCCTTTTAAGCACATATCGGTAGTCCTTCCATTTTTTCCCTATCATCCTCAACAAAATTTTGTTTATCGCCTCAATCATAGGGTAATGGAACTTCCTCTACCACAAAGAAAGGAAATCGATGTCAAATAAGCATTATTGGTGTTAGGGATTATGCATGTAAAACACCACGAAAACAATTTGAGGCAATCAATGGTTATTAAGTTGTTACTTACCCGAATCAATATAACAAGGTCCTTCTTGTAGCTAGAAGGGACCTTCTTCCAATCCGTGCAATTAAGCGTACAAAGGCTCCCTATCTTTGCAACCTTGCCCAACCAGCTACTTAACATTTGGCCACTTTTCTTAATAGGTTGATGACGTGCATTGAAATGGACCACAATTTTTTCCCCATGTTCAAAGGACCACACTTGTGAGGTTCTCAAGACACGTGTTTGCTTCCTCACCCTCCCTTCAGAATCTATACATTGGAAACATAAATTTTATAATTAGTATAACAATGTGGTTTCAAACTAGTTATAGAGAGAATGTATTATAATACAAAAATTACCAATTATCTCGTATTGTTCACTATCATTGTGATCACTTCCCGTTGTTATTGGCTCGGTATCAGAATCATTTTGCGAGTCATGATCATCATCAAGGTGATACTCATGCTCATGCTGAATATCTTCTTGATGGTGTGAAGACTCAGCTACATACTGGTTTGTCGTGTTACCTCTAACTGAGGGAGAGATATTTTTTGACCTATACATCTTGCAATCTGTATACATAAAAATATTAAAATGATTATATCTCACACTATCAAGAATGCATTAAAAGTTAACAAGAATTAGAAGAACCACACTTGAAAGATAGGAATGGTCAAGTGGTCGCAACAAATGCAGCAATCAATTATTTCAGAGAACCTAAGAACAAATGAACAAATAAGTGCTTCAAATAGGATTTAAAGAACAAGCAATAATCAATGATACAACTAAAACAGAAATTTACGACAATCTAAAGTAACATTCCACAAACTGTACACAAAAAAGTTCAGGACTCTTGTTTTGTGTGATACAAAGTAACAGTAACCCGATAGATTACAATAAAACCTAACAAAACTCGTTGACACACATGTCTATCACATAAATATACATCCAAATATAATTACACAGAAATGCACATAAAACTAGTTGGTATCTTCATCAATATCCATCCTAGCCCAAGTTGAGATACAATCTAATTGATTGTCTACCACTATATTAGAAGACATGCACTGATTGTAAGTGTCATCATCCTCTTCCTGCGTTTTTCTCCCCATTTCATATAGGTCCCTTGGCTTTGTGATCACAACATGATACCATTCCTTTCTTGTTGGGTCTTGCACATAAAAACTTGTTTCGCTTGAGTTGAAAGTACGAACAGGTCATCCTTCAATAACTGACCAGTGTGTATTAACCTATTCAAGTTCACGAGAATGCACCCACTTGCATCTTTCTTTAAGCCCCTAGGTGAATTAATATCCACCCAATCACAACGGAACAACACAATCTTAAATGTCCCATAGTAATCCAACTCGATGATATCGTTGAGCACACCATAATACATTTTATCATCTGCTTCAACCATAACTCCCAAATTTTGAGATCGTCTACACCTCTCACGTTCCTTAGTGTGAAATTTAAAGCCGTTGATGTTGAATCCATTGAATCTCCTAACAATATTATTTGGACCTCGAGCAAAGGCAATTAGTTCATCTGAATAATTGTTATCCACCATCCATGGCACCTAAACATTTTCCAACAATTAATATGAGACAACAACATTAAATGTTTATTTGAAAACACTTATAACTTTCGAAGACTCTTGTTATTATGCCTAACCTGTTTCATAAGCCATGAGGGAAATTTCTCAACTAACCACTTTTGTTCGAGACTTTGTATTGGTCGATTGGAACGGTTGGTTAGCCTTTGAGCAGCCAAAAATTCGCTGCAATAATTGATGTTTTTATGTAATTGTTAGCCATCATAGTGATAACAACAAATAATAAAAACTCAATTTAAACACATGATTACTAATTAAGTTCCTTTATTGATACTAACCTACGAAGGTCACAAAGTTTATCATTATGTAGCAACACATAACGATGTGCTTGAGCCAATGACATGTCATCGAGCTCAACACTCACAATCTTTCCTATTATCCGTCCACCAGAGGAAAACATGTATTCATTCGAAAAATTTATAGTATCGTTGTTCCTTTGGGGGCGGTTGAATCTTGTCTCTACACCTTTGAAGTATTGGGAGCAATATGTTAGACACTCTTCCCCATTGTACCCTTCAGCAATTGACCCCTCGGGTCGACTTCTATTACGTACATAAGATTTCAAGCGCACTAAATACCTTGCAAAGCCAAAAAATTAAAGATAACTCAAGTATCCAATATATAACAAAAAAAAGAAAAAAACAAAGTGCACAAAATAGCTTTGAACATCTAACCTCTCAACAAGATACATCCACTTGTAGTGTACGAGACCCCTAAGTCTTGCCTCGGAGGCTAAGTGAATGACAAGATGAACCATAATGGTAAAAAAACCCGAGGGGAATATTTTCTCCAAATGGCAGAGTGTCAAAGCAACACGCGACTCCTATAAGTCAAGCTCATGGGGATCAAGGGCTTTAGAGCATAAAGCTTTGAAAAATGATGATAACTCAGACACAACTGCTACAACATATATAGGCAAAGATGCTCTTAAGGCAATCGGAACAATTTCTTGCATCAATATGTGACTGTCATGACTCTTTAAGTTTAATAGCTTACGATCCTTTAGGTTGACACATCTCGAGATGTTTGATGCATACCCATCAGGAACTTTAGGATTTGCTAAAACTGTCAAGAAATTCGGCTTCTCCTTCGTGGACATAGTGTAGCACGCTGGAGGCGAGTAATCTTTTCCATTAGGAAGAACAACTAAATGGAGGTCTTTCCTAATACCGATTTCCTCGAGATCGCAGCGTGCCTTCTTATTATCTTTAGTCTTACCATCTATATTCAATATTGTTCCAATCAAATTATCACATACATTCTTCTCTATATGCATCACATCTAAATTATGACGCAATAGATTGTTTTTCCAATATGGTAACTAAAAAAAATGCTTCTTTTTTTTCACAACGTATCTACAACTCCCTCATCCATGGGAATATCCTCATTATCAACGTTTTCAAGGAAATCGTCCACACCCTCAAAAAGGTTATTAACTTCATCCACTAGCACTTGCTCCATAGAGGTACCAACATCTTCTCTTGCCCTCTTCCTAGAAGGCTTCGAGATTTTACCATAGCTATAGTTTCCACCCTCTAGTTGTCTTAAAATATCGTGCCTAGACGGTGGAACAGGAGCAGATCCCAACTCTATGGTGCCATCAAACTGATCATTTTGAAAACGAAACTCATGATTTTCTGCTAACCATCGACGATGACCCATAAAGCAAAACTTTCCCTCGTGCTTTAACCATACAGAATGCGTAGATTCCCCACGACATGGACAAGCAACCCGCCTCTTGGTGCTCAAACCAGATAAGTTTGTATAAGCTGGAAAATCATTAATGGTTTAAAGAAGAGAAGCGCGTAGCTTAAAGTTTTGATTGGTGGACGTTTCAAACGCATCAACACCATCCCATAATTGTTTTAACTCTTCAATTAAAGGCTGCAAAAAGATGTCAATATCATTACTGGAGCTTTTCTCACCAGGAATAACCATTGAAAGGAGGAAGGATGTTTGCTTCATGCAAAGCCACGGTGGCAAGTTGTATCGGACCAAAAGAACGGGCCATGTGCTATAAGTTGAACTCATTGTTCGAAAGGGATTGAACCCGTCACTAGGTAGGCCAAACCTAACACTCCGAGGATCAGCTACAAAATCGGGATACAAAGTATCAAATTCATTCCAGGCTAATCCATCCGCTGGGTGTCTTAAAATCTCATCCTTTGTCCGATCTTTATCATGCCATCTCATTAACGAAGCCATTTTAGATGACATATATATCCTCTTCAATCTCGGTATTAGCGGAAAATAACGCAATACTTTAGCTGGCTTTTTCTTTTTAGATTGACCATCCATCTCATTCAACGAATCCTCATCACCAGCATTGTTTTTAACCCACCGCGGCACACCACACGCATGAAAAAATTCATCATTCACATGCTCACCCCAATACAATATGCAGTCATTAGGACAAACATGAATCTTCTCATAGCCCAAACCCAATCCTTTGATAATCTTCATGGCTTCATAATAATTTGATGGCAATGGAGCACACATCGGAAATGCCATGTTGATAAACTCAAGAAACATAGTAAGAGATTTACCAGACCACCCATTCAAACATTTTAGATGTAGTAGATATAACATAAAACTTAACTTAGTGAGATTCTGACAACCCGGATAAAGTTCAATATAGTAATCTTTCATCAAATTGCGATACTGAGTCATCTCCTCAATAGTAGAACTAACTGGGTGTTCTACGTGTGAAGGATCACCACAATTATTGAACTCAAACCCACCATGATCCTGTTGCTCTTCAACATGCTCATTCGAAGATCCCACTACGATTCCTGAACTTAACAGTTCATTGTTTGGGTTTTCACAATTTACCTCGAAGGCACCTCGAAGCAAACCCAAACACGTCATCTCGTCCCATGAAGCCAACTGGAACACTAGTGGGTTGTAAACTAGTGTGAGTGTGGTCTATACGAGAGACTTTCTCCCATGAAAAACCCATTCGGTGTAACCTGAACTAAACCCATTATACAATAGATGCTCCTGAACAATTTCTGGTTCGAATGAATAACAATTACCACATCTCCTACATGGACAAACAATACTACCATGACCACAAGCTTTCTGAAACGCAAATCTAATGAAGTTTGCAACACCATCCATATAGGCTTTACACGACCTCGGTTTATCTATCCAACTTTTATCCATTTTTAGATGACGCCAATAGACTTTCCTAAAACGATGTTAAGAAAGTCAGAATTGAAATATTTTTGGCAAAAGAAGGCATAATCACAAACTTGGATTTGATTGGTAAGTGGATGAACTGAAATTGATAACAACAAATTGAGTTAAAACTATATTTAATATTATATAAAAAGTATCCCAATAAAAAAAAACTATTCATGTAACTACATTAGGTGAAAACATTATTAGCTCTATTTTAAAAAAAAGAAAACTATTAATTGTATATTTAATATTATGTACAAAGTATCCCAATTAAAAAACAAACTATTCCCAATAAAATATTCTTTTAAAAAAATAAACATTATTTATTTTCCATAACATTACAATATACTAGTAAGATGTAAGAACTGAATTCAACATTAATTGCTGATGTAGCAAATTCCGAGATCATAGAAAACAGAGGTTCCATAAATGTAAAACAAAAGATTGAGAATCCACATGAGGTACTAAGCCAGTCTGATCATTTCAGGCTTCTAGCTGATAAACATGTATCTAATTGAAATTGCAACTTCCATAATTATGTAACATGGGCATATTTATCATAAGTAATAAAAAAATCACATGATTCCTTCCCAGTGTTGAGAACCCCTTTATGCAAGTATCATGGATGACACACCTACTATACAGATAGTTTTAGACTAAATCAGAATATATCTCAAGGCTCTACCTTTTAAACTATAGCATAGAGAATTAGAGATGCATACACGTAAATATATGATAATAACATGCTACTGAAACCAATTCAAACACGTAAATACATAATTCAACAGGAATAAAAAAAAGTTAAGGACAGACTTAACTAAAAAATGGTATGAGCAAAGATATTAGTTCTCGTGAACATCATTTGTGTGTGTTTATTTGAGTTATATATGGTTTCCATGATAAAGTACACCATTCAATCATTAATCTGTCTACTAAAAAAATGTGAAACAAAATAAATATCTAACCTTCGCCAATTTTTATATGGATCTTATCTAAAAATACAAAAAAAAAAAGAGTATAAAGAAAGGTCAGGAAAAAAAAAACAATGATGAAAGAAAACAAAGCCAAACTGATATTCATCAAGTGTAATTTTTAATTTTAAACTTAGATTTGTTCTTCTAATGCACACTTGAGGAGAAAGAAAACAAATGCTTAAAGGTGGGGCAGGTAAAGGAAGAGTGTTGTAAATTTGAAAAGGTGCACAGATCTTGGAGAAGGATCATGAAAGTAAGATTCTTCAACTAGATTTTTTTGGGGGGGTAGTTAGGGGGAATAGGAACACCACATTAAGCTACACAAAGCACTGAACAAATAGCATATATGGCTTATGATCACTAATCAAATGCACTTTCAAATTTGACAGGGAGAATAGAGGAGAGGGTGGGAATGTTTGATAAATTGAGGATGAGACACAGCCAAATCTCAGCCTTCAAGTTGTATAGAAAGGGAAAAGAAAGAAAAATTTTTTGTTGAGAAATTCACAAATTTCTAGAATTCAAATCTATTGCAAGTTTTAGATTGCATTTTATATCATATAAGTCCTAGTGAAAATAAATTCTAAAATCCAGACAACTTTAGTTTAGCATAATATTAAGTATAAAACTCAGAAGAAAAAAAAAACATAAAAAAGGCTGATTAACTTTTGGTATATGGTGCTTAATCAGAAAAAGCGCAGAATTTTGTTGTTGTTTCACTCTAATGATTGCTAATTTCCTCTCTTTTTCTAGTATTCTGATACCTTGTGTATCATATAAATGAAACTTCATTGGTTACATTCTTTTTGCCTTATAATATTTTCTTTTCTTTTCCTTTTTTTAAAAAAAAAATACTTTGGGGGAGGTCGAGTGGAGGATTTCTTGACTGGTATCATCAATCACGAATCACTATGATGCAAACAATAACTAATCATGCAATGCAAAACAAGAATCTCAGTTCTAGACAGAGAGAAGAAGACCCAGATTAGCAGCCGACATTTGAAACCCCACTTCAGGTCAAAATGGACAAATCATTCCAAGTAAAGACAGCAAAAACCAAAGAATCCAGATATAGAAACACAGAAAAAATATCCATATCAGAAAAAAGTAAATAAATTAACACGTTCCTAATCAAGTAAAAAACACAAAAAAATTAGAAAGCCTACCCAGATGTTCAAACAAAGGTAAAGGATTGGGATAAGTGGACCAATAAAGAGTAGTGACTCAGCAAGAAGACTATGGTGGGGGAGCTCGCAGGAGGGATAGAAAGTTTGGGGGAAACGGCGTGGTGGAGCAGGGAAAAATTTTTGGGGGAACGGTGCGGTGGAGCGAAGGGCAGCAGAAAAATTTTGGATGAAAAATTATGGCGGTAGGTCATTTATATTGGAAATTATTGGCGCTTTAAAGCGACATAATATACCCATTCCCATATTTTGGCGCTTTGAATTGCTGGTATATGCAAATGAGCATATCCCGCAAGCGCCGGTATATGCTCGAAACTCATTTCATATTCCGGCGCTTTAAAGCGCCGGTATATACAGAGAGCATATTCCGACGCTTTGAAGCGCCGTTATATGTATTAAAATTCATGTATACCAGCGCTTTAAAGCACCGTTATATGTTCTTTGTATATTGCGGCGCTTCAAGGACCACAAAAAAACGCCAGTATATTGCGGCGTCTTTGTGAAGCGTCGGAATTAAAGCGCCGGTACATGTCAATTATGTTGTAGTATTATCCATTTTCTTAACAAAAAAAAAGAGAAATCAATAAGAAAGATTACATGGAGTTAAGAGGTCAACTGTTGTTTAAAAAAGAGCTCAAAATTGGGTAAATTTTTTTATTAGATTCCTAGCTCATACTCATCGAAACTGGACAAATATTTGTCAATGGAGAAGGTGTTTTTGAATTGGAGCAAGGCAAAGCTCTGGTCTTGAGGGCACAGTTGTTGTGATTGAGTTGGAGAAGAAGATGACAAGAAAGATGATGAAGAAATAACTTGAAAATGAGAGAAGATGAAGACGAAAAGGGAAACAACTTGATGGAACCAAATCAACTTCCCCATTATTTTAAGAGGCAGGAAAAGAGTTAAAATGTGATTGTTGAGAGAGGGATGTAAGTGGATATAAATTTTTATAGGCTTCCAAGTAAATGCTAAGTCTTCCTTGCAACTTAAAAGTCTTTCTGGAGACCTTGTAAGCTGTTTTTTTGTTTGATTAATAATTTTCAACATTAATAATTTAACCTTCATTTCATGGAATGCTGTGTAGTAAGCAACTTTGGACCAGTTTTGGATGGGAGAAGCATGCATTTTAGACAAAATGCAGAGAAACAGAAAGAGCTGTAACTATTACAACCCAAATTTGCAAATCTGCAAATTTGAGGATCCAAGTATATGAGAATCTACATCAGGATAACAAATATGTTTTTTTTTTTTTCTTTGTTTAAAAATTGTATAATTCAGATTTGATTGTTGATTAGATTAAGAAAATTTTTAAAACAAAATTAGTAAATGGCAAGTCTTTTTTTCCTTCTCCTTTTTTAATCCAAACATAAGCGTGAGGACCCAAATTTTAACAGTTTTGGCATTCAAAATTAAGTGCCGACACAATTAACAGGAATATAAACGAAATCTATTTTATGCTTATTCAAATTTTAAGCCTGGATAAGTAACCTCTTATCTCAAGAAAATAAAAATCCAACAATCTAAAAACAGTGAAAGAATTTAACAAAAATAAAAACGCAAGAGACAGAGAGAAGGTATGTGTACATGAGGTGTTGCATTTGGTTGAGAGAATCCAAATCCTCTGTATTGATTAGGGTTTTGAACTCATTAGAAACCTCATTTAAAGCTGCTCTTATTGATTCTTTCTCAGATTCTTCCATTACCGTTTGCTGATCTTTCTACAGGGAGAAAGCAAGACTTTTGACTATTAAAACTTTTATAAAAAAAACTAAAAAGTTAAACACCTTAGAAACCTCAAACGAGCTGAACCTGACGTGAATCGAACATGGAACCTTCTGATTTGGAGTTACCATTGCACCACAGATCCACCTAGGAAATAAATTAACGTTTTTTTAATAAGATATTTTAAATGAAGTAAGCAAGAAGCCAAGAGACAGAACTGCTGTAACTTTTGTTTTTATTTTTTTTTAATAAAAAGGTCTTTGTAAGTTGTAACAAGAACCAAGCCAATTTTTTTAGTGCAAATAAAAAAACCTATCTTCTAGGTCTTTTATTTATAAGAATATAAGTGTGATGAAAAATTTAAAACTATAAATAAAATGAAGTATGTTTGTGTAATTTTCTAAAACACGAGAATATAAATATAGATGTAAAACCTAAATAATAATGTTATCAAAAAAAATTATCTAAAATTACAATAGAGATTCTGATACAAGAGGATCCGAATCAGATGATGCTGAGTTGTCAGATAGCACGTTGTTGGCACTGAGATACCTTGAGTTGGCAGACCAGCGTAAAGATAGCAGGTTGACTACCTAGAACGGTTGGATCATTCTAAATCTAAGGGTGCGGTTTACATCGTTTTGCGTGCCACGGGCTCGGATCGGGCCCCAGAGACCTTAGTCTGATCGGAAACGGGTCCTCGATCAAAACTCTCAGGTTTTTAGCCAAAAAAATGACGTTTAGGCCTTCAATTTGGCAGTTTTCAGTTTTTAGGAAATTTTTTATTTGCAATTTCTTTCGTATTCAAATCAGAATTGACTACAGTTAATTCTGCCTTAATTCTAACATTTAATTTTAGTATTTTCCATAGTTTTTCCCCAAATTTATGTTTTCGGAGATTTTTTCCTTTTTTTAGCTTTGACCTTATAAATGAGGAGGCCATGTACGGAGAAGGATACATATTTTTT
Organism: Bretschneidera sinensis; assembly: GCA_023935145.1. Lineage (NCBI taxonomy): Eukaryota > Viridiplantae > Streptophyta > Magnoliopsida > Brassicales > Akaniaceae > Bretschneidera > Bretschneidera sinensis. The sequence goes on from CM043698.1 coordinate 152,354,863, forward strand.
TGATTGTATAATTTTGAATTGAACATCAAACGTGTTTCTCTGTGTTTTTTTTGGGTGATTCTCTTGTGTTTTTCCCTGTGAATTATCTATTGAAACTAGCCTGCAGAATAATCGTTATTTTGTCTGGTGTGAGATTCAGACTGATCTACAACATTAATTTCAAATTCAGTCGGACAAAAAATCTCTAAAAAAAAAACCAAAACCTTCGTACTCTTATGTCACCCTAATTAACAAATCAATTTCCCTTTTTTATCTTATTGAAACAACAACAATAACTACCGCAAAAAAAAAAAAAAAAAAAAAAACCTAATAATCAATTTACTTGGTCCCATTTGACCTAATTATAACTTTAGGAATAAAAATTGGTTTTAAAATAAATTTTGGTAAAATAGTTTTAAAGTTAAAAGTTATTTAGTATTTAATAAAAATTGTGTTAAAATAGTCTTTCAACTAAAAATTGATAAAAATTCAGTTTCTTGGCATTTGTTATGTTTTTTTTTTCAGTTTTGCTTCAGAAATCACATTTCTTTTTGTGTGTGTGTGTCATGTTTGGCCTAAATTTTATTTTTTGAATATTACGTAGTAAAACCTTTTTAAAATGCTAGGCTAAACAATACTTAATTAAGACAAAATTATTGTCTTCCAAGATTGTTCTTTCAACCAAACCACACATAATAATATCAATTAAATAAAGGCTTAATTTGATGAAATACCATGTGTTTTGCTTGTTTTTTATTCCATATCGTAAGGTTTTTTGTGACAAAATAAACTATGTGGTATGTTTTTGTTATCATGAGAGGTTAACACTGCTAAATTGAAAAACCAAAATACCTTTTTACCTTTGTTTGTTTAATTCAACAAAGAACCTAGAACGACATGGTACTGTTTCCATGAAGTTAAGCCTTGAATTTATATTTATCATTTATCAACAAAATTAAGAGAAGTAGTAACACCTAAAAAAAAAAAAAACTCATTTCATGGAATACTGTGCAGTAAGCAACTTTGACCCAGTTTTGGATGGGATAAGCATGCATATTAGTAATTATGCAGAGAAACAGAAAGAGCTGTAACTATTACAACCCAAATTTGAAAATATGCAAATTTGAGGATCTAAGTATATAAGAATGTACATCAGCAGAACAATTCTGATGAGAATCTACATCAGAATTGGTCCGATGACTTGACCTTGGTCTTGGTCAAAAAATATATTCCTCATAGGAAGGGAATTTTCCAATTGGAAAATATTGTCATGCAGGGCCCAAAGGTTACATATGCTTTTTCTTTAATTAACATTCAATTCACAGTTTTAGTTAAGATTATCTGAAATTGTGAGGAAGCCATGAGCCATCGAATTGATTTTTATCCATTCTGAGTGAAATTTGATCCATCAGCAATAATTTTAATAGGCATCTAAATGTCACTATAAGATAAAAAGTCAACGTCGACGCCTTTTTTTTTGCATGTTTCGGCGCTTTAAAGTGCCACAATATGCATTACTGGTGCTTATTGCAAGCGCCGGATGAAGCGCAGGTATGTGTGGTATCGAAGTGCAAATACCGACACTTAAAGAAAGTGTTGTAATATGCATATTTTTTCGGCGCTTCTAAGTGTCGCAATATACCGGCACTTTGAAGCGCCGCTATATACCGGCCCTTTTAAGCGCCGAAATATACCGGTACTTAAAAGCACTGCTATGTTGCGGCACTTTAAGTGCCGCTAAAAGTAGTTTTAATTGTGTTTTTACATTATTTTGGTTTAAATATCAACACTAATACCCTTCAATAAATAAAATATACCATCAAATTCATAAAATTTCAAATGTTCTTCAATATATAAAATGTATCATCAAATATCCATAAAAATTTATTTCCTCAATACAAAAGTCATCTCATTTACACAAAAAACAATCATAATTAACGTATAAAATTCATACAAAACAAAGTAATGGAATGTAGTCTGAAAAGTTATTTTACCATCACACTTAAAATCAATTATGAGGTCTTCTATTAATATTAGTATTGGCTTCTTGCTCAACAAGAGTCACCACCTTGGGAGACAAACTCTTTACCAGCCTCAACAGCCTGTCCCGATGATTCTCGATGCCCACACTTTCATCTGGCATGTGGTGCAACATTAAGGCAAAATTCACAGCAAGTGCTTCACCAGGTCGAATTCCAAGATTTTCAAGTTGCACCTCAGAGCCAGATATTGCAGCAGCATGGAACTCAAATGGTACCTTACATGACTCAGCAACCCTTGATAGTCTATACCCTACTATTTCAAGTCCTCCTGCCCGGGCATAAGCTGACGTTGAATCATCAATGCCGGTAATTCGAATCCTTGGAGGCCCTCCAGGCCGAGCAGCAAGAGCCTGTATTAGGGTGATCCATAGGGTGATCCACTGGCTGCCCTGTGCAATTTGAAAATCAATTATGTGTATACTACTTTCATCCTTAATGGCTTCAGCAATTGCCCCATTTGCAGACATATACCCAAACTTGAAGTATGGGCAAACTTCGTAAAGTAGGTGCATATAGGAAAGGAGTTCAGAACTAGAAGGCTCTTTGCATCTCAGGGCCTTATAGATAGAACTTCCTGAAGATGCCAGTCTCGCAACAAGCCCTTCCTTCATGTAGGCTCCTAAACGTTGGATTGGCTCACCACAAACTGATACCATCTGACGTAATTCTGTCATCAACCATTCAGATGTGAACATATCATTATTTTCTATAGCCTTTGCACAAGCACAAAGCACTTCTTTCAAGTCTCCTCTGGAGATCATCTCCATCATATTCCACTTCTCTACCTCTGATGAGATTCCGTTGTGTCAACCTGGAGCTGTGGTATTACCTATATCGAGGTTATCGGAATCAGGTCCCAGCATATCAGTTTCCAATACTCTTAGCAAGTGCCTCAAGTCATTCTCATTGTCTGTTACACAAGATCCACTTACTGGTGAGCCACAAGTATTGTCGGGGGAATAATGCTTGTCTGACTGGCAAGACTGAGAGTTCGGCTGTGTGAATGGACTTCTCTTAGGTGAGAAACTAGCAATAGAAGGAGAACTGTGAACAGGGTAACCACGTGTGCCAGAGGATGATTCAAGTGTGCATACTGTTCAAAAGTCTGGACTGAAAGGTGCACTGGAGTGAAAGGAAAATAAAAGAGAACAAAACAGCATAGTTCTTATATTTACTGATATATGAAAATGTTTTTGGATGAAGCAATTTGTCCAATGGCCAAATAGCACACAGTTTAGTTTATGCTTTCCAAATTTCAGATCAGTTCTAAAAAAATTGACAACCTGTAGCTTAAAAGTCTCAAAATTTTCCCATCCCTTTCATTCTCTCGCACTGCACTCACATTTTCTTCTATTACTGTTTCCTTTACACAGTAAAATTATCAACAGCACCTCATAAAATCAATGACATATCTTACACTGGATAAACTACCTGATTAAGTAATTCAATTTACTCTATTTGGAGCTAAATAACTGTATATTCAAAGACTGAATAGGCATGATAAATTTAAGTCTTGGTTAATTAAGCTGCATAAAGATGAAAGGCATTTGTGCCAAACAGCAGTTTCAAGTATAAGGATCTAGACGAAAGTCTGCAGGATTTAAAAATTATGCAAGATATATAAAATTGTTACTTGGTAAAATGTAACTGCAAAATTGCTTTAAAATAGCAATGCAGCTTTACTTATGAGCTGCTGATAATGATAATTTAGCAACTCTAAAACAAGTAGAGCAGTATGATGGTTCTCTCATATTCTAACATCACATCAATTTCAATATTTTATTTGTGTTGTAAGTTCTCTCTATTGGCAAAGACTATTGCTAGAAAACTGCAACTAAAAAAAATCATCTTGAAAGGAACCCATTAGATAATAGAGCTAGGCAGCCATGTGCAGGATGTGAAGAAGAGGGAATGCTAAGAAATGAAGGCAGATGAGATATAAATGAAAATAAGAAAGAGGGAAAGAGTTAGAGAAGGATAGAAGTTGCTGCCTATCACATCCAACCTTAAAGATTGACATCAACTGAAAAAGGGGTCCAATAACAACGCAGAAATATAGATTCAAAAACTTCAGTCTGTTCCACCGTCCCTCGAGCAGACGCCGCCAGCTCTTCTTGTCTACCGGAAGCCGCTCCGGCGTGCTTGGTCGGAGAGCCTCGAAGAGCTTGGAGGAGTCGTTCTGCTGCCTGGGTCTTTCTCGCTTGCCGGTTGCCGATCCGGCGAGCTTGGTCAGAGAGCCTCGCAGAGCTTTCTGCTGCCTGGGTCTCCTTCTCCGGCACCATCACTGTTCGTCAAGTTCAGGTTTGTATATTTTCTTCATCTTTATAAGTTTGTGTTTTCTTTTAGAATTCATATTGTCTGTGTATTTTTTGACTTACTGGAGAGAAGAGAGAAGACAGCCTTGCCTGGGTCTCCTTCTCCGGCACCGTCGCAGTTCGTCTTCTCCGTCACCGTGAGTTCTGTTCTACTAACTGGATCGCCGCTCCGGCTCCGTCGAAGTTCGTCTTCTGTCACCGTCGATCTTCTTTTTTTCAGGCACTGTCGCACTCACCTTTCCGACCCAACTTGCGTCAACTTTTTCAGTTCCTATCTTTCCGGCGACAGTCCGATCTGAGGGCTGCCAGCTTCCCTCCCCCTCCATCTCTACCACCTCCTCCTCCTCCTCCACCCCTGCCTTTTCCACCACCTTTTTCAGCGCCTGGAATTAAAGGGTCTTGCTGTCAACTTAAGGCGCCTCCTCCCTCCGATGGCCCTGCCGTCGGCGGGTAACGCCGGTAATGGTGATAATCCGGTGAAATCTTATGCACATGCGGTTGCTAAGCCGGTGGAAAACTCATTTTTCAAAATTCCATTGAGATTTCTGGTGGATATTAATGGAGAACTTGGATTCATCTTTACGGAATCAGAAACGGTTAAAGCAACTGAAGATTATAAGTTAGCCATTGTGATGAAATTTATGCACGCAAGACCATCGATTGAACGTGCTCAAGAAATAGGGTTTGGTGGAAATCCCAACGATTAATTTTATGGATGATTATCATGTCCTTATTCAAATGAAAAATGAACGTGATTTTGTGCATGGATGGGCACGCAAAGGAAGAACGATGGATGGATTTCCTTTTCGGCTGTTTAAATGGACCAAGGAGTTTGATTTACATAAAGAATCTCCATTGGCTCCTCAATGGATTTTTCTACCTCATCTACCAATGCACCTTTATCGACGTGATTGTCTTCAAATTTTTGCAACTCGCTTCGGTAAATATCTTGGGACAGATAACGCCACTTTGAATCGAACGAGAGCGACGGGTGCAAGAATATGTGTAGAAGTGGATATGTCTATGGAACCAGTGAAAGGTTTCCCCATTGTGGTTTCTCCGACAAAGTGTATCTGGCAGGAGGCAAGATATGAGAAGCAAGGTTTCTATTGTGAGAAGTGCCACCGACAAGGACATACAGCAGTTGTTTGTAGGGTCGGAGAGGGTCGTAAAGTTGAAGGGGAATTGAAAGAAAAGAAGAGAATTTGGCAGCCGATACAAAAAAATATAAGAGGGGAAGCTTCGGGAGCTAAGGATAGGTTGGATACAGAGAAAACTGTGGTCTCGGCTAATGACAATGTATCGAACAGCTTGGAAAAAAATTGTGACAAGCAGAATAATGTGGTGCAGGTAGATAATAATGAGGCAGTCGTTTGTCCGGATGATGGCACGATCGAAAATGAGTTAAATAAAGGTGTCTATATAGATAACCAACCAGAAGAAAGGGATAAGGAATGTGAGGAAGTTGGGAGTGATGATTTGGAGGTGATTTATGAAACAGCACATATTCATGTGGTTTCGGTGAAAGGGCAGACGCTTGCGGTTCCAGAAACAGGGTAGCCGAAGATGGGTAGTGAAAAACTCCCAATGTTAGCTAGGATTTCAGAAGTGACAAAAAACTTTGCTGATACGGTTGAAACAAGGACAAAGGAATTAGCTTTGAGTTTCTCTTCAGATCAGGAGAAATGAGAAATTACAAGCCTAAAGGGGAAAGAAAAAGCTTATGATTCAGACAGGGCTACTCGGTCACATCTTGGATTGAAAGGAGATGGAACAGTGAGGAAATCTCAGCGGGTCCGCACCCGTCCTCATAAATTGATCCATGAGTGATACAATTTTACATTGGAATGTTAGAGGGCTGGGGAGTTCGAAGAAGAGATTGAAGTTGTTACTCATGAAATATAATGTTTCCATTTTTGCGATTGCTGAACCTTTTGCTGGTGAAAATAGGATGACTGAAATGGGTGGTTTTTTGTCTTTAAATTATTTTTGCTCTAACCAATGTGCTGGGGGAAAGCTTTGGATATTTTGGAAGGATTTGGATGGTTTTCAGGTGTTGTCTTGCACTGCCCAACTGATCATGGGTTGGCTGATTTTGGCTAATCAAAGAGTGCTTCTCAACTTTGTTTATGCCAAATGTATGTACACTGAGAGAAGGGCTCTATGGGCTGACTTGGATCATGGTCATAGGAATGATTGCCCTTGGTTGGTTTTGGGTGATTTTAATGCTATTCGTATGGATTCTGAAAGAATTGGTGGTCAACCGAGACCTTTAATTTCTATGTCAGATTTTAATGACTGCCTGGACGAGTGTGGGCTATTCGATCTCCCGAGTAGTGGACAAACTATGTTTTGGTGCAATGGGCATGAAGGTGTGGCTAGGAGTTGGGCGAAGTTGGATAGAGCAGTGATTAATAATGTTTTTTTGGCTAGTTTCATGTCGGCTCATTTATTGTATTTGAGTCGTAAATATTCTGATCATTGCCCCATGATTGTGAATTTAGAGAGGCCATCAGTAGTTTATGGTCCAGCTCCTTTTCGCTTTCAGAATATGTGGTGTCTCCATGAGAATTTTTTGTCTTGCGTTCAGGAAGCATGGCATCGTCTAGACTCAGGTTTCGGATTGGTGAAGTTAGCTATTCGTCTCAAGAGAACCAAGCTTGCTTTACGAGCTTAGAATAAGAATGTGTTCGGATGTGTAGATTCCAACTTGAAAACTCTTGAGGAGAGGCTGGAATTTTTAGAAAACCAATTGCAAATTGGCTTTACAGAAGATGTGGAAGAGGACTATTTGGTGACGAAACTTGAAATTAATGTTTGGGAGAAAAGAGAGGCTATTCGGTTAGGTCAAATCACTAAACAGAAATGGCTGATTGAAGGGGATAATAATACTAAATTCTTCCATTCAGTTGTAAATCAGAGGCGAAGGAAGTGCCAGATCTCTAGGATAGTCCTCAGTGATGGAATGGTTTTGAACAGTCCTGAAGAAGTACACCAGGGAGTTGTACAGTATTTCTGTAATTTACTCACTACCTCTGTAGAAGTGGAGCAGGGCAATTTAGCTGATATTCTTGACCATGTAATTATGGAAGAGGAGAATACGATGCTTTGTCGTGAGCTTACTGAGATTGAAGTTAAAGAGGCTTTGTCATCTATTCCAAAGCAAAGTAGTCCGGGACCAGATGGATTTGGCTCGGATTTTTACTTGACTTGCTGGGAGCTCATTAAAAAAGATGTTATTGAGGCTGCAAAAGATTTTTTTTGGGGGTCGCCGCTTCCCAGGTTTTACTCTTCTTCCTTTGTTGTTTTAATTCCGAAAGTGTAGAATCCTTCTAGCTTTGACAAATTTAGGCCGATCAGTTTGTGTTATGTGGTTTACAAGTTTTTTTCAAAAATTATTGAAAATCGTTTATCTCGGATGATTCTCAAACTGGTCTCACATGAACAAGGTGCCTTTGTTCCTGGAAGGAGCATCCTTGATAATATTTCGCTTGCACAAGAAATGGTCCATTCATTGCATCGTAAATCTGTGGGTGGTAATGTGATGGTGAAAATAGATATGGCCAAGGCGTATGATAGAGTTCATTGGGGTTTCCTTCTGAAGGTTTTACATACAGTTGGATTTTTGAATCAGTTTTGCAATTTGATAAGCCAATGTGTGAAGTCCCCGTGGTTTTCTGTATTGATGAATGGGACCTTTAAAGATTTTTTCCAATAATCTCGGGGACTGAGACAAGGGGATCCAATATCGCCTTACTTATTCATTATTATGGAAGAAGTTTTGACAAGGTTACTTAGAACAAATTTTGATGCAGGACAGATTGGAAGATTCTCTCATCCGATGGGGGCACCTTTGATTTTGCACCTTCTTTATGCTGATGATCTTTTAATCTTTGCAAATGGCCGGAAAACATCTATGAATGAGCTTTTGGACACTCTTGCGACGTATGAAAAATAGTCGGGACAGGAAATTAGTAAGGAAAAATCTGCAATTTTCCTTTCTAAACTTATTAATCCAGCTCGCAAACATGTTTTGTTAAGGAGCACAAGTTTCAAGGAAGGAAAATTTTCGGTGACTTACTTGGGTGAACCTTTAGTTACTGGCAGACTTTTATCTCGTACTGTTGAGCCGCTTATTGAAAAGATCAGGGAAAAAGTGGCGACCTAGAAGGGTAGATTACTTTCCCAAGGTGCTCGTTTGATATTACTTATGCATGTTTTATCTAGTATGCCTATGCATATTTTATCTGTGATTAATGTACCCAAGTCCACTATAGAGAGAATACATTCTATTATGGCCAATTTCTTTTGGGGTGATAAGGAGGGTAAAAGGAAATTGCATTGGCGAGCTTGGTCAAAAATTTAAAAGCCTACTAAAGAAGGAGGTTTGGGTCTTATAAATCTACAAGAAGTGCAAAAATCGCTACACATGAAATTTGCATATAAGATTTTGATGTCTGAAGCTCTGTGGGCCGATTTTTTCAAAGCTAAGTACCTAAGAAATAGTCACCCTATGTCTTGTGCAAGGAGAGTTTCTGATTCACGTTTTTGGAGAGCAGTTATGGCATGTGTCCCGGAAGTCATGGATAATATCAAGGTTCTATTGAGGGGCGGAAACTCTTTTTTCTGGTATGATAGATGGTTGGCATCTGGTCCTCTATCAGTTAGGATTGTTGATATTCCAAACAAACAGCTTCGGATTAAAGAGTGTTGTGTGGATAATAATTGGAATATTGAGATGTTGAGGGATCTTGTGGGGGATGAGACCACGGAAGAAATTATTGAAACCAGAATAAATGGACGTGACAGGTCAGATATTTGTGCCTGGATGCCATCCCCTGATGGTAAGTTCACAACAGCTTTAGCTTGGGAGGTTGTTCGGAAACAATAGGAGATTCTGTCGTGGCATGAATGGTTTTGGAACAAAAATCTGCTAAAAAAATTATCCATCTGTAGTTGGAAAGCTTGGTTCAATAGCCTTGCAGTGGATGAAAGAGTGCAACAGAAGGGGATATCCCTTGTGTCGGCCTGTGACTGTTGTTGCCCACCAGGCAGGGAATCGATTGATCATGTCTTAGCTACCGGAAATATTGCTGCTCAGATACGGGAGCGTGCAAGTAAATTGTTGAATGTGCCATGTCTGCGTTTTGATACTTGGAAGGCTACTTTATCCGCATGGATGATAATGGCAAAGAAGGCTTCATTATCTGGTAATTTAATTGGTCTGATTCCTTTCATCATTACGTGGTGTTTATAGAATAGTCGATGTAAAGCTAGAATGGAGGGACTGAAAGCATGTGTAGAATAAGTATAGAGGTCGGTTAAAATATGGCTTAAAAGACTGGCTACAGAATTGTCAGTGCTCAAAACTTTGTCTGATCAAGATGTTCGATTGATGACTTATCTTAACTTGGTTTCGCCCAAAGCTGCTACTGTTCGAAAATGTAGGCTAGTGCAGTGGTTGAAACTCCCTTGTGGTTGGGTTAAAATTAATTATGACAGCAGTGTTAGAAACAACCCGGGCTCATCAGGGGGTGGTGGTATCCTAGGAGATGCTAATGGTGACTTTAAAGGAGCTTTTTCCAGTCATTACGGTTTTGGCACTAATAATGGAGCAGAGCTTAGGGCTGTGTTTGATGGCATTAAGCTGTACAAAAGTCTTTCATATTTTAATGTTATTATTGAGACTGACTCCAAAACCATTGTTGACTGGTTTAGAGCAGGTAGGTGCATACTATGGTATTTATGGGACTTTTGGGAAGAGTGTGTTAAAGAGATGCAAGGGATAAATGTTCAGATTGTTCATCAATTACGTGAAGGTAATCAAGCGGCAGATTTCTTGGCTAAGATCGGTGAACAAGGCAATAATGGAACATATGAAAATTTCCATCAGCTAACGAGGTTATTAAAGGGTATTCTTCGTATTGATAAGTCTGGTTTGCAGGCTATTAGACTTTAGGTTGCTTTTGTTTGTTGAAAGTTTCTTTAGGCTTGTTTAGAGGTTTTTATTCCACACAGGCTTGTTTCGACTTGTTTGTTGTCTCTTGGTCTGATTTATTTTCTTTATATTTTGTTTGGCTTGTGTTTGGGAGGGTTTGTTTTGGTTATTTGTAATCTCCCAGATGTTTTTTCTTGTAACCACGGTTTTCCTCCGCCATAAGTGATGGCTTATCAATAAACTTGGGATGGGGTTGCTATAAGGGAGGCTACCGGCTCTTCAAAAAAAAAAAAAAAAAGATTCAAAACCTAACTTTGTCAAGATGGGAATATAAATCATGAATTAACAGCTTTTAGTATTTTTTAACTACTAAAATTTTATGTCAAAATATTGCATGTTAAACCACCCCATTAATTGATCCATAACTGTTAGCAACTAAACTCATCGAAAATAATGTCTGAACAGTTCAAAATTCAATGATGATTATATAATAAGTATCCCACCACAACACAAACCTACAACTTCAGGCAACTAAATTATTAACATAAGTTAACTGCACCACCATTTCATATGCACATCAAATTTAAATGAACAAGGGCCACACAGAAAATGCCTGGCATCTAACTACGATGACCACTACTTCAGTTTTGCCTATTGATGGATAAATACAATGCAAACAGAAGCAAAAACACAAGGGAAAAGGGAGGAAAAGAACGAGAAATTCATAAAAGTAAGAATTTTAAGAAAAGAAAATATTCACAAAGCACAAAAAGCAACCAAAACCTTGTTCAGATAATCAACAAAAATCATAAAACAATAATATAAGAAACATATAAAAAAAATATCAAAACTCACAATGACTTTTCTGAAACCTGTGCCCGCAGTTTTTAAATAGATTTCAATATCTAGTAGCGTAAAAATGAAACTAAATGTAACGTCCTTATGTTGACTAAAAAAATATGGGATGTACGGAGTAATTTCTGTTATGATAGCACAAAGTCTTGAACTACTACAACATCTCTTTGGTTCTGCAGCAACACACCGAGGCAAAGTCTTAATGTTGAAGAGCCATCCAACTTCAACAATAAATTAAAATAAAACTTACAAACACTATGTAACAGATTGTAAAACTTTCCTTTCTCTCTTTCGTCATTGATGTTCAAGTTTGGGAAATTCAAACACATTCATAAAAGTTTTGAGGTGATTTTATTTATAGAGAAAATGACTTTTATGTTTGTTGGAAATCACCTTGACAAGTTGCCCAAGTGGTGATCTTCCAAACATCCAAGTCTAGAATGACTTGTAAAGATTTGGAATCGAAAACAGGAACAAAAATAAAAAAAAGAAAGAAGACAAGCGATTTGTTATCGAGGTTCGATAATGTGCCTACGTCCCCGTGAGCTCCTCCGAACTCTCTGCACTAAATCAATGGTTCTTTACAATCCAGCAACCCTCTCCAAGAAACCTCAAGTTCTTGGAGAAACCAAGAAGAGAATAAGAAAATGATAGACCTATTACAATGCTTTCTATCAATTCTATACTACTCTCTCTTCTTTACAACCAGCCTCTCTACAATGAGTTCCTCTTGTGTTTTGTGTCTTTGCACTCTTCACACAATTCTCTCTTTTATTTCTATCACACACACACTTGTGTCTTGTATCACAATGTGTTTCACATCTTACACTTAGATTGAACCTAAGTGACCCTTTATATAGTGCACCAACTTCTTGTCCAATCTTGAGAGTCAATCTCCACCCTTAGATCTTGATGACCACTTAACCATGACCCTCCATCGATCCTAAGTGATGCTATGCATTTTAACCTGCACCCATGCACCTAACAAGAGGCTTAACCAAGTTGGATATGTGTGCCTCAGTGTGCCTAGCGCCTAGGCGCTGAAGAAGGGGCGGTGCGGCGCTAGGCAAAGCACCGTTTTCACCCTTTCCTGGGCGGTGTGGTGCTGGTGAAGGAGCGGTGCGGCGCTGCCCTCCATCAAACATCCTTCTTGCTGGGTGGTGCGACGCTGGTGAAGGAGGGGTGTGGTGTACACTGGTGCAGCCCTTCACACAGCTGTGCGCACTCCTTTGCCTTGCTGAATAGGGGTGTGCACACACATATGTGCACTCCTTTAACATGCTAAAATTTAATCTTCCAACCTTGGTTTAGACTTTAACCATCTTTGAATCATGTTTAAACCTTAGAAAAATTCCAACAATCTCTACCTTTGTCTAAGTGTTTATACCCAAACCATTGCGCAGAGAACTTCAGGATCCAAACTCGTCTTGAGTCATCAATTAACCGACTCTAATCCTAAGAAGTCCAAGGCAATGATTGGACCTTCTTAGAGGTAGGCCTTTGGTACCTAACTTCGCAGGACTTTCCCCCGTGGTCTTCTTATCAATATGAATGCATCATTTCGTACCATTTTCTAGAATGTAATGATACCGAACATCCATATGCTTCGTCCCCTCATGGAACACTAGATTCCTCCATAAGTGCCACGCACTTTGGCTATCCGAAGACACCACCACCTACTCTTTTAGGACCTCCCACTCATCCAACAACCCTTTGAACCCTATAGCCTCCTTTATGGCTTCCATAGCCGCTATGTATTCTGCCCCAGTTGTTATGAGTGCTACCACCAGCTACCACTGAGCCTTCAAGTACCTCAGCATCTACTTCATCCCAAGCCAACGCTCTTTTCCGGGATTACTCAAAAATTTGTTGAGAACACCAATTTCCCGAGAAACCCTTAACCTGTTTCTCTTCATTTCCCGGATAATTCTCATCCTAAGGATCTTTTGTGCAAGGCTGAGATCTTTCCTCTCGAACTCCTCACTGAGTTGAGATGTAAACCTTTTCATCTTCTTCTTGCTGTTCTTAACCAACAACACATCAATGACATAGGTGAGGATACTCACCATCTTCTCCACCAAAGTTTCAGTGAAACCTATGTCTTCTCTTCTCGTGAACCCATTCGCCACCAGCCTAGCCTTGTTCCCGACTTCATCTCCTGGAGGGTACCCTTCTTTGACCTTGTAAGTCCACTGACATTCCACAACTTTCTGATTTTCTGGAATGTGCACTAATTCCCAAAAGTTGTTCTTCCTCAAAGAATCCATTTCTTCCTCCATAGCTAGCTTCCATCTTGGCGAATCCTTACATCCCATGACTTCAATGTAAGTTTCTTGTTCAGTCATCTCTTCTTCTGTCCAAGGAGCTGCTACATCCGCAGCATCCGCAAACCCATATCTTGAAGGTGGTCCGACCAGACTTCCTTCCCGGTCTCTTGTGAGCTGGTAGTCATTCCAACTTGCTGCATCAACCTCTTCTAGTTCAGCTTCTTCTTGAGTTTCTTGAGCTTGGCCTTCATTCAAGGGCTCTACCTGGTCTAAACCCTCTTGCCTCCTTTGCTCTACCTAAACCGAGTTCTCCTTGATGCAATGCTCCACAACTTCTAGACTAGTTTGCTCACTAGCCCCTGCAGGGTTAGTTTTCTCCAAGTAGGGAAATAACAATTCATTAAAAATAATATCCCTACTTATTATGAGTTTCAATCCTTCTTTCTCTAAGGAACACAACCTATACCCCTTAGCCCCTTCCCCATATCTTAGAAACACACATTTTCTAGACCTTGGGCTAAGTTTATCATCCTTTTGTTGTGCATACGCAGCACACCTAAAAATCCTAAGGTTTTCCAACTCAGGGGGTTTTCCACTCCACATCTCTTCAGGAGTCTTTTGGTACACAATCCTAGAGGGTGATCTATTAACCAAATACGCAGCAGTAGACACAGCTTCCCCTCGAAAACATTTGGGTAATCCAGATCCATTTAACATGCACCTAACCTTTTCCATAAAGGTCTTATTCATCCTCTCAGCAACTCCAATTTGCTAAGGGGTTTCCACAACCGTCCTATGTCTTAGAATGCCATTTAACCTACAGAATTGATCAAGTTCTTGGTTAAAAAATTTTAAGCCATTATCGGTTCTTATTCCCTTAACTACTCTACCCATTTGAGTCTCTACCAGCTCTTTCCACATCACTAATTTATTCAAAGCATCTAATTTATTTTTAACCAAATAAATCCAAAACTTTCTTGAATAATCATCAATTAAAGACAGAAAGTAAAAGTTACCTCCCTGTGTTGGTGTCCTTGCTGGTCCCTAAAGGTCCACATGAATGTATTCAAGAATGGCCTTAGACTTATGCACTCCGGTGTTGAAGCTGACTCGATGTTGCTGCCCAAGAACATAGCTCTTGTAGAAATCGAGTTTCTCTACTTTGTCACCATCAAGTACTCCATTCTTGCTGAGAACTTACAGCCATTCTTCGCTTATATGTCCCAAGCGTTTATGCCAAAGAACCACATTTTCCATCTCAGCCATCAAGCTTGTTGCTTGATCCTTGATGTCCGTGTCTCCGATCATCTCCTAGAGACCATCCTTCATTGCTGCTTTGATCACTACCAAAGATCCCTTAGCTACTTTGATCTTTCCTCCCTTTATCTTGCATGTGTACCCCATGGAATCCAGCTGCCCCAATGAGATCAAATTCCTCCTCAAATCCGGGAGATACCTCACATTTTACAGCAGCCTTGTGACTCCATCAAACATCCTCACTTGGATGTCTCTCGTGCCCCTCATTTGGTAAGAAATATCATTCCCCAAGAAAACCTTTTCATCATTGGTTTTCTTAAAATTCTTGAACCAACTCCAGTAAGGGCACATGTGATGAGTGCACCCGGAATCCAAGATCTATTTTCCATTGCCTTCTTGCCCCTTTGTCACACTTGAGCACACAACAAGAATATCATCTTGTTGTTCTTCTTTGACCACCGAAACCTCTCCATTCTTGGTATGGCTTCCTCCTCTATCCCTCATCTTCTCCTTATAATCTTTCTCCCATGGCTTTCTCCTCTACCTTTGTCCCGGTAGTAGCTATGCATGTTGTTGTGCACTCTCCCATGGCTCTTTTCTTTACCTCTGTCCAGTAGTAGCCATGCATGTTGTTGTGCACTCTCCCATGGCTCTCTCCTCTACCTCTGTCCTGGTAGTAGCCATGGTTGCTACCATACCGAGTTGCTGGCCTTCTTTTAAAGAACAACCCTTTACCGCTTGATGCACTCCTTATCTTGGCATCAAGATTATCTTGCAACTCTTTATTAAGATCAAATTTAAAAGCAAAGATTCGTTTACGAAGATACCTCTTATTAGGGAGAGTCTTGGCAAGAAACAACTCATCTAGTTTCTTCCAAATTGCAGCTGGATCTTCCGAGTCTCCGCACTCCCTTGTGACATTATCCGACATGTGTAGGAAGATGGTGCTGTAAGCCATCTTCTTCATCTCAATCTGCTGGTCCTCCGTGATACTTACTGGAAAAGCATTATCTTCTCCAATAACCAAGTCCACTTTTTGTTGCACAAGAACCTCCTTGATCTTTCGCTTCCACAAGGAAAAATCTCTCTTTCCATCAAACTTCTCAATACCGAAATTCGAACCCATCTGGCGAACAAGATCCCAGATTTGTGCAATACCCACAAATACTTTCTTCTAAACCTTAAGAACACGATCGAAGATGGATCTTAATACCGTTCTTGAATCACCCTCAAGAACACGATCTGACCATGATCTTTACTCCGTTCTTGAATCACCTAAGAAGTTGATATCTGATTCTTGGAGTCTTGGCTCCGTCACCTTCTTGTTCTTGCTTCGATACCCTCTCACCAAAGCTCTGATGCCATTATTGGAAATCACCTTGACAAGATTCCCAGGTGGTGATCTTCCAAACACCCTATTCTAGAATGACTTGTAAAGATTTGGAATCGAAAACAGGAATAGAAATCAAAGAATAAAAGAAGACAAGTGATTTGTTATCGAGGTTCGACAATGTGCCTACGTCCCCGTGAGTTCCTCCGAACTCTCTGCACTAAATCAATGGTTCTTTACAATCCAGCAACCCTCTCCAAGAAACCTCAAGTTCTTGGAGAAACCAAGAAGAGAACAAGAAAGTGATAGACCTATTATAATGCTTTCTATCAATTCTATACTACTATCTATTCTTTACAACCAGCCTCTCTACAATGAGTCCCTCTTGTGTTTTGTGTCTTTGCACTCTTCACACAATTCTCTCTTGTCTTTCTGTCAAACACACACTTGTGTTTTGTATCACAATGTGTTTCACATCTTACACTTAGATTGAACCTAGGTGACCCTTTATATAGTGAACCAACTTCTTGTCCAATCTTGAGAGTCAATCTCCACCCTTAGATCTTGATGACCACTCAACCATGGCCCTCCATCAATCCTAAGTGATACTGTGCATTTTAACCTTGCACCCATGCACCTAACAAGAGGCTTAACCAAGTTGGATATTTGTGCCTCAGTGTGCCTAGCGCCTAGGCGCTGAAGAAGGGGCGGTGCGGTGCTAGGCAAAGCACCCTTTTCACCCTATGTTGGGCGGTGCGGCACTGGTGAAGGAGCGGTGCGGCTCTACCCTCCATCAAACATCCTTCTTGCTGGGTAGTGCAGCGCTGGTGAAGGAGGGTGCGGCGCACACTGGTGCAACCCTTCACACAGCTGTGCGCACTCATTTGCCTTGCTGAATAGGGGTGTGCACACACACCCAAAGTGATGCACACACATGTGTGCACTCCTTTAACTTGCTGAAATTTAATCTTTCAATCTTGGTTTAGACTTTAACCATCTTTGAACCATGTTTAAACCTTAGACAAATACCAACAACGTTGATAACATATGAAGCTTGATATAGGCCCCATAATTTTCTTTTAACCTTTTTTGTCACTTCCAAAAGCATGCTTGTCATATACAGAGGAATGTTGCTTAAAATTAGGAGTGAAGAACAAGCATTCAAAAATTTAAACTTCACTAGCCAGCGTCCGGGTTAACCACATCATGTAGACCGATTATGTTATGCTTAATTTCACTAAAAATGGAGAAAGTAGTCAGTAGTCACTGCAAGCAAATTTTCTATTTTTATAACAGGCTGACCATATTTCATGGACACCAGGTTTGAATTTATTTGTGTGAAAGAATATATCATCTTCTTGATTCTGTTTATTCAAAAGCAAATTTATTAGACTAAACAACAAAACCAAACCTAAAGAATTTAAAGAAAGAGAGTTTGTTGTTTTAGAATTTTAAAAACAAGCTTAGTTTGCAGATTGCATACCTACTTTCAACTTTAATGAGAAAGGACATTACTTTTAATTGACAAAAAGAACAAAATTTCAACCTATAAACTCATTTTTATCATAAATCATGTTTAATGGGAAATCAGCACCAAATAACTGACTCTACACAACTCCAGAATCATTGGCCATGTGCTACGCAAGAAGAATCTTAAGTCATCTCAACAAAAAAACGAATGTATAGAAAGGAGATTGAACTTTGAGAATGAGGTAAATAAAAGTCTTATATTAAAAATCTAATTAGTTCCTTATGAACAGAGATGAACTCCCAAAGCTAGATCAATCCAGATAAAAAATTTAAATTCACTAAAATTTATTTTCCCAAACATGTTCTCAACTATTCAATGGAAGTCAGACGAGCCATAGTATAACATGCTTTAAACAAAATTTAACAAAACAAGAAAATGGATTTAGTTTTTACATGTAGCTTTCAAATGATTTTGAACAAGAGAACCACGAGATTCTGCTATGAATTAGGTGAAATGGTGTTGATATCGATGAAGGCTACGGTGGCAGGACTTCGGGCTCACGGTAGAGACGAGGACCGGCAGAGTAGCTATGCAACTTGAAGCTCCCAAATACCCAAAAGTGAATACCCTTGTTCTTCTTCAGACAAAAATCACCAAATAGCTAGACGAAAGGCGAAAAGCACGGTAACTTAGGGCATAAGACCTCAGATTTTGGGGGAAAATCACATCGCGGGGGAGCTTAGGGCACAGTACAAAAATTTAAGGGAAAAGCATGGCGCGGTAAAGAATGACAGCGTAATTTATATGTGAAATTTTTTTTAGCATATTCAGGCGCTTTGAAGTGTCGAAATATGAAATGAGCATATATTCATATTTCAGCACTTCAAAGCACCGGTATATGAAATGGCTTTCGAGTATATTCCAACGCTTTTAAGCACCGAAGTATGCTCAAAACTCATTTCATATTGTGGCGCTTTGAAGTGCCGAAATATGAAATGAGCATATTCCGGCTCTTTCAAGCGCTGGTAAATTGCGGCGCTTAGAAGCGCCAAAATATGCAGTACGATTCACATATAGCGGCGCTTTGAAGCATCGTTATATGTCCTTTGAATATTGCGGTGCTTCAAGGAAGTGCCACAAAAAAAAAAAAAAAATCACCGGCGGTTAATATATTGTGGCATTTTTTTGAAGTGCCGGAATTAAAGCGCTGGCAAATGTCAATTATCTTGTAGTGCGTGTAGATATGGTTATGCAGGGAAAATCTCATAGGTGAAAAATGATAATGGAGGGGTAAATGTGCTTCTTTGGTTTTTTAAATTAATGTTTTGTTTAAGGAAATGGAATTTCTAAGGACAATATTGTTTCCTTTCAAATTCCTTTTTGTTAGTCACAGGGAAAGTCACACTACCAAGAGATTAGAGAGCATAAAATATTCACAATCCTAGCCACTTTGATGATGAGTCTTTTCACATTGCTATTTTTCTTCTCGCCATGATTTTTCCAACATCATTTTTATTTAGCAATCAGATGAAATCAATGAGCTTGCTAAGATGTTAAAGCCATATGTCTTACCTTTTGTTTGGATTGAAAGGAATGAGACAAAACAGATTTTAACTTATGGAACTTACGGATTTCAAGTCTTCCAGGTGGATTTAGTCACAAGGAAGTGGGAGGAGCTCAACGGAGTGGGCAATAAAGTCTGTTCCTGGGTAGAAATAACTCGATGTCTGTTGAAGGAGAGGTTCTTACCTAGTACAAGTTCATGAAAGATATATAACTTAAAAGTTTATCTCACCATTGAATGACAAGAGAAGAGAGAAAAAGAGATATTTTCTTTTCATTCAGTAGTGAGATGGACCCTTATGCTATGCATCGTTCATGAACCCGGGCAAGACATGAATTTTTCTTGTTGAAGGAGCTGATCATTATGGTTGCTAAGGTAACTAGTAACAATCCTTCTTCATAGGAAAATTGCAAGATAGACTACATACTAATTGTGAAGTAGATCAAGAGGGGGTGTTAATTGGATCTAAAAAGATTTCAACAATAGTTACAATTAATTGAAGCAGAAATAGCTAAGCAAGTAATGAGTAAGGAAGAGAGAAGAGAGACACTAAGTTTATAGTGGTTCGACTTTGGATGTATCTACGTCCACTTTTTCAATAGGCCTCCCAATCTACTGATTTCCACAAATGACCAACTTGTTACATTGACTTTGATTCTATAGGTACCAAGCTGGCCTTTACACTGAGTTGCTAGCAACTCAATCTCACAACACTAGATCACTCTAATCTCACTACAAAATGTCTCTCAAGAACACTGAATAAACCAAACATATTATAATGAACTCTTTTTGCCCGTTTTCTTCTTGTCTTTTGCATACACAAGTGATTTCACAATTTATACTCTTCATGTTTGTCTTCCAAAAATGTATCTCCAAAAATCTCTCTTTTTATATCCTCACTGATTTCCAAAATTTGCTATTGAAAAAATCTTCAGAAGTTAAGTCTTGACTTCTTATAAATGCTATACTAGTCGTTGTATAACGAGCTTCTTCAGCCAACTAAAACTCAAAGTAGACCATGTCTTCAGAGTAGGTGATTGGTCAGGCGACTCCTTCTCTTGGTGGTCGGTTGGTCAATCGGCTGGCTAAAATAGATACCGAATTTTCCTAAAATAGATATAAGCTGAAAATGATCCGCTTGTTATAAATAAAATTGTCGTCAATTTTGTACACACTTAATTAAATGGTGTTGAGATTTTACCTTTAAAATCCACCTACTCAAACTTATAATAATAAATAGGCAAATAAACAAACAAATATCAAGCACGACAATTTAATGTAGTTCGACAACCTCCTTGCCTATGCCACCAACAAACTCCCAATTTTATTAATCCTTAACAACAATTTTAGGAAAAAAAATTTATTACCCTCACAACCCAAAATCTTCAATACATACAAAGCTCTCTTCCTAGCTCTAGTTATAATATTGGAATTATAAGTGTCTCAAGCATTTTATAAGGCCCCCTTTATGTAGAGGATATTTTCCTAATACTATTAGGAAAAGAGCAACAACAACATAATAAACTACTACTACTCCTACTAGAATAAGCAACTATATAATAGGAAACAAGGAGAAAACCTAAAAGTCATCGGAGATCCGGATGAGGTGTTCCTCCGAGGGACTTTCCAATGCCTAAGTTAGAAAAGTGCTTTGGTAAATAAGGAAAGCTATGTGAAAGTGAGAGCTGTGAGTGGTAATTGAATGTACCTTTTGATGTCGAGAGCCCCATTTTATATTGTGTCAGAGAAGAGTCCGATTAAGAGAATGATTTTGGTGTTGCGATAGGAATAACAGTCCTTTGGAGTTATCCACAGGTTGGATTTGAGTAACAATTTTATCCAGAAATTGAAGTGTTATAGTAGTACTGGAACATTGATGTAAGATTACTATAACGCCCTTCAATGTAAAATTACTATAATGCCCATTGCCAAGTGTGTAGATTTGATTGGTTGATCTATTCAAATTGTAGAATTACTCTTTTGGCCTTGAAGGTTGCCACGCATCATAATATCATTGGAGAGGGAATTTTCCCTTACATTAACTGTCTTTTGATTTTTTTACTGTTTCATTGAACATCAATACTTAAATGGTAGAACATAAACTGCATTTTCAAGCAAATTAACAAATAGAAGGTGAATATTCAGCTGAATGATGAGACATATAGTTGTAGTATGGAATTGTAATTAGGATGAAATCATAGTACTTTTCAATGTATGATTCCACTTCCCTTTAATTTCGTACCACCAAACGCAAAGTTACTGTTTTGTACTAAGCACAGCCGTGAGGACAAAACACAATTGGACAGGTGACCAAGACTTTTGTGTTTGTTTTTCTATTGACTTGACCTATTGCTTTAAAGTGCCACAATATGCATTACCGACGCTTATTGCAAGCGTCGGTATGTGTGGTATCGAAGTGCAAATACCGGCGCTTAAAGAAAGCGTTGCAATATGCATATTTTTTCGGCGCTTCTAAGCACCAGTATATTTTTGCACTTTTAAGTGCCGCAATATACCAGCGCTTAGAAGCACCGCTATATACCAGCCCTTTTAAGCACCGAAATATACCAACACTTTTATTGCGACGCTTCTAAGTGCCGGTATATAATTGCCTATTATGCATATTACGACACTTTTAAGCTCCGCTAAAAATTGTTTTTAAGTGCCACTAAAAGTGGTTTTAATTGTGTTTTTACATTATTTTGGCTTAAATATCAACAATAAAACCCTTCAATAAATAAAATGTACCATCAAAGCCATAAAATTTCAAATGTTCTTCAATATATAAAACATACCATCAAATATCCATAAAAATTCCTTTATTCAATACAAAAGTCATCTCATTTACACAAAAAGCAATCATGGTTAACATATAAAATTCATACAAAACAAAGTAATGGAATGTAGTCTGGGAAATTATTTTATCTGGACAGTGAGCGTGACTTCTGCAATGGCCAGGATGACGATGTCCAGTTCCCATAAGTAGTTTGGTCTTTATGTTCACTGGACAGTGAATCGATAGAAGTTTCTCTATCAAACCTTGACCCGACATCCTGCACAATTGGTGGTTTCTGGAGGTGATTTTCAAACTCCTGCATGGAAAATGCATATCGGCTAAGACAAATCAATCATAACTCACATAATAAATGGTTCAGAGCATGAACACTAGTGCAGAAGAGTCTGCAACAAGAAGAAAACAGTTAACACAACCACATCCAGTGTTCCTCTTTAAAGACAATCCGATAAAAACTTGCATCATCCAAAATTCAGAAAAGTGATTGGATAATAAATTTATATAATCTGTCATAAATACTCCATTTTGTATGCGTAAAATTGAAAGGTAAATTATCAGTGTCCTGTAGTCCATATTGCTAAAAAAAATGAAGTTAAAATTATAGGGTTAACCTGCTTTTTTTTGGAAAATTAATTTAAAAAAAATTGATTTAATCACTATTTATGTATCACCCAAACAAGACCAACTACAGTCAAACACATACACAAGATACTATCATAAGATAAGTAGCAGCACTTACAACCAATTTAATCGATCCATAGTCAATGCAACTTCTTGTCCAAGTCTTTGAGATCTCTTAGGAAAATAATATATCATTGGTTATTTATTTATTTATCTATGTTTTACCTGTGGAAGACGTGTCCCATGTCCATTTGGAGCAAGCAAAACAAGCCCATGCCAAGCATCTCTAAGCCAACTACCTTAAGAAGGCCATTATCCACAAATGGTGGAGTCAAATCTCTGTGCAAAGGCACAGCCAAAGATGAGCATTTCTTTAGAAGCAATGCCGCACTAAAGATAAGCAGATGCAAGTCAGTATGATTCATGCAAAGTCCATTCAAAATTCAACTATAGTTAACTTCACAAAATGGATATGCCTACTATATATTCGTTTTCCTTTTCTTTTCTCTCAACTAATGGAATGGATTAATTGAGGTATTTGTCATTGCATATAACTTTACCAAGCATCTATGTACTCTCTTCTTTCATTCACAATCAGCATGTCAAGTGCACCATTGACATGACTTGTCCACCCATCCAAAATCCAAAAATGAAAGGAAAAAGATAAAAGGAAAGCGCTTAATAGAGATGAGGTAACATTGATTTGTCTCAGTATTACTGCTGCACGCAGAAAGGTAGATAATAATAATTATTAGTAAATGGAGAAATCTAATACATTCAAATTTTAAACCACCACCTTTTCTGATATAGTTTGATGTTCAATCATAAAAGGTTTAGCATCACAGAAAAGAGTACCATATACCTTCCAAGGCTATGAATAATTTCTGGAAACATGATATACTTTTCAGCTGTTGGAGCCAGAATAGAAATAAGCTTTTCTGCGAACAAGTAACTAGGTATGCCCGCTGTGACATTTGTAGTGGATTCAGAATTCAGGGATGAAGCTTCAACTTTCTTTGGGGATATAGAAGTAGTACCAGGTCTATCATGCGTTAAATGGACATCTGTGGAAATGACATTTGAATTTCAAACTACTTGCTTGTAAAAGGTTCAAGGAAGGAACAGACACACATGACACATGCGGAGGAAAGGTAGATATAAACTATGAGGTAATTTAAAAGGCCCGAAGAATAAAATAGGAAGGAAGAGAGTTCAAACACAAAAAACTTACGAATTCAGCTTCATAATTATCATTAATTATCATGGCATGCTTAATTACCAGATCTATAATTGCTAGCAACTATGAGTACATGTGACAATCAGACATCCTTTGTGCTTGCACATATAGTTCTCCTGTCAAAAGTTTGAAGAGATCAACAAAAATTAAAATTAAGCATAGACTGACCAAGGAACATAAGAAGTCTGTCTCAGACAATTTCATCTACCAAGCAGAGATGGTTATTTTAGTCACTAATTCAAAGTATTCATCCATGCATGTTTTATATTTGGTACTAAAGCCTAATATAGACAAACAAAAAAATCCACATAAAAAATATTACCAAAACCGTGCAAAATCTCCAACTTCACCTTGCTAGCTGTATCACTACTGTAGCTTGGTGACTTTTGGAAAACAAACTCATATACATCGAGTACAGAATTAAGGTAAGGCATCGGCAAGTTCCCCTGATCAATAAGATAATTTTAGTTGAATAAGTATGCATGTATACTTGATGCTACACTAACACAGACATTTTAAGAAGACTAGATGAGATCAAACAAAAGTCAGTTCATAATGAAAGTAGCAATAGTTTTTAGTTCAGGTGATTGGATGATGATTACCTTGACACAATGCGAGAGAACAGTCGTCTGTAAACAACTTATCGCTGCAAGTGCAACCTCTTTACTACCACTGAATTAGGAAAGAGCTGAAATTCTTCAAAAAAAAAAGTTCCAGAAACCCTAATATTCAAATCTTGACTTTTATTCAACATAAAAATCACCAATTTCCATATATCGTTTCAAATTAACAAGCAAATCTCTTAGAGTTCGACAAAACCCTACAGATTTGGACTTCAATTCTTCAAGTTTCAGGTCCAAGACAGAGGAAAAAACAAGAACAAACAAGCAAACAAAAAAACTTATAATCTCTAACAAAGATTCTTTAACAAACCAAAACTTTACATATTCGTGGCGTAGTAGGTATAGGATTCTTCACAAACCGTAGAGTCCGTACACTACACTACCAGAGAGCAAAGTGTGAGCCATGGAGAGAAGCAGAGAAATACGCGAGCATGAATCTTCCATTTCCATCTCCCGACCTGTAAGGAAGCAGGGAAAAAAATTTGGGGGAAACGGCGCGGTGGAGCAAAAAGTGGCAAAAAAATTTTAGGGGCAAAAATATCGTGGCAAAGGTTTTATATGTGTAATTTTTTGCATATACTGGTGCTTTAAAGCACCAAAAAATACCAGCGCTCTAAAGCGCCAGAGGAGCCTATTTTGGCGCTTTAAAGCGTCGGTATATGCAAAGGAGCATATTCTAGCGCTTTAAGGCGTCGGAAAATACTGGCGCTTTAAAGCACCAGAATATGCTCAAAACTCATTTCATATTCCGGCGCTTGAAGCGCCGGTATATGCATAGAAGCATATTTTGGCGCTTTAAAGCGCTAGAAGAATATGCTCGAAACCCATTTCATATTCCGGCGCTTCCGGTATATGCAGAGGAAACCGCCGGTATATTGCGGGGCTTCTAAGCGCCGCTATACATATTAAGATTCATATATAACGGCGCTTTGAAGCGCCGTTATATGTTCTTTGTATATTGCGGCGCTTCAAGGAAGTGCCACAAAAGAAGCACCGGCGGTTATTATATTGAGGCTTTTTTATGAAGCGCCAGCAAATGTCAGTTATCTTGTAGTGGCCCAATTTTTGCTGTACTGAATTGACACAAAGTTTCTCATTCTTTATACCAAGTTATTAAAAATTGATTGAAACTTAAATTCTGTTGGGAAAATCATTAAAGGTAGCAGAAGGTGCAAATTAAAAATACTTCCAGGCTAACTACTACCATTTACTTCTAATTCCAACATCTCTATCACTTTGCTTGTCCAAAGACTATCACTAGGCTTCATCTGTATAGACCACAATGAGGTAGATTTTGTTAGAAGATAAAAACATAAAGATCTATCTGAATAACAAAGAATTAACAAAGGCTACTAATCCAAAAAAGGAAATGCAAAGTAGATTTTGAGTTCCTTGACATAAGGCTCTCTAACTTGTGAAATACAAACCATCTAAGACAACTGCATTACCACTCAAAAATTTGATTTTGCAACAACTGCTTGGAAAATTTGATCTAGCAGCAATATTTGCTAGAGATATCCTGTTTCGGTTCTAAAAGGCTATTAACAAAGGTTGCAATCATAATTATTTGATAAGTAGCTTGCTGAAACAAACACAGATTGCTGAAGTAGGATATGAAATACAAACATTATTATAAATTAAAAGTGAAAAAAGATGTCTTTGAACCAAGATCATGATTCATGGAACAGAGTGTTGGTCTCAGACAGTTATTATAAATAATTCATAACATATACCTTAAAACATCATTCTTGTCATCAGCCAGCACTATTCTCTGCTCTTTGTCTTTTCGAGCTGTTCACATTCAAAAAACCTCAGGATCAATTTTTGTCTTCACATTCCTAACCAAACCCTTTTTCAAACTCTTGGGTCATTGACGTAGGAGGATCCAAGTCAAATGATGCAGAGTTGGCAGATCAGCGCAGAACTGACAGGTGGACTGCCTAGAATGGGCTACGGTCTTACATCAGGCCCGAAAGACCCTAGTTTGATTGAAAATGGGCCAATGAACAAAACTTGATTTTTAGCAATCAATCTCAACATTTTTAAGCCAAAAAACGACGTTTAGGCCCTCAAATTGGCAGTTTAATGTTTTTAGGAAACTTTTTATTTTAGTTATTTTAATTTCAGCCTTAATTTAATTTTTCCTATTTTGTTTCGACCTTATAAATAAGGTCTTAGGGTTTCGCAAACATTATTGTTGAATTTGCATAATTTTAAATAAACATCAGAGCTGTTTCTCTGCATTGTTTTTTTAGGGTTTTTCTTATGTTACTCCTTGTGAACGATCTGTTCGACTAGCCTGCAGAATAATCGTTATTCTGCCCGGTGTCAGTTGGTATCAGACCTTCAGCGTTTTCCTAGGGCAAGATTTCATCAGTTCCATGGCTGGTTGTCGTGGTCGTGGTCGTCGCGGGCAGGTTTCGAACGAGGAAGCCCCACGTCGTGATCGTAACGTTCAGGATGCGATGATTGAGGATTTATAGAGGCAAGTTGCCGAGCTAACCCAGCGTCTAGCGGCACAAAATTTCAGAGATCATGAGATTGAAGATCACGATTCCGATTCCAGTTCCAGTTCTGAAAAACCACATCACAATCCTGCTCGATTCTGGGAGCACCGTGGTCAGGAAGAACGTTATGGGGACCTCAGATTCAGAGTGGATCTGCCCGAGTTTTCTGGTATGTTACAGGGTGAGGGATTCATTGATTGGTTTAATGAAGTGGAGTGTATTTTCGAGTACAAGAAAGTCCTAGATCGTGTGAAGGTGAAACTGGTCGCCATCAAATTGAAGGGCAGAGCATCTGCGTGGTGGGAGCAGTTGAGGCGTTCGCGTGATCGATAGGGAAAAGCCAAGATTACAGATTGGGAGAAGATGAAAAAAAAGATGAGGGGTCACTTCCTCCCTTTCGGTTACACTCAGACCTTGTTTCAGCGTCTTCATTTGTTGAGGCAGGGCACGAGATCGGTGGATGATTACACGGAGGAATTCTATCAGTTGATTGCCCGGAACAACTTATCTGAAATAGAGGAGCAGATGGTGGCATGATATTTGGGGGGATTACAGCAGCCCCTATAGGATGTCCTCAGCCTTCACTCGCTGTCCATATCAGCGTGCACTTGCGGTGGAGAAACAGCAGAACAGTAGGCCATTGAACAGAGGCGATCAAAATAATCGGTCAGTTCACCCTCAGGAATCTCGTCCTGTCTAGCAACCACCTTAAGGTAACCCTAACCCGAATATTAGATGTTTCAGATGTGGTGAACATGGGCATAAATCACCTGAGTGCAGGAAGCCTGCTAGTAATAAAGGTAAAAATCTACTGATTGAGGACGATGGAGTAGACGAAACTGAGGAGATTAGGGAGCCTATGTATGATGATGATGAGTATGGAGATGTATTGTATGGGGATGGCCATGAGACCTTGGTCATTCATAAGAGCCTACTGACCCCCAAGGGTGATTCAGGGGACGATTGGTTGAGGACCAATATTTTTCACACAACCTGTATAGTTGCCGATAAAGTCTGCAAGATGATCATAGATAGTGGCAGTTGTGAGAATGTGGTGTCTGAAGAGGCTGTCAAGAAACTGCAGTTGAAAACAGATCGTCATCCTAAGCCGTACAAATTGTCTTGGCTGAATAAAGGCAGTGAGGTAACGGTATATAGGCATTGCCTAGTTTCTTTTTCGATTGGTAAGAGATATTTCGATAATGCTTGGTGTGATGTTGTATGTATGGATGCTTGTCATGTATTGTTAGGCAGGCCTTGGCAGTATGACCGTAATGTTATTCATGATGGGCGAAAAAACACATACTCCCTTAGCATCAAAGGGAAGAAGATTGTGTTGGCACCTCGTTGGGAAGGAATCACTCCTACCCCGATTTCCAATAATACTAATCTGCTTTCGATGTCCAGGTTTTTAGCAGAGGTTGAGCATATGGACGTGGTTTATGCTCTGCTGCCTTGTGGGAATAGCGCAGCAGATCTGAATCCAGAATTACCAACCAAAGTGCAGCAGCTGATGGCAGAGTTTTCTGACCTTATGCCAAGGGATCTTGCTCCTGGGTTACCACCTATGAGGGACATTCAACATCAGATCGACCTTGTTCCAGGGTCCAGTTTGCCTAATCGACCGGTGTATCGCCACAGCCCCAAGGAATCTGAAGAGTTGCAGCGACAGGTGGTAGAGTTGTTAAAGAGAGGTTACGTCCGTGAGAGTATGAGCCCATGTGCGGTTCCTGCCCTACTAGTACCGAAGAATGATGGTTCTTGGTGTATGTGTGTTGATAGCAGAGCCATCAATAGGATCACAATGAAATACCGGTTCCCAATTCCCCGCCTGGATGATATGTTAGACCAGCTATCCAGTTCTAGGGTCTTCTCCAAAATAGACCTCAGGAGTGGATACCACCAGATCAGAATAAGGACTAGAGTTGAGTGGAAGACAACGTTTAAGATGCAGTATGGGCTGTATGAGTGGATGGTCATGCCTTTTGGGTTGTCCAATGCGCCCAGCACATTTATAAGGTTCATGCATCATGTTTTACGACCTTCCATGGGGAAGTTTGTTGTAGTTTACTTCGATGACATCCTCATTTGTAGTCCGACGTGGGAGTCACATTTTGAGCACCTCCGTGCTGTTTTTAATTTGTTGAAGACAGAGCGCCTGTACGTCAATTAGAAGAAGTGTTCTTTCTTCACTACTTCTGTTATTTTTCTGGGTTTTGTTGTATCTACTGATGATGTTCAAGCAGATCAGTCGAAGGTAGATGCGGTCTTGGAATGGCCCACACCGAGGACCTTGCACGATGTAAGAAGTTTCCATGGATTGGCTTCCTTCTACCACCGGTTCATTAGAAATTTCAGTACTTTGATTGCTCCTATCACAGAGTGCCTTAAGGGGCGTGATTTTTAGTGGTCCGAGGAGGCAGAAACCAGTTTTCAACTCGTCAAACAGAAGATGACAGAGGCACCAGTTTTAGCACTTCCTGATTTTGAAAAGGTGTTTGAGGTAAATTGTGATGCATCTGGAGTGGGTGTTGGTGGTGTTCTAAGTCAAGAAGGGCGACTAGTAGCTTTTTTCAGTGAGAAGTTATCAGGATCAAAAAAGAATTACTCCACCTATGATATGGAATTCTATGCTATAGTTCAGTCCCTAAAACATTGGCATCACTACCTAGTGCAGAGGGAATTTATTCTTATCACTGATCATGAGGCCCTGAAGTACATCAATGGACAACACAAGCTGAGTAGGCGGCACGCCAAGTGGGTGGCGTACTTGCAGGAATTCACGTTTGCACTGAGGCACCAAGCAAGAAGTCTGAACCGTGTCGCAGATGCACTGAGCCGTCGTACATTACTTCTCACCACCATGAGCACCAGAATTGTGGGATTTGAGGTCTTCTCCGATATGTATGCTGCAGATCCTTCCTTCGGGAGGATAATTCAGGAGGTAACTACTGGTCAACGACATGATTTTATTTTGCATAATGGTTATATATTTCGTGGATTATAGTTGTGCATTCCAGATTGTTCACTAAAGCAGCAGATTATTAGTGAACTTCATAATGAAGGTCACTTTGGGCAAGACAAGACATTGGCCCTAATTTCTTCTAACTATTATTGGCCCAAATTGACCAGTGACGTGGCTTATCATATAGAGCGTTGTTATGTGTGCCAGCGGTCCAAGGGAGTTCTCACTTATGCGGGTCTGTACACACCCTTACCTGTACCTTAAGCCCCTTGGTTCGATGTTAGTATAGACTTTGTGTTGGGCTTACCCCGTACCCAACGAGGCTCGGATTCTATTTTGGTTGTGGTTGACAGATTTTCCAAGATGGCCCATTTCATACCTTGTAGAAAGACAATGGATGCTACCAGGATCGCTCATCTTTACTTCAAGGAGATTGTGTGTTTGCATGGTGTTCCCCGATCCATCACTTCAGATCATGACACCAAGTTCATGAGTCAGTTCTAGAAGAGTTTATGGGAGAAGCTAGGGACGAAGTTAAATTTTAGCAGCGCCTATCATCCTCAAACAGATGGTCAGACCGAGGTGGTGAACCGAAGTTTGGGAAACCTTTTGAAGAGCTTAGCAGGAACTAAACCGAAGCAGTGGGATCTCGCTTTACCTCAAGCAGAATTTGCCTATAACAGGTCGAAAAACAGAACCACAGGAATGAGCCCATTTGAGATTGTGTATGGTCAGAATCCATCCGGAGTGCTTGACTTAGCCCTTATTCCACGAGTGGGTCGATTAAATCCTAAGGCAGATGAGATGGCAGAATATCTTCGGGATATCCATGAGCAGGTGAAGCTAGCCATTCACGACAGTAATGCCAAGTACAAGGCTCAGAGCGACGGTCACCGTCGTCAGGTACTTTTTGATGTTGGTGATTTTGTTTGGGCAGTATTAACTCGTGATTGTTTTCTTATGGGAGAATATAATAAGCTTAAGGAGTGAAAGATTGAACCCTGTGAGATCTTGCAGAAGATCAATGATAATGCCTACAGACTACACCTACCCAGTCATCTGAAGACTTCTGATGTATTTAATGTGAAACACCTGAGTCATTGTTTTGAGGATCCTGATGAAGCTATTGTGAACTCGAGGACGAGTTCTTTCCAACCCGAGGCGACTGATGCAGGAGGATCCAAGTCAGATGATGTAGAGTTGGCAGATCAGCGCAGAACTGACAGGTAGACTGCCTAGAACGGGCCACGAGCTCATATCAGGCCCGAAAGACCCTAGTCTAATTGGAAACGGGCCAATGAACAAAATTTGATTCTTTGGCAATTAGCCTCGATATTTTTAAGCAAAAAAACGATGTTTAGGCCCTCAAATTGGCAGTTTAATGTTTTTAGGAAACTTTTTATTTTAGTTATTTTAATTTCAGCCTTAATTTAATTTTTCCTATTTTGTTTCGACCTTATAAATAAGGTCTTAGGGTTTCGCAAACATTATTATTGAATTTGCATAATTTTAAATAAACATCAGAGTTGTTTCTCTGCGTTGTTTTTTTTATAGTTTTTCTTATGTTATTCCCTGTGAACGATCTGTTCGACTAGCCTGCAGAATAATCGCTATTCTGCCCGGCGTCAGTCATCCTCTTCTTGGTCCCTGTCTTTGATTTCTTTTTCTCACCTTTTGGCGTTGCTTTCGTTCAACCATCCTTACTAACCACAGTGGCTTTCCAGTTGAGAATGCAATATATCCCATAGACATTCCAAGCACCAATCCACATCTGTAACCCATTATCATGATTTTCCAATCAATTACACTCATGAACTCGTCATCTTGTTCAAATTTTGACAGAACTTGTTGTGGAGACTCATTGTTGCTGCATTTTCTCGTCCATGGACATCCATGGTCCAAGATTTCCACCGTAGGAATAGTTTAGAAAAGTATCAAATTGTCGGCCTTGAGGGATGATTCCAATGAGATGATTATGTGAAAGATTTAGTATGGATAAAAATGTCAAGTCCATAAGTTGCAGAGGAATCTCCCCAATAAGCTGATTTGAAGATAGATCCAGTTATTCGAGTACCTTCAAATTCCCTAGTGATGTTGGTATATGACCTGATAGGATGATGTTATGAGAAAAGTTGAACACTCTGAGTGAATTATGGTTTTCAATGGATAGAGGAATTTCTCCTTCAAATCTTTTGTTCGACATATCAACGGCGATGAAAAAGGAATTGATACTCGAGAGTTCAATTTCCAAGTCTTTCATTGTCACTTGCAATGACTCGTAATAATTGAAAACTTTGAAATTATTATAATACTAGTGGACTCCTATGTATTGCATGTGTTGATTCTTCACTTTATGTTCATGCAAATTTATCTTTCCTGTCAACTTTTCAAAGCATTTTCCGGGCAAAAGGCCATTGAATTGGTTGTACGAGAAGTCAATGATTCTCAACTTAGGGAAAAGAAATCTATTATGGGATTTGCTGACAGAACCATGGAATCTATTAGATTGTAAGACAGGAATTTAATTATTATTCTTTTTTGCCATAACAATTTAATTATTTAAAGAATATATAAAAAACGATTCTTCATTTAATAAACGGATAAATTAATGAAAAAATGCATCAAATTTTGTTGTTGGGCTATAAAACAGATGCAAATTTTGTTGGTTGAAACTTTTATGGAGAGTTTTTAGGGAACTATCTTCTTTGCAGGCTCAAGTTCCTTTATATTTAATGCACTTAGAAGTTTTTGATGTTGTTAATCTTAATTCTGGTCAGTGGGATTTTGATCAGTTTATTTCAGTTCTGCCTAATCATCATACTAAAGGGCATTCTATTTCTTTATTTCGTGCTTCAGGTAAACTCATTTGGGCACTGAATCCTTCTGGTAAGTTTTCTGTTAAATCTGCTTTTTCTTCTTATGCTGCTATAATCTTCTGGAAAATTTTGTCACAAAGAAATAAATTTATATTCCAGAATGAATCTATTATAATATAAATCGTTTAATATTAACTGTTCAGACTCTAGTCTTGTTTAGAGGCTATTCCATAATGCAAGGGATGAATGTTCGGATTGTTCATCAATTACGTGAAGGTTATCAAGCAGCAGATTTCTTGGCTAAGATTGGTGAACGAGGCAATAATGGAACATATGAAAATTTACATGAGCTACCGAGGTTATTAAAGGGTATTCTTCGTATTAATAAATCTGGTTTGCTGGCTATTAGACGTTAGGTTGCTTTCATTTGTTGTAAGTTTCTTTAGGCTTGTTTAGAGGTTGTTTTTCTACATAGGCCTGTGTAGACTAGTTTGATTTTTCTTGGTCTGGTTTATTTTCTTTATGTTTTGTTTGGTTTGTGTTTGGGAGGGTTTGTTTTGGTCTTATTGTAATCTCCTAGATGCTTTACTTGTAATCACGGTTTTCCTCCGCCATAAGTGAGGGCTTATCATTAAACTTGGGACGGGGTCGCTATGAGGGTGGTTACCGGCTCTTCGTAAAAAAAAAACTGAAAATAGTGAAGTTAAAAGTTCATTGTTATTTGATCTGTTGTTTTTCTCTTATAGGATTTAGTCTTTATCTTTATATTATGATTCTAATTCATTTGTTATTGAACATTTTATGAATGAATTCAAATTAATTTATCAATTTTCATACTCTATGATTGAGTTTCGAGTTGTCCATGTGATTTGGACTGTGATTTGGTTCAGTGTTCCGTGTACAGCATCAACATGTTTATGAATAGCATAGCTTACCATGCATTCACTGATTTCTTCTTCCTCTGCGTCTAAGAGTCTTTTTTCTCTCATTTCTATTCCATTTTCCTTTAACCATCCTCACTAGCCATTTAGGCCTCCCTGTTGAAAACACACTATACCCTGCAGATAATCCAATCACAATTACACACCCATATCCCAGGAATGCAAATTTCCAATTGATTCCGCTTTCAGAATCATCATCTTCTTGGGATACTTCTGGTTGTGGTGGTGATCCCTTATCGTCTTTGCATTTCTTTGAGAATGGAAACCTACACAATCCCAAGTTTTCACTAAATGAATCATTTTTAAATGTATTGAACTGACTACCTTGAGGTATAGGTCCAACCAGCTGGTTCTGTGAAACGTTGAAAACTTGATGCCGGACAGAATAGTGATTATTCTGTAGGCTAGTTTCAACAGATAATTCACAGGGAAAAACACAAGAGAATCACCCAAAAAAAAAAACACAGAGAAACACCTCTGATCTTCAATTCAAAATTATGCAATCCAAAATATACATTCCCCTCTTTCGTACGTGGCCTCCTTATTTATAAGGTCAAAGTTAAAAAAGGCAAAAATCCCCAAAAACATAAATTTGGGGAAAAACTAAGGAAAATACTAAAATTAAGCGTTAGAATTAAGGCAAAATTAACAGTAGTCAATTCTGACTTGAATACAAAAGAAATTGCCAATAGAAAGTTTCCTAAAAACTAAAAACTGCCAAATTGAAGGCCTAAACGTCGTTTTTTGGCTAAAAATCCGCTACACTATGGTTCTAAGTTTTGATCAAGGGCCCGTTTCCAATCAAACTAAGGTCTCCGGGGCCCGATCCGAGCCCGTGGCACGTAAAACGATGTAAACCGCACCATTAGATTTGAAGCAATCCAACCATTCTAGGTAGTCCACCTACCATCTTTGCGCTGATCTACCAACTCAAGGTATCGCAGTGCTAACAACGTGCTATCTGACAACTCAGCATCATCTGACTCGGATCCTCCTGCATCAAAACTAAAAGAGATGTAAGATTGGCTAATTGAATAGAAATCTCCCTCGTGAGCTTGTTCCAAGAGAGTTCTAACCATTCAAGGTTGCTCAAATGTCCTAGTGATGCTGGGCTGCGGCCTATAAAACTATTATGAGAAAAGTTGAGCCCACGAAGCGAACTAAGATTTTCGATAACTTCAAGAATCTCTCCTTCGAACCTATTATTCGATAAATCAAAAACTGTGAATATGGTCAGGATCTTCACCAGTTGAGTCTGCAATCCTTTCATTGTTACCATCACGAAATCTTGATAATATCCTCTGCCCATATATTGCAGTACTGTAGATTTATCTTCATTCACCATCATCAAAGCCATGAAGTTTTTGAGGTATTTAATTGGCAACAGACCAGTGAAGTTATTGTAAAAGCAAGGTCTATGATTCGTTGCTTACGAATGGGAAATGTTGTATTGGAATCATTTATAAGATCGTGAAGTCTGTTTGATCGCAAGACAAGAACCTGCAGCTGGGATAGTCCTTCCAACCAATAGGGAAACGTATCATCTATCGCATTGTTACCAAGATCAAGAACCTTTAGCCTGTTACAGTTGAATAGAGATCGCGGTATCGGCCCTTCCAATCTATTTCCATTGAAATTAAGACTCCTCAAGTAACTACCCTTGGCAAATGTGTCAGGGATGGCACCCTGGAAGTTGTTCATCCTCAGATCCAAGACTGAAAGCCAAGGACTAAAGTTTACCAAACACTGTGGAAGAATACCACTCAAGCTGTTATTCGACAAATTAAG
This sequence comes from Bretschneidera sinensis, assembly GCA_023935145.1. NCBI lineage: Eukaryota > Viridiplantae > Streptophyta > Magnoliopsida > Brassicales > Akaniaceae > Bretschneidera > Bretschneidera sinensis. The sequence continues at coordinate 152,390,173 of CM043698.1, forward strand.
AAACTCAAGGGTGCTAATTTTGCAAATCAAAGAAGAGATCTCTCCAGAAAATTCATTATTTGAGACTGCAAAATAGGTCATGGGAGGTGGTGGAACCAGAAAGGGTCCTTGAAGCAAGTTGGAATGAAGGTCAAGATACTCTAAATTCTTCTATGGTAATTTCTATATACTTGTTAGAAAGTTTTGAGAAAGGTTTGTTAGAACTTAAATATAATCTAAACATGCTAAACAATTTAAATAGCATATAGATTAAATGTGGAATTATAAAGACTGTAAACATACCTCCGGCTATTGAAGCTTTTCACTTATATAATCTGCTATTCTCTCGATATTGGTTCTTCCAGACTCTCAGAACTCTCTTCAATTGATGGTGTACGAAAGAAAAATAAGTTGTACCGAGTCTAGGGACTAAACTTGTATTTATACATGTTCTTCCATCAAGAATGTCCGTTCGTATTCCATAAGCTTGTTACCACAATCAATGGATGACCAAAGGGTTAAACATGGACTATATATAGGTTGGTTACATATACCTTATAATCTCAATACAACCATTGAGAATATGAACCAACATACCTTAAGCATACACCTTGTGTTTTCTCTCTAACACTCTAACTCTTCATATGCTCTATGGTTATCCTATTTATAAGAGAAATGCACTAAGAATAATTGAATTAATTTGGCCATAATTAATTCTTAGTGGAGCATAATTGCCTCCACTTAATTGCCACAATTAATGCTTGAATTTATTTGGCCACAATTAATTCTTTGTGGAGCTTAATAGGCTTCACTTAATGGCCATAATTGACTCCACCATATTGAAATGGCCTCCACTTAATGGCCATCATGAATTTATTACATTCTCCCACTTGGGCCATATATTTAACCTAACTTAAACCCATTGATGTATTTTTAAGAAGTAAATACATGAATCATGGCGATAAGTCCTCTAAGAGTGAATATTACCTTCCATGTATTACGATGCATTTAGTTCCTCAAGTATTATTCTTCATGTGGTAACATTTCTTAATGAATAAACCCTATGTTTATTCCTGGTCCTATACAGATGATTTTTCTCAAAGAAATTAAGGTGCACATGAATATGAGAAAACATCAGAATATGTAAGATTTTCATTAATAAACTGTATGTATGCACTTACAAAGTGGAACCAAGTCCCATTTTCTCTACATAATCCTTGAATTTCAGAGGTGGCATACCTTTAGTCAAAGGATCAGCGATCATCAATTCAGTGCTAATGTGTTCAATAACCACTTTCTTTTCTTTTATATGTTCTCTTATGGCTAAATACTTAATGTCGATGTGTTTACTTCGACTTCGACTTTTATTGTTCTTAACCATAAAGACAGCAGCTGAATTATTGCAAAAAATTCTCAATGGCCTAGATATAGAATCCATGATTCTAAGCCCAGAAATGAAACTCCTAAGCCATGCACCATGTGAAGTGGCCTCAAAATAGGAGACGAACTCGGCTTCCATAGTAGAAGTAGCAGTCAATGTCTGCTTGACACTTCTCCAAGAAAAAGCTCCACTGGCCATCAGAAAAACGTACCCTGATGTTGATTTACGTGAATCAACACAGCCAGCAAAGTCTGAATCAGAGTAGCCAATCATATCTAGATTATCTGTCTGTCTATATATAAGCTTGTAGTCTTTAGTTCCTTGAAGATACCTCATTACTTTCTTTTCAGCTCTCCAGTGGTCTATATCTGGGTTACTCTGATATCGCCCTAACATCCCTACAACAAATGCAATGTCAGGTCTAGTGCAGACCTGAGCATACATAAGACTTTCGACTGCAGAAGCATATGGAATGTTCTTCATAGATTCCCTCTCAAAATCATTCTTCGGGCATTGGTTCAAATTGAACCTATCACCCTTCACAATGGGAGCTACACTTGGTGAACAATCTATCATCCGAAATCTCTCTAAAACTTTGTTGATATAGGTTTCTTGTGACAGACCTAAAACACCTCGAGGTCTATTTCTGTGGATCTCAATGCCAATGATATAAGATGCCTCACCCATATCTTTCATTTCAAAATTTTTAGAGAGAAATTGTTTCACCTCATACAGCAAGCTCTTATCATTGGTTGCAAGTAAAATATCATCCACATATAAAAAAAGAAAACAAATTTTACTCCCACTGACCTTCTGGAATATACATTGATCCATGGGGTTTTCAACAAAACCGAATGAAGCAATTACTTCATGTAATCTAAAATATCATTGACGGGAGGCTTTTTTTAAACCGTATATGGATTTCTTAAGCTTGCAAACCAAATGCTCACCATCATTAGAGGAGAAACCTTTAAGTTGTTTCATATAAACCTCATCCTCCAAATCTCCATTAAGAAATGTGGTTTTCACATCCATTTGTTGCAGTTCAAGGTCAAAATGAGCAACTAATGCCAAAAAAATATGAAGAGAATCTTTTTTAGATACAGGAGAGAAAGTCTCCGTGTAATCGATTCTTTCTTTTTGAGTAAATCCCTTAGCAACGAGTCTCACTTTGTATCTCTCAGTGTTGCCTAATGTATCTTTTTTGGTCTTAAAGACTTATTTGCAACCAATGGCTTTCACCCCATTAGGCAACTCTATAAGATCCCATACTTCGTTGCTTTTCATGGAATTCATCTCTTCCTTTATGGCATCGTGCCATAAGGTTGAATCTTTGCAACTCATGGCCTGTGAAAAGGTTTCAGGATCATTTTCAGCTCCAAAATTATAGTAAGATTCTTGTAGATACACAATGTAATAACTAGGAATTGCTGATCTCCTGACTCTAGTAGATTTTCTTAATGTTGTACCAATGTCTCCCATGGGAGCTTGTGGTTCAGCTGGTTGTTCAGGAACTTGTGGTATTTCATGAACTACTTGATCTATTAGAATGTTGTCAGCAGCTTGTGGAACCTCAATGATCGATTGGTCAACACGAGCTTGTACTTGAGGCGTGTTATGAACTATAACCAATCTATCATTTGATGAAGGTTGAGATTCTATATGATCATGTGCAGATTCTGTATGATCATGTGCAGGAACTAAGTTCCTGAACCGATCCCTCCCACTGATCATGTCATTCTCTAAAAACTTAGCGTTTCTTGATTCCACAATCCTAGTAGTATGTGCTGGACAATAAAACCTGTAACCCTTGGACCTTTCGGCATATCCAACGAAATACCTACTAATGGTCCTTGGATCCAGTTTCTTCTCTTATGGGTTATAAATCCTCACCTCAGACGGACATCCCCAAACGCGCATATATCGCAAACTCGGTTTCCAACCTTTCCATAATTCAAATGGTATCTTGGGAACAGCCTTGGTTGGAACTCAGTTTAATATATACGCAGCTATCTTTAGTGCTTCAGTCCACAAGGATGTAGAAAGGTTGGATTTGCTAAGCATACTCCACACCATGTCCATCAATGTTCGGTTTCTTCTTTCTGTAACACCATTCTGGTCCGGGGAACCAGGCATAGTGTATTGGGAAATAATCCCATGTTCTTGAAGAAACTTGGCAAAAAGGCCAGGTGCTTGTCCACTTTTTGTGTATCTACCATAACATTCTCCACCTCTATTGGATCTCACAATTTGTATTTGCTTTCTGCATTGGTTCTCAACTTTAGTCTTAAAGATTTTGAAGGCATCCAATGCTTCATTTTTCTTATGTAGCAAATAGATATACACATATCGTGAGTAATCATCGATAAAAGTGATGAAATATTTCTGACCATGTGCGTCTATGTCTGGACAACATATATCAGTATGAATGATTTCTAATAAGTTCGAACTCCTATTAGCACCTTTCTTGGACTTGTTGGTTTGCTTTCCCTTAATGCAGTCCACACAAGTCTCAAAATCAGTATAATCTAAAGTACTAAGTACCCCTTCATTCACTAATATTTTAATTCTTTCTATGGAGATATGTCCTAATCTCCGGTGCCATAACATAGAGGAGTCCTCGTTAATATTACACCTTTTAACATCAGTGTGAACATGCATTGAACTATAAGTGGCATCATTTTGTAAATAAAGACGATAAAGATCATCAGACAAAATACCATTCCCAACACAATCAGTTTTGTAAAATAAATTGAAAGATTTGTCTTGAAAATTAAAGGAATATCCAAATGGTATAAGTTTGGAAACAGAAATCAAGTTTCGTGAGAAACTTGATAAAAGGTCCTTTCCAATTTTAAAATAAAGCCACTACTTAAAGTTAAAATGCAAGTTCCAATCGCCTCCACATGTGAGCCCATCTTGTTGCCTGATAAAATGTTTTGCTCACCTCCCACTAGCTTCCTTAGGTTTTGCATACCTTGCAAGGAATTTGCGATATGGATTGTAGATCCAGAATCAATCCACCATGTGTTAATATTAACATTAACCATATTAGACTCATAACAAACAAACGAGGTTGGTTCTAATATGTCATTCCCACGGGTAGTAGCGAGCATTGCACTCTCACTCAGTTCCATCATAAGCCTCTCTTCTTCTTGAACACACATGGTCATTAATTCATTGATTGACCATTTGTCTTTATGTGTGTTGTACAAGATTTTGAAAGGCCCGTACTGAGTTGGAAGAATGTTCAGAATGTAGTGCACCAGGAAGGACTCTGACATATCAACCTCGAGTTTCTTAAGTTAAGCCGCAATGTCACGCATTTGCATTATGTGTTCATGCACACCTTTTACGCTGGTGAGTCTGAGGGATGATAATCTCATTATCAGGGTGCTTACTAATGCCTTTTCTGAAGTGACGAATTGATTATCAATGGCTTTCAGCAAATCATGGACTTTTTCATGTTGGTCGACAGAACCACGTATACCAGCAATTATCTTAGTCTTGATAAACATCACGCTGAGCTAATTGGATCGCTCTCATCGCTCATATAGCGTGACGGCAGCTGGAGTGCTGTTATTGGTGATTGCCGGTGGTTCGTCCTTCCTAATAGCATAATCTATAGATTGAGGAGAATCCTCTCCTTCTATACCTTATAGTTATCTCCCCTAAGTTTAGGTATGTCACAACAGATATCAGAGAAACTAGTGGGTTGAGAAACTGCATAAAGTTCAAAAGCTTATGTCAAGATTTGAGGTCTTATTTTCTAAATTGCATGTTTTACCAATGAAAAAACACGCTGAAATTGAATATAATTTCATTAAAAATTACATATGGGCTAAATTTTTAATTCAATAAGATTCTTTATACTTTATGATAGATTTTATCAAACTATTTTTACTAAATTCATAATGTATATTATGATTACAGTTTGATGTTTTTCTATCTTTAAACTTTATGATAAAAAAATTAAATTAATTCTTCTTAACTCCTGTGGGTAAATTAAGAAAAACTAATTTTAATATATTATCCTAATTAATTATATAAGCATAATAAAATCTTTGTGTGGTAAAATCATTATATTTATATAATTAATCACAATTAATGTCCATTATGTGATCCTAATCCATTTAATATATAATTTTTATATAATTAAAGATGTGGCTACTCTTTAAATATTTAAAATTATATGGTTCACTAGACATTTATATTTACTATATTTTAGGCTCTACTTCATGCCTAAAAGCAATGACGCAGTAACATAATAGGCAATCACTAAGAGTGCTCCCAGGATAATTGGTCGGGACAAAGCCTCATTAAAAACCAGAATCCTTAGACAGAGCATTGTCCCAGATCATGCTGTCTTATGCCAACTACAAATTGTTTATGAATTATTCATAATTTTTAACTTAATTGTTCATACTAATATATTATGAACCTTAATGTGTTATGCACAAATTAAGCTTTATGAGAATAACCTAAGCTTACATAATCTAACAATATCTAAACTTAATAATATGTTATCATATGTAAATAAAATTCTCATAAACACAAATTGCATAATCAAACATAATATTATGCACTTAATTTAATTCATTGCATAAAATAAACTCATTCTAAAAGCATGAATTGAAAATCATGCTAAATATGAGCACTTAATCAAATTGCATATATATAGTACTAACATAAATAGTATTTATGCATAATCTTAATTTAAGCAAAATAATCAAAAGTTTGATCTTATGGGAAATCGAACCCAAGACCATGTGCCTACCACATAGTCCCAAATTCGCCTTTACCACTAAGTTACCCCGAGGGGGTTCATTAGTATTATTTTTGCAAATAATTATAAATCATGTGCAAAATTGTGAAAATCCAAAAAATTATGCCAAAATCTGAACTTTCAAATATATATATAGAATTTTTGGAAAATTACTGAATTTGGAAACTGCAAGATATTTTCCTAAATCAATGGTCTTCAACCTTCAATCGGGTCGCTTTTAACCTGTTTTCAAAACCCAACTAAATCTTGGCTTCCAAGATACCAAGGCAAGATTTTAAATCTCAAAAATACTAGAAATCAAATTTCCTAATGATTTCTAACATTATTTTCTATCAAAAAATACTCAAAAAAAAAACTTTGAAATCAAATTATTTTTCGGGTATAAATCGAAAGTATTACAGATTGCTTAATACTTCAAGGCAGAGGCAAACAATGCTCTGATACCAAATGTTAGAACTTAAATATAATCTAAACATGCTAAACAATTTAAATAGCATATAGATTAAATGCAGAATTATAAAGACCGTAAACATACCTCCGGCCATTGAAGCTTTTCACTTATACAATCCACTATTCTCTCGATATTGGTTCTTCTAGACTCTCATAACTCTCTTCAATTGATGGTGTAAGCAAGAAAAATGAGTAGTACTGAGTCTAAGGACCAAACCTGTATTTATACATGTTCTTCCATCAAGAACATCTGTTCGTATTCCATACGCTTGTTACCACAATCAATGGATGACCAAAGGGTTAAACATGGATCATATATAGGTTGGTTACATATACCTTATACTCTCAATACAACCATTGAGAATATGAACCAACATACCTTAAGCATACACCTTGTGTTTTCTCTCTAACACTCTAAATCTTCATATGCTCTATGATTATCCTATTTATAGGAGAAATGCACTAAGAATAATTCAATTAATTTGGCCACAATTAATTCTTAGTGGAGCATAATTGCCTCCACTTAATTGCCACAATTAATACCTGAATTTATATGGCCACAATTAATTCTTTGTGAAGCTTAATAGCCTTCACTTAATGGCCATAATTGACTCCACCATATTGAAATAGTCTCTACTTAATGGCCATCATGAATTTATTACAAGGTTAAGATAAGACAATGAATCCTTGGTCACATCCCAAAACCATTTGGGAACCTGGCCATGAATTTGATTATTGGAGAGATCTAATAGTGCCAATTTTGCCAAGGCTTTCAGGAACTTTGGGAATTCATTGATTTTGCAAGAGGCCAAACCTAATTTCCCAAACTTTGATAGGGTATACTTAACATCACCATAGGTACTCAAAGAAAGATTGTTGAATGAAAGATCAAACTCACCAAGATTGTTGAGTTTCGAAAGAAGCTTAAGATCAAGAACACCACTCAATGGGTTGTATGAAAGAATGAGGCGAGTGAGGTTCACAAGTTCGAAGACTGAAGTTGGAATCGCCCCTATGTAGCTCATTGTTACCCAGATTAATCACCTGCAATGATATATGATGGAATTCATCCATAAGATCTGTGATCCGATTATTTTTTAGGTCTAAGTACACCAAGGAAGGCAGATTAAAGAACCAGGATGGTATTGTTCCATTGAGTGAGTTATAGCTTAACTAGAGATGGGTTAGATGTGAAAGGCTGCTTGCATTAGAAGGAACAAGACCCACTAGCCGATTTACTGAAAAATCTACATGAGAAAGTAGCCACGAATTGTTAAAAACATTGGGAATTTCTCCTGTAAAGTTGTTTACCGAAAGATTTATCTTGGTGAGCAATTCAAGTTTTGAAAGTGAGGATGGAATTAGGCCCCAAAAATTGTTATATGCAAGGTTCCAAAAGGCGAGTTCCGTGAGGTTACAAAGTGATGCTAGGATTGAACCTGTGAAATTGTAGCTAGTAAGCGAAAGATGCTTCAAGGGACTCAAATCACCAATTGAAGGAGGTAATTCTCCTGAAGAACTTGTGAAAGATAGATCTGGTAACCTTAAGGGACTACTCCAGTTTGTCTTTGGTAAATAGGCAGTGAGGTTATCATTGCCTGATAAGCTAAGAATTTGCAGGTTGGGAAGCTGGAAAATGTTTTGTGGGAATTCACCTTGTAATTTAAAATCTTCATAACTGAGAGAGTCGATCGAAGAAGATAATTTTGTTAAGGAATCAGGTATGATCAAAGACATGTCAACCCAATCAAGAAAAAGTTCCCTCAACTATGTCAGGTTTTGAACAAGCCTGATCAAAGTAGAAGTTTCAAGTCCTAGTTGAACATTATAAGAGAGATCAAGTGAATTAAGTTTGGAAAGGTGAGAGATTTCAGATGGTACTCGACTAGAAAACCTAGATGAAGAAAGGTTTAGATGTTTCAAACTAGAAAACTAACTGAACTCAGAGGAAATGCTGGAGTAATTGAAGCAATTAAAAGCGAGGTTGAGCCTTTGAAGGTGATGAAGCCGAAACAGGTTGCTGTTGGGATGTATAGTTCCCTGAAGCCGGCTGCAACTGAGGTCAAGGCCAATGACATGACCTATCTTCCTCTCACATATGATTCCAACCCATGAGCAGCAATTCGTTTCCTCCTTCCAAGACACAATCTTAATATAGGAGATATTAGCATTATATTTATCACAGTTGGAAGATGCAGAACTATCAATGGATATCATGTTGTTGAATTGAAGTAAGGCAGAGCTTTGGTCATGAGTGCACAATTTTTCTAAGGAAGAAAAAGAAGAGAAAGATGTTGAACTACTATTTGAGCATGCAAAAGCAAGTTGAGGATGCAAAGGAGCTTAAATGTGTGTTTAAAAAAAAAAGAGTTAAACTGGGTATGGTTTTATTTAATGACATTGCAAAGGTTTTTTTTTTTTTTTTTGAGAGTAGCAAGACTATAGCAGCCATTCTACTAGGAAAATGGATTTTGGATTTCTAAAAATCAAGTAAACTCTTAAAATATTTCTGTTGGTCTAGTAGTAGTAGTTTTAATATATCCGTATGATCTCTTTGTAAGATGTTGGGCCATGTGTTGGCAGTAATTGCTTGTGCTGCTGTGTGGTTTAAGTGATTTGAGTCGCACTCTAGTTATAAGCAATAGCTTTTGATGCAGTAGTAGGCGCTCGATCCTAATGATTGGTATCAAAGCCAAGGTTACAGGTTTGATACCCGTGCAATTGATTTGAGTTGTACTTTGACTATAAGTTATAGCTTTTGACACAGTGGTAAGCTTATGATTATTACCACAGAAAATATTTTGATTCCAATTTGTTGTAGCTATTTTTTATTTGATTCCCTGTAGTTAGGGTTTTGTATTGGTCGTATTTATGTAGTAATATTTATTGAATTTATCTCGAGAGTAGTCTTCTTGCAAAAATGATCTCTTAGGCCATCATCCCCATTTTGTGCCACTGAATTCGAATCAAGTTTTTCGGGCAGATGCAAGTTTAAGTTCTGTATGTTTCTTCTTAATTTGGGTGTTGGGCGGTTAAAAGTTGAAGTAAACAAATTGTTGTTCTTTTGGCTATAAAATGGAACAAATTAAATAAATTAGTAAATTCATAATTGAAATTATAAGATAAACAATGAGATAATTAGTTCAAATTACTTTATGTTAAAGAAGAAAATGTTGAAAATATTACTTGAATCTTGTCTCAAGGATATATAAAATATAGTTACCATGCTAGTTGTGAAGTAGATCAAGAGGGGGTGTGAATTGCATCTAAAAAGATTTCAACAATAATAAAAATTAATTGAAGCAGAAATAGGTAAGCGAGTAATGAGTAAGGAAGCGAGAAGAGGGACTAAGTTTGTAGTGGTTGGACAGGTACCAAGCTAACCTTTACACTAAGTTGCTAGCAACTCAATCTCACAACTCTAGATCACACTGATCTCACTACAAAAATGTCTCTTAAGAACTTTGAATAAACCTAACAGATTACAATAACTTTTTTTGCCCGTTTTCTTCTTGTCTTTTGCCTAAACAAGTGATTTCGTAATTATACTCTTCATCTTTGTCTTCCAAAAATGTATGTCCAAAAATCTCTCTTTTGATATCCTCCGTGATTTCCAAAATTTTCTCTTGAAAAAATCTTCAGAAGTTAAGCCTTAACTTCTTATAAATGCTATATTAGTTGTTGTATAACGGGCTTCTTTAGTCGACTAAAACTCCAAGTAGACCAGGTCTTCAGAGTAAGTGATTGGTCAGGTGACTCCTTCACTTGGTGGTCGGTTGGTCAGTCGAGTGCTTCTTTAGGTGGTCGACTGGTCAGCGACCGGTACCTCTGCTGGTGGTCGGTTGGCTACATGTGCTGGTCAATTAGTCAGTCGACTGGCTCATTCTTTTCTGTTAGCAAAATTTGTACTTCATTCCTTGGATTCTTCAATCATTTCTTAGATACCGAGTTTTTTTTTCCCCTGTTATGGACTCCTTTTGGAATCTCAAGTTTTGTAAGTTCTCCATGTTCTTCTTAACTTGCTTGTTGGGGGTTAAAAGTTGAAGTAAACACATGCTAGTGATATATAGGTACGTACGGACAAAAAAAAAAGTTACAATAATATCTTCCTCAACCAGATTTTGCCTGAATTATACATTTATTACAAAGCAGTTGCTACAAATACCTTAAAACATCATTCTTTTTCTAGCTCATTATTCATGTTGTTCACATTCGAAAGGCCTTAGGAACAATTTTTGTCTTGACATCCCCTATCAAATTCATTTTCAAACCATAGGGTCATCCTCTTCTTGGATTTTTTCTTCCGCCGTGTCTTTGATTTGCTCATCTTACCTTTTGGCGTTGCTTTCTTTCAACCATCCTTTCTAACCACTGTGGCTTTCTAGTTGAGAATACAATGTATCCCATAGACAATCCAAGCACCAATCCACATCCATAACCCATCATCGTGATTTTCCAACCAAATCTAATAGTAGACTCATCATCTTGTTGGAATGTTGACGGCACTGGTTGTGGTGCCTCATTGTTACATTTTCTTGTCAATGGAGCTCCACACAATCCCAAATTTCCATTGTAGGAATCATTTAGAAAAGAACCGAATTGTTGGCCTTGAGGAATGGGGCCTGTGAGATGATTCTGAGAAAGATTTAGCATGGAAAGATATGTTAAGTCTGTCAGTTGCACAGGAATCTCTCCAATAAGCTGATTTGAAGATAGATCCAGTGATTCCAGTACCAACAAATTCCCTAGTGATGTTGGGATATGGCCCCCTAGACAGTTATGAGAAAAGTTGAGAACCCTGAGTGAATTGAACTTTCCAATGGATCGAGGAATCTCTCCTTCAAATCTATTGTTTGGCATATCGATGGCTGTGAAAATGGAATTGATACTCAAATCAAGATCTTGGCAATGACCCTTCCAACTGATTTCCATTCAAATCAAGACTTCTCAGCTTGTTACCCTTTGCAAATGTTGTGGGGATAATTCCATGAAAGTTGTTCAACCCTAGATTTAACACTTGCAAGAATTCACTATGGTTCCCTAAACAAGTTGGAATGGCGCCACTTAAGCTATTATTAAACAAGTCAAGAACAATGAGGTGTGAGAAGTTGCAAATGAGAGATGGGATTTGTCCTTGAAGCAAGTTGGAACCAAGATCAATATAGCTTGGACTTGTCTTTTGATTTGGAAATGGCTCCATACCGGTAAGAAAATCATGAGAAAGATCTATATTCATCAATGACTCCTTCCCCATATCCCAGAACCATGTAGGCACCTCCCCATGAATTTTGTTGTTTGAGAGATTCAAAACTGACAACTCTTTTTGGGTTCTTAAAAAGCCTGGAAACTCACTTATGTTGCAGGAAGACAATCTCAAGTCATAAAGCTTTGGCCAGACATAGTAGCTACTGTTAGTGATCACAGTTAAACTGTTATAAGAAAGATCAAGCATTAGGAGGCTTTTGAGCTTTGAAAACAAGTCAAGCTCTGTAGTTCCACTCAAGTTATTTGAAGAAAGCAAAAGGGCACTAAGGTTTGATAGTTGCACGATTGATCTAGGAATCTGGCCATGCAAATTATTATTCTCAAGGTCAATCCAATATAAAGGAATGGAGTGAAATTCAGGGATTTGGCCAGTGAATCGGTTATGTGAAAGATATAACCACTGCAATGATGGTAGAGTAAACAAACAAGATGGGATTGAACCATTGAGTTGGTTATACCATAACGAAAAGTAGGTCAGATTTGAAAGGCCACACATGAAATGAGGAAGGGACCCTGTTAGTTGATTATATCCAAAATCAATATGAGAAAGTTTTGTGAGATTGAATGGAGATTCTGGCAACTGACCTGTGAAGTTGTTATGTTGGAAATGAAGAATGGTTAATTTGCTAAGTTTACCAAAAACATCCGGAATCTGCCCTTCGAAGTTGTTTCATGAAAGATCAAAATGAGTGAGCTGCTCAAGGTTCCCAAGTGAAGCTGGAATTGACCCTTTGAAGTTGTTCCTTGAAAGATCTAAATGAGTGAGCTGCTCAAGGTTCCAAAGTGAAGTTGGAATTGACCCTTTGAAACTGCATCTGAAAAGAGCAATGTACTTCAAGAATTTTGAATTGCCAATAGAATCAGATAATTCTCCAGAGAAGTTCATATAAGAAAGATCCAATAGCTTTATGGGACTTGTCCAGTTTGACTTGGGAAGATTACCTATGAGAAGAAAGTTGCCCGATAAACTGAGCTCTTCCAAGCATGGAAGGTGAAAAACATCTTCAGAGAACATCCCTCCTAGTCCACTGTCTCGAAGACTCAGAGACCTTAATGATGAAAAATTCAGCAGCAAGGGAAAAAGCTTGATCGAAGACATACCTACAGAGTCAAGAACAAGGTTTCTTAACTGGGTGATATTTTGTGTGAGTGTTTCGAAACTTTCTCTATCAAGTTGCAATCGATTATAGGAGAGATCAAGTAGAGTTAGCTTGGACAAATGAGAGATTTCAGAAGGGACTTGACCAGAAAATCCTGAACTAGAGAGGTTGAGATGAGTTAAACTCACAAACCCACCAAACTCCGATGAGATTGGAGTGACAGAAAAATCGTTGTCCGCGATGTTGAGCTTCTTAAGGTGTCGAAGGAGAGGGAGGCTACTGTTGGAGGGAACTTTTCCGTAAAGCCAGCTGCAACTGAGGTCCAGGCCAATCACTTGGCCTGTCAATCTATAACATGTAACACCATCCCAGGAGCAGCAATCCGTACCCTCCTTCCATGACTCCGTTTTTGGATAGGAATATGCCAGCAGTTTTGTCACAATAGAAATTTGACCGAGATTTGTCAATGGAGAAGGTGTTTTTGAATTAGAGCAAGGCAAAGCTCTGGTCTTGAGGGCACAGTTGTTGTGATGAAGTGGGAGAAGAAGACGACAAGAAAGATGATGAAGAACTAACTTAAAAATGAACGATTATGAACATGAGAAGGGAAACAACTTGATGGAACCAAACCAACTTCCCCATTTTTTTAAGAGGCACTAAAAGAGTTAAAATTTGATTGCTGAGAGAGGGATGTAAGTGGATATAACTTTTTATAGGCTTCCAAGTAAATGCTAAGTCTTCCTTGCAACTTAAAAGTCTTTCTGGAGACCTTCATTTCATGGAATACTGTGTAGTAAGAAACTTTGGCCCAGTTTTGGATGGGATAAGCATGCATTTTAGTAAAAATGCAGAGAAACAGAAAGAGCTGTAACTATTACAACCCAAATTTGCAAATCTGCAAATTTGAGGATCCAAGTATATGAGAATCTACATCAGCATAACAAATATGTTATTTTTTTTCTTTGTTTAAAAATTGTATAATTCAGATTTGATTGTTGATTATATTAAGAAATTTTAAAACTAAATACTTAAAACAAAATTTGTAAATGGCAAGTCTTTTTTTTAATCCAAGCATAAGCGTGAGGACTAGGTCGAATTGGACCAATGACTTGACCATGGTCTTGGTCTACAAATATAAAACCTCCTATATTCTTCATAAGAACTCAAAGGGAATTTTTCAATTGGAAAATATTGTCATGCACGGCCCAAAGGTTACATATAATTTTTCTTTAATTAACATTCAGTTCACAGTTTTAGTTCAGATGATCTGAAATTGTGAGGAAGCCATGAGCCATCGAATTTTTTTTTATCCATTCTGAGAAAAATTTGATCCATCAGCAATAATTTTAATAGGCATCTAAACGTGTAGATATGATTACGCCCGGAAAATCTCATAGGTGACAAATGCTAATGGAGGGGCACATGTGCTTTTTTTTCTTTCTAAATTAATGTTTTGTTCAAGGAAATGGAATTTCTAAGGACAATATTCTTTCCTTTCACATTCCTTTTTGTTAGTCACAGGTAATCTCACACTACCAAGAGATTAGAGAGCATAAAATATTCACAATCCTAGCTACTTTGATGATGAGTCATTTCACATTGCCATTTTTCTTCTCGCCATGATCTTCCCAATATCATTTTTATTTATGGAACTTACGGATTTCAAGTCTTCTAGGTGGATTTAGTCACAGGGAAGTGGGAAGAGCTCAATGGAGTGGGCAATAAAGCCCTGTTCCTGGGTACAAATAATTCGGTGTTTGTTGAAGGAGAGGTTATTACTTAGTACAAGTTCATGAAAGATATATGACATAAAGGTTCATCTCGCCATTGAATGACAAGAGAAGAGAGAGAAAAATAGATATTTTCTTTTCATTCAATAGTGAGATGGACCTTTATGCCATGTATCGTTCATGGACCCGGACTTGACAGGAATTTTTCCTGTTGAAGCAGCTAATTATTATGGTTAGTAACAATCCTTCTTCATAGGAAAATCACAAGATAGACTACATACTAGTTGTGAAGTAGATCAACAGGGGGTGTGAATTGGATCTAAAAAGATTTCAATAATAATTAAAATTAATTGAAACAGAAATAGCTAAGCGAGTAATGAGAAAGGAAGAGAGAAAAGGGGCACTAAGTTTATAGTGTTTCGACAGGTAGCAAGCTGACATTTACACTAAGTTTACTCTAGATCACTCTGATCTAACTACAAAAATGTCTCTCAAGAACACTAAATAAACCAAACAGATTACAATAAACTCTTTTTGCCCGTTTCTTCTTGTCTTTTTCCTAAACAAGTGATTTCACAATTTATAATCTTCATCTTTGTCTTCCAAAAATGTATGTCCGGAAATCTCTCTTTTGATATCCTCTGTGATTTGCAAAATTTGCTTTTGAAAAAATCTTCAGAAGTTAAGTCTTGACTTCTTATAATTGCTATATTAGTTGTTGTATAACGGACTTCTTCAGTCGACTCAAAGTAGACCAGGTCATCAGAGTAGGTGATTGGTCAGGTAACTCCTTCTCTTGGTGGTCTGTTGGTCAGTCGTTTGCTTCTTTGGGTGGTCGGCTGGTCAGTGAATGGTACCTTTGCTGGTGGTCGGCTGGATACCTGTGCTGGTCGATTGGTCATTCGATTGGCTCATTCTTTTCTATTAGCAAAATTTGTACTTCATTCCTTGCATTCTGCAATCATTTCTCACATACCAAATTTTCCGAAAATAGATATAAGCTGAAAGTGATCCACTTATCATAAATAAACTATCAAATAGACATGGCAAAGAGAAGATCAACTCTTGTGCAGTAAAAAATTGTGAAGTAAAGCCTGCAATTCACATAAATTTTGATTATAAAGTGGTTTGCACTGTATCCTAAAGTTTAAAGAATCTGAATCCATGTACAAAAACAATGTACTACAAACTTTACATCATAATTTTTATAGCATAGGAGTTGAACAAGCAAAGAGTGCCAAAGTATAGTGTGTCAAAAAGAGTGTTGTGTACGGTGGACCAAACACCAAGCGTTTTGTGTGCCAAAAAGTATAGTGTGTGCAAAATAAGCTTGAGTTCGAGCAAGAGAGAAACACTTGAATAAAGTGTGAGGTGTGGTAAGCTATTGTAGTAAGAAGATACAAAGCGTTAGTGTAGTGTGAGAGTTTTGTTGTATGACAACCCATTACAAGTGTACATGTACAAAATTGGCCATTATTTTTTGTTCGTAATACAATTTGTTATTCGTCCACTGTGTTTCTATTTACCCAACAATTTTGTAATAAAACCAACAATCAATATAGAGATCAACTACTAAACTCAACAAAAGAAAAAGAGGAGAAAGATGTTGAACAAGTAACTTGAGCCCATCTTGTGAATTGAAAGGCTCGGTTTCATGTTAGAGAGAGTGACAGGTGAACATATATATGCAATTTTGATCTCATTTAAACAAAGTTTTTAACTTGTAAATACAAAATTGCTAGGTTTGAAAATTGTCTCTGTTCCGATACACCACAAATCTTGCTTTGAACCTCAAATTCTAAGCAAAATTTAGTTTTATAATCGTAAGTTACTATTGGAGATATTGACTCTTGACAGCACTATAGTAAGTTAGTAACTAGTAATTATAGGTATTTGTTGGTGCTAAACTTAGGCTTTCATCGTACTAGTGTGGAGTGTTCCTTAGTTTCGGCCTCTACGTAGGTATGGTGGGTATTACTCCAGATTCACTCTGTGTGCTTGACCCAATGCTTCCTGGTGGATATGTAGGGTAACCTACCTACTTACCCATTTTCTTACCAAAAAAAGGAGAAATCAATAAGAAAGATTACATGGAGTTAAGAGCTCAACTGTTTGTTTAAAAAAGAGCTCAAAACTGGGTAAATTTTTTTGTTAGATTCCTATCTCATACTCATCGAAATTGGGCAAATATTTGTCAATGGAGAAGGTGTTTTTGAATTGGAGAAAGGCAGAGCTCTGGTCTTAAGGGCACAGTTGTTGTGATGAACTTGGAGAAGAAGATGACAAGAAAGATGATGAACTAACTTGAAAATGAAAGAAGATGAAGATGAGAAGGGAAACAACTTTATGGAACCAAATCAACTTCCCCATTTTTTTTAAGAGGCAGGAAAAGAGTTAAAATGTGATTGTTTAGAGAGGGATATAAGTGGATATAAATTTTTATAGGCTTCCAAGTAAATGCTAAGTCTTCCTTGCACTTTAAAAATCTTTCTGGAGACCTTGTAAGTCGTTTTCTTGTTTGATTAAAATTTTCAACTTTAATAATTTAACCTTCATTTCATGGAATACTGTGTAGTAAGCAACTTTGGACCAGTTTTGGAAATGCAGAGAAACAGAAAGAGCTGTAACTATTACAACCCAAATTTGCAAATCTGCAAATTAGAGGATCCAAGTATATGAGAATCTACATCAGCATAACAAATATGTTATTTTTTTTCTTTGTTTAAAAATTGTATAATTCAGATTTGATTGTTGATTATATTAAGAAATTTTGAAACTAATTACTTTAAAACAAAATTAGTAAATTGTAAGTCTTTTTTTCCTTCTCTTTTTTTAATCCAACATAAGCGTGAGGACCAAGTTGAATTGGACCAATGACTTGACCTTGGTCTTGGTCTACAAATATAAAACCTCATATATTCCTCATAGGAACTCAAAAGGGAATTTTCCAATTGGAAAATATTGTCATGCAGGGCCCAAAGGTTACATATACTTTTTCTTTAATTAACATTCAATTCACAGTTTTAGTTCAGATGATCTGAAATTGTGAGGAAGCCTTGGGCCATCGATCGAATTGTTTTTTATCCATTCTGAGTGAAATTTTAATAGGCATCTAAACGTGTAGATATGGTTATGCCAGGAAAATCTCATAGGTGACAAAAGCTAATGGAGGGGCACACGTGCTTTTTTTTTTTCTTTCTAAATTAATGCTTTGTTCAAGGAAATGGAATTTCTAAGGACGATATTCTTTCCTTTCACTTTCCTTTTTGTTAGTTACAGGTAATGTCACACTACCAAGAGATTAGAGAGCATAAAATATTCACAATCCTAGCTACTTTAATGATGAGTCTTTTCACATTGCCATTTTTCTTTTCGCCATGATCTTTCCAATATCATTTTTATTTAGCAATCAGATAAAATCAATGAGCTTGCTAAGATGTTAAAGCCATATGTCTTACCTTTTGTTTGGATTGAAAGGAATGAGAGGAAACGGATTTCAACTTATGGAACTTACAGATTTCTAGTCTTCCAGGTGGATTTAGTCACAAGGAAGTGGGAAGAGCTCGATGGAGTGGGCAATAAAGCCCTTTTCCTGGGTAGAAATGACTCGGTGTCTGTTGAAGGAGAGGTTCATACCTAGTACTGGTTCATGAAAGATATATGATATAAATGTTCATCTCATCATTGAATGGTAAGAGAAGAGAGAGAAAAAGAGTTATTTTCTTTTCATTCAATAGTGAGATGGACCCTTATGCTATGTATGGTTCATGGACCCGGGCTAGACACGAATTTTTCCTGTTGAAGCAGCTGATCATTATGGTTGCAAAGATAACTAGTAACAATCCTTCTTCATAGGAAAATCACAAGATAGACTACATGCTAATTGTGAAGTAGATCAAGAGGGGGTGAATTGGATCTATAAAGATTTCAACAATAATTAGCGAAAAGAACAACTAAAATTAATTGAAGCAAAAATAACTGAATAATGAGTAAGGAAGAGAGAAGAGGTGTTAGGGAAATTACGCAAATTTCCTTATGAACCAGATTCATGAGAATGCGAAAATAACACACACAAATTTGATAACGGAGTTCGGCCAAATGTGCCTACATCTCCGGACCTGCTGCAGATTATTTTTACTAAAGGGAGAAAATATCGAAGTGTTTACAACACTTACAACTCACAACCCACACCCAATTGTATTTTTCTCTTAAGCTTTTTTTCTCAAACTCTCTCTAATACTCTGATTGGGATGCTCTACAAGTGAGAGCCAAATGGTTTATATAGGCTTCAAAAACAAATTAGTTGGTGGATTTTAGGCAAGAAGTTATGGACCTTCATGGACAAAATTGCCTAAGTTAGGCAGCCCCTGTTTTTGACCCCCCAAAAAAAAGGTAGGCGCCCACTTCCTTGACAATCTCCTGCTTGAAGACTAATTTCAATCTATCTTCACACCTTGTTCTATGCAGCAGATCTTTCCAGTCTTGTTACTCTTGCAGGCCAACTGAAGTTGTGTTCAACTTCAGTTTTTCGATAGCTACCGTCTTTGTCAACATATCCGCTGGATTCTTGCTTCCTTGGATCTGCTCCAGTATTAACACCTCATCTTCTAATAAAGATCTGATGAAGTGATTACGAAGTCCAATATACTTGGTTCTGGAATGAAATGCTGAATTCTTCGCCAAGTGTATCACACTCTGACTATCACTATGCATAACATTCTTCTCCTGTTTGAATCCCAACTCAGTTAATAAACCTTGAAGCCATATCATCTCTTTACTGGCTTCAGTCATTGCTACATACTCAACCTCTGTAGTGGATAGAGTGACAATCTTCTGTAACTGCGACATCCAACTAACAGCTGTAACTCCAACAGTGAATATATAACCGGTGGTGCTTCTTCGGTGATCGACTTCACCTCCAAAGTCTGCATCTACGTAGCCTTGTACTTTTAAATCACCCATACCAAAGTACAAACACTTCTCTCTGGTGCCTTGTAGATACCTCAAAATCCACTTTATTGCTTCCCAATTAGCTTTCCCTGGATTTGACATAAACCTGCTAACAACTCCCACCGCATGGCCAATGTCTGCTAACAAACCACTGTGTACATCAAACTTCCAATGGCTGAGGCATAAGGAACCTTAGCCATGAAATCTCTCTCTTCCTCCGTTTGAGGGGACTGATCCTTAGATAAGCGAAAGTGACTTACCAAGGGTGTGCTGACTGGCTTGGTATCACCCATGTTGAATCTCTGCAAAACACGATTGATGTACTTTGCTTGAGATAACTGTAAAATCTCTCTATGCTTATCTCTTGTGATTTGCATTCCAAGAATCTTCTTTGTTGGACCCAAGTGCTTTATGTCAAACTCCTTTGACAATTGCTGCTTCAACCTTCTAATCTCATCTATATCTGAACCTGCTACTAACATATCATCGACATAAAGTAGTAAAATGATATAACTGGACCTATATCTTTTGAAGTAGCAACAGTGGTCAGTGTTGCACTTCTAGAAACCTTCCTTGTGCATGAAGCAGTCAAACTTTCTGTACCACAGTCTTGGGGCTTGTTTCAGGCCATACAAACTCTTCTTAAGTCTGCACACCATGTTCTCCTTCCCTCTTTCTGCGAAACCTTTTGGTTGGTATATGTGTATCTCCTCATCCAAGTCTCTATGAATAAATGCGGTCTTAATGTCTAACTGTTCCAGATAAAGATCTTCAATGGAAACAATACTCAACACTGATCTGATAGTATTGAGCTTCACAACGGGAGCAAAAATGTCGGTGTAGTCAACTCCTTCCTTTTGCTGGAATCCTTTGACAACTAGTCGGGCTTTGTATCTCTTAGAACCATCATGCTCCTTTTTTACCCGGTACACCCATTTGTTGTGAAGTGCCTTCTTTCCAATGGGTAACTCAGCTAGTTCCCGTGTCTGGTTGGAGATTAGAGACTTCATTTCATCTTTCATGGTAAGCTCCCACTCGCTAGCATCTTCAATCTGACTAGCTTCATCATAACATTCAGGCTCCCCTCCATCAGTCAGCAACAAATAATTCATGTATCTCCTGTTAGGTACATGAGGCCGAGAAGACCTTCTCAATACAGGAGCTAGAGTAAGAGGCTACGATGTGTCGGATTACTGCGCACTGCTCTATCCAAGAAGTTCCTCTAGCTGAGGACTTGATACAATCGGCTCCATCACGGGACTATCTAAGACATCATCTGTATCTGCAAATACTGGTCCACTCTGCTATGAGTCGCTAGCGTCAGTTTTATGCCTGTTCTTGTACATCACTTTTTCGTTGAAAATCACATCTCTATTGCAGATCACCTTCTTATTTTCGTCATCCCAAATGCAGTAGCTAAACTCATCCTCGCCATAGCTGATGAAGGTGTATTTCTTGGATTTGGGATCAAGCTTAGTCCTGCCTTGATCACTAATATGCACATATACTACAGAACCGAAAACTTTTAGATGTGATAGTTTTAAATTTTTTCCGCTCCATACCTCCTCTGGTATTCTATGCTCCAATGGAACCAATGGGCCTCGGTTTATCAAGTAAGCTGCTGTGTTCACTGCTTCTGCCCAGAACTACTTTGGTAGACCTGACTGTATACGAATGCTTTTGGTTCTTTCTGTCAACATTCGGTTCATATGCTCAGCTACACCATTGTGTTGAGGCGTACCCGGCACGTTTATCTCAATTCTAGTCCCGTGCTCATAGCAGAACTTTTTGAATCCGATGTCTTCATATTCACCACTATTGTCAGTTCTGAGCCTTTTAATCTTCAGACCTGTCTCATTTTCAACCATAACTTTCCATCTCTTGAAAGCCTCAAACACTTCAGACTTATGCTTTAGAAAGTAAACTCATACCTTCCGAGAGTGATCATCGATGAAAGTCACGAAGTAGTGTTTCCCACTATTGGGATTTTCGTTTCCTGTTGCAACTGCAATTGAACAGTGCGCCCCTGTTGTCATATAAAGAGTACCACTCTTTTTGCTCCGAGCAACCTTCATTGCACCCTTTGAAATCTTCTAGTCATCACCATGAAAGATTGTAGTATAGCCTTCGCTAGCCAACTGCCTTATTGAGATTAAGTTTTTTCTCAAGTCGGGAATATACCTGACATCCTTCAGCTCCCAAACAAACCCATTCAACTTAATATTCATTACACCTTTACCAATAATAGCACAATGTTGATCATCACCAAGGTATACCTTTCCAAGGTTTCCGGGGACATACCTCTCGAAGAGTTCTTTCTGCGAAGTAACGTGGAATGATGCTTCAGAGTCTAACACCCAAGACTCCTCATTACTCTCCAAAGAGTATATCAACGCATCATCTCTTCCTGAGGTGGAAGTAACGTTTACTTCTGCCTTCGCCTCCTGGTCCTTTGGTGCACTCTTGCACTGATTTTTATAGTGCTTGATCTTCCCGTAGTTCTAACACTCGATAGTCTTCGAGCTGCAGGAATTGTTGGGATTTCTGGATTTGGACCTCCTGCCCTTTGATCTTTCTCGGTAGTTCGATCTACTGCGTCCATTCCCTTTAGTTATTTTTTCCTCTTGACTCTGTATGCAAAACTGAAGAGGTTGACGATTCACTCGACTCTCTCCGTTGGATCTCTTCACTGAGAACCAGATTACGAACATCATCAAATTTCAACTTATTACTTCCCGACAAGCTACTCATAGCCATAACAGTAGCATTCCAACTTTCTGGTAAAGAAGATAAAATTATCAATGCTCGTACTTCTTTATCAAATTCAATTTCAACTAAACTCAACTGGGTTGTGATTGTATTGAGTTCATTGAGATGTTGAGCTACCGATGTGCCTTCTGTCATCTGCAAATTGAATAACTGCCTCATCAAGTTAACTTTGTTAGAGGTCGATGGCTTCTTATACATATTGGAGAGAGCCTCCATAAGACCCGTCGTGGTCTTTTCCTTTACTATGTGATTACACCCAAAGAATAACACGGTAGTTGTAGCACAGTTTTAGGGTGTCGATTCCACAGGGAGACAAGCAATCTACAAGGGAAAGTGTAAACCTTAACACGAATGATAAAAGTTAAATGAGAGAATCTGAGTTTTGATAATAAAGTATTGTAAGAAAATTGTGAAGAATATGATTGAGAGATAACAAGGTTCTGGGAATCCTTCCTAGGTTTGTTGCCTTATTCTAATCTTGATTTAATTGTTTTTATCTCGATTGCTAGTTTCACATCCCAAACAGGCAATCGGCAAATATTCAATCAAAGCATATTTAAACCCTAATGTAATTACTATGAAATACTTTTTACTTTTGATTCAAGCACACATGACATATCTTATAGATTTATCAAGAAACGATAGTATATCTTGATGACAATATCGCAGTAATGGACAAACCTAAAAGATAAATCTACCGGAATTAATCACATCCAACAATCTTTATTTAAGAAGAGCATGACTAAACTTATATAGATGAGAAAGATGCAATCACCAGATTAAAAGAAAATCTTCTAATTAAATCAAAAAGTAAATCATAACAATGTTTAACAATGAATCCAAACTACAACTGAATCAAGAATAGAAATTAAGAACAGCTACACCTAGGAATTCATCCTTTCGCTTTGCTTGGAGATTAGTTGGCCATGGGGCTCATGCTTGAACACTTTGATTGGGGAGAATATGGCAGCCTTCTTGAGTTTTTCAACCTTTTTTTGAATGTCCCTTTATCAAACCCTAAGTGATCTATTTACAATACAAAAGGTCTGAAGGTGTTTTCAGGTCTAAACTATCATTAAAACCCTAATTAGGTCGTGACTCGGAAACAAAGTATCGCGCTCGCGCCACAGCTTACACTAATCCAGGCCACGGCTCAGTCTTTTGGAGTTTTCTTCATGTTTCTGTAGGCCGCAGCTCAGACCCTCCAGGCCACAGCTCAGATTGGTTCAGGCCGCGGCGCATACTGATGATCTTTGAGGCTTTTTTTGGGCATGGTTCTGGAGGCCGTGACTTAGTCTTTCCAGGCCGCAGTGTACAGCCTTGGTTCACTTTGATTTGTCCTTCCGCAATCATGCCTTCACTCCGGTATGCATCGAGTCATTATGCTTCAAGAAACGATAGATTTTTCTTCTCTTTTGAACCAAAACACCTAAAATTGCACCAAAATAGATCAATGATCCAAGAATATCACTTTAGAGTTGTTAAGGTATAAAAAGTGTAGTTCAAACCTAAAATGCTAACAAATAAGTACTGTTAAGATGCATTTTATGACTCTCATCACTATGTTGAAAGCAACACTACGAGATAACGTCAATTGGATAACTCTGAAGGCTTGTCTGTCGAGAAGGGCCAAGTTTTCATCCTTCATAGTTTCTAGCTTCTTTCTTGAGAAAGGTTGATACAAATTTCTTTGATACAGATAATCCTCTATCTGCATTTTCCAGAACCTAAAATCTGCGCCATCGAACTTCTCGAGTTTCATCTTCCCTTCGTTTTCGGCCATCGCTCTCACTCGAATCTGACTTTCTCTGGATCGTTTTTGACTATTCCTACGAACCTCCGTGTATTAGAACACCATTGCCGATGAACCGGTACCGTCGATAAAATTTTACTACTCATAAAATTAACTATTCATATTAATACTAAACTTGCAGAAAACTGACAGAATTCACCACCAAATGCTCTGATACTAGTTGTTGGGGAAATTACACAAATTTCCCTATGAACCAGATTAGTGAGAACGCGAAAATAACACACACGAATTTGATAACGAAGTTCGGCCAAATGTGCCTATGTCTCTGGACTTGCTGCATATCGTTTTTACTAAAGAGAGAAAATATACAAAGTGGTTGCAAAACTTACAACTCACAACCCACACCTAATTGTATTTTACTGATGAGAACACGGCTAACAAATGGGAGACAGATCCTATTCAAGTTCCAATTGGTCAAGTTACAAGGGCTCGAGCTAAACGGTTTATTCAAGTTCCAATTGGTCCAGTTATAAGGGTCCGAGCTAAATGGTTCAAGAAAACCCTCAATGGGCTTATTCAACACATTTGGGCTAAGAACCATCTTTGGTGGCCCAAGGATGATGCTATACATGATCCACAAGGATGGGTTTCCATGATCCAAGGGAACTTCCACTTTGGAATTTCGGGAGGACCTAACGAACAGAATTTAAATGGTCATATCTTCTTGCCCACAGGTCCAAATGGGCTGAAACTTGTTGGGATGGAAAGATGACGTCTTGAACTTCAATTTAGACCTAAGAAAGTTTCAAAAAGGATATCATTTGGACCTGTTATGATGGGTCTAAATTCAACTGGCTGTTGCATCCGAATCTTCTTCCACTTTGAACTTGCAGCTTGCACTTTTTCTTAATTGTTTCCTTCTGAATTTAATTGTTGCATTATAAGACTTGCATGCCAAGTTAGGTACTTTCTTTATTTGGATTTTAGGTTACCAAAATTCTATTTAGGTTTATTTCCTATTTCATAGTTTCCTATTCCTACCAGAATTCTGTTTAGGTTTATTTCCTATTTCTTAGTTTTCCTTTTTCTAATTGGTTACGAATTCTCATGTATTTAAATAACCATTGGCTTTTGGAATAAGACAATTCAGATTTGATTCATACTTTTGGAGATAAATTTCTCTTTGGTTCTTTTTAGAACTTCTGAACTTATCGGAGTTTCCGTGGTGTTCATCTTCGACTTATCAATCAATCCTTCCATAATTGATTATGGTGTCTTCATTATACCAAGGTTCTTGCTTCAATATAAGCAACGGGTCGCAGTCTCAGTCTTTATTATACCAAAGTTCTTGCTTTAATATAAGCAACAGGTCGCGGTCTCACATAAATCTGCTTCTAGACGATCTTGGAAGTCTTCTTGATCCATCAATTTCTTAGTTCTTGGCATGGATCATATCAGTTGGTATCAGAGCCTTCTAGTTGCAGGTTTGCTTATCTTTTGTTTTGATTCATAGAAAAAAAAATGAAAAAAAAGAAGAACAAATTTCCAGTTTAGAAAAATAAAACATGAAAAAAAATGTAAAAAAAAAAGTGCGTAATATTTAGATTCAATCCTTTCAATTCTTATTTTAATTTCTCATCTTTGTTTCCTTGTATTCTAGCCTTTAAATTAGTCTTTAAATCCAAATTTCTTTGTGAGTTATTGGTGAATTGTTGCTGGAAACTTTGATACTTGTTCGGTTAGTTTGATAAGAATCTATAGAGGATTATTACGAGTGGAAAAAGGCAGGAGTGGTGAGCACATAGAAGGGGAAAAGCCAATCTAATTTTTATGTGAAAACATGAGTGAAATTGAGTGACTTATTCTTTAAGTGAAACACGTGAGGGAGTGTGTGAGGTCCTTTTGTTTTTCTAACATTGTTTTTGCAGCAAACATGTCAGATGACAAGAACAAAAATAATTCCGGAGATATGTCGGGAGAGGGTGATCCGAAGTTGCTCATGGAGGCTTTAATGGGTGAGATGAGAAGAGTATTAAGAACAGAGATGGAATAGATTCATGAGCGGATAGATCAGATAGAGAATACATGTGTGGGGCAGCAACAAAACGCTCCTAATGTGCGTAGGAGGGAGAAAGAGTTGAAGATGAAGAGTATTATGGGAATAGATTTGATGAAGAAGATGATCGGGAATCAGTTGTTAGCCATAGGAGATTTGGTGGTCGAGGTAGAGAAGCTAGGAATCGGGAAGACAATAACTTGGGTAGTATTAAGATGAAGATTCCATTGTTTCAAGGCAAAAACGATACTGAAGCTTACCTTGAGTGGGAGAAGAAGATAGAATTAGTGTTTGATTGTCATAATTATTCCGAGCTTAAAAAGATTAAACTTGCGGCCATTGAATTTTTTGACTATGCAATTTTTTGGTGGGATCAGCTAGTGTTAAACACGAGGAGAAATAGAGAGCGTCCAATAGAGACTTGGGAGGAGATGAAAACCGTGATGAGGAAACGGTTTGTTCCAAGCCATTACTATCGTGAGTTGTACCTAAAATTGCAAAGTCTTACACAAGGTAGTTAGAGTGTGGAGAATTATTATAAAGAGATGGAAGTAGCTATGATCCGCGCAAATGTAGAGGAGGATCGAGGGGTTACTATGGCTAGGTTCTTCGCTGGTTTGAACCTGAAAATTGCTAATTCAATGGAGTTGCATTATTATATGGAGTTGGAAGATATGGTGCACATTGCTGTCAAAATTGAGAACCAACTCAAGAGGAGGGGCAACAATACACGACAAAACTCTAACTCGGGTTCATCTTGGAGTCCGAATTTTGTGAAGCAAGCCACGACCAAGCCCAAAACTGAACAAAAGCAAGAAAGTACCAGCCATGGAAATCAAGGTAAAACTGACTCTTCCACCACTAGAAATCGTGATATTAAGTGTTTTAAATGCCAAGGCAGGGGTCACATAGCAAGCCAATGTCCGAACAAAAGAGTTATGGTATTGCGAGATAATGGTGAAATTGAAACCGAGGGCGAAGAAGATACCGAATCTATGCCACCATTGGAGGATGCAAGTGATGAGGCATACGCTACCCAAGGAGAATTGTTGGTTGCAAGGAGAGCTCTAAGTGTGCAAATCAAAGAAGATGACGAAGTGCAGTGAGAAAAATCTTTCATACTAGATGCCACGTGCAAAACAAGGTATGTAGTATGATTATTAATGGAGGTAGTTGTACTAACGTTGCTAGCACTACAATAGTTGAGAAATTAGGGCTGCCAACAATTAAAAATCCTCGGCCTTACAAGTTACAATGGCTCAATAATAGTGGTGAACTGAGGGTGAACAAACAGGTGTTAGTTTCCTTATGTATTGGAAAATATAAAGATGAAGTTTTGTGTGATGTAGTTTCGATGCAAGCTGGACACTTGTCACTAGGTCGGCCATGGCAATTCGGCGTGTTAAGCATGATGGCTTCACCAACAAATATTCGTTTGTAAGAAATCAAAGAACAATCACTCTAGTTCCTTTGACACCAAAGCAGATTTATGAAGATCAAGTGAGGTTACAAAAAGAGAGTGAACAAACAAAAGAGAGTAAGAAAAAGAGAACGAATGAAAACCAAAAAGAGAAAATGAGAGAGGCCGGAAAAATTGAGATAGAAAATAAGAGAGTTGATTTGGCCATTGAGAGAAAAAAAATTTCTATGCAAGAATGAGTGAAATAAAAAGAGTGATGATTTTAAATCAGCCAATGATTATACTTTTGTACAAAGATGCGTTAAACACTAACCAATTTGACTCATCTTTGCCTAGTTCTACTGTTTTTCTTTTACAGGAGTTTGATGATATCTTTCCTGAGGAGATTCAACATGGCTTACCATGGCCAAGTCCCACGAGTGTAGGTCAAGTTCGTAGTTTTCATGGACTTGTTAGTTTTTACAAGAGGTTCATGAAAGACTTTAGCAGTATTGCCGCACCGCTTATCGAAGTCATCAAGAATAACGTTGGATTCAAATGGGGAGACGACCAAGAGAAGGGGTTCCAATTGATCGAAGAAAAATTAACTAATGCTCCTTTTCAAGTCATTGAGCGCATCAATAACAATGCATACAAATTGGATTTACCAAGTGAGTACAATGTTAATACCACTTTCAATGTTTCTGATTTATGCCATTTTGATGTAGGTGATGATTTGAGGACAAATCTTTTTCAAGAGGAGGGGAATGATGAGGACACGACTAACAAATGGGAGGCGGATCCTATTCAAGTTCCAATTAGTCAAGTTACAAGGGCCCGAGCTAAACGGTTTATTCAAGTTCCAATTGGTCCAGTTATAAGGGTCCGAGTTAAATGGTTCAAGAAAACTCTCAATGGGCTTATCCAACATATTTGGGCTAAGAACCATCTTTGGGGGCCCAAGGATGATGCTATACATGATCCACAAGGATGAGTTTCCATGATCTAAGGGAACTTCCACTTTGGAATTTCGGGAGGACCTAACGAACAGAATTAAAATGGTTATATCTTCTTGCCCACAACTCCAAATGGGCTGAAACTTGTTGGGATGGAAAGATGACGTCTTGAACTTCAATTTAGACCTAAGAAAGTTTCAAAAAGGATATCATTTGGACCTATTATGATGGGCCTAAATTCAGCTGGCTGTTGTATTCGAATCTTCTTCCACTTTGGGCTTGCACCTTGCATCTTTTCTTAATTGTTTCCTTCTGAATTTAATTGTTGCATTATAGGCTTGCATGCCAAGTTAGGTGCTTTCTTTATTTGGATTTTAGGCTACCAGAATTCTATTTAGGTTTATTTCCTATTTTGTAGTTTCCTATTCCTACTAGAATTCTGTTTAGGTTTATTTCTTATTTCTTAGTTTTCCTTTTTCTAATTGGTTACAAATGCTCATGTATTTAAATAGCCATTGGCTTTTGGAATAAGACAATTCAGATTTGATTAATACTTTTGGAGAGAAATTTCTCTTTGGTTCTTTTTAGAACTTCTAAACTTATCGGAGTTTCCGTGGCGTTCATCTTCGACTTATCAATCAATCCTTCCATAATTGATTGTGGCGTCTTCATTATACCAAGGTTCTTGCTTCAATATAAGCAACGGTTCACGGTCTTAGTCTTCATTATACCAAAGTTCTTGCTTCAATATAACTAACGGGTCACGGTCTCACATAAATCTGCTTCTAGATGATCTTGGAAGTCTTCTTGATCCATCAATTTCTTAGTTCTTGGCGTAAATCATATCATTTACTCTTAAGCTTTTCTCTCAAACTCTCTCTAATACTCTAATTGGTATGCTCTACAAATGAGAGCCAAAGGGTTTATATAGGCTTAAAAAACAAATGGGTTGGTGGATTTTAGGTAAGAAGTTATGGACCTTCATTGACAAACCCCCCCACCCCCCGCCCCCCGCCAAAAAAAAAAAAAGGTAGGCGCCCACTTTCTTGACAAGAGGGACACTAAGTTCATAGTGGTTCGACAATGGATGTGTGTACGTTCACTTTATTAATAGGTCTCGCGGTTGGCAAAACGCAAAGTTACTGTTTTGTATCAAGCAAAGCCGTGAGGACTAAACCCAATTGGACAGATGACTTTTTTGTGTTTGTTTTTCTATTGACTTGACCTATCCCTTTCAGTTTAGCCACAGGTTTGGGTTACTAATTTAAATTTCTATATTTCTCAACCTCAAGGGAATTGAAATCAGATTTTCCAAGTGGAAAATATGATCATGCAGGGCCCAATTTTTGCTGAACTGAATTGGCGTAAAGTTTCTCATTCTTTAAACCAAGTTAATAAAAAATTGATTGAAACTTAAATTCTGTTATGAAAATCATTAAAAGTAGCAGAAGTGCAAATTAAAAATACTTCCAGGCTAAGTACTACCATTTACTTCTAATTCCAACATCCCTATCACTTTGCTCGTCCAAAGACTATCACTAGGCTTCATCTGTATAGATCACAATGAGGTAGATTTTGTTAGAAGATAAAAACATGAAGATCTATCTGAATAACAAAGAATTAACAAAGGCTAATAATCCAAAAAAGGAAATGTAAAGTAGATTTTGAGTTCCTTGACATAAGGCTCTCTAACTTGTGAAATACAAACCATCTAAGACAACTGCATGACCACTCAAAAATTTGATTTAGCAACAACTTCTTGGAAAATTTGATCTAGCAGCACTATTTGCTAGAGATATCCTGTTTCGGTTCTAAAATACTGTTAGCAAAGGTTGTGATCATAATTATTTGATAAGCAGCTTGCTGAAACAAACACAGATTGCTGAAATACAAACATTATTATAAATTAAAAGTGAAAAAAGATGTCTTTGAACCAAGATCATGATTCATGGAACAGAGTGTTGGTCTCAGACAGTTATTATAAATCATTCACAACATATACCTTAAAACATCATTCTTCTTCTAGGTCATCTGCCAGCACTATTCTCTACTGTTTCTGTCTTTTCGAGCTGTTCACATTCAAAAAGCCTCAGGATCAATTTTTGTCTTCACATTCCTAGCCAAACCCTTTTTCAGACTCTTGGGTCATCCTCTTCTTGGTCCCTGTCTTTGATTTCCTTTTCTCACCTTTTGGCGTTGCTTTCTTTCAACCATCCTTACTAACCACAGTGGCTTTCCAGTTGAGAATACAATATATCCCATAGACATTCCAGTCACCAATCCACATCCGTAACCCATCATCGTGATTTTCCAATCAATTACACTCATGAACTCGTCATCTTGTTCAAATGTTGACATAATTGGTTGTGGTGACTCATCGTTGCTGCATTTTCTCGTAAATGGACGTCCACAGTCCCAGATTTCCACCGTAGGAATCGTTTAGAAAAGTATCAAATTGTCGGTCTTGAGGTATGGTTCCAAGGAGATGATTCTGTGAAAGATTTAGTATGGATAGAAATGTCAAGTCCGTAATTTGCAGAGGAATCTCCCCAGTAAGTTGATTTGAAGATAGGATGTTATGAGAAAGGTTTAGCACCCCGATTGAATTAAGGTTTCCAATGGATAGAGGAATTTCTCCTAGAAATCTATTGTTCGACATATCAATGACGGTGAAAAAGGAGTTGATACTCGAGAGTTCAATTTCCAAGTCTTTCATCCTCACTTGCAATGAATCATAATAATTGAAAACTTTGAAATTATTATATTAATAGTGGACTCCAATGTATTTCATGTGTTGATTCTTTGCTTTATGTTAATGCAAATTTATCATTCCTGTCAACTTTTCAAAGCATTTTCCGGGCAAAAGGCCATTGAATCGGTTGCACGAGAAGTCATTGATTCTCAACTTAGGGAAAAGAAATCTATTATGGGATTTGCCGACAGAACCATGGAATTTATTAGACCTTAAGACAAGAATAACCAATGGGAAAAGTGCCATTAATATTCTTGTTGTTACCGAGATTAAGAACTTCCAAGTAGATACAATTTGCCAAAGATCGTGGCAATACCCTTGTAACTGATTACCATTCAAATCAAGAGTTCTCAGTTTATTACCTTTAGCAAATGTTGTAGGGATTGTGCCATGAAGGTTGTTCATCCGTAGATTTATCACACACCAGTGCATGCTAGACTTTCCCAAGCAATTTGGAATAGTGCAAGTTATTATTAGACAAGTGGAGAGCAAAGATTTCTGAGACATTGTAAATCAGAGATGGGATCTGTCCAGTAAATCTATTATTTGACATGAAAAACATATCTACAGTAAATCTAGAATTTTATTCATTAACAAAAAAATAATCTTCTAGAAAATAAATAATTTTATTTTTCTCAAATATTAGTAGATAAATGATACTATTCATTTTAAAAATTAATTTTAAATCAAATTTATTTAAATAATATGTAAACAAAAAATAATCATCTAAAAATATTTCACATCATAATCGGAAACTAAGCCAAAAAGTCAAAGTTGCGTTAATAAATCAAAGTTGCGTTAACCATCGATGTTAAAATTTAAGGATTTAATCTTAGGAATTTTTTAGTGCAAATTATTTGAGATTTTTCTCTTTTAAAAGGGGCGATTACAAATTTAGTTGTGCTTCAGTCGTGTAATTACATTTTCTTGTTCTTTTCTAAATCACGAAAATATAAGATTTATTAAAGTATTTTTTTCCTCTAGAACTTTAAGCTGTTTTTTTTGTTTTTTTTCTTACTATATTTTCAAAATTTGCAGTTTAATTATCCACTTGAATCATATTCAAGTTCATGCTTCTAGAAAGAAAGAAAGAAAAAAAAAAAATCTCAAGTTCCTTAGAGACAAAAATGACACATGCTCTCCTAAAACTGAACAACTTTAGCTGCTTTTGCAAGTTCCAAATTTTCTGCTTCCATGATAATGTTTGGGGACATTTGAGAGACATTCAATGGACAAGTTCCAATTGAAAGTACAACAAGTAATGCTTAAAATTTCATAAAGGTGAAAATGTGGAGACTCTTTAAGTTTTAACTCTACTTTTATGGCCAATTTGACTGGGGTATTAAGGTGGAATTGAATTAATTAATTCTATATAAATAGTTTATTTTATATTTAATTAAAAGATTTATTATTAACATGAAATTAGTATGAGATAAAATTAGCTTTGATATCACAATTTTTGTTCCATCAGGGACAAAATTTATCTCACATCTTTAAAACTATTTTTTACTTTGAATAATAATAATAATAATATATTTAATATAACTATTATAATAATAACGATAATAAGTATCGTAATGATGATAATAATATTGATCATTATAATAATGACAATAAGAAAATTATTTATTATTATAATAAAAAATAATAGTATAATTATATCGATGGTAATTATAATAAAAATACTTAGTTATATCTCACTGTAATTCTATCAGTAAATCAAAAGAATACATAACACTTTTTACTTTTTTTTCTTCATTCTGAGATGTTTAAGCAACTCCCCAAAAAGATCTTCCCAAAAAAGACCATGGTCTAATTCGGGATAACAACTAATTCTTATAATTATTCTTTAGTAGTGATTTAAAAGGGTTTTTAATTATTCTTTGTTTTACTTTACTATAAAATGATTTACTTATTTTTTAGATTTTTTTATTTCACTTCTTTTGCGATGTTATTTTTTAGTTCATCATTGCTGCATTTTCTTGTCAATAGAGTCCCATGATTTCCACTAAAGGAATTATTTTGAAAAGAGCTGAATAGTTGGCCTTGAGGGCACTGGTTGTGGTCCCTTATCTTTGCTGCATTTTCTTGTCAATGGAGATCCCCACAGTTGCGGATTCCTACAGAGGCTACTGTTGGAGGGAAACTTTTATGGAGAGTTTTTAGTGAGCCATCTTCTTTGCAGGCTCAAGTTCTTAAATATATGTGTTTTCCTGATACTAATCTTCTGTTGGAAAATCACTTTCTATGCTCAGGTTGTGATCTTTCCAAACCCTCAAATCCATAATGATTTGTACTAAACAAGAATCAAAACATAAAAGAGAAAACACAAGTAATTGTTATCGAGATTCGACAAATTGCTTACGTCCTCGTGAGCTCCTCCGAGCTCTCTGCACTAAATCAATGGAGTTCTTACAATTACAGTAACATCCCTTCAAGAACCATGTGTTCTTGAAGAATGAGACAAGAGAAAAGAAAAAGATAAGAACTAAGTGTTTCCTTGGAATTTTCCCCAAAAAAATTCCAATTACAAAGCCCTTTAACCCCAATCTTGAATATTCTCTCTCACTAGAAACACCTCTTAAGATTTGAGAGCCTATCTTTTTAAACACCAACCACTCTTGGAATGAGACTTCTTTTTGTGTTTCTTCCTTGGAACTCTTGTTGTTATTGCTCCTAGATGACCCTTTATATAGAGCAATAACTACAATAACCAATCTTAGAGTCAATCTCAACCCTTAGATCTCAAGAACCAAAGAATCATGACTCTCTAAAAGGTCAAAGTGAACCTGTGCGTTTTAATCAAGACCCACGCACCAGCTGAAGAATGTTGAAATCAGGTGTCAGGTGTGCCTCAGGCCGTGGCTCAGAACAGGGCACGTTGCAGCGCACAACAGGGTAAAAGGGCCTGACTTGCTGGAGGCCACGGCGCATAAAGCTTGTGCCGCGGTGCACACCTGCATCTGATGCTGAAATCTTCATCCTTTAATTCTTAGACAAATTCCCAACAAACTCTACCTTTGTCTAAGCAATTAAACCTGAACCCATTTTGCAGAGAACTCAAAATCCAAACTCAACATGAGTCACCACATCATCCGACTCCAATCCTAAGAAGTTCAAGGCAATGATTGGACTTGCTTAGAGGTAAAACTTTAGTGCCTAAATCTGCAGGATTTTGTTCCGTGGCCACCTTATCCATATGAATGCATCATTCCGTAACATTTTCTCGAATGAAATGATACCGAACATCCATATGCTTAGTCCTCTCATGGAACACCAGATTCTTACACAAATTCAACGCACTTTGGCTATCCAAATACACCACCACCTGCTCTTTTAGGACCTTCAACTCTTCCAACAACCCTTTACACCACATAGCCTCCTTAATAGCTTCTGTTGCTGCTACATACCCTGCTTCGGTTGTTAAGATTGCTACCACCAGCTGCAACTGAGCCTTTCAACTTATACAACATCCATTTAAGTTGAAGAAATATGAGGTAAAACGTTTAGATTTGGAGTCCAACGGTCATATTTTTGAACTACTAGTCGACTGGGTCGAGATACCAGTCGACTAGGTTCTCTTGAAAAAATCACGTTTTCAGACCTTCTGGGTATCCAATCGACTGGTATATTTCATCCAGTCGACTGGGGACTTTCTGTCCCTTTTACCAATCCACTGGGTTGATTCATCCAGTCGACTGGGGACTTACTATCCAATTACCAGTCGACTGGGTTGATTCATCCAGTCGACTGGGGACCTTCTGTCCTATATACCAGTCGACTGGTATATGTACCCAGTCGACTGGGTTGTCTTCCAACCCAGTTTTTCTTCTGTTTTTCACAAAAAAAAAACATTTGTTTTAAAATTAACGGTTTTAGAAAACCTTTTGTGTTTGAGCCATTGAACAAGCTAATACCAAAAGTGAGACTTACATTGGTTCTAAACCTTAAGACCTATGCTAGATCTTCAGTCTTCACTTGATACTTGATTTTGTTCAAGTTCTTGCACTTTGTTCCTTGGTTGAATGTGTTTGATCCTTAATACAACTTAGTTTAAACTTGTTAGTTAAATAACAGTTGTGTTTTGCCATCATTAAAATACGGGCGAGGGTCAACAATAGTATTTTTCAATAGTGATGTATGATTCCACTTCACTTCAATTTCATACCACCAAACGCAAAGTTACTGTTTTGTATCAAGCACAGCCATGAGGACTAAACCCAATTGGACAAATGACTAAGACTTTTTTGTGTTTGTTTTTCTATTGACTTGACCTATCCCTTCCAGTTTAGCCCCAGGTTTGGGTTACTAACTTAAATTTCTATATTTCTCAACCTCAAGGGAATTGAAAGCGGATTTTCCAATTGGAAAATATAGTCATGTAGGGCCCAATTTTTGCTGAACTGAATTGACACAAGTTTCTCTTTCGTCCAAAGACTATCACTAGGCTTCATCTGTATTGACCACAATGAGGTAGATTTTGTTAGAAGATAAAAACGTAAAGATCTATCTGAATAACAAAGAATTAACAAAGGCTACTAATCCAAAAAAAGGAAATGTAAAGAAGATTTTGAGTTCCTTGACATAAATCTCTCTAACTTGTGAAA
Source organism: Bretschneidera sinensis (assembly GCA_023935145.1). NCBI lineage: Eukaryota > Viridiplantae > Streptophyta > Magnoliopsida > Brassicales > Akaniaceae > Bretschneidera > Bretschneidera sinensis. Next base: position 152,426,106 of record CM043698.1, read on the forward strand.
TACAAACCATCTAAGACAACTGCATGACCACCCAAAAATTTGATGATGAGTCTTTTCACATTTCCATTTTCTTCTCGCCATGATCTTTCAAATATCATTTTTATTTAGCAATCAGATGAAATCAATGAGCTTGCTAAGATGTTAAAGCCATATGTCTTACCTTTTATTTGGATTGAAAGGAATGAGAGGAAACGGATTTCAACTTATGGAACTTACGGATTTCTAGTCTTCCAGGTGGATTTAGTCACAAGGAAGTGGGAAGAGCTCAATGGAGTGGGCAATAAAGCCCTGTTCCTGGGTAGAAATAACTTGGTGTCTGTTGAAGGAGAGGTTCTTACCTAGTACTGGTTCATGAAAGATATATGATATAAATGTTCATCTCATCATTGAATGGTAAGAGAAAAGAGAGAAAAAGAGTTATTTTCTTTTCATTCAATAGTGAGATTGACCCTTATACTATCTATCGTTCAGAGACCCCGGCTAGACACGAATTTTTCCCATTGAAGCAGCTGATCATTATGGTTGCAAAAGTAACTAGTAACAATCCTTATTCATAGGAAAATCACAAGATAGACTACATGCTAATTGTGAAATAGATCAAGAGGGGGTGTATTGGATCTATAAAGATTTCAACAATAATTAGCAAAAATAACAATTAAAATTAATTGAAGCAGAAATAGCTAAGTGAGTAATGAGTAAGGAAGAGAGAAGAGGGACACTATGTTCATAGTGGTTCGACAATGGATGTGTGTACGTTCATTTTTTTAATAGGCCTCTTGATCGGCAAAACGCAAAGTTACTGTTTTGTATCAAGCACAGCCGTGTGGACTAAACCCAATTGGACAGATGATTTTTGTGTGTTTGTTTTTCTATTGACTTGACCTATCCCTTTCAGTTTAGCCCCAGGTTTGGGTTACTAATTTAAATTTTTATATTTCTCAACCTCAAGGAAATTGAAATCAGACTTTCCAAGTGGAAAATATGGTCATGCAGGGCCCAATTTTTGCTGAACTGAATTGATGTAAAGTTTCTCATTCTTTATACCAAGTTAATAAAAAATTGATTGAAACTTAAATTCTGTTGTGAAAATCATTAAATGTAGCAGAAGGTGCAAATTAAAAATACTTCCAGGTTAACTACTACCATTTACTTCTAATTCCAACATCTATATCACTTTGCTCGTCCAAAGACAATCGCTAGGCTTCATCTCTATAGACCACAATGAGGTAGATTTTCTTAGAAGATAAAAACATAAAGATCTATCTGAATAACAAAGAATTAACAAAGGCTACTAATCCAAAAAAGGAAATGCAAAGTAGATTTTGAGTTCCTTGACATAAGGCTCTCTAACTTGTGAAATACAAACACAGATTGCTGAAGTAGGACATGAAATACAAACATTATTATAAATTAAAAGTGAAAAAAGATGTCTTTGAACCAAGATCATGATTCATGGAACAGAGTGTTGGTCTCAGACAATTATTATAAATCATTCACAACATATACCTTAAAACATCATTCTTCTTCTAGGTCATCTGCCAGCACTATTCTCCGCTCTTTCTGTCTTTTCGAGCTGTTCATATTCAAAAAGCCTCAGGATCAATTTTTATCTTCACATTCCTAACCAAACCCATTTTCAGACTCTTGGGTCATCCTCTTCTTGGTCCCTGTCTTTGATTTCCTTTTCTCACCTTTTGGGGTTGCTTTCTTTCAACCATCCTTACTAACCACAGTGGCTTTCCAGTTGAGAATACAATATATCCCATAGACATTCGAAGCACCAATCCACATTTGTAACCCATCATTGTGATTTTTCAATCAATTACACTCATGAAGTCGTCATCTTGTTCAAATGTTAACAGAACTGGTTGTGGTGACTCATCGTTGCTGCATTTTCTCGTCAATGGACGTCCACAGTCCCAGATTTCAACCATAGGAATTGTTTAGAAAAGTATCAAATTGTCGGCCTTGAGGGATGGTTCCAATGAGATGATTCTGTGAAAGATTTAGTAGGGATAGAAATGTCAAGTCTGTAAGTTGCAGAGTAATCTCCCCAATAAGCTGGATTGAAGATAGATCCAGTGATTCCAGTACCTTCAAATTCCCTAGTAATGTTGGTATATGACCTGATAGGACGTTATGAGAAAAGTTGAGCACCATTAGTGAATTATGGTTTTCAATGGATAGAGGAATTTCTCCTTCAAATCTATTGTTCGACATATCAATGGCGATGAAAAAGAATTGATACTCGACAGTTCAATTTCCAAGTCTTTCATTGTCACTTGCAATGACTCATAATAATTGAAAACTTTGAAATTATTATAATACTAGTGGACTCCCATGTATTTCATGTATTGATTCTTCACTTTATGTTCATGCAAATTTATCATTCCTGTCAACTTTTCAAAGCATTTTTTGAGCAAAAGGCCACTGAATTGGTTGTACGAGAAGTCAATGATTCTCAACTTAGGGAAAATAAATCTATTATGGGATTTGCGGACAGAACCATGAAATCTATTTGATCGCAAGACAAGAATTTAATTATTTTTCTTTTTTGCCATAACAATTTAATTATTTAAAGAATATATAAAAAAAAACGATTCTTCATTTAATAAACGAATAAATTAATGGAAAAGTGCATCAAATTTTGTTGTTGGGCTGTAAAACAGATGCAAGAGTTTGAGATTTTGAGTGCTGCTGAAAACTATGATGATGAAAGAATTGCTGACATTGAGAATCATCTGTCTTTTTCCTTAAAAGTCGCTTTACATTTATTACTTTCTTATTTTTCTTATGATTACAATTAATTATTTAGCACATATTTTATAATTTTCAAAGACAGCTAATAATTTTTTTTATTAAAATGGGCTAATCAATTTTTTATAACAAAAAAAATAGATAATCATTGGTTTATTATAGTATATAGGGATGACAATTTTAAACCTGACCCGCAAGAGGGAGGGTTTAGAGATCATTTATTATTTGATGGATCGATGACGGATGAAAAGATACAAAACTCGATAGAGACGGGAACAGATGAAGATAAAACAGTATCTGACCCGATGGATACCATTTTATTATTTTATATATATTTATAATTATTTCAAAATTAAAATTTTAACTTTGAGTATATATCACCTCTTATAGTCTAAATATATGTTTTTTTATTAAATTAAATGGGTGCGGGTTATTCGATAGGTACTCGTACTCAATGGGGGTGTAGGTGTAGGAAGGATTTGTCTACCCAATGAGTGGGGAAGCGAGCATGAAAGATAATTTTTTTTTTTCACTTGTGCAAGTGGTGAGTGAAGAGTACTCGGTCTAAACCCGTTCCGTTGCCATTCCTAGTAGTATGTTACTATGGTTCACATACAAACTGACAAATTATTTCAACTTAAAATACTATGCAAACTCAATAAATGCTCGTATATTATCCCATTCATTAAAATAATTAAAAGAAATTGCTTGACCTTAAAAAATCGAAAATATTTTTCTTACCATCGATGTTAAAATTTAAGGATTTAAGCTTAGAAATTTTTTGGTGCAAATTATTTGAGATTTTTCTCTTTTAAAAGGGGGCAATTACAATTTATCTGTGCTTCAGTCGTGTAACTACATTTTCTTGTTCTTTTCTAAATCATGAATATATAAGATTTATTAAAGTATTTTTTCCTCTAGAACTTTAAGCTCTTTTTTGTTTTTTTTTTCTTACTATATTTTCATAATTTGCAGTTTAATTATCCACTTGAATCATATTCAAGTTCATGCTTCTAGAAAAAAAAAAAAAAAAATCTTAAGTTCCTTGGAGACAAAAATGAGATATGCTCCCCTAAAACTGAACAACTTTAGCTGCTTTTGCAAGTTCAAAATTTTCTGCTTCCATGATTATGTTTGGGGACATTTGAGAGACATTCATTGGATAAATTCCACTTGCAATTACAACAAGAAATGCTTGAAATTTCATAAAGGTAAAAATGTGGAGAATTTTAAGTTTTAATTCTACTTTTACGGCCAGTTTGACTGGGGTATTAAGGTCATTTCATATGAATAGTTTATTTTATATTTAATTGAAAGATTTATTATTTACGTGAGATTAGTACGCGATAAAATTAGTTTTGGTCTCATAATTTTTGTCCCATCCGAGACAAAATTTATCTCACCTCTTTGAAACTAATTTTTTTTTTTACCTTGAATAATAATAATATATTTACTATAATTATTATAATAATAATGATAATAATTATCGTAATGATGATAATAATATTGATCATTATAATAATGACAATAATAAAAATATTTATTATTATAATAAAAATAATAGTATAATTATATCGATGATAATAATAATAAAAATGAAAATAGTGAAATTTTAGGGTGTGAAGAAATTCATGATTGTTAAGGATGATAAATAGTGTTAGATTATTTTGGTATTTAGACTTTTTATTATATTTTAGTGCTAGTACAGTAATATCATGAAGACATGAACCAAACATAAGATTAAAGTAATACCTGTTTAATCTTAGTTATATCTCACTCGAATTCTATCAGTGAACCAAAATGATCCTTAATACTTTTTACTTCCTTTTTTTTTTCATTCTGAGATGTTTATATTGCTTTTTTTAGTGATTATGTTTGGGTAACAGTTTTCAGTTTTCTGATGTTTTCTGAAGAAAATATGTTTGAATAATTGTAACTTGAAAATTGCTTCAAAAACAGAAAACAATAAATTGTTGTTTGGATAATTTTATTCTTAAAACTGTTTTGATACACATTGTAATTATTTTTAGTTTTGAGTTTAAATTTAAAATTTATATTAATTTTATTTCTCATATTTACAAAATATTTAAAAATAATTAATATTATTTTATTTTTAAAATTTCAATATTTTTTATATATCATAGAGGAATAATGAAATAGATAAGTGAACACTGATTTTATGACTATTTTTCAAAAATTATGTCAGGAAACACCAATTTGGAGTTTTCAAAAAACAGTTTTTGAAAACTAGTTTTTTGAAAATTGTTTTCAAAAATTACTTTTGAAAACTATTTGCCAAACATAAAAAAGAGTTTTTGTTAACCTAAAACAATCATGCCCTTAAATAATATTTAAGCAACTCCCCAAAAAAGACCATGGTCTAATGGTTGTGCAAAGTAACAAGGACAACAAGTATAATTAAAATTTTAGATTTCCTCTTTCCTAAAGCATATGTGCCTCATAACTACTATTTTTTTTTTATTATTGTTAAGTAGTGATTTAAAAGGGTTTTTAATTATTCTTTGTTTTACTTTATTATAAAACGATTTACTTATTTTTTAGATCTTTTTATTTCACTTCTTTTGCGACGTTATTTTTTATTTCATCATTGCTGCATTTTCTTGTCAATGGAGTCCCATGATTTCCACTGTAGGAATTATTTTGAAATGAGCCGAATTGTTGGCCTTGAGGGCACTGGTTGTGGTCCCTTATCATTGCTGCATTTTCTTGTCAATGGAGGTCCCCACTGTCACGGATTCCTACAGAGGCTACTGTTGAAGGGAAACTTTTATGGAGAGTTTTTAGTGAGCCATCTTCTTTGCAGGCACAAGTTCTTAAATATATGTGTTTTCCTGATACTAATCTTATTAAAGGGCATTATATTTCTTTATTTCCTGCTTCAGGTAAACTCATTTGGGCACTGAATCATTCTGGTAAGTTTTCTGTTAAATCTGTTTTTCCTTCTTATGCTACTATAATCTTCTGGAAAATTGTCACTAAGAAATAAATTTATATTCCAGAATGAATCTATTATAATATAAATCGTTTATTATTAACTGTTCAGACACTAGTCTTAAGTTTGCGTAATTTACTTTCCATCCTGAGCTATGTTGTTGTGATAGTCATTGATGCATAATCGTCTAAGATTTATAGATTTTTTGGCATTATGGTTGTGATAACCATTGTTGCTATATATTCCCCCTTTCTTATTTCTTCTTTGCAATGTTGTAGACACAGACTCTGTCTGATCAGGAAGACAGCAGGAAATTTTACTGATATTGAAGTCTGAAAAAGAGGAGAAAACAACTGAAAATAGTGAAGCTAAAAGTTCATAGTAACACCACACTGTGTGCTCTCATGAACACAGAACCTAAGAGCAAACATTATTTCTAGTCTGCTATTAGTAAGTATTAAGATATCTTCATTGCTCGTCCAGTAACTAGCTGTAGCAAAAACCAGAAATTATCATGTAATTGAAGCTAAAGGACATGTGATTTGGAATCTTGTAAATATGAGGAATAGCACTGCTTACCATGCATTCACTGATTTCTTCTTCCTGCGTCTACAAGTCTTTTTTCTCTCCTTTCTATTCCATTTTCCTTTAACCATCCTCACTAGCCATTTAGGCCTCCCTGTTGAAAACACACTATACCCTGTAGATAATCCAATCACAATTCCACACCCATATCCCATTAATGCAAATTTCCAGTTGATTTCGCTTTCAGAATCATCATCTTCTTGGGATACTTCTGGTTGTGGTGGTGATCCCTTATCGTCTTTGCTTTTCTTTGACAATGGAAACCCACACAATCCCAAGTTTCCACTAAATGAGTCGTTTTCAAATGTATTGAACTGACTGCCTTTAGGTATCGGTCCAGCCATCTGGTTCTGTGAAACGTTGAAAACTGAAAGAGATGTAAGATTGGCTAATTGAATAGGAATCTCCCCCGTGAGCTTGTTCCAAGAGAGGTCTAACCATTCAAGGTTGCTCAAATGTCCTAGCGATGCTAGGATGCGGCCTGTAAATCTATTATGAGAAAAGTTGAGCCCACGAAGCGAACTAAGATTTCCGATAACTTCAGGAATCTCTCCTTCGAACCTGTTATTCGATAAATCAAAAGCTGTGAATATGGTCAGGATCTTCACCAGTTGAGTCTCCAATCCTTTCATTGTTACCATCACGGAATCTTGATAATATTGTAACGACCCATCCCAGGTTGGCCACCCCTGGACGGTGTCATCACATTTTGAAAATCCAAGCACGACACATATATGCAACAATAAATATAATACTACCAGATTTTTTTTTTTTTTTAACAGGAGAGGTAAACAAGTCTGATATTCACTTAAACATAAAATACATAAATGCATGAATATTTACAATAAAATTTTTACAAGTCTTTAACTCGATTGTCTGAGGATATTAACACGTACTTGGCTTACAGAAAAAGATCTCGACTGATTCTCAACCCACCAGACTATTTATCTTGACTGCTACCTGAAATTATTGAACAGTGAGGAGTGAGCTTCACAAGCTCAGCGAATTAAATTTACTAAAAGTATTTCAAATTCCATCAATAATCCTTTAATATTAAAAATTATTTTTCGCATAACCTGATGACAACTTTCTACTATCAATCTCTTCTTCTCAATCATTGGTTCACCTTAAGACTATCAATTATTTCCTAATTACCTCGTAATGAGGTTCATATCAAAAAGTCCATCATTTAGATAAGTCTTATCACTGTCTTTTTATATGAAACTCAACCTTCTATAATTAAATTCACAAAAAGTAACACATCTCAGCATCTCGAAAATCTCATCATTATAGCTATCTTTTTTTTTTATGAGACCCAGCCATCTATAATTTAATTCACAAATAATATACCACATCTCAGCATTTCAAATAATGCAACGATAATTAAAACAGATGCAAATGCATGAATGATTATGATGGGAACGTCATCCCACCTGTCGACAGGTTATTATTATCTTAGACCAGCTGCCCTCCCGGTTCTTTTATTCTCATCAGACCGGCTGCCTTCCCGGTTAATTCCAGCATATACCGGCTGTCACAGTTATTTCATTAGACCGGCTGCCTTCCCGGTTCTTTCGGTTATATTATTAAAAGCATTTGCGCATGAACAATGATATGAAACAGTAATATAAACAGTAATATAAAAACAATATAAAGATTCAAACTACTTAATTTGGCTATCCTGATTATCCACAAATTTTATATAACAAAGTTTCTTTAAAAATTTCTTACATCAAATCATCCTGATTTTTATCAGATTATATAAAAATTCTACTAAATTCTCTCTTCCCAAATCACATCAAATAATCAATTAAAGTCTGTCAAGATCCACTAAATTTCATCTCAAATCATCCACCAAAATTTGTCAAGATCTACTAAAATTCACCTCAAATCATCCACCAAAATTTGTCAAGATCTACTAAAATTCATCTCGTCATAACTCGTATTAAAACATCAATATATCTCATTAATAATTTATTTATTGCTTTTATTCTCAAATAAACTTATGATTTCTAAAAAAAAATATTATCTCTCACCGAAAAATATTTCTACATGTATAAATTTTCTATCATACCCATAAATCAATTTTTCATCTATCACCCAAGCATACTTAATAATTTAAAATTAATATTATCACCAAATAATTGATTTTTCATTTAGACTACTTAAAGTAAATCCAACTCACCACGTAGCACTTTAAAGCTACTCGTGGGTCACCTCTGTGCCTTTCCCGATCTTCCTCGAATTTTCTCCCGATTGTTGACTACCAACACTTGACATAATATTAGAATTTAAATTTCTTATTATTTCTTCTTTTCTCCATAAACTACACAGTTTGAAAATTTTCTATTTTAACCTCCTGAAACTTTCATAAATGATAAAATAACATTACCTTATTGCCTTTTGCTATTTTGATAGCTTCTCGAAATATTTTCGAAAATACTCTCAAAATCTTGTTCCTCCCACCTTTCTTTAAATTTCCAAGTGTTTTAAGAACACAGATGAAATATTTGGAACTAATCAAAAATTCTTTCGCGTACTCTGCTTGAACCTATTGTACATATTTATAGAGGAGAGTTTGGGGCTGAAAACTTCAGCAGCCCCTCTCATATTGATTTCCATGATTGGGAGAGTGGGAGGTGGCATGATAATTGCCAAAAAGAATGATGACTAAGAAACATAATAATTACACTTTCTCTCCACTTCCACACTAAGCTACAAAATGAAATAATAATAAAAAAAAACACAATAATTGTCTTTTGAAAACACTCACTCGGTTGGCAGCCCACGAGTTCACTGTTCACATTTGACTTTTTTTTTTTTTTTTTAACTTTTCAACCTTTGTCTCCTTCCAATCTCATTCAGCCTTCTGGAATTTAACTCTTTGTCAAATTTATTAAAAATACACATTTACCTTATTATAAAAATACGGGTATTACAAATATCTCCTCCCCATATATTGCAGTACTGTAGATTTATCTTCATTCACCATCATCAAAGCCTTGAAGTTTTTGACGTATTTAATTGGCAACAGACCAGTGAAGTTATTGTAAGCAAGGTCTATGATTCGCAGCTTACGAAAGGGAAATGTTGTAAGGGAATCATTTATAAGACCGTGAAATCTTTTTGATCGTAAGACAAGAATCTACAGCTGGGATAGTCCTTCCAACCAATAGGGAAACGTATCATCTATCACATTGTTACCAAGATCAAGAACCTCTAGCCTGTTACAGTTGAATAGAGATCGCAGTACTAGCCCTTCCAATCTATTTCCATTGAAATTAAAACTCCTCAAGTAATTACCCTTGGCAAATGTGTCAGGGATGGCACCTTGGAAGTTGTTCATCCTCAGATCCAAGACTGAAAGTGATGCAGGAGGATCCGAGTCAGATGATGCTGAGTTGTCAGATAACACGTTGTTGGCACTGAGATACCTTGAGTTGGCAGATTAGCACAAAAATTGCAGGTGGACTACCTAGAACAGTTGACTGCTGTTGATTCTGTTTTAGGCCTTCAAATTTGCAGTTTTCAGTTTTAGGAAACTTTCCATTTGCAATTTCTTTTTGTATTCAAGTTAGAATTGACTGCCGTTGATTCTACCTTAATACAATCGCTTAATTTTAGTAATTTCCTTAGTTTTCCCACGGATTATGTTTTCGGGGATTTTTTTCTTTTTTTGCTTTGACCTTATAAATAAGGAGGCCACATATGGAAAAGATGGATTATCATTATTATTGGTATTTGTATAATTTTAAATTAGACATCAGAGTTGTTTCTCTGTGTTTTTAAGGTTTTTCTTGTGTTTCTTCCCTGTGAAATATCTACCAAAACTAGCCTGCAGAATAATCGCTATTCTGCTCGGCATTAGTTGGTATCAGAGCTTCAGCATCTTCCTGGGGTGAGATTTCATCAGTTTCCATGGCTGGTGGTCATGCTCGTGGTCGTGGTCGTCGCGGGCAGGTTCCGAAGGAGGAAGCCCCACATCGTGATAGTAACATTCAGGATGCAATGATTGAGGATTTACAGAGGCAAGTCGTAGAGTTAACCCAGCGTCTAGCGGTGCGGAATTTCGGTGATCATGAGACGAAAGATCACGATTTCGATTCCAGTTTCGAAAACCCGTATCACAGTCCTGGTCGATTTAGGGAGCACCATGGTTGGGAGGATCATTATGAAGACCTTGGATTCAGAGTGGATCTGCCCGAGTTTTTTGGTACGTTACAGGCCGAAGGATTTGTCTATTGGTTGAATGAAGTATAGTGTATTTTCGAGTATAAAGAAGTCCCATATCGTGTCAAAGTGAAACTGGTCGCCATCAAACTCAAAGGCAGAGCATCTGCGTGGTGGGAGTAATTGAGGTGCTCACGCGATCGGCAGGGCAAGGCCAAGATCACAGATTGGGAGAAGATGAAGGGTCACTTCCTTCCTTTCAGCTACACTCAAACCTTGTTTCAGTGACTTCATTCGTTAAGGTAAGGCACGAGATCGGTGGATGATTACACGAGGAGTTCTATCGATTGATAGCCCGATATGACTTATCCGAGATAGAGGAGCAGATGGTGGCACGGTATTTAAGGGGATTACGACAGCCCCTGCAGGATATCCTCAGCCTTCACTCGCTTTGGACCGTTTCTGAAGCATACCAGCGTGCACTTGCGGTGGAAAAACAGCAGAACAAGAGGCCAATGAACCGAAGCAACGATCAAAGCAGTCGGCCAGTTCGCCCTCAATAATTTCGTCCTGCCCAGTAGCCACCCCAAGGTAACCCTAGCTCAAATATTAGATGTTTCAGATGTGGTGAACAGGGACATAAATCGATTGAGTGCAGGAAGCCTGCTAGTCAGAAGGGCAAAAATCTCCTAATTGAGGATGACATGCTAGACGAAACTGAGGAGATTGGAGAGCCTATATATGATGATGATGAAGATGGAGATGTGTTGTATAAAGATGGCCATGAGACTCTGGTCGTTCGTAAGAGTCTACTGACCCCCAAGGGCGATTCAGGGGACGATTGGTTGAGAACCAATATTTTCCATATAACCTGCACAGTTGCCGATAAAGTCTGCAAGATGATCATTGATAGTGATAGTTGTGAGAATATAATGTCTGAAGAGACTGTCCAAAAACTGCAGTTGAAGACAGATCGTCATCTTAAGCCGTATAAATTGTCGTGGCTTAATAAAGGCAGTGAGGTAACAGTAGATAGGTGATGCCTAGTGTCTTTTTCGATTGGTAGGAAATATTTTGATAATGCTTGGTGTGATGTTGTGTCTATGGATGCTTGTCATGTATTGTTAGGCAGACCTTGACAGTATGATCGCAGTGTTATTCATGATGGGCGGAAAAATACATATTCCTTTAGCATCAAAGGGAAGAAGATTGTGTTGGCACCTTGTCGGGAAGGAACCACTCCTACCCTGGTAGCTAATAATACTAATCTACTTTCGATGTCTAGGTTTTTAGCTGAGATTGAGCGTGGAGACGTGGTCTATGTTCTGCTGCCTTGTAGGAATAGTGCAGCATACATGAATCCAGATTTACCAACAGAGGTGCAGCAGCTGCTAGCAGGGTTTTCTGACCTGATGCTAGAGGATCTTCCTCCTGGGTTGCCGCCTGATATCTTTAATATGAAACACCTGAGTCCTTGTTTTGTGGATTCCGATGAAGCTATTGTGACCTTGAAGACAAATTGTTTCCAACCCGTGGCTACTGATGCAGGAGGATCCGAGTCAAATGATGCTGAGTTGTTAGATAACATGTTGTTGGCACTGAGATACCTTGAGTTGGCAGATCAGCGCAAAAATGGCAGGTGGACTACCTAGAACGGTTTATTACTGTTGATTCTGTTTTAGGCCTTCAAATTTGCAGTTTTCAGTTTTAGGAAACTTTCCATTTGCAATTTCCTTTTGTATTCAAGCCAGAATTGACTTCCGTTGATTTTGCCTTAATACAATCGCTTAATTTTAGTAATTTCCTTAGTTTTCCCTCGGATTATGTTTTTGGGGATTTTTTTTTCCTTCTTTTACTTTGACCTTATAAATAAGGAGGCCACATACAGAAAAGACAGATTATCATTATTATTGGTATTTGCATAATTTTAAATTAGACATCAGAGTTTTTTTTTTTTTTTGTTTTTTTAGGGTTTTTCTTGTGTTTCTTTCCTGTGAAATATCTGTCGAAACTAGCCTGCAAAATAATCACTATTCAGCCCGGTGTCAGTTGGTATCAGAGCTTCAGCATCTTCCTAGGGTGAGATTTCATCAGTTTCCATGGCTGGTGGTCGTGGTCGTAGCGGGCAGGTTCCGAACAAGGAAGCCCCACACCGTGATAGTAACGTTCAGGATGCGATGATTGAAGATTTACAGAGGCAAGTCGTACAGTTAACCCAACGTCTAGCAGTGCAAAATTTCGGTGATCGTGAAACGGAAGATCACGATTCCGATTCCAGTTTCGAAAACCCGTATCAAAGTCTTAGTCAATTCAGAGAGCACCGTGGTCCGGAGGATCGTTATGAAGACCTCGGATTCAAAGTGGATCTGCCCGAGTTTTCTGGTACATTACAGGCTAAAGGATTCGTCGATTGGTTGAATGAAGTAGAGCGTATTTTTGAGTATAAGGAAGTCACAGATCGTGTCAAAGTGAAACTGGTCGCCATCAAACTCAAAGGTAGAACATCTGCGTGGTGGGAGCAGTTGAGGTGCTCACGAGATCGGTAGGGCAAGGCCAAGATCACAGATTGGGAGAAGATGAAGGTCCACTTCCTTCTTTTCAGCTACACTCAAATCTTGTTTCAGCGACTTCATTCGTTGAGGCAAGGCACGAGATCGGTGGATGATTACACGGAGGAGTTCTATCAATTGATAGCCCGAAATGATTTATCCGAGACAGAGGAGTAGATGGTGGCACTATATTTAGGAGGATTACAGCAGCCCCTGCAGGATGTCCTCACCCTTCACTCGCTGTGGACCGTTTCTGAAGCATACCAGCGTGCACTTGCGGTGGAAAAACAGCAGAATATGAAGCCAATGAACCGAAGAAGCGATCAAAACAGTCGGCCAGTTCACCCTCAAGAATTTCATCCTGCCCAACAGCCATCCCAAGGTAACCCTAGCTCAAATATTAGATGTTTCAGATGTGGTGAACAGTGACATAAATCGATTGAGTGCAGGAAGCCTGCTAGCCAGAAGAGCAAAAATCTCCTAATTGAGAATGACATGGTAGACAAAACTGAGGAGATTGGAGAGCTTGTGTATGACGATGATGAAGATGGAGATGTATTATATGGAGATGGTCATGAGACTCTGGTCGTTCGTAAGAGTCTACTGACCCCCAAGGGCGATTCAGGGGACGATTGGTTGAGAACCAATATTTTTCACACGACCTGCACAGTTGCCGATAAAGTCTGCAAGATGATCATTGACAGTGGTAGTCTTGAGAATGTAGTGTCTGAAAATACTGTCCAGAAACTGCAGTTGAAGATAGATCGTCATCCTAAGCCGTATAAATTGTCGTGGCTGAATAAAGGCAGTGAGGTAACAGTAGATAGGCGATGCCTAGTGTCTTTTTTAATTGGTAGGAAATATTTTGATAATGTTTGGTGTGATGTTATGTCTATGGATGCTTGTCATGTATTGTTAGGCAGACCTTGGCAGTATGATCGCAGTGTTATTCATGATAGGCGGAAAAATACATATTCTCTTAGCATCAAAGGGAAGAAGATTGTGTTGGCACTTCGTCGGGAAGGAACCACTCCTACCCTGGTAGCCAATAATACTAATCTGTTTTCGATGTCCAGGTTTTTAGCTGAGATTGAGCATGAAGACGTGGTCTATGCTCTGCTGCCTTATGGGAATAGTGCAGCAGACATGAATCCAAATTTACCAGCAGAGGTTCAACAGCTGCTAGCAGAGTTTTCTGACCTAATGCCAAAGGATCTTCCTCCTGGGTTGCCGCCTGATGTCTTTAATGTGAAACACCTGAGTCCTTGTTTTGTGGATTCAGATGAAGCTATTGTGAACTCGAGGACGAGTTCTTTCCAACCCGTGGCGACTGATGTAGGAGGATCCGAGTCAGAGGATGCTGAGTTGTCAAATAACACGTTGTTGGCACTGAGATAGCTTGAGTTGGTAGATCAGCGCAAAAATGGCAAGTGGACTACCTGGAACGGTTGACTGTCATTGATTCTGTTTTAGGTCTTCAAATTTGCAGTTTTCAGTTTTAGGAAACTTTCCGTTTGCAATTTCCTTAGTTTTCCCCCGGATTATGTTTTCGGGGATTTTTTCCTTTTTTTGCTTTGACCTTATAAATAAGGAGGCCACATACGGAAAAGACAGATTATCATTATTATTGGTATTTGTATAATTTTAAATTAGACATCAGAGTTGTTTCTCTATATTTTTAGGATTTTTCTTGTGTTTCTTCCCTGTGAAATATCTGCCGAAACTAGCCTGCAGAATAATCGCTATTATACCCAGCGTCAGAAAGCCAAGGACTAAATTTTACCAAACATTGTGGAAGAATAACACTCAAGTTGTTATTCGACAAATTAAGAACCTCAAGAGAGCTAATTTTGCAAATCAAAGAAGGGATCTCTCCAGAAAATTCATTGTTTGAGACTGCAAAGTAGGTCATGGGAGCTGGTGGAACCAGAAGAGGTCCTTGAAGCAAGTTAGATTGCTAACTTATGAAAATTGTCTCTGTTTCAATACACAGCAAATCTTGCTTTGAACCTCAAATTCTAAGTAAAATTTTGTTTTGTAAGAGTAAATTAGTATTGGAGATATTGACTCTTGACAGCACTATAGTAAGTTAGTAACCAATAATTGTAGGTGTTTGTTGGTGCTAAACCTAGACTTTCATCGAATAAGTGCAGAGTGTTCCTTAGCTTCGGCTCTGACATAGCTACGGTGGTGATTACTTCAGATTCACTCCATGTGTTGAGCCTAATGCTTCCTAACGGGTATGTGGAGTAGCCTACCTACTTACCCATTTCTTGACCCAAAAAAAAAAATCAATAAGAAAGATTACATGAAGTTAAGAGCTCAACTGTTTGTTTAAAAAAGAGCTAAAAACTGGGTAAATTTTTTTGTTAGATTCCTAGCTCATACCCAACGAAGCAACAAGTTTTTTTTCCCCATGTTATGGACTCCTTTTGGAATCTCAAGTTTTGCAAGTTCTCCCTATCCTTCTTAACTTGCTTGTTGGGGGTTAAAAGTTGAAGTAAACACATGCTAGTGACATATAGGCACGTACAGACAAAAAAAAAAAAGTTACAATAATATCTTCTTCAATCAGATTTTGCCTGAATTATACATTTGGACAATTATTACAAAGCATTTGCTACAAATACCTTAAAACATCATTCTTCTTCTGGCTCATTATTCTTTGCCTTTTCGCCTTTTCAGGTTGCTCACATTCAAAAACCCTTAGGAACAATTTTTGTCTTGACATCCCCGGTCAAATCCATTTTCAAACCCTAGGGTCATCCGCTTCTTGGATTTTTTCTTCCGTCGTGTCTTTGATTTGCTCTTCTCACCTTTTGGCGTTGCTTTCTTTCAACCATCCTTAATAACCACTGTGGCTTTCCAGTTGAGAATACAATGTATCCCATAGACAATCCAACCACCAATCCAAATCCATAACCCATCATGGTGATTTTCCAACCAAATCTAATAGTAGACTCATCATCTTGTTGGAATGTTGACAGCATTAGTTACGGTGCCTCATTGTTACATTTTCTTGTCAATGGAGCTCCACACAATCCCAAATTTCCACTGTAGGAATCATTTAGAAAAGAACCAAATTTTCAGCCAAAAGGAATGGCGCCTGTGAGATGATTCTGAGAAAGATTTAGTATGGAAAGAAATGTCAAGTTCGTCAATTGCACATGAATCTCTCCAATAAGCTGATTTGAAGATAGATCCAGTGATTCCAGTACCGACAAATTCCCTAGTGATGTTGGTATATGGCCCACTAGACAGTTATAAGAAAAGTTGAGAACTCTAAGTGAATTGAGCTTTCCAACAGATCAAGGAATCTCTCCTTCAAATCTATTGTTTGAGATATCGATGGCTGTGAAAATGGAATTGATACTTAAGAGTTTGATATCTAAATCTTTCATCGTCACCATCATCGAGTCTTTATAAAAGGAACTGAATAAGTAGAATCCCATGTATTTCAGCTTCACTTTACTTTCATTAACATTCATTATTCCTGTCAATTTTTCAAAGTACTTTCCCAGCAAAAGACCAGTGAATTGATTGTAAGAGAGGTCAATGATTCTCAGCTTTGGGAAAGGAAATCTAGTTTTGGATTTGCCGACAGTACCATGGAATCTATTAGATCGCAAGACAAGAATTCGTAACTCCGTAAGAGATTCTAACCAGTGGGGAAAAGTGTCTCTAATCTTATTGTTACCAAGATTAAGAACTTCCAAGTAGCTACAATTGACCAAAGATCGCAGCAATGACCCTTCCAACTGATTTCCATTCAAATCAAGACTTCTCAGCATGTTACCCTTTGCAAATGTTGTAGGGATAATTTCATGAAAGTTGTTCATCCCTAGATTTAACACTTGCAAGGATTCACTAAGGTTCCCTAAACAAGTTGGAATGGCGCCACTTAAGCTATTATTAGACAAGTCAAGAACAGTGAGGTATGAGAAGTTGCAAAGGAGAGATGGGATTTGTCCTTGAAGCAAGTTGGAACCAAGATCAAGATAGTATAGATTTGTCATTTGAATTGGAAATTGCTCCATACTGGTAAGAAAATTATGAGAAAGATCTATAGCCATCAATTGCTCCTTCCCCGTATCCCAGAACCATGTCGGCACCTCCCCATGAATTTTGTTGTTGGAGAGATATAAACCAAACAACACATTTTGGGTTCTCAAAAAGCCTGGGAACTCACTTATGTTGCAGGAAGACAAGCTCAATTGATAAAGCTTTGGCCAGATAGAGTAGCTACTGTTGGTGATCACAGATAAACTGTTATAAGAAAGATCAAGCATTGTGAGGTTTTTGAGCTTTGAAAACAAGTCCAGCTCTATAGTTCCACTCAAGTTATTTGAAGAAAGTAAAAGGGCAATAAGGTTTGATAGTTGCACGATTGATCTAGGAATTTGGCCATGCAAATTATTATTGTCGAGGTTAATACAATATAAAGGAATGGAGTGAAATTCAGGGATTTGGCAAGTGAATTGGTTATGTGAAAGATATAACAACTTCAATGATGGTAGAGTAAACAAACAAGATGGGATTGAACCATTGAGCTGGTTATACCGTAATGAAAAGCGGGTCAGATTTGAAAGGCCACACATGAAATGAGGAAGGAACCCTGTTAGTTGATTATATCCAAAATCAATATGAGAAAGTTTTGTGAGATTGAATGGAGATTGTGGCTACTGACCTGTTAAGTTGTTACCTTGGAAATGAAGAATGGTTAATTTGCAAAGTTTACCAAAAACATCCGGAATCTGCCCTTCGAAGTTGTTACTTGAAAGATCTAAATGAGTGAGCTGCTCAAGGTTCCCAAGTGAAGCTGGAATTGACCTTTTGAAGTTGTTCCTTGAAAGATCTAAATGAGTTAGCTGCTCAAGGTTCCAAAATGAAGCTGGAATTGACCCTTTGAAACTGCATCTAAAAAGAGCAATGTACTTCAAGGATTTTGAATTGCCAATAGAATCAGATAATTCTCCAGAGAAGTTCGTAGAAGAAAGATCCAATAGCTTTATGGGGCTTGTCCAGTTTGACTTGGGAAGATTACCTGTGAGAAGAAAGTTGCCTGATAAGCTGAGCTCTTCCAAGCATGGAAGGTGAAAAAATCTTCGGAGAACATCCCTCCAAGTCTACTGTCTCGAAGACTCAGAGACCTTAATGATGAAAAATTCAGCAACAAGGAAAAAAGCTTGATCGAAGACATATCTACAGAGTCAAGAACAAGGTTTCTTATATTGGTGATATTTTGTGTGAGAGTTTCGAAACTTTCTCTATCAAGTTGCAATCCATTATGGGAGAGATCAAGTAGAGTTAGCTTGGACAAATGAGAGACTTCAGAAGGCACTTGACCAGAAAATCCTGAACTAGAGAGGTTGAGATGAGTTAAACTCACAAACCCACCAAACTCCGATGAGATTGGAGAGCCAAAAAAATCGTTGTACACGAGGTTGAGCCTCTTAAGGTGTCGAAGGAGAGGGAGGCTACTATTGGAGGGAAATTTTTCGTAAAGTCAACTGCAACTGAGGTCCAGGCCAATCACTTGGCCTGTCAATCTATCACATGTAACACCATCCCAGGAGCAGCAATCTGTACCCTCCTTCCATGACTCCGTCTTTGGATAAGAAGTAATACCATGAAGTAAATCACAAAAGAAATTGGACGAATATTTGTCTATGGAGAAGGTGTTTTTGAATTGGAGCAAGGCAAAGCTCTGGTCTTGAGGGCACAGTTGTTGTGATGAAGTGGGAGAAGAAGATGACAAGAAAGATGATGAAGAAATAACTTGTAAATGAAAGAAGATGAAGATGAGAAGGGAAACAACTTGATGGAACCAAATCAACTTCCCCATTATTTTATGAGGCTGGAAAAGAGTTAAAATGTGATTGTCGAGAAAGGGATGTAAGTGGACATAAATTTTTATAGGCTTCCAAGTAAATGCTAAGTCTTCCTTGCACCTTAAAAGTCTTTCTGGAGACCTTGTAAGTCGTTTTTTGGTTTGATTAATAATTTTCAACATTAATAATTTAACCTTCATTTCATGGAATACTGTCTAGTAAGCAACTTTGGCCCAGTTTTGGATGGGATAAGCATGCATTTTAGTAACTATTACAACCCAAATTTGCAAATCTGCAAATTTGAGGATCCAAGTATATGAGAATCTACATCAGCATAACAAATATGTTTTTAAAAATTGTATAATTCAGATTTGATTGTTGATTATATTAAGAAATTTTAAAACTAAATACTTTAAAACAAAATTAGTAAATGGCAAGTCTTTTTTTAATCCAAGCATAAGCCTGAGGACTAGGCCGAATTGGACCGATGACTTGACCATGGTCTTGGTCTACAAATATAAAACCTCCTATATTCCTCGTAGGAACTCAAAGGGAATTTTTCAATTGGAAAATATTGTCATGCAGGGCCCAAAGGTTACATATACAAAATTAGAAATGGTTATGCCAGGAAAATCTCATAGGTGACAAATGCTAATGGAGGGGCACATGTGCTTCTTTTTTTTTTTTTTTTCTGTTTTCTAAATTAATGCTTTGTTCAAGGAAATGGATTTTCCAAGGACAATATTTCCTTTCACATTCCTTTTTGTTAGTCACAGGTAAAGTCACACTACCAAGAGATTAGAGAGCATAAAATATTCACAATCCCAGCTACTTTGATGATGAGTCATTTCACATTGCCATTTTTCTTCTCGCCATGATCTTCCCAATATCATTTTTATTTAGCAATAAGATGAAATCATTTTTATTTATGGAACTTACGGATTTCAAGTCTTCCAGGTGGATTTAGTCACAGGGAAGTGGGAAGAGCTCAATGGAGTGGGCAATAAAGCCCTTTGCTTGGGTACAAATAATTCGGTGTCTGTTGAAGGAGAGTTTCTTACTTAGTACAAGTTCATGAAAGATATATGACATAAAAATTCATCTCGCCATTGAATGACAAGAGAAGAGAGAGAGAAATAGATATTTTCTTTTCATTCAATAGTAAAATGGACTTCTATGCCATGTATCGTTCATGGACCCGAACTTGACAAGAGTTTTTCCTGTTGAAATAGCTGATTATTATGGTTGCGAAGGTAACTAATAACAATCTTTCTTCACAGGAAAATCACAAGATAGACTACATGCTAGTTGTGAAGTAGATCAAGATGGAGTGTGAATTGGATCTAAAAAGATTTCAAGAATAATTAAAATTAGTTGAAGTAGAAACAGCTAAGCGAGTACTAAGTAAGGAAGATAGAAGAGGAATACTAAGTTTATAGTGGTTTGACAGGTACCAAATTGACATTTACATTGAATAAACGGCTTTGGTTTGATCTTTTTGAAAGTTTAAACACAAGCATTATTGCTATAAAATTTCTAGTGAAAGTTTAGTTTAAAGCCTTGTTAAGCGAATTGTATCGTTAGTAAAAGGATTTTGATTTTATCGGTTATAACTGATTTTGGATTACAATCATTGAATTAAAAATATATTTTGATATTTTTAAATAAATAAATATAATTATTTATTTTAGTTTATCAATTTAACGACTATTAATTAAAACAGATATCAATTTTAATTTTAATTATAAATTTCATTTCGTTTTAAATAAAATGATTGAAAACAATATACTAAACCAAACTTAAATTGAAATGCTTCATTTAAATAGGTAATGGAAACAAGAGACGAAACGGAATTTAGGATCTCGGTGGTAACTTACAAAATCAACGCCCTTAAAAAAAAAAACCAGTTTACCTACCCCAACTAAAACCTCACCTAATGAATCTAGTCTCACAGGTGTACCATATTATTTTAAACACCCCACTGGGATGTAGAGAGAAAGCAACCTTAACGTTATCCCCATTTCCTTGAATGATCATTATTACTTCATGCTGTAATTAACATTTGATAGCTTTTTTTTTAAATTATATATTCAAAGGCAGAAGGAAAATCTGATAAAGCCTACCTCACCTTGGTCTTTGAGAGGGTCCCCCTAAACATTCCTCTGGTAAGCGTGCTGGGAAATCTACACCTAGTCAATCCCTCCAACAAGAATATGGTCTCTTTTGCTACTACTACAGTAGCATATTTTACCTGTGCTGGTCGATTGGTCAGTCAATTGGCTCATTCTTTTCTGTTAGCAAAATTTGTACTTTATTCTTTATATTCTGCAATCATTTCTCAGATATCAAATTTTCTCAAAATAGATATAAGTTGAAAGTGATCCACTTGTCATAAATAAACTGTCAAATAGTCATGGTAAAGAGAAGATCAATTTTTATACAGTAAAAAATTATGCAGTAAAGCATGCAGTGCACATAGAGTGTCAAAGTATAGTGTCTCAAAAAGAGTGTTGTGTATGGTGTGCCAAAAAGTATAGCGTGTGCAAAATAAGCTTGAGTTCATGTAAGAGACAAACACTTGAATAAAGTGTGAGGTGTGGTAAGCTATTGTAGTAGGAAGATACAAAGCCTTAGTGTAAAAAAGACATTTTTGTAATAAAAAAAAAAGGAAAGAAATCAATAAGAAAGATTACATGGAGTTAAGAGCTCAACTGTTTGTTTAAAAAAGACCAAAAAACTAGGTAATTTTTTTTATATACTCATCGAAGCAATGAGGTTTGTTTTTCCCTGTTATGGACTCCTTTTGGAATCTCAAGTTTTTCTGCAAATGCAAGTTCTCTGTGTTTCT
The DNA here is from genome assembly GCA_023935145.1 of Bretschneidera sinensis. Classification (NCBI taxonomy): domain Eukaryota; kingdom Viridiplantae; phylum Streptophyta; class Magnoliopsida; order Brassicales; family Akaniaceae; genus Bretschneidera; species Bretschneidera sinensis. The sequence continues at coordinate 152,447,799 of CM043698.1, forward strand.
TCTTAACTTGGTTGTTGGGGGTTAAAAGTTGAAGTAAACACATGCTAGTGATATATAGGTACATACAGACCAAAAAAGTTACAATAATATCTTCCTCAACCAGATTTTGCCTAAATTATATATTTTCTACGAATTTTTTTCTAGAGAATCATAATTACCTGTTAACCAGCTTGCTAAAACATTTGAACAATTATTACAAAGTATTTGCTACAAATATCTTAAAACATTATTCTTTTCCTTTTCGCCTTTTCATGTTGTTCACATTTGAATAGCCGTAGGAACAATTTTTGTGTTGACATCCCCAGTCAAATCCATTTTCAGACCATTGGGTCATCCTTTTCTTGGATTTTTTCTTCCGCCGTGTCTTTGATTTGCTCTTCTCACCTTTTGGCGTTGCTTTCTTTCAACCATCCTTACTAACCACTCTGGCTTTCCAGTTGAGAATACAATGTATCCCGTAGACAATCCAAGCACCAATCCACATCCATAACCCATCATTGTGATTTTCCAGCCAAATCTAATCGTAGACTCATCGTTGGAATGTTGATGGCACTGGTTGTGGTGCCTCATTGTTACATTTTCTTGTCAATGGAGCTCCACACAATCTCGAATTTCCACTGTAAGAATCATTTAGAAAAGAACCAAATTGTCGGCCTTGAGGGATGGGGCCTGTGAGATGATTCTGAGAAAGATTTAGTATGGAAAGAAATGTCAAGTCCGTCAATTGCACAGGAATCTCTCCAATAAGCTGATTTGAAGATAGATCCAGTGATTCCAGTACCGACAAATTCCCTAGTGATGTTGGTATATGGCCCGCTAGACAGTTATGAGAAAAGTTGAGAACCCTGAGTGAATTGAGCTTTCCAACGGATCGAGGAACCTATCCTTCAAATCTATTGTTTGACATATCGATGGCTGTGAAAATGGAATTGATACTCAAGAGTTCGATATCTAAATCCTTCATCGTCACTATCACCGAGTCTTTATAACAGAAATTGATATAGTAGACTCCCATGTATTTCAGCTTCACTTTACTTTCATTAACATTCATTATTCCTGTCAACTTTTCAAAGTACTTTCCAGGCAAAAGACCATTGAATTGATTGTAAGAGAGGTCAATGATTCTCAGCTTGGGGAAAGGAAATCTAGTTTTGGATTTGCCGACAATACTATGGAATCTATTAGATCTCAAGACAAGAATTCGTAACTCCGGAAGAGATTCTAACCAGAGGGGAAAAGTGTCACTAATCTTATAGTTACCAAGATTAAGAACTTCCAAGTAGCTACAATTGACCAAAGATCGCGGCAATGACCCTTCCAACTGATTTCCATTCAAATCAAGATTTTTCAGCTTGTTACCCTTTGCAAATATTGTAGGGATAATTCCATGAAAGTTGTTCATCCCTAGATTTAACACTTGCAAGAATTCACTAAGGTTCCCTACACAAGTAGGAATGGCGCCACTTAAGCTATTATTAGACAAGTCAAGAACAATGAGGTATGAGAAGTTGCAAATGAGAGATGGGATTTGTCCTTGAAGCAAGTTGGAACCAAGATCAACAAAGTTTAGACTTGTCATTTGAATTGGAAATGGCTCCGTACCGGTAAGAAAATTATGAGAAAGATCTATATTCATCAATGACTCCTTCCCCATATCCCAGAACCATGTAGGCACCTCCCCATGAATTTTGTTGTTGGAGAGATACAAAATTGACAACATATTTTGGGTTCTTAAAAAGCCTGGGAACTCACTTATGTTGCAGGAAGACAATCTCAATTCATAAAGCTTTAGCCCGACAGAGTAGCTACTGTTGGTGATCACAGATAAACTGTTATAAGAAGGATCAAGACTTTCCAGGCTTCTGAGCTTTGAAAACAAGTCAACCTCTATAGTTCCACTCAAATTATTTGAAGAAAGGAGAAGGTTACTAAGGTTTGATAGTTGCACGATTGATCTAGGAATTTGGCCATGCAAATTATTATTCTCAAGGTCAATATACTCTAAAGGAATGGAGTGAAATTCAGGGATTTGGCCAGTGAATCGGTTATGTGAAAGATATAACCACTGCAACGATGGTAGAGTAAACAAACAAGATGGAATTGAACCATTGAGTTGGTTATACCATAATGAAAAGTGGGTCAGATTTGAAAGGCCACACATGAAATGAGGAAGGGACCCTGTTAGTTGATTATATCCAAAATCAATATGAGAAAGTTTTGTGAGATTGAATGGAGATTGTGGCAACTGACCTGTGAAGTTGTTATGTTGGAAATTAAGAAAGGTTAATTTGCTAAGTTTACCAAAAACATCCGGAATCTGCCCTTCGAAGTTGTTAATTGAAAGATCTAAATGAGTGAGCTGCTCAAGGATCCCAAGTGAAGCTGGAATTGACCCTTGGAAGCTGTTACTTGAAAGATCTAAATGAGTGAGCTGCTCAAGGTTCCCAAGTGAAGCTGGAATTGACCCTTTGAAACTGCATCTGGAAAGATCGATGTACTTCAAGGATTTTGAATTTCCAATAGAATCAGATAATTCTCCAGAGAAGTTCGTATAAGAAAGATCCAATAGCTTTATGGGACTTGTCCAATTTGACTTGGGAAGATTTCCTGTGATATCTTTGTTGAATGATAAACTGAGCTCTTCCAAGAATGGAAGGTGAAAAACATCTTCAGAGAACATCCCTCCAAGTCTACTATCTCGAAGACTGAGAGACCTTAATGATGAAAAATTCATCAGCAAGGGAAAAAGCTTGATCGAAGACATATCTACATAGTCAAGAACAAGGTTTCTTAACTGGGTGATATTTTGTGTGAGAGTTTCGAAACTTTCTCTATCAAGTTGCAATCCCTTATGGGAGAGATCAAGTAGAGTTAGCTTGGACAAATGAGAGATTTCAGAAGGGACTTGACCAGAAAATCCTGAACTAGAGAGGTTGAGATGAGTTAAACTAACAAACCCACTAAACTCCGATGAGATTGGAGAGTCAGAAAAATCGTTGTACGCGAGGTTGAGTCTCTTAAGGTGTCGAAGGAGAGGAAGGCTACTGTTGGAGCGAAATTTTCCGTAAAGCCAGCTGCAACTGAGGTCCAGGCCGATCACTTGGCCTGTCAATCTTTCACATGTAACACCATCTCAGGAGCAGCAATCTGTACCTTCCTTCCATGACTCCCCTTTGGATAAGAAGTAATGCCAGCAGTTTTGTCACAATCGAAATTGGACAAATATTTGTCAATGGAGAAGGTGTTTTTGAATTGGAGCAAGACAAAGCTCTGGTCTTGAGGGCACAGTTGTTGTGATGAAGTGGGAGAAGAAGATGACAAGAAAGATGATGAAGAAATAACTTGAAAATGAAAGAAGATGAAGATGAGAAGGAAAACAACTTGATGGAACCAAATCAACTTCCCCATTATTTTAAGAGGCAGGAAAAGTTAAAATGTGATTGTTGAGAAAGGGATGTATGTGGATATAAATTTTTATAGGCTTCCAAGTAAATGCTAAGTCTTCCTTAAAAGTCTTTCTGGGGACCTTGTAAGTCGTTTTTTTGTTTGATTAATAATTTAACCTTCATTTCATGGAATACTGTGTAGTAAGCAACTTTGGCCCAGTTTTGGATGGGATAAGCATGCATTTTAGTAAAAATCCAGAGAAACAGAAAGAGCTGTACCTATTACAACCCAAATTTGCAAATCTGCAAATTTGAGGATCCAAGTATATGAGAATCTACAGCAGCATAACAAATACGTTTATTTTTTTTCTTTGTTTAAAAATTGTATAATTCAGATTTGATTGTTGATTAGAATAAGAAATTTTAAAGCTAATTACTTCAAAACAAAATTAGTAAATGGCAAGTCTTTTTTTAATCCAAGCATAAGCGTGAGGATTAAGCTGAATTTGACCGATGACTTGACCTTGGTCTACAAATATAAAACCTCCTATATTCCTCATAGGAACTCAAAGGGAATTCTCCAATTGGAAAATATTTTCATGAAGGGCCCAAAGGTTACTTATACTTTTTCTTTAATTAACATTCAATTCACGGTTTTAGTTCAGATGATCTGAAATTGTGAGGAAGCCATGAGCCATCGAATTGTTTTTTATCCCTTCAGAGTGAAATTTGATCCATCAGCAATAATTTTAATAGGCATCTAAACGTGTAGACAAGGTTACGTGAGGAAAATCTCATAGGTGACAAATGCTAATGGAGGGGCTCACGTGCTTTTTTTGTTTCTAAATTAATGCTTTGTTTAAGGAAATGGAATTTCTAAGGGCAATATTCTTTCCTTTCACATTCTTTTTTGTTAGTCACAAGGAAAGTCACACTACCAAGAGATTAGAGAGCATAAAATACTCACAATCCTAGTTACTTAGATGATGAGTCTTTTCACATTGCCATTTTTCTTCTCGCCATGATCTTTCCAACATCATTTTTTTTTTAGCAATATCAATGAGCATTTTGACTCGGTGTGCAATAAAACCCTGTTCCTAGGTAGAAATAACTTGGTGTCTATTGAAGGAGAGGTTCTTATCTAGTACTGGTTCACGAAAATATATGACATAAATGTTCTCATCATTGAATGACAAGAAAAAAGAGAGAAAAAGAGATACTTTCTTTTCATTCAATAGTGATATGGACCCTTATGTTATGTATCGTTCACGGACTCGGGCTAGACAAGAACTTTTCCTGTTGAAGCAGCTGATCATTATGGTTGCAAAGGTAACTAGTAACAATCATTCTTCATAGGAAAATCACAAGAGAGACTACATGCTAATTGTGCAGTAGATCAAGAAGGTGAATTAGATCCATAAAGATTTCAACAATAATTAGCGAAAATAACAATTAAAATTAATTGAAACAGAAATAACTAAGTGAGTAATGAGTAAGGAAGAGAGAAGGGGGACACTAAGTTCATAGTGGTTCAACAATGAAAATCGTACGTTCACTTTTTCAGTAGGCCTCAATCGGCAAAATGCAAAGTTACTGTTTTGTATCAAGCACAGCCGTGAGGACTAAACCCAATTGGACAGATGACCAAGACTTTTTGTGTTTGTTTTTCTATTGACTTGACCTATCCCTTTTAGTTTTGCCACACGTTTGGGTTACTAATTTAAATTCTATATTTCTCAACCTCAAGGGAATTGAAAGCAGATTTTCCAATTGGAAAATATGGTCATGCAGTGCCCAATTTTTGCTGAACTGAATTGACGTAAAGTTTCTCATTCTATATACCTAGTTAATAAAAAATTGATTGAAACTTAAATTCTGTTGTGAAAATCATTAAAGGTGCAAATTAAAAATACTTCTAATTCCAACATCTCTATCATTTTGCTCGTCCAAAGACTATCACTAGGCTTCATCTGTATAGACCACAATGAGGTAGATTTTGTTAGAAGATAAAAACATAAAGATCTATCTGAATAACAAAGAATTAACAAAGGCTACTAATCCAAAAAAGGAAATGCGAAGTAGATTTTGAGTTCCTTGACATAAGGCTCTCTAACTTGTGAAATACAAACCATCTAAGACAACTGCATGACCACTCAAAAATTTGATTAGCAACAACTTCTTGAAAAATTTGATCTAGCAGCACTATTTGCTAGAGACATCCTGTTTCGGTTCTAAAATGCTATTAGCAAAGGTTGCAGTCATAATTATTTGATAAGCAGCTTGCTGAAACAAACACAGATTGCTGAAGTAGGACATGAAATACAAACATTATTATAAATTAAAAATGAAAAAAGATGTCTTTGAACCAAGATCATGATTCATGGAACAGAGTGTTATGTTGGATCATAAACTTGATCCATTATGGGAGTCCAAAACCAAACTCAATCAAATTGGAGTCCAAGTCCATAATCAAGGTCCAAAACTACAAGCATTCTACCTAGAATTTTTTTGGTGTGGTAGTTGAGCATGTGAATCATTTGGTAACCTAAAATATTATTAGAACCACCAAGAAAAATGAGGTGTATGGTTGTTGTAATTTTGGATTAGTTTATTTGTGTGGTGTAGGATTGTTCTTAAGTAGTATAAATACCCCTCCCCATTTTGGTTTAATCAAGAAGAAGCAAGAGCTTCTAAGTGAGTGAAGAAGCAAAGTCTTCTAAGAGTGAGTTCTAGTATCTTCTTTCTTTTGAGTGAGAGTGATCTTGTAATATCTCTTTGAGTTTGAATAAGAGTTGTTTGTGTGAGTGTTTTATTTCCAACAAAGTGGTATCAGAGCTTGAGTTGGAAAGTATACACCATTGCATATCAAATCGAAGGTCTCGACGAGAGAAATCCGACGCCGCCAGAATCTCCCCAATCGGAGTTCAGACGCGCCTCCACGAGCCGCCGGAAGATTGCTGCCAGAAAACCGAATTGACTCACCGAGTTAAGCTGGGTCAGCCGAGTTGGAGCCGAGTTGACCGAGCCATAAGCCTGTTGACCGAGCCGCTTGAGCCGAGTTGACCGAGCATTCAAAGTCAACTGTTGACCAGGTTAGTGTTGACTTTGACCGTTGACCGAAAGTTGAAAATTTTGACCTGGTCCCTCCCAAAGTTTTTCAACATTCCGGATCTATCTACGCAATCAGAATTTCCAAATTCTCAACATATTGAGTGATATGGCAAATGGTGTGGCATCCTTCCAAGTCCCGACGCTCATCAATAACAATTACGACAACTGGAGTATCAAGATGAAGGCTCTTCTTAGCGCACATGATGTTTGGGATATCGTAGAAAAAGGTTTTAGTGAGCCAGATAACGAAGCTGCGCTGACCACAGCTCAAAAGGATAGTTTGAAAGATGCGAGAAAAAGAGACAAGAAAGCTCTCCACCTCATCTATCAAGCATTAGATGATGATGTTTTTTAGAAGATTTCGAGTGCAAGCTTTGCTAAGGAAGCGTGGGAAAAGCTGCAAACCTCTTACAAAGGATCCGAGCAAGTGAAGAAGGTCCGTCTCCAAACATTAAGAGGTGAATTCGAATCCTTACACATGAAAGTATCTGAGTCTATTTCAGATTATTTCTCAAGAGTAGTAGCTGTTTCTAATCAATTAAAAAGAAATGGTGAAAAGTTAGAGAATGTGAGGATAATAGAGAAGATACTCCGTTCATTGGATTCCAAATTTGAGCACATCGTCGTGACGATTGAAGAAACTAAAGACTTGGAAGAAATGACGATCGAGCAACTCCAAGGATCATTACAAGCATACGAAGAGACGCATAAGAAGAAGCAAGGGTTTACTGATCAACTCCTCAAGCTGCAATTCAAGGATATGCATGAAAGCCAAGGAGATGATAGAAACCAACGTGGCTGAGGCAGAGGTAGAGGCCGTGGACGAGGAGGAAATCGCGGTCGTGGACGAGGTTGGAATTACAACAACAACAATTCCAACAATAACTACGAGAAAGGAGAAAGCTCAACACGAGGCCGTGGAAGAGGCAATCTAAACTCGAGGAATGACAAATTTCAAGTTCGATGCTATAATTGTCAAAAGTTTGGGCATTATGCTTCAGAATGTAGAGCTCCTAACAACAGAATTGAGGAGAAGGCCAACTATGTGGAGGAGAAGACCGATGATAAAGAAACTCTTCTTCTAGCACGAAAAGAGACTGATGGTGTCCAAGCAAAATCCTGGTATCTTGACAGTGGTGCAAGCAATCACATGTGTGGAAGGAAAGACATGTTTGTGGAGCTGGACGAGTCAGTAAGTGGAAATGTCTCATTTGGCGATGATTCCACAATAGCGGTAAAAGGGAGAGGTAACATTCTTATCCGTTTGAAAGATGGGAGACATCAGTTTATTTCCAATGTCTACTTTGTGCCCAATATGAAAAGTAACATCTTGATTTTAGGACAACTATTAGAGAAAGGTTATGATATTCATATGAAGGATCATAATCTTTCTATAAAAGATGATAAGAATAACTTCATTGCTAAAGTACCGATGTCAAAGAATAGAATGTTCCTGATCAACATACAAAACGATGTTGCAAAGTGCTTGAAAGCTTGCTACAGAGATGCATCATGGCTATGGCATCTTCGTTTTGGGCATCTAAATTTTGGAGGTCTAAAGCTGCTATCCAAGAAGGAGATGGTGAAGGGACTACCTTGCATCAACCATCCTGACCAGCTTTGTGAAGGGCGTCTAGTCGGGAAGCAATTCAGAAAAAGCTTTCCAAAGGAGTCAAACTCAAGAGCCAAGAAGCCACTCGAGCTCATCCATACCGATGTGTGCGGTCCTATCAAACCAAGCTCTCTCGGTAACAATAACTATTTTCTTCTCTTCATTGATGATTTTTCAAGAAAAACGTGGGTATATTTCTTGAAACAGAAGTCAGGAGTTTTCGAAGTCTTCAAGAAGTTCAAAGCTGCAGTAGAGAGAGAAAGTGGTAGAAAGATCAAAACTATGAGATCCGACCGAGGAGGAGAATTTACTTCTAAGGAGTTTCAAGAGTTCTGTGAAGCAAATGGAATTCGTCGACCAATGACAGTTCCTAGATCCCCTCAACAAAACGGCGTAGCGGAAAGAAAGAACCGAACTATCCTCAACATAGCTCGGAGTATGCTCAAAAGCAAGAAACTACCCAAGGAGTTTTGGGCTGAAGCAGTGACGTGTGCGGTCTACTTATCCAACAGATCTCCAACAAGAAGTGTTTGGGGAAAGACACCGCAAGAAGCATGGAGTGGAAGAAAGCCCGGCATCTCCCACCTAAGAGTTTTTGGAAGCATAGCCCATGTTCATGTTCCAGATGAGAAAAGAACAAAGCTTGATGATAAAAGCGAGAGTTTCATCTTCATTGGCTATGATGCAAATTCAAAAGGCTACAAGCTGTACAATCCGAACAATAAGAAGGTTGTGATCAGCTGAGATGTGGTGTTTGACGAAGAAGGACTATGGGATTTTGGATCTCATATAGATGACTTCAATTTCTCTCCCCCGTTTGAAGATGAGCTGACACAAATAGAACAGCCTGGAGAAGCCCAACAAGAGCCAACAACTCCACCTACTTCACCAACATCAACTACCCACGGAGACGAGTCACCTTCATTATCTTCAAGTGGGAGTCAAAGTGAAAGAGATGTGCAACGAACAAGAAGCCTTCGAGATCTCTATGAAGTGACTGAACGACAAGATAATCTTACATTATTTTGTTTATTTGCTGATTGTGAACCAATGAGCTATCAAGAAGCTGCAAAAGAAATGGAGTGGAGAGATGCGATGAATGAAGAAATCAAGGCTATCGAGAAGAACGACACATGGGAACTTATTTCACTTCCCAAAGGACACAAAGCGATAGGTGTCAAATGGGTCTACAAAACAAAGCGAAATGCTAAGGGAGAGATTGAAAGACACAAGGCGAGGCTTGTTGCAAAAGGCTACGGTCAAAAAGCTGGAATTGACTACGATGAGGTATTCGCCCCTGTTGCTCGGTTGGAGACTGTTAGACTAATTATTTCCTTGGCAGCTCAAAACAAGTGGAAGATACAACAAATGGATGTAAAGTCTGCCTTCCTAAATGGAGTTCTTGAAGAGGAAGTCTACATTCAGCAACCATCAGGCTACGAAGTCAAAGGCCACGAAGACAAGGTGTTGAAGTTGAAGAAAGCTCTTTACGGGTTGAAACAAGCACCAAGGGCATGGAATAGCCGAATCGACAAGTACTTCCAAGAGAATGGCTTCAACAAATGTCCCTATGAGCATGCTCTATATATCAAGATCAAAGATGGAGATATTTTGATCGTGTGCCTCTATGTGGACGATTTGATCTTCACCGGAAGCAACCCAAGCATGTTCAATGAATTCAAGGAAGTGATGACGAAGGAATTCGAGATGACAGACATGGGGCTCATGGCGTACTACCTTGGTATTGAAGTTAGGCAACAAAATGATGGAATTTTCATTTCACAGGAAAGCTATGCAAAGGAGATCCTGAAGAAGTTCAAGATGGAGAACTGTAAGCCGATAAGCACACCGATGGAATACGGAGTCAAGATGTCCAAACATGAAGCAGGCGAAAGTGTAGATCCAACATTTTTCAAAAGTTTGGTGGGAAGTCTACGCTACCTAACTTGCACGAGGTCCGATATTCTTCACGCAGTTGGATTGGTTAGTCGCTACATGGAATCTCCAACAACCACCCATTTTAAAGCCGCAAAGAGAATTCTTCGCTATCTAAAAGGTACAATTGACTTTGGCTTGTTCTATTCAGTTTCTAATGATTACAAGCTTGCTGGATATAGCGATAGTGATTGGGGTGGAGACATAGATAATCGAAGGAGCACTACTGGATTCGTATTTTTCATGGGAGATACTGCTTTCACATGGATGTCAAAGAAACAACCGATTGTCACATTGTCCACTTGTGAAGCAGAATATGTTGCTGCTACCTCATGCGTTTGTCATGCAATTTGGCTTAGAAATCTATTGAAGGAGATAGGCTTGATACAAGAAGAGCCGACCAAGGTTTATGTCGACAACAAGTCAGCCATTGCCTTAGCAAAGAATCCAGTATTCCATGATCGAAGCAAGCACATCGATATTCGCTACCACTATATAAGGGAGTGTGTTGCAAGAAAGGATGTGCAAGTTGAATATGTGAGGTCACAAGATCAAGTTGCTGATATTTTTACTAAGCCACTGACAAGCGAAAACTTCATAAGATTAAGGAACTTACTAGGGGTCACAAGATCAAGTTTAAGGGGGGGTGTTGGATCATAAACTTGATCCATTATGGGAGTCCAAAACCAAACTCAATCAAATTGGAGTCCAAGTCCATAATCAAGGTCCAAAACTACAAGCATTCTACCTAGAATTTTTTTGGTGTGGTAGTTGAGCATGTGAATCATTTGGTAACCTAAAATATTATTAGAACCACCAAGAAAAATGAGGTGTATGGTTGTTGTAATTTTGGATTAGTTTATTTGTGTGGTGTAGGATTGTTCTTAAGTAGTATAAATACCCCTCCCCATTTTGGTTTAATCATCAAGAAGAAGCAAGAGCTTCTAAGTGAGTGAAGAAGCAAAGTCTTCTAAGAGTGAGTTCTAGTATCTTCTTTCTTTTGAGTGAGAGTGCTATTGTAATATCTCTTTGAGTTTGAATAAGAGTTGTTTGTGTGAGTGTTTTATTTCCAACATGTTAGTCTCAGACGAATATTATAAATCATTCACAACATATACCTTAAAATATCATTCTTCTTCTAGGTCATCTGCCAGCACTATTTTCCGATCTTTCTGTTTTTTCGAGCTGTTCACATTCAAAAAGCCTCAGGATCAATTTTTGTCTTCACATTCCTAACCAAACCCTTTTTCAGACTCTTGGGTCATCCTCTTCTTGGTCCCTGTCTTTGATTTCCTTTTCTCACCTTTTGGCGTTGCTTTCTTTCAACCATCCTTACTAACCACAGTGGCTTTCCAGTTGAGAATACAATATATCCCATAGACATTCCAAGCACCAATCCACATCCGTAACCCATCATCGTGATTTTCCAATCAATTACACTCATGAACTCGTCATCTTGTTCAAATGTTGACATAATTGGTTGTGGTGACTCATTGTTGCTGCATTTTTTCTCGTCAATGGACGTCCACAGTCCCAGATTTCCACCGTAGGAATCATTTAGAAAAGTATCAAATTGTCGGTCTTGAGGTATGGTTCCAATGAGATGATTCTGAAAGATTTAGTATGGATAGAAATGTCAAGTCCGTAATATGCAGAGGAATCTCCCCAATAAGTTGATTTGAAGATAGGATGTTATGAGAAAGGCTTAGCACCCCGATTGAATTAAGGTTTCCAATGGATAGAGGAATTTCTCCTAGAAATCTATTGTTCGACATATCAATGACGGTGAAAAAGGAGTTGATACTCGAGAGTTCAATTTCCAAGTCTTTCATCCTCACTTGCAATGAATCATAATAATTGAAAACTCTGAAATTATTATATTAATAGTGGACTCCAATGTATTTCATGTGTTGATTCTTTACTTTATGTTCATGCAAATTTAACATTCCTGTCAGCTTTTCAAAGCATTTTCCGGGCAAAAGGCCACTGAATCGGTTGTACGAGAAGTCAATGATTCTCAGCTTAGGGAAAAGAAATCTATTATGGGATTTGCCAACAGAACCATGGAATCTATTAGACCGCAAGACAAGAATAACTAATGAGAAAAGTGCCATTAATCTTGTTGTTACTGAGATTAAGAACTTCTAAGTACATACAATTCGCCAAAGATCGTGGCAATACCCTTCTAACTGATTACCATTCAAATCACGAGTTCTCAGTTTATTACTTTTAGCAAATGTTGTAGGGATAATGCCATTATGGTTGTTCATCCGTATATTTATCACACACCGGTGCATACTAGACTTTCCCAAACAATTTGGAATGGTGCCACTCAAGCTATCAGTAGGCAAGTCGAGAACAAAGATTTCTGGGATACTGCAAATCAGAGATGGGATCTGTCCAGTAAATCTATTGTTTGACGTGAAAAACATATCCACAGTAAATCTAGAATTTTATATAAAAAATATATTTTTTTTCATTCTAAAGGATGTTTTGAGATGGAATTCCTTATGTTGCATTGTAATTTTAAAAATCATAATTTATATTATATAAAAATGATGCAATATGATTTAGTTTGATTAAAATCTATTATTAGACAAATAGAGAACAAAGATTTCTGGGACACTGTAAATCAGAGTAAATCTATTGTTTGACAAGAAAAACATATCCACAGTAAATTTAGAATTTTATATAAAAAAAATTATTCTTTTTTTTTCTTTCTAAAGGATGTTTTGAGATGAAATTGTAATTTTAAAAACCATAATTTATATTATATAAAAATGATGCAATATGATTTAATTTGATTAAAATAATTGTAATATACCCACATTCATGTACACATCCTATAGAACCACATCTATATACTCATAAAAATTGAATCATTGGAGGAGTGATGTGAGCTAGACACGTGGCATTTAAGAAATTTTTTTTTGTTGTTTGCATTTTACTTCCGATCTTTGAGATGTTTTCAATTGCACCCCTTATTTTTACAAAAAAAAAAAAAAATCTATTTTATTATATGTTTTGTCAATTTAAATAAATCTTTAGTTTATTCTAATTCTTAAAATGATGGAAATTAATTATTTTATTTATAAATAAACCCCAACAATCTTTATTTCTTATATATTCACGTCCTTAACAAATTATTTGAGATCTTAATTTTTTTTTTTTATAAATCCTTGTTACCTATTGATTAATTTTAACTACAAATCTTTAAAATAGAACCATGTTAATGTATGGATATAATATTCTTGCATCGCATAAGCTATAATAAAATTATTTATTATTTTGAAATGTGAAAATTTGATCAAACACCGTAAATATTTACTTATATAGCTTCAAAATTCATTAATAACTCCAACTTCAATTTCAATTGAACCAAAATTTGCATAAATTTTTAATCAGTAATAAATTTTGAACAAAGATAGATTGGAAACAAATCAATTATCGTCACATTGCTATTAATTATAACCATCATATCTTTTCATACTTTAAATTTCATTACATTGACCTCCTTAATTCAGTTTAAGCACTTATTGTCATATCATCAAAGTCTACATCAACACTAAACAAATTAATATTATCTTACTTGAACAAGATCTGTTATATAGGCTTGTATCTTTGTATCCTTGAATTCTAAAAAGACAGAACTTCAAGTTTAGTGGATGAACCATAACCATGTGATCAGAGCATGATTAACATCTTCTTATGGGCACCCATTTGGGTCATTGGTGCAATTGATGATCGTTCTTAGTCAGTTGCATCTGTTTGGCTGAGATGATCACATAGTTGTCTGACAAACTTTCAAATCTTAAAAGCGAAAAAAAAAGCATTAAACAAATTAATTTACGGATTAAAAATTTATGTTCAAAATGGATTTTTCTTACGTAATTATAGTTTTACAACTGAAAAGGAATAAAATAATCAAACATTAAATTAAAAAATTCTCAAATGGACGAATGAAGTCAAAATAAGAAACAAAACAAAAACCATATGATACACATTAACCAAAACCCTACGCTATTATTCATTAACAAAATAAATAATTATTTAGAAAATAAATAATTTTTCTTCTCTCAAATAAACGACACTATCCGTTTTCAAAAAAATCTAATTTTAAATCTAATTTATTTCAATAATATGTAAACAAAATATAATCATCTAAAAATATTTCACGTCATAATCGGAAACTAAGCCAAAAAGTCAAAGTGACGTTAATAAAAGCATTGAATAATACAATCCATTGAATTGGAGATCTAGTGGTGGCAAATTAATTGATGGAGAAGTGGGCGCAAAAACATGAATGTCACCAAACCATCACAAGTGCAGCCCATTTTCAACAATTTAATTATTATTTTTTTTGCCATAACAATTTAATTATTTAAAGAATACATAAAAAAAGATTCTTCATTAAATAGACGAATAAATTAATGGAAAAGTTCATCAAATTTTGTTGTTGGGCTATAAAACAGATGCAAGAGTTTGAGGCTATGTTTAAAAACAATTTTTAAAAACTCTTTTTTATATTTGACAAACAGTTTACAAAAGCAATTTTTTAAAATAATTTTTTCAAAAAAATCAGTTTTCAAATACTGTTTTCTAAAAACTTCAAATTGGTATTTTCTGACATAATTTTCAAAAAATAACCCTAAAATAAATATTCACTTCTCTGTTTCATTCTTCCTCCATGGTATATAAAAAATATTAAAATTTTGAAAATAAAATAATATTAATTATTTTTAAATATTTAGTAAATATGAGAAACAAAATTAATATAAATTTTAAATTTAAACTTAAAACTAAAAATAATTACAAGGTATATCAAAACAGTTTTCAAAATAAGATTATCCAAACAATATTTAATTGTTTTTTGTTTTGGAAATAGTTTTCTAGTTATAGTTATCCAAATATGTTTTCTTCATAAAACTATTTTTAGTTTTAATTTTCAAACAGTTTTCGAAAATTAAAAACAAAAAATTGTTACCTAAACATGCCCTGAGAGTTTGAGTACTACTGAAAACTATGATGATGAAAGGTCTGCTGACACTGAGAATCATCTGTCTTTTTTCCTTAAAAGTTGCTTTACATTTATTACTTTCTTATTTTTTCTATGATTACAATTAATTAATTGGCACATATTTTATAATTTTCGAAGACAGATAATATTTTTTTTATTAAAATGAGCTAATTATTTTTTATTAACAAAAAATAGATAATCATTGGTTTATTATAATATTAGGGATGGCAATTTTAAACCTGTCTCGCAAGGGGTAGGGTTTAGAGATCATTTTTATAACTGAGACGGAAACATGTGAAAATAAAAATGTATCTAACTGGATGGATACTTTTTTATTATTTTATATATATTTATAATTATTTCAAAATTAAAATTTTAACCTTGAGTATATATCACCTTTTATAGTCTAAATATATGTTTTATTTTTTTATTAAATTAAACGGGTGCGGGTTACCCGATGGGTACCCGTACCTAACGGGGGTGGAGGTGTAAGAAGGATTTGTTTACCCGATGAGCAGGGGAAAGGGTATGAAAGATAATTTTTTTCACCAATATAAGTGGCGAGTGAAAGGTACTCGGTCCAAACCCGTTCCGTTGCCATTCTTAATAGTATGTTACTATGGGTCACATACAAACTGATAAATTATTTTAACTTAAAATACTATGCAAGCTCAATAAAAGATCGTATGTTATCCCATTCATTAAAATAATTAAAAGACATTGCTTGATCATAAAAAATCAAAAATATTTTTCTTACCATAGATGTTAAAATTTAAGGATTTAATCTTAGGAATTTCTTGGTGCAAATTATTTGAGATTTTTCTCTTTTAAAAGGGGCGATTAAAAATTTTCTGCTTCCATGATTATGTTTGGGGACACTTGAGAGACATTCAATGGACAAATTCCACTTGAAAGTACAAGAAGAAATGCTTGAAATTTCATAAAGGTAAAAATTTGGAGACTTTTAAGTTTTAATTCTACTTTTATGGTCAGTTTGACTGGGGTATTACAGTGGAATCGAATTAATTAATTTCACATGGTTAATTTATTTTATATTTAATTAAAAAATTTATTATTTATGTGAGATTAATATGAGATAAAATTAGTTTTGATCTCACAATTTTTGTTTCATCTTGACAAAATTTATCCCACATCTTTAGAATTAATTTTTTTTTACTTTGAATAATAATATTACTATATTTACTATAACTATTACAGTAATAATGATAATAATTATCGTAATGATGATAATAATATTGATCATTATAATAATGACAATAAGAAAAATATTTATTATTATAATTATATCGATGATAATAATAATAAAAATACTTAGTTATATTTCACTGTAATTCTATCCATGAATCAAAAAGATTTTTAATATTTTTTATTTTTTTATTCAAAGATGTTTAAGTTACATTTTTTTAGTGATCTAAATTACATTTAAGCAACTCTCCTAAAAAGACCATAGTCTAATCGGGACAACATGTATAATTAAAATTATCGATTTCCTTTTCCTAAAGCATACGTGCCTAATAACTACTAATTCTTTTAATTATTCTTAAGTAGTGATTTAAAAGGGTTTTTAATCATTCTTTGTTTTATGTTATTATAAAATGATTTACTTATTTTTTAGATTTTTTTATTTCACTTCTTTAGCGATGTTATTTTTTATTTCATCATCGCTGCATTTCTTGTCAACGGAGTCCCATGATTTCCACTGTAGGAATTATTTTGAAATGAGCCGAATAGTTGGCCTTGAGGGCACTGGTTGTGGTCCTTTATCATTGCTGCATTTTCTTGTCAATGGAGGTCCCCACAGTCGCGGATTCCTACAGAGGCTTCTGTTGGAGGGAAACTTTTATGGAGAGTTTTTAGTGAGCCATCTTCTTTGCAGGCTCAAGTTCTTAAATATATGTGTTTTCCTGATACTAATCTTATTAAAGGGCATTCTATTTCTTTAATTCCTGCTTCAGGTAAACTCATTTGGGCACTGAATCCTTCTGGTAAGTTTTCTGTTAAATCTGCTTTTCCTTCTTATGCTGCTATAATCTTCTGGAAAAATTTCTCACTGAGAAATAAATTTATCCATAATGAATCTATTATAATATAAATCGTTTAATATTAACTGTTCAGACTCTAGCCTTTAGTTTGCATAATTTACTTTACATCCTGAGCTATGTTGTTGTGATAGTCATTGTTGCATAATCGTCTAAGATTTATAGATTGTATGGCATGTATGGTTGTGATAACCATTGTTGCTATATATTCCCCCTTTCTTATTTCTTCCTTGCAATGTTGTAGACACAGACTCTGTCTGATCAGGAAGACAGCAGGAAATTTTACTGATATTGAAGTATGAAAAAGAGTAGAAAACAACTGAAAATAGTGAAGATAGAAGTTCATTGTTATTTGATTTGTTGTTTTTCTCTTATAGGATTTAGTCTTTATCTTTACATTAGGATTTTGATTCATTTGTTATTGAACATTTTATAAATGAATTCAAATTAAATTATCAATTTTCATACTCTGTGATTGAGAGTTGAGTTGTCCATGTGATTTGGACTCTGCATCTATAAGTTTTTTTTCTCTCCTTTCTATTCCATTTTCCTTTAACCATCCTCACTAGCCATTTAGGCCTCCCTGTTGAAAACACACTATACCCTGTAGATAATCCAATCACAATTCCACACCCATATCCCATTAATGCAAATTTCCAATTGATTCCGCTTTCAGAATCATCATCTTCTTGGGATACTTCTGGTTGTGGTGGTGATCCCTTATCGTCTTTGCATTTCTTTGACAATGGAAACCCACACAATCCCAAGTTTCCACTAAATGAATTATTTTCAAATGTATTGAACTGACTGCCATGAGGTATAGATCCAACCAGCTGGTTCTGTGAAACGTTGAAAACTGAAAGAGATGTAAGATTGGCTAATTGAATAGGAATCTCCCCGTGAACATGTTCCAAGAGAGATCTAACCATTCAAGGTTGCTCAAATGTCCTAGCGATGCTGGGATGCGGCCTGTAAGGCTATTATGAGAAAAAGTTGAGCCCACAAAGCGAACTAAGATTTCTGATAACTTCAGGAATCTCTCCTTTGAACCTGTTATTCGATAAATCAAAAGCTGTGAATATGGTCAGGATCTTCACCAGTTGAGTCTCCAATCCTTTCATTGTTACCATCACGGAATTTTGATAATATCCCCTCCCCATATATTGCAGTACTGCAGATTTATCTTCATTCACTATCATCAAAGCCTTGATGTTTTTGAGGTATTTAATTGGCAACAGACCAGTGAAGTTATTATAAGCATGGTTTATGATTCGCAGCTTACGAAAGGGAAATGTTGTATTGGAATAATTTATAACCGTGAAATCTGTTTGATCATAAGACAAGAACCTGCAGCTGGGATAGTCCTTCCAACCAATAGGGAAACATATCATCTATCACATTGTTACCAAGATCAAGAACCTCTAGCCTGTTACAGTTGAATAGAGATCATGGTACTGGCCTTTCCAATCTATTTCCATTGAAATTAAGACTCCTCAAGTAATTACCCTTGTCAACTGTGTCAGGGATGGCACCCTGGAAGTTGTTCATCCTCAGATCCAAGACTGAAAGCCAAGGACTAAAGTTTACCAAACACTCTGGAAGAATACCACTCAAGCTGTTATTCGACAAATTAAAAACCTCAAGGGAGCTAATTTTGCAAATCAAAGAAGGGATCTCTCCAGAAAATTCATTGTTTGAGACTGCAAAGTAGGTCATGGGAGGTGGTGGAACCAGAAGGGGTCCTTGAAGCAAGTTGGAATGAAGGTCAAGATACTCTAAATTCATCCATGGTAATTTCTGTATACTTGTTAGAAAGTTTTGAGAAAGGTTAAGATAAGACAATGAATTTGGGAACCTGGCCATGAAGCCCCTCTTTGGTCTTAAAAGTGGTTTTCCATTCATCTCCTGGTCGGACCCAAATCTGATTGTAGCCACTACGCAAATCTAGCTTTGAGAAGATTTTGGCACCCCTTAACATGTCCAGCATATCACTCAGTCATGGAATGGGAAAGCGGGTACTTGATTGTTATCTTCTTTATAGCGTGACTGTCAACACACATGCGCCAGTTTCCATCCTTCTTCGGTTTCAATAAAGCAGGTACGGCACAGGGACTCAGACTCTCTCTGATCAGTCCCTTTTTAATAAACTCTTCGACCTGATTTTGTAGAGTTTCGTGTTCTTGAGGATTCATCTAGTAATGTGGCAGATTCAACAAACTAGCCCCAGGAACCAAGTCAATATGGTGTTGAATATCCCTCATAGGAGGCAAACCCTCAGGCAATTCCTCCGGCATGACATCTTGAAATTCAGCCATCAATGGTTTTAACTCCTTGGGAATCTGTTGATACTCGGCCAGTGGTTTCCCTTTTACTACCAACGCGAAGAACTCCCCAGCCGCTGTCACATCCTCAATAAACTCTTTTTCAGGGACTGTAAGAAAGGTCTTTCCCTTTACTTTAGGGGTTTCAGCAGCTGGCTCATGTCCACTTGCAGGAACTAACACAATTTTCTTGTCAAACCACCAGAAAACATAGGTATTATCCCGACCCTTATGCATAGCATCTACATCAAACTGCCATGGCCTCCCCAATAACACATGACACACATCCATATCAACAACATCACATACAATCTTATCCTTATAATATTTGCCAATAGAAAAGGGGACACGATAGATATCAGTTACCCGAGTTTCAGTGCCCTTCTTGATCAAGCCAATCTTGTATGGAGAGGGATGTTTTTCTGTTTTCAGGTTCAATGCTGTGACAAGGGCATTCGATACGATATTCTCACTGCTGCCACTGTCAATAATCTTGCACACTCTCTGGTTGATAGTGCACCGCATCCTAAAAATATAGTGTCGTTGGTTGTCATCTTGCTGTCTTGGTGTCAGTAACAGGCGCTGAACCACACAGTTAACATATACACCCTCATCTACCTCTGCTACTTCACCACTAGCGTACTCATCGACCTCCCCAGAATAACCTTCATCTGTGCCAAAAAGACTCTCCTCCCCCTCTACTGTTTCAACCATGTTACGGTTAGGACATTTGTTGGAACGATGTCCAGGTTGACCGCATCGGTAACACTTTCCTGGAATGAGACGGGCATAGGGATTGCTGGGCACTCCTCTTTTTTGGGATAGGCCATTGGTTGTGGGGGGGGGGGGGGGGGGGGGCGCTGGCTTGGTGGGGTTGGTAGTGCCCGTACCTAAAACTCTGCTAGTTGAAGGTTGTGGTGAATTCTGCGGCACTGAAACCTGTGATGGTGGCGATCGATATGGTTGGGGACGTGACAGGTGCCTGGACTGTTGTGACTCCACTTTCATGGCTAGGTTGGCTGCCTCGGACAGGGACCACACAGTATGGAGGGATACCTATTCTTGAATGGTCAGTCGCAACCCTTCGATATACCTAACCGCTTGTTGTCCCTCTGTTTCCTATAGGTAATTGCGCAAGTTCAACCTATAAAACTCCTCCGTATAATCACTGATGGTGCACACCCCTTGTCTGCAATTTTAATATTGCTGGTACAACATCTGTTCGTAGTCAGGAGGAAGGAACCTCGCTCGCAGCAGTTGTTTCATCTTAGATCAGGAACGAACAGGCTGCTTACCTTGTCGCTTACGGCTATTCTGCGTCTACTCCCACCATGCAGAGGCTCCACCCTTCTGTTTATAGGCTATAAGCTTCACCTGCCTATCTCTTGGGATTTGTATATATTCAAAGAAAGCTTCCACTCCGAAAAGCCAGTCAATGAAGTTTTCCACATAGAGATGGCCATTGAAACACGACAGATCTACCTTAACCCGAAAATCATGATTGTTCTGTTCGTATCGGTTCTGGTTGAAACAGTTCTGACCAAAATGATTCTGATTACGACCATGCCCACCATCATCATCTTTTTCAAACTCATCATCACTAGATAAAGTGGCATAGGCTTGGGGCCTACGCTGCTGAGCAGGAACACGTCCAGCAACCGGTTGGCCGCGAGAAAGGCCTCCGACACGATCCGAATTGCGTTCTTCATCCCTGTTGCCATTGATTCTCAGACCAGGCATGGTTTGTTATATCTCCTGCAACATGCGTTCGATACGATCAAACCACTGATTATGATCATCAAACTGCTGATTGTGATTATTTATGGCTACCCATAGGACTTGCACTCCACAATCAACGTCGCCAAGGTGGTAGCTTTCGTCTACATCTCCTGCCATCAGACTAGGGTAGAACAAGGCTCTGATATCAATTGACGTAAAATGCTAGCGGAAGAAAGAACTAGGAAGAAGAACTGTGTCTTCAACCCTCAATACAGTAAACCCTCATGAAGAGAAAAAAAAACCCTAATTTTATTCAATAATAATAATCTTCCTTTTGCCGTATGTAGCCTCCTTATTTATAAAGTCAAAACAAAAAAAGGCAAGAATCCCCGAAAACTTAATCTTGGGAAAAAAACTATGGAAAATACTAAAATTAAGCGCTAGGATTAAGGTAGAATTAACGGTAATCAATTCTGATTTGAATACAAAAGGACATTGCAAATGGAAAGTTTCCTAAAACTGAAAACTGCAAAATTGGAGGCCTAAACGTTGTTTTTTGATCGGGGGCCCATTTCCAATCAGACTAGGGTCTCCGGGCTCGATCCGAGCTCGTGGCACGTGAAACGATGTAAACTGCACCCTTAGAGCGATCCAACCATTCTAGGTAGTCCAGGGCCATCTGTTTTGCTCTGTCCACTTGTCCTGCATCAAAGACATGTCAATCCAATCAAGAAAAATTTCCCTAAACTCTGTCAGGTTTTCAACACGCCTGATCAAAGTAGGAGTCTCAAGTCCTAGTTGAACATTATAAGAGAGATCAAGTGAATTAAGTTTGGAAAGGTGAGAGATTTCATATGGTACTCGGCTAGAAAACCTAGATGAAGAAAGGTTTAGATGCGTCAAACTAGAAAACTGACTGAACTCAGAGGAAATGCTGAAGTAATTGAAGTGATTGAAAGCGAGGTTGAGCCTTTGAAGGTGATGAAGCTGAAACAAGCTGCTATTGGGACGTATAGTTCCCTGAAGCCAGTTGCAACTTAGGTCAAGGCCAATGACATGACCTATCTTCCTCTCACATTTGATTCGAACCCACGAGCAGCAATTTGTTTCCTCCTTCCAAGACACAATCTTAGGATAAGAGATATTAGCATTATATTTATCACAGTTGGAAGAAGCAGAACTATCAATGGATATCATGTTCTTGAATTGAAGTAAGGCAGAGCATTGGTCATGAGTGCACAATTTTTCTAAGGAAGAAAAAGAAGAGAAAGATGTTGAACTACTAATTTGAGCATGCGAAAGCAAGTTGAGGATGCAAAGGAGCTTAAAAAAAGAATTAAACTGGGTATCGTTTTATTTATTGACATTTCAAATGTGTTTTTTTTTAGAGTAGCAAGACTGTAGCAGCCATTCTACTAGGAAAATGGATTTTGAATTTCAAAAAATCAAGAAAACTTTCAAAATATTTATGTTGGTCTAGTAGTAGTAGTTTTAATATATCTATATGATCTCTTTGTAAGGTGTTGGGCCATGTGTTGGCAGTAATTGCTTGTGCTGTTGTGTGGTTTAAGTGATTTGAGTCACACTCTGGCTATAAGCTATAGCTTTTGACGCAGTAGTAGGTGTTCGATCCTAATGATTGGTATCAAAGCTAAGGTTACAGGTTTGATTCCCGTGCATTTGATTTGAGTCGTACTTTGACTATAAGTTATAGCTTTTGACACAGTAGTAAGCCTAGGATTATTACCACAGAAAATATGTTGATTCCAATTTGTTGTAGCTATTTTTTATTTGATTCTCTACAGTTAGGGTTTTGTATTGGTCGTATTTATGTAGTAGTATTTATTGAATTTATCTTGAGAGTAGTCTTTTTTGCAAAAATGATCTCTTAGGCCATCATCCCCATTTTGTGCCACTAAATTCGAATCAAGTTTTCGAGCAGATGCAAGTTTAAGTTATGTATGTTTCTTCTTAATTTGGGTGTTGGGCGGTTAAAAGTTGAAGTAAACAAATTGTTGTTTTTTTGGCTATAGAATGGAACAAATTAAATAAATTAGTAAATTCATAATTGAAATTATAGCATAAACAACGAGATAATTAGTTCAAATTACTTTATGTTAAAGAAGAAAATGTGAAAAATATTACTTGAATCTTGTCTCAAGGATACATAAAATAAAGTTACAATGCTAGTTATGAAGTAGATCAAGAGGGGGTGTGAAGTGGATCTAAAAAGATTTCAATAATAATTAAAATTAATTGAAGCAAAAATAGATAAGCAAGTAATGAGTAAGGGAGAGAGAAGAAGGACTAAGTTTATAGTGGTTGACCAGGTACCAAGCTAACCTTTACACTAAGTTGCTAGCAACTCAATCTCCCAACTTTATATCACACTGATCTCACTATAAAAATGTCTCTTAATAACTTTGAATAAACCAAACAGATTACAGTAAACTCTTTTTGTCGTTTTCTTCTTATCTTTTGCCTAAACAAGTGATTTCACAATTTATACTCCTCATCTTTGTCTTCCAAAAATGTATGTCCAAAAATCTCTCTTTTGATATCTTATGTGACTTCTAAAATTTTCTCTTGAAAAAATCTTCAGAAGTTCAGTCTTGACTTCTTATAAAGGCTATATTAGTTGTTGTATAACGGGCTTCTTCAGTCGACTAAAACTCCAAGTAGACCAAGTCTTCAGAGTAGGTGATTGTTCAAGTGACTTCTTCGCTTGGTGGTCGGTTGGTCAGTCGACGGCTTCTTTGGATGGTCAATTGGTCAATGACCGGTACCTCTGCTGGTGGTCGGTTGGCTACATGTACTGGTTGGTTAGTCAGCAAAATTTGTACATGTATACTGGCTCATTCTTTTCAGTTAGCAAAATTTGTACTTCATTCCTTACATTCTGCAATCATTTCTCATATACTGAATTTTCCCAAAATATATATAAGTTGAAAGTGATCCACTTGTCATAAATAAAACTTTCAAATAGACGTGGCAAAGAGAATATCAACTCTTGTGCAGTAAAAAATTGTGAAGTAAAACCTGCAGTGCATGTAAATTTTGATTATAAATGGTTCGCGCTGCATCTTAAAATTTAAAGAATCCGAATTTGTGTACAAAAACAGTGTACTGCAATCTTTACATCATAATTTTTATAGCAAAGGAGTTGAACTCAGCAAAGAGTGTCAAAGTATAGTGTGTCAAAAATAGTGTTATGTACGGTGTGCCCAACACCAAGCGTTTTGTGTGCCAAAAAGTATAGTGTGTGCAAAATAAGGTTGAGTTCGAGCAAGAGAGAAACACTTGAATAAAGTGTGAGGTGTAGTAAGCTATTGTAGTAAGAAGATACAAAGCGTTAGTGTAGTGTGAGAGTTTAGTTGTGTGGCAATCCATTACAAGTATACATGTACAAAATTGGTCTTTATTTTTTGTTTGTACTACAATTTGTTATTTGTCCACTACTATTTCTATTTTACCCAACAAATTTATAACAAACTCAATTACCAAAACCAACAATCAATATAGAGCTCAACTACTAAACTCAACAAAAGAAAGAGAAGAGAAAGATGTTGAACAAGTAACTTGAGCCCATCTTGTGAATTGAAAGGCTCGGTTTCATGTTAGAGAGAGTTATAGGTGAACATATATATGCAATTTTGATCTCATTTAAACAAAGTTTTTAACTTGTAAATGCAAAATTTCTAACTTTTGAAAATTGTCTCTGTTCCAATACACAACAAATCTTGCTTTGAACCTCAAATTCTAAGTAAAATTTTGTTTTATAATGGTAAATTAGTATTGGAGATATTGACTCTTGACTGCACTATAGTAAGTTAGTAACTAGTAATTATACTCGTTTGTTGGTGCTAAACCTAGGCTTTCATTGCACAAGTACGGAGTGTTCCTTAGCTTCGGCTCCGACATAGGTAAGGTGGGGACTACTTCAGATTCACTCTGTGTGCTGAGCCTAATGCTTCTAGGCGGCTATGTGGGGTAGTCCATTTTCTTGACAAAAAAAAAAAGAAGAAATCAATAAGAAAGATTACATAGGGTTAAGAGCTCAACTGTTTGTTTAAAAAAGAGCAAAAAACTGGGTAAATTTTTTTCTTAGATTCCTAACTCGTACTCATCGAAGCAACAAGTTTTTTTTCCCTTCTTATGGACTCCTTTTGGAATCTCAAGTTTTGCAAGTTCTCCATGTTCTTCTTAACTTGCTTGTTGGGGGTTAAAAGTTGAAGTAAACACATGCTAGTGATATATAGGTACGTACAAACAAAAAAAGTTACAATAATATCTTCCTCAACCAGATTTTGCCTGAATTATACATTTGGATAATTATTACAAAACATTTGGATAATTATTACAAAGCATTTGTTACAAATACCGTAGGAACAATTTTTGTCTTGACATCCCCAGTCAAATCCATTTTCAGACCCTAGGGTCATCCTCTTCTTGGATTTTTTCTTCCGCCCTGTCTTTGATTTGCTATTCTCACCTTTTGGTGTTGCTTTCTTTCAACCATCCTTACTAACCACTGTGGCTTTCCAGTTGAGAATACAGTGTATCCCATAGACAATCCAAGCACCAATCCACATCCATAACCCATCATTGTGATTTTCCAACCAAATCTAATCGTAAACTCATCATCTTGTTGGAATGTTGACGGCACTGGTTGTGGCGCCTCATTGTTACATTTTCTTATCAATGGAGTTCCACACAATCCCAAATTTCCACTGTAGGAATCATTTAGAAAAGAACCAAATTGTCGATCACGAGGGATGGGGCCTATGAGATGATTCTGAAAAAGATTTAGTATGGAAAGAAATGTCAAGTCCGTCAGTTGCATAGGAATCTCTTCAATAAGCTGATTTGAAGATAGATCCAGTGATTCCAGTACCGACAAATTCCCTAGTGATGTTGGTATATGGCCCACTAGACAGTTATGAGAAAAGTTGAGAACCCTGAGTGAATTGAGCTTTCCAACGGATCGAGGAATCTCTCCTTCAAATCTATTGTTTGACATATCGATGGTTGTGAAAATGGAATTGATACTCAAGAGTTCGATATCTGAACCCTTCATCGTTACTATCACCGAGTCTTTATAATAGAAAGGGATATAGTAGATTCCCATGTATTTCAGCTTCACTTTACTTTCATTAACATTCATTATTCCTGTTAACTTTTCAAAGTACTTTCCAGGCAAAAGACCAGTGAATTGATTGTAAGAGAGGTCAATGATTCTCAGCTTCGGGAAAGGAAATCTAGTTTTGGAATTGCTGACAATACTATTGAATCTATTAGATCGCAAGACAAGAATTCGTAACTCCGGAAGAGATTCTAACCAGTGGGGAAAAGTGTCGCTAATCTTATTGTTTCCAAGATTAAGTACTTCTAAGTAGATACAATTGACCAAAGATCGCGGCAATGACCCTTCCAACTGATTTCCATTCAAATCAAGACTTCTCAGCTTGTTACCCTTTGCAAATGTTGTAGGGATAATTCCATGAAAGTTGTTCATCCCTAGATTTAACACTTGCAAGGATTCACTAAGGTTCCCTAAACAAGTTGGAATGGCGCCACTTAAGCTATTATTAGACAAGTCAAGAACTAAGAGGTATGAGAAGTTGCAAATGAGAGAAGGGATTTGTCCTTGAAGCAAGTTGGAACCAAGATCAACATAGTATAGACTTGTCATTTGAATTGGAAATGGCACCATACTGGTAAGAAAATTATGAGAAAGATCTATATTCCCCAATGACTCCTTTCCCATATCCCAGAACCATGTAGGCAGCTCCCCATGAATGTTGTTGTTGGAGAGATACAAAACTGACAACATATTTTGGGTTCTTAAAAAGCCTGGGAACTCACTTATGTTGCAGGAAGACAATCTCAATTCATAAAGCTTTGGCCAGGCAGAGTAGCTACTGTTGGTGATCACAGATAAACTGTTATAAGAAAGATCAAGCCTTGCCAGGCTTTTGAGCTTTGAAAACAAGTCAAGCTCTATAGTTCCACTCAAGTTATTTGAAGAAAGGAAAAGGTTACTAAGGTTTGATAGTTGCATGATTGATCTAGGAATTTGGCCACGCAAATTATTATTCTCAAGGTAAATATACCTTAAAGGAATGGAGTGAAATTCAGGGATTTGGTCAGTGAATCGGTTATATGAAAGATGTAACCACTGCAATGATGGTAGAGTAAACAAACAAAATGGGATTGAACCATTGAGTTGGTTATACCATAATGAAAAGTGGGTCAGATTTGAAAGGCCACACAAGAAATGAGGAAGGGACCCTGTTAGTTGATTATATCCAAAATGAATTTGAGAAAGTTTTGTGAGATTGAATGGAGATTGTGGCGACTGACCTGTCAAGTTGTTATATTGGAAATTTAGAAAGGTTAATTTGCTAAGTTTACCAAAAACATCCGGAATCAGCCCTTCGAAGCTGTTAATTGAAAGATCTAAATGAGTGAGCTGCTCAAGGTTCCAAAGTGAAGCTGGAATTGACCCTTTGAAGCTGTTACCTGAAAGATCTAAATGAGTGAGCTGCTCAAGGTTCCAAAGTGAAGCTGGAATTGATCCTTTGAAACTGTTAAATGCAAGGTCTAAATGAGTGAGCTGTTCAAGGTTCCCAAGTGAAGCTGGAATTGACCCTTTGAAACTGCATTTGGAAAGAGGAATGTACTTCAAGGATTTTGAATTGCCAACAGAATCAGATAATTCTCCAGAGAAGTTTGTAGAAGAAAGATCCAATAGCTTTATGGGACTTGTCCAGTTTGACTTGGGAATATTACCCGTGAGAAAAAAGTTCTCTGATAAACTGAGCTCTTCAAGGTATGGAAAGCGAAAAACATCTTCGGAGAACATCCCTCCAAGTTGACTGTATCGAAGACTGAGAGACCTTAATGATGAAAAATTCATCAGCAAGGGAAAAAGCTTGATCGAAGACATATTTACAAATTCAAGAACAAGGTTTCGTAACTGGGTGATATTTTGTGTGAGAGTTTCGAAGCTTTCTCTATCAAGTTGCAATCCATTATGGGAGAGATCAAGTAGAGTTAGCTTGGACAAATGAGAGATTTCAGAAAGGACTTGACCAGAAAATCCTGAACTAGAGAGGTTGAGATGAGTTAAACTCACAAACCCACCAAACTCCGATGAGATTGGAGAGACAGAAAAATCGTTGTACGCGAGGTTGAGCCTCTTAAGGTGTCGAAGGAGAGGGAGGCTACTGTTGGAGGGAAAATTTCCGTAAAGCCAACTGCAACTGAGGTCCAGGTCGATCACTTGGCCTGTCAATCTAGAACATGTAACACCATCCCAGGAGCAGCAAACTGTACCCTCCTTCCATGACTCCGTTTTTGGATAGGAAATAATGCCAGCAGTGTTGTCACAATAGAAATTGGACCGAGATTTGTCAATGGAGAAGGTGTTTTTGAATTGGAGCAAGGCAGAGCTCTGATCTTGAGGGCACAGTTGTTGTGATGAAGTGGGAGAAGAAGATGACAAGAAAGATGATGAAGAAATAACTTGAAAATGAAAGAAGATGAAGATGAGAAGGGAAACAACTTGATGGAACCAAATCAACTTCCCCATTATTTTAAGAGGCAGGAACAGAGTTAAAATGTGATTGTTGAGAGAGGGATGTAAGTGGATATAAATTTTTATAGGCTTCCAAGTAAATGCTAAGTCTTCCTTGCAACGTAAAAGTCTTTCTGGAGACCTTGTAAGTCGTTTTTTTTTTTGTTTGATTAATAATTTTCAACATTAATAACTTAACCTTCATTTCATGGAATTCTGTGTGGTAAGAAACTTTGGCCCAGTTTTGGATGGGATAAGGATGCATTTTAGTAAAAATCCAGAGAAACAGAAGAGCTGTAACTATTACAACCCAAATTTGCAAATCTGCAAATTTGAGGATCCAAGAATATGAGAATCAGATTTGATTATTGATTATATTAAGAAATTTTGAAACTAATTACTTTAAAACAAAATTAGTGAATGGCAAGTCTTGGTCTACAAATATAAAACCTCCTATATTCCTCGGAACTCAAAGGGAAATTTCCAATTGGAAAATATTGTCATGCAGGGCCCAAAAGTTACATATACTTTTTCTTTAATTAACCTTCAATTCACAGTTTTAGTTCAGATGATCTGAAATTGTGAGGAAGCCATGAGCTGGGGATCACCCAATAAAATCTCAATCTAAGTATATCTTAATTTTTTTTATTATATTAGACAAATAAAATTCAATCACATAAAAAAATATGGTACATATCAAAAATGATTTTGATGAAAATAAAATTAATAATTTACTTTAAAAAAAGTTATTTAAAATTTAAAATCAGGCGTTAAATTTTTTTTTGTTAATTTTCAAATTTATTATTTGAATATTAAATTTATGCGGATATTAACAAAGGATACTTCCTATCGGCTTCCTTGTCCTGACAAGAAACTTATCTTTATCTCGTGAAAATGGAAAAGCAACCATCGTGGGGTGCTGCATCAATAGTAGAAAAACAAAAAAAGTGTGTCGTTTTGTAACGAACGGTCATCATCTACTCAGGCCCCACATTCACGATGCACCGTTCTTTTTCGAACTAGCCGTGTGCGTTGGGCTTCAGATTTTGCTTATAAAAATGACCCATCTGCCTATTATCTATTCCAAGTGTTGTAAGGTTAAGATTTGAGATATAGGGAGAGAGAGAAGTTTGATAAACTCTTTGGATATGGGCAGGTTGGTAAGAGAAACTAGCAAAATGAGATGTTAATTTCTTTTGCTTTATTTGGGTTTATAGTTTTACCAGCTCCGCCCATTCCGATCATTTCCTCTGCCTTCCCTCTTTCCCTTGTTTAATCAGGAGTCATAACCCCACTCAAATTAATACGATCTTACTTGAACATGATCTGTTTTATAGGCTCGTACCTCTATATTCTTGAATTCTAAAGAAATAAGACTTTAAGTCCGAAATATGAACTATAACCGTATGATTAGAGCGTGATTAACAGTTTTTTTATGCCATTTTTAGGCTATTGGTGCAATTGATGATCGTTCTTAACTGATTGCATATGGTTGGGATGGTCATACAGTTGTCTAATAGACTTTTAAATCTTAAAAGCGAAAAAAAATACTTAACAAATTAATTTATTGATTAAAAATTTATATTCAAAATGAATTTTTCTTATATAATTATAATTTTACAACTAAAAAAATAATAATAACTTAATCAAACATTAAAAAAAAGAATTTATCACACACATTATGTTTTTTTTTTCTCAATTAAATGAATGAAATCAAAATAAGAAAACAAAACAAAAACCATATGATACACATTAACCGAAACACTAAATTGTTATTTATTAATAAATAAATAATCATCTAGAAAATAAATAATTTTACTTCTCTCAAATATTATCCATTTTCAAAAAATTTAATTTTAAATCAAATTTATTTAAGTAATATGTAAACAAAAAATAATCATCTAAAAATATTTCGCATCATAATCGGAAACTAAGCCAAAAAGTCAAAGTTGTGTCTGAAATTCAACTGTGGAGCATTGAAGAATATAATCCATTGGATTTGAGCTCATCTAGAATTAATGGATGGAGAAGTGGGCCCAAAAACATGATGGTCACCAAACCATCACAAGTGCACCCCATTTTCAACAATTTAATTGCTATTCTTTTTTTTGGCATGACAATTTAATTTTTGCACTCTTAAACATGATGGTCACCGAACCATCACAAGTGCACCTTTTTTCCTTTCATATCATGACAGTTTTGAAAAGTTGGTTGCAACCAATTATCATTAATTTCGGAATTTAACCACGAAGTACTTTATCTTAATAACATATGTATCAAATCTCTATTTTTTATGCAGTGGTGAGAGATATCACAAACTGTGTCAAAAAGTAAGCTTCGAAATAATTGAATTAATTATCCAAAGTTTAAATGGATGAAAATAATCTAATTATTTTTTTATATTTCAACATGTGATTTATGATCAACGGCGGATTCACGAGCTAAATAATTTTTCTCTCTTTGTTTCTCGGGTTTCATTAAATCCGTTCAAAGGTTGTTTTTTTCTTTTGTTTTGTTTAGTTTACGTGAGAGAGAAAGATATAAAATTGTCAAATCTCGATACAGAGAAAAAAAAAGGAAATTAGTCAAATCTCAATAGACTTTTAGGTTTATGTTTGTTTTTTTTAACGGTGGTATTCAAGAGTAAAAAAAATGTTATTATAAAATTAAAATTTAATAACTAATAAGCCTATTTAATTTTTTATTTTTGTTATTTTTGTGCAATCAGAAAATGATCTTTCATCTTGAAACGTAAGAACAATAAATAGTAGTCTTAGTAAGTTAGGTTTAATATAATATTTTAAAACTTTTAAACTAATATATAATCTAAAAAAATTTAAAAATTGAGGGGATACCATTGCTCACCCTCACCAAGCTGAAATTAAACATGAAATAAGTTTTGAAGCAATTAAATTGCCAGAAGATATCAATCCAATAGCAATCTAAGCAAGCTTGACAGTCCTTCAAGTTCTAACTATGGACCGTCACTTAACAGTACCCACATTTTCCTCTTTCACCAACAATTTTTTTTATTAACGGTGACACTGAAGAATTATGGTTCATGTAGGCTTATAGACATAATTCCTATTACAGTCTGCATGGCATAAAGAAGAGCACGTTTATTCATACACCCAATTTTTAGGGGTGTTAGGGACATCGGTAGCTCTAGTGGTAATTGTAAGGAAGCTTTCGTTGATAATTTGTATAATTTACCATTTATTGTTAATGAAATCATTGTAACGAAAGGGACGCAAATAACTTTATTAGTAATCTTCAAGAAGCTTTCACTAGTAATTTTATGTGTTTGTTTTGGGTATCTCAATTTGATGTAAGAATAAGATTACCCGAAAAAAAAATAGCATTTTTTGAAAAATGATTGAATATTTTTCCATCGATTTAAACTTTTAAAATAATTAATAATTCAACCCCTTAAACACATGTATTGGTGGAGATTTGCTCAACTGCATTATTCTCCAACCAATAAAATAAAATATTTATTTCTTCAAATTCTTATAATTTCTTTAACTTTTTTGATCCCCATGCCTTTTTCTTAAATCAGTAATTGGAAAGTGATGCCGCATGCACATCCTTCTGACTTTTTAGCATATGCTCTCTGTTCCTCCTTTTGGAATCATTTTTTTTTTTAATTTAATAGCTTGGCCATAGGGTTTTCACATAATAAAATTCATGACTTTTGGGTCAATTCTATAATAACTTACTGAACTTTTAATTGTGCGTAATTGCTTATTGTATATCATGCAAATCCTAAATATATCTTTTCCACTACTGCCACGTATGAATTTTGAATCTTGCACTTGTGGAACATGATTTATAAATGGTAAAATAGTCCTCCAAATTTGAATTGGTATACGGATGTAAAATGGTCATCTCTCCCATTAAATCTCTTTTTGAGTTAATTTACCTTCATCTTCTTCGAGCTTCTTCATACGATTTCACTAACTTGTCAGAAGAAGGTGTACCTGCAAAGATTTTGACCACCAAATTCGCACGATCTTAAAGAAACGATGTGGAAAACAATTAGCAATGATGATATTTGGGCAAATTGATCAAGAGGAAAAGATTTTTTGGTTGAATGACAGAGAGATGGTGAAATGCATGAATGAAAAAAGAGAAAACGATATCAACACTGTAATATATAAATGATGGCATTTACGTCTTTTACTAATTCACACTCAATTTGTGAATCACGTGTTCAAGTCACACATGCCAAACGTGTGCAAGATTTCAAAATTCACGCATGGCAAGAGCAGGAAGGAATTTTTTGAGATTTGTATATTATACAATGAACTATTATGCACAATTGAAAGTTCAAGGAGCTGTTATAGAACTAACCCAAAAGGCAAAGATTTTTTTTTATAAGAACCCTTCTTTATATAGTGGGGTCCTATAAAGTCACGCGACGACTTGGTTTGATCTCAAGTTTATAGTACAACCTCCAAAAGGCTTTATCACCTAAACTAATTGATACTTTCTTACTAGTTAACCAAAAGACTTAGTTTGATCTTAAGTCTATAGTACAACCTCCAAAAATGTTTTCTTGCATTTTTGAAATATGTAGTATTGCACAAGCCCAATGCAACTAATTTATGGATTCTTTATGTTACTTTAATTTGGAAAACCAAATGGATATATTATAGAGTACAATTCTTTTTAAGTTGAAATGCTGTCAATGAAGTGATGAGTCACTTTACTGAAAAACATAACCTACTTTTGAAAAGAATATTCTTTTTCCTTTTGAAATTTAACTTTACAAAGCATCTTGCATTGCCACTACTGAAACTTTCTTTATAATCAATGCTATAGATATGACTAATACAGATACTTGGAGAAATGGAGAATAAAAATGATGTACTTTACAAAGCATCCGATGCTAAATTGGACTCACATTTCTTTTGTCATGAGTTTCAAAAAATGAATTTAAGTTGTTAATCAATCTCCCCATTTTGCAGCTCTTGAAATTTACTGTATGGTATGCAATATACTAACTAAAAGCTTTAATTTTATGAATAATATCTTCATTTTATGGACAACTGTAGTAGTTTATCAAATCACTAACATGGAGGGAAACAGGGAACCTGATTTGAGGAAGAATCTATTAAAGGCATTTCATTGTTGCATATTGTTGATGCCAAATATGTGCGTTTCTGAGTAGGGGTCGGACTGCAGAAGTACCTGCACAAGGAAAGGGAGAGTAGCTATGGGGTCGACGGAGGGGGTGCCTCCGAGGATGCTCCGATGCTTAAGTTAGGGTAAGCTCAAGTGTATCTTTATTAAACTGAAAAACCCAATCCCCTTTTGAATGCTTACCAAGTCCTTTTTATAGAGTTTCGGAGGTGGTAGTGAGCCTAGGGCGGCTGCGATACGATACCCCAACTGGGTTGGGTAATGATGCCTATGGTGAAGTTGTCAGGACCGCTCAGAATGAGCCCGGCTCCACTTCCAGAGTCAGTGGAGGATCCGTCAACATAAAGGGTCCAACGTAAAAATGGGCTTGATTGACTAACATCCTACGGAGATTCTTCTTCCGTTAATGGCAAAGTAGTTTTCATGACAAAATCAGCTAGGGCTTGCGCTTTGATAGCTGTCCGAGGCCGATAACGGATGTCAAACTCGCCCAACTCTATTGACCATTTGACCCTTCTACCGGAAACATCTGGCTTGTAGAGTATTTGTCAAAGAGGCTGGTTGGTGAGGAGTGTGATGGTATGGGCTTGAAAATAGGGTCGAACCTTCCGGGCAGAAATCAACAGAGCATACGCCATCTTTTCCGCAGGAATATATCTTGTTTCAGCATCGTGAAGTACCTTGCTGACATAAGACACCGGCTTCTGTGCACCTTCTTCTTCTCGTATTAAGACGGAGGCCACTACTTCGAGCCCGGCCGAAAGATACAAGAAAAGTTCTTCGCCGACTACTGGTTTGGTAAGTACGGGAGGTGTCCCCAAATATATTTTTAGCGCCCCGAATGCTTCTTGACAAGCTTCGTTCCACACGAAGTTCTGGGTCCGACGAATGGCTTTAAAAAAGGGGAGGCACTTCTCGGCAGATTTTGACATGAATCGGCTGAGGGCCGCTATTCTTCCAGTAAGTCGTTGGACCTCCCTCACGGTCCGAGGTGGACTCATGTTAAGAATAGCATCGATCTTCTCTGGATTGGCTTCTATACCTCTGTGGGTGACTAGAAAGCCGAGGAATTTCCCCCCAGTGACTCCAAAGGCACATTTTGTGGGATTCAACTTCATGTGATGATGGCGGAGGATATCAAAAGCTTCTTGGAGATCGGCCTCATGGTCTTGTGCTTCGACACTTTTGACCAGCATGTCATCTACATATACTTCCATATTCCGACCAATCTGCCCTTTGAATATCTTGTTTACTAACCTCTGGTAAGTGGCCCCGACATTTTTCAAACCGAATGGCATGACCCTATAACAATAGAGGCCTTGTTCTGTGATAAACGCCGTCTTCTCTTGGTCAGGCGGGTGCATGAGGATTTGGTTATACTCGGAGTAGGCATCCATGAATGTTAACAGCTCATGGCCGGATGTTGCGTCAACGAGTTGATCAATCCGGGGCAAAGGAAAACTGTCTTTCGGACAGGCTTTATTGAGATCAGAAAAGTCTATATAGATTCACCATTTGCCGTTTGCCTTTTTTACCATTACAACATTGGATACCCAGTCTGGATAGCTCACCTCTCGGATGAAATTAGCCGAATGTAATTTGTCAACTTCTCTCCGAACAACTGCCTGTCGCTCAGGAGCAAATGAGCTTTTCTTCTGGATGACTGGTTTATGGGTTGGATCCATACTCAAACGATGTACGATGACGTCCGGGCTGATTCCTGGCATATCTGCAGCGGTCCAGGTGAATAGGTATTGGTTTGCCCGTAGAAGGGCTAACAGAGATTCCTGAAATGTGTTGGACAGGTTAAAACCAATTTGAACAGTTCTGGTGCTGTCTTCGCCAAGGGGGATCGTGAGTACATCTTCTCCGGGCCTACCTCATAGGTTGCTTGCTTCATCCCTAAGGTCATCCAGTTCAAGTGGTAGGGCTTCCGTCTTCTTACCCTTTATTGCACTGAGATAACAGGTTCTGGCGATTCGTTGATCTCCTTTGATTTCGCCTACTCCGTATTTCGTAGGGAATTTGATTTTGAGATGATGGGTTGAGACGACCACTCGGAGTTTATTCAGTGTGGGTCGTCCAAGTATCATATTGTAGGAGGAGGGTTGACGAACAATTAATAAAGTGGAGTGTAAGGTTGTTGTTTGGGGTGTTGTCCCCGCAGTTACCGGGAGAGTTATGCTGCCTTCTGTAAAGACCGGTCCCCCTGAGAAGCCATAGAGTGGGGTGGAGACCAGCTCTAAACGTGTATCGCCCAGTTGCATTTGTTGAAAGGCATTATAAAAGAGGATGTCGGCTAAGCTCCCGTTGTCGACCAGGACTCGTCTTATCTCATGATTAGCCACGAGGAGTGAAATTACAACAGCATCATCGTGTGGAATCTGTACTCCTTCTAAGTCTTCGTCCGAAAAAGAAATGATCTCGCCTGTCTTAGGTCGTTTATGAGGTCCAGCGACAGAGGCTATTGACCTGGCATAAGACCTACTGCGAGCATGCGACCCCCCACCAGGAGCGAGTCCGCCGTAAATGGTCTTGATAATCTTTGCCACGGGGACCTCTGGTTTTTTCTGGTTAGGCTCCCTATAACTTGGCCCTGGGCTCTTCCGAACTGCCCTTGTAGGTCTGTTTCGCTCAAGAGGGCGTTCAGGGCTTCTGCGTGATCGTTCATCAAATTTCTCCTATCGTGGCCCGACGTATTCTTTTAGATGCCCTCGATTGATGAGGGTCTCGATCTGGTTTTTTAAGGCCTTACATTCTTCCGTGTCATGGCCGAAGTTTCTGTGGAATCTACACCAAGTATTTCGATCTGGGTTGAGGTTCGGCGGCCTTGGGGGCCATTGCAAGAGGTCCCTGTCATGAATCTGCATTAGAATGTTGGTCCTGGAGGTGTTCAGTGGTGAGTAGCTGTGGATTTGCCCCGGAGTTCTGGCTCTGGTTCCGAAGGCTGCAAGATTTCGGGATCTATCCTCAAAAGGCCTGAGGGTTCTGGGTTTCTCATCGCGAAACGGCCGCTTAGTGGGCTCGCGGCAGGGACTAGTGGAGCCTCTCTTCCTCCTTTCCGTGTCTCCTTCGCGTTCTCTTCGGAATGCTTGATCATCTTCTGCCAGCATGTATTTTTCGGCTCGCGCCAAGACTTCATTCATATCCATAGGCGGACGTCTGATGAGTTTTGAACTGAAGAATCCGGATCTTAATCCATTTTTGAATGCCAGGAGCTGAACACTGGGATCAAGGTCTGGGATCTCCCAAGCTGCAGTGTTGAATCTGGAAATATAGGCGCAGAGCTTCTCTCCTTTTGACTGGACAATATTAAACAGAGACTCCGAAGTTTTCTTGGGTCCTTTGCTGCTGATGAAATGTGAGGCAAAAGCATAGCTTAGGTCTTTGAAGGTGCGGATACCTCCTGGTTTCAAGCGGGAATACCACTTCCCAGCCGCTTTCTCAAGAGTCAATGGGAATGCCCTGCACATCACAGGGTCCGAATGTCTATGGAGGGTCATTGTGGTTCGATAGTGCTGGAGATGATCTAGGGGATCGGTGGATCCATCGTAAGGTTTGATTTGTGGCATCCGAAAATTTGGTGGTAGGGGGGCGTCAAGGACTTCTTGTGTGAAAGGTGGGTCCTGTACATCGAGATCATCGCTAATACTGTGGCCGCGTTCTTTAAATGCCTCATTGATTCGTCCCTCTATGTCCTCAATCCGTTTGCCAAACCCTTCGCTATTCTTGGACACGGGACTTTCTCCGAACTTGGCTGGGGGAGGTGAGTGGGTCGCCGAACAGACATCCCCGGGTGGGTGGCGGTCAGTGGAACCGTTGTGACCTGGTTCCTGCGACGGGAGTGGTACAGTCTGCTGAGGTCTCTTACGAACTTCGGCCGCCAGATCGGCTACTAGATGTGCAAGCTCTGCGAATTGCGCCTGGAGTGTGCCTTCATTCAGGTGAACCTTGGGTTCGGCTGAGAAACTTGCTCCCGACCGTTGTCCCGACCGTAGCACGCGAGCGCCTAGATCCCTGGCGGGTGTTTTTGGGGGCATGATAACAGATGAGTTCTTTAGACTCCTTCGCTGTTACTGTCAGCGAGAGATGTGGTTTCCCACGGACAACACCAATCTGTTGATGCCAAATATGTGCGTTTCTGAGTAGGGGGTCGGACTGCAGAAGTACTTGCACAGGGAAAGGGAGAGTAGCTATGGGGTTGACGGAGGGGGTGCCTCCGAGGATGCTCCGATGCTTAAGTTAGGGTAAGCTCAAGTGTATCTTTATTAAACTGAAAAACTCAATCCCCTTTTGAATGCTTACCAAGTCCTTTTTATAGAGTTTTGGAGGCGGTAGTGAGCATAGGGCGGCTGCGATACGATACCCCAACTGGGTTGGGTAATGATGCCTATGAGAACCGTTCACTAAGGCTTTTGCTTTGCTGGCGTAATTAGAAGCCGTATGTGCTAAGACGGTTTTTACGACCTGACGTCCCAACTTGGTTGGGTAATGATGGTCTGGAGGGCGGTGGTGACGTGGAGGCCCAGCTGGAGGCAATGATGCCCTGCAGGGCGGTCATGACCTAGAGGCCCAACTGTCTGAACCTGGGTCGTCCGCGTGTCTCCTTGCAGTTTGGGGTCACGATGATCCACGTGTCGTCTTCTTATTGGCGAGTCGTATTTTGGCAGTATCACATATAAAGAGTGAAGACCCTCCTCCTCCATTAATATACCAACATAGTTTTCAAAATGGCAACAAGTCAAGAGTTTCAGGAGTTAAGCTGCAACATGGGAGACAGACTCTCTACTGATAAAGAAGTACAAATGTCAACTTCTACGTGCAAACGAGGCGGCTGGATTACCTTTCCCTTCATTGCTGGTATCTCTCTCATTTTCTCTGTCTATCTCATGTTTAACACTTGTTTTATCTGATAAATATGTGTTTCTTTTTTATTTATTTTTGAATTAAAACCAGGGACAATGATGGGGTTGACACTTGCTGTGGGAGGATGGGCAACAAACTTGGTAGTTTATCTGATAGAAAAATTATTCCAGTCTAGTTCCAGTCTAGTTCCAGTCTAGTTCCAGTCGTAGTAGCAATTATTACAGACTCCCTTTTAGGATGCTATTCTGTCATCTGGATTTCTTCTCTTGTCCTTGTGCTGGTAATGGCCTCTTCACTTACTTCGAAACCAACTAAAAACAATTGGGGAAAATAGTTTCTAGAAAGAATCATAAGTTGAAAAATAGACTCTAAAATGCTAAATTTATAAGCTCCACAACTGTTTTACCAAAAACTGCTTTCCCTTGTTGGCCCTCTATGGTTGAAACTGCAACTAGGCCAAACGATAGCTAAGTGCTCATTGATAGCAAAAGATGCTCACACTGTTTATTTTTCAAATAGAAAGTAGTATTTTACTCTTTGCCTTCTCTGTTTAAGATGCATCTCCAACACTTTTTTCACTGGTTGCTCTGTTCTTTTTTGTCCACGTAAAAAATATTTCAGTTAGATTTCAATTCTTCTATTTATTTTCATTCTCTTTATGCAATTTCATTAAGTAAGAAAAAGAAAAGGAGACTAAGAACTAGAAAATTTGCCAATATTCATTCAAAATATATCCAATATGACGTAAAAGTCAATACTGGTTCAAGTATCTTCCATTCTTTTCAACTTAATCCACCTGAGATATCCTTACTGAGTAAATAACAATCACCATCTTATGACTTGTAGGGCATTACCCTTTTAACCTTAACCACTATGCTTAAATCCTTGAGGCCTCAACCTTGTGAAAATGGATCAAGCTTCTGCAGAACTGCATCAAAATTTCAATTCGCGGTCCTATATTCTGGCATAGCTCTAGCATCAATAGGACTTGCAGGCACACGCTATACCATTGCAGCTATGGGAGCAAACCAGTTCGATAACGTGAAGGATCAAGCAACTTTCTTCAACTGGTTTGCTGTCATCGTGTACAGCTCTACGGTATTAGGCAGTACAGTTCTTGTTTATATCTAGGAAAATGTGAGTTGGGCACTGGGGTTCTGCCTGTGTATACTGGTTAACATTATTGGTTTAGCCATTTTCTTGCTTGGAAGTCGTTATTATCAACATTTTAAGCCACAAGGGAGTCCATTTAAGAGCATAGCTCGTGTTCTCGTTGCAGTCATTCACAAGCAGAAGGTTCCCATTTCATCCAGAAGTGAAGTCTACTACTATGAGAAAAAAGGAGAAGTGGGGTTGGTGGCTTCCGTGCCTACTAAAAACTTCAGGTATGATTTTTTACCTTCCCAATTTATCAAGTACAGAGAGTGATGTTACCAATTTGTTTGATGTGGTGATTGACAATAATGTGTGTTAACTATGTCTTGAATGTTTTAGGCCCAAATCCATTAGCAAAGGGGCCTTATAATAAGGTTTTGTTATTTTTTCTATTCAGTTAGTAGAACCGAGTTGGGTACATTGAGAATTGAGAATTAAAGTTTGAGAGTTTTCTCTCAAAAAAATTTGTAATCCATTATGATTATAGCGAACACTTTCTTATCATAATTTGTGGACGTAATAGTTTTTTCCCCAATCATATAAATTCTACTATCTTTATTTTCTTACTGTTTTTCTTAACAATGTGCCAAGCAATAATGCAGGTTCTTGAACCGTGCTGCACTGGAAACTGAAGGAGACACTAAACCAGACGGCTCAATTACAAAGCAGTGGAGGTTGTGTTCAGTGCAACAAGTTGAAGACCTAAAGACCTTATTGAGGATTGTTCCGGTCTTGTCAAGTGCTATTTTGTTATGCACTTCAGTACCAGTCCTAGGAACCTTGACGGTCCTCCAAGCTCTAACTGTGGATCGATACCTTGGATCACATTTCAAAGTCCCAGAAGGCTCCATGTTGGTAGTCATACTAACCTCTACTGCTATCACTCTGACTTTCATTGATAGGTTCTTTTACCCAATCTGGCAGAAGATTACTCATAAATCACCAACGCCCCTCCAACGGATAGCACTAGGCCATATTTTCAACATGACAGGAATTTCTGTTGCAGCCCTGGTTGAGTCAAGACGACTAAAATTGGCTCGAACCCATCATCTTCTGCACCATCCTGGTTCCACTGATCATGTTCCAATGCTGGTCTTCTGGCTGGTGCCACAACTGCTTGTAGTTGGCATTGGAGAAGCATTCCATTATCCAGGACAAGTCACATTGTACTATCAAGAATTCCCAAAATCCCTTAGAAGCACATCAACTGCAATGATTTCAATGGTTGTGGGAATTGCTTACTTTTTGAGCACTGCCGTGATTGATCTGATTCGGAGGATTACTTTATGGTTACCCGACAACATAAATAACGGAAGGCTAGACAATGTCTATTAGTTGTTTGCTGTCATGGAAATGCTAAACTTTGGTTATTTTCAAATTTGTGCCATGTTTTACAAGTATCGTAATTTGGAAAAGGCGAATGACAGTTCTGTGTCCAGTAACTTGCAGAATCTAAAGGAAATGCTAAGTGATAAGAGGTCAATGGCGATGAAAAGGAGAGGCTTAAATGTTATTATGATCACTTCAAACTGAACTTATGTGTATTAATTAAGTTTCAATTTGATATACAACTTGCTAATGCAACTTTCTTTTCAATGTCTTAAAACTTCAAGATTTGATCTCAGTTTTGTCTTGAGTAGTAAATGATGGAAGTTGGAGAAGTGATTAGCTTAATAACTGCTTTGGTTGGAAGCTGGAGGAACATTTCATCTCTGCTGAGCCAATGTTGGCCTGCAGGCAGGTAGCTTTCTCTGCAAATACTTGTGATTAGCCCTTTCGTGGCCGTCAGCTTAACTCAGTGGTTGCATTTTTCTTCAAGTGAAAGTACTGTATCTCAATTTCGTGGTTCGCTTTTAAAGCCTATACTCAACCTTAATATACAAGTTTTTTCACATAGAGTGACATGATTTGGCTAAAAGTTAATTCGTATTTAATCATTTTTAGTCATTAGTATCTGATAAAAATTATGTTAAAAACATTTTTAAAATATTTTTTCTCAAAGTGTGATAATATTTATATTTTTTTTTATTTGCGGATTAGATGTTGCGAAGTCTAATTCTATTTTTATTTTTGTTTTTGTTTTTTCTTAATCGTAGAAATAACTTTTTGGGGAATCACTGCTCACTAAAGGTGGCCATTTACTTTTCTCAAATTAGGGAAAATTATTTTTCTTTGGCAGATGAT
The DNA here is from genome assembly GCA_023935145.1 of Bretschneidera sinensis. Lineage (NCBI taxonomy): Eukaryota > Viridiplantae > Streptophyta > Magnoliopsida > Brassicales > Akaniaceae > Bretschneidera > Bretschneidera sinensis. The sequence goes on from CM043698.1 coordinate 152,489,889, forward strand.
TTTGCCAATTTGCCATAATTTGAAGCAAAATACCAATCAGTGAGACGTGAAACATTTTCAACTTTTCAAATAAAAAACTGTTGCATAGAGTTCTAATAGAAGGAACAGAGAGGAGCTGCATTTGTACAAATTAAAATAAATTGAAAAGACTAATACATCTCTTTTCAAAAAGGAAAAATAATAATACTGAAGATGAGACAAGCATAGCTAATTTTATAGCTAACCCTCCAAAAAGGCATCAACCTTGTAATTGACAGAGGCAGAGAGGAACTTCAAGCAAATAGGAGGTTTAATCCCAGCAAGAGAGTATAGCAGCAGGGACACTGCACAAAGAGTCACCACAGATTAGACCAGATGCAACAGCAGGTGCAAAATCAGTTGCCTTCTGCTTGTTCTTCCTCTCCCACAAGAAAGGAATCAAACTACCAATACACATGTCAATGGTAAAGCAACCACCAACATAGAATGGAATTGCCATACACATTGGGCTTGGAACAAATCTATAGAGCCTGTTTCATAACTCAGCAACATTTCATGTAATAGGTTTATAACAATGGAGGCGACGAAAAATATGATGACAAGCTTCAGACAATTCTTAGGAAGCCAATCAATGCCTTCGACTCCAAGAAGAGCAATCCCACGATACAATGCACCATAAGGAGCTGGATATATACCCTCAGGATCACCAATTGGGTAAGCCTTGTAGAAAAACTAGAAGACGAGAGGAGTTAGGAGACAACCCATTGTTGTGCCAGCAACTTGTCTAAAGAACATAGAGCGAGGAGACGATAAGGTTAGGTATCCTGTCTTTAAATCCTGCATGAGATCAGATGCTATGGAGATAGTGCTCATCATCATACCACAAGAAGCAAGTGATGCAGGACAGGTGGATATAACAGATGGCCCTGGACTACCTAGAACGGTTGAATCACTCCATATTTAAGGATGCGGTTTACATCGTTTTACGTGCCACAGGCTCGGATCGGGCCCCGAAGACCCTAATCTGATTGGAAACGGGCCTCCAATCAAAACTCAAGGCTTGATTGTGGCGGGTTTTTAGCAAAAAAACGACGTTTAAACCTTCAATTTTGTAGTTTTCAGTTTTAGGAAACTTTCCATTTGCAATTTTCTTTTGTATTCAAGTCAGAATTGACTACCGTTAATTCTACCTTAATCCTAGCACTTAATTTTAATATTTTCCATAGTTTTCCCCAAGATTATGTTTTCAGGGATTTTTGCCTTTTTTGCTTTGACCTTATAAATAAGGAGGCTACATACGGCAAAAGGGAGCTTATTATTATTGAATAAAATTAAGGTTTATTTTCTCTTCGTGAGAGTTTACTGTATTGAGGGTTGAAGACACAGTTCTTCTTCCTAGTTCTTTCTGCCGCTAGTGTTTTACGTCAATTGGTATCAGAGCCTTGTTCTACCTTGGTCTGATGGCAGGAGATTGAGACGAAAGCAACCACCCTGGCGACGTTGATCGTGTGGTACATGTCCTATGGGCAGCCATAGATAATCACAATCAGCATTTTGATGATCACAATCAGCGGTTTGATCATATCGAACGCATGTTGTAGGAGATACAACAAACTGTGGCTGGTCTGAGAATCAATGGCAACAGGGATGAAGAATGCAATCCGGATCGTGTCGGAGGCCTTGCTCACGACCAACCGATTGCTAGGCGTGTTCCTGCTCAGCAGCGTAGGCCCCAAGCCTATGCTGCTTTGTTCAGCGATGATGAGTTCGAAAACAATGATGATGGCGAGCATGGTCGTAATCAGAATCGTTTTGGTCAGAACTGTTTCAACCAGAATCGATACGAACAGAACAATCATGATTTTTGGGTCAAGGTAGATCTGTCGTGTTTCAATGGCCACCTCCACGTGGAAAACTTCATTGACTGGCTTTTCGAAGTGGAAGCTTTCTTTGAATATATGCAAATCCCAGGAGATAAGCAAGTGAAGCTTGTAGCCTATAAACTGATGGGTGAAGCCTCTGTGTGGTGGGAGCAGACGCAAAATAACCGCAGGCGACAGAGTAAGCAGCCTGTTCGTTCTTGGTCCAAGATGAAGCAACTGCTGTGAGAAAGGTTCCTTCCTCCTAACTATGAACAAATGTTGTACCAGCAATATCAAAATTGCAGACAAAGGGTGCTCACCATCAGCGATTATATAGAGGATTTTTATCGGTTGAACTCGCGCAATGACCTGCAGGAAACAGAGGGACAACAAGTGGCTAGGTATATCGGAGGGTTGCGACTGACCATTCAAGAACAAGTATCCCTCCATACTGTGTGGTCCCTGTCCGAGGCAGTCAACCTAGCCATGAAAGTGGAGTCACAACAGTTCAGGCACCCGTCACGTCCCTAACCATATCGATCGCCACCATCACAGGTTTCAGTGCCGCAGACTTCACCACAACCTTCAACTAGCACAGTCTTAGGTGCAGGCACTACCAACCCCGCTAAGCCAGCAACCCCCCCCCCCCCCCCAACCAATGCCCCAACACAAAACAGAGGAGTGCCCAACAATCCTTGTGCTCGTCCCATTCTAGGAAAGTGTTACCGATGCAATCAACTTGGACATCGTTCCAACGAATGTCCCAACCGTCGACAGGTTAACATGGTTGAAACAACTGAGGGGGAGGAAAGTCCTTTTGGTACAGATGAAGGCTATTATGGGGAGGTCGATGAGTATGTTAGTGGTGAAGTAGTAGAGGCAGATGAGGGTGTATATGTTAACTGTGTGGTTCAGCGCTTGTTACTGACTCCAATACAGCAGGATGACAACCAACGACACTATATTTTCAGGACGTGGTGCACTATCAACCAGAGAGTGTGCAAGGTGATTATTGACAATGGCAGCAATGAGAATATTGTATCGAAGGCCTTTGTCGCAGCATTGAACCTGAAAACAGAAAAACATCCCTCTCCATACAAGATTGGCTGGATCAAGAAGGGCGCTGAAACTCGGGTAACTGATATCTGTCATGTCCCCTTTTATATTGGCAAATATTATAAGGATGAGATTGTGTGTGATGTTGTTGATATGGATGCATGTCATGTGTTATTGGGGAGGCCATGGAAGTTTAATGTAGATGCTATGCATAAAGGTCGGGATAATACATATGTTTTCTGGTGGTTTGACAAGAAAATTGTGCTAGTTCCTGCAAGTGGACATTAGCCAGCTGCTGAAACCCCTAAAGCAGAGGGAAAGACCTTTCTTACAGTACCTGAAAAGGAGTTTATTGAGGATGTGAAAGCAGCAGGAGAGTTCTTCGCGTTGGTAGTAAAAGGGAAACTACCGGCTGAGTATCAACAGATTCCTGAGAAGTTAAAACCATTGATGGTTGAATTTCAAGATGTCATGCCAGAGGAATTACCTGAAGGTTTGCCTCCTATGAGGGATATTCAACACCATATTGACTTGGTTCCTGGGGCTAGTTTGTCGAATCTGCCACACTACCGGATGAGTCCTCAAGAACACGGAACTCTACAAAATCAGGTGGAAGAGTTAATTAGAAAAGGACTGATCAGAGAAAGCCTGAGTCCCTGTGCCGTACCTGCTTTATTGACACCAAAGAAGGATAGAAGCTGGTGCATGTGTGTTGACAGCCGCGCCATAAACAAGATAACAGTCAAGTACTGCTTTCCCATTCCACAACTGAGTGATATGTTGGACATGTTAGAGGGTGCCAAGATCTTCTCAAGCTAGATTTGCGTAGTGGCTACCATCAGATTCGGGTCCGACCAAGAGATGAATGGAAAACAGCTTTTAAGACCAAAAAAGGGCTTTATGAGTGGATGGTGATGCCATTCGGTTTATCAAACGCTTCCAGCACCTTCATGCGTATAATGAACTAGGTTTTAAATCCCTTCATTGGTAAATTTGTGGTTGTTTATTTTGACGATATCTTGATCTATAGCTAGGATGAGGTGGAGCACTTGGACTACTTGCGGGAAGTGTTGCTAGTTTTACGCGCAAATAAACTTTATGTGAACCTGAAGAAGTACAATTTCCTCACTGCAAAACTGCTATTTTTGGGATTTATCGTGGGTGCAGATGGTATTCAAGTTGATGAAGAAAAGGTACGCATAATTCGGGAGTGGCCAACCCCGAAAACAGTGCACCATGTTCATAGTTTTCATGGACTGGCCATTTTTTACCGTAGGTTTATTCGGAACTTCAGCAGTATAGTAGCACCAATCACAAAGTGCATGAAAAAGAGACGATTCCAGTGGGGGGACACACAAGATACAGCCTTCGTAGTGATTAAAGAGAAGCTTTCTACAGCCTTGGTACTTGCTCTGTTGAGCTTTGGCAAATTGTTTGAAGTTGAATGTGATGCCTCAGGCGTGGGTATTGGTGCTGTTTTGTCGCAGAAGGGATGACCAGTAGAGTTTTTTAGCGAGAAGCTCAATGATGCTCGCCAAAAGTGGACAACATATGAGCTGGAATTTTATGCAGTCATTCGAGCTTTGAAACATTGGGAGCATTACCTGATCCAGTGTGAGTTTGCTCTCTACAGTGATCACCAAGCTCTGAAATTTATCAATACGCAAACCACCTTAAACAGAATGCATGCTCGGTGGACTACCTTCCTCCAGAAGTTCACTTTTGTGCTCAACACAAAAGTCTGGGCAGTTGAATAAGGTGGCAGATGCGTTAAGCCGACGCGCATCCCTACTCTTGACTCTCCAATCAGAAGTCGTGGGGTTTGACTGTTTGAAAGAGTTGTATGAGGAAGATGCTGATTTTCAGGAAATTTGGGAGAAGTGTCAACGGAAAGAGGCATTCCCGAATTTTCATGTCTAGGACGGGTTTTTGTTTCATGGTAATCAATTATGTATCCCTCGCATGTCTTTGCGCGAGTAGATTCTCCGCGATATACACAGCAGCGGCTTATGGGGTCATGCGGGGCGTGACAAAACAATAGCTCAAGTAGCTGAATGTTATTACTGGCCACAGTTGAAATGGGATGTGGGAAAATTCGTACAGAGGTGCCCCGTTTGCCAAACTGAGAAGGGCCAAGCATAGAATACCGGGTTGTACACCCATCTGCCCGTGCCGGAAAACATTTGGGAGGATTTGACAATGGACTTTATTTTGGGGCTCCCGCAGACTCAGCGTGGGGTGGATTATGTTTTTGTGGTTGTCGACTGGTTCTCCAAAATGGCACACTTTATTCTGTGCCGTAAAACTTCAAACGCGTCTCATGTAGCCAACCTTTCGTTTTGTGAGATTGTTCGCCTTTATGGGGTTCCCAAGTCCATCACCTCTGATCGGGATATCAAGTTCCTTTGCCACTTTTGGAAGTCACTTTAGGGTAGGTTTGACACATCCCTCAAATACAGCAGCACTTGTCATCTGCAGACGGACGGCCAAATAGAGGTGGTCAACCGGACCCTTGGTAACCTGATAAGTTGTGTGACTGGTTCTCGGCCTAAGCAGTGGGACGTTGCCCTTCAACAAGCTGAATTTGCTTTCAATAGCATGTACAACCGTTCTACCGGGAAGACGCCATTCAAGATTGTCTACACCAAAGCACCTCAGCATGCTTTGGACCTTGTTCCTTTGCCCAAGCCTCCTAGCCACAATAAGGCTGCTGAGGACATGACTGAGAAACTGCATCGCATCCATGCAGAGGTTCGCCAGAGTCTAGAGTTGCCCAACAGCAAGTACAAAGCTGTCGCTGATAAGCATCGATGTGAACGTGTATTTCAGGAAGGTGACCTAGTGATGGCCCATCTGTGCAAGAACCGTTTCTGATGAGAGCCACAAAATGCATTATAATCGTACTCATTTGTTAGCACTTTAAGGTTGATTTAGGACTTAATTGCATTTTTATTCATTAACAACTCTAAAGTGGTATTTTTGGAGCATTAATTTAATTTGGTGCATTTTTTAGGTATCTTGAGTTAAAAGAGATGGAGGAGCTATCATTATTTTGAAACACGAAGTTCCATTGAACACTCAAGCAAGAGAATGATTGCGGAAGAGCCAAGATGAAGAAAAACTAAGGAAGGAATTTTCACTAAGTTGCTGGAGTTGGCATACAAATCAACCATTGTACAAATTAAACTGTATCGATGTAGAAAGAACCAGGAAGTGTGCCACATATGATTAGAAAGATCTGGAAGTCTACTTTCTGGAGGATTTTACAGTTAGATAAAATCATTTCTCTAGAGAAAGTTATGGCGATTTTAGCGGACAGAGATCAGACCTTCTGAATCAGCATCAGCCCACGCCGCAGCATGGATTATCCGCGCCGCAGCACACAGCACCAGCACCTGACTTAACCAAAACAGAGTCGCGCCACGCCGCAGCATGGATTCTCCGTGCTGCAGCACACAGCACCAGCACCTGACTTAACCAAAACAGAGCCGCACCGCGCCCAAGTGATGCTGCAGCTCGCGCACAGCCTTAGGCACTCCGAGTTAGACCCTAATTAGGTCTTTAATGACTTGTTCAAACCCTAAAACACCCCTAGGCCTTGTGTACTATAAATATACCACTTAAGGTTTGTAATTGAGATAATCAAAAAGCTGGAAAACTCAAGGGAGGCTGCCACACTCTCCCCCATGGCCAACTAATCTCCAAGCAAAGCGAAGGGATGAATCCCTAGGTGTAGTTGTTTCTATTTCCCTTACTTGATTCAGTTGTAATAGAGCTTTAGCGTTCAAACGTTGTTATGATTTACTTTTTAATCTAATTATAAGATTTCATCTAATCCGATGATTGTATCTTTTTCCTTGATATAAATTCAGTCATGCTTTCTTTATGTCAAGATTATTTGGGTATGATTGAGTCCGGTAGATCTAGCCTTTAGGTTTGTCCATACTGCAATATTGTCATCAAAGATATATTGTCATTTCTTGATAAATTTAAAGGATAGATCATGTGTGCATGAATTGAAAATAAAGAGTATTTCATAACAATCAAATTAGGGTTTATACATGTTCTTTAATTGAATATTTTCCGATTGCCTGTTTGGGATGTGAAACTTGCAATCGAGATAAAAACAACTGAATCAAGTTAGGATTAGGGCAACGAACCTAGGGAGGATTCCTAGATCCTTGTCGTTCCCCTATTATATTTTACAATCTACTTTACACAATTATTTCATTATCAATTTCAGACTTTCTTACTCATTTAGATTTATCATTTTAGATTAAAGTTTACATCTTTCTTCATAGTTAATTTGTCTCCCTGTGGAATCGACACCCCAAATCCGTACTACAACACCGCGTTACTGTTTTGGGCGTAATCAGTTTCCCCGCGGGAACTTACAACAAGTTGAAAAACAGGAAGTATGGCCCTTTCCGGGTGCTAAAGCGCATTAATGATAATGCTTATGTGATTGAACTTCTGGGTGACATGGTCATTTCCAACACCTTCAATGTGGTGGATTTGTTTGAGTACCACCCGCCGGACGAGCCACTTTATCTTGACAGTAACTCGGAATCGAGTTCTTTTGAAGTGTGGGGGAATGATGCAGGACAGGTGAACAGAGCAGAACAGATGGCCCTAGACTACCTAGAACGATTGGATTGCTCCAAATCTAAGGTTGCAGTTTACATCGTTTTACGAGCCACGGGCTCGGATCGGGCCCCGGAGACCTTAGTCTAATCAGAAACGGGCCTCCAATCAAAACTCAACCCCTGACCGTAGCAAGTTTTTAGCCAAAAAACGACGTTTAGGCATTCAATTTTGCAGTTTTCAATTTTAGGAAACTTTTCATTTGCAATTTTCTTTTGTATTCAAGTCAGAATTCACTACCGTTAATTCTACCTTGATCCTAGTGCTTAATTTTAGTATTTTCCATAGTTTTCCCCAAGATTATGTTTTCGGGGATTTTTGCCTTATTTGCTTTGACCTTATAAATAAGGAGGCCACATACGGCAAAAGAGAGATTATTATTATTGAATAAAATTAGGATTTCTTTTCTATTTGTGAGGGTTTATTGTATTGAGGGTTGAAGACACGGTTCTTCTTCCTAGTTCTTTATTTCGCTAGCGTTTTACGTCAACAAGGCCTGCAATTACACCTCCATTACCAATGCCAACACAAGAACTAAAAATCATGATTGCCAATTTGCCATAATTTGAAGCAAGAGACCAATCAGTGAGACCACATCCGTAGGCATTGCAGAAAGAGAAAATGGGGCAATCACGTAGGCGACAAGAATATGGTACCATTTCAATTGATGGAAGATGAAAGGAACTGTAATGATTGATATGATTGCTAACACGATGTAGCCAGTTATAGATACCCAATTTGGGATATGATCTTTTAAGAAGTACTCGGTTCGCTTTTGTTCATCATAGTTTACTATCTCATCACCACCAGTTTCAGGGGTAACAGAGGAAGAGTCTCTGTTCTTGGAATTTTGTGCTGCAAGACTAATTGAGGTTTTGATCAGCAAATAGACTACATGGAAAAGGCCATCACCGAGCATCATTGCGATAGCAATATAAATCTGTCAAAATCATTTTAAAAGAAAAAACTATGATTAGGGACTTCAGTAATTAATCCAATTGAATTTTAACATTTGGGGAAAATGGCATTGCAGATCATACTATCTTTGTAGTATAAGCAAGGAAAAATTAGTAGTACCATGGAGATCACTGTCTGAGGATAATTTAGTGATATACCAATCACCTTTCTTTGCCTCAATTAGTGGCCACATGATTCTCCATGAGAGGATGGCTCCAAGAAGCAGAGATACATTCACAATGTAAGGGCAAATCATACCAACACCAACATATGACCTAGGAAAACAGTCAATTAATGCTATATCAGATAACAAAATCTCCTTAATAATTACATTAAACATTGACAGAAAGAAAAAGTCAATTTCAAATCAACAGAATAAACTCAGACATTGGTAATTATGAGTAATCAAGAGAAAGACTCACTTTCTGGTTGTGATTTGGATACTAAATTTAGGGAAATTAACAAATCCACAATCGTCCCAGGCAGTGTAAAGCCACTGGAAAGAGGCAAACAAGAAGCTGAAACAAAAGGATTTGAATAGCACAGCAACCTGTTTCCTGTATCATAAAAATGATCAAACCATTAGGAATTTAGGAGTAGGAAAATAGAAATAACTGATCAAAGGTTATAAAAGAATAAGATAGTATGATGAGAATGCTTACTTAGCTAGCTTGGCACCTTTGGGTGTATGGAAACTGTTGATAAGGTATGCAGTAGCTACAGAACCCGATATTTCTTTTAATCTTTTATAATCTTGTTTTATAATTTAGTTTTTTTAGAGATCTTTTAGTAAGAAACTAAAACTTTGGGAGTGTTTAAATACTAAAAGGAAAATTAAAGGAAATGACATGTAAATTAATAAAAGAAGAAGTGGAAGGGTAGATTGGTAAAAGGCTAAGACTTAGAGGTAGTATATAAGGAAAAAGTTGACCCAGAACAGCAAAATCTCTCATTTGGCTTGGAGAAATCGGCAGAAAGGAGAGAAAAAAAAAAAAAAAAAACTGGTTCTGTTTTGTTCAGGAGAAGAACAGCCCGTTTTGTTCATATGGTTTTTTCGTATAGATTTTGAGGTAATTTTGAAAAGTGTTCAACTAGCAACTCAAAGTACACTTCTTGATGTTGATTTTTGGCTTTTGTCTGAGGTCATTTGGATTTAAATTGAGGGAGTTATGAGTTGTCTAATTTGGGAGAATTGTGCAGAAATTCTGGAAATAATTTGTGTTCTGGGCAGTTTTGTGAGCTGTTTTTCAGCAAGAGTTTGAGGTAGTTTTGGGTCCTAACTATTTTTAAGTTAAACTATACTTTCTAAAGTTTATCCATAACTTTATTTGGGATGATTTGAATTTAAATTGGTTTATTTTGAAATATTTGAATTTGGGAGAAAATTTGAGAGAAATCTGGAAATTTCTGTATTATGGAACTTTGGAAGAAAGTAATAAGAGTGTGTGAAGTTTGAAGATTTTTAGGATAATTGTATGTACAAAGTTTGAGGTTTTATTCTTGTATAACATGATTTTTGAGATGAGTATTGTTAGAGAATTTTACTATGGGCTCTAAATTTGAAACCCTTTTAGGAGTTAAAAGAAATTCCTTTAAGTAAGAGACTTTTTCTTGATTGGGAAATTATATTTAAAATGAATACTTTTTACAAGTTGGGATTTGTTGGTAATTACTCTAAGTTAGTGTCTTGAAATTTAAGTCCATATGAATTGAGAGTTTTATGGACCTTAAAGAGAATGGGCCGAGGACTTGTGGAGCAATCCATCTCCTCGGCCAAGAATACCATTGGTCCGAGGACTAGGGGAGCAATCCATCTCCTCGGACCTTAAAGAGAGTGGGCCAAGGACTCGTGGAGCTACGGGAAAGTGTTTCTTGTCCAAGACGGCGGCTGGAGTAACACGTGGCCTTACCTGCGTAAATGACGGGTCACGTTACCTTGGAATTATAAACAGCCGTTTTAGGGAAAACGGCGGCCACCTCGTGGGACGTAACACCCCTTGGGAAAGTGTGTCGGTCGCTTTGGGACTCTAAAAAGTCCCCTTGGTTCCCGCGTTTGCATTAAATGGTCCTCATGGGCCGTGACCCTTTCCCTATATAAGGGGCTTTGGCCTCCCCTTCTTCCTTGCTCATTTCATAATCTCCTTTTGTTTTCAGCAAGTAGTTTTTGTGAGAGCCCTCAGCCTCGTCCTTATTGTGTTTTGAGAGTCCTCGTCCTCGTCCTTTCAAAGAGATGTTTCCTTCTTCGTAGGTTGTCGTGTCTCAACACTGCGGGGAGTTTTTTGGTGCTGGGGTTTATTGGGTGATCGTGGTGTTTGCGGGTTCTTGGAGAGGAGCGCTCTTGGACATATACCGAACGTTTAGGAGGAATTCAGGAGGAGTTCAAGTCGGAATCCTTCGGACTTTGGTGAGTTCGTGTTCTCTTTAATATTTAAATCATGTCTTCTTCGTTTGATACATACCGTGATAGGCCTAGTAGTAGTAACGGTAGGAGTAGCGTAGATGATACGAGTGGCAACAGCTCCGAAGAAGTAGAGGTGTCCTCTTCTTCTTCTAGGGGGAATGCTCCCATAACGGGCATGTTAAGGGCAGACCCCATGGCACTAGTGCCCTACGTTCCTTTGGAGGTGGGGAGGGAGTATCAAGAAGAGTCCTCGTCTGGTGAGGACACTCTTAGAGCATTGACCAATATTAGGGAAACCTCGGCTGGAGATGAGAGAGAGGAATAGAACTATACAGCCAACGAGATCCCTTGCCAACTGAGGGATGAGTATTTGGAGGTGATTAGGAAGACGTACCGCATTCTGGGCGAGTACAATCTTCGGCTGGCCAAGGTGGGGGAGAGGGCCTGTGATGTCCTCCCTGATCGAGCCCCGTTCGAGCTCTGCGTGTACGAGCATCACATGCAGGCCGGGCTTCGGTTTCCCCTTCACCCCTACTTTTGTACGATTCTTAAGTACTTTGATATAACGCTGTGTCAGCTGGTGCCTAATTTGGTACGGCTGATCATGGCCTTTATCTGCGTTTGCTTAGAAGTGGGCCGACCAATGACGATGGATATTTTTAAGGCCCACTTCTTGATCAGCCGGCATGGTCAGACAGGGTGGGTGGTCTTCAGTACTCGGCCGAGGAAGAGGTTGCTGAAGAAGACCCTTTCATCTATCAAAAGGTGGAAGAAGAATTTCTTTTTCATCCAATCTGCCGAGGACTTCGGCTTACCTCGTGCGTGGAGTATGGACCGCACCGGGAAATGCAAAAAGGTGGGCCTTCTTCCGTATGAGCAAGAGATGGTGAACGCCATGGTGGCCTCGCCTTTGGACGTCGGGGTCTTATATGACAATGAAGAACTGGCCCGGCGAGGTCTTTGTTCTTCGTGCCCCGAGCCTTCGCTTGAGAGCGGTAAAGGCTTTGGTTTACCTTCTACTTTCTTTATTTTTATTTGCATCGTTATCCTGCGATTTTTACTTACGCTATTTTCTTTCTTTGTTTGTGTTTTGATCAGAGATGGAGGCGGCTGCCCGTGCCCGAGAGCATGCCAAGAAGTTGGCATTGGAGCAGAAGAGGTCGGCTCGGTCCGAGAAGCAAACGACCTCGACTTCGCGGCCTAAGAAGAGGCCCCGAGCTCCATCTCCGACTCCGATCGACTTGAAGACTCCTCCCAGGCCACCGACCAAGTCGGAGACTCCTCTGGTCTGCGGTTCCCCGGCGCCGATCCCTGTGACTACGGGGACTTCCACTATCTCGGGCCCTAGCCAAAGGGCGGCTTCGGAGGCCTCGATCTTTATGCCCAACTGGGCCATCAGGACAGATGACTCTGTCTTCGTACATCCTCGGGTGGTGAGGGAACATCTGTTCAAGGGCACCCCTCCTTGCGATATTGCTGAGTTGGGCCGAAAGACCACGGACTCTCTCTGTGCGGCAACCGAGGCTTTAACTTCTCAGGTTAGATTCTGTTTTTACTCTGCTTTACATTGTTTTCACCGAATGTTGTTTCACGCATAGCTTCTGGTCTCAGATGGGTGTTCTGGTAGGCGCGACCACACGTCGCTGCATGGAGACAGCAGAGCTCCTAAGGCGTACCCAGCGCCAGCTGGAGGAGAGGACATAGGCCGTTTGCCGGCTGCAGGCTTCGTTGGAGTCTGCTGTCCTGGCTAAAGTCGAAGCTGAAGCCATTGCTCGGGCAGCTGCAGAGGAGGTCGAGGCTCGCCTTAGTGCCGCAGCGGAAGAGGCCGAGGCTCGTCTTCGCACCGCCGCAGAGGAGGCTGAGGCTCGTACCCGGGCGACCGTGGATGAAGCCTTAGCGTCTTTCCAGAGTTTGGAGGCCTATCGTCTGGCCGTCGTTTTCGAGGGTGGCCAGCAGTACCTTACGGGGTTCATGGAGGCCAAGGGAAAGGTTGAGGCCATGTACCCGGAGCTCGATTTCTCCGCTTTGGACCTGCTGGGGCCCGAGGATGAAGAGCTGCTGGCTTCGGACGAGGAGCATACTGATGGGCAGGACCGTGACGGGCGATCAGGCACAGGGTCTCCTGCCCTTGGAGATCAGTAGGGCTTAGGTTGAGGGTAATCTGTCGTAGCCCTTTTTTTTGTTTTGGCCCGGCCGGTGTTTTGTTTTGTATTTTGAGGCTGTTGGTGCCCTATTTTGCCTTGGTTTAGGCTTTTTGTTTCGGTAGAAAGACAGATGTAAGTAAACTCTTTTATTTATAAAACAAGACTGTTTATATATGCGCAACACTTTTTATTGATAAAAACGTCGAAGATGTTCCGCATTCCAAGTACGAGGAATGGCCTTTCTGTTCAATTCTTCGAGTTCAAAAGTGCCAGGACGGCATACTTTTTTGATCCGATATGGCCCTTCCCAATTAGGGACTAGTTTGCCTGATTCTCGGGGCCTAGATACTTCGCTCTTTCGTAAGACGAGATCATGGAGACAGAAGTGTCTTACTTTTACTCTTGAATTGAAGTACCTGGTAGCTCGCGGCTGATAAACGGCAAGTCGGATTTGGGCTTTGTCCCGGGCTTCATCGAGAAGATCGGCGTTCATACGAAGGGCTTCCTCATTGCTTCGTTCCTTGAAGTTCTGTACTCGCAAGGAAGGTACTCCTATTTCCAAGGGGATTACTACCTCGGACCCATAAGTCATGAAGAAAGGGGTTTCCCCGGTGGGTGCTCGAGTCGTGGTTCGATATGCCCAAAGTATGTTGGGTAAATGGTCTGTCCACTGCTTATCTGCTTCGTCTATTCGCCTTTTAATGCCTTGTAAGATCGTTCGATTGGTAACTTCGGCTTGTCCATTTGCTTGTGGGTATCCAACTGAGGAGAAACGATAGTCAATGTGTAATTCATCGCAAAATGTTTTGAACCAACTGTTTGCCGTTGTCTGTCACTAACACTTGAGGTACTCCAAACCGACATACGATTGACTTCCACACGAAGGCTCGGGCTTGAAAGTCGGTGATGCTGGCTAAGGGCTCAGCTTCCACCCATTTTGTAAAATAATCTATTGCAACTATGAGGTACTTTCGCTGGCCGGTTGCTCCGGGAAAGGGTCCGAGAAGGTCCATTCCCCACATAGCGAAAGGAAGTGGACTGACTATTGGTGTTAAAAGGTTTGCTGGTTGATGTGGCACAGTGGCATACCGTTGACAGCTTTGACATTTGGTCACCAGTTCCATGGCTGCTTCCCTCATCTTTGGCCAATAGTATCATTGACGAAGGATCTTGAATGCCAAGGCACGTCCCCCGAGGTGATTTCCACATACACCTTCGTGGACTTCTCGGAGGGCGTAATTAGCTTCGGTTGGGTCAAGACATTTCAAGAAGGGCATTGTCAGCCCTCGCTTATACAGGTGATCATCTAGAATTGCGTAACGGGCGGCTCGAGACACAATCTTTCGGGCTTCGCTTTTGTTATCGGGAAGAAGACCGTCACACAGATAGTCCAAGATAGGACTCATCCATGTTCTCTCACCAACCACGGGTAAAACCATTATTTCATCGATACTAGGTACGGCTAGGGTTTCGAGGTAGACTGCTCGCATTGACTCGAGCTGGCAAGATGAAGCAAGCCGGGCTAATGAGTAGGCCTTCGTATTTTTCACCCGCGGAATCTGGTTCAAAGAAAATACTTCAAACTACCCAGCTAATATCTTTGCTGCTGCTAGGTAGCGAGCGATTTTGTCTCCCCGGGCCTCGAATTCGCTGTTCACCTGGTTCACCACCAGTTGGGAATCGCTATATACATGTAAATGTTGTACAGATATTACCTTGGCTAATTTCATGCCCGCGAGTAGAGCTTCATACTCGGCTTCGTTGTTGGACGCTGGAAACTTAAACCTCAAGGCGTACTCAATGGTGAAGTTGTCAGGACCGCTCAGAATTAGCCCGGCTCCACTTCCAGATCAGTGGAGGATCCGTCAACATAAAGGGTCCAACGTAAAAACGGGTTTGATTGACTAGCATCCTGCGGAGATTCTTCTTCCGTTAATGGCAAAGTAGTTTCCATGACAAAATCAGCTAGGGCTTGCGCTTTGAAAGCTGTCCGAGGCCGATAACGGATGTCGAACTCGCCCAACTCTATTGACCATTTGACCCTTCTACCGGAAACATTTGGCTTGTGGAGTATTTGTCGAAGAGGCTGGTTGGTGAGGAGTGTGATGGTATGGGCTTGAAAATAGGGTCGAAGCTTCCGGGCCAAAATCAACAGAGCATACGCCATCTTTTCCGCAGGAATATATCTTGTTTCGGCATCGTGAAGTACCTTGCTGACATAAGACACCGGCTTCTATGCACCTTCTTCTTCTCGTATTAAGACGGAGGCCACTACTTCGGGCCCGGCCGAAAGATACAAGAAAAGTTCTTCGCTGAATACTGGTTTGGTAAGTACGGGAGGTGTCTCCAAATATATTTTTAGCGCCCCGAATGCTTCTTGACAAGCTTCGTTCCACACGAAGTTCCGAGTCCGAAGAATGGCTTTAAAAAAAGGGAGGCACTTCTCGGTAGATTTTGACATGAATCAGCTGAGGGCCGCTATTCTTCCAGTAAGTCGCTGGACCTCCCTCACGGTCCGAGGTGGACTCATGTTAAAAATAGCATCGATTTTCTCTGGACTGGCTTCTATACCTCTGTGGGTGACTAGAAAGCCGAGGAATTTCCCCCCAGTGACTCCAAAGGCACATTTTGTGGGATTCAACTTCATGTGATGATGGCGGAAGATATCAAAAGCTTCTTGGAGATCGGCCTCATGGTCTTGTGCTTCGATGCTTTTGACCAGCATGTCATCTACATATACTTCCATATTCCGACCAATCTGCCCTTTGAATATCTTGTTTACTAACTTCTGGTAAGTGGCCCCGACATTTTTCAAACCGAATGGCATGACCCTATAACAATAGAGGCCTTGTTCTGTGATAAATACCGTCTTCTCTTGATCAGGCGGGTGCATGAGGATTTGGTTATACCCGGAGTAGGCATCCATGAATGTTAACAGCTCATGGCCGGACGTTGCGTCAACGAGTTGATCAATCAGGGGCAAAGAAAAACTGTCTTTCGGACAGGCTTTATTGAGATCAGAAAAGTCTATACAGATTCGCCATTTGCCATTTGCCTTTTTTACCATTACAACATTGGATACCCAGTCTGGATAGCTCACCTCTCGGATGAAATTAGCCGAATATAACTTGTCAACTTTTGTCCGAACAACTGCCTGTCGCTCAGGAGCAAATGACCTTTTCTTCTGGATGTTCGGTTTATGGGTTGGATCCACACTCAAGCGATGTACGATGACATCCGGGCTGATTCCTGGCATATCTGCAACGGTCCAGGCGAATAGGTCTTGGTTTACCCGTAGAAGGGCTAACAGAGATTCCTAGAATGTGTTGGACAGGTTGGAACCAATTTGAACAGTTCTGGTGCTGTCTTCGCCGAGGGGGATCGTGAGTACATCTTCTTCGGGCCTACCTTGTAGGTTGCTTGCTTCATCCTTAAGGTCATCCAGTTCAAGTGGTAGGGCTTCCGTCTTCTTACTCTTTATTGCACTGAGATAACAGGATCTTGCGATTCGTTGATCTCCTTTGATTTTGCCTACTCCATCTTCTATAGGGAATTTGATTTTGAGATGATGGGTAGAGACGACCGCTCGGAGTTTATTCAGTGTGGGTCGTCCAAGTATCATATTGTAGGAGAAGGGTTGACGAACAATTAACAAAGTAAAGTGTACGGTTGTTGTTTGGGGTGTTGTCCCCGCAGTTATCGGGAGAGTTATGCTGCCTTCTGTAAAGACCGGTCTCTCTGAGAAGCCCTAGAGTGGGGTGGAGACCAGCTCTAGACGTGTATCGTCCAGTTGCATTTGTTGAAAGGCATTATAAAAGAGGATGTCGGCTGAGCTCCCGTTGTCGACCAGGGCTCGTCTTATCTCATGATTAGCCACGAGGAGTGAAATTACAACAGCATCATCGTATGGAATCTGCACTCCTTCTAAGTCTTCGTCCGAAAAAGAAATGATCTCACCTGTCTTAGGTCGTTTATGAGGTCCAGTGACAGAGGCTATTGACCTGGCATAAGACCTACTGCGAGCATGCGACCCCCCACCAACAGCGAGTCCACCGTAAATGGTCTTGATAATCTTTGCCACGGGGACCTCTGGTTTTTTCTGGCTAGGCTCCCTATAACTTGGCCCTGGGCTCTTTCGAACTGCCCTTGTAGGTCTGTTTCGCTTAAGAGGGCGTTTGCATGATCGTTAATCAAATTTCTCCTGTCGTGGCCCGACGTATTCTTTTAGATGCCCTCGATTGATGAGGGCCTCGATCTTGTTTTTTTAGGCCTTACATTCTTCTGTGTCATGGCCGAAGTTTCTGTGGAATCTACACCAAGTATTTCGATCTGGGTTGAGGTTCGGCGGCCTTGGAGGCCATTGCAAGAGGTCCCTATCATGAATCTGCATTAGAATGTTGGTCCTGGAGGTGTTCAGTGGTGAGTAGCTGTGGATTTGCCCCGGAGTTCTGGCTCTGGTTCCGAAGGCTGCAAGATTTCGGGATCTATCCTCAAAAGGCCTGAGGGTTCTGGGTTTCTCATCGCTAAACGACCGCTTAGTGGGCTCGTGGCAAGGACTAGTGGGGCCTCTATTCCTCCTTTCCGTGTCTCATTCGCGTTCTCTTCGGAATGTCTGATCATCTTCTGCCAGCATGTATTTTTCGGCTCGCGCTAAGACTTCATTCATATCCATAGGCGGACGTTTGATGAGTTTTGAACTGAAGAATCCAGATCTTAATCCATTTTTGAATGCCAGGAGCTGAACACTGGGATCAAGGTCTGGGATCTCCCAAGCTGCAGTGTTGAATATGGAAATATAGGTGCGGAGCTTCTCTCCTTTTGACTGGACAATATTAAACAGAGACTCCGAAGTTTTCTTGGGTCCTTTGCTGCTGATGAAATGTGAGGCGAAAGCATAGCTTAGGTCTTTGAAGGTGCGGATACCTCCTGGTTTCAAGCGGGAATACCACGTCCCAGCCGCTTTCTCAAGAGTCATTGGGAATGCCCTGCACATCACAGGGTCCGAATGTCTATGGAGGGTCATTGTGGTTCGGTAGTGCTCGAGATGAACCAGGGGATCGGTGGATCCATCGTAAGGTTTGATTTGTGGCATCCGAAAATTTGGTGGGAGGGGGGCGTCAAGGACTTCTTGTGTGAAAGGTGGGTCCTGTACATCGAGATCATCGCTAATACTATGGCCGCGTTCTTTAAATGCCTCATTGATTCGTCCCTCTATGTCCTCGATCCGTTTGCCAAACCCTTCGTTGTTCTTGGACACGGGACTTTCTCCGAACTTGGCTGGGGGAGGTGAATGGGTCGCCGAACAGACATCCCCCGGTGGGCGGTGGTCAGTGGAACCGTTGTGACCTGGTTCCTGCGACGGGAGTGGTACAGTCTGTTGAGGTCTCCTACGAACTTCGGCCGCCAGATCGGCTACTAGATGTGCAAGCTCTGCGAATTGCGCCTGGAGAGTGCCTTCATTTGGGTGAACCTCGAGTTCGGCTGAGGAACTTGCTCCCGACCGTTGTCCCGACTGTAGCACGTGAGAGCCTAGATCCCTGGCGGGTGTTTTTGGGGGCATGATAACAGATGAATTCTTTAGACTTCTTCGCTGTTACTATCAGCGAGAGATGTGGTTTCCCATGGACGGCGCCAATCTGTTGATGCCAAATATGTGCGTTTCTGAGTAGGGGGTCGGACTGCAGAAGTACCTGCACAGGGAAAGGGAGAGTAGCTATGGGGTCGACGGAGGGGGTGCCTCCGAGGATGCTCCGATGCTTAAGTTAGGGTAAGCTCAAGTGTATCTTTATTAAACTGAAAAACCCAATCCCCTTTTGAATGCTTACCAAGTCCTTTCTATAGAGTTTCGGAGGCGGTAGTGAGCCTAGGGCGGCTGCGATACGATACCCCAACTGGGTTGGGTAATGATGCCTATGAGGCCCAGCTAGGTGGCTGGGAGCCGTTCACTAGGGTTTTTGCCTTGCTGGCGTAATCAGAATCCGTCTGTGCTAAGACGGTTTTTACGACCTGACGTCCCAACTTGGTTGGGTAATGATGGTTTGGAGGGCGGTGGTGACGTGGAGGCCCAGCTGGAGGCAATGATGCCCTGCAGGGCGGTCATAACCTGGAGGCCCAACTGTCTGAGCCTGGGTCGTCCGCGTGTCTCCTTGCAGTTTGGGGTCACGATGATCCACGTGTCGTCTTATTGGCGAGTCGTATTTTGGCAGTATCACATATATAGAGTGAAGACCCTCCTCCTCCTTTAATATACCAACATAGTTTTCAAAATGGCAGCAAGTCAAGAGTTTCAGGAGTTAAGCTGCAACATGGGAGACAGACTCTCTACTGATAAAGAAGTACAAATGTCAACTTCTACGTGCAAACGAGGCGGCTGGATTACCTTTCCCTTCATTGCTGGTATCTCTCTCATTTTCTCTGTCTATCTCATGTTTAACACTTGTTTTATCTGATAAATATGTGTTTCTTTTTTATTTATTTTTGAATTAAACCAGGGTCAATGATGGGGTTGACACTTGCTGTGGGAGGATGGGCAACAAACTTGGTAGTTTATCTGATAGAAAAATTATTACAGTCTAGTTCCAGTCTAGTTCCAGTCGTAGTAGCAATTATTACAGACTCCCTTTTAGGATGCTATTCTGTCATCTAGATTTCTTCTCTTGTCTCTGTGCTGGTAATGGCCTCTTCACTTACTTCGAAACCAACTAAAAACAATAGGGGAAAATAGTTTCTAGAAAGAATCATAAGTTGAAAAATAGACACTAAAATGCTAAATTTATAAGCTCCACAACTGTTTTACCAAAAACTGCTTTCCCCTGTTGGCCCTCTATGGTTGAAACTGCAACTAGGCCAAACGATAGCTAAGTGCTCATTGATAGCAAAAGATGCTCACACTGTTTATTTTTCAAATAGAAAGTAGTATTTTACTCTTTGCCTTCTCTGTTTAAGATGCATCTCCAACACTTTTTTCACTGGTTGCTCTGTTCTTTTTTGTCCACATAAAAAATATTTCAGTTAGATTTCAAATCTTCTATTTATTTTCATTCTCTTTATGCAATTTCATTAAGTAAGAAAAAGAAAAGGAGACTAAGAACTAGAAAATTTGCCAATATTCATTCAAAATATATCCAATATGATGTAAAAGTCAATACTGGTTCAAGTATCTTCCATTCTTTTCAACTTAATCCACCTGAGATATCCTTACTGAGTAAATAACAATCACCATCTTATGACTTGTAGGGCATTACCCTTTTAACCTTAACCACTATGCTTAAATCTTTGAGGCCTCAACCTTGTGAAAATGGATCAAGCTTCTGCAGAACTGCATCAAAATTTCAATTCGCGGTCCTATATTCTGGCATAGCTCTAGCATCAATAGGACTTGCAGGCACACGCTATACCATTGCAGCTATGGGAGCAAACCAGTTCGATAACGTGAAGGATCAAGCAACTTTCTTCAACTGGTTTGCTGTCATCGTGTACAGCTCTATGGTATTAGGCAGTACAGTTCTTGTTTATATCGAGGAAAATGTGAGTTGGGCACTGGGGTTCTGCCTGTGTATACTGGTTAACATTATTGGTTTAGCCATTTTCTTGCTTGGAAGTCGTTATTATCAACATTTTAAGCCACAAGGGAGTCCATTTAAGAGCATAGCTCGTGTTCTCGTTGCAGTCATTCGCAAGCAGAAGGTTCCCATTTCATCCAGAAGTGAAGTCTACTACTATGAGAAAAATGGAGAAGTGGGGTTGGTGGCTTCCGTGCCTGCTAAAAGCTTCAGGTATGATTTTTTACCTTCCCAATTTATCAAGTACAGAGAGTGATGTTACCAATTTGTTTGATGTGGTGATTGACAATCATGTGTGTTAACTATGTCTTGAATGTTTTAGGCCCAAATCCATTAGCAAAGGGGCCTTTTAATAAGGTTTTGTTATTTTTTCTATTCAGTTAGTAGAACCGAGTTGGGTACATTGAGAATTGAGAATTAAAGTTTGAGAGTTTTCTCTCAAAAAAATTTGTAATCCATTATGATTATAGCGAACACTTTCTTATCATAATTTGTGGACGTAATAGTTTTTTCCCCAATCATATAAATTCTACTATCTTTATTTTCTTACTGTTTTACTTAACAATGTGCCAAGCAATAATGCAGGTTCTTGAACCGTGCTGCACTGGAAACTGAAGGAGACACTAAACCAGACGGCTCAATTACAAAGCAGTGGAGGTTGTGTTCAGTGCAACAAGTTGAAGACCTAAAGACCTTATTGAGGATTGTTCCGGTCTTGTCAAGTGCTATTTTGTTATGCACTTCAGTACCAGTCCTAGGAACCTTGACGGTCCTCCAAGCTCTAACTGTGGATCGATACCTTGGATCACATTTCAAAGTCCCAGAAGGCTCCATGTTGGTAGTCATACTAACCTCTACTGCTATCACTCTGACTTTCATTGATAGGTTCTTTTACCCAATCTGGCAGAAGATTACTCATAAATCACCAACGCCCCTCCAACGGATAGCACTAGGCCATATTTTCAACATGACAGGAATTTCTGTTGCAGCCCTGGTTGAGTCAAGACGACTAAACTTGGCTCGAACCCATCATCTTCTGCACCATCCTGGTTCCACTGATCATGTTCCAATGCTGGTCTTCTGGCTGATGCCACAACTGCTTGTAGTTGGCATTGGAGAAGCATTCCATTATCCAGGACAAGTCACATTGTACTATCAAGAATTCCCAAAATCCCTTAGAAGCACATCAACTGCAGTGATTTCAATGGTTTTGGGAATTGCTTACTTTTTGAGCACTGCCGTGATTGATCTGATTCGGAGGATTACCTTATGGTTACCCGACAACATAAATAACGGAAGGCTAGACAATGTCTATTGGTTGTTTGCTGTCACGGAAATGCTAAACTTTGGTTATTTTCAAATTTGTGCCATGTTTTACAAGTATCGTAATTTGGAAAAGGCGAATGACAGTTCTGTGTCCAGTAACTAGTAGAATCTAAAGGAAATGCTAAGTGATAAGAGGTCAATGGCGATGAACAGGAGAGGCTTAAATGTTATTATGATCACTTCGTACTGAACTTATGTGTATTAAATAAGTTTCAATTTGATATACAACTTGCTAATGCAACTTTCTTTTCAATGTCTTAAAACTTCAAGATTTGATCTCAGTTTTGTCTTGAGTAGTAAATGATGGAAGTTGGAGAAGTGATTAGCTTAATAACTGCTTTGGTTGGAAGCTGGAGGAACATTTCATCTCTGCTGAGCCAATGTTGGCCTGCAGGCAGGTAGCTTTCTCTGCAAATACTTGTGATTAGCCCTTTCGTGGCCGTCAGCTTAACTCAGTGGTTGCATTTTTCTTCAAGTGAAAGTACTGTATCTCAATTTCGTGGTTCGCTTTTAAAGCCTATACTCAACCTTAATATACAAGTTTTTTCACAGAGTGACATGATTTGGCTAAAAGTTAATTCGTATTTAATCATTTTTAGTCATTAGTATCTGATAAAAATTATGTTAAAAACATTTTTAAAATATTTTTTCTCAAAGTGTGATAATATTTATATATTTTTTTATTTGCGGTTTAGATGTTGCGAAGTCTAATTCTATTTTTATTTTTATTTTTGTTTTTGTTTTTTCTTAATCGTAGAAATAACTTTTTGGGGAATCACTGCTCACTAAAGGTGGCCATTTACTTTTCTCAAATTAGGGAAAATTATTTTTCTTTGGCAGATGATTTTGCCAATTTGCTATAATTTGAAGCAAAATACCAATCAGTGAGACGTGAAACATTTTCAACTTTTCAAATAAAAAACTGTTGCATAGAGTTCTAATAGAAGGAACAGAGAGGAACTGCATTTGTACAAATTAAAAGAAATTGAATACTGAAGATGAGACAAGCATAGCTAATTTTATAGCTAACCCTCCAAAAAGGCATCAACCTTGTAATTGACAGAGGCAGAGAGGAACTTCAAGCAAACAGGAGGTTTAATCCCAGCAAGAGAGTATAGCAGCAGGGACACTCCACAAAGAGTCACCACAGATTAGACCAGATGCAACAGCAGGTGCAAAATCAGTTGCCTTCTGTTTGTTCTTCCTCTCCCACAAGAAAAGGATCAAACTACCAATACACATGTCAATGGTAAAGCAACCACCAACATAGAACGGAATTGCCATACACATTGGGCTTGGAACAAATCTATAGAGCCTGTTTCATAACTCAGCAACATTTCATGTAATAGGTTTATAACAATGGAGGCGACTAAAAATATGATGACAAGCTGAAGGGTATTCTTAGGAAGCCAATCAATGCCTTCGACTCCAAGAAGAGCAATCCCACGATACAATGCACCATAAGGAGCTGGATATATACCCTCAGGATCACCAATTGGGTAAGCCTTGTAGAAAAACTAGAAGACGAGAGGAGTCAGGAGACAACCCATTGTTGTGCCAGCAACTTGGCTAAAGAACATAGAGCGAGGAGACGATAAGGTTAGGTATCTTGTCTTTAAATCTTTCATGAGATCAGATGCTGTGGAGACAGTGCTCATCATCATACCACAAGAAGCAAGTGATGAAGGACAGGTGGACAGAACAGATGGCCCTGGACTACCTAGAACGGTTGAATCGCTCCAAATTTAAGGATGCGGTTTACATCGTTTTGCGTGTCACAGGCTCGGATCGGACCCCGAAGACCCTAATCTAATTGGAAACGGGCCTCCAATCAAAACTCAAGGCTTGATTGTGGTAGGTTTTTAGCAAAAAAATGACGTTTAAACCTTCAATTTTGTAGTTTTCAGTTTTAGGAAACTTTCCATTTGCAATTTCCTTTTGTATTCAAGTCAGAATTGACTACCGTTAATTCTACCTTAATCCTAGCACTTAATTTTAATATTTTCCATAGTTTTCCCAAAGATTATGTTTTCAGGGATTTTTGCCTTTTTTGCTTTGACCTTATAAATAAGGAGGCTACATACAACAAAAGAGAGATTATTATTATTGAATAAAATTAGGGTTTCTTTTCTCTTCGTGAGAGTTTACTGTATTGAGGGTTGAAGACACAATTCTTCTTCCTAGTTCTTTCTTCCGCTAGTGTTTTACGTCAATTGGTATTAGAGCCTTGTTCTACCCTAGTCTGATGGCAGGAGATTGAGACGAAAGCAACCACCCTAGCGACGTTGATCGTGTGGTACATGTCCTATGGGCAGCCATAGATAATCACAATCAGCAGTTTGATGATCACAATCAGCGGTTTGATCATATCGAACGCATGTTGTAGGAGATACAACAAACTGTGGCTGGTCTGAGAATCAATGGCAACAGGGATGAAGAATGCAATCCGGATCGTGTCGGAGGCCTTGCTCGCGACCAACCGATTGCTGGGCGTGTTCCTGCTCAGCAGCGTAGGCCCCAAGCCTATGCTGCTTTGTTCAGCGATGATGAGTTCGAAAACGATGATGATGGCGGGCATGGTCGTAATCAGAATCGTTTTGGTTAGAACCGTTTCAACCAGAATCGATACGAACAGAATAATCATGATTTTTCGGTCAAGGTAGATCTGTCGTGTTTCAATGGCCACCTCCACGTGGAAAAAGTCATTGACTGGCTTTTCGAAGTGGAAGCTTTTTACGAAAAATATATGCAAATCCCAGGAGATAAGCAAGTGAAGCTTGTAGCCTATAAACTGAAGGGTGAAGCCTCTGCGTGGTGGGAGCAGACGCAAAATAACCGCAGGCGACAGGGTAAGCAGCCTGTTCGTTCTTGGTCCAAGATGAAGCAACTGCTGTGAGCAAGGTTCCTTCCTCCTAACTACGAATTGATGTTGTACCAGCAATATCAAAATTGTAGACAAAGGGTGCGCACCATCAGCGATTATATAGAGGATTTTTATCGGTTGAACTCGCGCAATGACCTGCAGGAAACAGAGGGACAACAAGTGGCTAGGTATATCGGAGGGTTGCGACTGACCATTTAAAAACAAGTATCCCTCCATACTGTGTGGTCCCTGTCCGAGGCAGTCAACCTAGCCATGAAAGTGGAGTCACAACAGTTCAGGCACCCGTCACGTCCCCAACCATATCGATCGCCACCATCACAGGTTTCAGTGCCGCAGACTTCACCACAACCTTCAACTAGCACAGTCTTAGGTGTAGGCACTACCAACCCCGCTAAGCCAGCAACCCCCCCAACCAATGCCCCAACACAAAACAGAGGAGTGCCCAACAATCCTTGTGCTCGTCCCATTCTAGGAAAGTGTTACCGATGCGATCAACCTGGACATCGTTCCAACGAATGTCCCAACCGTCAACAGGTTAACATGGTTGAAACAGCTGAGGGGGAGGAAAGTCTTTTTGGCACAGATGAAGGCTATTATGGGGAGGTCGATGAGTACGTTAGTGGTGAAGTAGTAGAGGCAGATGAAGGTGTATATGTTAACTGTGTGGTTCAGCGCCTGTTACTTACGCCAAGACAGCAGGATGACAACCAACAACACTATATTTTCAGGACGCGGTGCACTATCAACCAGAGAGTGTGCAAGGTGATTATTGACAATGGCAGCAATGAGAATATCGTATCGAAGGCCTTTGTCGCAGCATTGAACCTGAAAACAGAAAAACATCCCTCTCCATACAAGATTGGCTGGATCAAGAAGGGCGCTGAAACTCAGGTAACTGATATCTGTCATGTCCCCTTTTATATTGGCAAATATTATAAGGATGAGATTGTGTGTGATGTTGTTGATATGGATGCATGTCATGTGTTATTGGGGAGGCCATGGAAGTTTAATGTAGATGCTATGCATAAAGGTCGGGATAATACATATGTTTTCTGGTGGTTTGACAAGAAAATTGTGCTAGTTCCTGCAAGTGGACATTAGCCAGCTGCTGAAACCCCTAAAGCAGAGGGAAAGACCTTTCTTACAGTACCTGAAAAGGAGTTTATTGAGGATGTGAAAGCAGCAGGAGAGTTCTTCGCGTTGGTAGTAAAAGGGAAACCACCGGCCGAGTATCAACAGATTCCTGAGAAGTTAAAACCATTGATGGCTGAATTTCAAGATGTCATGCCAGAGGAATTACCTGAAGGTTTGCCTCCTATGAGGGATATTCAACACCATATTGACTTGGTTCCTAGGGCTAGTTTGCCGAATTTGCCACACTACCGGATGAGTCCTCAAGAACACGAAACTCTACAAAATCAGGTGGAAGAGTTAATTAAAAAAGGACTGATCAGAGAAAGCCTGAGTCCCTATGCCGTACCTGCTTTATTGACACCAAAGAAGGATAGAAGCTGGCGCATGTGTGTTGATAGCCGCGCCATAAACAAGATAACAGTCAAGTACTGCTTTCCCATTCCACAATTGAGTGATATGTTGGACATGTTAGAGGGTGCCAAGATCTTCTCAAGCTAGATTTGCGTAGTGACTACCATCAGATTCGGGTCCGACCAGGAGATGAATGGAAAACAGCTTTTAAGACCAAAAAGGGGCTTTATGAGTGGATGGTGATGCCATTCGGTTTATCAAACGTTTCCAGCACCTTCATGCGTATAATGAACTAGGTTTTAAATCCCTTCATTGGTAAATTTGTGGTTGTTTTTTTTGACGATATCTTGATCTATAGCTAGGATGAGGTGGAGCACTTGGACTACTTGCGGGAAGTGTTGTTGGTTTTACGCGCAAATAAACTTTATGTGAACCTAAAGAAGTACAATTTCCTCACTGCCAAACTGCTATTTTTGGGATTTATTGTGGGTGCAGATGGTATTCAGGTTGATGAAGAAAAGGTACGCACAATTCGGGAGTGGCCAACCCCGACAACAGTGCACCATGTTCGTAGTTTTCATGGACTGGCCATTTTTTACCGTAGGTTTATTCGGAACTTCAGCAGTATAGTAGCACAAATCACATAGTGCATGAAAAAGGGACGATTCCAGTGAGGGGACACACAAGATACAACCTTCGTAGTGATTAAAGAGAAGCTTTCTACAGCCCCGGTACTTGCTCTGTTGAGCTTTGACAAATTGTTTGAAGTTAAATGTGATGCCTCAGGCGTGGGTATTGGTGCTGTTTTGTCGCAGGAGGGATGACCAGTAGAGTTTTTTAGCGAGAAGCTCAACGATGCTCGCCAAAAGTGGACAACGTATGAGCTGGAATTTTATGCAGTCATTCGAGCTTTGAAACATTTGGAGCATTACCTGATCCAGTGTGAGTTTGCTCTCTACAGTGATCACCAAGCTCTGAAATTTATCAATACGCAAACCACCTTAAACAGAATGCATGCTCGGTGGACTACCTTCCTCCAGAAGTTCACTTTTGTGCTCAACACACAAGTCTGGGTAGTTGAATAAGGTGGCAGATGCGTTAAGCCGACGCGTGTCCCTACTCTTGACTCTCCAATCAGAAGTCGTGGGGTTTGACTGTTTGAAAGAGTTGTATGAGGAAGATGCTGATTTTCAGGAAATTTGGGAGAAGTGTCAACGGAAAGAGGCAATCCCGAATTTTCATGTCTAGGACGGGTTTCTGTTTCATGGTAATCAATTATGTATCCCTCGCATGTCTTTGCGCGAGCAGATTCTCCGTGATATACACAGCAGCGGCTTATGGAGTCATGCGGGGCGTGACAAAACAATAGCCCAAGTAGCTGAATGTTATTACTGGCCACAGTTGAAACGAGAAGTGAGAAAATTCGTACAGAGGTGCCCCATTTGCCAAACTGAGAAAGGCCAAGCACAGAATACCGGGTGTTACACCTATCTGCCCGTGCCGAAAAACATTTGGGAGGATTTGACAACGGACTTTATTTTGGGGCTCCTGCAGACTCAGCGTGGGGTGGATTATGTTTTTGTGGTTGTCGACTGGTCCTCCAAAATGGCACACTTTATTCTGTGCCGTAAAACTTCAGACGCGTCTCATGTAGCCAACCTTTTGTTTTGTGAGATTGTTCGCCTTCATGGGGTTCCCAAGTCCATCACCTCTGATCGGGATATCAAGTTCCTTTGTCATTTTTGGAAGTCACTTTGGGGTAGGTTTGACACATCCCTCAAATACAGCAGCACTTGTCATCCGCAGACGGACGGCCAAATAGAGGTGGGCAACCCGACCCTTGGTAACCTGATACATTGTGTGACTGGTTCTCGGCCTAAGCAGTGGGACGTAGCCCTTCAACAAGCTGAATTTGCTTTCAATAGTTCTACCGGAATGTACAATCGTTCTATCGGGAAGACGCCATTCGAGATTGTCTACACCAAAACACCTCAGCATGATTTGGACCTTATTCCTTTGCCCAAGCCTCCTAGCCACAGTAAGGCTGCTGAGGACATGACTGAGCAACTGCAGCGCATCCATGCAGAGGTTCGCCAGAGTCTAGAGTTGGCCAACAGCAAGTACAAAGCTGTCGCTGATAAGCATCGATGTTAACGTGTATTTTAGGAAGGTGACCTAGTGATGGCCCATCTGTGCAAGAACCGTTTCTGATGAGAGCCACAAAATGCATTATAATCATACTCATTTGTTAGCACTTCAGGGTTGATTTAGGACTTAATTGCATTTTTATTCATTAACAACTCTAAAGTGGTATTTTTGGAGCATTAATTTAATTCGGTGCATTTTTTAGGTATCTTGAGTTAAAAGAGATGGAGGAGCTATCATTATTTTGAAACACGAAGTTCCATTGAACACTCAAGCAAGAGAATGATTGCGGAAGAGCCAAGATGAAGAAAAACTAAGGAAGGAATTTTCACTAAGTTGCTGGAGTTGGCATACAAATCAACCATCTTTACAAATTAAACTGTATCGATGTAGAAAGAACCAGGAAGTGTGCCACATATAGTTAGAAAGATCTGGAAGTCTAACTTCTGGCAGATTTTACGGTTCGATAAAATCATTTCTCTTGAGAAAGTTATGGCGATTTTAGCGGACAGAGATCAGACCTTCTAAATCAGCATCAGCCCACGCCGCAGCATGGATTATCCGCGCCGCAGCACACAGCACCAGCACCTGACTTAACCAAAACAGAGCCGCGCAACGCCGCAGCATGGATTCTCCGTGCTGCAGCACACAGCACCAGCACCTGACTTAACCCAAACAGAGCCGCACCGCGCCCAAGTGATGCTGCAGCACGCGCACAGCCTTAGGCACTCCGAGTTAGACCCTAATTAGGTTTTTAATGACTTGTTCAAACCCTAAAACACCCCTAGGCCTTGTGTACTATAAATATACCACTTAGGGTTTGTAATTGAGATAATCAAAAAGCTGGAAAACTCAAGGGAGGCTGCCACACTCTCCCCCATAGCCAACTAATCTCCAAGCAAAGCGAAGGGATGAATCCCTAGGTGTAGTTGTTTCTATTTCCCTTACTTGATTCAGTTGTAATAGAGCTTTAGCGTTCAAGCATTGTTATGATTTACTTTTTAATCTAATTATAAGATTTCATCTAATCCGGTGATTGTATCTTTTTCCTTTATATAAATTCAGTCATGCTTTCTTTATGTCAAGATTATTTGGGTATGATTGAGTCCGGTAGATCTAGCCTTTAGGTTTGTCCATTACTACAATATTGTCATCAAAGATATATTGTCGTTTCTTAATAAACTTAAAGGATAGATCATGTGTGCATGAATTGAAAATAAAGAGTATTTCATAACAATCAAATTAGGGTTTATACATGTTCTTTAATTGAATATTTGCCAATTGCCTGTTTGGGATGTGAAACTTGCAATCGAGATAAAAACAACTGAATCAAGTTAGGATTAGGGCAACGAACCTAGGGAGGATTCCTAGATCCTTGTCGTTCCCCTATTATATTTTACAATCTACTTTACACAATTATTTCATTATCAATTTCAGACTTTCTTACTCATTTAGATTTATCATTTTAGATTAAAGTTTACATCTTTCTTCATAGTTACTTTGTCTCCCTGTGGAATCGACACCCCAATCCGTACTACAACACCGCGTTACTGTTTTGGGCGTAATCAGTTTCCCCGCGGGAACTTACAACAAGTTGAAAAGCAGGAAGTATGGGTGACATAGTCATTTCCAACACCTTCAACGTGGTGGATTTGTTTGAGTACCACCCGCCGGACGAGCCACTTTATCTTGACAGTAACTCGGGATCGAGTTCTTTTGAAGTGTGGGGGAATGATGCAGGACAGGTGAACAGAGCAGAACATATGGCCCTGGACTACCTAGAACGATTGGATTGCTCCAAATCTAAGGGTGCAGTTTACATCGTTTTACGGGCCACGGGCTCGGATCGAGCTCCGGGGACCCTAGTCTAATCAGAAACGGGCCTCTAATCAAAACTCAACCCCTGAGTGTAGCAGGTTTTTAGCCAAAAAACGACGTTTAGGCATTCAATTTTGCAGTTTTCAATTTTAGGAAACTTTTCATTTGCAATTTTCTTTTGTATTCAAGTCAGAATTGACTACCGTTAATTCTGCCTTGATCCTAGCGCTTAATTTTAGTATTTTCCATAGTTTTCCCCAAGATTATGTTTTCGGGGATTTTTGCCTTTTTGCTTTGACCTTATAAATAAGGAGGCCACATACGGCAAAAGGGAGATTATTATTATTGAATAAAATTAGGATTTCTTTTCTATTCGTGAGGATTTATTGTATTGAGGGTTGAAGACACAGTTCTTCTTCCTAGTTCTTTCTTCCGCTAGCGTTTTACGTCAACAAGGCCTGCAATTACACCTCCATTACCAATGCCAACACAAGAACTAAAAATCATGATTGCCAATTTGCCATAATTTGAAGCAAGAGACCAATCAGTGAGACCACATCATAGGCATTGCAGAAAGAGAAAATGGGGCTATCACGTAGGCGACAAGAATATGGTACCATTTCAATTGATGGAAGATGAAAGGAACTGTAATGATTGATATGATTGCTAACACGATGTAGCCAGTTATAGATACCCAATTTGGGATATGATCTTTTAAGAAGTACTCGGTTCGCTTTTGTTCATCATAGTTTACTATCTCATCACCACCAGTTTCAGGGGTAACAGAGGAAGAGTCTCTGTTCTTGGAATTTTGTGCTGCAAGACTAATTGAGGTTTTGATCAGCATGTAGACTACATGGAAAAGGCCATCACCGAGCATCATTGCGATAGCAATATAAATCTGTCAAAATCATTTTAAAAGAAAAAACTATGATTAGGGACTTCAGTAATTAATCCAATTGAATTTTAACATTTGGGGAAAATGGCATTGCAGATCATACTATCTTTGTAGTATAAGCAAGGAAAAATTAGTAGTACCCTATATCCTTGAATACCATGGAGATCACTGTCTGAGGATAATTTAGTGATATACCAATCACCTTTCTTTGCCTCAATTAGTGGCCACATGATTCTCCATGAGAGGATGGCTCCAAGAAGCAGAGATACATTCACAATGTAAGGGCAAATCATACCAACACCAACATATGACCTAGGAAAACAGTCAATTAATGCTATATCAGATAACAAAATCTCCTTAATAATTACATTAAACATTGACAGAAAGAAAAAGTCAATTTCAAATCAACAGAATAAACTCAGACATTGGTAATTATGAGTAATCAAGAGAAAGACTCACTTTCTGGTCGTGATTTGGATACTAAATTTAGGGAAATTAACAAATCCACAATCGTCCCAGGCAGTGTAAAGCCACTGGAAAGAGGCAAACAAGAAGCTGAAACAAAAGGATTTGAATAGCACAGCAACCTGTTTCCTGTATCATAAAAATGATCAAACCATTAGGAATTTAGGAGTAGGAAAATAGAAATAACTGATCAAAGGTTATAAAAGAATAAGATAGTATGATGAGAATGCTTACTTAGCTAGCTTGGCACCTTTGGGTGTATGGAAACTGTTGATAAGGTATGCAGTAGCTACAGAACCCGATATTTCTTTTAAGCTTTTATAATCTTATTTTATAATTTAGTTTTTTTAGAGATCTTTTAGTAAGAAACTAAAACTTTGGGAGTGTTTAAATACTAAAAGGAAAATTAAAGGAAATGACATGTAAATTAATAAAAGAAGAAGTGGAAGGGTAGATTGGTAAAAGGCCAAGACTTAGAGGTAGTATATAAGGAAAAAGTTGACCCAGAACAGCAAAATCTCTCATTTGGCTTGGAGAAATCGGCAGAAAGGAGAGAAAAAAAAAAAAAAAAAACTGGTTCTGTTTTGTTCAGGGGAAGAACAGCCCGTTTTGTTCCTACAGTTTTTTCGTACAGATTTTGAGGTAATTTCGAAAAGTGTTCAACTACAAAATTAAAGTAGACTTCTTGAAGTTGATTTTTGGCTGTCGTTTGAGGTCATTTTCATTTAAATTGAAGGATATATGAGTTGCCTAAGTTGGGAGAATTGTGCAGAAATTCTGGAAATAATTTGTGTTCTGGGCAGTTTTGTGAGCTTTTTTTCAGCAAGAGTTTGAGGTAGTTTTGGGTCCTAACTATTTTTAAGTTAAATCATACTTTCTAAAGCTTATCTTTAACTTTATTTGGGATGATTTGAATTTAAATTGGTTTAGTTTGAAATATTTGAAGTTGGGAGAAAATTTGAGAGAAATCTGGAAATTTCTGTATTATGGAACTTTGGAAGAAAGTAATAAGAGTGTGTGAAGTTTGAAGATTTTTAGGATAATTGTATGTACAAAGTTTGAGGTTTTATTCTTGTATAACATGATTTTTGAGATGAGTATTGTTAGAGAATTTTACTATGGGCTCTAAATTTGAAACTTTTTTAGGAGTTAAAAGAAATTCCTTTAAGTAAGAGACTTTTTCTTGATTGGGAAATTATATTTAAAATGAATACTTTTTACAAGTTGGGATTTGTTGGTAATTACCCTAAGTTAGTGTCTTGAAATTTAAGTCCATATGAATTGAGAGTTTTATGGAGTAAAGAATAAAGGAAAGAAGGGAAAGAGTGAAAATAGGTGATTAAGGAGAAGAATGAACTTTAGTAGTATTTTCTTTGATTTATATGTGTAAGTAAATGGAATAATTTATTTCTTATTAACTGTCTAAGTTTTAAATACTATACTCATTGACTATTTGTATATGTAGTTTGCTTTAATTATTAAATGGTATTTCAATAGGTGTGGTGGATGATCGTAGTAAAGGTAAAGAAGTGATCCACGACTAGTATTTGGCGTAAGGTGAGTATTACCCTACTCTTGGTAAGCATGAATGTTAGTGGCGAAATCAAAACAATAACATTACATAAGAATTGTAATTTGCTATTTAGATATAATAATTATATTTATAACTATATGGTAAGATAAGTTAATTATATACTAATGATGAGTTAGTGATTTCAAAACCTTTGTGTTGAATGTTGTGTGATTGTATGGATTGATGAGAATTTGATGATGTTCATCATTTGATTTGATTTCATTTCATGCTTTGAAATTACAGTATGTTATTGAGGGGGGAGTGATTTGTGAGGACGATAGATCCCTTCCCACAAGGGGTGTAAGGGTACCGAATATATTGGATGATTGGATCCGGCCCGGATCAATGGGGGTTCCAAAAATTTATTGTTTGTGAAGCGTACCGGTACATGGGGAGACGTCCCCGATGGATTATGAGATGAAACATTTCATATGCCCCCTTGCGGGCCAAATAATTCAAATTCATGTATGATATGTCAATGCAGCATGATGCAATGAAATGTATCATCTCATAATCAATCATAATCCATCGGGGACGTCTCCCCATGTACTGGTACGTTGCACAAACAATAAATTTTAGGAAACCTCCATTGATCCGGGCCGGGTCCAATCATCCAATATATTCGGTACCCTTACACCTCTTGTGGGAAGGGACCTATCGTCCTCACACATCACTCCTCCTTCAATAACATACCATAATTTCAATGCATGAAATGAAATGAAATCAAGTGATGAACATCATCAAATTCTCATCAATCCATACAACCACACAACATTCAACACAAAGGTTTTGAAATTACTAACTCATCATTAGTATATAATTAACTTATCTTACCATATAGTTATAAATATAATTATTATATCTAAATAGCAAATTAAAATTCTTATGTAACCTTATTGTTTTGATTTCCCCACTAACATTCATGTTTACCAAGAGTAGGGTAATACTCACCTTACGCCAAATACTAGTCGTGGATCACTTCTTTTCCTTTACTACGATCATCCACCACACCTATTGAAATGTCATTTAATAATTAAAGCAAACTACATATACAAATAGCCAATGAGTATAGTATTTAAAACTTAGATAGTTAATAAGAAATCAATCATTTCATTTACTTACACATATAAATCAAAGAAAATGCTACTAAAGTTCATTCTTCTCCTTAATCACCTATTTTCACTCTTTCCCTTCTTTTCTTCATTCTTTATTCCATAAAACTCTCAATTCATATGGACTTAAATTTCAAGACACTAACTTAGGGTAATTACCAACAAATCCCAACTTGTAAAAAGTATTCATTCTAAATATAATTTCCCAATCAAGAAAAAGTCTCTTACTTAAAGGAATTTTTTTTAACTCCTAAAAGAGTTTCAAATTTACAGCTCATAGTAAAATTATCTAACAATACCCATCTCAAAAATCATGTTATACAAGAATAAAACCTCAAACTTTGTACATACAATTATCCTAAAAATCTTCAAACTTCACACAATCTTATTACTTTCTTCCAAAGTTCCATAATACAGAAATTTCCAGATTTCTCTCAAATTTTCTCCCAACTTCAAATATTTCAAACGAAACCAATTTAAATTCAAATCATCCTAAATAAAGTTCTAGGTAAACTTTAGAAAGTATAATTTAACTTAAAAATAGTTAGGACCCAAAACTACCTCAAACTCTTGCTGAAAAACAGCTCACAAAACTGCCCAGAACACAAATTATTTCCAGAATTTCTGCACAATTCTCCCAATTTAGACAACTCATATATCCCTCAATTTAAATCAAAATGACCTCAAACAAAAGGCAAAAATCAACATCAAGAAGTCTACTTTGAGTTTTTAGTTGATCACTTTTCGAAATTACCTCAAAATCTGCACAAAAAATCCAGAGGAACAAAACGGGCTGTTCTTGCCCTGAACAAAACAGAACCAGTTTTTTATTTTTTTTCTCTTCTCTCTCCCTTCTGCCGATTTTTCCAAGCCAAATGAGAGATTTTGCTGTTCTAGGTCAACTTTTCCCTTATATACTACCTCTAAGTCTTGGCCTTTTACCAATCTACCATTCCCTTCTTCTTTTATTAATTTACATGTCATTTCCTTTAATTTTCCTTCTAGTATTTAAACACCCCCAAAGTTTTAGTTTCTTACTAAGAGATTCCTAAAAAAAACTGAATTATAAAACAAGATTATAAAAGTTTAAAAGAAATACCAGGTTCTACAATTCTCCCCTCCTAAAAAAAATTTGGTCCTCGAATTTTTCAACTAACCTGGATTGACGAACAGATAAGGGTATTGGTTCTTTATTTCCACTTCGCTTTCCCAAGTAGCTTCTTCGACTCATCTATTTCTCCAAAGCACTTTAACCAAGGGAATGACTTTGTTGCGAAGAACTTGTTCCCTACAGTCCATGATTTTTACTAGCATCTCCACATATAAAAAGTCATTTTGAACTTCTATGGATTGGAACGGAATGATGTGCGACTCAACCGGTACATATTTGCGCAAAGCTGACACATACATGTATTAAGACAAAATAAAATAAAACCAGACTCTACAATTCTCCCCCGCTAACAAAATTAAATTTCGTCCTCAAAATTTTCTTGACCAGAGTTCACAAAACTTCTAAATTATCACCTTCCTAAGTCTTCTTACTTTCTCAATTACATTCTTCAAATTCTCCACTTTCTTCAAGATTTGACATTACAAGATTAAAATTCTATCTCATTATCAACTTGAACATTTTATATTTTGTTGCCAACCAACTACTCAAATACTAGTGTAATTTAACGTACTATTTTAATAAATCTCGTCTGATCTTATTAGAAACTCTTTTGCTCACTAAGTTTTGCTCGACTTTTAATCAACTATTCAACTTCGTATTTTTATCAGATCTCTACTATTCGATTTATCCAACTAGTTCCTCAACCACACATTCCTAAACAAAAGTATTATTCATAGTCATCATCTTTTTACATCTTTTCTTTGCTCTTGCTTCAAAAACTAAAATTTTAGCATTTCATACTCTTATCTACATCTTTACTTTTCTATCTCAACTCTATGCTTCAAAAGCCTCCAATTTTGTATAACTTAATCAAGTATCTCTCCCAAAATACCTCTCCACAAAATCACTTACTGACTATTCACTTTTTCTTATTATTTAATAACTTTTTCTCCAAAATAAATATTATACTTAGGGTTCATCAACAATGTTACCAAAATTTTAGTACTCGCTTCAGTTTAGTTCTTCGTTCAACTTCTGAGTTGATTCACTTTTCAACATCTCTCAAGCAAAAGCTTCAATAAAAAAAAATTCTCTTTTTTTTTTCACCATACATTAACCAATAAATTCATATGTAACTCTCCAATGGTAACAGTTAAGTACTTTACTCTCTACTATGACTCCAAGTTGACTAGTCTCTCCTTAGAAACTATAATATGCCACAACCCATTCCATAACATTGTTTGAGCATTTGGTGAACCAGTTACTTTTATTTACATCTAACAATTATATTCTACAAATTTCTTCTCCAACTTTATCACTTAGTTGTCCTCAAATATAACTTGTTTAATTTGTCTTTGACTTCTACTTGAACTCCCAATGATTTTGTTGGAAATCACCTTGACAAGATGCTCAGGTGGTGATCTTCCAAACACCCATGTCTAGAATGACTTGTAGAAAGAAATACAACAATCGAAAGCAAGAAAGAAAAGAACACAAGCCATTTGTTATCGAGGTTCAGCATTTGCCTACGTCCCCATGAGTTCCTCTGAACTCTCTGCACTAAATCAATGGTTTTTACAAGTTACAGCAACCCCCTTCAAGAAACCACAAGTTCTTGAAGAAACCAAGAAGAGAAGAAAGAAGATGATAAGAACTATTACAATGCTCTCTATCAAATCTATACTACTTCTCTCTCTTTACAACCATCCTCTCTACAATGAGTCCCTCTTGTATATCTGTGTCTTTGCACTCTCACACAATTCTCTCTTGTATGTCTGTCACACACACACTTGTGTCTTGTATCACAATGTGTTTCACATCTTATGTCATGAGAGAATGAAGCTAGGTGGCCCTTTATATAATGCACCACTTCTTGTCCAATCTTGAGCTTCATTCTCCACCCTTAGGATTGATGGGGGCATATGAAATGTTTGGTTGTATGGATAAATTGTGATATTTTGATGGACTATGGAATGACAATTGCAAGTTGGTTGTGGGTCTTATAGGACCGTATTATGATTACTAAGATTGTTGTTTTGCAAAGTGCTAAATGACTATGTATACGAACAAACAAAGTAGAAAGGAAAAAGAAATAATAATAAGCCCTCAACTTTTTCTAACAAGTGATTACTTTGTGTAGTGTAAGAACTCGTTGAGCTTTATAACTCACCCCTCCTTCCTATTTATAACCTTTTAGGTGATTTTGGATTTTAAGTGGTGAAGCTTTGAAGTTCAACGAAGTTTTAGGTGAGTCCACGAGTGTCGCATCCTGGGTCATCTTTTTTTTTTTTTAGTGTTATATTGTATATTAGGTGTGAAGTTGTAACCAGTTGATTGTGTCTCTTTAGACACCTTGTAAAGCTACAACCTTATAATTGTAATCTCTGTATGATCTTAACTAATATATATTAGATGTTGTTCTGTTGTAGTATATATTTGTGTGTCCAGGTGCTCGATTTCGAAAGGTAATTGATACCGTCCTGAGTGGGCGCGCTCGGGATGGGTCATTACAGTAGCAGTTCCACTAGGGTATGTTAACTTGTACTTCAAGATCATCACCTGGAAGTATATATATATATATATAGACACACACACACACACACATACATACTCTGTAAATCTTGCTGTTTAACATCAATAATGACTATATACAATGCAACCCATTTCACTAACTACCCAAATACGAAAAGGGCAAAACTAAGATGAAGATCGTTATACGGAAGGTTTTTTTAAAAAATATTTTTGAAAATAAAATCCTTAAAAACATACTGCTAAAGGCGATTCCAGATGAGGCTACAATGCAAGTTTGGATGGCAACGTTTTCTTAGCAAGTGAAAGACTGCTTCAAGAACCCAATCTTCTCAAGGAAAACAGTATAAACCTTCAATATAGAGAAACCCAACAAAGCAGCAGCAACATTGAGAGAAAGAATAATACCAGTTGTGAGATTGAGTTTACAAGAGTTTTTTGTATTTTAATGTTATTATTGAGAGTGACTCCAAAACCATCGTTGATTGGTTTAGAGCGGGTAGGTGCACCCTATGGTATTTATGGGACTTTTGGGATGAGTGTGTTAAAGAGATGCAAGGGATGAATGTTCAGATTGTTCATCAATTACGTGAAAGTAATCAAGCAGCAAATTTCTTGGCTAAGATCGGTGAACGAGGCAATAATGGAACATATGATAATTTACATGAGCTACCGAGGTTATTAAAGGGTATCATTCGTATTGATAAGTCTGGTTTGCCGGCTATTAGACGTTAGGTTGCTTTTGTTTGTTATGAGTTTTCTTTAGGCTTGTTTAGAGATTGTTTTTCTTCATAGGTCTGTTTAGTCCTGTTTGATTTTTCTTGGTTGGTTTATTTTCTTTATGCTTTGTTTGGTCTTGTTTGGTCTGGTTTTGGGAGGGTTTATTCTTTTATCTTATTGTAATGCCCCAGATGCTTTATTTGTAACTACGGTTTTCCTCTACCATAAGTGAGGGCTTATCAATAAACTTGGGACGGGGTTGCTACGAGGGTGGCTACCGGCTCTTTATCAAAAAAAAAAAGAAGATTGAGTTTACAAACAATGAAGTTAAATGCAATACTCAACACGAAACTCGTCGCCATAGCTCTAAAAGTCAGTTGCTTCGTCCATGAAGGAACCTCCATGTTTTTGAACGCTTCCTCCACAATTATAGCGCCATCCTTTCCCTTCATCACTTCCCCTGCTGCTGCTTTTTCTTCTTCTGTCCCTCATAATCATGCCCTCTTCTCTCAATACTTGATTTCCCTCATAATCATAACCGTAGCCTTAAATAAAGATAAGCTAGCTAGCCCGTGTTTTAAAAAAAAATTCTTATGGTCAAGCATTAATATCTGGTCTTGAGGATTATCCCCACACTGAGAATGGAAAACACCACCTTGATGGAACAATATGAGACTTTATTGTGAGACTAATTAATCTTTCTTATAGTCGTTCCAACTGCAATAATATGTGGTGTTGTTTAATGCTAATTAGTCTCTACTCAGATTAGTTCCATTGATCACCGGGTATCATCTGTGATGGAATATCAGCCGCAATAATATGTGGTGTTCTTTGGTGATAAAGCTATATAGTATCATCAACTGATTTTGTTTCCGTCTTTATTAAATTTCAGTAAAATTCACAGGAATTAAAATTGATTTTATAATTACTTTTTTTATAAAAAAAAAAAACCTTATCACTGACGGAAATATTGTGGTAAGTGACAAGTTTACAAATAATAATAAAAAATATCACTGAGGAAAATATTGACCTTGATAAGTATTTATTTAAACTCCATATATTGAATAAGATTTTTAAATTGATTTTGTATTTACTTTTAAAAAAAACACTTATCATCGACGGAAATATTATCGTCCGGGATAATTTTAAAAATAAAACAATTATCACCAAAGAAATATTTCTCTCGATGATAAGTTTTGATAAGTGTTTATATAAAACACACGGAAGACATTTTACCAAAAGATTTAATCCCTATCACCGACGAACACACGTTCGACGATGATAGGAATTAAATCCCTAAAAAACGCACAACACTTCTTTCTTCCCCATTTCTTCGTCTGAACCAATTTTTAGTCTCTTTCTCTTTCTCACTCTTTCTTTCTCTGAAAGACAGCACAAAGATTTCTCTCCTTCTTCATCTTTCTTTCTATCTCTTTCCCTACTTCATTTTATCTTTTTCTTCTTCTTTTCTCTCTCCTTTCTTCCTCCTCTCTTTCAACCGCCTCTGATGACCACCGCTAACCTCCCCTGCCACCGCCAACTATTGCCACCAGTTCTAGTGTAAACCATCATTCACCCAACCATTTGTTATTTATTTATTTTAGCTATTTTTTTGTTTTTTGAATTTATTTTTCAATTACTTGAATGTAATTTCATATTTGATGGGTTATGTAAAATTTTAAAAATGATGGATTGATTTTAGGGTTTTTTTTTTAATTTAATGTGCTTGAGTTTTATGGTTTTTTAAATTTATGAGTTATGTAATTTAGGGTTTGTAAAATCTATGGTAGTATGTATGATATGAGTTATGTAATTTTCTTGAATGCAATTCCATATTTGATGGGTCATGTAAAATTGATGGGTTAATTTTCGGTTTTTTTTAATGGGTTTGAGTTTTAGGTTTTTTTTAATCTATGAGTTATGTAATTTAGGGTTTGTAAAATTTAGGGTAGTATGTATCATATTATGTAATTTTAGGTTTTTTTTTATAATTAAAAGGTAGTACGTATGATATGGATTTTATGTTCAACTGAAAACTTGTAGTGATGGAATAGTAAAATGTGTATGTAAAATTTTAAGGCATAATGAGTGTTCTTGTGAACTTATCTTTTTAGTCATTTGAAGATGTTACAGTTTTTGTGACATTTCATAAACTTGGAGGATTAGTTTTTCTTATAAAAAAGAAAAGCAAGTACAAAAAAAAAAAAAAAAAAAACAATGAGATAAAAAATGTTATAAAACCATATAATAATACTAATGATATTTAAGAAAGTTTATTAATTGAATTGAATTCTTGTTGATTTCAAAAACAAAATTCGTTTTAATTCTACAATTTAAATAAGACTATACCAAACATAAAAATTCATTTGAGTGCATCTATAATTGAATTCTAGTTTAAATTTATTTGAAAATGAAATGTAAATTTATTCTAAATGAGTTTTAGTTTCATTTCATTTGAA
Source organism: Bretschneidera sinensis (assembly GCA_023935145.1). Lineage (NCBI taxonomy): Eukaryota > Viridiplantae > Streptophyta > Magnoliopsida > Brassicales > Akaniaceae > Bretschneidera > Bretschneidera sinensis. The sequence continues at coordinate 152,531,019 of CM043698.1, forward strand.
AATTAACTGAATTCTATACTTAGGGTCATACCAAACGAAGTAAATAAATTAAATTAAATAAAAAAACTTTATTAAATTATGGTCAATATGAAATGACAAAATTGTGGTTGGGTTTTTTTTAATTGAAATTTTTAACAAATGGAAGGAATTAAGTGTTTTAAGCCATAATAGAAAAGAAAGTGAAGGATATTCTAAGTAATTTAAATTTAATAAAGAGCTTTAAAGTGAGGACTAATTAGTACTAGTTAGGTAGATTATATCTAATTTGCGGGTATTATATGGATAAGTTTGTAATAATAATTTTTAATAAAGAGCTTTAAAGTGATGAGTGTAACAATAATTTTTGAAAAATTACTATTATATTAAATTGATAGGTAGGGGTATATATGGATATGTATATATAAGTGTACGTGAATTTTTAGAGTAAATATGAAAATTTTATATATTATGAATAACATGGATGTTGAACCAAACATCTTTAAAAAAATATATATACTTTAAAGGATAATTGAAAATTTTATGGAAACTTTTTGTAACTAAATTTATGATTTCACTATTTGATCTCCCTAATTTTTTTTTTTTGGCTTGATATCTTCCTAAATATTGACTTTAGGTAAGAAAGAAGAAAATTGTAGAACTTGGTTTTTATTTTGATTATATTTTATTCGCGTGAGTGCATTTTTATGCATGTGTACGTCCATGTGAATTAGTTTATTTTAATTTATGTTTGAGTGTACATGACCCATTAAAAATAAAATAATAATAATAATTTAAATAAAAAACTAAATGACAAGGAAGGATTATTAATTCATTGTGGGATTTTAGGAAAGTAGATAAAATTTCTTAGGAATTACCTAGAAAGGTTTAAATTAAAAATAAGAAAAAAGGGATAAAGGAGGGGCAAATGATAAAAACTCCCTTTAAGGGCTCTATAAATAAGGAGAGGACAGCCCTGAAAATCAAACAACTCAGCATTTTCTCTCCAAAATTTCAGAAATTTCCAACTCTCTCTTCCGGAGTCCTTTGGTTTTTCTTGGTCATTATTGCAAGGATTTCAAGGTATAATTAATCAATTTCCTTTCTTTTTTATCTGTAAAGTATGTTTAAAAACTTAGATTTTGAGCTTTGTTTGGATGGATTTGGATTTAAATTTAGGAAGCTTGAATAATTTTAATTTAGATTGAAATTTTGATGAATTTTTTAACCAAATCTTAAGATTGAGAATACAATAACTTAAATTGGGTTATGGCTAATGTTGGATATGTGAATCTAAACCTATGGAAGTATGCAATTGGTTGAGATTTATTAAATTTCATGGATTGGAGATTTTTTTTAATGAAAATATCAAATTTTTGTTGAAATTTTTAGCAGATTTCAAGCAAACGACTGTCACAGTGGACAGTCGATTGTTCAAAATTTATGGAACTAGGACATTGAACTGTCCTTAACCACAATTGATTGTACCTATAAAACTTCCTCATATTCCTTCATTTTTTTGGTCTTTTGAATTTCAAAAATAATTCTCCCAAATAAATCAAACTTTCTAACACATTTGATACACAAATTAAACACTTAAGAAGTGTTTAGTTATCATAAAAAATCAAGCTCTTCATTGGGACCTAAAGTTAACAACTAGAAAGGAATTAAGGAGAATGGACACAATATATGATTTGAATTGGTTATCTCCAAATTGAATTTAAGTAAGCTATAAACTAATCCTTAAGCAAAACAAAATAATTGGGTCATACACAGTATAGGAAAAATGATGCACAAGGTGCACTCACCATCATATAGTTTTCACCACATGTGAGAGGCATAGCATTTTAGATAATTTCGTATCTTGGTATGTGTGCAATGTGCATGCATGTCATTAGAAGTATATGGGTACCATACAATATTGCATAGTGTACATTCATGGTTGATGATAGTGGAACTAAGTGTCATTTGTATATAGGTACTAGTGAGGACAGCGTGAAAGGCAAAGGGGTAGCTCAGAGTTAGCTTGTTGATCTCATGGTAAGATGAGTTCACATTACCTCTAATTGTATGAGATGTATATATTTTATTTTTTAATGATTTAAATTACATTTAAGCAACGATCGTCGTGCAAAGTAATAAGGACAATACGAATAATTAAAATTATAGATTTCTTTTTTCCTAAAGCATATGTGCCTAATAACTACTATTTTTTTTAAATTATTCTTAAGTAGTGATTTAAAAGGGTTTTTAATTAAAATTATTTATTTCATCATTGCTGCATTTTCTTGTCAATGGAGTCCCACGATTTCCACTGTAGGAATTATTTTGAAATGAGCCGAATAGTTGGCCTTGAGGGCACTGGTTGTGGTCCCTTATCATTGCTGCATTTTCTTGTCAATGGAGGTCCCAACAGTCGCGGATTCTTACAGAGGCTACTGTTGGAGGGAAACTTTTATGGAGAGTTTTTAGTGAGCCATCTTCTTTGCAGGCTCAAGTTCCTTTATATTTAATGCACTTGGAAGCTTTTGATGTTTTTAATCTTAATTCTGCCTAATCATCTTACTAATCTTATTAAAGGGCATTCTATTTCTTGAAAATCTGCTTCAGGCAAACTCATTTGGGCACTGAATCCTTCTGGTAAGTTTTCTGTTAAATCTGCTTTTCCTTCATATGCTGCTATAATCTTCTGGAAAATTTTGTCACTAAGAAATAAATTTATATTCCAGAATGAATCTATTATAATATAAATCGTTTAATATTAACTGTTCAGACTCTAGTCTTAAGTTTGCATAATTTACTCAACATCCTGAGCTATGTTGTTGTGATAGTCATTGTTGCATAATCGTCTAAGATTTATAGATTTTATGGCATATATGGTTGTGATAACCATTGTTGCCATATATTCCCGCTTTCTTATTTCTTCCTTGCAATGTTGTAGACACAGAGTCTGTCTGATCAGGAAGACAGCACGAAATTTTACTGACATTGAAGTATGAAAAAGAGGAGAAAACAACTCAAAATAGTGAAGCTAAAAGTTCATTGTTATCTGATCTGTTATTTTTCTCTTGTAGGATTTAGTCTTTATCTTTATATTAGGATTCTGATTCATTTGTTATCGAACATTTTATAAATGAATGCAAATTAAATTATCAATTTTCATACTCTGTGATTGAGTGTCGAGTTATCCATGTGATTTGGACTACTTTTCGATGTGATTTGGACAACCATTTTATGTGATTTGGTTAAGTGTTCCGTGTACGGCATCAACATGTTTATGAATAGCACTGCTTACCATGCATTCACTGATTTCTTCTTCCTCTGCGTCTACAAGTCTTTTTTCTCTCCTTTCTATTCCATTTTCCTTTAACCATCCTCACTAGCCTTTTAGGCCTCCCTGTTGAAAACACACTATACCCTGTAGATAATCCAATCACAATGCCACACCCATATCCCATTAATACAAATTTCCAATTGATTCCGCTTTCAGAATCATCATCTTCTTGGGATACTTCTGGTTGTGGTGGTGATCCCTTATCGTCTTTGCATTTCTTTGACTATGGAAACCCACACAATCCCAAGTTTCCACTAAATAAATCATTTTCAAATGTATTGAACCGACTGCCCTGAGGTATAGGTCCAACCAGCTGGTTCTGTGAAACGTTGAAAACTGAAAGAGATGTAAGATTGGGTAATGGAATAGGAATCTCCCCCATGAGCTTGTTCCAAGAGAGGTCTAACCATTCAAGGTTGCTCAAATGTCCTAGCGATTCTAGGATGTGGCCTGTAAAGCTATTACGAGAAAATTTGGGCCCACGAAGTGAACTAAGATTTCCAATAACTTCAGGAATCTCTCCTTCGAACCTGTTATTCGATAAATCAAAAGCTGTGAATATGGTCAGGATCTTCACCAGTTCAGTCTCCAATCCTTTCATTGTTACCATCGCGGAATCTTGATAATATCTCCTCCCCATATATTGCAGTACTGCAGATTTATCTTCATTCACCATCATCAAAGCCTTGAAGTTTTTGAGGTATTTAATTGGCAACAGACCAGTGAAGTTATTGTAAGCAAGGTCTATGATTCGCAGCTTATGAAAGGGAAATGTTGTATTGGAATCATTTATAAGACCGTGAAATCTGTTTGACTGTAAGACAAGAACCTGCAGCTGGGATAGTCCTTCTAACCAATAGGGAAACGTATCATCTATCACATTGTTACCAAGATCAAGAACCTCTAGCCTGTTACAGTTGAATAGAGATCGCGGTACCGGCCCTCTCAATCTATTTCCATTGAAATTAAGACTCCTCATGTAATTACCCTTGGCAAATGTGTCAGGGATGGCACCTGGGAAGTTGTTCATCCTCAGATCCAAGACTGAAAGCGAAGGACTAAAGTTTACCAAACACTGTGGAAGAATACCACTCAAGCTGTTATTCGACAAATTAAGAACCTCAAGGGAGCTAATTTTGCAAATGAAAGAAGGGATCTGTCCAGAAAATTTATCGTTTGAGACTGCAAAGTAGGTCATGGGAGGTGGTGGAACCAGAAAGGGGTCCTTGAAGCAAGTTAGAATGAAGGTCAAGAAACTCTAAATTCTTCCATGGTAATTTCTGTATACTTGTAAGAAAGTTTTGAGAAAGGTTAAGATAAGACAATGAATCCTTGCTCACATCCCAAAACCATTTGGGAACCTGGCCATGAATTTGGTTATTGGAGAGATCTAATACTGCCAATTTTCCCAAGGCTTTTAGGAACTTTGGGAATTCATTGATGTTGCAAGAGGCCAAACCCAATTGCCCAAACTTTGGCAGCGTAGTTAACATCACCATAGGTACTCAAAGAAAGATTGTTGAATGAAAGATCAAGCTCACCAAGATTGTTGAGTTTCGAAAGAAGCTTAAGATCAAGAACACCACTCAATCTATTGTATGAAAGAATGAGGCGAGTGAGGTTCACTAGTTCGAAGACTGAACTTGGAATCGCCCCTGTGTAGCTCATTGTTACCCAGATTAATCACCTGCAATGAGTTATGATGGAATTCATCCATATGACCAGTGATCCGATTATTTTTTAGGTCTAAGTACACCAAGGAAGGCAGATTAAACAACCAGGATGGTACTGTTCCATTGAATGAGTTATAGCTTAACTGGAGATAGGTTAGATGTGAAAGGCTGCTTGCATTAGAAGGAACAGGACCCACTAGCTGATTTACTGAAAAATCTACATGAGAAAGTAGCCACGAATTGTTAAAAACATTAGGAATTTCTCCTGCAAAGTTGTTTACTGAAAGACCTATCTTGGTGAGCAATTCAAGTTTTGAAAGCGAGAATGGAATTAGGCCCCAAAAATTGTTATATGCGAGGTTCAAAAAGGTGAGTTCCGTGAGGTTACCAAGTGATGCTGGGATTGAACCTGTGAAATTGCAGCTAGCAAGTGAAAGATGCTTCAAGGAACTCAAATTACCAATTGAAGGAGGTAATTCTCCTGAGGAACTTGTGAAAGATAGATCTAGTAACCTTAAGGGACTGCTCCAGTTTGTCTTTGGTAAATAGGCAGTGAGATTATCATTGCCTGATAAGCTAAGAATTTGCAGGTTGGGAAGCTGGAAAATGTTTTGTGGGAAAATATTTACATGCAATCTTGATCTCATTTAAATGGAGTTTGTTCTCTCTTTTTCTTTTCTCCCATTTTTATTAATTTAATTTAACTTGTCAGTGCAAACTATTGAAAAATGACTCTGTTCTCTCTTTGAATCTCAAATTATAGGCCTTTCCATTTTCTGCTGAATTGTAGAATTAATGAAGTATTAGTTTTGTGGGGACTGATGTAAAGGGAAGATGTCATCTTACTAAGACCTGACTGATCGAATAAACTTCACAGGGTTATTAGTTATTCAAAGTAGGATAAGGTCTTTGTTTATTCATTGTGGAAAAAGAATTAGCATAAAATCTTTAATTCCTGGAAATTTGCTTGAATGGTACAGATTATTAGAAAAAGTTGTAGCCGTTACATTAACTCTACTAGTCAACCTATCTTAATCAATGAACAATTTGGCATAAAATGTCCGTTAGTGGATGACTTTAATACCCTTGTAATTAAACACTTGTAACCTTCTTCTCCATTCACCCACTCACTCATAAGATATTTATCATCATTAGTAGTGACAAACCAAACTCACTCACCCACTTCCTCTTGGGGCATCCTCTTCTTGGATTTTTTCTTCGGCACTGTCTTTGATTTGCTTTTCTCACATTTTGGATTTTTTTAACCAAACTTAATTACTAACAATATTAAGAGAAGTTCTGGTATAAAATATGGATTTTTTTTATATAATTACAAGTGTTGCAGAAAAACTGTGTTTTTTTATAAAAATAAAAAATTAAGGACTATAACCATAACCGCCTAATGGTTTGTTTAACAAAAAAAAAACGTATGAAAAGAGAACTCCATGTGTTATTTTAAACCATTACTATAAACCATTGCTTCATATTTAAAACTACCATTAATTATTAGGGACATCCGATTCACTTTTTTTTCTATGCGTTGCTTTTTAGCATATAAATCAATGCTTCATATTTAAATTAACTGTTATTTGATATGAAGTACTTTCCAATAATCAACATCTTGAAATCATAATAATCGAGTTGTATCCAAATTCATTCATACACATCTAATAATTCGATTGAGTTGGGAACGAATGATGTGACGAATAGGGTATAACGTGACACCCTCTAGTTGTAATGTTCAATAAAATAAATTTCATAATATTAAGAAATTTTAAAACAAATTACTTTAAAACAAAATTAGTAAATGGCAAGTCTTTTTTTCCTTCTCTTTTTTTTAATCCAACAATAAGCGTGAGGACTAAGCCGAATTGGAACGATGACTTGACCTTGGTCTTGGTCTACAAATATAAAACTTCCTATATTCCTCATAGGAACTCAAAGGAAATTTCCCAATTCACAATTTTAGTTCAGATGATCAGAAATTGAGAGTAAGCCATGAGCCATCGAATTGTTTTTTTATCCATTCTGAGTGAAATTTGATCCATCAACAATAATTTTAATAGGCATCTAAACGTGTAGATATGGTTATGCCAGGAAAATCTCATAGGTGACAAATGCTAATGGAGGGGCACATGTGCTTTTTTTTTTTTTGTTTTCTAAATTAATGCTTTGTTCAAGGAAATGGAATTTCTAAGGAAAATATTCTTTCCTTTCACATTCCTTTTTGTTAGTCGCAGGTAAAGTCACACTACCAAGAGATTAGAGAGCATAAAATATTCACAGTCTTAGCTACTTTGATGATGAGTCTTTTCACATTGCCATTTTTCTTCTCGCCATGATCTTCCCAATATCATTTTTATTTAGCAATCAGATGAAATCAATGAGCTTGCTAAGATGTAAAAGCCATATGTCTTACCTTTTGTTTGGATTGAAAGGAATGAGAGGAAATGGATTTCAACTTATGTAACTTACGGATTTCAAGTCTTCCAGGTGGATTTAGTCACAGGGAAGTGGGAAGAGCTCAATGGAGTGGGCAATAAAGCCTTGTTCCTGTGTAGAAATAACTCGGTGTTGGTTAAAGGAAAAGTTCTTACCTAGCACAGATCCATGAAAGATATTTGGCATAAGGGTCCATCGCACTATTGAATGGCATGAGAAGAGAGAGAAAAATATAAATTTTTCTTTTCATTCAATAGTGAGATGAACCCTCATGTTTGGTATGGTTCATAGACCCGGGCTAGACAAGAATTTTTCCTGTTGAAGCAGCTGATCATTATGGTTGCGAAGGTAACTAGTAACAGTCCTTCACAGGAAAATCACAAGATAGACTGCATGCTAGTTGTGAAGTAGATCAAGAGGGGTGTGAATTGGATCTAAAAATATTTCAACAATAATTAAAATTAATTGAAGCAGAAATAGATGAGCGAGTAATGAGTAAGGAAGAGAGAAGAGGGACTAAGTTTATAGTGGTTCGACAGGTACCAAGCTGACCTTTACACTAAGTTACTAGCAACTCAATCTCACAACTCTAGATCACACTGATCTCACTACAAAAACGTCTCTCAAGAACTTTGAATAAACCAAACATATGACAATAAACTTTTTTTGCCCGTTTTCTTCTTGTTTTTTGCCTAAACAAGTGATTTCACAATTTATACTCTTCATCTTTGTCTTCCAAAAATATATGTCCAAAAATCTCTCTTTTGATATCCTCCGTGATTTCCAAAATTAGGTATTGAAAAAATCTTCAGAAGTTAAGTCTTGACTTCTTATAAATGGTATATTAATTGTTGTATAACGGGCTTCTTTAGTCGACTAAAACTCCAAGTAGACAAGGTGTAACGACCCATCCCGGGTTGGCCACCCCCGAAACGGTGTCATCACATTTTGATAATCCCAGCACGACACATATATGCAACAATAAAAATAAATAACACCAAAAGAAATTTACATCAATTCGATCTTTAAACATTCTATACAACGTAAAATGCATGAAAATTTACAAATAAATTTTTCATTGTATTTTCTCATTAGTCTGAGGATGTTGACACGTACGTGGCTTACAGAAAATGATTTCTTCTAAACCTCAACTTACCAAACTATTTGATAAGCCGACTACCTGAAAATCATTGTACAATGAGGAATGAGCTTCACAAGCTCAGTAAATTAAATTTACTAAAAGTGATCATTTGTATTGTAGAACTCGATATTTCTTTTAAGCTTTTATAATCTTGTTTTATAATTCAGTTTTTTAGGGATCTCTTAGTAAAAAACTAAAACTTTGGGAGTGTTTAAATACTAGAAGGAAAATTAAAGGAAATGACATGTAAATTAATAAAAGAAGAAGGGGAAGGGTAGATTGGTAAAAGGCCAAGACTTAGAGGTAGTATATAAGGGAAAAGTTGACCTAGAACAGCAAAATCTCTCATTTGGCTTGGAGAAATTGGCATAAGGGAGAGAGGAGAGATGAGAGAAAAAAAAAAAAAAAAAAAAAAAAGCTGGTTCTGTTTTGTTCAGGGGAAGAATAGCCTGTTTTGTTCCTCCGGCTTTTTCGTGCAGATTTGGAAGTAATTTCGAAAAGTGTTCAACTACAAAATTAAAGTAGACTTCTTGAAGTTGATTTTTGGCTTTCGTTTGAGGTCATTTTCATTTAAATTGAAGGATATATGAGTTGCCTAAGTTGGGAGAATTGTGCAGAAATTCTGGAAATAATTTGTGTTCTGGGCAGTATTGTGAGCTGTTTTTCAGCAAGAGTTTGAGGTAGTTTTGGGTCCTAACTATTTTTCAGTTAAATTATACTTCCTAAAGTTGATCTATAACTTTAGTTGGGATGATTTGAATTTAAATTGGTTTAGTTTGAAATATTTGAAGTTGGGAGAAAATTTGAAAGAAATCTGAAAATTTTTGTATTATGGAACCTTGGAAGAAAGTAATAAGAGTGTGTGAAGTTTGAAGATTTTTAGGGTGATTATATGTTCAAAGTTTGAATTTTTATTCTTGTATAACATGATTTTTGAGATGGATATTGTTAGAGAATGTTACTATGGGCTAATTTGAAACCCTTTTAGGAGTTAAAAGAAATTCCTCTGAGTAAGAGACTTTTTCTTGATTAGAAAATTATATTTAGAATGAATACTTTTTACAAGTTGGGATTTGTTGGTAATTACACTAAATTAGTGTCTTGAAATTTAAGTCCTTATGAATTGAGAGTTTTATGGAGTAAAGAATGAAGGAAAGAAGGGAAAGAGTGAAAATAGGTGATTAAGGAGATTAATGAACTTTAGTAGTATTTTCTTTGATTTATATGTGTAAGTAAATGGAATAGTTGATTTCTTATTAAGTGTCTAAGTTTTAAATACTATACTCATTGGCTATTTGTATATGTAGTTTGCTTTAATTATTAAATGGCATTTCAATAGGTGTGGTGGATGATCGTAGTAAAGGAAAAGAAGTGATCCACGACTAGTATTTGGCGTAAGGTGAGTATTACCCTACTCTTGGTAAGCATGAATGTTAGTGGGGAAATCAAAACAATAAGGTTACATAAGATTTTTAATTTTCTATTTAGATATAATAATTATATTTATAACTATGTGGTAAGATAAGTTAATTATATACTAATGATGGGTTAGTGATTTCAAAACCTTTGTGTTGAATGTTGTGTGATCGTATGGATTAATAAGAATTTGATGATGTTCATCACCTGATTTGATTTCATTTCATGCATTGAAATTTACAGTATGTTATTGAGGAGGGAGTGATGTGTGAGGACGATAGGTCCCTTCCCACAAGGGGTGTAAGGGTACCAAATATATTGGATAATTGGACCCGACTCGGTTCAAGGGGGGTTCCGAAAATTTATTGTTTGTGAAGCGTACTGGTACGTGGGGAGACGTCCCTGATGGATTATGATTGATTATGAGATGATACATTGCATTGCATCATGCTGCATTGGCATACCATACATGAATTTGAACTACTTGGCCCGTAAGGGGGCATGTGAAATGTTTGGTTGTATGGATAAATTGTGATGTTTTGATTGACTATGAAATGATGAACACAAGTTGGTTGTGGGTTTTATAGGACCATATTATGATTCCTAAGATTGTTGTTTTGCAAAGTGTTAAATGACTATGTATACGAACAAATAAAGTAGAAAGGAAAAAAAAAAAAAGTCCTTAACTTTTTCTAACAAGTGATTACTTTGTGTAGTGTAAGAACTCGCTGAGCTTTATAGCTCACCCCCTTCCTCTTTATAACCTCTCAGGTAAGCTTCCAGGTGATTCTGGATTTTAAGTGGAGAAGCTTTGAAGTTTAACAAAATTTTAGGTGGGTCCACGAGTGTCGCATCCTCGGTCAAGCCTTTTTTTGTGTTATATTGTATATTAGGTGTGAAGTTGTAACCGATTAGCTATGTCTCTTTAGACACCATGTAAAGCTACAACCTTATAGTTGAAATCTCTATATGATCTTAACTATATATATAATGTTGTTATGTTGTAGTATATGTTTGTGTGTCCAGGTGCTCGATTCTGAAAAGTAATTGACACCGTCCTGAGTGGGCCCGCTCGGGATGAGTCGTTATAATTTTGGTATCAAAGATTTAGGTTTAAGGTTCTGTAGACCGTAGAGTTCTAGTGTTTTTGTTTCTAAATGAGTTCTTTTGTGTAGGATTCAAGGATGCCTCGTGGACCAAAGAGAGGTAGAGTTCGGGGAAGAGGGTGTGCCCAAAGAAGGGGTAGTGTTCCAACTCGGGGGCGTGGACGACCCCTGTTACATAGGCTGGAAGAAAATGTTGAACCTGAAGTCTTTGAGGGAGAACATGTTGGTAGTGCAACCGGTGCTGCTTGTGGGAATGTAAGAGATGCTGCTATAGAAAGGGATGAGTTAAGGGAAGCTTTATCCCAAGCACTGGGTAGAATTGGGGAGCTGAAGCGTAGATTAGAAGAACAAAACAGACGAGCTCCAGATTTTCCAGATGAGCATGCAGATGTTCCTGTAGCACATGATGAAACTTTAGGGGAGAATGGATTGAGGCAGGAAATGGAAGGGGATGTATTTAACAGGTTTATCAAGTTGATGCCACCGAGTTTTCGAAGTGTTGAAAACCCTCTAGATGCTGAGGCATGGATTAAAAAGATGGAATGTCTGTTTAGGGTACTGCCGGTGTCGGACAGACAAAAAGTCGCATTTGCATCATTTAAGTTAGAAGAAGAGGCACTGAATTGGTGGGAGGATATACTTCCTAGATTATCGGGGGACATTGATGAACCTTTGACTTGGAAGAAGTTTAAGAAAGCGTTCTATGACAAGTATTTCCCAGAATCTGTTTAGGCTCAAATGGAGAAGGACTTTAATTATCTGAAACAGGGTGCAATGTCAGTAACTTAGTATGATTCAAGATTCATTACCCTGTCTATATTTGCACCAGAATTAATCAACATGAAGGAAGAAAGTGTAAGAGATTCCCTTATGGTTTAAATTATGAAATTCGTACTCATCTTTCGTATTTGGATCATCCAAACTATGCAAGACTGGTGGATAAAGCACTACTTGTAGAGAAAGATATAATGGAGTTGAGGGGATATCAGGATCGATAAAAAAGAAGCAGGTTAGACAGTGCTAGGGAAAGTAGTTATGGGTTTGGAGTTCGAGGTGGTCATCATTTTCAGCATAGTAGATCAGTTTTCCAAGGAGGGCAAAGTATGGGAGGTAAGCTATTGAAGATGAGTCAAGGTCTTCAGAGTGAACCAGCAGCATTTGTAGTACAAAGTTCAGTGGGAAGAATTCAAAGAACTGTAGGACAATCATTTCCTTTAAGAACTCAAGGCAGAGAAGGAAATGCATAAGGTAGAGGAAGTGGTACAATGTCAGGAATGAATACTAAATGATGTTTTCGGTGTTGTCAGATGGGTCACTTATCTAGAGATTGTAATGTTAAGTTCTATCATCATTGTGGATCAGCTGAACATCTTCAAAGGGACCGTCCTGTGTTGCAAAGTGTGGTATGTTTTGTGTGTGGTCAGGGTGGTCATGTGGGAGCAGACTGTTGGTCAAGACTTAAGTCAACTGGTAGTGTGAGTATAGTTAGAGGCTCCAGACGGGGCCAAGTGGGTCGAGGTAGTGGGAGTGGAGGTGGTAGGAATGGTAGTCAAGGCCGAGGGGTCACGGCAGGTAGAGGGGATACTAGTCAAGGTCAAAGAGGGCAAGGCCGTGTTTATGCAATCACTTAGCAAGACGCTCAGGCCATATCCGACGTGGTGACTGGTATGATTTCTCTTTCGGGTAGAAATGCTAGAATGTTAATTGATCCTGGTGTAACAAACTCTTTTGTTTCTACTTCTTTTCTTATATATGTTGATATACCTAGAACACGTTTGCATAAGATCATGATTGTTGAGACTCCTATGGGTGAGAAGGTGGAAATCCAATGGATGTTTCGGGACTGTGTTGTGAACATTGGGGATAGAGAACTTAAGGTTGATTTATTGCCCTGGAAGATGAAGGAATTTGACTTGATCTTAGGTATGGATTGGTTAGCTAAGATCATGCCTCAGTAAATTGTTTCAGGAAGATGGTAATGTTTCGAGTTCCAGGGGAAAAAGAATTTTCTTTTCAGGGAGAACGTAAGGTACTTTCACAATGCCTCATATCTGTCCTTTCAGCTAGGAGATTGTTGAAGAAGGGATGTGAACGTTATTTAGCCTATGTGATCAATTCTTCTGAGGAAGGTGTGGAATTGGGAGGAGTACCTATAGTTAGGGAATTTCCAGATGTATTTCCTGAAGAGTTGCCCGGTTTACCACCTGTTAGAGAAATTGATTTTTTTTATTGATCTCACACCTGGTTCTACTCCTATTTCGATACCCCTTATCGAATGGCACCGGCAGAATTAAAGGAACTTAAGGTCCAACTTTAAGAGTTGTTAGACAAGAAACTCATTCGTCCTAGTGTATCGCCTTGGGGAGCTCCAGTGTTATTTGTCAAGAAAAAAGATGGGACTTTGAGATTGTGTGTGGACTATAGACAACTAAACAAGATAACAATTCGTAACAGGTACCCGTTACCGAGAATTGATTATTTGTTTGAATAGTTGTAAGGAGCTCGGGTGTTTTCAAAAATAGATTTGAGGCCGGGTTACCATCAACTGCTTTTTTTTATTTTTTTTCTTTTCTTTTAATGACGTCCACATCCAAATTTTTTTTTTCAAAAGAATTATTTTATTCAATACTAATCCTTCGCGCAAATATATTGTTTAAATTTCATGACATATTTATTAAATTTCTTCTTTACCCTTACTTCATGAATACGAGTATTACAATTCTACTCACCTTACAAAAATTTCGTCCCCGAAATTTCTTTACTTTACTCCTGAACAAATATAAATAATACTTCTTCATACTTGTCTTACGCTTTCATGAAATCTCTTCAACATCCTTATTCCGCCACCAAACTTTAATCTAGTGAAATTATTCTGTTACACAAGACTTGCTCTTTTTGTCTAAAATTCTCATTGGTACTTGTATATAGGCCCAATCTTTCTGAATTTTTATAGCTTAGCTCGAAATATCATGTAAACACTTTCTTAAAAGTGAAACATGAAATATATTAAATAAATGTTTTAATTTTGGAGTCAAATCCAGGTTACTCATAACTAATCCAACTTTCTCAACAATCTCATAGGGTCCCACGTACCTCGGATTCAGCTTTCATTTTCTGTTTAAATCTCAATACACCTTTTCATTGAGATATTTTTCAATACACCCAATCACCTACTTAAGACTCAAGAGGTCTACTCTAGGCTGTTTTACAGTTCTTTCTAACAAATTTGATCATCTCAATTGTTAGCTCAATAATTGATAGACCAGATATATTTTTCTCTTTTATTTCTTCCCAATATAAAGGAATTCTACACCTCCGACCATACAATGCCTCAATCGGTGCCATCCCAATATTGGTTTGTTACTAATTATTATCAACAATTTCAATTGATGGCATGTAAGTATTCCAAACTTATTGAGGCTCATCACACTTGCCCTTAGCATATCTTCTAGTACTTTAAAATCCTTCCTATTTGAGCATGAAAAATTATATTAACTTTCAATTGTGTACTCGTGGCTTTTTGAAATCCTTTCCAAAAACCAGGGTGTAAAACCTAGCATCTCTAAATGATACCATGGATGATTGTACAACTATATTCGTTAACCATGATCATCTATCATTGATATTTGTTGACCCTCGCCCATATTTTAATGATGGCAAAACACAATTGTTATTTCACTAACAAGTTTAAGCTAGGTTGTATTAAGGATCAAACGCATTCAACCAAGGATCAAAGTGCAAGAACTCAAACCAAATCAAGTATCAAGTGAAGACTAAAGAACTAGTATAGGTCTTAAGGTTTAGAACCAATGTAAGTCTCACTTATACATTGTATTAGCTTGTTCAATGGCTCGAACACAAAAGGTTTTCTAAAACTATGTTTTTTAAACAAATATTTTCAGTTAAAAACAGAAGAAAAACTGGGTTGGAAGGCAACCCAGTCGACTGAGTACATATACCAGTCGACTGGTATATGGGACAGTGAGTCTCCAGTCGACTGGATGAAACATACCAGTCGACTGGTAAAATGGACAGTGAGTCCCCAGTCGACTGGATGATATATACCAATCAACTGGTAAAACGGACAGTAAGTCCCCAGTCGACTGGATGAAAAACACCAGTCGACTAGTAACCCAAAAGGATTGAAAACGGGTATTTTTAGGTGAACCCAGTCGACTTAAGGTTAAAAAAATATGACCGTTGGACCCGAAAAAGTGATCTTTCAGATTCAAATTAAAGTTCAAACGGCCATATTTTTTGATATCTATTTAAACTCATTCTATTGAGCATTCAATAGAATGCTGCACATATTGAAAAAAAGTTGAACTCACTCAATCAAATTGATACACTCTTTGAAACATAAAAAGCTTCAAAATATTCTTGTTGAGCCATTTCTTCAAGCTTTACTTTGAAAGAGAGACATTTCAGTTGTAATAAGCTTTCATTTGTTGTCTCTCTACCATTTACTTTACAACATCTTTTGTAAAGGGATTACTTCTGAAAGGAAGGGGATACTTCTGAGAGGAAGGGGATACTTCCGAAAGGAAGGGGATTGTACGGTTTAAGCAACATCCGTAAGTTTGCTTGTGTACGGTTTGTGCAACACTCGGCTAAGTTGTGCAACTAAGATTTCTTAGTGGATTACTTCAAGGAGTTCCTTGAAGAGAGTGGACGTAGGGTCGGAACGAATCCGATATTGCCGAACCACTATAAATTGTGTTTGCATTCTCTTCTCCTTAAACTCTTTATTTACAGCACATTAATTGTTTAATTGCTTGTTGGCTATTCGTTTTTATAAACTTGTATTTATTCCGCAAAAGTTTTAAAAACCTAATTCACCCCCCCTCTTGGGTTAAAACCTCAAGCATTCCAAACTTATTGAGGCTCATCACACTTGCTTTTAACATATCTTCTAGTACTTTAAAATCCTTCTTATTTGAGCATGAAAATTATATTAACTTTCAACTGTGTACTCGTGGCTTTTTGAAAGCCTTTCCAAAAACCAGGGTGTAAAATCTAGCATCTCTAAATGATACTATGGATGATTATACAACTATATTCATTAACCATGATCCTCTATCATTGATATTTAACTTCATTCTTATATTTTTTTTAAATCTATCATCAATTTCATATCAGAACTCCCCATAGCAGTTAAACTTCTTGTAGACTTTCTACTCAATGCATCAGCTATCACCTTCTCATTTTCTAGATGATAGTGAATTGTACAATCTTCATTACCAATCAACTCCATCTACCATCTTTGCCTCATATTCAACTCTCTCTGGGTAGGTAAGTATGTCAAACTCTTATAACCCATGGAAATCTCACAAGTGGCTTCATACTGATGATGTGTCCAATCTTTAAAGTAAACACTATAACAGTCAATTCTAAGTTATGAGTGTGGAAACTTCTATCATGAATCCTCAATTTCTTTCAAGTATAGGCCATGGCTTTCTTATGCTACACATAATCCAATCATTGATGTGACGTATCATCACAAATCCTTCATCACCAGAAGGAAAACACCAATACTGGAGATGTAGTCAATATCTCTTTTTTAGTAATTGGAAATTTTTCTCTCACTTTTTCCCTGGTCAGTCTATTCAGCCATATTTTAATAACAAAAATTTATGAAATGATATTCTATAATAACCAGCAAACCCCAAGAAGATTCTAATCTCAGTCACATTAGTTGGTCTCTCTCAACTTAACACTGTCTCTAACTTTTGTAAATCAACTGCTATCCATTTCCCGATATTACATTTTCAAGAAAGTTATTTCATTTAATCAACACCCACACTTAGAGAACTTTGTATATAATTTCTCTTTTCTCAGAATCTCCAACACACTATCTAATGCTTCACATGTTGTTCTTCCTCCTTAGAATATATTAGGAAATCAAATACAACCATAAAATTATTAAGATATGATTTAAACACCATATTCATCAAGTCCATGAATGTTTCTGGAACATTAGTTAACCCAAATGGCATCACCAGACCATAACATGTCATAAAAGCAGTCTTAGACATGTCTCCTTATATTTCTTATTAAATGGTTGATATCCTGATCTCAAGTATATCTTAGAAAATACTTTCACTCCTTGCACTGCTCAAACAATTTATTTATCCTGGGAAAAATATATTTAGTCTTATTCAACTATTTGTAGTCTATACCCAATCTTATCGTTCCATCTTCCTCCTTCATGAATAACACAGGGGCTCCCCCAAATATATTAGGGTCGATAACTTGTTTATCCAAAATTCTTAAAATGGTACGTTCAACTCTCTCAACTCAACTGACGTCATTCTGCAGGGTGCTGTTAAATATATGTGATGATCCTGGTATCACATCAATAGAGAAATTAATCTCCCTACTTGGAAGCAACCTAGATAACTCATCATGAATTACATTTGAAAAATCTTTCACCACTAAGATTTATTCTAACTTCTTATTTTCCTTTCTAGAATCCATGATGTATGCCAAATACTCCTCACAAGCTTTTTTTAACCATCTCATAGTCGTCAGAGCAAAATGAGATAGTTCGAGAGTTTCTTATGCTCTCTCTGAAAGTTACACTCCTCATGTCCATATCTCGAACACTACCCTCTTTCTGGAACAATCAACCCAAGCGTAAAACATCAATAACCAATTCATTCCCAAAATTATATGGAATTATATCCTATTCAAAGATAATAAATCAACTTCAGATTTTCTATTACTGATACAAATCACACAACCCTTGTAAGCATTTATGATTATCACCTTATCTCTAGTGGGAACTTCAACAAAAATATTTTGCATCCAAGGACTAATACATACTTCAATAACTTCATATGAATATTGAATGCAAAAGAATAGGTTGCACCAAAATTAACCAACATTGATATGTCCACCTTTTCCACATTCAAATCACTTCAATTAGGGAAATTCTAGGATAAATATCTTATCTGATTACATCTATAACAAACTTTTGTCTCTCAATCATACATCAGATTGCCACTTCCTCTTGGTGGCATACTTACTTCCTCTGCCATGACTTCCATTTCCCATAACCTGTCTCCCAAATCTAAGAGTCCCACCAATAGTATTCTAAGTTATAGAAATAATAGATCCTACTTTCTTATGACTCTGTACTTTAGTTCCCTGTGACAAGGAATGCCTCCTCTGGGGTGGTCTCTCACCCTGTACACTCATACTACTACTACCTTTATAACCTTCATGTCTAAGCCTCTCTAACCACTCTTTCTCTTTCCCTTAAACTCCATCACATCCTTCTCAATCTGAAGTGTTGTATCCACCAATCTAACATAATTCATATACCTCATGTAAGATAGTTTTGATCAAACCTTACAACATAGATCATCTAGGAACCTCTTACACTTATTCTTCTCTATGTCTACCATTTTTCGGTTCAAACCTCGACAAAGCCAAAAATCTCCTATCATGCTGAGCCATATTCAATACATTTCCCCAATTAAATAAAATCTCTTTCTTGTTGGGCTCTAGGGGTCTAAGTAAAGTAGTTATCAAGGAAAACCTCCTTAAACCCATTCCAGGTTAGAGGTCTATCGACATTCGTACTTACCCTGAGAAAAATATCCTCCAACTAATCTAAAACTCAAACGAAGCAAAGGCAAACCATCTGCCTGTCAATCACTGGTAAAATTCCAAATAATCTTTCTATGTGTTTCTCCCAAAGCTAAGGCTTAAAATAGTTTACAAACGACAAAGCATTCAACTTAACAATCTCTCTGCATCTTATGCATAACTCACTTTTCTCATTTTTAAATGTCTATCATTACTGGATTTACAACAACCTTAGGCACTGCTTTAGCATGTTTATCAAGTCTATGCTATAGATTATCAGCTCTATCATTTGTTACTTTCATTTTCTCAAGAGCATGAGTAAGAGCTTATCATAGCTCATCTCTTTAAATTTCAGATTCTATCACACATTTACTAATATCAATTATATTTCTAATATCAATCATACTATCACCACGTTCCATTCTAGGAACCAGAGATTCATACTCAACCTCGACTTATCAAAATATTATAGGCCTACCACGCCCTCTAAAATCAACAACTCTAACTCTAGCTCTAGCATGCCACGAGACATCCTCAGATTGTTAATTTAAAATATAATTTATTTTAATCTTTCACTTTCTTTCTTTCTTTCTATGCAGTCTATAGAATCATAAAACCTAATGCTCTGATACCACAATTGTAATGACCCATCTCGGTTTGGCCACCCCCGAAACAGTGTCATCACATTTTGAGAATCCCAGCACGACACATATATGCAACAATAAAAATAAATAACACCAAAAGAAATTTACATCAATCTGATCTTTAAACATTCTATACAACGTAAAATGTATGAAAATTTACAAATAAAATTTTTTATTTTATTTTCTCATTAGTTTGAGGATGTTGACACGTACGTGGCTTACAGAAAATGATTTCTTCTGAACCTCAACTCACCAAACTATTTGACAAGCCCACTACCTGAAAATCATTATACAATGATGAGTGAGCTTCACAAGCTCAGCGAATTAAATTTACTAAAAGTACTCATTTGTATAAACAGTCTTTTAATATTTAAAACAATTTATATCTCCTACACTTGATACTAGCACTCTACTATCACTACCAATGTCATAATATCCATTCTCTATCATTCTCTTCCTTTTATTTATTGGTTCACCTCAAGACCATCAATTATCTCATAATTACCTTGCAATGAGGGTCACATCATAAAGTCTATCATCTATATAGTTCTTATGACCACAAAAATAACACATCATACCTCAACATTTCAATCATCTTATCGCCATAACTGTCTCTTTTTGTGAGGCTCAACCATCTATAACCATATTCACAATAATACACCACATATTAGCATTTCAATAATCTTATCACCATAACTGTCTCTTTCTATGAGACTCATCCATCTATGATTAAATTCACAATAACACATCACATATCAGCATTTCAATAATGCAAACAATAATTACAACAAATGCAATGCATGAATGATTATGATGTGAATGTCTTCCCACCTGTCGACAAGTTGTTATTATCTTAGATTGGCTCCTTCCCGGTTCTTTACTTTGCAGCTTGTCCCGGCTGTCATGAAATTTTCTTAGCATATTCCGGCTGGCATGGTGTCCCTTTTAATTTTCAGCAAATACCGGCTATCACGGTTGTTTCATTAGACCTGCCCCTTCTCGATTCTTTCGGTTATCTTATTTAATGCATGTGCACATGAACAATAATATGAAATATGCATATGAACAGTAATATAAAAACAATATAAATTCAAAACACTTAAATTGGCTATCCTGATTATTTTCAAATTTATATAACTAAAATTTTACTAAATTCCTCTTATCCCAAATTACATCAAATCATCCATTAAAGCTTGTCAAGATCCACTAAATTTCATCCTAAATCACATCAAATCATCCATCAAAGCTTGTCAATATCCACTAAATTTCATCCCAAATCACACCAAAGCTTGTCAAGATCCACTAAAATTTATCTCATCATAATTCGTATAAAAACATCATTATAACTCATCAAGACTTTCACTTATCGCTTTTGTTATTAAATTAACTTATTTTTCCCAAAAATATTATTCCTCTCCTAATAATTTTCTACATGTCCAAACTTCATATCATATTTATCAACCAAATCTTTATCTATCACCACAACATAAGCTAACAATTTATTTTAATATTATCACTAAATTTTCATTTTTATTTAGACTACTTAAAGTAAATCCAACTCACCAGGTTGCTCTTAAAGCTATCCGTGGATCACTTCCTTGTCTTTCTTGTTTCTCTCATAAATTCCTCCAGTTGTAGATCGTCAACACCTGACATCATATTTATATAAATTTTTCTAATTTATTCTTCAATTCAATATAAACCACACACTTTGAAATTTCCCACTTTGAATTCAGGGAAACTTCATAAATGTCATAAATTCAAAAATAAACACTATGTTATTACCTTTTATTTTTCTGATAGCTTTTCTTGATTCTCTATGCAATTCTGCAGAAAATTCCTTCAAAATTTTGCTTTTTCAGTATTTCTTTGAGTCCCCAAGTGTTTTGAGAAAAACGAGAGAGATTGAAAGAAATTGAACGAAATCGTTTAGTATGAGTTATGCTTGCATATATATATATATATATATATATATATATATATATATATATATATATATATATATATATTTTCTTTTGCTTCAACAGTCCCCCCTTGAAAACTCTTGAGTCCAAATTTTGCTCCACATTTTGGAGATGTGGAAGGCATGCAGAGTTTCATTTGAAACTCTACTTCCCTTGGCAGCAGATGGCTGCCTTTAATTTTTTCTTCAACAGCCCCCTCTCCCTCTTTTCTAAATTGCCACGAATTGGCTATGTGGGAGACATTCAGCCTCCCACAATTTATTTGGCAGCAGGTGCTGGCACCTGGTACACATTTCTTTTGACTTTTTTTTAATAATAATTTTTTTTTCTTCTTTCTTTTTTTTTTTCCTTCTAGACGTTTTGGTCGTCCAGATTTTTTATTTTTTATAATTTATTTTTTTCTTTTCTTTTAATGATGTCCACATCCAAATTTTTTTTTTCAAAAGAATTATTTTATTTAATGCTAATCCTTCACGCAAATATGTTATTTAAATTTCATGACATATTTATTAAATTACTTCTTTACCCTTACTTCACGAATACATGTATTGCACAAGGTCTTCAGAGTAGGTGATTGGTAAAGTGACTCCTTCGCTTGGTGGTCGGTTGGTCAGTTGATTGCTTCTTTGGGTGGTCGACTGGTCAGCGACCGGTACATTTGCTGGTGGTCGGTTGGCTATATGTGCTGGTAGATTGGCTATATATGCTAGTCGATTGGTCAGTTGACTGGCTCATTCTTTTCTGTTAGAAAAATTTGTACTTTATTCCTTGGATTCTGCAATCATTTCTCAGATACCAAATTTTCCCAAAATATATATAAGCTGAAAGTGATCCACTTTTCATAAATAAAACTGTCAAGTAGAGGTGGCAAAGAGAAGATTAACTCGTGTAGTTAAAAATTGTGAAGTAAAACTTGCAGTGCACATAAATTTTGATTCTAAATGGTTCGCACTACATCCTAAAATTTAAAGAATCCGAATTTATGTACAAAAACAGTGTACTGTAAGCTTTACATCATAATATTTATAGCATAGGAGTTGAACTCGTCAAAAGAGTGCCAAAGTATAGTGTGTCAAAAAGAGTGTTGTGTACGGTGTGCCAAACACCAAGTGTTTAATGTGCCAAAAAGTATAGTGTGTGCAAAATAAGCTTGAGTTCGAGCAAGAGAAAAACACTTGAATAAAGTGTGAGGTGTGGTAAGCTATTGTAGTAGGAAGATACAAAGCGTTAGTGTAGTCTGAGAGTTTAGTTATGTGGCAACCCATTACAATTGTACATGCACAAAATTGGCCATTATTTTTTGTTTGTAATACAACTTGTTATTTGTCCACTACGTACCCAACAATTTTTTAATAAAACTCAGTTTCCAAAATTGACAGCTCAACTACTAAACTCAATAGAAAATGAAGAGAAAGATGTTGAACAAGTAACTTGAGCACATCTTGTGAATTGAAAGGCTCTGTTTCATGTTAGAGAGAGTGACGGGTGACCATATATATGCAATTTTGATCTCATTTAAACATAGTTTTTAACTTGTAAATGCAAAATTGCTAACTTTTGAAAATTGTCTCTGATTTGATACACAACAAATCTTGCTTTGAACCTCAAATTCTAAGCAAATTTTAGTTTTATAATGGTAAATTAGTATTGGAGATATTGACTCTTGACAACACTATAGTAAGTTAGTAACCACGCTTGTTGGTGCTAAACTTAAGCTTTCATCGCACAAGTTTGGAGTGTTCCTTAGCTTCGGCTCTGACATAGGTATGGTGGGGACTATTCCAGATTCACTCTGTGTGCTGGATCCAATGCTTCATGGAGGGTATGTGGGGTAGCCTACCTACTTATCCATTTTCTTAACAAAAAAAAAAGAAAAGAAATCAATAAGTAAGATTACATGGAGTTAAGAGCTCAATTGTTTTTTTAAAAAGAGCTAAAAACTAGGTAAATTTTTTTGTTAGATTCCTAGCTCATACTCATTGAAGCAACAAGTTTTTCTTTTTCCCTGTCATGGACTCCTTTTGGAATCTCAAGTTTTTCTACAAATGCAAGTTCTCTATATTTCTTCTTAACTTGGTTGTCGGGGGTTAGAAGTTGAAGTAAACGCATGCTAGTGATATATAGGTACGTACAGACCAAAAAATTTAAAATAATATCTTCCTCAACCTGATTTTTCTTGAATTATATATTTTCTACGAATTTTTGCTAGAGAATCATAATTACCTGTTAAGCAGCTTGCTAAAACATTTGGACAATTATTACAAAGTATTTGCTACAAATACCTTAAAACATCATTCTTCTTCTAGCTCATTTGCCTGCATTATTCTTTGCTTTTTCGCCTTTTCATGTTATTCACATTCAAATAGCTGTAGGAACAATTTTTGTCATGACATCCCCAATCAAATCCATTTTCAGACCCTTGGGTCATCCTCTTCTTGGATTTTTTCTTCCACCGTGTCCTTGATTTGCTCTTCTCACCTTTTGGCGTTGCTTTCTTTCAACCATCCTTACTAACCACTGTGGCTTTCCAATTGAGAATACAATGTATCCCATAGACAATCCAAGCACCAATCCACATCCATAACCCATCATCGTGATTTTCCAACCAAATCTAATCGTAGACTCATCATCTTGTTGGAATGTTGACGGCACTGGTTGCAGTGCCTCATTGTTACATTTTCTTGTCAATGGAGCTCCATACAATCCTGAAATTCCGCTGTAAGAATCATTTAGAAAAGAACCAAATTGTCAGCCTTGAGGGATGGGGCCTGTGAGATGATTCTGAGAAAGATTTAGTGTGGAAAGAAATGTCAAGTCCGTCAGTTGCACAGGAATCTCTCCACTAAGATGATTTGAAGATAGATCCAGTGATTCCAGTACTGACAAATTCTCTAGTGATGTTGGTATATGGCCCATTAGACAGTTATGAGAAAAGTTGAGAACCCTGAGTGAATTGAGCTTTCCAACGGATCGAGGAATCTCTCCTTCAAATTTATTGTTTGACATATCGATGGCTGTGAAAATGGAATTGATACTCAAGAGTTTGATATCTAAATCCTTCATCGTCACTATCACTGAGTCTTTATAATAGAAATTGAGATAGTAGACTCCCATGTATTGCAGCTTCATTTTACTTTCATTAACGTTCATTATTCCTGTCAACTTTTCAAAGTACTTTCCAGGCAAAAGACCAGTGGATTGATTATAAGAGAGGTCAATGATTCTCAGTTTCGGGAAAGGAAATCTAGTTTTGGATTTGCTGACAATACCATGGAATCTATTAGATGTCAAGACAAGAATTCGTAACTCTGGAAGAGATTCTAACCAGGGGGAAAAGTGTAGCTAATCTTACTGTTATCAAGATTAAGAACTCCCAAGTAGCTACAATTGACCAAAGATCGTGGCAATGACACTTCCAACTGATTTCCATTCAAATCAATACTTCTCAGCTTGTTACCCTTTGCAAATGTTGTAAGGATAGTTCCATGAAAGTTATTCATCCCTAGATTTGACACTTGCAAGAATTCACTAAGGTTCCCTAAACAAGTTGTAACGGCGCCACTTAAGCTATTATTAGACAAGTCAAGAACAATGAGGTATGGGAAGTTGCAAATGAGAGATGGGATTTGCCCTTGAAGCAAGTTGGAACCAAGATTAACATAGTTTAGCCTAGTCATTTGAATTGGAAATGGGTCCATACCAGTAAGAAAATTATGAGAAAGATCTATAATCCACAATGACTTCTTTCCCATATCCGAGAACCATGTAGGCACCTCCCCATGAATTTTGTTGTTGGAGAGATACAAAACTAAAAACATATTTTGGGTTCTTAAAAAGCCTGGGAACTCACTTATGTTGCAGGAAGACAATTTCAATTCATAAATCTTTGGCCCAACAGAGTAGGTACTGTTGGTGATCACAGATAAACGGTTATAAGAAAGATCAAGCGTGTGGAGGCTTTTGAGCTTTGAAAACAAGTCAAGCTCTATAGTTCCACTCAAATTATTTGAAGAAAGTAAAAGGTAACTAAGGTTTGATAGTTGCACGATTGATCTAGGAATTTGGCCATGCAAATTATTATTCTCAAGGTAAATATACTCTAAAGGAATGGAGTGAAATTCAGGGATTTGGCCAGTGAATCGGTTATGTGAAAGAAATAACAACTGCAATGATGGTAGAGTAAATAAACAAGATGGGATTGAACCATTGAGTTGGTTATACCATAATGAAAAGCAGGTCAGATTTGAAAGGCCACACATGAAATGAAGAAGGGACCCTGTTAGTTGATTATATCCAAAATCAATAAGAGAAAGTTTTGTGAGATTGAATGGAGATTGTGGCAACTGATCTGTGAAGTTGTTAGATTGGAAATCAAGAATGATTAATTTGCTAAGTTTACCAAAAACATCCGGAATCTGCCCTTCGAAGTTGTTACTTGAAAGATCTAAATGAGTGAGCTGCTCAAGGATCCCAAGTGAAGCTGGAATTGACCCTTGGAAGCTGTTACTTAAAAGATCTAAATGAGTGAGCTGCTCAAGGTTCCCAAGTGAAGCTGGAATTAACCCTTGGAAACTGCATGTGGAAAGATCAATGTACTTCAAGGATTTTGAATTTCCAATAGAATCAGATAATTCTCCAGAGAAGTTCGTATAAGAAAGATCCAATAGCTTTATGGGACTTGTCTAGTTTGACTTGGGAAGATTACCTGTGATATCTTCGTTGAATGATAAACTGAGGTCTTTCAAGTATGGAAGGTGAAAAACATCTTCGGAGAACATCCCTCCAAGTCTACTGTCTCGAAGACTGAGAGACCTTAATGATTAAAAATTCATCAGCAAGGGAAAAAGCTTGATCGAAGACATATCTACAGAGTCAAGAACAAGGTTTCTTAACTGGGTGATATTTTGTGTAAGAGTTTCGAAACTTTCTCTATCAAGTTGCAATCCATTATGGGAGAGATCAAGTAGAGTTAGCTTGGACAAATGAGAGATTTCAGAAGGGACTTGACCAGAAAATCCTGAACTGGAGAGGTTGAGATGAGTTAAACTCACAAACCCACCAAACTCCGATGAGATTGGAGAGTCAGAAAAATCGTTGTACGCGAGGTTGAGCCTCTTAAGGTGTCGAAGGAGAGGGAGGCTACTGTTGGAGGGAAATTTTCCGTAAAGCCAGCTGCAACTGAGGTCCAGGCCGATCACTTGGCCTGTCAATCTATCACATGTAACACCATCCCAGGGGCAGCAATCTGTACCCTCCTTCCATGACTCCGTCTTTGGATAAGAAGTAATGCCAGCAGTTTTGTCACAATCGAAATTGGACAACTATTTGTTAATCGAGAAGGTGTTTTTGAATTGGAGCAAGGTAAAGCTCTGGTCTTGAGGGCACAGTTGTTGTGATGAAGTGGGAGAAGAAGACGACAAGAAAGATGATGAAGAACTAACTTGAAAATGAAAGAAGATGAAGATGAGAAGGGAAACAACTTGATGGAACCAAATCAACTTCCCCATTATTTTAAGAGGCAGGAAAAGAGTTAAAATGTGATTGTTGAGAGAGGGATGTAAGTGGATATCAATTTTTATAGGCTTCCAAGTAAATGCTGAGTCTTCCTTGCAACTTAAAGGTCTTTCTGGAGACCTTGTAAGTCGTTCTTTTGTTTGATTAATAATTTAACCTTCATTTCATAGAATACTGTGTAGTAAGCAACTTTGGACCAGTTTTGGATGGGATAAGCATGCATTTTAGTAAAAATGCAGAAAAACAGAAAGAGCTGTAACAACCCAAATTTGCAAATGTACAAATTTGAGGATCCAAGTATATGAGAATCTACATCAGCATAACAAATATGTTATTTTTTATTTGTTTAAAAATTGCATAATTCAGATATGATTATTGATTATATTAAGAAATTTTAAAACTAATTACTTTAAAACAAAATTAGTAAATGGCAAGTCTTTTTTTCCTTCTCTTTTTTTAATCCAAGCATAAGCGTGAGGACTAAGCTGAATTGGACCGATGACCATGGTCTTGGTCTACAAATATAAAACCTCCTATTTCCTTGGAACTCAAAAGGAATTTTCCAATTGGAAAATATTGTCATGCAGGGCCCAATTGGAAAATATACCACCAAACGCAAAGTTACTGTTTTGTATCAAGCAAAGCCTTGAGGACTAAACCCAATTGGACCGATGACTTTTTGTGTTTGTTTTTCTATTGACTTGACCTATCTCTTTCAGTTTAAATTTCTATGTTTAAATTTGGGTTGCTAATTTAAATTTCTATGTTTAAATTTGGGTTGCTAATTTAAATTTCTATATTTCTCAACCTCAAGGGAATTGAAAGCAGATTTTCCAATTGGAAAATATAGTCATGGAGGGCCCAATTTTCGCTGAACTGAATTGACGTAAGTTTCTCTTTCGTCCAAAGACCATCACTAGGCTTCATCTGTATAGACCACAATGATAATTATTTCCAAAAAAGGAAATGCAAAGTAGATTTTGAGTTCCTTGACATAAGGCTCTCTAACTTGTGAAATACAAACCATCTAAGACAACTGCATGACCACTCAAAAATTTGATTTAGCAACAACTTCTTGGAAAATTTGATCTAGCAGCATTATTTGCTAGAGATATCCTGTTTCGGTTCTAAAATGCTATTAGCAAAGGTTGCAATCATAATTATTTGATAAGCAGCTTGCTGAAACAAACACAGATTGCTGAAGTAGGACATGAAATACAAACATTATTATAAATTAAAAGTGAAATAAGATGTCTTTGAACAAAGATCATGATTCATGGAACAGAGTGTTGGTCTCAGACAGATATTATAAATCATTCACAACATATACCTTAAAACATCATTCTTCTTCTAGGTCATCTGCCAGCACTATTCTACTCTTTCTGTCTTTTAGAGCTGTTCACATTCAAAAAGCCTCAGGATCAATTTTTGTCTTCACATTCCTAACCAAACCCTTTTTCAGACTCTTGGGTCATCCTCTTCTTGGTCCCTGTCTTTGATTTCCTTTTCTCACCTTTTGGCGTTGCTTCTTTCAACCATCCTTACTAACCACAGCGGCTTTCCAGTTGAGAATACAATATATCCCATAGACATTCCAAGCACCAATCCACATCCATAACCCATCATCTTGATTTTCCAATCAATTACACTCATGAACTCGTCATCTTGTTCAAATGTTGACAGAACTGGTTGTGGTGACTCATTGTTGCTGCATTTTCTCATCAATGGACGTCCACAGTCCCAGATTTCCACCGTAGGAATCATTTAGAAAAGTATCAAATTGTCGGCCTTGAGGGATGGTTCCAATGAGATGATTCTGTGAAAGATTTAGTATGGATAGAAATGTCAAGTCTGTAAGTTGCAGAAGAATCTCCCCAATAAGCTGACTTGAAGATAGATCCAGTGATTCCATTACCTTCAAATTCCCTAGCAATGTTGTGACGTAAAACGCAAACGGAAGAAAGAACTAGAAGAAGAACTGTGATTCCAACCCTCAATACAATAGTTCTCACAAAGAGAAAGAAACCCTAATTTTATTCAGGAAATAATTGATTCCATAATATTACATGGCCTCCTTATTTATAAGGTCAAAATAAATATAAAAAAAATCGAAATTAAGCAAGTACAAAATAGGAAATTTCCTAAAAACTGAAAACTGCTAAATTGAAGGCCTAAACGTCGTTTTTTGGCTAAAATCTCGCTATACTTAGTTCACTAAGTTTTGCCCGGAAGCCTGTTTCCAATCAAACTAGGGTCTTTGGGGCTTGATCTGGGTCGGCACATAAAACGATATAAACTGCACCCTTAGATTTGGAGCGATCCAACCGTTCTAGGTACTTCAGGGCCATTTGTTCTGCTCTGTCTACCTGTTCTGCATCATTCCCCTTTACTTCAAAAGAACTCGACCTCGAGTTACTGTCAAGATAAAGTGGTTCGTCCGGTGGATGGTACTCAAACAAATCTGCCATATTAAAAGTGTTGGAAATAGCCATGTTATCCGAAAGTTCAATCACATAAGCATTATCGTTAATGCGCTTCAGCACCCAGAAAGGGTCATACTTCCTGCTTTTTAGCTTGTTATAAGTTCCCACGGGGAAACAGTTCTTACGCTGGTGGGCCAACACCATGACACATTCCTGAAATACACGCGACAGCTTTATACTTGCTGTTGGCCAACTCTAGACTCTGGTGAACCTCTGCATGGATGCGCTGTACTTGCTCAGTCAGGTTCTCAGCAGCCTAAGTGTGGCCAAGAGGCTTGGGCAAAGGAACAAGGTCCAAAGCATGCTGAGGTGCTTTGGTGTAGACAATTTCGAATGGTGTCTTCCCGGTAGAGCGGTTGTACATGCTGTTAAAAGCAAATTCAGCTTATGGGAGGGAGACATCCCACTGCTTAGGCCGAGAACCAATCACGCAATGTATTAAGTTACCAAAGGTCCGGTTTACCACCTCGGTTTGGTCGTCCGTCTGCAGATGACAAGTGCTGCTGTATTTAAAGGATATGTTAAACCTGCCCCAAAGTGACTTCCAGAAGTGGCAAAGAAACTTGATATCGCGATCAGAAGTGATAGACTTGGGAACCCCATGAAGGCGAACAATCTCACGAAAGAAAAGACTAGCTACATGAGACGCGTCTGAAGTTTTTTGGCACAGAATGAAGTGTGCCATCTTGGAGAACCGGTCGACAACCACAAAAACAGAATCCACCCCACGCTGAGTCCGCGGGAGCCCCAAAATAAAATCCATTGTCAAATCCTCCTAAATGTTTTTCGGCACAGGCAAAGGAGTGTACAACCCGGTATTTTGTGCTTGGCCATTTTCAGTTTGGCAGACAGGGCACCTCTGTACGAATTTTCCCACATCACATTTCAGCTGTGGCCAGTAATAACATTCAGCTACCTGGGTTATTGTTTTGTCACGTTCCGCATGACCCCCTAAGCCGCTGCTGTGTATCTCACGGAGAATCTGCTCGCGCAAAGACGTGCGAGGGATACACAATCGGTTACCGCGAAACAGAAACCCATCTTGGACATGAAAATCCGAGATTGCCTCTTTTCGTTGACACTTCACCCAAATTTCTTGAAAATCAACATCTTCCTCATACAACTCTTTCAAACAGTCAAACCCCATAATTTCTGATCGGAGAGTCAAGAGTAAGCCGACTTAAAGCAACTGCCACCTTATTCAACTGCCCAGACTTGTGTTTGAGTACAAAAGTGAACTTCTAGAAGAAGGTAGTCCACCGAGCATGCATTCTGTTCAGGGTGGTTTGCGTGTTGATAAATTTCAGGGCTTGGTGATCACTATAGAGAACAAACTCAAGTTGGATCAGGTAATGCTCCCAATGTGTCAAAACTCGGATGACTGCATAAAATTCCAACTCATATGTTGTCCACTTTTGGCGAGCATCGTTGAGCTTCTCGCTGAAAAACTCTACTGGTTATCCCTCCTGTGACAGAACAGCACCAAGACCCACACCTGAGGCATCACACTCAACTTCAAATAACTTGTCAAAGCTTGGTAGGGCAAGTACAGGGGCTGTAGAAAGCTTCTTTTTTATCACTGCAAAGGTTGTATCTTGTGCATTCCCCCACTGGAATCGGCCTTTTTTCATGCACTCTGTGATTGGTGCTACTATACTGCTGAAGTTCCGAATAAACCTGCGGTAGAAATGGGCCAGTCCATGAAAACTGCGAACATGGTGCACTGTTGTTGGGTTTGGCCACTCCCGAATTGCACGTACCTTCTCTTCATCAACCTGAATACCATCTGCACCCACGATAAATCCAAAAAATAGCTGCTTCGTAGTGAGAAAGTTGCACTTCTTCAGGTTTACGTAGAGCTTATTCGCGCGCAAAACCAGTAACACTTCCCGCAAGTGGTCCAAGTGCTCCACCTCATCCTGGCTATAGATCAAGATATCGTCAAAGTAAACAACCACAAATTTACTAACGAAGAGTTTCAAAACCTGGTTCATTATACGCATGAAGGTGCTGGGAGCATTTGATAAACCGAATGGCATCACCATCCACTCATAAAGCCCCTCTTTGGTCTTAAAAGCTGTTTTCCATTCATCCCCTGGTCTGACCCGAATCTGATAGTAACCACTACGCAAATCTAGCTTGGAGAAGATCTTAGCACCCTCTAACATGTCCAGTATATCACTCAGTCATGGAATGGGAAAGTAGTACTTGACTGTTATCTTGTTTATGGCACGATTGTCAATGCACATGCACCAGCTTCCATCCTTCTTCGGTGTTAACAAAGCAGGTATAGCACAGGGACTCAGACTCTCTCTGATCAGTCCCTTTTTAATCAAATCCTCAACCTGATTCTATAGAATTTTGTGTTCTTGAGAACTCATCCAGTAGTGTGGCAGATTCGGCAAACTAGCCCCAGGAACCAAGTTAATATGGTGTTGAATATCCCTCATAGGTGGCAGACCTTCAGGTAACTCCACTGGCATGACATCTTGAAATTCAGCCATTAATGGCTTTAACTCCTCAGGAATCTGTTGATACCCAGCTGGTGGTTCCCTTTTTACTACCAGCGCATAGCATTCCCCTGCTGCTTTCACATCCTCAACGAACTCCACCTCAGGGACTGTAAGAAAGGTTTTTCCCTCCGCCTTAGCGGTTTTGACAGCTGGCTCACGTTCACTTGTAGGAACTAGTACAATTTTCTTGTCAAACCACCAGAAAATATAGGTATTATCCCGACCCTTATGCATAGTATCTATATCAAACTGCCATGGCCTCCCCAATAATACATGACACACATCCATATCAACAACATCACACACAATCTCATCCTTATAATATTTACCAATAGAAAAAGGAACACGACAGATATCAGTTACCCGAGTTTCAGCACCCTTATTGATCCAGCCAATTTTGTATGGAGAGGGGTGTTTTTCTGTTTTAAGGTTCAATGTTGTGACCAGGGCCTTCGATACGATAATCTCACTGCTGCCACTGTCAATAATTACCTTGCACACTCTCTGGCTGATAGTGCATCGCGTCCTGAAAATATAGTGTTGTTGGTTGTCATCCTGCTGTCTTGGCGTAAGTAACAGGTGCTGAACCACACAGTTAACATATACACCCTCATCCGCATCTGCTACTTCACCACCAGCGTAATCATCGACCTCCCCAGAATAACCTTCATCTACGCCAAACGAATTTTCCTCCACCTCTGCTGTTTCAACCATGTTAACCTTCCGACGGTTGGGACATTCATTGGAACGATGTCCAAGTTGACCGCATCTATAACATTTTCCTGGAATGGGACGGGTATAGGGATTACTGGGCACCCCTCTATTTTGTGCTGGTGCATTGGTTGGAGGAGGTGCTGGCTTGGTGGGGTTGGTAGTACCAGTCCCTGAGACTCTGCTAGTTAACGGCTGTGGTGAAGTCTGCGGCACTGAAACCTGTGATGGTTGCGATCGATATGGTTGGGGACGTGATGAGTGCCTAGACTATTGTGACTCCACTTTCATGGCTAGGTTGATCGCCTCGAACAGGGACCATACAGTATGGATGGATACTTGTTCCTGAATGGCCAGTCGCAACCCTCCGATATACCTAGCCACATTCTGTCCCTCTGTTTCCTGCAGGTCATTGCGTGAGTTCAACCTATAAAACTCATTTGTGTAATCACTGATGGTGTGCACCCCTTGCCTGCAATTCTGATACTGCTGGTACAACATCTGTTCATAGTCAGGAGGAAAGAACCTCGCTCGCAGCAGTTGCTTCATCTTGGACCAGGAACGAACAGGCTGCTTACCCTGTCGCCTGTGGCTATTCTGCGTCTATTCCCACTATGCGAAGGCTCCACCCTTCAGTTTATAGGCTACCAGCTTCACCTGCCTATCTCTTGGGATTTGCATATACTCAAAGAAAGCTTCCACTTCGAAAAGCCAGTCAATGAAGTTTTCCATATGGAGGTGGCCATTGACACAAGGCAGATCTATCTTGACCCGAAAATCATGATTGTTCTGTTCGTGTTGGTTCCGGTTGAAATGATTTTGACCAAAACGATTCTGATTACGACCATGCCGACCATTATCATTGTTCTCGGCGTTAACCACCTCGAGCTCATCATCGCTGGATAAAGCAGCATAAGGTTGGAGTCTATGCTGCTGAGCAGTAAAGCGTCCAGCAACCGGTTGGTTGCGAGCTAGGCCTCCGACATGATCCGGGTTGCGTTCTTCATCCCTATTACCATTGATTCTCAGACCAGCTATGGTTTGTTGTATCTCCCGCAACATGCGTTCGATACGATCAAACCGTTGATTGTGATTATCAAACTGTTGGTTGTGATTATCTATGGCTGCCAATGGGACCTGGACCCCACGTTCAATGTTGCCAGGGTGGTTGCTGTCGTCTCCATCTCCTGCCATCAGACCAGGGTAGAACAAGGCTTTGATACCAATTAACGTAAAACGCAAGCGAAAGAAAGAACTAGGAAGAAAAACTGTGCCTCCAACCCTCAATACAATAGTTCTCACGAAGAGAAAGAAACCTTAATTTTATTTAGGAAATAATTGGTTCCATAATATTACATGGCCTCCTTATTTATAAGGTCAAAGTAAAAAAAAAAAAAAAAGGAAAATCAAAATTAAGCAAGTACAAAATAGGAAATTTCTTGAAAACTGCTAAATTGAAGGCCTAAACGTCGTTTTTTGGCTAAAATCCTGCTATGCTTAGTACGAAACTGAATTTTGCCCGGAAGCCTATTTTCGATCAAACTAGGGTCTCCGGGGCCCGATCTTGGCTGGCACGTAAAACGATGTAAACCACACCTTTAGATTTGGAGCGATCCAACTGTTCTAGGTACTCCAAGGCCATCTGTTATGCTCTGTCTACTTGCTCTGCATCATGTTGGTATATGACCATGTTATGAGAAAAGTTGAGCACCCTGAGTGAATTAAGGTTTCCAATGGATAGAGC
Source organism: Bretschneidera sinensis (assembly GCA_023935145.1). Classification (NCBI taxonomy): domain Eukaryota; kingdom Viridiplantae; phylum Streptophyta; class Magnoliopsida; order Brassicales; family Akaniaceae; genus Bretschneidera; species Bretschneidera sinensis. Next base: position 152,565,273 of record CM043698.1, read on the forward strand.
AATTTCTCCTTGAAATCTATTGTTCGACATATGGATGGTAGTGAAAAAGGAGTTGATACTCGAGAGTTCAATTTCCAAGTCTTTCATCGTCACTTGCTATGAATCATATGTTACGTACTTATAAAATTGACAATACATATGTTAATTTCAAAAGAATAATCACTGCTTATGCATAGTTTATTTCCGAAAAAATTAGCAGATGATCAATATTAAAGTTCATGCTTCTAGAAAAAAAGAAAAAAGAAATAATATAATAATAATTTTTTTTACCTTGAATAATAATAATATATTTACTATAATAATGATAATAATTATCGTAATGATGATAATAATATTGATCATTATAATAATGACAATAATAAAATTATTTATTATTATAATAAAAAATAATAGTATAATTATATCGATGATAATAAAAAAAATGAAAATAGTGAAATTTTAGAGTGTGAAGAAATTCATGATTGTTAAGGATGATGAATAGTATTAGATTATTTAGCTATTTAGACTTTTTATTATATTTAATCGTAATCCAGTAATATCATGAATACATGAACCAAACATAGGATTAAAGTAATACATGTTTAATCTTAGTTATATCTCACTGTAATTCTATCAGTAAACCAAAATATGTGTTTTCCTGATACTAATCTTATTAAAGGGCATTCTATTTCTTTATTTCCTACTTCAGGTAAACTCATTTGGGCACTGAATCCTTCTGGTAAGTTTTCTGTTAAATCTGCTTTTCCTTCTTATGCTGCAATAATATTCTAGAAAATTTTGTCACTAAGAAATAAATTTATATTCCAGAATGAATCTATTATAATATAAATCGTTTAATATTAACTGTTCAGACTCTAGTCTTAAGTTTGTATAATTTACTTAACATCCTGAGCTATGTTGTTGTGATAGTCATTGTTGCATAATCGTCTAAGATTTATAGATTTTATGGCTTATATGGTTGTGATAACCATTGTTGCAAAATATTCTCTCTTTCTTATTTCTTCGTTGCAATGTTGTAGACACAGACTCTGTCTGATCAGGAAGACAGCAGGAAATTTTACTGATATTGAAGTATGAAAAAGAGGAGAAAACAACTGAAAATAGTGAAGTCCTGAGTATTGATCGGGGCCCATTTCGGATCAGACTAGGGTCTCCGGGACTCGATCCGAGCCCTGGCACGCAAAATGATGTAAACCGCACCCTTAGATTTGAAGCGATCCAACCGTTCTAGGTAGTCCAGGGCCATCTGTTCTGCTTCGTCCACCTGTCCTGTATTAAAATGAATAATTTTCAAATGCATTGAACTAACTACCTTGAGGTATAGGTCCAACCAGCTGGTTCTGTGAAACGTTGAAAACTGAAAGAGGTGTAAGATTGGCTAATTGAATAGGAATCTCCCCCGTGAGCTTGTTCCAAGAGAGGTCTAACCATTCAAGGTTACTCAAAGGTCCTAGTGAAGCTGGGATGCGACCTGTAAAGCTATTAAGAGAAAAGTTGAGCCCACAAAGCAAACTAAGATTTTTGATAACTTCAGAAATCTCTCATTCGAACCTGTTATTTGATAAATCAAAAGCTGTGAACATGGTCAGGATCTTCACCAGTTGAGTCTCCAACCCTTTCATTGTTACCATCGCAGAATCTTGATAATATCCCCTCCCCATATATTGCAGTACTGCAGATTTATCTTCATTCACCATCATCAAAGCCTTGAAGTTTTTGAGGTATTTAATTGGTAACAGGCCGGTGAAGTTATTGTAAGCAAGGTCTATGATTCGCAGCTTACGAAAGGGAAATGTTGTATTGGAATCATTTATAAGACCTTGAAATCTGTTTGATCATAAGACAAGAACCTGTAGCTGGGATAGTCCTTCCAACCAATAGGAAAACGTATCATCTATCGCATTGTTACCAAGATCAAGAACCTCTAGCCTGTTACAGTTGAATAGAGATCGCGGTACCGGCCCTTCCAATCTATTTCCATTGAAATTAAGACTCCTCAAGTAATTACCCTTGGTAAATGTGTCAGGGATGGCACCCTGGAAGTTGTTCATCCTCAGATCCAAGACTGAAAGCCAAGGACTAAAGTTTACCAAACACTATGGAAGAATACCACTCAAGCTGTTATTCGACAAATTAAGAACCTCAAGGGAGCTAATTTTGCAAATCAAAGAAAGGATCTCTCCAGAAAATTCATTGTTTGAGACTGCAAAGTAGGTCATGGGAGGTGGTGGAACCAGAAGGTGTCATTGAAGCAACTTGGAATGAAGGTCAAGATACCCTAAATTCTTCCATGGTAATTTCTGTGTACTTGTTAGAAAGTTTTGAGAAAGGTTAAGATAAGACAATGAATCCTTGCTCACATCCCAAAACCATTTGGGAACCTGGCCATGAATTTGGTTATTGGAGAGATCTAATACTGCCAATTTTCTAAAGGATTTTAGGAACTTTGGATATTCATTGATGTTGCAAGAGGCCAAACCCAATTGCCCAAACTTTGGCAGGGTATAGTTAACATCACCATAGGTACTCAAAGAAAGATTGTTGAATGAAAGATCAAGCTCACCAAGATTGTTGAGTTTCGAAATAAGCTTAAGATCAAGAGCACCATTCAATGTGTTGTATGAAAGAATGAGGCGAGTGAGGTTCACTAGTACAAAGACTGAACTTGGAATCGCCCCGTGTAGCTCATTGTTACCCAGATTAATCACCTGCAATGAGTTATGATGGAATTCATCCATATGACCTGTGATCCGATTATTTTTTAGGTCTAAGTACACAAAGGAAGGCAGATTAAACTACTAGGATGGTATTGTTCCATTGAGTGAGTTATAGCTTAACTGGAGATAGGTTAGATGTGAAATGCTGCTTGCATTAGAAAGAACAAGACCCACTAGCTGATTTATTGAAAAATCTACATGAGAAAGTAGCCACGAATTGTTAAAGACATTGAGAATTTCTCCTGCAAAGTTTTTTACTGAAAAATCTATCTTGGTGAGCAATTCAAGTTTTGAACGTGAGAATGGAATTAGGCCCCAAAAATTGTTATATGCATGGTTCAAAAAGGCGAGCTCCGTGAGGTTACCAAATGATGCTGGGATTAAACCTGTGAAATTGCAGCTAGCAAGTGAAAGATGCTTCAAGGAACTCAAATTACCAATTGAAGGAGGTAATTCTCCTGAAGAACTTGTGAAAGATAGATCTAGTAACCTTAAAGGACTGCTCCAGTTTGTCTTTGGTAAATAGGCAGTGAGATTATCATTGCTTGATAAGCTAAGAATTTGCAGGTTGGGAAGCTGGAAAATGTTTTATGGGAATTCACCTTGTAATTCATAATCTTCTAGACTGAAAGAGTTGATTGAAGAAGATAAATTTGTTAAGGAATCAGGTATGATCAAAGACATGTCAACCCAATCAAGAAAAAGTTCCCTCAACTCTGTCAGGTTTTGAAGAAGCCTGATCAAAGTAGGAGTTTCAAGTCCTAGTTGAACATTATAAGAGAGATCAAGTGAATTGAGTTTGGAAATGTGAGAGATTTCAAATGGTACTCGGCTAGAAAACCTAGCTGAAGAAAGGTTTAGATGCGTCAAACTTGAAAATTGACTAAATTCAGAGGAAATGCTGGAGTAATTGAAGTGATTGAAAGCGAGGTTGAGCTTTTGAAGGTGATGAAGTCGAAACAGGCTGCTGTTGGGACGTATTGTTCCCTGAAGCCAACTGCAACTGAGGTCAAGGCCAATGACAAGACCTGTCTTTCTCTCACCTATGATTCCATCCCACGAGCAGCAATCTGTTTCCTCCTTCCAAGACACAATCTTAGGATAAGAGATATCAGCATTATATTTATCACAGTTGGAAGAAGTAGAACTATCAATGGATATCATGTTCTTGAATTGAAGTAAGTCGGAGCTTTGGTCATGAGCGCACAATTTTTCTAAGGAAGAAAAAAGAAGAGAAAAATGTTGAACTACTAACTTGAGCATGCAAAAGCAAGTTGAGGATGCAAAGGAGTTGATGGAGCCATATCAACCACCCAATCTTGTGAATCGAAAGGCGCCTAGTTTTCTCACACGTTTATAGAGATGTGGCAGGTGAACATATTTACATGCAATCTTGATCTCATTTAAATGGAGTTTGTTCTCTCTTTTTCTTTTCTCCCATTTTTATTAATTTAATTTAACTTATCAGTGCAAACTATTGAAAAATGATTGTTCTCTCTTTGAATCTCAAATTATAGGCCTTTGCATTTTCTGCTGAATTGTAGAATTAATAAAGTATTAGTTTTGGCCTCTATATGGGGACTGATGTAAAGGGAAGATGTCATCTTACTAAGACCTGACTGATCGAACAATCTTCACAGAGTTATTAGTTATTCAAAGTAGCATAAGGTCTTTGTTTATTCATTTTGGAAAAGAATTAGCATAAAATCTTAAATTCCTAGAAATTTGCTTGAATGGTACAGATTATTAGAAAAAGTTGTAGTAGTTACATCACCTCTACTAGTCAACCTATCTTAATCAATGAACAAATTGGCATAAAATGTTAGTTAGTGGATGTAATATCTAAGCATGACCTTAATACCCTTGTAATTAAACACTTATAATCTTCTTCTCCACTCACCCACTCACTCTTGGGTCATCCTCTTCTTGGATTTCTTCTTCGGCATTGTCTTTGATTTGCTTTTCTCACCTTTTGGATTTTTTTAACCAAACTTAATTACTAACAATATTAAGAGAAGTTGTGGTATAAAACATGGGATTTTTTATAATTACTCTTAGGGTACTGCAGAAAAACTGTGTTTTAAAACACAAATATATATATATATATATATATATATATATATATATAATTAATGACCATATCCCTAACCGTCTAGTGGTTTGTTTAGCCAAAAAAACGTATGAAAAGAGAACTCCATGTGTTATTTTAAAACATTACTATAAACCATTGCTTTATATTTAAAACTATCATTAATCATTAGGGATATCCGATTCACTTTTTCTCCATGCGTTACTTTTTAGTATATAAATCATTGCTTCATATTTAAATTAATTGTTATTTGATATGAAGTACTTTCCAATAATCACCATCTTGAAATCATAATAATCAAGTTGTATCCAAATCCATTCATACACATCCAATAATTTCGTCCAGTTGAGAATGAATGATGCGACGGATAGAGTATAACGTTACACTCTTTAGTTGTAATGTTCAACAAAATTAATTTCTTAAGATTTAGAAATTTTAAAACTAATTACTTTAAAACAAAATTAGTAAAACTGACTAAACTCAGAGGAAATGTTGGAGCAATCGAAGTGATTGAAAGCGAGGTGGAGCCTTTGAAGGTGATGAAGCTGAAACAGGCTGCTGTTGGGACATATAGTTCCCTGAAGCCAGCTGCAATTGAGGTCAAGGCCAAAGACATGACCTGTCTTCCTCTCACATATGATTCCAACCAACCCACGAGCAGCAATCCGTTTCCTTCTTCCAAGACACAATCTTAGTATTGGAGATATTAGCATTATATTTATCACAGTTGGAAGAAGCAGAACTATCAATGGATATCATGTTCTTGAATTGAAGTAAGGCGGAGCTTTGGTCATGAGTGCACAATTTTTCTAAGGAAGAAAAAGATGTTGAACTACTAATTTGAGCATGCAAAAGCAAGTTGAGGATGCAAAGGAGATTAAATGTGTGTTTTAAAAAAAAAAGTTAAACTGGGTATGGTTTTATTTAACGACACTGCAAAGGTTTCTTTTTCTTAGAGTAGCAAGACTGTAGCAGCCATTCTACTAGGAAAATGGATTTTGAATTTCCAAAAATCAAGTAAACTTTCAAAATATTTATGTCGGTCTAGTAGTAGTAGTTTTAATATATCTGTATGATCTCTTTATAAGATGTTTGGGCCATGTGTTGGCAGTAATTGCTTGTGTTGTTGTGTGGTTCAAGTGATTTGAGTCGCACTCTGGTTATAAGCTATAGCTTTTGACACAGTAGTAGGCACTCGATCCTAATGATTGGTATCAAAGCCAAGGTTACGGGTTTGATTCCCGTGCAATTGATTTGAGTCGTACTTTGACTATAAGTTATAGCTTTTGACACAGTAATAAGCCTAGGATTATTACCACAGAAAATATGTTGATTCTAATTTCTTGTAGCTATTTTTTATTTGATTATTTGCAGTTAGGGTTTTGCATTGGTCGTATTTATGTAGTAGAATTTATTGAATTTATCTCGAGAGTAGTCTTCTTGCAAAAATAATCTTGTTGACCCTCACTTATATTTTAATGATGACAAAACACAACTTTTACTATACTAACGATGCTATCTAAGTGTATTAAGCAATAAAAGCATTCAACCAAGGATCAAGGTGCAAGAACTCAACCCGAATCAAACATCAAGTGAAAGCAGAAGAACTAGTATAGGTCTAAGGTAAATAAAACAACTTGTAAGTCTCACTTGTTCAGGCATATAGCTTGTCCAATGGCTCTTTGTTTGAAAGAATTTTAAGATAACATTTTAATCAAATGTTTTCCAAGTTAAAATCTCTTCAAAACATGAAAACTACTTTGTTAAAACAAACCCAGTCGACTGGGTACTTATACCAGTCTTCTGGTATAAAGGTTAGTATGTTCCTAGTCGACTGGATGTTTCATGCCAGTCGACTGGTATTTTGGACAGAGGTTTCCCAGTCGACTGGTAAGTAAACCCCAATCGACTGGTAATCTGGGCAAAAGGTTCCCAATCGACTGATAAGTTATACCCAGTCGACTGGTACCTTCAACAGCCTTAAAAATGTGATTTTTAAAGAAGACCCAGTCGACTAGTAATTCAAAAAATATGATCGTTGGGACGCGAGATTTCAGCACAAATTGTACCAAAATGGACAAAATCAGTTACAAACGGGCATATTACATCAAGGCATATTATATTAAGCATTTCAAAAAAGAGTATTACACATTCAAACAAGTTTTTACTCATTGATACTAAAAAAAGCTTTGAAAATTTGATTGTTGAGCCATTCTTCAAGCTTTACCTAGAAAGAGAGATACTATTCAGTTGTATAAGCTTCCATTATTGTCTCTCTACTGTTTTCTTTACAGTATTTATTGTAAAGGGATTTGCTTCCGGAAGGAAGGGATTTGCTTCTGAAAGGAAGGGGTTTTTGCTTCCGAAAGGAAGGGGTTCGCTTCCGAGAGGAAGGGATTGTAAGGTTTATGCAACACCCGTGAAGTTGCACGGCTAAGGTTCTTAGTGGATTACTTCAAGGAGGTTCCTTGAAGAGAGTGGACGTAGGGTCGGAACGATTCCAATATTGTCGAACCACTATAAACTGAGTTTGCATCCTCTATTCCTTAAACTCTTTATTTACAGCACATGTTACTTGTTTATATGCTTGTTGTGTTATCTATTTTATAAACTTGTGTTTTAATATGCAAAAAGTTTTTAAAACCCAATTCACCCCCCTCTTGGGTTGAAACCTCAATCTACAATTGGTATTAGAGCCAGGTTCTCAATTTTAGGCTTAATATCCTTGAGTTGATCTGATGACAGCAAATAGCTATTCGGAGGGACACTCATATACTAGGCCTCCCTTGTTCAATGGCTCCAACTATAACTATTAGAAAAACATGATGAAAATCTTTGTCGAATGACAAGATTATAATCTATGGAGAGTCATTGAAGAGGGACCTAGAATTCCATCAAAGGAAATTACTATTGGAGAAATCAATCATACAATGCCTAAACTCAAAACTGAGTACAATGAGGAGGATTGTAGAATGATGTCTTTCAATAGTAGAGCAACAAGTATTTTACATTGTGCTCTAGATATATTTGAACACAATAAAATCTCTGCATATGTTTCAGCTAAGGAAATATGGGATAAATTGCAAGTTACATATGAAGGAACTAGTGAGGTTAAAAAATAAAAAATCTATATGTTAATATCTGAATATGAATCTTTTAGAATGTCTCCTAATGAAACAATTTCTCAATTGCACTCACATTTCACAACTATTGTTAATGGTTTGAAGCTTCTTGGTAGGAACATTGAGGAATTTGAATTAACAAGAAAAATCTTAAGGTCTTTGCTATCCACATGGAAAGCAAAGAAGACTGCTATCACAAAGGACAAAGATCTTGACAAACTTGATGTTGAGACACTCCTTGGGTCATTGTTGTCATATGAAATGGAAGAAATGAATCCCATTGTCAATGATGATGAGAAGAAACAGAAAGTGATTGCTCTCAAAGCCTCTATATATAATAGAAAAGAGGAATCGGAAGAAGAGGCGAAGAGCAGCGAAGAAGATGGTGAGACGGCTTTAATTACCAAACGGTTTCATAGATTCTTGAAGAAAAGCAAGAAACTATACACAAATGATCCCATTTCAAAAAGGGAACCACTTGTGTGTTATGGATGCAAGAAGCCCAGTCACATCAAGACCGATTGTATGGCTATGAGCAAACCATACAAGAGCTTCAAGAAGAAGGCTATGATTGCAACCACTTGGAGTGATGACGAAGAAAAAGAAGAATCCTCGGATAAAGAAGTCGGATATAAGGAAATTGCCAACCTATGCCTAATGGCAATTGATGATGAAAATGAGGTATTATCTTCTTCCTCTTCTAAAAAAAATATTGTTCGTAGTAGTGAAGAATTGTTAGAAGTCATAAATGAAATACATGATGAATTGAAGAAATTCGATTCTAGGAACTCAACTCTAAAGAAAGAAGTATCATCTCTTTCTAAAGAAATGATAAGTCTAAGAGATGAGAAAGATAAACTATCTTCAATGCTTTATGATGATTCTCAAGATTTCCTCAAAGATGAAAATGAGAATTTAAAGAAGAAGATATTAGAATTGAGTAGTACTATATCTAGACTCATGCTTGGAAAAGAAAAGCTTGATGAAGTGCTTTCTTGCTAAAGATTAAGTGGAGGAAAATCTGGTTTAGGATACTCTCCATTAGGCAAGCAAAAATCAAAAGATGGCTTATTCATGAAAGCTTCATGTGTGAATGAAGCCTCTACTTCAAAGGTTAAAATCACACCCACATTAAATGATAGTATGTCTAGAAATTCTAATGCTAATATAAGATTGAAGAATCCTAGAAATTTTCATGCTTATATATATGCTCATTCAATGAATGCTTATGCACATTCTAGGAATAATCATCATGTGCATCCTAGGAACAATTTGTATACTCAAGGCTTGCACACTGCATAAGCATATCCTAGGAATTACTATCATAGTTATTCTAGAAATAATATGCATACTCATGATAATGCAAGCATGTATCCTAGGAATCATCATCATACATTTTCTAGAAATAACATGTATATTCATATTCCTCACAATAGAAACATGTATCCTAGGAACTCCTATCCTAAGAATTATAGACATGCACAACTAAGAAATCCTAGAAATTTCAATAACTATTATCCTAGGATTGTGCATCACCAACATGTCTATAGAACACCATATATTGTTAAGAAAGTATGGGTCCCAAAAGGAATCGTATTTTCAAGGACTAACCCTAAAGAACCCAAGAAATTTTGGGTACCTAAAAATGTCATTGTGTATCCTTGTGTGATGTAGATATGTCTCCACACCAAGGAAAAGGATAATTTTTGGTGCCTTGATAGTGGATGCTCAAAACACATGATTGGTGATAAAAGTGTATTCAATGAGCTAACTCTAAGAGACAGTGGACTTGTCACCATTGGAGACAACATAAAAATAAAGATCATCGGGCATGGAAAAGTTGGTAATGATTTCTCAACCATAGATAATGTATTATCAGTACAAGGCCTTAAGCCAAATTTACTAAGTATTAGTCAACTTTGTGAATACGATTTTCTTGAATAGAATTTTAGCCAACTTTGTGAGAGAAAAAATAGAGTTCTAGAAAAATTTTCAAGAACAATGCTTTGTGAAAATAATTTACCAAAATACTTTTGGGCTGAAGCGGCAAAAATTTCTTGCTATATCTTGAATAGAATTTTAATTAGATCTATTCTAAACAAAACTCCATATGAATTATGAAAAAGTAAAAAGCCGAATATCTCCTATTTTCATACTTTTGGTTGTAAATGCTTCATCCTAAATAACAATAAAACTAACTTTGGAAAATTTGATTCTAATACTGATGAAGGATTATTTTTAGGATATTCAACCTCTAGTAAGGCTTATAGAGTTTTCAACAAGAGAACTCTAGTGGCAGAATGACGTAGGAGGATCCGAGTCAGATAATGCTGAACTGTCAGATGGCAAGTGGGCTACCTAAGCCAGTTTACATCGTTTAGCAGGCCATAGACTCGAATTGGGCCCCGAAGACCCTAGTCTAATTGGAAACGAGCTTTTGGGAAAAACTTAGTATCGAATACTAAACCTTATCATTTTTAAGCCAAAAAACGAAGTTTAGACCTTCAAATTGGTAGTTTTTAATTTTTAGGAAACTTTTTATTTTATTTTATTTAAATTCGGCCTTAATTTAATTTTCCTATTTTAGCTTCGACCTTATAAATAAGGTCTTAGGGTTTCATAAACATTATTATTGAATTTGCATAATTTTCAATAAACATCAGAGCTGTTTCTCAACATTGTTTTTTTTAGGGTTTTTCTTGTCTTACTCGCTGTGAACGATCTGTTCGACTACCCTGCAGAATAATCGCTATTCTGCCCAACGTCAGTTGGTATCAGAGCTTTAGCATCTTCCTGGGGTGAGATTTCATCAGTTTCCATGGCTAGTGATCGTAGTTGTGGTCGTCCCGGGCAGGTTCCGAAAGAGGAAGCCCCACGTAGTGATCGTAACGTTCAGGATGTGATGATTGAAGATTTACAGAGGCAGGTTGCAAAGTTAACCCAGCCTCTAACGGCGTAGAATTTCAGTGATCGTGAGATGAAAGATCACGATTCCAATTCCAGTTTCGAAAACCCGTATTACAATCCTGCTCGATTCAAGGAACACCGTGGTCGAGAGGATCGTTATGGAGATCTCGGTTTCAGAGTGGATTTGCCGCTGTTAGCAGAGTTTTTTGACCTGATACCAGAGGATCTTCCTCCTGGGTTGCCGCCTGAGGTCTTTGATGTGAAACACTTGAGTCTTTGTTTTGAGGATTCCAATGTGGCTATTGTGAACTTGAGGACGAGTTCTTTCCAACCCGGGGCGACTGATGCAGGAGGATCCGAGTCAGATAATGTTGAGCTGTCAAATGGCAAGTGGGCTACCTAAGCTGGTTTACATCGTTTAGCGGGCCACGGGCTTGGATTGGGCCCCGAAGACCTTAGTCTGATTGAAAACAAGCTTTCGGGAAAAACTTAGTATTTTATACTAAGCCTTATCGTTTTTAAGCTAAAAAAACGAAGTTTAGACCTTCAAATTGGTAGTTTTTAGTTTTTAGGAAACTTTTTATTTTATTTTATTTAAATTCGGCCTTAATTTAATTTTCTAATTTTAGTTTCAACCTTATAAATAAGGTATTAGGATTTCATAAACATTATTATTGAATTTGCATAATTTTAAATAAACATCAGAGCTGTTTCTCTGCACTATTTTTTTAAGGTTTTTCTTGTGTTACTCCCTGTGAACGATCTGTTCGACTAGCCTGCAGAATAATCGCTATTCTGCCCGTGGTCATAGAAGAACCCGTACATGTAACTCTCGATGAATTTAACCCAATTAGAAGTAGAGAAGTTTCTTTTAATGATGATGCAGATTTTATTCCAAGAACGGAAACTCTTACTCCCATTGTTGACCCAAAGGATAGTCCGCCTCAAACAAATAGAGAGATGGAAACTCTCAAAGTAGACCAACCATCTACAAGTCGACAAGAGGATAGTCTTCCCAAAGATTGGAGCTATGTAAATTATCACCTGATTGATCAGGTGATTGGGGATCTTTCACAAGGGGTAAGAACTCGTTCCTCTATTAGAAATATTTACAATTATGTAGCTTATTTGTCTCAAATAGAACCTAAGACATTTATAGAAGCTGAAAAGGATAATGATTGGATAATTATAATGCAAGAAGAAATAAATCAATTTGAAAGGAACAATGTATGGAATCTAGTTCCTAGACTTAAGAATCATTCAATAATTAGAACTAAATGAGTATTTAGAAATAAGATGGATGAAAATGGAATAGTAACTAGAAACAAGGGTAGACTAGTTGCTAAGGAATATAATCAAGAAGAAAGAATAGACTTTGATGAGACCTATGCTCCTGTAGCTAGATTAGAAGCTATTCGAATGTTATTAGCCTTTTCATGCTTTAATAAGTTTAAGTTGTATCAAATGGATGTAAAGAGTGCTTTCTTAAATGGCTTTATAGAAGAAGAGGTTTGTGTTGAGAAACCTCTTGGATTTGAGAATCTTAGTCTTCCAAATTATGTCTATAAGCTTTCTAAGGCTCTATATGGGTTGAAGCAAGCTCCAAGGGCATGGTATGAAAGACTAAGTAAATTTTTGATTGACAATAACTTTGTAAGAGGTAAAGTAAACACAACCTTCTTCACAAAAACTCACATAAATGACACTTTACTAGTTCAAATATATGTTGATGATATTATATTTGGTGCTACTAATAAATCTATGTGTCAAGAGTTTACAAAGTGCATGCAAGGTGAATTTGAAATGAGCATGATGGGAGAGCTTACCTACTTCCTTGGACTTCAAATAAAATAACTGAAATGAGGCGTCTTCATCAATCAATCAAAGTACACTAAGGACCTACTAAAGAGGTTCGGGATGGAAAGCTCAAAGCCACTTGGAACACCCATAAGCATTTCAACAAAACTTGATCTTGATGAAGGAGGTTAATGTGTAGATACTAAATATTATAGAAGCATGATTGGAGCTTTGCTTTATTTGACTGCAAGTAGACCTGATATAATGTTCAGTGTATGCATGTGTGCTAGATTTCAAGCTAATCCTAAGGAATCACATGTAGTTGCAGTTAAAAGAATCCTTAGATATCTACAATGAACTCAAACCATAGGATTATGGTACTCTAGAGATTCATCTTTTGAGTTTGTAGGATATTCAGATGCTGATTTTGCTGGATGTAGGTTAGATAGAAAAAGCACAAGTTGAACATGTCAATTCTTAGGTGCAATGTTAGCCTCTTGGTTTTCCAAGAAACAAACCTCAGTTGCATTATCAACTGCCGAGGCAGAATATGTAGCAGTTGGAAGTTGTTGTGCTCAAGTGTTATGGATGAAACAACAACTAGAAGACTATGTCATGATATTTAAAAGTATCCTAATTCATTGTGACAATACTAGTGCTATTAACCTAACTAAGAATCCTATTCAGCACTCTAGAACTAAACACATAGAAATTAGACACCATTTGTTAAGAAACCATGCTCAAAAAGGTGATATAAGACTAGAATTCATACCTTCAGAAATAGCTGATATTCTTACAAAACCCCTAAGTGAAGTCAGCTTCTGCAAAATTAGACTTTTAATAGGATTGCTAGATTATGATAAACTGAATGTCTAATTGTTTCATCATTCATCATTATGCATACTTGACAGCTAGTGAATGAGTATTAATCCTTATTTAATATCTCCCTCACTCAAGATGGTATAAATAAACAAATTTCGTGCTAAGACTCAAGATTGAAAATTTTCTTAAGAGTCCAGTCGACTGGTAAGTCTATCCCGGTCGATTGGAAAGTCATTGCCTAATTTCCCAGTCGACTGGTAAGACACTACCAGCCGACTAGTTCAACTAGACCTTATTTGGAGCCAAAATTTTGAAATTCAGTTATCACCCCAGTCGACTGGTATCTTTCTGCCAATTTATCCAGTCTACTGGTACCCTGACCCAGTCGACTGGTATGCAAAACTATTTATCTTTGCAAAGGACCCAATCGACTGGTATACTTACCCCAATCAACTAGTATCGCGATTCTATAAATAGTCTCTTCATTTTTTTTCCAAATTTTCACGCCATTTTCAAAAATCCTAGCTTTCTCTCTATACAAAATCTCACAATTTTGATCCAAAAACCTTCAAAACACTACCTAAACACATTGATCTACTCATCCAAAACATCTATTTCAACTTTCTACGGTTGAAATCTCTCATTTCCTCTTAAAACCTCTTTTACCCAAAAACTCCATTTCTACCAAAATGTCCGAAAGAATCCAGATAAAAACCACCGTTGGGGGACCTCATGTGCCTACGAGGCCAAGGTCCACTAAATCCATGGCTTCAGAGTCACGGGGTAAAGGAGTGGCAGGCTCATCAAGCAAGAATCCTAGAACAGAGCTTGATGATTCACTGTTCACCAGCCCAGCTGCAAAGGATAGGTATACTTCCATCATTAGGCATAAGAAAACCATGACGGGTAGAGCTGTCGACTTTGACTCTATTCATCATGGTAACTTTGATGTATTACCTGCCTTCGATGTGATACACTTGACCCCATTGGTCAAGATACATGAGAATTTTTACCCTAGACTAATTCACCAGTTCTATGCGAACTTGGTGAAACCCAGTCCACTGGCTCTAAGATTCAGAACCAATATCATAAGTGTGGAGTTTGAGGTCAATACTGACCTCTTAATGAGCATTTTGAGGATCCCTATGGGAGGGATCCAATGAAGTCTGGATGGATGGCCATACATTTTTGAGGTTGAGGAGGCGTGTCACATAGTTAGGGGCGACCCTAACTATGTGTTCAGACCCACTACATTTCACACATGTAGTGACATGCCCCTAGACTCAAAATTTTTTAACCTCACAGTGAGTTGGACCATCCACTCGAGACTAGGGAGTCAGGGATATCTATCTAAAATAGATATCGTATTGATTTGGTGCCTTAAAACTGGGCACCACGTCAATATATACCCCCTACTACTCGCCAATATGATTAATGGTGAAGCGAGCGACTCTGGATGTCTTCCCTACGGGATGCTCATCACGCTCATACTCCAGCACTTTCGAGTGCCTCTTCCCGCCTCCGAGGCTCAAGATATCAGGCCAAAGGGCATCATCAACATTTCCTCGCTGAAGAATATGGGATGCACGGTCCGCGACAGCTTCATCTACTCCAAGTTTGGGAAGCACATTCAGATTGGAGAGGATGATAGTAGTGATGATAAGGATGTTACTGCTGCTACTGATATGGATACGGATGCCCGAGCACCTCCTCTGGGTTGGGATGACTTTGAGCTGCACTGAGAGCACACTGAGAGTTCCCTGGCTGAGATTCGGGATCTCATTCGTGACGGCTCGGACTCTCCCACTTCATGAGTCGCTTTCCTATCTTTCTTTTGATGTACTTGATATAGACCTTTTCATTGTTCCTAGCACAGACATAGTCTCATGTTCTATTACATTTTGTACTTCTGCATGGCTCTACGAAGCCTATACTTATATAGAATTTTTATATATATGATGATGCTTTATGCTTAGACCTATGTCATGTACTCATTCTACGTAAATGAAATTTAGTTTCATGCTTTATATCACTTTATATTCGTTAAAAGCTTTAAAACTGCTTCTACTTGTATGGAAACTTTCAGTTCTTCCCGGGAAGGTTTCAAACTCTGAATGATGCCAAATTTTTGCATACAAGTTTGTTTATGCATACTTTTGATGACTGTGGTAACTAAGTAGCTTATTTTTTAGTTTATAGCCCCATTTTCTGCTATTGTCAAAACGGGGGAGAAAAATAAAAAAATGTGAAAACCTAATGAAAACTCAAAGATACTGCATAAATTTAGGGGGAGCAGTGCGCCAAAGATATTGGAATATGTTTGTATATGTTGAGTTACTTGGTTAGGTTGAATATATGTTGCTTTGATCTTTTACAGGTTGATTTTGTTCAAAAAACATAGGAGACTCTGCTTGATTTTTTTTTTTTTTCAGAAAACCAACACTTAGTTTTTTATTAACAGTTTTCTCTCATTAGTTTTGTTATCATCAAAAAGGGGGAGATTGTTGACCATCACCTATATTTTAATGATGAAAAAACACAACTCTTATTATACTAACGATGATATCTAAGTGTATTAAGCAATAAGAGCATTCAACCAAGGATCAAGGTGCAAGAACTCAACCCGAATCAAACATCAAGTGAAGACAGAAGAACTATTATTGGTCTAAGGTAAAAAAAACAAGTTGTAAGTCTCACTTGTTCAGGTATATAGCTTGTCAAATGGCTCTTTTTTTAAAAGTATTTTAACATAACCATTTAATTAAATGTTTTCCAAGTTAAAATCTCTTCAAAACATGAAAATTGGGTTGTTAAAACAAACTCTCAGTATGTTCCCAATCGACTGGATGCTTCATACTAGTTGACTGGTATTTTGGACAAAGGTTTCCTAGTCGACTGGTAAGTAAACCTCAGCCGACTAGTAATCTGGGCAGAAGGTTCCCAGTCGACTGGTAAGTCATACCCAGACGACTGGTACCTTCAACAGCCTTAAAAATGTGATTTTTAAATATCTAGTCGATTGGTACTAAGACCCAGTCGACTAGTAATTCAAAAAATATGACCGTTGGGACGCGAGATTTCAACACAAATTGTACTAAAATGGACAAAATCAGTTATAAACGGGCATATTACATCAAGGCTATATAAACCCACTCTATTAAGCATTTCAAAAAAGAGTATTACACATTCAAACAAGTTTTTACTTATTGATACTCAGAAAGCTTTGAAAAAATGATTGTTGAGCAATTCTTCAAGCTTTACCTAGAAAGAGAGATATTATTCAGTTGTATAAGCTTCCATTGTTGTCTCTCTACTGTTTTCTTTACAGTATTTTTTGTAAAAGGGATTTGCTTTCGGAAGGAAGAGATTTGCTTCCGAAAGGAAGAGATTTGCTTCCGAAAGGAAGAGGTTATAAGATTTTTGCAACACCCGTGAAGTTGCACAACTAAGATTCTTAGTGGACTACTTCAAGGAGGTTCCTTGAAGAGAGTAAACGTAGGGTCGGAATGATTCCGATATTGCCAAACCACGATAAACTGAGTTTACATTCTCTATTCCTTAAACTTTTTATTTACAGCACATATTACTTGTTTATATGCTTGTTGTATTATTTGTTTTATAAACTTGTGTTTTAATCCACAAACCCAATTCACCCCCCTCTTGGGTTGAAACCTCAATCTACATATCTCTTAGGCCATCATCCCCATTTTGTGCCACTGAATTCGAATCAAGTTTTTGGGCAGATGCAAGTTCAAGTTCTGTCTATTTTTTCTTAATTTGGGGGTTGGGTGGTTAAAAGTTGAAGTAAACAAATTGTTGTTCTTTTGGCTACAAAATGGAACAAATTAAATAATTAGTAAATTCATAATTGAAATTATAACATAAACAACGAGATAATTAGTTCAAAATACTTTATGTTAAAGAAGAAAATGTGGAAAATATTACTTGAATCTTGTCTTAAGGATACATAAAATAAAGTTACCATGCTAGTTATGAAGTAGATCAAGAGCGGGTGTGAATTGGATCTAAAAAGATTTCAACAATAATTAAAATTAATTGAAGCAAAAATAGATAAGTGAGTAATGAGTAAGGAAGAGAGAAGAGGGACTAAGTTTATAGTGGTTGGATAGGTACCAAGCTGACCTTTACACAAAGTTGCTAGCAACTCAATCTCACAACTCTAGATCACTATGATCTCACTACCAAAATGTCTCTCAAGAACTTTGAATAAACCAAACAGATTACAATAAACTCTTTTTGCCTGTTTTCTTCTTGTCTTTTGCCTAAACAAGTGACTTCACAATTTATACTCTTCATCTTTGTCTTCCAAAAATGTATGTCCAAAAATCTCTCTTTTGATATCCTCCGTGATTTCCAAAATTTTCTCTTGAAAAAATCTTCAGAAGTTAATTCTTGACTTCTTATAAATGCTATATTAGTTGTTGTATAACAGGCTTCTTCAATCGACTAAAACTCTTTGTAGGCTAGGTCTTCAGAGTAGATGATTGGTCAGGTGACTCCTTTGCTTGGTGGTAGGTTGGTCAGTCGACTGCTTCTTTGGGTGGTCAACTGGTCAGCGACCGATACCTCTGCTGGTGGTCAGTTGGCTACATGTGTTGGTCGATTAGTCAATCGACTGGCTCATTCTTTTCTGTTAGTAAAATTTGTACTTCATTCCTTGGATTCTGCAATCATTTCTCAGATACCGAATTTTCCCAAAATATATATAAGCTAAAAGTGATCCACTTGTCATAAATAAAACTGTCAAATAGACGTGGCAAAGAGAAGATCAACTCTTGTGCAGTAAAAAATTGTGAGGTAAAACCGGCAGTGCACGTAAATTTGGATTATAAATGGTTCGCACTACATCCTAAAATTTAAAGAATCCGAATTTATGTACAAAAACAGCGTACTGCAAGCTTTACATCATAATTTTTATAGCAGAAGAGTTGAACTCGGCAAAGAGTGCCAAAGTATAGTGTGTCAAAAAAAGTGTTGTGTACGGTGTGCCAAACACCAAGTGTTTAGTGTGCCAAAAAGTATAGTGTGTGCAAAATAAGCTTGAGTTCGAGCAAGAGAAAAACACTTGAATAAAGTGTGAGGTGTGGTAAGCTATTGTAGTAAGAAGATACAAAGCATTAGTGTAGTGTGAGAGTTTAGTTGTGTGGCAACCTATTACAAGTATACATGTACAAAATTGGTCATTATTTTTTGTTTGTAATACAATTTGTTATTTGTCCACTAGTGTTTCTATTTTACCCAACAATTTTATAATAAAACTCAATTACCAAAACCAACAATCAATAGAGAGCTCAACTACTAAACTCAACAAAAGAAAGAGAAAAGAAAGATGTTGAACAAGTAACTTGAGCCCATCTTGTGAATTGAAAGGCTCGGTTTCATGTTAGAGAGAGTGACAGTGAACATATATATGCAATTTTGATCTCATTTAAACAAAGTTTTTAACTTGTAAATGCAAAATTGCTAACTTTTGAAAATTGGCTCTGTTCCAATACACAGCAAATCTTGCTTTGAACCTCAAATTCTAAGCAAAATTTAGTTTTATAATGGTAAATTAGTATTGGAGATATTGACTCTTGATAGCACTATAGTAAGTTAGTAACCAATAATTATAGGTGTTTGTTGGTGTTAAACCTATCTTTTATCGCACAAATGCGGAGTGTTCCTTAGCTTCGGCTCCGACATTGGTACGGTGGGGATTACTTCAGATTCAATCAGTGTGCTGAGCCTAATGCTTCCTGGCGGGTATGTGGGCTAGTCTACCTGCTTACCCATTTTCTTAAAAAAAAAATCAATAAGAAATATTATATGGGGTTAAGAGCTCAACTGTTTGTGTAAAAAAGAGCTAAAAACTGAGTAAATTTTTTTGCTAGATTCCTAGCTCATACTCATCGAAGCAACAAGTTTTTTTCCATGTTATAGAGCCCTTTTGGAATCTCAAGTATTGCAAGTTCTCCATGTTCTTCTTAACTTGCTTGTTGGGGTTAAAAGTTGAAGTAAACACATGCTAGTGATATATAGGTACGTACAGACAAAAAAAAGTTACAATAATATCTTCCTCAACCAGATTTTGCCTGAATTATATATTTTGCTTGAATAATACATTTGCTACAAATACCTTAAAACACCATTCTTCTTCTAGCTCATTATTTTTGCCTTTTCTCCTTTTCATGTTGTTCACATTCAAAAACCCTTAGGAACAATTTTTGTCTTGACATCCCCGATCATCCTCTTCTTGGATTTTTTCTTCCGTCGTGTCTTTGATTTACTCTTCTCACCTTTTGGCGTTGCTTTCTTTCAACCATCCTTACTAACCACTGTGGCTTTCCAGTTGAGAATACAATGTATCCCATAGACAATCCAAGCACCAATCCACATCCATAACCCATCATCGTGATTTTCCAACCAAATCTAATCGTAGACTCGTCATCTTGTTGGAATGTTGACGACACTGGTTGTGGTGCCTCATTGTTACATTTTCTTGTCAATGGAGCTCCACACAATCCCGAATTTCCACTGTAAGAATCATTTAGAAAAGAACCAAATTGTCGACCTTGAGGGATGGGGCCTGTGAGATGATTCTGAGAAAGATTTAGTATGGAAAGAAATGTCAAGTCCGTCAGTTGCACAGGAATCTCTCCAATAAGCTGATTTGAAGATAGATCCAATGATTCTAGTACCGACAAATTCCCTAGTGATGTTGGTATATGGCCCACCAGACAGTTATGAGAAATGTTGAGAACCCTGAGTGAATTGAGCTTTCCAACGGATTGAGGAATCTCTCCTTCAAATCTATTATTTGACATAGCGATGGCTGTGAAAATGGAATTGATACTTAAGAGTTCAATATCTAAATCCTTCATCGTCACTATCACCGAGTCTTTATAATAGAAATTGATATAGTAGACTCCCATGTATTTCAGCTTCACTTTACTTTCATCAACATTCATTATTCCTGTAAACTTTTCAAAGTACTTTCCAGGCAAAAGACCAGTGAATTGATTGTAAGAGAGGTCAATGATTCTCAGCTTCGGGAAAGGAAATCTAGTTTTGGATTTGCCGACAATACCATGGAATCTATTAGATCGCAAGACAAGAATTCGTAACTCCGGAAGAGATTCTAACCAGTGGGGAAAAGTGTCGCTAATCTTATTGTTACCAAGATTAAGAACTTCCAAGTAGATACAATTGACCAAAGATCGCGGCAATGACCCTTCTAACTGATTTCCATTCAAATCAAGACTTCTCAGCTTGTTACTCTGTGCAAATGTTGTAGGGATAATTCCATGAAAGTTGTTCATCCCAAGATTTAACACTTGCAAGAATTCACTAAGGTTCCCTAAACAAGTTGGAATGGTGCCACTTAAGCTATTATTAGACAAGTCAAGAACAATGAGGTATGAGAAGTTGCAAATGAGAGATGGGATTTGTCCTTGAAGCAAGTTGGAACCAAGATCAACATAGTTTAGACTTGTCATTTGAATTGGAAATGGCTCCATACCGGTAAGAAAATTATGAGAAAGATCTATATTCATCAATGACTCCTTCCCCATATCCCAGAACCATGTAGGCACCTCCCCATGAATTTTGTTGTTGGAGAGATACAAAACTGACAACATATTTTGGGTTCTTAAAAAGCCTGGGAACTCACTTATGTTGCAGGAAGACAATCTCAATTCATAAAGCTTTGGCCAGTCAGAGTAGCTACTGTTGGTGATCACAGATAAACTGTTATAAGAAAGATCAAGCATTGCAAGGCTTTTGAGCTTTGAAAACAAGTCAAGCTCTATAGTTCCGCTCAAGTTATTTGAAGAAAGGAAAAGGTTACTAAGGTTTGATAGTTGCACGATTGATCTAGGAATTTGGCCATGCAAATTATTATTCTCAAGGTCAATATACTTTAAAGGAATGGAGTGAAATTCAGGGATTTGGCCAGTGAATCGGTTATGTGAAAGATATAACCACTGCAATGATGGTAGATTAAACAAACAAGATGGAATTGAACCATTGAGTTGGTTATACAATAATGAAAAGTAGGTCAGATTTGAAAGGCCACACATGAAATGAGGAAGGGACCCTGTTAGTTGATTATATTCAAAATCAATATGGGAAAGTTTTGTGAGATTGAATGGAGATTGTGGCAACTGACCTGTGAAGTTGTTCAATTGGAAATGAAGACGGTTTAATTTGCTAAGTTTACCAAAAACATCCGGAATCTGCCCTTCGAAGTTGTTACTTGAAAGATCTAAATGAGTGAGCTGCTCAAGGTTCCCGAGTGAAGCTGGAATTGACCCTTTGAAGATGTTACCTGAAAGATCTAAATGAGTGAGCTGCTCAAGGTTCCCAAGTGCAGCTGGAATTGACCCTTTGAAGCTGTTACTTGAAAGATCTAAATGAGTGAGCTGCTCAAGGTTCCAAAGTGAAGCTGGAAGTGACCCTCTGAAACTGTTAAATGCAAGGTCTAAATGAGTGAGCTGCTCAAGGTTCCCAAGTGCAGCTGGAATTGACCCTTTGAAGCTGTTACTTGAAAGATCTAAATGAGCGAGCTGCTCAAGGTTCCCAAATGAAGCTGGAATTGACCCTTTGAAGCTGTTACTTGAAAGATCTAAATGAGTGAGCTGCTCAAGGTTCCCATATGAAGCTGGAATTGACCCTTTGAAACTGCATCTGAAAAGAGCAATGTACTTTAAGGATTTTGAATTGCCAACAGAATCAGATAATTCTCCAGAGAAGTTCGTAGAAGAAAGATCCAATAGCTTTATGGGACTTGTCCAGTTTGACTTGGGAAGATTACCTGTGATATCTTTGTTGCCTGATAAACTGAGCTCTTCCAAGCATGGAAGGTGAAAAATATCTTCGGAGAACATCCCTCCTAGTCTACTGTCTCGAAGACTCAGAGACCTTAATGATGAAAAATTCAGCAGCAAGGAAAAAAGCTTGATCGAAGACATATCTACAGAGTCAAGAACAAGGTTTCTTAACTGGGTGATATTTTGTGTGAGAGTTTCGAAACTTTCTCTATCAAGTTGCAATCCATTATGGGAGAGATCAAGTAGAGTTAGCTTGGACAAATGAGAGATTTCAGAAGGGACTTGACCAGAAAATCCTGAACTAGAGAGGTTGAGATGAGTTAAACTCACAAATCCACCAAACTCCGATGAGATTGGAGAGTCAGAAAAATCGTTGTACGCGAGGTTGAGCCTCTTAAGGTGTCGAAGGAGAAGGAGGCTACTGTTGGAGGGAAAATTTCCGTAAAGCCAACTGCAACTGAGGTCCAGGCCGATCACTTGGCCTGTCAATCTATCACATGTAACACCATCCTAGGAGCAGCAATCTGTACCCTCCTTCCATGACTCCGTCTTTGGATAAGAAGTAATGCCAGCAGTTTTGTCACAATCGAAATTGAAAGAAGATTTGTCAATGGAGAAGGTGTTTTTGAATTGGAGCAAGGCAAAGCTCTGGTCTTGAGGGCAAAGTTGTTGTGATGAAGTGGGAGAAGAAGACGACAAGAAAGATGAAGAAGAAATAACTTGAAAATGAAAGAAGATGAAGATGAGAAGGGAAACAACTTGATGGAACCAAATCAACTTCCCCATTTTTTTAAGAGGCAGGAAAAGAGTTAAAATGTGATTGTTGAGAGAGGGATGTAAGTGGATATAAATTTTTATAGGCTTCCAAGTAAATGCTAAGTCTTCCTTGCAACTTAAAAGTCTTTCTGGAGACCTTGTAAGTCGTTTTTTGGTTTGATTAATAATTTAACCTTCATTTCATGGAATACTGTGTAGTAAGCAACTTTGGCCCAGTTTTGGATGGGATAAGCATGCATTTTAGTAACTATTACAACCCAAATTTGCAAATCTGCAAATTTGAGGATCCAAGTATATGAGAATCTACATCAGTATAACAAATATGTTTTTTTTTTCTTTGTTTAAAAATTGTATAATTCAGATTTGATTGTTGATTATATTAAGAAATTTTAAAACTAATTACTTTAAAACAAAATTAGTAAATGGCAAGTCTTGTTTAAAAGAGAATAAAACATTTTATGGATTGCTATAACAAACGGAACCAATACTACTTACAATAAAATAATATCATGATTTTTAGAAATTAGAGAGAAAATATGTGCACACTAACATTATGTTTGCAAAAAATATTTGGTTAGATAATGTTTTAGTCCCGTTCAAAATTTTATTGGTAATTTTGATAAACTTTACTACTAACGTCAGTATAAAGTGTGATACTCAAAAAATAATATTACGAGTAAATTTTTTTAAAATTATCAATAAAGTTTCGTACGGGTTTAAAACATTGTTTTAGTCAAAGATTTCTCTTATGTTTAGATAATACAATAGAAAGAAGAGTAAAAGAGGGTACGTATTTGATATAAAGGAAGAAAAAGATGAGATTTTGATGATTATATTTCTTTTGTTTGGATGTTTTACATTCCATAAAAGAGGAGAAATTTTTAAGTGCACTTGTATATATAAACCTATTTGAATGGTTGAAATGCATCCGATATAATCAAAAATTTCTCTCAAAAAAAGAATAGAATAGATGAAAGTTTATGTACCTATACTTCATCATCTCGGTACCCTCTCCATCTTCTATGCCTTCAATTTGAGAAATTTTATAAAATGAGATCTTGATGAGATTTGAATGGATAAATGTACTCTTTCAAATCAAAATTTTTTGATTGGTTCGAGTTTAAATTAACTGAAAATTTCATTAATAATTTTAAGAAATTTTATTGATAACGTCAAAATACAAATATGTGACTCAAAAATTAACATTATTAAT
Source organism: Bretschneidera sinensis (assembly GCA_023935145.1). Classification (NCBI taxonomy): domain Eukaryota; kingdom Viridiplantae; phylum Streptophyta; class Magnoliopsida; order Brassicales; family Akaniaceae; genus Bretschneidera; species Bretschneidera sinensis. The sequence goes on from CM043698.1 coordinate 152,589,548, forward strand.
AAAAAATTTAAAAATTACCAGTGATATATTTTAGACCGAAACCAACCAACAAATCTTCATTCTAGGCCGAATTGGACCGATGGACTTGACTATGGTCTTGGTCTACAAATATAAAACCTCCTATATTCCTCATAGGAACTCAAAGGTAGTTTTCCAATTGGAAAATATTGTCGTGCAGGGAAGGTTACATATACTTTCTCTTTAATTAACATTCAATTCATAGTTTAGGTTCAGATGATCACCCAATAAAATCTCAATTTAAGTATATCTTAATTTTTTTATTATATTAGACAAATAAAATTCAATTACATAAAAAAAAAATTATATGGTACATATCAAAAAATGATTTTGAAGAAAATAAAATTAATAATTTACTCTATAAAAAAATTTATTTAAAATTTAAAATCAGACGTTAAAAAAATTTCGTTAATTTTCAAATTTATTATTTGAATATTAAATTTATGTGGATATTAGCAATGGATACTTCCTATCGGCTTCCTTATCCTGACAAGAAATATATCTGTATCTCGTGAAAATGGAAAAGCAACCATCGTGATCAATATTAGAAAAACTAAAAAAGTGTGTCGTTTTGTAACGGAACGGTCATCATCTACTCAGGCCCCACATGCACGATGCACCGTTCTTTTCATACTAGCCGTGTGCGTGGGGCTTCAGATTTTGCTTATAAAAATGAACCATCTGCCTATTATCTTCTCCAAGTGTTGTAAGGTTAAGATTTGAGGAACTTTTTGGAAATGGGTGGGTTGGTAAGAGAAGCTAGCAAAATGAGATGTTCATTTCTTTTGCTTTATTTGGGTTTATGGTTTTACCAGCTCCGCCCATTCCGATCATTTCCTCTGCCTTCTCTCTTTCCCTTGTTTTAATCAGCAGTCATAAACCCACTCAAATTAATACGATCTTACTTGAACATGATCTGTTTTATAGGCTCGTAACTCTGTATCATTGAATTCTAAGGAAACAAGACCTCAAGTTTGAAGGATGAATTATGACCGTGTGACTAGAGCGTAATTGACAGTTTTTTTATATCTCTTTTGAGTCATTGGTGTAATTGATTATCGTTTTTAGTCGGTTTCATTTGATTGAGATTGTCACACAATTATCTGACAGACTTTCAAATCTTAAAAACGAAAAAAAAAACATTAAACAAATAAATTTATTGATTAAAAATTTATGTTCAAAATGATTTTTTCTTACATAATTATAGTTTTACAACTAAAAAAAGAATAAATTAATCAAACATTAAGCAAAAAGAATTTATCAAACACATTATGTTTTTTTTTCTGAAATAGATGAATGAAGTCAAAATAAGAAAACAAAATAAAAACCATATGATACACATTAACCGAAATACTACATTGTTTTTCATTAACAAAAAAAATAATCATCTAGAAAATAAATAATTTTACTTCTCTCAAATATTATCCGTTTTCAAAAAAATCTAATTTTCCAACACTAAACCAAGTTGGACTGATCGAAGTATAGAAGAAGAAGAAGGCAAACAAGAAGGTGACCAAAGAGCACCAAGAGTCGCCAGAAGAGGGGAAAGGTAAACCAAATCGAGTTGTCAGCAAGTGCCAACTCAAGGAGGACTATAGGAAGGTACCTTTTTTCTTTTCATATCATGGCAGTTTTGAAAAGTTGGTTGCAACCAATTATCATGAATCTCGGAATCTAACAGTGAAGTATTTTATCTTAATACCGTATGTATCAAGTCTTTATTTTTTTTATGTAGTGGTGAAAGATATCAAAATTTTTGTCAAAAAGTAAGCTTCGAAATAATTGAATTAATTATCCCAAGTTTAAACAGATGAAAAATTATCTAATTATTTTTTTATATTTCAACATATGATTTATGGTCAACGGCGGATTCATGAGCTTAATAATTTTTCTCTCTTTGTTTCTCGAGTTTCATTAAATCAATTCAAAGATTGTTTTTTTTTTTCGTTTTGTTTAGTTTATGTAAGAAAGATATAAAATTATCAAATTTGGATATAGAGAGAAAGAAAAGAAATTGGTCAAATCTCAAAAGACTTTTAGGTTTATGTTCGTTTTTTTTAACGGTGGTATTTAAAGGTAAAAAAATGTTATTATAAAATTAAAATTTAATTACTAATAAGCCTACTTAATTTTTTATTTTTGTGCAATCAAAAAATGATCTTTCATTTCTTCTTGAAACTTAAGAATAATAAATAGTAGTCTTAGTAAGTTAGGTTTTTCTTTGATCATCATTTTTTTTTTTTACTTTAGGGATGTAATTATAATATATTTTTTTAAAACTTTTAAGGTAATACATAAAACCATTGCTCACCCTCACCAAGATGAAATTAAACATGAATTAAGTTTTGAAGCAATTAAATTGCCAGAAGATATCAATCCAATATCAATCTAAGCAAGCATGACCGTCCTTCAAGTTCTAGCTATGGACCGTCACTTAACAGTACCCACATTTTCCTCTTTCACCAACAATTTTTTATTTATTAAAGGTAACACTGAAGAATTATGGTTCATGTAGGCTTATAGACATAATTCCTATTACAGTCTGCATGGCATAAAGAAGAGCACGGTCATACATGCACCCAATTTTTGGGGGTGTTAGGGACATCGGTAGCTCTAGTGGTAATTGTAAGGAAGTTTTCGTTGATAATTTGTATAATTTACTATTTATTGTTAATTAAATCATTGAAACGAAAGGGATGCAAATAACTTTATTAGTAATTTTCAAGAAGCTTTTACTAGTAATTTTATGTATCTGTTTTGAGTATCTCAATTTGATGTAAGGATAAAATTATCCAAAAAAAATTAGCATTTTTTAATGATCGAATATTTTTTTATTGATTTAAATTTTTAAAATAATTAATAATTCAACTGTTTAAATACCTTTCTAATGAATAGAGTAGGCCACGTGTTAGTCGTACTCACAAGCATGAGGCCATGCATCACATGTATTGGTGGAGATTTGCTCCACTGCATTATTCTCCTATCAATAAAATAAAATATTTATTTGTTCAAATTCATATAATTTCTTTAACAACTTTGAACCCCATGCCTTTTTCTTACTGGAATCCAACCCAAAGTTATTATGGATTAGATTAAGTTTGATATTTATGAAATTTGTTATAGGTGGGATTGAATTAAATTTTAAAAAATATAATAAATTAAATTAAGATAAATCTTTAATCCAATCTAATCCGCACTTACCTCATATCTTAACTCAGAATAAACCAATGAAATTAAATAATCTTCTCATATTTAATAAAATAATATTAATTAGTTCATTAATTAAAATAATACAAATAAAATTAATTTAAATTAATTAATCAAATAATTGTTATCAAAATTTAATATTTTATTAACTCTCTATAGTGTGATAATTATAATTTTAAAAATATTAATATATATTTATATATAAATTATATGGAATGTATCTTATATTTTTATATTGTTGTAAGTTGTGAGTAATTAATTAAATAGTTTGTAATTATTACTAAATTAAAAAACATGTAATATATATATATATATATATATATATATATATGAAATGTAATAATATCACAATATATTGGTATCACTGGAGTTCCACAACATTACTATTGAATTTTCTCATGTTACCAATAAATGAATGGCAATACTATATAAGATTAAAAACACTTAATAATTTTTGGATAAGGATTTACTTATCATATTTTAACAAACTGAAACAAAAGCATTATATTAAGAAACCGATAGAATGTAAGGACTGATTTAAGCCTATCAGCCATAGATTTTGGTTATGTTCAGGAAAAAGGAAAGAGAAAAACCTGATATTTTTTGGGCTGTACATGACTGAGAGTGGCTACTGCTCCTCGATAGACAAGTAGGTCAGGAACTCTTGTAGATTATATAAAAGGAAAATTCTATCTTTGGATTTTGTGCTTTTGCCCTTTTTTTTCTTTTCTTGTTGCATATATCACATCATATTTCAATTGTTTAAATTTATTTCATGTGGTAAAAAATAACACTTAAAACCCTTGTTTAACATAAAAATATTAAGACCAATTTGAAGAAATTTATTATTAGATAAATATCACGTTAATAGTATTAATTTTTTTTTTCAAAATTATTGAAAAATATCTTCTCTAAAAATATTATCAATTAAAACATACTATTTAAACATAAACAATTGAAAATAAGCAAATCCCGTAGTATAACTAGAAATTCACATTTATGAGACCATGGGCCACAAACTTGGCTTGGTTATTCTTGCGTTCAAATCAAATTTTTTGTTGTGTATTTACTTCTTAATAGCAAGCATGGAAAATGGTTCAAATATTGAATGTACGAAATTGTTTGGTCGGTTGCAAGTCATTATCTTACATTATGGTTATGTGGTTGGAACTTAGAATGCACACCTAACCATATTCATGGTGGCCGGCAGTTCTTTTTTGTCAAATGATGACACTTGATGACTTCAAAGGTAAATTGTAATCTTATCCGTTTCAAACTATATTAACAGAGGTTTCATTTATGATAATTTATTCATTACACTTTTTTTTTCATTTTTTAGAATTCTTCCGAAGGAAACATTCAGAATTAACTTTTTTTTATCAAATATCTCATACCGAGCCGAATTAAAACAACTCTAAAAGTATCAAATCAGATTCAAATTTTAAACTTAATTAATATAAATTTAAACTATTTTCGACATCAACACATTACTTTTTATTGATATTTAAGTTCTTTTAGTTTTCCACTTAAATTTTTATGAGCATACATTAATTTTATTGCAATTGATTTTTTTTTTCTTTTTAAGTTCATAAGGGGGAGAGGAAAAAGAAAGAGAATATTTTGAGACAAAATAAAGAGCTAGAAAATTTTATGATATGGCCACCACAACCAGTAACTAAAGATTACAAAAATAATGTCCACAAGTCCACAAAGTACTCTAGAAAAGAGAAGAGATATATTTTTTTGGTTGGAAAAAGAAGTTTTATCTATTTATCTTTGTTTTTTATAAAAAAAATTAAAAAGAAAATGACAAAGCAGTGTCAAAAAGAACAGATGGTCCAGACCAAATAAATAGCAGAGGGTGGATATCAAATCAGCATCAGTATCGATATAAAAGCACTGTTATTGCTAACTATCGGTAAATGTTGTTCCATTTGATTATGCAAATCAAACACGTTAATTTATGAAATTCAATTAAGTTTTATAAAATTTATGGAATTTATTTAAACTAAATGGATAGAAAAATCATTCAAATCTAATTTTTAAATTCGAGTTTGAACTTCAGTTCGATCGAATCGATTTTTAATCGAAGTTAAACTCGAATAATTCAATAAAAAATCAATTCGACTCCAACCCTATTAATATACACATAACATTGAAATTCACATAAAAATCTAATTTATCTTTAATTCTTACGGTCAGTATTTTGTTTCATCTTGAAATCATAATAATTGAGTCCTATCTAGATCCATTCATACACATCCAATAATTCTATGTTGTTGAGAACGAATGACGGATAGGATAGGATATAACGTGACACTCTTTAATGGTAATGTGCAACTAAAATTAATTTCTAAGGACAATATTCTTTCTTTTCACATTTCTTTTTGTTAATCACAGGAAAAGTCACAATACCAAGAGATTAGAGAGCATAAAATATTCACAATTTTAGCTACTTTGATGATGATTCTTTTCACATTGCTATTTTTCTTCTCGCCATGATCTTTCCAACATCATTTTTTTTTAGCAATTAGATGAAATCAATGAGCTTGCGAAGATGTAAAGCCATATGTCTTACCTTTTGTTTGGATTGAAAGTAATGAGAGGAAACAGATTTCAACTTATGGAACTTACGTATTTCAAGTCTTCCACGTGGATTTAGTCACAAGGAAGTGGGAAGAGCTCAATGGAGTGGGCAATAAAGCCTGTTCTTGGGTAGAAATAACTCAGTGTCTGTTGAAGGAGAGGTTCTTACTTAGTATAGGTTCATGAAAGATATATGACATAAAAGTTTATCTCACTATTGCATGGCAAGAGAAAAGAGAGAAAAAAAGACATTTTCTTTTCATTCAATAGTGAGATGGATTTTTATGTCATGTATTGTTCATGAACCCAAGCTAGACATGAATTTTTCCTGTTGAAGCAGCTGATCATTATGGTTGCTAAGGTAACTAGTAACAATCCTTCTTCATAGGAAAATCGCAAGATAGAGTACATGCTAGTTGTGAAGTAGATCAAGAGGGGGTGTGAATTGGATCTAAAAAGATTTCAACAATAATTAAAATTAATTGAAGTAGAAATAGCTAAGCGAGTAATGAGTAAGGAAGAGAGAAGAGGGACACTAAGTTTATAGTGGTTCAACAATGGATGTATCTACGTCAGTTTTTTCAATAAGACTTCCAATCTACTGAGTTCCACAAATGACCAACTTGTTACATTGACTTTGATTCTACAAGTACCAAGCTGACCTTTACACTGAGTTGCTAGCAACTCAATCTCACAACACTAGATCACTCTAATCTCACTACAAAATGTCTCTCAAGAACACTGAATAAACCAAACAAATTATAATGAACTCTTTTTGCCCGTTTTCTTCTTTTCTTTTGCATACACAAGTGATTTCACAATTTATACTCTTCATCTTTATCTTCCAAAAATGTATCTCCAAAAATATCTCTTTTTATATCCTCACTGATTTCCAAAATTTGCTATTGAAAAAATATTCAGAAGTTAAGTCTTGACTTCTTATAAATGCTATACTAGTCGTTGTATAACAGGCTTCTTCAGTCGACTAAAACTCCAAGTAGATCAGGTCTTCAGAGTAGGTGATTGGTCAAACGACTCCTTCTCTTGTGGTCGATTGGTCAATCGATTGGCTACTTGTGTTGGTCGATTGGTCAAACTCATTCTTTTCCGTTAGCAAAATTTGTACTTCATTCCTTGGATTTTGGAATCATTTCTAAATACTGAATTTTCTCAAAATAGATATAAGCTGAAAGTGATCCACTTGTTATAAATAAAACTGTTGTCAATTTTCTACACACTTAATTAAATGGTGTTGAGATTTTACCCTTAAAATCCACCGACTCCAACTTATAATAATAAATAGGCAAATAAACAAACAAATCTCAAGCACGACAATTTAATGTCTTTCGACAACCTCCTTACTTATGCCACTAACAAACTCACAATTTTATTAATCCTTAGCAATAATTTTAAGAAAAACAAAATTATCACCCTCACAACCCAAAATCTTCAATACACAAAAAGCTATTCTCCTAGCTCTAGTTATAATATTGGAATTATAAGTGTGTCTCAAGCCTTTTATAAGGCCCCTTTTATGTAAAAGATATTTTCCTAATACTATTAGGAAAAGAACAACAACAACATAATAAACTACTATTACTCCTACTTGAATAAGCAACTATATAATAGGAAAACAGGGAGAGAACTTAAAAGTCACAGGAGATCCGGATGAGGTGTGCCTCTGGGGGGACTTTCCGATGCCTAAGTTAGAATAGGGCTTTGGTGAATAAGCCGAGCAATGTAAGAGTGAGAGCTATGAATGGTAATTGAATGTACCTTTTGATGTTGAGAGCCCCGTTTTATAGTGTGTCGGAGGAAAGTCCGATTAGGAGAATGATTTTAGTGTTGTGATAGGAATAATATTCCTTTGGAGTTATCCACAAGCTGGATTTGAGTAACAATTTTACCCAGAAATTAGAGTATTATAGTAGTAGTGGAACATTGACATAAGATTACTATAATGCCTTTAGATGTAAAATAACTAGCTCTTTGCCAAGTATGTAGATTTAATTGGTTGATCTGTCCAGATTGTAGAATTATTCTTTTAACTTTGAAGGTTGCCACGTGTCATAATATCATTGGAGAGAGAATTTTCCCTTATATTAATTGTTTTTTGATTTTTGTACTATTTCATTGAACATCAATTCTTAAATGGTGGAATGTAAACTGGTAAACTGCATTTTCAAGCAAATTAACTAATAGAAGGTGAATATTCAGCTGAATGATGGGACATATAGTTGTAGTACGGAATTGTAATTAGGATGAAATCATAGTATTTTTCAACAGTGATGTATGATTCAACTTCACTTCAATTTCATACCAATACCACCAAACGCAAAGTTACTTGTAGCAAGCACAGCCGTGAGGACTAAACCCAATTGGACAGATGACCAAGACTTTTTTTGTTTGTTTTTCTATTGACTTGACCTATCCCTTTCAGTTTAGCCCCAGGTTTGGGTTACTAATCAACCTCAAGGGAATTGAAAGCAGATTTTCCAATTGGAAAATATAGTCATGCAGGGCCTAATTTTTGCTGAACTGAATTGACGTAAAGTTTCTCATTCGTCCGAAGACTAGCACTAGGCTTCATCTGTATAGACCACAATGAGGTAGATTTTGTTAGAAGATAAAAGCATAAAGATCTATCTGAATAACAAAGAATTAACAAAGGCCACTAATCCAAAAAAGGAAATGTAAAGTAGATTTTGAGTTCCTTGACATAAGGCTCTCTAACTTGTGAAATACAAACCATCTAAGACAACTGCATGACCACTAAAAAATTTGATTTAGCAACAACTTCTTGGAAAATTTGATCTAGCAGCACTATTTGCTAGAGATATCCTGTTTCGGTTCTAAAATGCTATTAGCAAAGGTTGCAATCATAATAATTTGATAAGCAGCTTGCTGAAACAAACACAGATTGCTGAAGTAGGACATGAAATACAAACATTATTATAAATTAAAAGTGAAATAAGATGTCTTTGAACCAAGATCATGATTCATGGAACAGAGTGTTGGTCTCAGACAGTTATTATAAATCATTCACAACATATACCTTAAAACATCATTCTTCTTCTAGGTCATCTGCCAGCACTATTCTCTGCTCTTTCTGTCTTTTAGAGCTGTTCACATTCAAAAAGCCTCAGGATCAATTTTTGTCTTCACATTCCTAACCAAACCCTTTTTCAGACTCTTGGGTCATCCTCTTCTTGGTCCCTGTCTTTGATTTCCTTTTCTCACCTTTTGGCGTTGCTTTCTTTCAACCATCCTTACCAACCACAGTGGCTTTCCAGTTGAGAATACAATATATCCCATAGACATTCTAAGCACCAATCCACATCCGTATCCCATCATCGTGATTTTCCAATCAATTACACTCATGATCTCGTCATCTTGTTCAAATGTTGACAGAATTGGTTGTGGTGGCTGATCGTCGTTGCTGCATTTTCTCGTCAATCGACGTCCACAGTCCCAGATTTCCACCGTAGGAATCGTTTAGAAAAGTAGGTTCCAATGAGATGATTCTGTGAAAGATTTAATATGGATAGAAATGTCAGGTCCGTAAGTTGCAGAGGAATCTCCCCAATAAGCTGATTTGAAGATAGATCCAGTTATTTCAGTACCTTCAAATTCCTTAGCGATGTTGGTATATAACATGATAGGATGTTACGAGAAAAGTTGAGCACCCCGAATGAATTAAGATTTCCAATGGATAGAGGAATTTCTCTTTGAAATCTATTGTTTGACATATCAATGGGCGTGAAAAAAGAGTTGATACTCAGAGAGTTCAATTTCCAAGTCTTTCATCGTCACTTGCAATGAATCATATGTTACGTACTTATAAAATTGACAATACATATGTTAGTTTCAAAAGAATAATCATTGCTTATGCATAGTTTATTTTCGAAAAAATTAGCAGATGATCAATATTCAAGTTCATGCTTCTAGAAAAAAAGGAAAAAAAAAATATAATAATAATTTTTTTTACCTTGAATAATAATAATATATTTACTATAATAATTATAAAAATAATGATAATGATGATAATAATATTGATCCTTACAATAATGACAATAATAAAAATATTTATTATTATAATAAAAAATAATAGTATAATTATATCGATAATGGTAATAATAAAAATAAAAATAATGAAATTTTAAAGTGCAAAGAAATTCATGTTAAGGATGATGAATAGTGTTATATTATTTTGGTATTTAAACTTTTTATTATATTTTAATCTCAATCCAGTAATATCATAAAAATATGAACCAAACATAAAATTAAAATAATACTTATTTAATATACTTTTATCTTATCTTATATTAATTTTAGTTATATCTCATTCTAATTTTATCTGTGAACCAAAATCATCCTTAATACGTTTTAATCATTTATTTTTTCATTCTGAGATGTTTATGTTGCATTTTTTTAGTAATTTAAATTTCATTTAAGAAAAGAAACTATGGTCTAATCCTCATGCAAAGTAATAAGGACAACACGAATAATTAAAATTATAGATTTCCTTTTTCCTAAAGCATATGTGCCTAATAACTACTAATTTTTTTTTAATTATTCTTAATTACTTTATTATAAATTGATTTACTTATTTTTTAGATTTTTTTACTTCACTTCTTTTGCGATGTTATTTTTTATTTCATCATTGCTGCATTTTCTTGTCAATGGAGGTCCCCACAGTCGCGGATTCCTACAGAGGCTTCTGTTGGAGGGAAACTTTTATGGAGAGTTTTTAGTGAGCCATCTTCTTTGCAGGCTCAAGTTCTTAAATATATGTGTTTTCCTGATACTAATCTTATTAAAGGGCATTCTATTTCTTTAATTCCTGCTTCAGGTAAACTCATTTGGGCACTGAATCCTTCTGGTAAGTTTTCTGTTAAATCTGCCTTTCCTTCTTATGCTGCTATAATCTTCTGGAAAATTTTCTCACTGAGAAATAAATTTATCCAGAATGAATCTATTATAATATAAATCGTTTAATATTAACTGTTCAGACTCTAGCCTTTAGTTTGCATAATTTACTTTACATCCTGAGCTATGTTGTTGTGATAGTCATTGTTGCATAATCGTCTAAGATTTATAGATTGTATGGCATGTATGGTTGTGATAACCATTGTTGCTATATATTCCCCCTTTCTTGTTTCTTCCTTGCAATGTTGTAGACACAGACTCTGTCTGATCAGGAAGACAGCAGGAAATTTTACTGATATTGAAGTATGAAAAAGAGTAGAAAACAACTGAAAATAGTGAAGATAGAAGTTCATTGTTATTTGATTTGTTGTTTTTCTCTTATAGGATTTAGTCTTTATCTTTATATTAGGATTCTGATTCATTTGTTATCGAACATTTTATGAATGAATTCAAATTAAATTATCAATTCTCATACTCTGTGATTGAGAGTTGAGTTGTCCATGTGATTTGGACTCTGCATCTATAAGTCTTTTTTCTCTCCTTTCTATTCCATTTTCCTTTAACCATCCTCACTAGCCATTTAGGCCTCCCTGTTGAAAACACACTATACCCTGTAGATAATCCAATCACAATTCCACACCCATATCCCATTAATGCAAATTTCCAATTGATTCCGCTTTCAGAATCATCATCTTCTTGGGATACTTCTGGTTGTGGTGGTGATTCCTCATTGTCTTTGCATTTCTTTGACATTGGAAACCCACACAATCCCAAGTTTCCACTAAATGAATCATTTTCAAATGTATTGAACTGACTGCCTTGAGGTATAGGTCCAACCAGCTGGTTCTATGAAACGTTGAAAACTGAAAGAGATGTAAGATTGGCTAAATTGAATAGGAATCTCCCCTGTGAGCTTGTTCCAAGAGAGGTCTAACCATTCAAGTTTGCTCAAATGTCCTAGCGAGCTGGGATGCGGCCTGTAAAGCTATTATGAGAAAAGTTGAGCCCACGAAGCGAACTAAGATTTCCGATAACTTCGGGAATCTCTCCTTCGAACCTGTTATTCGATAAATCAAAAGCTGTGAATATGGTCAGGATCTTCACCAGTTGAGTCTACAATCATTTCATTGTTACCATCACAGAATCTTGATAATATCCCCTCCCCATATATTGCAGTACTTTAGATTTATCTTCATTCACCATCTTCAAAGCCTTGAAGTTTTTGAGATATTTAATTGGCAACAGACCAGTGAAGTCATTGTAAGCAAGGTCTATGATTGGCAGATTACGAAAGGGAAATGTTGTATTGGAATCATTTATAAGACCGTGAAATCTGTTTTATCGTAAGACAAGAACCTGCAGCTGGGATAGTCCTTCCAACCAATAGGGAAACGTATCATCTATCGCATTGTTACCAAGATCAAGAACCTCTAGCCTGTTACAGTTGAATAGAGATCGAGGAACCGGCCCGTCCAATCTATTTCCATTGAAATTAAGACTCCTCAAGTAATTACCCTTGGCAAATGTGTCAGGGATGGCACCCTGGAAGCTTTTCATCCTCAGATCCAAGACCAAAAGCCAAGGACTAAAGTTTACCAAACACTCTAGAAGATTACCACTCAAGCTGTTATTCGACAAATTAAGAACCTCAAGGGAGCTAATTTTGCAAATCAAAGAACGGATCTCTCCAGAAAATTAATTGTTTGAAACTGCAAAGTAGGTCATGGGAGGTGGTGGAACCAGAAGCCCTTGAAGCAAGTTGGAATGAAGATCAAGATACTCTAAATTCTTCCATGGTAATTTCTGTATACTTGTTAGAAAGTTTTGAGAAAGGTTAAGATAAGACAATGAATCCTTGCTTACTTCCCAAAACCATTTGGGAACCTGGCCATGAATTTGGTTATTGGAGAGATCTAAAACTGCCAATTTTCCCAAGGCTTTTAGGAACTTTGGGAATTCATTGATGTTGCAAGAGGCCAAACCCAATTGCCCAAACTTTGGCAGGGTATAGTTAACATCACCATAGGTACTCAAAGAAAGATTGTTGAATGAAAGATCAAGCTCACCAAGATTGTTGAGTTTTGAAAGAAGCTTAAGATCAAGAACACCACTTAATGTGTTGTATGAAAGAATGAGGCGAGTGAGGTTCACTAGTTCGAAGACTAAACTTGGAATCGCCCCATGTAGTTCATTGTTACCCAGAATAATCACCTGCAATGAGTTATGATGGAATTCATCCATATGACCTGTGATCCGATTATTTTTTAGGTCTAAGTACACCAAGGAAGGCAGATTAGACAACCAGGATGGTATTGTTCCATTGAGTGAGTTATAGCTTAACTGGAGATAGCTTAGATGTGAAAGGCTGCTTGCATTAGAAGGAACAGGACCCACTAGCTGATTTACTGAAAAATCTACATGAGAAAGTAGCCACAAATTGTTAAAAACATTGGGAATTTCTCCTGCAAAGTTGTTTACTGAAAGATCTATCTTGGTGAGCAATTCAAGTTTTAAAAGTGAGAATGGAATTAGGCCCCAAAAATTGTTATATGCGAGGTTCAAAAAGGCGAGCTCCGTGAGGTTAACAAGTGATGCTGGGATTGAACCTGTGAAATTGCAGCTAGCAAGTGAAGGATGCTTCAAGGAACTCAAATTACCAATTGAAGGAGGTAATTCTCCTGAGGAACTTGTGAAAGATAGATCTAGTAACCTTAAGGGACTGCTCTAGTTTGTCTTTGGTAAATAGGCAGTGAGATTATTATTGCCTGATAAGCTAAGAATTTGCAGGTTGGGAAGCTGGAAAATGTTTTGTGGGAATTCACCTTGTAATTCAGAATCTTCAAGACTGAGAGAGTTGATTGAAGAAGATAACTTTGTTAAGGAATCAGGTATGATCCAAGACAGGTCAACCCAATCAAGAAAAAGTTCCCTCAACTCTGTCAGGTTTTGAAGAAGCCTGATCAAAGTAGGAGTTTCAAGTCCTAGTTGAACATTATAAGAGAGATCAAGTTAATTAAGTTTGGAAAGGTGAGAGATTTCAGATGGTACTCGGCTAGAAAACCTAGATGAAGAAAGGTTTAGATGCATCAAACTTGAAAACTGACTGAACTCAGAGGAAATGCTGGAGTAATTGAAGTGATTGAAAGCGAGGTTGAGCCTTTGCAGGTGATGAAGCTGAAACAGGCTGCTGTTAGGACGTATAGTTCCCTGAAGCCAGCTGCAACTAAGGTCAAGGCCAATGACATCACGTGTCTTCCTCTCACGAATGATTCCATCCCTCGAGCAGCAATCCGTTTCCTCCTTCCAAGACACAATCTTAGGATAGGAGATATTAGCATTATATTTATCACAGTTAGAAGAAGCACAACTATCAATGGATATCATGTTCTTGAATTGAAGTAAGGCGGAGCTTCGGTCATGAGTGCATAATTTTTCTAAGGAAGAAAAAGAAGAGAAAGATGTTGAACTACTAACTTGAGCATGCAAAAGCAAGTTGAGGATGCAAAGGAGTTGATGGAGCCATATCAACCACCCCATCTTGTGAATCGAAAGGCGCCTAGTTTTGTCGCATGTTTATAGAGATGTGGCAGGTGAACATATTTATATGCAATCTTGATCTCATTTAAATGGAGTTTGTTCTCTCTTTTTCTTTTCTCCCATTTTTATTAATTTAATTTAACTTGTCATTGCAAACTATTGAAAAATGACTCTGTTCTCTCTTTGAATCTCAAATTATAGGCCTTTGCATTTTCTGCCGAATTGTAGAAGTAATGAAGTATTAGTTTTGCTGTCTATGTGGGGATTGATGTAAAGGGAAGATGTCATCTTACTAAGACCGGACTGATCGAATAAACTTCACAGGGTTATTAGTTATTCAAAGTAGCTTTGTTTATTCATTCTGGAAAAGAATTAGCATAAAATCTTTAATTCCTGGAAATTTGCTTGAATGGTACAGATTATTAGGAAAAGTTGTAGCCGTTACATTACCTCCACTAGTCAACCTATCTTAATCATAGCAGAACTATCAGTGGATACCATGTTCTTGAATTGAAGTAATTTTGTTTCTTAATTCTAAATAACTATTGCAGATATTGACTCTTGACAGCACCATCTTACCCAGTAACTAATCCTTCTTCATTAGAAAATCATAAGAAGGATTACATGGTTTTCTTTAACGACACTGAAAAAGTTTTTTTTTTTTTTGAAGTAGCAAGATTGTAGCAGCCATTCTACTAGGAAAATGGATTTTGAATTTCCAAAAAATCAAGTAAACTTTCAAAATATATCTGTTGGTCTAGCAGTAGTAGTTTTAATATATCTGTATGATCTCTTTATAATGCTGTTGTATGGTTTAAGTGATTTGAGTCACACTCTGATTATAAACTATAGCTTTTGATGTAGTGGTAGGCACTAGATACTAAGGATTGGTATCAGAGTCAAGATTATGAGTTCGATACCTGTGCAATTGATTTGAATCGCACTTTATCTATAAGTTATAGTTTTTGGCGCAGTGGTAAACCTATGATTATTACCACAGAAAATCTCTAATCAAATGTTGTTGATACATGGTCATGTCTTCATGATCTTAATTTATCAACTTTTCAGCTAGAGATAAGTAATTAAGTAAAGGATTAGTTGATTCAAATTTGTCGTAGCTATTTTTTATTTGATTCTCTGCAGTTAGGGTTTTACATCGGTCGTATTTATGTAGTAGTATTTATTGAATTTATCTCAAGAGTAGTCTTCTTGCAAAAATGATCTCTTAGGTCATCATCCCTATTTTGGGCCACTGACTTCGAATCAAGTTTTCTGGCAGATGCAAGTTTAAGTTCTTTATGTTTCTTCTTAATTTGGGTGTTGGGGGGTTAAAAGTTGAAGTAAACAAATTGTTGTTCTTTTGGCTATAAAATAGAACAAATTAAATAAATTAGGTAATTGAAATTATAACATAAACAACGAGATAATTAGTTCAAATTACTTTATGTTAAAAAAGAAAATGTGGAAAATACTACATGAATTTTGTCTCAAGGATACATAAAATAAAGTTACCATCATTCTAATATAGTCAGAGTGACATAGATTGAGGTGTGGAATAGGTCATTCTTTTAAGACGATCTCGATAATATTACTAGCGCATAGAGTTTTTTAGTATGTCATCCCAAAATACAACAAGGCCAATCATCATTGTACACCTTACTAACTTACACAAATTAGAAAATAGAAGCTATGAAAAAATAATAAAATGTCATAAGAAAGAAAATACCTCATAAGACGTGAGTGTGAGAAGACGAGGTCTCGTTCAATGAACAAGTTGACATAAAATGCACGTTAGTGGATGTAATATCTAAGAATGACTTTAAAATCCCGTAATTAAACACTCATAATCTTCTTCTTCACTCACCCACTCACGGGTAAGATATTTATCATCATTAGTAGTGATTTTATTTTTTTTTTTATTAAAATATCCAACATTAGTGATAAAAAGTTTTGTACAAACCAAACTCACTCACCCACTCACTCTTGGGTCATCCTCTTCTTGGATTTCTTTTTCGGCACCATCTTTGATTTGCTTTTCTCACCTTTTGAAAAATTTTAACCAAACTTAATTACTAATAATATTAAAAAAAAATTGTGGTATAAAACATAAATTTTTTATAATTACTTTTAAGGTGCTGCAGAAAAACTGTGTTTTAAAACACAAAAAATAAAAAAATTAATGACCATAACCCTAGCCGCCTAGTGGTTTGTTTAGCAAAAAAACGTATGAAAAGAGAACTCCATGCGATACTTTAAAACATTACTATAAACTGTTGCTTCATATTTAAAACTACCATTAATCATTAGGGACATCTGATTCACTTTTTCCCCATGTGTTACTTTTTAGCATATAAATCAATGCTTCATATTTAAATTAACTATTAATTGATATGAAATGTTTTCTCATAATCAACATCTTGAATTCATAATAATCGAGTTGTATCCAAATCCATTCATACACATCTAGTAATTCCGTCCAATTGGGAAGGATAGGGTATAACGCGACACTCTTTGGTTGTAATGTTCAACAAAATTAATTTCTTAAGAGTAAGAAATTTTAAAAATAATTACTTTAAAACAAAACTAGTAAATGGCGATTGAATTATATATTTTCTACTAATTTTTGCCTGAATTTGTTGTGTCAGGGCCCAAAGTTACAATAATATGTTGATTCCAATTTGTTGTAGCTATTTTTTATTTGATTCTCTGCAGTTAGGGTTTTGCATTGGTCGTATTTATGTAGTAGTATTTATTGAAGTTATCTTGAGAGTAGTCTTCTTGCAAAAATGATCTCTTAGGCCATCATCCCCATTTTGTGCCACTGAATTCGAATAAAGTTTTCAGGCAGATGAAAGTTTAAGTTCTGTATGTTTATTCTTAATTTGGGTGTTGTGCGGTTAAAAGTTGAAGTAAACAAATTGTTGTTCTTTTGGCTATAGAAAGGAACAAATTAAATAAATTAGTAAATTCATAATTGAAATTATAACATAAACAATGAGATAATTAGTTCAAATTACTTTATGTTAAAGAAGAAAATGTGGAAAATATTACTTGAATCTTGTCTCAAAGATACCTAAAATAAAGTTACCATGCTAGTTGTGAAGTAGATCAAGATGGGGTGTGAATTGGATCTAAAAAGATTTCAACAATAATTAAAATTAATTGAAGCAGAAATAGATAAGCGATCGTAATGAGTAAAGAAGAGAGAAGAGGGACTAAGTTTATAGTGGTTGGACAGGTTCCAAACTGACCTTTACACTAAGTAGCTAGCAACTCAATCTCACAACTCTAGATCACACTAATCTCACTACAAAAATGTCTTTCAAGAACTTTGAATAAACCAAACAAATTATAATAAACTCTTTTTGCCCGTTTTCTTCTTATCTTTTGCCTAAACAAGTGATTTCACAATTTATACTCTTCATCTTTGTCTTCCAAAAATGTATGTCCAAAAATCTCTCTTTTGATATCCTCCGTGATTTCCAAAATTTGCTCTTGAAAAAATCTTCAGAAGTTAAGTCTTGACTTCTTATAAATACTATATTAGTTGTTGTATAACGAGCTTCTTCAGTCGACTAAAAATCCAAGTTGACCAGGTCTTCAGAATAGGTGATTGGTCAGGTGACTCCTTCGCCTGGTGGTCGGTTGATCAGTCGACTGCTTCTTTGGGTGGTCGACTGGTCAGCGACCAGTACCTCTGCTGGTGGTCGGTTGGCTACATGTGCTGGTCGATTGGTCAGTCGACTGGCTCATTCTTTTCTGTTAGTAAAGTTTGTACTTCATTCCTTAGATTCTGCAATCATTTTTCAGATACCAAATTTTCCCAAAATATATAAGCTGAAAGTGATCCACTTGTCATAAATAAAACTGTCAAATAGACATGGCAAAGAAAAGATCAACTCTTGTGCCGTAAAAAATTGTGAAGTAAAACCTGCAGTGCACGTAAATTTTGATTATAAATGGTTCACACTACATCCTAAAATTTAAAGAATTCGATTTCATGTACAAAAACAGTGTACTGCAAAGAGTGTACTGCAAGCTTTACATCATAATTTTTATAGCAGATGAGTTGAACTCAGCAAAGAGTGCCAAAGTATAGTCTGTCAAAAAGAGTGTTGTGTACGGTGTGCCAAACACCAAGCGTTTTGTGTACCAAAAAGTATAGTGTGTGCAAAATAAGCTTGAGTTCGAGCAAGAGAGAAACACTTGAATAAAGTGTGAGGTGTAGTAAGCTATTGTAGTAAGAAGATACAAAGTGTTAGTGTAGTGTGAGAGTTTAGTTGTGTGGCAACCCATTACAAGTATATATGTACAAAATTGGTCATTATTTTTTGTTTGTAATACAATTTTTTATTAGTCCACTACTGTTTCTATTTTACCCAACAATTTTATAATAAAACTCAATTACCAAAACCAACAATATAAAGCTCAACTACTAAACTCAACAAAAGAAAGAGAAGAGAAAGATGTTGAACAAGTGACTTGAGCCCATCTTGTGAATTGAAAGGCTCAGTTTCATGTTAGAGAGAGTGACAGGTGAACATATATATGCAATTTTGATCTCATTTAAACAAAGTTTTTAACTTGTAAATGCAAAATTGCTAACTTTTGAAAATTGTCTCTGTTCCAATACACAGCAAATCTTGCTTTGAACCTCAAATTCTAAGCAAAATTTTGTTTTATAATGGTAAATTAGTATTGGAGATATTGACTCTTGACAGCACTATAGTAAGTTAGTAACCAGTAATTATATGTGTTTGTTGATGCTAAACTTAAGCTTTCATCGCACAAGTACGGAATGATCCTTAGTTTCGGCTCCGACATAGGTAAGGTGGGGACTACTTCAGATTCACTCCGTGTGCTGAGTCTAGTGCTTCCTGACGGGTATGTGGAGTAGCCCATTTTCTTGACAGAAAAAAAGAGAAATCAATAAGAAAGACCACATGGGGTTAAGAGCTCAACTGTTTGTTTAAAAGAGCTTAAAACTGGGTAAATTTTTTTGTTAGATTCCTAGCTCGTGCTCATCGAAGCAACAAGTTTTTTTCCCTTGTTATGGACTCCTTTTGGAATCTCAAGTTTTGCAAGTTCTCTATCTTCTTCTTAACTTGCTTGTTGGGGGTTAAAAGTTGAAGTAAACACATGCTAGTGATATATAGGTACGTAAAGACAAAAAAAGTTACAATAATATCTTCTTCAACCAGATTTTGCCTGAATTATACATTTGGACAATTATTACAAAGTATTTGCTACAAATACCGTAGGAACAATTTTTGTCTTGACATCCCCAGTCAAATCCATTTTCAGACCCTAGGGTCATCCTCTTCTTGGATTTTTTCTTCCGCCCTATCTTTGATTTGCTCTTCTCACTTTTCGGTGTTGCTTTCTTTCAACCATCCTCACTAACCACTGTGGCTTTCCAGTTGAGAATACAATGTATCCCATAGACAATCCAAGCATCAATCCACATCCATAACCCATCATCGTGATTTTCCAACCTAATCTAATAGTAGACTCATCATCGTGTTGGAATGTTGACGGCACTGGTTGTGGTGCCTCATTGTTACATTTTCTTGTCAATGGAGCTCCACATAATCCCGAATTTCCATTGTAGGAATCATTTAGAAAAGAATCAAATTGTTTGCCTGGAGGAATGGGGCCTGTGAGATGATTCTGAGAAAGATTTAGTATGGAAAGAAATGTTAAGTCCGTCAATTGCATAGGAATCTCTCCAATAAGTTGATTTGCAGATAGATCCAGTGATTCTAGTACCGACAAATTCCCTAGTGATGTTGGTATATGGCCCACTAGACAGTTATAAGAAAAGTTGAGAACCCTGAGTGAATTGAGCTTTCCAAGGGATCGAGGAATCTCTCCTTCAAATCCATTGTTTGACATATCGATGGCTGTGAAAATGGAATTGATATTCGAGAGTTCGATATCTAAACCCTTCATCGTCACTATCACTTAGTCTTTATAATAGAAATTGATATAGTAGACTCCCATGTATTCCAGCTTCACTTTACTTTCAATAACACTAATTATTCCTGTCAACTTTTCAAAATACTTTCCAGGCAAAAGACCAGTGAATTGATTGTAAGAGAGGTCAATGATTCTCAGCTTCGGGAAAGGAAATCTTGTTTTGGATTTGTTGACAATACCATGGAATCTATTAGATCGCAAGACAAGAATTCGTAACTCCGGAAGAGATTCTAACCAGTGGGGAAAAGTGTCGCTAATCTTATTGTTACCAAGATTAAGAACTTCCAAGTAGATACAATTGACCAAAGATCGCGGCAATGACCCTTCCAACTGATTTCCATTCAAATCAAGACTTCTCAGCTTGTTACCCTTTGCAAATGTTGTAGGGATAATTCCATGAAAGTTGTTCATCCCTAGATTTAACACTTGCAAGGATTCACTAAAGTTCCCTAAACAAGTTGGAATGGCGCCACTTAAGCTATTATTAGACAAGTCAAGAATACTGAGGTGTGAGAAGTTGCAAAGGAGAGATGGGATTTGTCCTTGAAGCAAGTTGGAACCAAGATCAAGATAGTCTGGATTTGTCATTTGAATTGGAAATGGCTCCATACCGGTAAGAAAATTATGAGAAAGATCTATATTTGTCAATGACTCCTTCCCCGTATCCCATAACCATGTAGGCAGCTCCCCATGAATTTTGTTGTTGGAGAGATACAAAACTGACAACATATTTTGGGTTCTTAAAAAGCCTGGGAACTCACTTATGTTGCAGGAAGACAATCTCAATTCATAAAGGTTTGGCCAGACAGAGTAGCTACTGTTGGTGATCACAGATAAACTGTTATAAGAAAGATCAAGACTTTCCAGGCTTTTGAGCTTTGAAAACAAGTCAAGCTCTATAGTTCCACTCAAGTTATTTGAAGAAATGAGAAGGGCACTAAGGTTTGATAGTTGCAAGATTGATCTAGGAATTTGTCCATGCAAATTATTATTCTCAAGGTCAATATACTCTAAAGGAATGGAGTGAAATTCAGGGATTTGGCCAGTGAATCGGTTATGTGAAAGATATAACCACCGCAATGATGGTAGAGTAAACAAACATGATGGGATTGAACCATTGAGTTGGTTATACCATAATTAAAAGTCGGTCAGATTTGAAAGGCCACACATGAAATGAGGAAGGGACCCAGTTAGTTGATTATATCCAAAATCAATATGAGAAAGTTTTGTGAGATTGAATGGAGATTGTGGCAACTGACCTCTGAAGTTGTTAGATTGGAAATCAAGAAAGGTTGATGTGCTAAGTTTACCAAAAACATCCGGAATCTGCCCTTCGAAGTTGTTAATTGAAAGATCTAAATGAGTGAGCTGCTCAAGGATCCCAAGTGAAGCTGGAATTGACCCTTGGAAGCTGTTTCTTGAAAGATCTAAATGAGTGAGCTGCTCAAGGTTCCCAAGTGAAGCTGGAATTGACCCTTTGAAACTGCAGCTGGAAAGATCAATGTACTTCAAGGATTTTGAATTTCCAATAGAATCAGATAATTCTCCAGAGAAGTTCGTATAAGAAAGATCCAATAGCTTTGTGGGACTTGTCCAGTTTGACTTGGGAAGATTACCTGTGATATCTTTGTTGCCGGATAAACTGAGCTCTTCCAAGCATGGAAGGTGAAAAACATCTTCGGAGAACATCCCTCCAAGTCTACTTTCTCGAAGACTCAGAGACCTTAATGATGAAAAATTCAGCAGCAAGGAAAAAATCTTGATCGAAGACATATCTACAGAGTCAAGAACAAGGTTTCTAAACTGGGTGATATTTTGTGTGAAGTTACGAAACTTTCTCTATCAAGTTGCAATCCATTATAGGAGAGATCAAGTAGAGTTAGCTTGGGCAAATGAGAGATTTCAGAAGGGACTTGACCAGAAAATCCTGAATTAGAGAGGTTGAGATGAGTTAAACTCACAAACCCACCAAACTCCAATGAGATTGGAGAGCCAGAAAAAGTGTTGTACGCGAGGTTGAGCCTCTTAAGGTGTCGAAGGAGAGGGAGGCTACTGTTGGAGGGAAATTTTCCGTAAAGACAGCTGCAACTGAGGTCCAGGCCGATCACTTGGCCTGTCAATCTATCACATGTAACACCATCCCAGGAGCAGCAATCTGTACCCTCTTTCCATGAATCCGTCTTTGGATAAGAAGTACCACAATAGATATTGGACGAAGATTTGTCAATGGAGAAGGTGTTTTTGAATTGGAGCAAGGCAAAGCTCTGGTCTTGAGGGCACAGTTGTTGTGATGAAGTGGGAGAAGAAGATGACAAGAAAGATGATGAAGAAATAACTTGAAAATGAAAGAAGATGAAGATGAGAAGGGAAACAACTTGATGGAACCAAATCAACTTCCCCATTTTTTTAAGAGGCAAGAAAAGAGTTAAAATGTGATTGTTGAGAGAGGAATGTAAGTGGATATAAATTTTTATAGGCTTCCAAGTAAATGCTAAGTCTTCCTTGCAACTTAAAAGTCTTTCTGGAGACCTTGTAAGTCGTTTTTTTGTTTGATTAATAATTTTCAACATTAATAATTTAACCTTCATTTCATGGAATACTTCATTTCATTTTAGTAATTATGCAGAGAAACAGAAAGAGCTGTAACTATTATAACCCAAATTTGCAAATCTGCAAATTTGAGGATCCAAGTATATGAGAATCTACATCAGGATAACAAATATGTTTTTTTTTTCTTTGTTTAAAAATTGTATAATTTAGATTTGATTGTTGATTAGATTAAGAAATTTTAAAACTAATTACTTTAAAACAAAATTAGTAAATGGCAGGTCTTTTTTTTCCTTCTTTTTTAATCCAAGCTTGCGTGAGGACCAAGCCGAATTGGACCGATGACTTGACCTTGGTCTTGGTCTACAAATATAAAACCTCCTGTACTCCTCGTAGGAACTCAAAGGGAAATTTCCAATTGGAAAATATTGTCATGCAGGGCCCAAAGGTTACATATATTTTTTGTTTAATTAACATTCAATTCACAGTTTTAGTTCAGATGATCTGAAATTTAGAGGAAGCCATGAGCTGGGGATCACCCAATAAAATCTCAATTTAAGTATATCTTAATTTTTTTATTATATTAGACAAATAAAATTCAATCACATAAAAAAATATGGTACATATCAAAAAATGATTTTGATGAAAATAAAATTAATAATTTACTCTATAAAAAAAGTTATTTAAATTTTAAAATCAGGCATTATAAAAATTTTGTTAATTTTTAAATTTATTATTTGAATATTAAATTTATGCGGATATTAGCAATGGATACTTCCTATCGGCTTCCTTATCTTTATCTCGTGAAAATGGAAAAGCAACCATCGTGGGGTGCTGCATCAATATTAGAAAAACAAAAAAAGTGTGTCGTTTTGTAACGAACGGTCATCATCTACTCAGGCCCCACACCGTTCTTTTCAAACTAGCATGGGGCTTCAGATTTTGTTAAGAATTGTAAAGTCCATTATTGGCACATAATATCTGGGATCTCTATTTATTATAATATAATATCTGGGATCTCCATTTATTATAGTCAATCCACCATTATTCTCTTTTATTCTCCTTTACTTACTTTCCCTTTTTTTATACATAGGAATTTAAATAGCATTGACAACACATGCTATATTTTAGGACTAAATTAGTCTCTGTATTGTATATATATTTCCTTTTTCCTCAATGAATAATATACAGAAATTCATTCTTTTCATGGTATCAGAGCAACCACGATTCTGAACCTTTATTTTTCAAACACAACAATCATCATCCTTCTTCTAGCCGACACTCATGGCAGAAAAAGATACCCAAATAATCCTAGACTCATCCAAGCATGAGGACTCCAACTCCTTCACTCTGATACCCAAATAATCCTAGACTCATCCAAGCATGAGGACTCCAACTCCTTCACTCTCATGGCAGAATGAGAATAAGTCTAATTCCATGGCCAATCTCGTTGGTAGTGCATCTGCTATGAGTGATCTCTCAGGTACAACCTTATGTGCTTCTATATTTAACAAAGAAATTTATTGGATACTTGACACAGGAGCCACAGATCATATGGTTTGCTCCGCTGATTTATTGACTACAAAATCTCATGTTACCAATCGAACCGTGCATCTTCCCAATGGAGCAATTGCTGCTGTCACTCACATAGGCAACATCTATTTTGCTGATTTTTCATTACATGATGTGCTATGTGTTCCTTCCTTTAAATTGAACTTAATTTCTATTAGCAAGCTTGCTTGCAACACTCACTACCTTGCCACATTTACTAATGATGCTTGTATGCTACAGGACCAACGATCGAGGAAGATGATTGGGACGGGAACTGAACGAGGAGGACTTTACTACCTTGATACTCCACAGAAAACCATATCCAACTCTGTCAGTGCAGCAGCCTTTCACTCCCCAAAACTTTGGCATCAATGTCTTGGTCATCCTTCAAATAAGAGTCTTCGTTTACTTTCTCATTCTATTTCAAACATAATGTTTTGTGATGTTTTTGATTGTTTAATTTGCCCATTAGCTAAACAGACTCGTTCTAAATTTCCATTAAGTTCAATCCAAACTCATTCACCTTTTGAATTGATTCATGTTGATATTTGGGGAGGATATCATGTTCCTTCACTCAATGGGGCACAATATTTCCTTACCATTGTTGATGATTACACTCGTTGCACATGGGTTTTTTTTATGCATCATAAGTCAGAGACTCATAGATATATCACTACAATCATGAATTTCGTTGAGACTCAATTTTCCTTGAAAGTTAAGATTCTTCGTAGTGATAATGGTTCTGAATTTGAAATGAAAATTTTTTATTTGGATAAAGAAATCATTCATGAAACTAGTTGTGTCTCCACTCCGCAACAAAATGGAGTAGCTGAGAGAAAACACCGAAACTTCCTAAATGTGGCAAGAGCACTATTATTTCAAGCCATTCTTCCTAAGAAATTTTGGAGAGATGCCATTTTAACCGCTACTTATCTCATCAACCGAACACCGACACCTCTCCTTAACGGAAAAACACCTTTTGAGATGCTTTTTAACAAACAGCCCAAATATGATCATTTGCCAGTTTTTGGATGCTTGTGCTTTGCCTCCACACACCACCATCGCCCCACAAAGTTTGACGCCCGAGCCACACGTTGTCTCTTCTTAGGATATCCATACGGCCAAAAAGGCTACCGAGTTTATGATCTTTCAACTGGTAAAATTTTTGTATCTTGTGATGTTTCTTTTTATGAGAATATTTTTCCTTTTCCATCTTCTGTTGCGGATTCTCAACCTGTGTTTCCTCATACTCAACCACAAACATATGACGATGAAAACTCTAATTCTCCACCTTCTTCCAATTCTACTACTGAATCATTTTCTCTAAGACCCATGTCTCATGAAACATCCCCTTCAAATCCACCTTCACCGAGTATTACTCCATCCATTGCCCAAAATCCTCCAACTACGTCTCTTGTTCCACAAAATCCTCCATCGCGGCTGACATGAACTACCACAACACCTGGTTATCTCCGTGAGTATCATGTTGGTATTTCTCTTCCTTCAAGGAATGTTCCATCATCTAACTCGGCATTGGTTGAAGCTACAGGTATTACTTACCCCTTGTCTGATGTACTTTCATATGATAAATACACCATGCCTTCACCATTTCTCTTTCAGCTGAAAAGGAACCATCCTCTTTTGCACAAGCAGTTTGTGACCCTAAATGGTGTCTTGCTCTGTAACAAGAGCTTGCCGCACTCAAGGAAAATAGCACATGGTCTCTTCAAACACTATTTCCTGGGAAGAAACCAATTGGATGCAAATGGGTATACAAGATCAAATTCAAATCTGATGGCACTATAGAACGCTATAAGGCGAGATTGGTAGCAAAAGGATACAATCAAATTGAGGGATTAGATTACCGTGAGACTTTTGCTCCAGTTGCCAAGCTTGTGACTGCTTGTCTCCTTCTTGCTATGGGCTCAACCCAAAATTGGTACATTCACCAACTTGATGTAAATAATGCCTTCTTACATGGCGATCTTGATGAAGATGTCTACATGGATTTACCTCCTGGTTTCGGACAAAAGGAGGAGACACGAGTTTGCAAACTTCACAAATCGTTGTACAGTCTCAAACAAGCTTCTCGTCAATGGTTTATTAAACTCTCAACCGATCTCAAACAAGCCAACTACAAACAATCAAAGGCTGATTATTCCTTGTTCGTCCGATCCCAAGATGGTAAATTCACTGTTCTTCTCATTTATGTAGACGATATCATTCTAGCAAGCAACAATCTACAAGACATTAATGATACCAAGTCATTTTTAAAGGATCAATTTAAATTGAAGGATCTTGGACAGTTGAAATACTTTCTAGGCACAGAAGTTGCTCGATCCAACAAAGGCACTGCTCTTTCACAACAAAAATATGCTCTCGAAATCCTTGAAGACGTTGGATATCTTGGTGTGAAACCAGCTTCCTTTCCCATGGAACACAACTTATCTCTCAGTAAGTTTGACAGTGACTATATTAGTGATCCTTTCTCATATCGAAGACTTGTTGGGCGGCTGATTTATTTGACTATCACGCGACCTGACTTGGCATACGCAGTCCATGTCCTAAGTCAATTTATGGACAAACCACGGGTTCCACATTTAGATGCAGCTCATTGTGTCTTACGTTATGTGAAGCAAACACCAGGTCAAGGAATTTTTCTTTCAGCAACTAGTCCAATTCAATTAAATGCCTTCTGTGATGCAGATTGGGCTAGATGTCGTGATACTCGACGATCGGTTACCGGGCACTGCATACTTCTTGGCAATTCATTGATTTCTTGGAAAAGCAAGAAGCAAACTACAGTGTCACGATCCAGCGCAGAAGCTAAATACCGGTCCTTGGCTGCTACTTGTTGTGAAATTACTTGGTTGGAATACAATCTACAATATTTGGGCATCAAGCATTCACACCCTGTCAATCTATACTGTGACAATCAAGCAGCACTCCATATTGCTTCAAACCCGGTTTTCCATGAGCGAACAAAACATATAGAGATTGATTGTCATCTTATACGGGAAAAAGTTCAAGAAGAAATAATCAAAACAAAGCACTTATCCACATTACACCAGCCAGCTGACATTTTTACAAAACCTTTGAGTTCTTCACAATTTTCAACATTACTTGGCAAGTTAGGAATTATCAACATACATTCCAAACTTGAAGAGGAGTGTTAAGAATTGTAAAGTCCATTATTGGCGCATAATACCTGGGATCTCCATTTATTATAGTCAATCCACCATTATTCTCTTTTATTCTCCTTTACTTACTTTTCTTTTTTTTATACATAGGAATTTAAATAGCATTGATAGCACATGCTATATTTTAGGACTAAATTAGTGTAATATATGTATTCGTAAAATAAGGGTAAATATGTATTTTAATAAATATGACAAAGAGTTAAAATCCCAGAATACTGAATGAGGATTGAATGAGACAAAGGTTAAAAAAAATGTAAATAGTAAAATGTGAATAGTAAAACAAAAAAAATGAATAGTAGAAATATTAAAAAAAACCGAAAAATCTGGGATGTAAACGTCCCAAAAGAAAGAAAAGTCAAAAAGGTGGAAAAAGAAGAAAAAAAAGTAAAAAGAAAAAGTTAAAAAGTAAAAGAAGAAAACTATTTGACATAATTATGTCTTCTTGACATAATTATGTCCTCCACGTTTCTGAAACGTGGAGGCTTTATAATGTGGTGAGAATGTAGCTGTTGAGCTGCAGAGTTGTAAATTTTGCCTATATATAGACATAAGCTGAAAACGCAAGGGTTGGATATCAAATTTCGTTTGAATTTTCCTTTGATCTCTTGTTTTCTCTAAACACTTGGGAGTTCAAAGAAAAGTTGAGGGAGCAAAATTTTGAAGAAATTTTGGAAATATTTTATAGAGAATTTCGGGAAGTTATCAGAATAGTAGAAGGTGTTGACAATCTACAATGGAGGAAATTTCGGAGAAGAACCGGGAAAGACAAGAAGGTGACCCATGGGTAGCTTTAAGTGCTTCGTGGTGAGTTGGATTTATTTTAAGTAGTCTAAATAAAAATCAAAATTTTAGTTGTAATATTAAAATAAATTATTAGTTTATGTTGTGGTGATAGATAAAGATTTAGTTGATAACTATTATATGAATTTTGGACATGTAGAAAATTATTATGAGAGAAATAATATTTTTGGGGATAATAAGTTGATTTAATAATAAAATGTTAAGTGAGATTTTTGATGAGTTATATTGATGTTTTGATACGGATTTTGAGGAGATGAATTTTTGGAAATCTTGACAAGCTTTAATATATGGTTTGATGTGATTTTTTGAATAAGAGGAATTTAGTGGAAATTTATATATTTTGATAAAAATCAAGATGATTTGATATGATTTGGGATTAAATTTAGTGGATCTTGGCAAGCTTTATTGGATGATTGATGTGATTTGAGATGAGAGAAATTTAGTGGTATTTTTGTTATATATTTTTTAGAATAATCAGGATAGATAATTTAAGTGTTTTAAATTTATATGTTGTTTTTATATTGTTGTTTATATGCATTTTTCATATTATTGCTTATATATATGTGCATTAAATGAGAAAGAAAAGAAATGGGAAGGCAGCCGGTCTAATGAAATAACCGTGACAGCCGGTATATGCTGGAAATAAAAGTGACACTGTGACAGCCGGTATATGCTGGAAATAAAAGAGACACCATGACAGCCGGTATATGTTGAGAAAATTCTGTGGCAACTGGGACTAAGTTGCAAAGTAAAGAACCGGGAGAGAGCCGGTCTGAGATAATAACAACATGTCGACAGGTGGGAAGACGTTCCCATCATAATCGTTCATGCATTTGCATCTGTTTTAATTATTGTTGCATTATTGAAAAGTTGAGATGTGATATATTGTTGTGAATGATGGCTGGGTCTCATAAAAAGAGACAGCTATGATGATGAGATTATTGAAATACTGAGATGTGTTATATTATTGTGAATTTAATTACAGATGGTTGAGTCTCATAAAAAGAGACAGCTATGATGATGAGATTATTGAAATGCTGAGATGTGGTATACTATTGTGAATTTAATTATAGATGGTTGAGTCTCATAGAAAGAGACAGTTATAGTGATAAGACTTATCTAAATGATGGATTTTATTATGTGAACCTCATTACGAGGTAATTATGAACTAATTGATGGTCTTAAGGTGGACCAATAATTGAGAAGAAGATATTGATAGAGAATGAATCTTATGACATGTGTAAAGATAGTAGAAAGTTGTCATCAGGGTATGAGAAAAATAAAAGATTAAATAATAAAGGACAATTTATGAAATTTGGAATACTTTTAGTAAATTTAATTCACTGAGATTGTGAAACTCAT
The DNA here is from genome assembly GCA_023935145.1 of Bretschneidera sinensis. Lineage (NCBI taxonomy): Eukaryota > Viridiplantae > Streptophyta > Magnoliopsida > Brassicales > Akaniaceae > Bretschneidera > Bretschneidera sinensis. The sequence continues at coordinate 152,619,265 of CM043698.1, forward strand.
CCCTCATTGTACAATGATTTTCAGGTAGCAGGCTTGGCAAATAATTTGATGAGTTGAGATTCAGAAGAAATCGTTTTTGTAAGCCATGTGCTTGTCATCATCCTCAGACTAGTGAGAAAATAAAAATGGAAAATTTATTTCTAAATATTCATGCATTTTACGTTGTATGGAATGTTTAAAGATCAGATTGATGTAAATTTCTTTTAGCGTTATTTCTTTTTGTTGTTGCATATATGTGTCGTACTGGGATTCTCAAAATGTAATGACATCGTTTCGGGGGTGGCCAACCCAGGATGGGTCGTTGCAATTTTTGGTATCAGAGCATTAGATTTTTCAGATTCTGTAGACTGCATAAAAAGTGAGAAAGTGAAAGATTAAAATAAATTATAATGAACAGTCTGAGGATAACACGTGGACGTACTAGAGCTAGAGTTAGAGTTGTTAATTGGAGAGGGGGTGGTGGGCCCCAATATTTTTGACAAGTTGAAGTTGAGTCTGAAATTATGGTTCCTAGAAGGGAACTTGTTGATAGTATAATTAATATTAGAAAATGTATGAGAGGAGCTGAAGCTGAAAGAGATGACCTAAGATAAGCCCTTACACATGCTTTTGAAAAGTAAAGGTAACAGATGATAGAGTTGATAGTTTATAGCATAGATTTGGTGAACATGCTAGAGCAGTACCTGAGGTTGTTGTAAATCCAGTAATCATAAATGTTCAAAAGTAGAAAAGTGAATTTAGGCACTAGATACAGAGAGATTATTTTAAAATGAATGCTTTGTTGTTTAAAAGATTGATAAACCTCTTTTAAGCCTGAGTTTTGAGAGAAATATGTAGAGAAATTTTTTGGTATTTTACCAGTAACTGACAGGCAGATGGTTGCATTTGCTTCGTTTGATTTAGAATGAGAAGTTTTGGAATGGTGAGAGGATATTATTCCCAGTGTAAGTGTAGATGTTGTTAGACTCTTAACCTAGATAGGTTTAAGGAGGTTTTCATTGATAGATATTTTCCTTAGATCTTTAGAACCTAACAAGATAGAGATTTTATTTATTTAAGGCAAATAGGTTGACTGTGGCTCAGTATGATAAAATATTTGTGGCTTTGTCGAGGTTTGTACCGGAAAGGATAGACCTAAAGGAGAAGAAGTGTAAGAAGTTCATAGATTATGTTTTAAGATTTGATCAAAACTATCTTACATGAGACATATAAATTATATCAGATTGGTAAATATATTATTTCAGATCAAAAGAGATGTGATAGAGTTTAAGGGAAAGAGAAAAAGTGGTTAAAGAGGCTTAGACATGAAAGTTATGGAGGTAGTGGCAGTATGAATGTGCAGGATAGGAGACCACCCAAATGAGGCATTCCTTCTTACAGGAAAATAAAGTACAGAGTTAGAGGCAAACATAATCTGATGCATGATTGGGAGACATAAGTTTGCTATAAATATATTCAGATGAGATATTTATCCCAGAATTGTCAAAATTTAAAATGTTTTATGTGTGGAGAAGATGGACATGTCAATGTTGGTTGATATTGATGCAACTCATTCTTTTGCATCTAGTATTTATATGAAGTCTATAGAAGTATGTATTAGTCTTTGGATGCAAAATATTTTTTTTGAAGTTCTCACTAGAGATAAAAGGATAATCATAAAGGTTTACAAGGGATGTGTGATTTGTATCAGTAATAGAAAATCTGAAGCTAATTTATTATCTTTGAATATAATATATTTTTGGGAAAGAATTGGTTATCAATGTATTATGTCTGGGCTGATTTTTCCAGAAAGAATGTAGTGTTCGAGATATGGATATGAGGAGTGTAACTTTTAAAGAGAGCATAAGATACTCTCGAACTATCTTATTTTGCTCTGACCACTAGGAGATGGTTAAAGAAGGGTTGTGAGGAATATTTGACATATATAATGGACTCTAAACAGGAATGAAAGATTATTCTAATGAAATTCTTAATGAGTTGTCTAGGTTGCCTCTAAGTAGGGAGATAAAATTCTCTATTGATGTGATACCAGGAGCATCACATGTATTTAATAGCATCATACAAAGTGACACCCACTGGGTTAAGAGAGGTGAAAGTTCAAGAGTTGTTAGATAAACAATTTATTCAATTTAAGGTGTTGCTAGAAGGAGCCCATGTAATAGTTATAAAGTAAGAAAGATGGAACGATGAAATTGTGCATAAGCTACAAATAGTTGAATAAGAACAAATATCGTTTTCCTATGATAAATAAATTGGTTGATCAATGCAAGGAGTGAGAGTGTTTTCCAAGATAAACCTGAGATCAAGTTATCACCATTTCAGGATAGAGAAGGGAGACATGCCTAAGACTGTTTTTAGGACATGTTATGGTCATAAGTTTCTTGTGATGACATTTGGATTGAATAATGTTTCAAAAACATTCATGAACTAGATGAATAAAATGTCTGAACCATTTCTTGATAATCTTGTGGTTGTGTTCATCGATAATATCTTGGTATATTTTAAGACTAAGGAAGAGCAGGTAAAATATTTAGAAATTGTGAGGAGGAAGAGATGGTATGAGATAAGTTCTCTACGTGTGAGTATTGACTGAAAGAAATCACTTTCTTGGAACATGCAATATCGGGAAATGCCATAACAGTTGATCTACAAAAGGTAGAGAAAATGTTAAGATGGGAGAAACCAATTAATGTAATTGAGATGAGAATCTTCTTGGGATTAGTTGGGTATTATAGAAGATTCTTTCAGAATGCTTCTACTATTGAAATACTGTTGAATATACTAACTAGAAAAGATGTGAGATTTGTATGGTGAGGGAAGTGTGAGAAAAATTTGCAATTTTTTAAAGAAGAAATTGACTACAACTCTAATATTGGTGTTTCATTCTGGTGATGAAGAATTTGTGGTATATAGTGATATATCACATCAATGATTGGGATATGTGAAACATAGGAAAGCTGCGGCCATACTTCTAGGCAATTAAAGATTCATGATAAGAGTTACCATACTCATGACTTAGAAATTGGCAGCTATAGTGTTTACTTTAAAAGATTGGAGACATCATTTGTATGGAGCCACTTGGGAGATATTCATGAGTTATAAGAAGTTTGACATACTTACCTAACCATACAGAGTTGAATTTGAGGCAAAGATGGTAGATGGAGTAAATTAGTAATGATAATTTTACAATTCACTATCGTCAAGAAAATGAAATAGTGACAACTAATGCATTGAGTAGAAAGTCTATAAAAAGTTTAACTGCTATTGGGAGTCTTGATGTAAAATTGATGATAAATTTAGAAGAGATAAGAATGAAGTTAAATATCAGTGATAGAGAATCATGGTTAACAAATATGGTTGTACATTCATCTATAGTGAAATGTTTTAGAGATGCAAGGTAGAGATAAAAAGATAGAAAAGATTTAGCATTGAGTGCTTACTAGGAAGCAATATGAGTTCAAAATTTGAAATGATAGTATCTGGTATTGGAACATAGAAATGTGTTCCCAATAATGCAAAATTGAGGAAGGAGGTGATGAGAGAGGCACATGATGATGTAAAATTCGATGCACCCGAGTAATAAGAAGATGTATAAAAGATGGAGACAGAATTTCTGGCGGTCAGGATTTAAGAAGGATGTAGCTGAGATTTTGAAGTGGTATAGAGTATTATTGAGAATGGTATCATATAAAGATGCTAAATTTACATCTTGATTTTTGAGAGGTTTCCAGAAAGCCACGGGTACATGGTTTCAATTTAATATAATTTTTCATGCTCAGACAGAAGGATATGTAAAAGCAAATGTGATGAGTTTCTCAGTAAGTTAGGATGCTTACATGCCATTAATTGAAATTGCTAATAATAATCAGTATCGAACTAGTATTGGGATGGCACCGATTAAGACATTGTATGGCATGAAGTGTAGGACTCCTATATGTTGGGAAGAAATGGGAAAGAGAAATATATCTGGTCCATTAATCATTGAGTTAACAGAAAAAAAGGATCAAATTAGTTAAAGAGAACTTTAAAGCAATACAGAGTAGACCGAATAACTATACTAATAATAAAAACAGATCTTGTAAGTTTCAAGTAGGTGATTTGAGTGTATTGAAAAAAAAAATCTCAATGAAAAAAAGTGTGTTGAGATTTAAATTGGAAAGGAAAGTTAAATCTGATATTTGTGGGACCCTGTAAGGTGGTTGAGAAAGTTGGACTAGTTGTGAATAGCCTGGCTGCTTGCAGAGTGGAAGCAGTGACATAACATATTTCATGTTTCACTTTTAAGAAAGAATTTATCTGATGAATATTATAATATTTTGAACTAAGTTATAGAATTCAGAAAGATTGGGAGTACATGCAAGTACCAATGAGGATTTTAGACAGGAAGGAATAAGTCTTGTATAATAGAGAAGTTTCATTAGTGCAAGTTCTGTGACGAAATAAGGATGTTGAAGAAGTATTATTTATATTTGTTTCTGGAGTAAAGTGAGGAAATTTCATGGACGAAATTTTTGTAAGGTGGGTAGATTTATAATACTCGTATTCGTAAAATAAGGGTAAATATGTATTTTAATAAATATGACAAAGATTTAAAATCCCAAAATGTTGAATGAGGATTGAATGAGACAAAGGTTAAAAAAAATGTGAATAATAAAACGTGAATAGTAAAACAAAAAAAATGAGTAATAAAAAAATAAAAAAAAACGAAAAATCTAGGACATAAACGTCCCAGAAGAAAGAAAAGTCAAAAAGGTGGAAAAAGAAGAAAATAAAAAGTTAAAAAGTAAAAGAAGAAAACTATTTGACATAATTATGTCTTCTTGACATAATTATGTCCTCCACGTTTCTGAAACGTTGAGGCTTTATAATGTGGTGAGAATGTAGCTGTTGAGCTGCAGAGTTGTAAATTTTGCCTATATATAGACATAAGCTGAAAACGCAAGGGTTGGATATCAAATTTCGTTTGCATTTTCCTTTGATCTCTTGTTTTCTCTAAATACTTGGGAGTTCAAAGAAAAGTTGAGGGAGCAAAATTTTGAAGAGATTTTGGAAATTTTTTATAGAGAATTTCGAGAAGTTATCAGAATAGTAGAAGGTGTTGACAATCTACAATGGAGGAAATTTCGGAAAAGAATCGAGAAAGGCAAGAAGGTGACCCACGGGTAGCTTTAAGTGCTTTGTGGTGAGTTGGATTTACTTTAAGTAGTTTAAATAAAAATTAAAAATTTAGTAATAATATTAAAATAAATTATTAGTTTATGTTGTGGTGATAGATAAAGATTTAGTTGATAACTATGATATGAATTTTGGACATATAGAAAATTATTATGAGAGAAATAATATTTTTGGGGATAATAAGTTGATTTAATAATAAAATGTTAAGCGAGATTTTTTATAAGTTATATTGATGTTTTGATACGAATTTTGAGGAGATGAATTTTTGGAGATCTTGACAAGCTTTAATATATGGTTTGATGTGATTTTTGGAATAAAAGGGATTTAGTGGAAATTTATATAATTTGATAAAAATCAAGATGATTTGATATGATTTGGGATTAAATTTAGTGGATCTTGACAAGCTTTACTGGATGATTGATTTGATTTGGGATGAGAGAAATTTAGTGGAATTTTTGTTATATAGTTTTTAGAATAATCAGGATAGATAATTTAAGTGTTTTAAATTTATATGTTGTTTTTATATTGCTGTTTATATGCATTTTTCATATCATTGCTCATATACATGTGCCTTAAATGAGAAAGAAAAGAACCGGGAAGGCAGCCGGTCTAATGAAATAACCATGACAGCCGGTATATGCTGGAAATAAAAGTGACACCGTGACAGCTGGTATATACTGGAAATAAAAGTGAAACCGTGACAGCCGGTATATGCTGGAAATAAAAGTGACACCGTGACAGCCGGTATATGCTGAGAAAATTCCATGGCAACCGGGACTAAGTTGCAAAGTAAAGATCCGGGAGAGAGCTAGTCTGAGACAATAACAACATGTCGACAGGTGGGAAGACTTTCCCATCATAATCATTTATGCATTTGCATCTATTTTAATTATTGTTGCATTATTGAAAAGTTGAGATGTGATATATTGTTGTGAATGATGGCTGAGTCTCATAAAAAGAGACAGCTATGATGATGAGATTATTGAAATACTGAGATGTGGTATATTATTTTGAATTTAATTACAGATGGTTGAGTCTCATAAAAAGAGACAGCTATGATGATGAGATTATTGAAATGCTGAGATGTGGTATATTATTGTGAATTTAATTATAGATGGCTTAGTCTCATAGAAAGAGACAGTTATGGTGATAAGACTTATCCAAATGATGGATTCTATGATGTGAACCTCATTACGAGGTAATTATGAACTAATTGATGGTCTTACCAATGATTGAGAAGAAGATATTGATAGAGAATGAACCTTATGACATGTGTAATGATAGTAGCAAGTTGTCATCAGGGTATGAGAAAAATAAAAGATTAAATAATAAATGACTATTTATGAAATTTGGAATACTTTTAGTAAATTTAATTCACTGAGCTTGTGAAGCTCACCCCTCATTGTACAATGATTTTCAGGTAGCAGGCTTGGCAAATAATTTGGTGAGTTGAGGTTCAGAAGAAATCATTTCTGTAAGCCACGTGCGTGTCATCATCCTCAGACTAATGAGAAAATAAAAATGAAAAATTTATTTGTAAATATTCATGCATTTTACGTTGTATGAAATGTTTAAAGATCGGATTGATGTAAATTTCTTTTGGTGTTATTTTTTGTTGTTGTTGCATATATGTGTCATGCTGGGATTCTCAAAATGTGATGACACCGTTTCGGGGGTGACCAACCAGGGATGGGTCATTACAATTAGTCTCTGTATTGTATATATATTTCCTTTTTCCTCAATGAATAATATACAAAAATTCATTCTTTTCAGATTTTGCTTACAAAAATGACTCATCTACTTATTATCTTTTCCAAGTGTTGTAAGGTTAAGATTTGAGATATAGTGAGAGAGAGAAGTTTGATAAACTTTTTGGATATGGGTTTATAGCAAAATGAGATGTTCATTTCTTTTGCTTTATTTGGGTTTATAGTTTTACCAGCTCTCTTTCCTCTACCTTCTCTCTTTCCCTTGTTTTAATCAGGAGTCATAACCCCACTCAAATTAATACGATCTTATTTGAACATGGTCTGTTTTATACGCTCATACCTCTATATTCTTGAATTTTAAGGAAACAAAACCTTAAGTCTGAAGGATGAACTATGACCATGTGATCAGAGCATGATTAACAGCTTCATATGCCCCCTTTGGGTCATTGGTGCAATTGATGATCGTTCTTAGCCGGTTGCATTTGGTTGGGATGATCACACAGTTGTCTGACAGACTTTCAAATCTTAAAAACGAAAAAGAAAAAGAAAAACATTAAACAAATTAATTTATTGATTAAAAATTTATATTCAAAATGGATTTTTCTTATGTAATTATAGTTTTACAACTAAAAAAGAAATAACTTAATCGAACATTAAACAAAAAGAATTTATCAAGCAGATTATGTTTTTTTTCTTTCTCAAATATATGAATGAAGTCAAAATAAGAAAACAAAACAAAAACCATATGATACACATTAACTGAAACACTACATTGTTATTCATTAACAAAAAAAATAATCATCTAGAAAATATATAATTTTACTTCTCTCAAATAAATGATACTATTCATTTAACCTTTTGAACCACAAGTGAACCTTGTTCTAACCAGTATTTTCAGAGGCGATGGCATTGAGCGAGACGTTTTGCCTCAATGAGGTGAGGCGTAAGACCCGAGACATTAGGGTGTTTTGAATAAAATAATATTAATTAAATTATAAAAGTACTAAAAATTGAAATAATATAAATTAATTAATTATCAATAAACTTTACTAACTTAAGACCTATGAATGAATATTTATCAAAATATTTTACAAAAGCACGTTAACATCACTAACACAACGTTAAGTGATTGTTGTTTACACACTTACAATAATATAATAAATTCACATACATCTCATTTTTCATCAATAAATCATAAATCACACTCCAAAAATCAAATTCTAATTTTTAAATTGATCAATCTATTCATCAAGACACAAACACGTTCCAGATTCCAACAAATATAAAAATAACACAATGTTAAGCGTCAAATGTTTACTGATTAGTGTTTATACACTTACATTTGTATAACAAATTCACCTATATAAATCTATCAAAAGCAACAAATTAGATAACATAGATTATGCAATCCTAATGATGTTATAAAATAATATTAATGAAATGCAGAGTATATAATATGAAACCTATTTAATGAATTTGCTAATCAGTGGAAACAAAGAAGGGGAAAAAAAGGAAACAAAGGAGGAAAAAAAAACAATGGAAAGGAGGGAAAAAAAGGCAAAAAAAAAAAAGATTTCACACATGCATGACAAATGCACCAGCTAGGAATTGAACCAGGCCTATAACGTGTTAATATACCAAATCTACCACTAGACCACTGGTGCTTGATGTTTAATATGTTACTAACAAACATATATAAATAGAACTTTCGTCCCAATAATCACGCCCTTGGGCTTTTTTGCCCGATTTCACCCCGAGCGTGCCCCAAAACCGTTTTTTAAAACATTGGGCTCTAACCCCCTTTTCGTTTAACCTCAAAACTCCATCTCCACATAATTTACCCATCGTTCCATCATCTAGTACCTAAACGTCTCGAAGCAACAACAGCTCTTGTTCTCACATACTGTTCACATCCATTGTTCATATCCCAGAACAGCCCCTGAAACTTAACCCTTATCTCCTTTGTTTGAAACCCCAAACTATCGCTCTTTCGCAACTCTTCATTAATTGTAAACCAGCCCATCTTTAATCCTCAAAACCTCATCTATCTGTTCATGAGCTTTAATCCTATTTCACCACATATGTTCCTTCAATTCAAGACCCAAATCAACCTCAAAACCCAACCGCCGTAATACAGCCTTAACAATTCAACTAATTTTTCTCAAATGTGATTAGCCACCAATACTCTTCATCTCTGATTTCAGAGAACAGTATGGCATGAATTCATTCATACGTACATAGCCAGGAAGGAGAATGTTAATGACTTAAAAAAAGTCATATTTAAGCAACTTTTCTGGTCATCCGCTCACCGGGGAACGAGACTTCGTGTTTGTCCGGGGTTCTACAGATCTGATCTCGTGAATTAAGCACCAACTCTAACAAAGGGAAGGGTTTAGTGATCATTTTTTTATCGATGGGTCGAGGACAGATGAAAAGTTACAAAACTCGACATAGACGGGAACAGGTGAAGGTAAAATGGTATCAGACCTGATGGATACTCGTTTATTATTATATATATTTATAATTATTTCACAATTAAAAGTTTAACCTTGATTATATATCACCTCTTGTAGTCTAAATACACATTTTATTTATTTTTATTAAATTAAACGGGTGCAGGTTGCTCAATGGGTACTCGTACCCGATGGGGTTGGAGGTGTAGGAAGGATTTGTCTACCCAATGAGTGGGGGAGCGAGTATGAAAGATATTTTTTTTTTCACCTGTGCAGGTGTTGAGTGAAGGGTACTTGGTTCAAACTCGTTCCGTTGCCATTCCTAGTGGTATGTTACTATAGTTCACATACAAACTGACAAATTATTTTAACTTAAAATACTATGCAAGCTCAATAAAAGCTTGTATATTATCCCATTCATTAAAATAATTAAAAGACATTGCTTGACCATAAAAAATCGAAAATAGTTTTCTTACCATCGATGTTAAAAATTTCTTCGGTTTAATTGAAAGTACAACAAGAAATGCTTGAAATTTCATAAAGCTAAAAATGTGGAGACTTTTAAGTGTTAATTCTACTTTTATGGTTAGTTTGACTGGGGTATTAAGGTCGAATCGAATTAATTAATTCCACCTGATTAGTTTATTTTATATTTAATTAGAAGATTTATTATTTATGTGAGATTAGTATGAGATAAAATTAGTTTTGATCTTACAATTTGTGTCCTATTCGGGATAAAATTTATCCTACCTCTTTGGAACTATTTTTTTTTTATCTTGAATAATAATAATATATTTACTATAATTATTATAATAATAATGATAAAAATTATCGTAATGATGATAATAATATTGATCATTATAATAATAACAATAATAAAAATATTTATTATTATAATAAAAAATGATAGTATGATTATATCGATGATAATAATAATAATAAAAATGAAAATAGTAAAATTTTAGGGTGTGAAAAAATTTATGATTGTTAAAGATGATGAATAGAGTTAGATTATTTTGGTATTTAGATTTTTTTATCATATTTTAGTCCCAATCCAGTAATATCATAAAGACATGAACCAAACGTAGGATTAAAGTAATACATATTTAATCTACTTTTATCTTATACTATATTAATCTTAGTTATATCTCACTGTAATTCTATCCGTGAACCAAAATGATCTTTAATACTTTTTACTCTTTTTTTTTCATTCTATAATGTTTATATTGCATTCTTTTTAGTGATTTAAATTCTATTTAAGCATCTTTCCAAAAAAAAAAAAAAAAAACCATGGTCTAATCCTCCTGCAAAGTAATAAGGACAACACGTATAATTAAAATTATAGATTTCCTTTTTCCTAAAGCATATGTGCCTAATAACTACTAATTTTTTTAATTATTCTTAAGTAGTGATTTAAAAGGGCTTTTAATTTTTCTTTGTTTTACTTTGTTATAAAATGATTTATTTATTTTTTAGATTTATTTATTTCACTTCTTTTGCAATGTTATTTTTTATTTCATCATTGCTGCATTTTCTTGTCAAGATTTATAGTCATTGTGGTTCTATTTTTTTTTACTTTACATCGTTTAATATAACTGTTCTGACTCTAGTCTTAAGTTTTCATAATATACTTTACATCCTGAGCTATGTTGTTGTGATAGTCATTGTTGCATAATCGTCTAAGATTTATAGATTTTATTGCATATATGGTTGTGATAACCATTGTTGCTATATATTCCCCCTTTCTTATTTCTTCCTTGCAATGTTGTAGACACAGAGTCTATCTGATCAGGAAGACAGCAGGAAATTTTACTGATATTGAAGTATGAAAAAGAGTAGAAAACAGCTGAAAATAGTGAAGCTAAAAGCAAATTGTTATGTGATCTGTTGTTTTTCTCTTATAGGATTTAGTCTTTATCTTTATATTAGGATTCTGATTCATTTATTATCGAACATTTTATGAATGAATTCAAATTAAATTATCAATTTTCATACTTTATGATTGAGTGTCGAGTTATCCATGTGATTTGGTTCAGACTACTGTTTTATGTGATTTAGTTCAGTGTTCCGTGTACAGCATCAACGTGTTTATGAATAGCACTGCTTACATCCTGAGGAGTGCTCATTTGGGTACTGAATCCTTCTGGTAAGTTTCCTGTTAAATCTGCTTTTCCTTCTTATACTGCTATAATCTTCTGGAAAATTTTGTCACTAAGAAATAAATGTATATACCAGAATGAATCTATTATAATATAAATCGTTTAATATTAACTGTTCAGACTCTAGTCTTAAGTTTGCATAATTTACTTTACATCCTGAGCTATGCTGTTGTGATAGTCATTATTGCATAATCGTCTAAGATTTATAGATTTTATGGCATATATGGTTGTGATAACCATTGTTGCTATATATTCCCCCTTTCTAATTTCTTCCTTGCAATGTTGTAGACACAGAGTCTGTCTGATCAGTAAGACAGCAGGAAATTTTACTGATATTGAAGTATGAAAAAGAGGAGAAAACAACTGAAAATAGTGAAGCTAAAAGTTCATAGTAACACCAGACTGTGCTCTCTCATGAACACAGAACCTAAGCAAACATTATTTCTACTCTGTTATTAGTAAGTATTAAGATATCTTCATTGCTCGTCCGGTAAGTAGCTGTAGCAGAAACCAGAAAAAAAAGTTATAAGAAATTATCATGTAATTGAAGCTAAAGGACATGTGATTTGGAATCTTATAAATATGAGGAATAGCACTGCTTACCATGCATTCACTGATTTCTTCTTCCTCTGCGACTACAAGTCTTTTTTCTCTCCTTTCTATTCCATTTTCCTTTAACCATCCTCACTAGCCATTTAGGCCTCCCTGTTGAAAACACACTATACCCTGTAGATAATCCAATCACAATTCCACACCCATATCCCATTAATGCAAATTTCCAATTGATTCCGTTTTCAGAATCATCATCTTCTTGGGATACTTCTTTGACAATGGAAACCCACACAATCCCAAGTTTCCACTAAATGAATCATTTTCAAATGTATTGAACTGACTGCCTTGAGGTATAGATCCAACCAGCTGGTTCTGTGAAACGTTGAAAACTGAAAGAGATATAAGATTGGCTAAATGAATAGGAATCTCCCCCGTGAGCTTGTTCCAAGAGAGGTCTAACCATTGTTGCTCAAATGTCCTAGCGAAGCTGGGATGCGGCCTGTAAAGCTATTATGAGAAAAGTTGAGCCCACGAAGCGAACTAAGATTTCCGATAACTTCAGGAATCTCTCCTTCGAACCTGTTATTCGATAAATCAAAAGCTGTGAATATGGTCAGGATCTTCACCAGTTGAGTCTCCAATCCTTTCATTGTTACCATCACGGAATCTTGATAATATCCCCTCCCCATGTATTGCAGTACTGCAGATTTATCTTCATTCACCATCATCAAAGCCTTGAAGTTTTTGAGGTATTTAATTGGCAACAGACCAGTGAAGTTATTGTAAGCAAGGTCTATGATTCGCAGCTTACGAAAGGGAAATGTTGTATTGGAATCATTTATAAGACCGTGAAATCTGTTTGGTCGTAAGACAAGAACCTGCAGCTGGGATAGTCCTTCCAACCAATAGGAAACGTATCATCTATCGCATTGTTACCAAGATCAAGAACCTCTAGCATGTTACAGTTGAATAGAGATCGAGGTACTGGCCCTTCCAATCTATTTCCATTGAAATTAAGACTCCTCAAGTAATTACCCTTGGCAAATGTGTCAGGGATGGCACCCTGGAAGTTGTTCATCCTCAGATCCAAGACTGAAAGCCAAGGACTAAAGTTTACCAAACACTGGAAGAATACCACTCAAGCTGTTATTCGACAAATTAAGAACCTCAAGGGAGCTAATTTTGCAAATCAAAGAAGGGATCTCTCCAGAAAATTCTTTGTTTGAGACTGCAAAGTAGGTCATGGGAGGTGGTGGAACCAGAAGGTGTCCTTGAAACAAGTTGGAATGAAGGTCAAGATACTCTAAATTCTTCCATGGTAATTTCTGTATACTTGTTAGAAAGTTTTGAGAAAGGTTAAGATAAGACAATAAATCCTTGGTCACATCCCAAAACCCTAACCACCTAGTGGTTTGTTTAGCCAAAAAAACGTATGAAAAGAGAACTCCATGCGTTATTTTAAAACATTATTATAAACCATTGCTTTATATTTAAAACCATCATTGATCATTAGGGACATCCGATTCATTTTTTCTCCATGCATTACTTTTTAGCATATAAATCATTGCTTCATATTTAAATTAACTGTCAACATCTTGAAATCATAATAATCGAGTTGTATCCAAATCCATTAATACACATCCAATAATTTCATCCAGTTGAGAATGAATGATGCGACGGATAGCGTATAACGTTACACTCTTTAGTTGTAATGTTCAACAAAATTAATTACTTAAGATTTGGAAATTAATTTTTTATTATATTAGACAAATAAAATTCAATTACATAAAAAAAAATATATGGTACATATCAAAAAATGATTTTGAAGAAAATAAAATTAATAATTTACTCTATAAAAAAAGTTATTTAAAATTTAAAATCAGGCGTTAAAAAATTTCGTTAATTTTTAAATTTATTCTTTGAATATTAAATTTATGCGGATATTAGCAATGGATACTTCCAATCGGCTTCCTTATCTTTATCTCGTGAAAATGGAAAAGCAACCATCATGGGGTGCTGCATCAATATTAGAAAAACAGAAAAAGTGTCGTTTAGTAACGAACGGTCATCATCTACTCAGGCCCCACATGCACGATGCACCGTTCTTTTCAAACTAGCCGTGTGCGTGGGGCTTCAGATTTTGCGTATAAAAATGAACCATATGCCTATTATCTTTTTTTCCAAGTGTTGTAAGGTTAAGATTTGAGAAACTTTTTGGATATGTTGGTAAGAGAAACTAGCAAAATGAGATGTTCATTTCTTTTGCTTTATTTGGGTTTATAGTTTTACCAGCTCCGCCAATTCCGATCATTTCCTCTGCCTTCTCTCTTTCCCTTGTTTTAATAAAGAGTCATTAGCCCACTTAAATTAATACGATCTTACTCGAACAAGATCTGTTTTAGAGGCTCGTCCCTTTGTATCATTGAATTCTAAGGAAACAAGACCTCAAGTTTGGTGGATGAACGATACTATCCGTTTTCAAAAAATCTAATTTTAAATCAAATTTATTTAAATAATATATAAACAAAAAATAATCATCTAAAATATCTCACATCATAATCGAAAACTAAACCAAAAAGTCAAAATTACGTTAATAAAGCGACTGAAATTCAACTGTGGAGCATTGAATAATACAATCCATTGGATTTGAGCTCATCTAGTGGTGTCAAATTAATGGATGGAGAAGTGGGCCCAAAAACATGATGGTCACCAAACCATCACAAGTGCAGCCCATTTTCAACAATTTAATTATTATTCTTTTTTTTTTGCCATAACAATTTAATTTTTGCATTTTATCAAAGCTTAGTTTGAATCATCACTGAGCAAATAACTTATGCATGTTGAAGCCAAATCGATCCAACAGTAAACCAAGTTGGACTGATCAAAGTATAGAAGAAGGCGGCAAACAAGAAGGTGACCAAAGAGCACCAAGACTTGCAAGAAGAGAGGAAAGATAAACCAAATCGAGTTGTCAGCAAGTGCCAACTCAAGGAGGACTATAGGAAGGTACCTTTCTTCTTTTCATATCATGGCAGTTTTAAAAAGTTGGTTGCAACCAGTTATCATAAATCTCGGAATCTAACCGCGTAATACTTTATTTTAATAACGTATCTATTAAATTTTTATTTTTAATATAGTGGTGAAAGATATTAAAATCTTTGTAAAAAAATAAGCTTCGAAATAATTGAATTAGTTATCTCAAGTTTAAACGGATGAAAAATTATGTAATTATTTTTTTATATTTCAACATGTGATTTATGGTCAGTGGCAGGTTCAAGAGAGCAATCACTTGTAGCTTAATAATTTTTCTTTTTTTTGTTTCTTGGGTTTCGTTAAATCCTTTCAAAAGTTGTTTATTTTTTAAATTTGTTTAGTTTACGTGAGAGATATGAAGTTGTCAAATCTCGATACAGAGAGAAAGAAAGAAAGTTGGTCAAATCTCAATAAACTTTTAACGGTAATATTCAAAGGGAAAAAATTATTATTATAAAATTAAAATTTAATAACTAATAAGCCTACTTGATTTTTATTTTGTTTTTTTTTTTTTGCAATCAGAAAATGATCTTTCATTTATTCTTGGAACTTAAAAAAACTTAAAAATAAGATATAATAGTCTTAGCAAGTACATGAGGGGAAAATAAGTAGGTTAGGTTTCTCTTTTATCCTCATAATTTTATTTTTTTTTTACTTTAGGGATCTAATTATAATATAATTTTTTAAAACCTTTAAAATAATATATAATCTAAAAAAAATTTAAAAATTGAGGGGATATCATTGCTCACCCTCACCAAGATGAAATTAAACATGAATTAAGTTTTTAAGCAATTAAATTGCCAGAAGATATCAATCCAATAGCAATCTAAGCAAGCTTGACAGTCCTTCAAGTTCTAACTATGGACCGTCACTTAACAGTACCCACATTTTCCTCTTTCACCAACAATTTTTTTTTATTAATGGTGACACTGAAGAATTATGATTCATGTAGGCTTATAGACAAAATTCCTATTACAGTCTGCATGGCATAAAGAAGAGCACGGTTATACATGCTAACCAATTTTTGGGGTGTTAGGGACATCGGTAGCTCTAGTGTAATTGTAAGTGTTGAATTTAAGAGAGGAAGTGAGACAATACAAAAAGAAGAATTGTATTGAATGGTGTGATTTACTTACAAAGGGAGCTATCCTATTTATATAAGCTAATAGGAGAAGCAAAGCTATACACAACCAATGTGGAATTATCCTATTTATACAAGCTAATAGGAGAAGCAAAGCTATACACAACCAAATGTGGGACTAAGCCCATATAATACATTAACATCCCCCCTCAAACTCAAGGTGGTAAGTGGGAGGTGAACTTGAGTTTGGAAACCAGAGAGTGAAAGCGTCCGGGTGGATGAGCCTTAGTGAAAATGTCAGCTGTCTGATCGGCTGAACTGACGGATTGTAGACGAACCGTATTCTGGAGAATGTGATCACGGATGAAGTGGATATCATTCTCGATGTGTTTTGTACGCTCGTGGAAGACATCATTGTGAGCGATCTGAATAGCACTCCTGTTGTCACAGTGTAGGATAGTGGCAGCAGGAGAAGAGATACCCATGTCAGCGAGTAGCCATCGAAGCCAGAGAAGTTCTTGAGTTGCATCAGCCATGGCACGATATTCAGCTTCAGTACTGGAGCGAGCAACCACAGTTTGTTTCTTACTACGCCAGGAAATGAGAGAATTTCCCAAAAAAAAACAGTAACCAGTGGTTGAACGTCTGTCGGTGGGGTCTCCGGCCCAATCAGCATCAGAATAGGCTTGTAAAACGGGGGCAGACTGTGCTGAGAAATGAAGCCCATGAAATAAAGTACCCTTGACGTACCTAAGAATGCGAAGAACAGCCGAGTAATGGGTGGTCCGAGGAGCGGACAAGAATCGACTGACCTGATGAACGGCATAGGCAATGTCAGGGCGAGTGACAGTAAGATATACAAGACTTCCAACTAGTTGACGATATAGAGTGGCATCCTGAAGAGGTGAACCATCGAGTGGGGTAAGTCTGACATTCGGCTCGAGAGGAGTAGTGGCAGTGGTTGAGTCAGTGATCCCAGCCTTGGAAAGGAGGTCCGAGGCATATTTGGCTTGAGAGAGAAAAAATCCATCAGAATTAGATGAGACTTCAAGGCCAAGAAAATAGGTGAGCACGCCAAGATCTTTCATCTCGAATTGGCCACTGAGAAACTTTTTGAGTTCAGAAATACCATGTAGATCATCTCCAGTAATAACCATATCATCCACGTATAGTAAAAGAATGATAATACCGTTGGTAGTATGGCGGATAAACAGAGCTGAATCATGAGCACTCGGTGTGAACCCAAACTGATGAATGGTAGTGCTGAATTTGGCAAACCAGGCACGTGGAGCTTTTTTCAAACCATATAGGGCACGACGAAGGCGACAAACTTTGTTTCGAGAGGCATCCAAGCCGAGAGGTGTATGCATATAGACTTCCTAAAAAAGATCCCCATTGAGAAATGCATTTTTGACATCCATTTGAAATAGAGTCCAACTTCGAATGGCGGCGACAGCAAGGAGTGTACGGACAGATGTGAGCCTCGCCACTGGAGCAAATGTCTCTTCATAGTCAATGCCATATTCCTGAGCAAATCCCTTAGCAACAAGTCGGGCTTTATATCGTTCAATAGAGCCATCAGAAAGTGTCTTGATCTTAAACACCCATTTGCACCCAATAGGAGTTTTTCCAGGGGGCAGATCAACAATATCCCATGTATGAGTTTTAGCTAGGGCCTGAAGTTCTTCATCCATTGCTTTCTGCCAAAGTGGATTAGTACTAGCCTCCTTATAGGATTGAGGCTCATGCAGATGAAGTATAGTGGAAAAACAATGATAATCACAATGGTAATCAGCAAGATGAGAAGGGGGATGAGTTACCCTGGTAGATCTGCGGGGGTGATCTGGAGGATGGCTCTCAGAGGGAGTTGGTGCAGACTCATCAAACATAGGAATATCCTCGGGCACGACCGATTGAGTCGGAGAGGTGAGGTCAGTTGAGGGTTCTGGAGCTGGAGCTGGGTCCGGAACGGAAGGGGTGATATCGGCTGGTGATTCGGAGGTGGACTCAACAGTACCTGAAACTGGATTCTCAGGAAATAACTCAATAGATGGATCAGTAAAGAATCTGGAGTTAGTGATGGTTGACATGTCAAATGACTGTAACGAAGAGAACATTTGATGTTCCCAAAAAATGACATGACGAGAGATACGAAGAGTTTTAGAAATAGGATCCCAGCACCGATACCCCTTATGTTCAATACCATATCCAATGAAACAACACAGATGAGCCCTTGGTTGTAATTTGTTGTGTTCATGTGGTTTGAGAAGAACAAAACAAGCGCAACCAAAGACTCTGAGGTTAGAGTAATCAGGAGATTTACTGAAAAGACGCTCGAATGGAGACTGATTTTGGATTGTAGCGGAAGAGACACAATTGATTGTGTACACTGCGGTTAAGGCAGCATCACCCCAGAAACGTTCAGGACATGATGACGAAATGAGTAGAGCACGAACAGTGTCAAGAATATGTCTATGTTTGCGTTCGGCTCGTCCATTTTGTTGGGAGGTTCCAGGGCACAAGCGATGGGGAAGCGTGCCATTTTTGTGAAGTAGGTTTAGAAAAACACGGTATTTATATTCCATTGCATTATCTGAACGAAAAATTTTGATATTCCGAGAGAATTGAGTTTGAACCATAGAAGAAAAATCAGAATATATTTGAAAGAGTTCAGATCTGCTTTTCATAAGAAACAACCAAGTATAACGAGAATAGTCATCCATAAATATAATAAAATAACGAGCACCACCCATGGATGTATGAGGAGAAGGCCCCCAAACGTCAGAATGTACTAAATCAAAAGGTGCAAGGGAAACAGACTGACTCTCATTAAAAGGTAAAGCTGATTGTTTTGCAAGTTGACAATGAATACAATGAAAAGACTCATGCTGAAGTGATCCTAACTGACCACTAGAAATAAGAGAACGTAGAGGGCTGGATGAAGTGTGACCTAACCGAGAGTGCCACAATTCCACAGGAGAGAGTGCTGGGATGGATGCGGCTGATTGGTTTGGTGATGGCGATGATGGGACTTGGAGGTGAGTAAGCTCAAAGAGGCGTCCAACTTTACGGCCGGTTCCAAGGAGTTTTCCTGTCTGAGGGTCCTGCACACAACAACCAGTAGAAGAAAAATGCAAATCAAGTCCAAGATCACATAGTTGTCCAACAGATATAAGGTTAAGCGTAAGATTAGGAACCAAATATGTGTCAGGGAGAGACAGATGAGAACTGTCAACATGTCCAGTGTGGCTGACCAACATATTTGATCCATTGGCAGTGTGAATAGTAGGTGCATGCTCATCATGAGTTTTAAAGGAAAATATGGAGGCATCAGAAGTCATATGATTGCAACAAGCAGAATCAAAATACCATCTGGATGTACCTGGTATAGCTGACATGGCTATATTATTACCAGTTTTAGTTAGAGCCTCGGTAAGAATGGTGCATAAACCACTCCAATCAGGTGAAGAGCTGGATGAAGTTGGTGTAGCATCAGTGGCTACAGCAGCAGTATTCTTTGACTTGGAATAGAACCGATTGTATGAGCCTCGTGAGCGATATTGGTTCCCATTTGACTAATTTCCAGAAGGAAGTTTAGGGCAGTCTGTAAGATAGTGACCCGGTTCTCTGCAGACTTTACATAGGCGAGAAGGACATTTGAGCAATTCATGCCCTTGTGAATGACAATACTTGCAATATAAGGGCTTATGGTATGAGTTTGTTTTGGTAGCTTGTGTGGCAAGAGCAACGGGTACTGCAAGGGCAACATCTGTATGAGATCCCTGTAATGTGGCGAGACGTGTTTCCTCACTGAGTAGATCAGAAAGAACGTCGTTTAAGGGAGGTATTGCGCCTCGGTGTAGGATTGAAGCTCTTACAGGTTCAAATTCCTCTCTCAAGCCCATCAGGAATTGCATAATGCGTGTCTCAATTCGGTACTTTCCATGAACATCGGCGTCTTTTGTGCATTCCCAAGTTGGCTCAGTGAGAGCTAACTGGTTCCACACGGCAGTCATCTGAGATAGAAAGCTGTTGATAGTTTGTCCAGGTTCTTGGCGCATGCTATGAAGGATGGAAAGAAGACGATACCGATTTGAGATGTCTGCCCTGGTGTAGCGGTGTTAGAGAAGATCCCAAGCTTCTTTAGCTGTATGGAGTGTACCAAATTGAAGTTTGATTTCTGCGATAATAGTGGCACGAAACCATGTGAGAATCTGGTGATTTTTACTATCCCAGTCCTCTAGACGGTCAACATATTTGTCAGCATCTTCATCGTCTTTCTTCTTGGGTTCAGTGATATCTCCAGTCACGTAACGCCACAATTTATGTCCACGGAGGAAACCAGACATTTCTTGAGCCCACACAACATAATTAGATTCATCCAGAATAGTAGTAATAACCCGGGGTAAGTATGATTCAGCCATAGGCACAAAGAGGAAGGTGAACCTCCAAGAAACCGGTGATGTGGCGATCAACTGATGATGTGGTGGTCAACGAGTGACGTGGCACTGACGTGTCAGTGAGGTGGCGTTGATGTAGCTTTTAGGGCTGACGTGACAGCAGCGTTTCTGAAACAGGAGCGGTAGCAGATGTGATGTCAACAGGTGATGTGGCACTGACGTGGCAGTGAGGTGGCGTTGATGTGGCCTTTAGGGCTGACGTGGCAGCAGCGTTTCTGAAACAAGAGCGGCAGCGGAGATGATGTCGATGAGACTCCGACTATAGTGATGATCAGACAGGTATGAAAATGATATACTAAAAGTTTTTCTGATGTGAAGGATCCACTAATAGTGGCAATCACAGAGCATACTCAACTCTTAATATACCGAGAATTTCTGATGTGAAGGATCCACTAATAGTGGCAATCACAGAGCATACTCAACTCTTAAAATACCGAGAACCATTATGGCTCTGATACCATGTTGAATTTAAGAGAGGAAGTGAGACAATACAAAAAGAAGAATTGTATTGAATGGTGTGATTTACTTACAAAGGGAGCTATCCTATTTATATAAGCTAATAGGAGAAGCAAAGCTATACACAACCAATGTGGGATTATCCTATTTATACAAGCTAATAAGAGAAGCAAAGCTATACACAACCAAATGTGGGACTAAGCCCATATAATACATTAACAGTAAGGAAGCTTTCGTTGATAATTTGTATAATTTACTATTCACAGTTAATAAAATCATTGTAACGAAAAGGGTGCAAATAATTTTATTAGTAATCTTCAAGAAACTTTCACCAGTAATTTTGTGTTTGTTTTGAGTATTTCAATTTGATGTAACAATAAAATTATCCAAAAAAGAAATAATGTTTCTTGAAAAATGATCGAGTATTTTTTTGTCGATTTAAACTTTTAAAATAATTAATAATTCATCGGCTTAAACACCTTTCCAATGAATAGAGTAGGCCACGTGTTAGACATAATCACAAGCATGAGGCCATGCATCACATGTATCGGTGGAGATTTGCTCCACTGCATTATTCTCCTATCAATAAAATAAAATATTTAATTTTTCAAAGTCTTATAATTTCTTTATCAACTTTGATCCCCATGCCTTTTTCTTAAATCAGTAATTGGAAAGTGATGCTGCATATGTCATGGGTTGCAAGCTGAAGTTGCTAACCGTGCGGCCTTAGGCTCGGAAATACTTCCTTGGAATGCCTAAGTCAGCCTTCCTCTTGGTTACTCAAGAGAACCGCCCTCGAAGTTAGACCCGCTCAAAGAAAATAAGCACACAAGAGAGAAGATGAGGCAAAGCTAGAGAGCTTGCTATTGCTTATATAAGTGAATGAGTGAATTTCAAGTGAGGGGGAAGCCCCCTTATATAGGGAGAGCTCCTTTACATCCATGGCTATCATCTTGCCATGTGTCATAATCCTATGCAATTCTAAGTGTAGTACAATAGTACAAGGTACTACTATGTAATGCATGTGCATTAGAACGTTGTACAGTACTACCATGTAGTGCATGTGCAATATACGGCTGTACATTATAATCAAAGGGGCACTAGGAAACCCTCGAACATGCGGTTCTTACGCAGGTCGTGACATTCTCCCCCGCTCAATCTTGCAATGTCCTCGTCGCACTCTCGGCCTGAAACTGGTCGATCCTCGTCCGGAATTGCTATAAGGCCTCGGCTGGTTCCCAACTAGTCTCATTGTCGGGTTGTCCCTTTCATCGTATCAAGTATTCATGCCTCGGCTGATAGTACTTCCGTCTCAAGACTCGGTCAGCAAGTATGCTCTCAATGTCTCTGTCATATGAGGCCCTAACTCCCATAGGGGCTTGTTATGACTCACCTCGATCCGGATCATCTTGGTCTTCATGGAATGGTTTCAACATACTCACATGGAAGACTGGGTGCACCTTGAGCTTGGATGGTAGCTCAAGTTTGTAGGCCACATTGCCTACTCTCCGAAGAACTCTGAAAGGCCCTTCATATCTGCGCACTGATGCTTTGTGGAGCCCCTTGGTGTGAAGTCCAAATGTAGCTTCACAAGCACATAATCTCCCACTTGGTACTGTACATCCCGTCTCTTACGATCAGGCCACTTCTTGGAACGCTTGGCTACCTTGTGTAGGCAAACTCAAGCCAAGTCGGTTTGCTCTTGCCATGCCTTGGCAAACTTATAAGCTGCTGGAGTTAACCCCGTGTAACCCACAGCAATAGTACTCGGAGTGTGAGGCTGCCGTCCCAACACAATCTCGAAGGCACTTTGGTTGGTGGCCTCACTCCTTTGCAAATTATAGGAAAACTGAGCCACATCTAGTAACTTTGGCCAATCTAGTTGCGAGTCACTCACATAGTGTCGGAGATATGTCTCCAACAAAGCATTCACCCGCTCAGTCTGTCCATCGGTTTGGGGGTGCATACTAGTGGAGAAGTTTAGATCCGATCCGAGCAATTTGAACAGTTCTGTCCAAAATCGTCTCGTGAACCGTCCCTCCCGATCACTAACAATGGACTGTGGTACACCCCAGTACTTCACCACATACTTGAGAAACAACCGAACTACCTCCTCTGCTGGACATTCTTTGGTAGCCGGAATGAAAGTCCCATACTTGGAAAACCGATCCACGACAACCATTATGCTCCCAAATCCATCACTCTTGGGTAGCCTCACAATGAAATCCATGGAGAGACTCTCCCATGGCTTCTCCGAAATTGGAAATGGCTCCAAGAGACCCCCAAGTGGCTTCCGCTCTACCTTGTCTTGTTGACACACAAAACAAGTCTTCACATAGGCCTCAATGTCATCTTGCAAGTGTGGCCAGTAGTAGCGTTCCTCCACAAGTGCTAGGGTGCGGTGCACACCCAGGTGACCAGCCCATTTTGAATCGTGGCACTCTTGCATCACCTCTTTCCGTAACTTCTCATGAAGCGGCACATATAACTGATTCCCCTTGGTATAGAGCAAGTCTCCCTCTAGCCAGAACCTCCTAGTCTTCCCCTTTGTGGCACACTCCATCAAAGACTTGGCAGTCGGGTCATGGGACAATCCCTCCTTAATGCGATCCACCAAGGACCCTTATGGTCGGCTAATGGCAGCAAGCTCTACCTTTCGGCTTAGTGCATTTGCTACTGTGTTGGTCTTTCCTGGCTTGTACTCCAACACAAAATCAAACTCGGCAAGGAAATCTTGCCATCGAGCTTGCTTGGGAGAAAGCTTCTTCTGAGTCTGAAAGTTGCTTGTGGCCACATTTTCGGTATTCACAACAAACTTAGACCCCAAAAGATAGTGCCTTCACGTGCGCAAGCAATGAACCACGGTCTTCATCTCTTTCTCTTGAACCGTGTACCATCGCTCGGTCTCGTTGAGCTTTCGATTCTCAAAAGCAATCGGATGACCATCTTGCATCAGGACCCCTCCAATGGCAAAGTCGGATGCATCCGTGTGGACCTCATAAGGCCTGGTATGATTTGGTAGGACAAAGACTAGCTCTTCTATGATTGTCCGTTTCAGCTGCTAGGGGCACACTGAACTCCATTCCCACACTCTCCCCTTCTTGAGCATATCTGTTAAGGGTGTGGTGATGGTTAAGTAGCCTCTGATGAAACACCGATAATAGTTCGCCAACCCAATGAACGATCTCAACTCGGTAACCTTGGTTGGTGGCCTCCAATCAACGATGGCCTGGATCTTGCCCTCTTCCATCCGAACTTTTCCTTCACCTACTATGTGGCCAAGGAATGGTACCTCATGTTGGTCAAATGAGCACTTCTCTTTCTTCACATAGAGCTCGTTCTCTCTCAGAACTTGGAATACCTGTCTCAAGTGCCTCTCATGCTCCTCTAGAGATCGAATATAGATAACAATATCATCAAGGTAAACAACTATAAAGCGATCTAGAAAGGGTTGGAATACCTTGTTCATTAGGGTGCAGAAAGTTGCTGGAGCATTAGTGAGTCCGAAAGGCATCACAAGAAACTCGTAAGAACTATAACGAGTGACACACGCTGTCTTTGGCTCATCCTCCTTGGCTATCCGGACTTAGTAGTACCCCGATCTCAAATCTAGCTTGGTGAACCATCTGGCATCCCCAAGTTGATCAAACAAGTCTGCAATGAGTGGGATGGGGTACTTGTTCTTCACCGTGAGCTTGTTGAGGGCTCTATAATCGATGCACATCCTCATCGATCCATCATGCTTCTGTTGGAACAAAACTGGTGCACCGTAGGGTGCCTTAGACGGTCGCACAAACCTCGCATCAACCAACTCCTTAAGTTGTCTCCTCAATTCCTCAAGCTCAAGAGGCGACATTCGGTGTGGAGCATTGGTTGGTGGTTGGGCAGTAGATACCAACTCAATCTTGTGATCCACCTCTCTCTTAGGTGGGAGTTTCTAGGGCAACTCCGGGGGCATCACATCCATAAATGACTCTAGCAGCTCAAGTACCTCTAGAGGAGTCTCTTCCTTGGACTCTGGGACCTCCTCCAATTTCAAGGTGGCCAAGTAGGTGACTTCATCCCTTCTCACCCCCTTGGCTAGTTGGATTGCATATAGAAATCGGCTACCTTGGCCAGAGTCTCGTCTTACCGGTATGAGACATTGGCATCGAGAATCAAGGATGCATAAACAATTGGCATATGGAACTAGTAAGGCATTAATTCGATCAAGAAAATTTAGCCCGATTACGAAGTCGTAATCGTCAAGTGGGATTACCTCAAGGGTTTCCTTGCCTTTCCAGTCTCCAAGTTGTAGCTCCACCCCTTGTGCTACACCCATTGTCGGGACTTCCTTGGAGTTGATCGTCTTTATCCATCCGTTTCCTTTCTCCACCTTGAGATGTAATCTCTTGGACATTTCCTCAAACACAAAGAGATCGGAAGCTCTGGTGTCTACAAGAGCACTAACTCTGGTGCCAGCCACCACGATGTCTGTAAACATAAGCCCTTTCTGCTTGCCAAACCTTTTAGCTTTGATCGAGTTGAGCAAGATAGAACCAAGCTTGAGGGTGTCTCTCTCTGTTTCCCCCTCTTCTCTGGCGATGGCAGCGATCTTGGTTCGTTTTGGGCAATCTCGTACCCGATGAAGACCTTCACACAAGAAACATGCTAATGGATCATTCTTCTTATCCCCTTCTTTGGCATACTTCCACTTGTGAACGGGTGGTTTCCCCGGACCACCCTTCTGATGCCTGTCTCTGTCTCCCCCACCTTTGCCCTTGTTCTTAGAGGAGTCGAATCTCTCTTGTTTGAACTCCACCAAAGATTCCGCCACGGACATGGCTCGGTTGAGGTCTTGGACATCCCTCCTTTACAACTCTTGCTTGGCCCATGGTTTGAGGCCATCCATGAAGGAGAAGAGAGCCTCCCTCTCTCCAAGATCAGAAATCTGGAGCATGAGTTCTGAAAACTCTCGCACATACTGCTTCCCCACGTTGGGTGAGCCTTCGCAGTTTGGCTCATGTCTTATATTCCGCATACTCGGGATAGAACTGTTGTCAGAATTCTCTCTGGAATTCTTCCCACATAGTAATGGCAGCACCCGCATACCTACGTCGCCACCATAATAGAGCAATATCGACAAGATACATAGAGGTAGTATTTACCTTGGTCATGTCGTCGATGATGTTCATCCCTCAAAAATATTGCTCCATGCCCCAAAGAAAGTTGTCCACATCCTTCGCCGCTCGGATGCCTTTGAACTCCTTTGGCTTCGGCACATCCACCCTATGACTGGGTGTCATAGCAAGCATTCCACCTCCGATGGCTGCTTTGCAAGCTAAGAGCTCCTGCTTGAGCTCTTCCATCTCTTCCCGCATGGACACAACCACGGCCTCCAAGGTGTTGTTCTTCTGCGTGAGCATGTCTACGGTCACGTTGAGGACACCTTGCATCGCTCCTTGGAGATCCTCCCTCATGGAGGTTATCTCCTCGATGCTACCGTCGGTATCCTCGAACCTCTCCCGCATTTCCCCCACGGCTAACTCCACCTTAGCTAGGCGAGCATCCATGCTTGACAGCATATCTTTTGAGCTAGCCTTCTTGGCTACCCTCCCTCTGGTCTCAGGAACATCATGAGCTTGGTTGCTAGCATCGAAAATAGTTGCCATCTCGTTGAACCTTGGCTCTAATACCACCTGTCACGGGTTGCAAGCTGAAGTTGCTAACTGTGCGGCCTTAAGCTCGGAAATACTTCATTGGAATGCCTAAGTCAGCTTTCCTCTTGCCTACTCAAGAGAACCGCCCTCGAAGTTAGACCCACTCAAAGAAAATAAGCACACAAGAGAGAAGATGAGGCAAAGCTAGAGAGCCTGCTATTGCTTGTATAAGTGAATGAGTGAATTACAAGTGAGGTGGAAGCCTCTTTATTTAGGAAGAGCTCCCTTACATCCATGGCTATCATCTTGCCATGTGTCACAATCCTATGCAATTCTATGTATAGTACAAGTGTACTACAAGTGTAGTACAATAGTACAAGGTACTACTATATAATGCATGTGCATTAGAATGTTGTACAGTACTACCATGTAGTGCATGTGCAATATAAGGTTGTACATTATAATCATAGGGGCACTAGGAAACCCTCAAACACGCGGTTCTTACGCGGGTCGTGACACATGCACATGCTTCTGACTTGTGCAAAAGAACTTATCTTACTATTTAGCATATGCTCTATGTTCCTCTTTTTGGAATCAATTTTTTTTTTAATTTAATAGCTTGGTCATAGGGTTTTCACATAATAAAATTCGTGACTTTTGGTTCAATTCTATAATAACTTCATGAACTTTCAATTGTGCGTAATTGCTCATGGTATAATATGCAAATCCTAAATATCTCTTTTTCACTACTGGCACATGTGAATTTTGAATCTTGCACTTGTGGAACGTGATGCACAAATGGTAAAATAGTACTCCAAATTTGAACGGGTATATGAGTGTAAAACGGTCATCTCTACCATTAAATCACTCTCTTCGAGTTACTTTACCTTCATCTTCTTCGAGCTTCTTCATACCATTTCACTAACTTGTCGGAAGAAGGTGTACCTGCAAAGATTTTGACCACCAAATTCACATGATCTTAAAGAAACGAATGTGGAAAATGATTAGCAATGATGATATTTGGGCAAATTTATCAAGAGGGAAAGATTTTCTGGTTGAATGACAGAGAGGTAGAGAAATGTTTGAATGAAAAAAGAGAAAACGATATCAGCGTTGTAATATATAAATGATGGCATTTACGTCTTTTACTAATTCACACTCAATTTGTGAATCACGTGCTCAAGTCACACGTGCCAAACGCGTGCAAGATTTCAAAATTCACAGTGGCAAGAGCAGGAGAGAACTTTTTGAGATTTGTATATTATACAATGAAGTATTATGCACAATTGAAAGTTCAAGAAGCTGTTGTAGAATTAACCCAAAAGCCAAAGATTTTTTTATATAAGAACCCTTCTTTATGTAGTGGGGTCCTATAAAGTCACGCGACTGGGTTTGATCTTAAGTTTATAGAACAACCTCGAAAGACTTTATCACCTAAACTAATCGACACCTTCTTACTAGTTAACTTCATGGATGCTTTCTGGCATTTTTGAAATATGTAATATTGCACAAGCCAAATGCAACTAATTTATGGATTCTTTCTGTTACTCTGATTTGGAAAACCAAATGGATATATTATAGAGTACAATTCCTTTTAAGTTGAAATTCTGTCAATGAAGTGATGAGTCACTTTACTGAAAAAATAACATACTTTTAAAAAGAACATTCTTTTTCCTTTTGAAATTTGACTTTACAAAGCATCTTGCATTGCCACTACTGAAACTTTCTTTATAATCAATGCTATAGATATAACTAAGACAGATACTTGGAGAAATGGAGAATAAAAATGATGTACTTTACAAAGCATCCGATGCTAAATTGGACTCACATTTCTTTTGACATGAGTTTCAAAAAATGAATTTATGTTGTTAATCAATCTCCCCATTTTGCAGCTCTTGAAATTTACTGTATGGTATGCAATATACTAACTAAAAGCTTTAGATTTTATGAATCATATCGTCATTTTATGGAAAACTGTAGTAGTTTATCAAATCACTAACATGGAGGGAAACAGGGAACCTGATTTGAGGGAGAATCTATAAAGAGTGAAGACCCTCCTCCCTTTATATACCAACATAGTTTTCAAAATGGCAACAAGTCATGAGTTTCAGGAGTTAAGCTGCAACATGGGAGACAGACTCTCTACTGATAAAGAAGTACAAATGTCAACTTCTACCTGCAAACGAGGCGGCTGGATTACCTTTCCCTTCATTGCTGGTATCTCTCTCATTTTCTCTGTCTATCTCATGTTTCACACTTGTTTTATCTGATAAATGTGTTTCTTTTTTATTTATTTTTGAATTAAAACCAGGGACACTGATGGGGTTGACACTTGCTGTGGGAGGATGGGCAACAAACTTGGTAGTTTATCTGATAGAAAAATTTCATGTGAAGAGCATAGATGCTACTCAGATTTTTAACACGTCGAATGCCTCCACCAGTCTAGTTCCTGTCGTGGTAGCAATTATTACAGACTCCCTTTTAGGATGCTATTCTGTCATCTGGATTTCTTCTCTTGTCTCTGTGCTGGTAATGGCCTCTTCACTTACTTCGAAACCAACTAAAAACCATAGGGGAAAATAGTTTCTAGAAAGAATCATAAGTTGAAAAATAGACTCTAAAAGGCTAAATTTATCAGCTCCACAACTGTTTTACCAAAAACTGTTTTCCCTTTTTGGCCCTCAATGGTTGAAACTGCAACTAGGCCAAACGATAGCTAAGTGCTCATTGACAGCAAAAGATGATCACACTGCTTATTTTTCAAATAGAAAGTAGTATTCTACTCTTTAACTTTTCTGTTTAAGATGCATCTCCGACACTTGTTTCACTGGTTGCTCTGTTCTTTTTTGTCCACATAAAAAATATTTCAGTTAGATTTCAAATCTTCTATTTATTTTCATTCTCTTTATGCAATTTCATTAAGTAAGAAAAAGAAAAGGTAACTAAGAACTAGAAAATTTGCATTATTCATTCAAAATGTATCCAATATGATGTAAAAGTCAATACTGGTTCAAGTATCTTCCATTTTTTTCAACTTAATCCACCTGAGATATCCTTCCTGAGTAAATAACAATCACCATCTTCATGACTTGTAGGGCATTACCCTTTTAACCTTAACCACTATGCTTAAATCCTTGAGGCCTCAACCTTGTGAAAATGGATCAATCTTCTGCAGAACTGCATCAAAATTTCAATTCGCGGTCCTATACTCTGGCATAGCTCTAGCATCAATAGGACTTGCAGGCACACGCTATACCATTGCAGCTATGGGAGCAAACCAGTTCGATAGTGTAAAGGATCAAGCAACTTTCTTCAACTGGTTTGCTGTCATCGTGTACAGCTCTACGGTAGTAGGTGGCACAGTTCTTGTTTATATCGAGGAAAATGTGAGTTGGGCACTGGGGTTCTGCCTGTGTATAGTGGTTAACATTATCGGTTTAGCCATATTCTTGCTTGGAAGTCGTTATTATCAACATTTTAAGCCACAAGGGAGTCCATTTAAGAGCATAGCTCGTGTTCTCGTTGCAGCCATTCGCAAGCGGAAGGTTCCAATTTCATCCAGAAGTGAAGTCTACTACCATGAGAAAAATGGAGAAGTGGAGTTAGTGGCTTCCGTGCCTACTAAAAGCTTCAGGTATGATTTTTTACCTTCCCAATTTATCAAGTACAGAGAGTGATGTTACCAATTTGTTTGATGTGGTGATTGACAATCATGTGTGTTAACTATGTCTTTAATGTTTTAGGCCCAAACCCATTAGCAAAGGGGCCTTATAATAAGGTTTTGTTACTTTTTCTATTCAGTTAGTAGAACCGAGTTGGCTACATTGAGAATTGAGAATTAAGGTTTGAGAGTTTTCTCTCAAAAAAATTTGTAATCCATTCTGATTATTGTGAACACTTTCTTATCGTAATTGGTGGACATAATAGTTTTATCCCCAACCATATAAATTCTATTATCTTTATTTTCTTACTGTTTTTCTTAACAATGTGCCAAGCAATAATGCAGGTTCTTGAACCGTGCTGCACTGGAAACTGAAGGAGACACTAAACCAGACGGCTCAATTACAAAGCAGTGGAGGTTGTGTTCAGTGCAACAAGTTGAAGACATAAAGACCTTATTGAGGATTGTTCCGGTCTTGTCAAGTGCTATTTTGTTATGCACTTCAGTACCAGTCCTAGGTACCTTGACGGTCCTGCAAGCTCTAACTGTGGATCGACGCCTTGGATTACATTTCATAGTCCCAGCAGGCTCCATGTTGGTAGTCATACTAACATCTACTGCTATCACTCTGACTTTCATTGATAGGTTCTTTTATCCAATCTGGCAGAAGATTACTCATAAATCACCAACGCCCCTCCAACGGATAGCACTAGGCCATATTTTCAACATGACAGGATTTTCTGTTGCAGCCCTGGTTGAGTCAAGACGACTCAAATTGGCTCGAACCCATCATCTTCTGCACCATCCTGGTTCCACTGATCATGTTCCAATGCTGGTCTTCTGGCTGGTGCCACAACTGCTTGTAGTTGGCATTGGAGAAGCATTCCATTATCCAGGACAAGTCACATTGTACTATCAAGAATTCCCAAAAGCCCTTAGAAGCACATCAACTGCAATGATTTCAATGGTTGTGGGATTTGCTTACTTTTTGAGCACTGCCGTGATTGATCTGATTCAGAGGATAACCTTATGGTTACCCGACAACATAAATAACGGAAGGCTAGACAATGTCTATTGGTTGTTTGCTGTCATGGAAATGCTAAACTTTGGTTATTTTCAAATTTGTGCGATGTTTTACAAGTATCGTAATGTGGAAAAGGCGAATGACAGTTCTGTGTCCAGTAAGTAGCAGAATCTAAAGGAAATGCTAAGTGATGAGACGTCAATGGCGATGAAAAGGAGAGGCTTAAATGTTATTATGATCACTTCATACTGAACTTATGTGTATTAATTAAGTTTTAATTTGATATACAACTTGGTAATTCAAATTTCTTTTCAATGTCTTAAAACTTCAAGATTTGATCTCAGTTTTGTCTTGAGCAGTAAATGATGGAAGTTGGAGAAGTGATTAGCTTTCTCTGCAAATACTTGTGATTAGCCCTTTCGTGGCCGTAAGCTAAACTCAGCAATTGCATTTTTTTTATGTCTTAGTTTGGGTTATGGTTTACATTTCCGTTTGGAATCAAATAAAAATGAAATCAAATGAATTAAAAAAAATCGTTTATAAATGAATTAAAATCTATTTTTATGTTTGGTATTTTTATATTAAATTATAGAATTAAACTGAAATCTCATTTTAGAATAAACAAAGAATTTAAAGGAGGAAGTGAGAGGGAGGGAAACATTATACAATTTTTCACTTCTCAATAAGCAAAGGAAGGGTTAATACATTCTGATTCATAGGAAACAAAAACTAACTCCCCCTTTGTTTTCTTAGGCACCAAATAATGAAGAAAAGCTATCATTCAACGAAACAGACCTTACAGCAATGTTCTCTTAAAACTAACATTAGAGAAACGCCAATTACAGTCTAAATTCAAGATAGTGAAATCAAGAAAAGGGTCGGGTTTTCAGCTTAATTCTTAAAATTGAAGCTCAAAACGCAATTCAAAGAACCCTTCTAGACATATTTAAACTAACGAAACTAAATCATAAGCTAAGATATAATAATCCTTCCAAGTTCCATCTATAGAGAGCAAAGTCATAAACAATGAGCAGAACCCAAAGGCTAACCGACCCAAACCATCAATGTTTGCATCACCAATTAACTGAAAAAACCACAAGTACGGCAACTAAATATTTATTAATTCAAATTGGGTTGGGTCGTGAAAGAAATAAATTGGCAAGAGACGGGCTTGGCCTCGAAGCACCCGTATGGAAGCTTCTTCCCAGATAGAAAATTGATAGCGATGGTAGCCTGAAGCGAGTGATGATGCTTGTTTTGCCCACAGACGGATCCACCAAAAACACCAACTTGTACTTTGCGAGACCAGAAGCCGAAGACATAACTCATATCTATCCAATTAACGGTTACACATCGGATCGAAAATTGAAATTATCCAAGGTCGGGATCTTGCCGGAAGCAGTAGACGATGTCGCCGAAGAGATCGCCGGTGGGTTGGGGATCTCGTAGCCTCATCTTTTGGGTTTAAGGAAAAAAAAAGGTCCAAGTTCTTTTTTTTATTATTATTATCAATCATCATTTTAAGTAATGGGTTGAAATTGTTAAGATCTATGTTGGTTTTCTGTTGCTTTCCGAATCCATTAATTATTAGTATTTCTATTTTTATTAATATGTGTTTTAATTATTAGTATTTCAAATCTTTTAGGAATAATATTTCTAATCCTTTTCGGAATAGTATTTGCAATATCACTACTATATATTCACTTGTAAGGTTAATACATTAGCAGCAAATTGAAGATTTGGCTTCTGAAAGTCACTTGAAATACTAAACGTTATTGCTGAAGCTTTCTCTGATCAATGGATACATCGATGAAGGTAGATTTACCATCAAGACGTGGGCCAGAATTCAAATTGATGCACACTGTTTAAATCCACTTGAATACAACATCATATGTTTCTTTCTACATTTCTGATTCTCTTCGTTTTTTACCATTTTCATATACCAATCGTTATATTTCTCATGTCCTCTCAAGTCTAAATCCCCACTTTTCAACCAAAATCTCTAATTTAGTGCTTGAAGATTTGGCTTCTATGGGTTGGGATGGATTCTGCATAGATGTTTATGTAGAACTTGAATATTTGACTAATAGGTCAATGATGGAAATAAACTCTGATGGTAGTAGTCGTTCTAAAGAGATCTTTATTCGATGGGACCCTCCTCCCCATGGTTGGGTAAAATTAAACACGGATGGGTCATCTTTGGGTAATCCAGGATTGGCTGTAGCAGGAGGAGTCATCAGGAATAATGATGGGGAATGGATCATGGGGTTCCATTCCCATTTGGGCACTGCAAACAGCATGGAAGCTGAATTATTGGCTCCCAAAACGGGACTCGAGCTTCTGATTAATTCGGGCTTCTCAAAGGTTGTGGTAGAAATTGATGCTAAAACGATTGTCGACCAATTACTTGAAAAGACATCATGCCTGGGGGAATCTTACCATACACTCTTAGCTGAATGCAAGTCATTGTTGTACATGCTGGCGGAAGCGAAAATGCAACATTGCTTCCGTGAAGCAAATTTTGTGGCAGATTGTCTTGCAAAAGAAGGAGCTAAATGCTCTAGTGATTTTGTTATGCATGATAAGCCACCGAACTTTGGACAGCATATGATGCTGATCTCAAGGGTGTTTCATACCCTCGTACCGTATAGATTAGTTGAAGCACAATTTATCCATTGTAGGTTGATTTTCTATAATATTTGAATTTTGAAGTATATATTAGATATGAAAACTTGTGTTGAGCGGTTTGTAATTTTGAGATAATATTATATTTTTTTCCATTAACCGGATGGTCCCTTCACTAAAAATAAAAATAAAAAATCTTTTTTTACCATTAGTTACAATTAAACTAAACATAAAACAACATTTCTAAGGAAGATCCTAATGTAAAGATTTGAGTAGTGTTAGTAATATCGCACAAGAACAAACAATTTTATTATTTCATTCACTTTCAATTTTACAATCTTTCATTATTTTACTCTTTCACTTTTGAACCAGATAGAAAAAATAAAAGAGTTCCATTGATGAGTGTTTTATCAAATTGAGAGATTCATACCGTCATGCAATAGTTTTGGACATAGTTTGTTTTTTCTTTTTCTTTTAAATGAACTTTTTGTTTGGAGTCGCTAAACTGCATAGTCAATGCTTTAGGTCATCAGTCTTTACTAGCATAGGAGTAAGTCGCCTGGATGAAATATGAATAATAACATCGGATGTCACCTTGGCAAAATTTGTTTTGTAACAATTGATACGTAAATGGTTGCTGATGCTTAGTAGTTAGAATCTTTTAGCCACGAAACCTTTACATATACTTACCCTCTACATGAATGTTGTGCTGCTAGTTTCGTTTTGTAAACATATGTCACAATGCAAGAGATAAAAGCAAGATGCATTGCACTGAAAGTAGAAAGTAAGAAAATTGATGGAACAAAAGAAAAAGGAAAAGATTATGTCATTTCATTATATTCTAACTTGTGTAATATGTACGGTCGTAACTGATTCTTACTTAAGTCTAACCCGAAATTGCTGCATTGTTAAAAGCTGAGCTTTTGCACTCTCAAGGTCTGGAGTTTGTTTATGCTTCTTCATCGAGATGAAATAATGTTTTCATGACCATTACTTGGCTTTTGTAATTTACTTCTTGTTCCACGAATTTCCCCCAAAAAATTCTTTGAAGAAATTCCTGACAACTTCTCGGTCTTCATTTGCATACTATCATAATTTCGGGCCTCTGCTTGAGCAGGGGTTTCTTCTTCAACTGTCATGCCTTCTGCAGTTTTAATCATATTTGTTTAAAATAAACAAGAAAATACAAAAATAAAAAATACTTGCACCCAAAAAGTTGCACTTGATTGTAACAAGTCTAATTATAGATGGATGCCAAACTGGTAGAAGTTGTTACCATTTCTTTTATGGTGTTTAGCTGCAGCTTGTCATTTCAGCTGCTTGTTGAATGACTTAGCTGCCATGAAAACATTTGCAGGTCTTTCCCAACCTCCTCCAAACATACCATATCCTTCCAGCGGCTGAGGTCGAATCAGAAACTCAAGCACTGCCAACTCTTCCCTGTCCACCTAATGGATGCAGTTCAAGACCTTATTGAGAATTGTTCCGGTCTTGTCAAGTGCTATTTTGTTATGCACTTCCTTACCAGTCCTAGGTACCTTGATGGTCCTCCAAGCTCTAACTGTGGATCAACGCCTTGGATCACATTTCAATGTCCCAGCAGGCTCCATGTTGGTAGTCACACTAACCTCTACTGCTATCACTCTCACTTTAATTGATTGATTTTTTTATCCAATCTGGCAGAAGATTACTCGTAAATCACCAACACCCCTCCGTCGGATAGCACTAGGCCATATTTTCAACATGACAGGAATTTCTGTTGCAGCCCTGGTTGAGTCAAAACAGCTCAAATTGACTCAAACCCATCACCTTCTGTACCATCCTGGTTTCACTGATCATGTTCCAATGCTGGGCTGGTGCCACAACTGCTTGTAGTTGGCATTGGAGAAGCATTCCATTATCCAGGATAAGTCACATTGTACTATCAAGAATTCCTAAAATCCATTAGAAGCACATCAACTGCAATGATTTCAATGGTTGTGGGGATTGCTTACTTTTTTAGCACTGTCGTGATTGATCTGATTCGGAGGATTACCTTATGGTTACCTGATAACGTAAATAACAGAAGGCTAGACAATGTCTATTGGTTGTTTGCTGTCATGGAAATGCTAAAGTTTGGTTATTTCAAAGTTGTGCTATGTTTTACTAGTATCGTAATGTGGAAAAGGCAAATGATAGTTCTGTGTCCAATAAGTGAGTTTTAATTCCTAGCAGAATAAAGGAAGTGATAAGTGATAGAGGTCAATGGCGATGAAAAGGAGAAGGTTAAATGTTATTAGGATAACTTCATACTTAAGTGTATTAATTAAGTTTAAATTTGATATACAACTTGCTAATGCAACTTTCTTTTCAATGTCTTAAACTTCAAGATTTGATTTCAATTTTCTCTTGAGCAGTAAATGAAGAAAGTTGGAGAAGTGATTAGCTTAATAACTGCTTTGGTTGGAAGCTGGAGTGCCAATTTTGGCCTGCAGGCAGGTAGCTTTCTCTGCAAATACTTGTGATTAGCCCTTTTGTGGTCCTGAGCTTAACTCAGTGGTTGCACTTTTCTTCAAGTGAAAGTACTGTATCTCAATTTCGTGGTTCGCTTTTAAAGCCTATACTCAGCCTTAAAATACAAGTTTTTTCACTTGAAATTTAATTCATATTTAATCATTTTTAGTCAGTAGTATCCGATAAAAATTATGTTAAAAACATTTTTAAAATATTTTATCTCAAAGTATGATAATATTTATAAATTTTTCTAATTTGCGGATTAGATGTTGCGAAGTCTAATTCTATTTTTTTTTCTTAATCGTAGAAATAACTTTTTGGGGAATCACTACTGGCTAAAGTTGGTCATTTTCTTAAGTAATTTTACTTTTCTCAAATTAGGGAAAATTATTTTTCTTTGGCAGATGATTTTGCCAATTTGCTATAATTTGAAGCAAGATACCAATCAGTGAGACGTGAAACATTTTCAACTTTTCAAGTAAAAAACTGTTGCATTGAGTTCTAATAGAAGGAACAGAGAGGAGCTGCATTTGTACAAATTAAAAGAAATTAAAAAGACTAATACATCTCTTTTCAAAAAGGAAAAATAAGAATACTGAAGCTGAGACAAGCATAGCTAATTTTATAGCTAACCCTTCAAAAAGGCATCAACCTTGTCATTGACAGAAGCAGAGAGGAACTTCAAGCAAATAGGAGGTTTAATCCCAGCAAGAGAGAGTATAGCAGCAGGGACACTCCACAAAGATTCACCACAGATTAGACCAGATGCAACAGCAGGTGCAAAATCGGTTGCCTTCTGCTTGTTCTTCCTCTCCCACAAGAAAAGAATCAAACTACCAATACACATGTTAATGGTAAAGAAACCACCAACATAGAATGGAATTGCCATACACATTGGGCTTGGAACAAATCTATAGAGCCTGTACTTGGTTTCATAACTCAACAACATTTCGCGTAATAGGTTTATAACAATGGAGGCAACGAAAAATATGATGACAAGCTTCAGACAATTCCTAGAAAGCGAATCAATGCCTTCGACTCCAAGAAGAGCAATCCCACGATACAATGCACCATAAGGAGCTGGATATATACCCTTAGGATTACCAATTGGGTAAGCCTTGTAGAAAACCCAGAAGACGAGAGGAGTCAGGAGACAACCCATTGCTGTGCCAGCAAATTGACTAAAGAACATAGAGCGAGGAGACGATAAGGTTAGGTATCCTGTCTTGAAATCCTGCATGAGATCAGATGCTGTGGAGACAGTGCTCATCATCACACCACAAGAAGCAAGGCCTGCAATTACACCTCCATTACCAATGCCAACCCAAGAACTAAAAATTATGATTGCCACTTTGCCATAATTTGAAGCAAGAGACCAATCAGTGAGACCACATCCATATGCATTGCAGAAGCAGAAAAATGGGGCAATCACGTAGGCGACAAGAATATGGTACCATTTCAATTGATGGAAGATGAAAGGAACTGTAATGATTGATATGATTGCTAATACGATGTAGCCAGTTATAGATACCCAATTTGGGATCTGATCTTTTAAGAAGTACTCGGTTCGCTTTTGTTCATCATAGTCTACTATCTCATCACCACCAGTTTTAGGGGTAACAGAGGAAGAGTCTCTGTTCTTGGAATTTTGTGCTGCAAGACTAATTGAGATTTTGATCAGCATGTAGACTACTTGGAAAAGGCCATCACCGAGCATCATTGCGATAGCAATATAAATCTGTAAAAATCATTTTAAAAGAAAAAACTATGATTAGGGACTTCAGTAATTAATCCAATTGAATTTTAACATTTGGGGAAAATGGCATTGCAGATCATACTATCTTAGTAGTATAAGCAAGGAAAAATTAGTAGTACCCTATATCCTTGAATACCATGGAGATCACTGTCTGAAGATAATTTAGCGCTATACCAATCACCTTTCTTTGCTTCAATTAGTGGCCACATGATTCCCCATGAGAGGATGGCTCCAAGAAGCACAGATATATTCACAATGTAAGGGCAAATCATACCAACACCAACATATGACCTGTGAAAACAGTCAATTAATGCTATATCAGATAACAAAATCTCCATAATAATTACATTAAACATTGACAGAAAGAAAAGGTCAATTTCAAATCAACAGAATAAGCTCAGACATTGGTAATTATGAGTAATCAAATCAAGTGGAAGACTCACTTTCCGCTCGTGGCTTGGATACCAAATTTAGGGAAATTAACAAATCCACAATCGTCCCCGGCAGTGTAAAACCACTGGAAAGAGGCAAACAAGAAGCTGAAACAAAAGGATTTGAATAGCACAGCAACTCGTTTCCTGTACCATAAAAATGATCAAACCATTAGGAATTTAGGAGTAGGAAAATAGAAATAACTGATCAAAGGTTATTAAAGAAGAAGATAGTATGATGAGAATGCTTACTTAGCTAGCTTGGCACCTTTGGGTGTATGGAAACTGTTGATAAGGTATGCAGTAGCAGTTCCACTAGGGTATGTTAACTTGTACTTCAAGATCATCACCTGGAAGTAAATATATATATATATATATATATATATAAGTACAATTGAGAAATTAAAAGTCAATTTAGTAATTATATAAGGTTTGTTTATTTACAGTAATTTCTTTACTAACCTTTCTTAAGGGCACAATAGAGAATAAGCCAACGAAGCTCACAGCAAAGAGAAATCCGAGCATCCATCCAACAGATAGTCTCTTCACATTTAAAGGGTCGTTTCCTTCTTGATCACCTTGAGCAGCTATCATTGAACTCATTCCCAACATGTAACTTGCAGTGCCACCTATTGATTTTGTCCACAAAAATGAAAAGAAATAATATATATATATATATACACACACACACACATACTCTGTAAATCTTGCTGTTTAACATCAATAATGACTATATACACGCAGTGCATTTCACTAACTACCCAAATATGAAAAGGGCAAAACTAAGATGAAGATCCTTATACGGAGGGTTTTTTTAGAAAAAATAATTTTGAAAATAAAAACATACTGCTAAAGGCGATTCCAGATGAGGCAACAATGCAAGTTTGGATGGCAACGTTTTCTTGGCGAGTGAAAGGCTGCTTCAAGAACCCAATCTTCTCAAGGAAAACAGTATAAACCTTCAGTATAGAGAAACCCAACAAAGCGGCAGCAACATTGAGAGAAGGAATAACACCAGTTGTGAGATTGAGGTTACAAACAATAAAGTTAAACGCAATACTCAACACGAAACTCGTCGCCATAGCTCTAAAAGTCAGTTGCTTCGTCCATGAAGGAACCTCCATGTTTTTGAACGCTTCCTCCACAATAATAGCGTCATCCTTTCCCTTCATCACTTCCCCTGCTGCTGCTTTTTCTTCTTCTGTTAAAGGGTTTCCTTCATAATCATGCCCTCTTCTCTCCATACTTGATTTCCCTCATAATCATAACCGTAGCCTTAAATAAAGATCAGCTAGCTAGCCCGTGTTTTAAAAAAAAATTCTTATGGTCAAGCATTAATATCTGGTGTTGAGGATTATCCCCACACGGAGAACGGAAAACACCACCTTGATGGAACAATATGAGACTTTATTGTGAGACTAATTAATCTTTCTTATAGTCGTTCCAGCTGCAATAATAAGTGGTGTTGTTTAATGTGAAGTATTCTCTACTCAGATTAGTTCCACCGTTTACCGACTATCATCTGTGATGGAATATCAGCAACGGACTATATATTACTGAAAGAAACGTGTTCTTTGGTGATAAAGCTATATAGTATCATCAACTGATATTGTTTCCGTCTTTATTAAATTTCAGTAAAATTCACGGGAATTAAAATTGGTTTTTTAATTATTTTAAAAAAAACATTATCACTAGCGGAAATATTGTGGTAAATGATAATTTTACAAATAAAACAATTATCACCAAGAGAAATATTTCTCTCGATGATAAGTTTTGATAAGTGTTTACATAAAACATACAGAAGACGTTTTACCGAAAGATTTAATTTCAATCACCGACGAACACACTTTCGTCGATGATAGGAATTAAATCCTTAAAAAACGCACAACGCCTCTTTCTTCCCCATTTTTTCGTCTGAACCAATTTTCAGTCTCTTCTCTTTCTCTCTCTGAAGGACAGCACAAAGATTTCTCTCCTTCTTCATCTTTCTTTCTATCTCTTTCCCTACTTCATTTTCTTTTTTTCTTCTTCTTTCTCTCTCTCCTTTCTTCCTCCTCTCTTTCAACCGCCTCTGATGACCACCGCTAACCTCCCCCGCCACCGCCAACTATCGCCACCAGTTCTAGTGTAAACCGCCATTCACCCAACCATTTGTTATTTATTTATTTTAGCTATTTTTTGTTTTTTGAATATATTTTTCAATTACTTGAATGTAATTTCATATTTGATGGGCTATGTAAAATTGTAAAAATGATGGATTGATTTTAAGGTTTTTTTTTTTAATTTAATGTGATTGAGTTTTATGGTTTTTTAAATTTATGAGTTATGTAATTTAGGGTTTGTAAAATCTATTGTAGTATGTATGATATGAGTTATGTAATTTTCTTGAATGCAATTCCATATTTGACGGGTTATGTAAAATTGATAGGTTAATTTTAGGTTTTTTTTTTAAATTTAATGGGTTTGAGTTTAAGGTTTTTTTAATCTATGAGTTATGTAATTTAGGGTTTGTAAAATTTATGGTAGTATGTATCATATGACTTATGTAACTTTAGGGTTTCTTTAACTAAAAGGTAGTACGTATGATATGGTTTTTATGTTCAACTGAAAACTTGTAGTGGTGGAATGGTAAAATGTGTATGTAAAATTTTAAAATTTTAAGGCATAAGAGTGTTCTCGTGAACTTATCTTTTTAGTTATTTGAAAAGGTTACAGTTTTTGTGACATTTCATAAATTTGGAGGATTATTTTACCCTGTAAAAAAGAAAATCAAGTACAAAAAAAAAACCAATGAGATAAAAAATGTTATAAAACCATATAATAATGTTAATGATATTTAAGAAAGTTTATAAATTGAATTGAATTCTTGTTGATTTCAAAAACAAAATCCATTTTAATTCTACAATTTAAATAAGACTATATCAAACATGAAATTTTATTTGAGTGCATCTACAATTGAATTCTAGTTCAAATTTATTTGAAAATGAAATGTAAATTTATTCCAAATGAGTTCTAATTTCATTTCATTTGAAAATTAATTGAATTTTATACTTAAGGTCATACCAAACGAAGTAAGTAAATTAAATTAAATGAAAAACTTTATTAATTTATGATCGATATGAAATGACAAAATTGTGGTTGGGTTTTTTTTAATTT
The DNA here is from genome assembly GCA_023935145.1 of Bretschneidera sinensis. Classification (NCBI taxonomy): domain Eukaryota; kingdom Viridiplantae; phylum Streptophyta; class Magnoliopsida; order Brassicales; family Akaniaceae; genus Bretschneidera; species Bretschneidera sinensis. Next base: position 152,661,128 of record CM043698.1, read on the forward strand.
TTTAATTGAAATTTTAACAAATGGAAGGAATTTAGTGTTTTAAGCCATAATAGAAAAGAAAATGAAGGATATTCTAAGTAATTTAAATTTAATAAAGAGCTTTAAAGTGAGGACTTAGTACTAGTTAGGTAGATTATATCTAATTTGTGGGTATTATATGGATAAGTTTGTAATAATAATTTTTAATAAAGAGCTTTAAAGTGATCAGTGTAACAATAATTTTTGAAAATTTACTTTTATATTAAATTATAGGTAGGAGTATATATGGATATGTATATATAAGCGTACATGAATTTATAGAGTAAATATGAAAATTTTATATAATATGAATAACATTGATGTTGAGCCTAACATCTTTAAAAAAAAATGCTTTAAAGGATAATTGAAAACTTTATGGAAACTTTTTGTAACTAAATTTATGATTTTCACTATTTGATCTCGATAATTTTTTTTGACTTGATATCTTCCTAAATATTGACTTTAGGTAAGAAAGAAGAAAATTGTAGAACTCGGTTTTTATTTTGATTATATTTTATTCGCGTGAGTGCATTTTTATGCATATTTGTACGTCCATGTGAATTAGTTTATTTTAATCCATGTTTGAGTGTACATGACCCATTAAAAATAAAATAGTAATAATAATTTAAATAAAAAATTAAATGACATGGAAGGATTATTAATTCATGGTGGGATTTTAGGAAAGTAGATAAAATTTCTTAGGAATTACCTAGAAAGGTTTAAATTAAAAATAAGAAAAAAAAAAAGGGATAAAGGAGGGGCAAATGATAAAAAAATAATAAAAATAAAAATAATAAAAACTTCCGTAAGGGCTCTATAAATAGGAGAGGACAGCCCTGAAAATCACACAACTCAGCATTTTCTCTCCAAAATTTCAGAAATTTCCAACTCTTTTCCGGAGTCCTTTGGTTTTTCTTGGTCATTATTGCAAGGATTTCAAGGTATAATCAATTTCCTTTCTTTTTTATCTCTAAAGTATGTTTAAAAACTTGGATTTTGAGCTTTGTTTGGATGGATTTGGATTTAAATTTAGGAAGCTTGAAGAATTTTGATTTAGATAGAAATTTCAATGAATTTTTTAACCAAATCTTAAGATTTAGAATACAATAACTTAAATTGGGTTATGGGTAATGTTGGATATGTGAATCTAAACCTATGGAAGTATGCAATTGGTTAAGATTTACTAAATTTCATGGATTGGAGATTTTTTTTAATGAAAATATCAATTTTTTGTTGAAATTTTAGCAGATTTCAAGCAAACAAGTAGATCAATTATATCGTACTGGACAGTTGATTGTCCAAAATTTATGGAACTAGGACATTGAACGGTTCTTAACCACAATTGATTGTACCTATAAAACTTCCTCATATTCCTTCATTTTTTTGGTCTTTTGAATTTCAAAAATAATTCTCCCAAATAAATTAAACTTTCTAACATATTTAATACACAAATTAAACACTTAAGAAGTGTTTAGTTATCATAAAAAAAATCAAGCTCTTCATTGGGACCTAAAGTTAACAACTAGAAAGGAATTAGGAGAATGGACACAATATATGATTTGAATTGGTTATCTCCAAATTGAATTTAAAGTAAGCTATAAACTAATCCTTAAGCAAAACAAAATAATTGGGTCATACACAGTATAGGAAAAATGATGCACAAGGTGCACTCACCATCATATAGTATTCACCACATGTGAGGGGCATAGCATTTTAGATAATTTCGTATCTTGGTATGTGTGCCGCGTGCATGCATGTCATTAGAAGTATATGGGTACCATACAATGTTGCATAGTGTATATTCATGGTTGATATGGTGGAACTAACTGTTATTTGTATATAAGTACTAGTGAGGACAATGTGAAAGGCAAAGGGGTAGCTCAGAGTTAGCTTGTTGATCTCGTGGCAAGATGAGTTCACATTACCTCTAATACATGAGAAGGAAACTAGTAAATTTTAAAACTTGAGAAAATTAATGGATAAAGACTTAATATATATATATATATATATATATATATATATATATAGGTGATATAATATAAGGGCTTATATGTGATGATGGGTTGATGTGTGCATGAATAGCTTTATAATTATGGAATCTTACGTCCGTAGCTATGTTGTGTCTATATGTTGATTTAATTGATAAGTGAGAATATTGTCTCTGTGTTGAATAATGGAATTGGGATGTGTACACTAGTGTGAGAATGTGAGTTTCCTTGCTTTCTTGCATTATGTGATAAATGTGTGTGCATTTCAGACAGAAATTAAAGATAATAATTGTAAGGCCTTTGGCTCCGAAAAAAGGTAGGATCGCAAAAAGGGAGGATGGTCCAAGGAAATGAGTGGATCATGGGATCCCTTTTAATTAATCACAACTTGATAAATTTAAATTTTTTTGTTTTCTTAATAGTAAGACCTTCGAGTTCAAGGAAAGGTAAGATTCCCATGAGTTCGGATTATAATAATGGTTAACATGTCGGCACATTGAAAGATATCTCTAATGTAGTGATTGAGATGACTTGGAAACTAAATTGAATAATTGTGTTGAATGATGTGATACGTGTGCATTACTTTGGGGATAGAATATGTGATTCAAAATTGTATTGTGACATGAGTTGTGTTAAAGAGAATTTTAAAGAAATGACTTGATGTGAATGAAACGGTGTGGTGACATGAGATGTGTTCAATTGTTTGGAATGGATGAAAGATTAATTGTTAGTTTACATGTTATTCCTTCACCATATGTGTAGAGATAAGTTAATAAAGATAAACATTTATATGTGAGAAAATATATATATATATATATATATATATATATGTGTGTAGAGATAAGTTAATAAAGATAAACATTTATATGTGAGAATATATATATATATATATATATATATATCCACAAGTATAAATGATAAGATATTAAATGTAAAATTGGTTAGATGATAAGGTTAAGTAATTAATGTCTAAAAATCATTTACTCTTGGTAACTGAATGTCACTAAGCTTTTTAGCTCATCCTTTTTTTCTATTTTATTTTTCCAGGTGAATTGCAGGAACTTTCGGCATAAACTCTTGGAAAGAGCTTACAAGTTGGTGTCTCTAGGTGGGTCTACGCAATTGGCATCCCCGATCTATGTCTTAGAGTCTAGTTACTTGTATTCATTTTGCGAAAAATGTGTGATTTTGATTATGTATATTAAATTTTCATGTGTTTTGAAACCTATGTAAATTATTTGGAATTTTTGATGATGTGGTTATGATGTTATGTGTTGGATTTCGGTTCAAATCCCCACAAGTATTGCTAACGTAGTTTCCTATATTATAGTTGTTTCGGACTCTTGAATTGTTTTTAAAACAAAATATTGTATCAAATTTAAGTATATTGTATTGCTGAAAGAGATTTATTTATATTTTCTAATTAAGTTTTTGTTAATATCATTAGTACTTTATAATATGATTATTTAATTATAAATGAATTTTGAACATGTTTTAAACAATTAAAAAAATATATCAATGATGAATTTCTTTTCGTTGGTGAAAATGTTTTTAAATGAAAAACTATCCCCGATGGAAATACTCGGTCGGAGACAATAGTTTATTTAACTTTTATTTTTGTTTTTTAAATCTTTTGAGCTTATCTTCCACAGAGCATAACTTTCGATATATTAAGAAAATATTTAAATTACAAATTCATTCTTATGTATATATTTGTTTTAATTATAACTCAACATCCGCTAGTTTAATCTACTTCATAAAATTAGTGTGCACTTTACAAATCACGCATCAAATGTCTCAAATTTAAATCTCATACCCTCAATTATATAAAATGAAAAAAATCCAATGTAATAATTAGTTCAATTATGAAAACAAACTAATAAAAAAATTAAGAAAATCAGAATAACTCTCCAAATTTTGTCACAATTAAAAATTATTAAATTACTAATTACCTCAAAAACTTAAACTTATAAAAAAATAAGTCAATTAATTCTTTATTCTTTAACAAAAGATTGAAATTAATAAGTTTATCGAAATCAATAGTCGATGTGATGTATGAACTGGGCTCCCGTATCAAATAACCATGTTTGAATCATGATTACGCGGTTTTATATACTCATATTTTATTTTAAATGTTATTTATTCGACGCGTCTGCAAGACCTTTTATAGGTAAAATACTCTTTCTTGATTGATGTGGATAGAGGCATCCACAACTACAATTTTTCTTATGGTCAAGCATTAATGTCTGATGTTGAGGATTATCCCCACACGGAGAACTGAAAACACCACATTGATAGAAAAATACGCCATGGGACTTTATTGTGAGACAAATTAATCTTTCTTATAGTCCAACTGCAATAATATGTGGTGTTGTTTAACGCGAAGTCGACGTCGTATAGTAGTCCATACTCAGATCAGTTCCATTGATCAGTTGGCGCAAAGAAAGTTCGAAGGGTCGGTTCTTGCTTAATTTAAAAGAAATTCTTAGGTATTTTCGGTAAGGAGAAATTCTTCCACAGGAAGTAGTTAGAAGCATTAATGAGGAAAGGAAAAAGTTTGCCAAGCTAAACAGTACTGCAATGAGCTAATGCTCCTCCGTTTCGGTTGATAACTATTTTTCTTTTACACTATGTATGATTGTTTGAAATTAAATTTTGTAATTTGAATTGAACAGAAATTTTTTTTTTCAACATTAAAATGGTTGAATTTATGATTGAAAAGTATCATAATTACACCTCAATTTTAATTTCAAGCTTCAATTCTAAATAACCAAACATAACATTAAGAATAATTACAGCAAATGTTCTTAAAATATTGCTCTCTAGTACTCATATCGTTAAACTATGAATTCAACACCAAAATATTCTAAATTTTTTTAATTAATTATAATGTAACTCTTTAAAGCATTATTCATCAATTAAATTGTATTAAAAATTACTAATATAAACCCTTTGAACATATTTTTTTGTACACATGCAAAGTTAAATATGATTTACCATAATATATATATATATATATATATATATATATATATATACACACACACACACACATTAAGATTTTTTTAGTATTGAAAAATATTTTTTCTATTTTCTTACATCTTAAAGTTGAAAATCACAAAAGAATAGAATATTAGTAAAAAAAAATTATCAAAATTTATTGGATGGCCACAAAATGACTTATAAAGTTTATTGAAACATTGTTTTAGTTTATTCAACTATCTCAAAGTGAAAAATACGCATTATACTAGTGAAGAGAATAATATCATAACTAATTGAAAGTTGGATTTTTGTTGCCAAATTTATGGTTTAGAGACCCAAGTATTAGACGTCTATAGTTTAATATGGCTGGTGCAATTTCTCTCGGCATTTAAAAAGACCAATATTTGAGATTTAACCACATATTTCTGACCAATTAAAGGGAATTTATTTTAACATCGCAAAAAGAAAAAAAAATGAAAATAGGTAGAACGATCTCGGCTCCAAACTGTTTTGGTGCCAAAGTACCTCTCTCAGCTCTCTCCTCTCTTCGGGTGCATTTGAGAGTGTTGTAAATGTAGTTGTAGGTGTGCTGGTACCAAAAGTGTTGTGATGGTGCTAGCACAAAAAGATCTGTATTGATGTTTGGTAAATTGTTTTGTAAAAGCATTGTGCAAGTGATGTGATCAATAGCAGTATTTAGTAATTACAATTTTAAATTGACTATGAAAATATAAAATTACCAAAATAGACATAATATAGAAAGATACATTTTTAATGAATTATTGGATACTCGTGACATTAATAAAGAAAGTAATTACAAAAATGATTAATAATTAAATAAGATAAAGTTTATAATTTGAAATTCCCATAACAATACTATTTCTTAGCACTGTTATATCAATAACTTGTTCATTATGAGCACTTTCTTTAGAATTTCTATCACTGTCAAAAACTTCAAATTGTTGAATATGTCAATCTTTTTCCCTGTGCGCTCGTATAAAATTGTGCAATGTCATCGTTGCAACAATTACATCCTTTTGAGTTTGAATTTTGTAATTAGACATACAATTTAGTATCTTCCAATTTTTCTTTCAAATCACAAAGTTTCACTCAATCACGATTCTAAGTGATGAAGGAGAATAATTGAACACCTCTTGATAACCCGAAGGTTAATGAGATTGAAACTCTATTTGTAGATATCCAAAGTCCATGGGATAATATTTTTCTGTATACGTATGGAAAAACAAGGGATACTCTAGCCCAAAAAGACACTGAATTTAATGTTGTCCAAAAGAAAAATTTAATAACTTTTATCACATACATTTGAAGTATCCGAAATAAATCAAATAATTATCAGACCAACTCATGAGGCAACCAATAGAACAAAAGTAAAATCCAAATCTATCCTTTCCAAGTATGTTGGAAGTTCTTTGAATCCATCCTTTTTGATGAGGACATTGTTGGCGGCAACTATAATCTCAAATTTTCCATATTTATTTAAAAAAAAATGACTAAAAATATCAATTTAATAAATGTGAGTTTTATCTGCGACCTGAACATGTTGGCCGCAGATAGCAAAATTCTCATATTTTATTTTTTTTATTTTTTATTTTTAAAAAAATAATTAATTTTTTACATTACCCGTAGTAGAAAGTTTGCTACATTATCCATCGTTGGTACCATATATTCTTGTAGAGCAAGTCCCAAGCTATAACTTATGAAAGAGTTTCACTAGTGAAAACATATATCTTAAAAAAAAAAAAAAAAGGACTTTCATAATGATTGGAAGAAGCACTCTGCGATTAAAAGAGCAAGGCAATGAATTTTTTTAGAAAACAACTCCGAAGTTATAACTTACTATCATCTTAGCACACGTTACAATTATGTTAGCATGCTTTTCTATCGTGATTAAAGAACTTAACATCTCAACACACATTACACGAATGTTGATTTGATTTTTTATGAAACTAAACAAAATAATTAAATTAATTAAATAAATATAAGAATTAATCAAATTCTCTCTTACTAGATAAGTAGATATAACATTTTTCTCACGATTACGAATTAGATAAATAATGAGGAGGATGTTATATCCAGCAAGAGGGAATTCAATTAGTTTATATATTTTTCTTATTTATTTTTTAAATTTCTTTATTTCTTTTAATCTTTAAAAACAGCATATCAACACCAACGTAACATTGAGATATTAAGTTTTTTAATTACGATAGAAGAACAGATCAACACGTGGTATGCACATGTTTAGATGCTACTATAATCTAATAGAAAATGCGTTGAGATGGTGGTAATGTTTTGATACAAAAGAACATGTTTACCTATTAGTGATGCGCACACAAAACTTTAGCTCATAGAATCAAACTCCGTAGATAATCTGGTTTTCGTTGCCAGAGTGATAATGTCATTCAAGAAAACCTCTAGAACCTAATAAAAATATTATAGGCATCAATATATCACACAAAAATATTAAAATCAAAACCTAAGATCAAATAAAAACAATGGAAAAGAAATGATACAAATGGCCATGGCAATTACAAATTACTCTAAACAGAGCAGAACCGATGTAACAAACACTTCAAGACTTTATCAAAACACCTACCACACATGTTATCAAGCATGTGTTAAATTGCAACCTCAATTTTCACATTTTCGCCAATCTATGGGAGGATTCTCGTTTACTCAGTAATTACAATTCACAAAGTACATAAATATATACCAAATAATATTAATTTATATATACATTCAATTTGCACAAATCCATTCCCAACCATGTTTCTAGCAAGCATGCTCACTTAATGCAGCAAAAATACCAAACAACAAACACAAAAATTCAATCTAAACAATGACTAAAAGACCCAAAACATCAATGTTTGCATCACCAATTAACCAAAAAGGGCAACTAAATATTAATTAATTTAAATTGGGCTGGGCTGTGAGAGAAATAAATAGGAAAGAAACTGGGCCATAGTAAAAAATATTGGGCCTTATGGAAGCTTTCTTCCCAGATAGAAAATTGATACCAATGGTAGCCTGAAGCGAGTGATGATACTGTTTTGTCGAATTTGTCGTACTGAACCCAAAAACACCATCTTGTTTTATTTATTTATTATTATTATCAATTATTATTTTAAGTAATGGGTTGAAATTGTTAAGATGTATGTTGGTTTCCTGTTGCTTTCCGTATCTGTTAATTATTAGTATTTCTAATTTTATTAATTTAGTATTTCTAATTTTATTAATATGTGTTTTAATTATTAGCACTTCTAATCATTTTAGGAATAATATTTCTAATTCTTGTAGGAATAGTATTTGCAATATCAGTACTATATATTCAGTTGTACGGTTAATACATTAGCAGCAAATTGAAGATTTGGCTTCTAAAAATCACTTGAAATACTAAACGTTATTGCTGAAACTTTCTCTGATCAATGAATACATCGATGAAGGTGGATTTACTATCAAGACGTGGGCCAGAATTCAAATTGATGCACACCGTTCAAATCCACTTGAATATAACATCATATATTTCTTTCTACATCCCTGATTCCCTTGGTTTATTACCCTTTTCATATACCAATACTTATATTTCTCATGCGCTCTCAAGTCTAAATCCCCACCTTTCAACCAAAATCTCTAATTTAGTGCTTGAAGATTTGGCTTCAAGGGGTTGGGATGGTTCTGCATTGTTTATGTAGAACTTGAATATTTGACTAATAGGTTGATGACGAAAATAAAGTCTGATGGTAATAGTCGTTCTAAAAAGATCTTTATTAGATGGGACCCTCCTCCCCATGGTTGGGTAAAATTAAACACGGATGGGTCATCTTTGAGTAATCCGGGATTGGCCGGAGTGGGAGGAGTCATCAGGAATTATGATGGGGAATGGATCATGGGGTTTCATTCCCATTTAGGCACTACAAACAGCATGGAAGCTGATTTATTGGCTCTCAAAACAAGACTCGAGCTTCTGATTATTTTGGGCTTCTCAAAGGTTGTGGTAGAAATTGATGCTAAAACGATTGTCGACCAATTACTTGAAGAGACATCATGCCTGGGGAATCTTACCATACACTCTTAGCTGAATGCAAGTCATTGTTGTACATGCTAGCGGAAGCGAAAATGCAACATCGCTTCCGTGAAGCAAATTTTGTGGCAGATTGTCTTGCAAAAGAATGAGGTAAATGCTCTAGTGATTTTGTTATGCATGATGAGCCACCGAACTTTGTTTGGACAGCATATGATGCTGATCTCAAAGGTGTTTCATACCCTCGTACCGTATAGATTAGTTGAAGCACAATTTATCCATTGTAGGTTGATTTTCTGTAATATTTGAATTTTGAAGTATATATTAGATATGAAAACTTGTGTTGAGAGGTTTGTAATTTTGAGATAATATTGTATTTTTTTTCCATTAACCGGATAGTCCCTTCACTAAAAAAAAAAAATCTTTTTTTACCATTAGTTACAATTAAACTAAACATAAAACAAAATTTCTAAGAAATATCCTAATGTAGAGATTTGAGTAGTGTCAGTAATATCGCACAAGAACAAGCAATTTTATTATTTTATTCACTTTCAATTTTACAATCTTTCATTATTTTACTCTTTCACTTTTGAACCAGATAGAAAAAATAAAAGAGTTCCATTGATGAGTGTTTTATCAAATTGAGAGATACATACCGTCATGTAATAGTTTTGGGCATAGTTTGTTTTTTTTTTTTCTTTTAAATGAACTTTTTGTTTGGAGTCACTAAACTACATAGTCAATGCTTTAGGTCATCAGTCTTTACTAGCATAGGAGTAAGTCGCCTGGATGAAATATGAATAATAACATCGGATGTCACCTTGACAAAATTTGTTTTGTAACAACTGATACGTAAATGGTTGTTGATGCTTAGAAGTTAGAATCTTTTAGCCACGAAACCTTTACTTATGCTTACCCTCTACATGAATGATGTGCTGCTAGTTTCGTTTTGTAAACATATGTCACAATGCAAGAGATAAAAGCAAGATGCATTGCACTGAAAGTAGAAAGTACGAAAATCTATGGAACAGAAGAAAAAGGAAAAGATGATATCATTTCATTATATTCTAACTTGTGTAATATGTACGGTCCTAACTGATTCTTACTTAAGTCTGAGCCGAAATTGCTGCATTGTTAAAAGCTGAGCTTTTGCTCTCTCAAGGTCTGGAGTTTGTTTATGCTTCTTCATCGACATGAAATAATGTTTTCATGACCATTACTTGGCTTTCATAATTTACTTCCTGTTCCACGAATTTTTCCCAAAAAATTCTTTGAAGAAATTCCAGATTACTGACAACCTCTCGGTCTTCATTTGCATACTATCATAATTTCGGGCCTCTGCTTGAGCAGGGGTTTCTTCTTCAACTGTCATGCCTTCTGCAGTTTTAATCACATTTGTTTAAAATAAACAAGAAAATACAAAAAAAGAAAATACTTGCACCCAAAAAGTTGCATTTGATTGTAACAAGTCTGATTATAGAAGGATGGCAAACTGGTAGAAGTTGTTACCATTTCTTTTATGGCGTTTAGCTGCAGCTTGTCGTTTCAGCTGCTTGTTGAATGACTTAGCTGCCATGAAAACATTTGCTGGTCTTTCCCAACCTCCTCCAAACACACCATATCCTTCCAGTGGCTGAGGTCGAATCAGTGTCTTGTCAAGTGTTATTTTGTTATGCACTTCCTTACCAGTCCTAGGTACCTTGACGGTCCTCCAAGCTCTAACTGTGGATCAACGCCTTGGATCACATTTCAATGTCCCAGCAGGCTCCATGTTGGTAGTCACACTAACCTCTGCTGTTATCACTGTCACTTTAATTGATTGATTTTTTTATCCCATCTGGCAGAAGATTACTCGTAAATCACCAACGCCCCTCTGTCGGATAGCACTAGGCCATATTTTCAACATGACAGGAATTTCTGTTGCAGGCCTGGTTGAGTCAAAACGGCTCAAATTGACTCAAACTCATCACCTTTTGTACCATCTTGGTTCCACTGATCATGTTCCAATGCTGGGCTGGTGCCACAACTGCTTGTAGTTGGCAATGGAGAAGCATTCCATTATCCAGGACAAGTCACATTGTACTATCAAGAATTCCTAAAATCCCTTAGAAGCACATCAAATGCAATGATTTCAATGGTTGTGGGGATTGCTTACTTTTTTAGCACTGTCGTGATTGATCTGATTCGAAGGATTACCTTATGGTTACCCGACAACATAAATAACAGAAGGCTAGACAATGTCCATTGGTTGTTTGCTGTCATGGAAATGCTAAAGTTTGGTTATTTCAAAGTTGTGCTATGTTTTACAAGTATCGTAATGTGGAAAAGGCAAATGATAGTTCTGTGTCCAGTTAGTGAGTTTTAATTCCTAGCAGAATAAAGGAAATGATAAGTGATAGAGGTCAATGGCGACGAAAAGGAGAGGGTTAAATGTTATTAGGATAACTTCATACAGAAGTTAAGTGTATTAATTAAGTTTAAATTTGATATACAACTTGCTAATGCAACTTTCTTTTCAATGTCTTAAACTTCAAGATTTGATTTCAATTTTGTCTTGAGCAGTAAATGAAGGAAGTTGGAGAAGTGATTAGCTTAATAACTGCTTTAGTTGGAAGCTGGAGTGCCAATGTTGGCCTGCAGGCAGGTAGCTTTCTCTGCAAATACTTGTGATTAGCCCTTTTGTGGTCCTGAGCTTAACTCAGTGGTTGCATTTTTCTTTAAGTGAAAGTACTGTATCTCAATTTCGTGGTTCGATTTTAAAGCCTATACTCAACCTTAAACTACAAGTTTTTTCACAGAGTGACATGATTTGGCTAAAATTTAATTCATATTTAATCATTTTTAGTCATTAGTATCTTATAAAAATTATGTTAAAAACATTTTTAAAATATTTTTTTCTCAAAGTATGATAATATTTATATATTTTTTAATTTGTGGATTAGATGTTTTTTTGTTTTTTCTTAATCGTAGAAATAACTTTTTGGGGAATCACTACTCAATAAAGGTGGCCATTTTCTCAAGTAATTTTACTTTTCTCAAATTAGGGAAAATTATTTTTCTTTGGCAGATGATTTTGCCAATTTGCCATAATTTGAAGCAAGATACCAATCAGTGAGACGTGAAACATTTTCAACTTTTCAAGTAAAAAACTGTTGCATAGAGTTCTAATAGAAGGAACAGAGAGGAGCTGCATTTGTACAAATTAAAAGAAATTAAAAAGACTAATACATCTCTTTTCGAAAAGGAAAATAAGAATACTGAAGATGAGACAAGCATATCTAATTTTATAGCTAACCCTTCAAAAAGGCATCAACCTTGTCATTGACAGAGGCAGAAAGGAACTTCAAGCAAATAGGAGGTTTTATCCTAGCAAAAGAGAGTATAGCAGCAGGGACACTCCACAAAGATTCACCACAGATTAGACCAGATGCAACAGCAGGTGCAAAATCGGTTGCCTTCTGCTTGTTCTTCCTCTCCCATAAGAAAAGAATCAAACTACCAATACACATGTCAATGGTAAAGTAACCACCAACATAGAATGGAATTGCCATACACATTGGGCTTGGAACAAATCTATAGAGCCTGTACTTGGTTTAATAACTCAACAACATTTCGCGTAATAGGTTTATAACAATGGAGGCGACGAAAAATATGATGACAAGCTTCAGACAATTCCTAGGAAGTGAATCAATGCCTTCAACTCCAAGAAGAGCAATCCCACGATACAATGCACCATAAGGAGCTGGATATATACCCTCAGGATCACCAATTGGGTAAGCCTTGTAGAAAAACCAGAAGATGAGAGGAGTCATGAGACAACCCATTGCTGTGCCAGCAACTTGGCTAAAGAACAAAGAGCGAGGAGACGATAAGGTTAGGTATCCTGTCTTGAAATCCTGCATGAGATCAGATGCTGTGGAGACAGTGCTCATCATCACACCACAAGAAGCAAGGCCTCCAATTACACCTCCATTACCAATGCCAACCCAAGAACTAAAAATTATGATTGCCAATTTGCCATAATTTGAAGCAAGAGACCAATCAGTGAGACCACATCCATAGGCATTGCAGAAGGAGAAAAATGGGGCAATCACGTAGGCAACAAGAATATGGTATCAATGGATGGCAAAGTCCATATTCTTTTATTTAATTAAGGTCACTAACTATTCCACTTCACCCACACTTGCCATATATTCATCCTTGTTTTAAGGCTTACTTTAGGCCATGTTTCCTTCCTTGTTTTAAGACTTACTTTATGCCATGTTTCCTTCCTTGTTTTAAGGCTTACTTTAGGCCATGTTTCCTTCCTTGTTTTAAGGAATGTCTTTTTCCTTTAACAACCTATATATACTCTTAATTGTATTCTCAATAATAAGAACTCAAGTAAGCATTTGTACAATCTCTTTACTCTCTTCAATTCTCACATCTCTTTACTCTCTTAAATTCTAACATGGTATCAGAGCCGGTTGCTTAAGTTCTTCTCTCGCTTGTAATTTTTCTCGGTTTCGTGTTTCAGCGTGTTCTGTGTTGTTCTCGGTGAACTCGACGTGAAAGTTTTTTTTGTTGTTTTTCGGTCTTCTCTTTTTGGGTTGGTGTTGTCGGCACCTCCTATTTTTTTTTGGTTTGAGCAGTTTCGGCATTCACAACATCCTTTATTTTCAGAGAGGCATTTTGTGGCTTTGGGTCTCAGATTTCTCGGTGTTTTTTTTGTTCTCAGATTCCTTTGGCAGTTTGTTTTTTTTTTTCTGCTTTGGGTGGTTTCGACATTTTTTTGGTCGGGCTATTTTTTTTGCACTTGATTGCAATGGACTTTGCACCTGTGTGTGTCAAATTTACGGGCAAAAATTATTCTACATGGGCCTTTTAGTTTGAAATTTTCCTCAAGGGAAAAAAACTTTGGGGCCATATCGATGGCATGGATGTTGCACAAACATCCAATACAGACCAATCGAAGGATGTCGGGTCTTCTCCTTCTTGGACTGTGCTTGATGCTCGGATCATGCCTTGGCTTCTTGGTTCGATGGAGCCACATATTGTCACCAACTTGCGTACTCATCGCTCTGCTCAATCCATGTGGACTTATCTGAAGAAGGTTTATCATCAAGATAATGATGCTTATCGTTTTCAGTTAGAGCATGCAATTGCCACCTTTCAACATGGTAGTCTTTCCATCCAAGACTATTACTCGGCCTTTCTGATTCTTTGGACTGACTATACTAATCTTGTTACAGCAGCTGTTCCTGTTGCCACTCTTTCGACTATTCAGCAACTCCACAAAACTAGATGGCGTGATCAATTTCTTATGAAACTACGCCCGGAATATGAATCTATTCGCTCCTCTCTGCTGAATAGATCTCCTGTTCCTTCTCTTGATGTTTGTTTTGGTGAGTTACTTCGTGAAGAACAACGTCTTAGTACTCAAGCCACTCTGGAGCAATCTTACGGTAGTCCAAGAACTGTTGCTTATGCTGCCCAAGGACGCGGATCGCTTATGCATTCTAAAAACTTGCAGTGTTTTTGCTATAAGGAATATGGGCATATTGCTGCCAATTGTCCCAAGAAATATTGCTTTTATTGTAAGAAGAAGGGTCACATCATCAAAGAATGCCGTCTCTACCCACAGAATCGTTAGGCTCAAGCATTTCAGACTTCTGTTATTGTACCCTCCGCAGTTCCTAGCTCTTCTTCCAGTGCTTCCCCAGTTCCAGCACCTCCTGCAGCGAATTACTGCACACCCGAAATGGTGCAACAGATGCTAATTTCAGCATTATCTGCAATGGGGTTTCAAGGTAAAAATTCTACCAAACTCTGGTACGTAGACTCGGGGGCCTCTAATCACATGACGAATACTCCCACTGCTCTGTGTCATGTTCGACCCTATGTTGGTCTATCTGCCATTCGGACTGCCAATAGCAGTTCTTTACCAATCGTTGCTGTCGGAGATGCCTCTTCTAAATTCACTGATGTGTTTCTTGCTCCTAAACTTTCCACGAATCTTATTTTTGTTGGTCAATTAGTTGATAACAATTGTGTTGTTAACTTTTTTGGTGATGGTTGTGTTGTACAGGACCAGGTAACGGGAGAGCTGATCGCGAAGGGACCTAAAGTGGGACGCTTGTTTCCACTATTTTTATCTGTCCCAGCAATTTCTCCAGTTTTGTCTATTAAGTCTCTTGCTTGCAATAATGTTCCAAATCTGAGTATAGTGTGGCATCGTCGTTTAGGCCATCCCAATACTCAGATCTTATCTTATGTATTGCACTCTGGTTTTCTTGATAATGAAGAACGTTCTTCTTTATCTCTTAAGTGTGATTCTTGCAAACTTGGTAAAAGCAAAATTCTTTCCTTTCCTTTACATGCTAGTAGAGCTTCTCACTGCTTTGATCTTATCCATAGTTATGTTTGGGGACCTTCCCCCGTTAGTTCACATGAAAAATTTAAATATTATGTGACTTTCATTGATGATTATGACAAATTCACTTGGGTTTATTTTCTTCGCTCTAAATCTGAGGTTTTTCGTACTTTCACTAATTTTTTAGCGTATGTTGACAATCAATTTTCTGCGACTATTAAGACATTACGCACAGATTCTGGTGGTGAATATTTGTCTACTGAGTTTCAGGAATTCTTGGCTTCAAAAGGTATTATTCATCAACGTTCATGTCCTGCTACTCCCCAACAGAATGGAGTAGCCGAACGCAAAAACCATCATCTTCTTGATGTGGTACGTACTCTCTTGTTAGAATCATCTGTTCCATCAATGTTCTGGGTCGAGGCTTTGAAAACTGCTACTCACTTGATTAATCGTTTACCTTCCCAAATCTCACACATGGAGTCTCCCTATTTCAGCTTGTTTGCTAAACAACCTAGTTATGATAATCTCCGTATCTTTGGTTGTGTATATTTTGTCCATTTACCTCCCCATGAGCGACATAAATTATCTGCTCAATCTGTTAGATGTGCATTCTTGGGATATAATGTGTGTCAAAAGGGATTTGTTTGCTATAATCCTACTTTACATCATACACGTATTTCTAGAAATGTTATTTTCTTTGAAAATCAACATTTCTTTCCTGTGTCCTCTGAGCCCTCTTCTTCTACGGTGGTCTTCCCTTCCTTTGAGCAACAATTTTCAGATCTTCATCAAGTCAGCTCTCACTTTAAACCAGGTATTGTATATACGAAACGCTCCCGCCCACAGTCTCTTCCGATGGCTCAACCGATATCTGATCCTACCATGCTCCAGTTAGTTGCGGCACCTTCAGAACACTTGGTACGTCGCTCTTCTCGAATATCTTTCCCTCCAAATAGGTATGGGTGGTTTGCTTCTTCTCTTACTACTGCATTGTCTGATTTTGATATTCCCACATGCTACTCACATGCTGTCAAGCATGATTGTTGGCGACAAGCTATGCAGGAAAAAATTGCTGCTTTAGAGGCCAATCACACCTGGGACATTGCACCTTGTCCTTCCACTATAGTCCCCCTGGGTTGCAAATGAGTTTACTCTGTCAAGGTTCGATCTGATGGAAGTTTGGATCGTTATAAAGCTCGGCTTGTTGCACTTGGAAATAAACAGGAATATGGTGTTAATTATGAAGAAACTTTTGCTCATGTGGCTAAGATGACCATTGTTCGTACGATTCTAGCTCTTGCTGCTTCCAATGATTGGCCACTACATCAGATGGATGTCAAGAATGCTTTTCTTCATGGGGATCTTAAAGAGTGTATTTATATGAAGCCACCCCCGGGATTGTTTCCTTCTCCAAACTCACATGTGTGTAAGCTTCGTCGCTCCCTTTATGGTCTCAAACAAGCTCCAAGGGCTTGGTTTGATAAATTTTGAACTAATTTATTATAATTATCATTCAAGCAGAGCAAGTATGACACTTCCTTGTTTCTTCGAAAATCAGACATGGGTATTTTTGTTCTTTTAGTTTATGTTGATGATATTGTGATTACTGGTTTCGATTCTGTTTTACTTGGCCAGCTCAAGACCCATCTCTCCGAGTCCTTTCATATGAAAGATCTTGGGTCTCTTACATATTTTCTCGGTCTTGAGGTGCATCGTAGTCCGTCGGGTATTTCACTCAATCAACATAAGTATGCTAGTGACTTGGTGGCTACAGCTGGCCTACAGAAAGTCACTTCTATTGATACTCCCATGGAATTGAATGTCAAGCTTCGCAAAGAGGAGGGTGATTTACTTGCTGATCCTAGTTTATACCGAAAGTTGGTGGGCAGTCTTGTCTTCCTCACCATTACTAGACCAGAAATTTCCTTTGCAGTACAACAAGTCAGCCAGTTTCTTCAGACCCCTCGTCACCTTCATTTGGTTGCTGTCCGTAGGATCATACGCTATGTTCAGGGCACTTCTACCCGTGGCTTATTCTTTCCTGCAGGCAATTCTCCTCGACTTACTGCTTATAGCGACGCTGATTGGGCTAGTTGTGCTGATACACGTCGCTCCATTACTGGTTGGTGTGTGTTCTTAAGTGATGCATTGATCTCATGGAAGAGTAAGAAGCAAGACAGAGTTTCTAAGTCATCTACAGAATCTGAGTATCGGGCGATGTCACTTGCTTGTTCCGAAATTATTTGGCTTCGAGGTTTGCTTGTTGAGCTAGATTTTTCTGCAGCTGATCCTACACCTTTACATGCTGATAATACAAGTGCTATTCAGATCACGGCCAATCCTGTCTATCATAAGCGCACGAAGCATATTGAAGTCGACTGTCACTCTATCCGCGAAGCATTTAAAGCTTGTGTTATCACTCTTCCACATGTTTCCACTGACCTACAAATTGCTGATATCTTCACCAAAGTGCTCACTCGCCATTGACATTGCTTCTTAAGCAGCGAATTGATGCTTATTGATCAACCTGCATCAATTTGAGGGGGGCTGTCAATGGATGGCAAAGTCCATATTCTTTTCTTTAATTAAGGTCACTAACTATTCCACTTCACCCACACTTGCCATATATTCATCCTTGTTTTTAGGCTTACTTTAGGCCATGTTTCCTTCCTTGTTTTAAGACTTACTTTAGGCCATGTTTCCTTCCTTGTTTTAAGGCTTACTTTAGGCCATGTTTCCTTCCTTATTTTAAGGAATGTCTTTTTCCTTTAACAACCTATATATACTCTTAATTGTATTCTCAATAATAAGAACTCAAGTAAACATTTGTACAATCTCTTTACTCTCTTCAATTCTCACATCTCTTTACTCTCTTAAATTCTAACATATGGTACCATTTCAATTGATGGAAGATGAAAGAAACTGTAATGATTGATATGATTGCTAACACGATGTAGCCAGTTATAGATACCCAATTTGGGATCTGGTCTTTTAAGAAGTACTCGGTTCGCTTTTGTTCATCATAGTCTACTATCTCATCACTGCCAGTTTCAGGGGTAACAGAGGAAGAGTCTCTGTTCTTGGAATTTTGTACTGCAAGACTAATTGAGGTTTTGATCAGCATGTAGACTACTTGGAAAAGGCCATTACCGAGCATCATTGCGATAGCAATATAAATCTGTAAAAATTATTTTAAAAGAAAAAAACATGATTAGGGACTTCAATAATTAATCCAATTGAATTTTAACATTTGAGGAAAATAGCATTGCAGATCATACTATCATAGTAGTATAAGCAAGGAAAAATTAGCAGTACTTTATATCCTTGAATACCATTGAGATCAAGGAAAATAGTATAAACCTTCAATATAGAGAAACCCAACAAAGCGGCAACAACATTGAGAGAAGGAATAACACCAGTTGTGAGATTGAGTTTACAAACTGTTGAATTTAAGAAAGGAAGTGAGACAATACAAAGAAGAGAATTGTATTGAATGGTGTGATTTACTTACAAGGGAGTTATCCTATTTATACAAGCCAATAGGAGAGGCAAAGCTATACATAACCAATGTGGGATATAATACATTAACATCCCCCCTCAAACTCAAGGCGGTAAGTGGGAGGGGAACTTGAGTTTGGAAACCAAAGATTGAAAGCGCCCGGGTGGATAAGCCTTAGTGAAAATGTCGACTGTCTGATCGGCTGAACTAATGGATTGTAGATGAACCGTATTCTGGAGAATGTGATCACGGATGAAGTGGCAATCATTCTCGATGTGTTTTGTACGCTCGTGGAAGACATCATTGTGAGTGATCTGAATAGCACTCCTGTTGTCACAGTGTAGGATAGTGGCAGCAGGAGAAGAGATACCCATGTCAGCAAGTAGCCATCAAAGCCAAAGAAGTTCTTGAGTTACATTAGCCATGGCACGATATTCAGCTTCATTACTGGAGCGAGCAACCACAGTTAGTTTCTTACTATGCTAGGAAATGAGAGAATTGCCCAAAAGAAACAGTAACCAGTGGTTGAATGTCTGTCGATGGGATTTCCGGCCCAATCGGCATCAGAATAGGCTTGTAAGACAGGGGCAGACTGTGCTGATAAATGAAGCCCATGAAATAAAGTACCTTTGACATACCGAAGAATGCAAAGAACAGCCGAGTAATGGGTGATCCGAGGAGCGGACAAGAACCAGCTAACCTGATGAACAACATAGGCAATGTTAGGGCGAGTGACAGTAAGATATACGAGACTTCCAACCAGTTGGTGATATAGAGTGGCATCCAGAAGAGGTGAACCATTGAGTGGGGTAAGTTTGATGTTTGGCTCAAGAGGAGTAGTGGCAGTGGTTGAGTCAGTGATCCCAGCCTTGGAAAGGAGATCCAAGGCATATTTGGCCTGAGAGAGAAAAAATCCATCAGAACTAGATGAGACTTTGAGGCCAAGAAAATAGGTGAGCACGCCAAGATCTTTCATCTCGAATTGGCCACTGAGAAACTTTTTGAGTTCAGAAATACCATGTAGATCATCTCTAGTAATAACCATATCATCCACGTACAGTAAAACAAGGATAATACCGTTGGCAGTATGGCGGATAAATAAAGCTGAATCATGAGCACTCGGTGTGAACCCAAACTGATGAATGGTACTGCTGAATTTGGCAAACCAGGCATGTGGAGTTTGTTTCAAACCATATAAGGCACGACGAAGGTGAGAAACTTTGTTTCGAGGGGCATCCAAGCTGGGAGGGGTATACATATAGACTTCCTCAATAATATCCCCATTAAGAAATACATTTCTGACATCTATTTGAAACAGAGTCCATCTTCGAATGGCGACGACAGCAATGAGTGTACGAACAGATGTGAGTCTCACCTCTAGAGCAAATGTCTCTTCATAGTCAATGCCATATTCCTAAGCAAATCCCTTGGCAACAAGTCAGGCTTATATCGTTCAATCGAGCCATCAGAAAGCATATTGATCTTAAACACCCATTTACACCCAATAGGAGTTTTTCCAGGGGGCAGATCAACAATATCCCAGGTATAAGTTTTAGCTAGGGCCTGAAGTTCTTCATTCATTGCTTTCTGCCAAAGAGGATTAGTACTAGCCTCCTTATAGGATTAAGGCTCATACAGATGAAGTATAGTGGAAAAACAATGATAATCACAATGGTAATCAGCAAGATGAGAAGGGCGATGATTTACCCTGGTAGATCTGCGGGGATGATCTGGAGGATGGCTCTCAAAGGGAGTCGGTGTAGACTCATCAGACATAGGAATATCCTCGGGCACAACCGATTGATTCGGAGAGGTGATGTCAGCTGATGGTTTTGGAGCTAGAGCTGGGTCTAGAGAGGTAGGATCAGCTGGTGGTTCCAAAACGGAAGGAGTGATATCAGCTGGTGATTTTGAGGTGGACTCAACGGTGCCTAAAACTGGATTCTCAGGAAATAACTCAATAGATGGATCAGTAAAGAATCTGGAGTTAGCAATGGCTGACATGTCAAATGATCGTAAGGAAAAGAACATTTGATGTTCCCAAAAAATGACATGATGAGAGATACGAAGAGTTTTAGAAATAGGATCCCAACACCAATACCCCTTATATTCAATATTGTATCCAATGAAACAACGCAGATGAGCCTTTGGTTGCAATTTATTGTGCTCATGTGGTTTGAGAAGAACAAAACAAGCACAACCAAAGACCCTGAGGTTAGAGTAATCAAGAGGTTTACCGAAAAAGCGCTCGAATGGAGACTGATTCTGGATTGTAGCGAAAGGGACACAATTGATTATGTACACTACGGTTAAGGCAGTATCACCCCAGAAACATTCAGGACATGATGACGAAATGAGTAGAGAACGAACGGTGTCAAGAATATGTCGATGTTTGTATTCGGCTCATCCATTTTGCTGGGAGGTTCCAAGGCACGAGCGGTGGGGGAACGTGTCATTTTTGTGAAGTAGGTTTAGAAAAACACGATCTTTATATTCCGTTGCATTATTTGAACGAAAATTTTTGATATTTCGAGAGAATTGAGTTTGAACCATAGAAGAAAAATCAGAATATATTTGAAATAGTTCAGATCTGCTTTTCATAAGAAACAACCAAGTATAACGAAAATAATCATCCACATATATAACAAAATAGCAAGCACCATCCATTGATGCATGAGAAGAAAGCCCCCAAACATCAGAATGTACTAAATCAAAAGGTGCAAGGGAAACAGACTAACTCTTATTAAAAGGTAAAACTGATTATTTTGCAAGTTGAGAATGAATACAATAAAAAGACTCATGCTGAAATGAACCTAACTAACCACTAGAAATAAGAGAACGTAGAGGGCTGAATGAAGTGTGACCTAACCGAAAGTGCCATAATTCCATGGGTGAGAGTGCTGGGATGGATGCGGCTGATTGGTTTGGTGATGGTGAGGATGAGACTTGGATGTGAGTGAGCTCAAAGAGGTGTCCAACTTTATGATCAGTTCCAAAGAGTTTTCCTGTCTGAGGGTCCTGCACACGACAACCAATAGAAGAAAAATACAAATCAAGTCTAAGATCACATAGTTGTCCAATAGATATAAGGTTAAACGTAAAATTAGGAACCAAATATGTGTCAGGGAGAGACAAATGAGAACTGTCAACATGTCCAGTGTGGCTGACCAACATATTTGATCCATTGGCAGTGTGAATAGTAGGTGCATGCTCATCACAGGTTTTAGAGGAAAATATAGAGGCATCAGAAGTCATATGATTGCAACAAGCAGAATCAAAATACCATCGGGATGTACCTGGTGTAGCTGACATGGCTATATTGTTACCAGTTTTATTTAGAGCCTCGGTAAGAACGGTGTAGAAACCACTCCAATCAGGTGGAGAGCCGGATGAAGTTGGTGTAGCATCAGTGGCTACAGCAGTAGTATTCATTGGCTTGGGATAGAACCGATTGTATGAGCCTCGAGAACTATATTGATTCTCATTTAACTGATTTCCAAATAGAAGTTTAGGGCAGTCTGCAAGATAATGACCCATTCTCTGTAGACTTTACACAGGCGAGAAGGACATTTGAGCAATTCATGCCCTTGTGAATGACAATACTTGCAATATAAGGGCTTCTGGTATGGGTTTATCTTGGCAGCTGGTGTGGCAAGAGCAACGACATGTGTATGAGATCCTTGTAATATGGCAAGACGTGTTTTCTCACTGAGTAGATCAGAAAGAATGTCATTTAAGAGAGTTATCGCCCCCTGGTGTAGGATTGAAGCTCGTAAAGGTTCAAATTCCTCTCTCAAGCCCATCAGGAATTGCATAATGTGTGTCTTAGTTCGGTACTTTCCATGAACATCACCGCCTTTTGTGCATTCCCAAGTTGGCTTAGTGAGAGCTAACTGGTTCCACACGACAATCATCTGAGATAGAAAACTGTTAACAGTTTGTCCAGGTTCTTAACGCATACTATGAAGGGTGGAAAGAAGACGATACCGATTTGAGATGTCTGCCCTGGTGTAGCGGTGTTGGAGAAGATCCCAAGCTTCTTCAGCTGTGTGAAGTGTACCAAATTGAAGTTTGATTTCTGGGATAATAGTGGCATGAAACCATGTGAGAATCTAGTGATTTTTACTATCCCAATCCTCTAGATGGTCAACATATTTGTCAGTATCTTCGTCATCCTTCTTCTTAGGTTCAGTGATATCTCTAGTCATGTAATGCCATAATTTTCGTCCACGGAGGAAACTGGACATTTCTTGAGCCCACACAACATAATTAGATTTATCCAGAACAGTAGTAATAACTCGGGGTAAGTACGATTCAGCCATAGGCGCAAAGAGGAAGGTGAACCTTCAAAAAACCGATGACGTGGCGGTCAACTGATGATGTGGCGATCAACGGGTGACGTGGCACTGACGTGGCTTTTAGGGCTAATGTGGCAGCAGCGTATCTGAAACAGGAGTGGTAGCGGAGATGATGTCGATGGAGAATGAGACTCCGACAATAGTGACGACCCGACAGGTAAGAAAAGGATATACTACAAGTTTTTCTGATGTGAAGGATCCACTAATAGTGGCAATCACAGAGCATACTCAACTCTTAATATACCGAGAACCATTATGACTCTAATACCATGTTGAATTTGAGAGGAAGTGAGACAATACAAAGAGAAGAATTGTATAGAATGATGTTATTTACTTACAAGGGAGCTATCCTATTTATACAAGCTAATAGGAGAGGCAAAGCTATACACAACCAATGTGGGATATAATACATTAACTATAATACATTAACACAAACAATGAAGTTAAACGCAATACTCAACACAAAACTCGTCGCCATAGCTCTAAAAGTCAGTTGCTTCGTCCATGAAGGAACCTCCATGTTTTTGAACGCTTCCTCCACAATAATAGCGTCATCCTTTCCCTTCGTCACTTCTCCTGCTGCTGCTTTTTCTTCTTCTGTTAAAGGGTTTCCTTCATAATCGTGCCCTCTTCTCTCCATACTTGATTTCCCTCATAATCATAATCGTAGCCTTAAATAAAGATCAGTTAGCTAGCCCGTGTTTAAAAAAAAAAAAAATCTTATGGTCAAGCATTAATATCTGGTGTTGAGGATTATCCCCACACGGAGAATGGAAAACACCACCTTGATGGAACAATATGAGACTTTATTATGAGACTAATTAATCTTTCTTATAGTCGTTCCAGCTGCAATAATATGTGGTGTTGTTTAATACGAAGTAGTCTCTACTCAGACTAGTTCCATCGATCACCGACTATCATCTGTGATGGAATATCATCAACTGATATTGTTTTCCGTCTTTATTAAATTTCAATAAAATTCACAGGAATTAAAATTGATTTTATAATTATTTTTATAAAAAAAACTTATCATAGACAAAAATATTGTGGTAAATGATAAGTTTGCAAATAATAAAAAAAAAAGTATCACTGAGGAAAATATTGACCTTGATGATAAGTATTTATTTAAACTCCATATATTGAATAAGATTTTTAAATTGATTTTGTATTTACTTTTTATATTAAAAAAAACATTAATCATCAACGGAAATATTATTGTCAGTGATAATTTTACAAATAAAACAATTATCACCGAGAGAAATATTTCTCTCGATGATAAGTTTTGATAAGTGTTTATATAAAACACACGGAAGATGTTTTACCGAAAGATTTAATCCCTATCATCGACGGACACACATTCGTCGATGATAGGAATTAAATCCCTAAAAAACGCACAAGGCCTTTTTCTTCCCCATTTCTTTGTCTGAACTAATTTTCTCTCTCTTTCTCTTTCTCACTCTTAAAGGTAGCACAAAGATTTCTCTCCTTCTTCATCTTTCTTTCTATCTCTTTCCCTACTTCATTTTCTCTTTTTCTTCTTCTTTCTCTCTCTCTTCTCTTCCTCCTCTCTTTCAATCGCCTCTGATGACCACCGCTAACCTCCCCCGCCACTGCCAACTATTGCCACCAATTCTAGTGTAAACCGCCATTCACCCAACCATTTGTTATTTATTTATTTTAGCTATTTTTTTGAATTTATTTTTGAATTACTTGAATTTAATTTCATATTTGATGGGTTATATAAAATTGTAAAAATGATGGATTGATTTTAGGGTTTTTTTTTTAATTTAATGTGCTTAAGTTTTATGGTTTTTTTTTATATTTAATTTATGAGTTATGTAATTTAGAGTTTGTCAAATCTATGGTAGTATGTATGATATGAGTTATGTAATTTTGTTGAATGCAATTCCATATTTGATGGAATAGTAAAATGTATATGTAAATTTTTTAAATTTTAAGGCATAACTAGCGTTCTCCTGAACTTATCTTTTTAGTCATTTGAAGAGGTTATAGTTTTTGCGACATTTCATAAACTCGGAGGATTATTTTACCGTGTAAAAAACAAAAGCAAATACAAAGAAAAGACAATGGGATAAAAAAAGTGTTATAAAACCATATAATAATGCTAAGGATATTTAAGTAAAGTTTATTAATTGAATTGAATTCTTGTTAATTTCAAAAACAAAATTCATTTTAATTCTACAATTTAAATAAGACTATACCAAACATAAAAATTAATTTGTGTTCATCTACAATTGAATTCTAGTTTAAATTTATTTGAAAATGAAATGTAAATTTATTCCAAATGAGTTATAGTTTCATTTCATTTGAAAATTAATTGAATTCTATACTTAAGGTCATACCAAACGAAGTGAGTAAATTAAATAAAATAAAAAACTTTATTAAATTATGTCGATATAAAATGATAAAATTGTGGTTGTGTTTTTTTAATTGAAATTTTAACAAATGGAAGGAATTAAGTGTTTTAAGCCATAATAGAAAAGAAAATGAAGGACATTCTAAGTAATTTAAATTTAATAAAGAGCTTTAAAGTGAGGACTTAGTACTAGTTAGGTAGATTATATCTAATTTGTGGGGTATTATATGGATAAGCTTGTAATAATAATTTTTAATAAAGAGCTTTAAAGTGATGAGTGTAACAATAATTTTCGAAAATTACTTTTATATTAAATTGATAGGTAGGGGTATATATGGATATGTATATATAAGTGTACGTGAATTTTTAGAGTAAATATGAAAAATTTATATATTATGAATAACATGGATGTTGAACCTAACATCTTTAAAAAAAATGCTTTAAAGAATAATTGAAAAATTTATGAAAACGTTTTGTAACTAAATTTATGATTTTCACTATTTGATCTCCCTAATTTTTTTTGACTTGATATGTTCCTAAATATTGACTTTAGGTAAGAAAGAAGAAAATTGTAGAACTCGATTTTTATTTTGATTATATTTTATTCGCGTGAGTACATTGTTACGCATATTTGTAGGTCCATGTGAATTAGTTTATTTTAATCCATGTTTGAGTGTACATAACCCATTAAAAATAAAATAAAATAATAATTTAAATAAAAAAACTAAATGACATGGAAGGATTATTAATTCATCGTGGGATTTTAGGAAAGTAGATAAAATTTCTTAGGAATTACCTAGAAAGGTTTAAATTAAAAATAAATAAAAAAGAGATAAAGGAGTGACAAATGAAAAGCTCATATTTGAGGAGGGTTTTTAAAAACACTGAAAATTCTGTTCAAATATTTACAAATATGTTTAGTAGGCAATGTTTCAAAATTATTTTCAATGTTCAGTTTTCACTGAACGGTGTTCAAACACTGATTTCTGAAAACTGCTATTCGGTGTTTTCAGTGTTTATTTTCATTTCTCAGCCCCTAAAACACGACTCTCTGCTCTCTGCTCTCTTCTCTCGATCGAGTTGGTTTCAGAATCAAGGTAGCATCCTAGCCCCTTCTTCTCCAAAGTTTTCTCGCCATCTTCCCCCTCTCTCTGCAACTCCTTCCACCCTTTTCTCTCTCCCTATTTCCTCTTTTCTCTTCTCTGTGCTTTCATTTTTCCTCTTCTCTCACAGATCGCGATTTATTCCTCTCCACCACCCATACAACTGAAACCCAGAAGGTGACCGTCAGCCTGCCGCCGTCACTCCGTTTTGGACGGCAATGAAAGAAGAATCTGCGATAACAAAACTTGCAGCAACAACACGACCGACAATTAGTCTGCCACCGAGACCAGCTATGGAGACCCTCTTCACCGGTGGTGCATCAGGGCTGAGTCCAGGGCCCATGACCCTGGTCCCTTCTTTCTTCTCAGACAACTACCCTGACACAGAGTACAGGTCCTTCTCTCAGCTCCTGGCAGGGGCCATGGCTTCTCCAGGGGCTGGACCAACCTTCTTGAGTACCAATTCGATGGATAATTCTTGCAAGGAAGTGGTATGAGAGATGGGGGTGAAAACGGTTCTGGTTTTAAGCACAGCAGGCCCATGAATTTGGTGGTTGCTGCTAGGTCTCCATTATTCACTGTGCCTCCTGGGTTGAGCCCTTCCGGTTTGCTCAACTCTCCTAGGTTCTTTTCCCTTCAGGTAATTTAGATTTAACCATTAATCTGTATTGGTAACATGACCTTGTTTTTTTTTTTTTTTTTTTTCTGTTTATATGATACTGGTTGGGTAAGATTTGGAGTTGTTGATTGTTATGCTTGCTGTGGTTGCAGTGTTGGGTTTGAGGTATATGATTTAGGTAGATACCAAATTTTGGTTTCTAAGAGAAGGGGGAAGCATTTATTAGGTCATCTGATGGATTAAACATAATGTATAGTAGCTTGTTTGGTTTAATGCTTCTTCTTCTTTCCGTTAGACTACCCTTCTTCCAACCCGAAATCGTCTCCCTGCAACATCCAGTAGTATTTTATCTAATATCAACAAACTTAACAAGAGATTTGATGGAGACAATACATACCTGAAAGATCCACAAATGGGTGTGTAGGATGAGGTTTCAAAGCCCCAGTTGAGAAAAATGCATCATCTTCAGTTGGATAAACTGTGATGAGACCAATATATGGGCCTTTGTGGTTCAGTTTCTTGATTATATTCAAAGATTTAACCCTGATTGATGTTATAGCTAGCACAGGAATAAGTAGTAAAGAGATCACAACTAGTGTAAGTAAACATGATGAAACTTGTTTTGCAGCCATAGTCAGTTTGAGCTCAGAGAAAATCCAATTTATAAAGCTCTGTTGGTCAGAATTTGCAGCTATATTTAATTTGTTGCTGACTTACATTTTCAATTGGGAAAAGGGAAGATATTTGTTGATAAATTTCATTATAATTTGTTGAAGTTTTCTCTTCCAAATTAACTAATTAAGAGGGTCCAATTTGGATACTACAGACAAGTGAAGATGGAAAAAAAGGAAGAAAATAATATAAAGAAAGAGATATTCAAGTCTGGATTAAAAACTGCTTAAAATAGTTATAGAATTCCTACATCTTTGTCAATACAGTTTGAATTCAGCAGTAAAACTTATTTAAAATAAGGTGCCTTGTCTCAAAATAAGGAAAAAAAAACTAGTTACATTTGCTATTTGGTCAGAACCAAGTTTGATTGATCAGGATGAGTCCAAATCACCTTTTCTTCACTGGTGATGGAGTTGGCACAGTGGCTGTGTGGAATATGATCAACTTCATGAGCAAGTTGCTCTGTTTTTCTGTTTTAGTCTTGGTTTTGTCTTTGTTCCCTTTGGTCCTGAAGAAGGAAACAAAAGATGTGAATACCATAAAAGAATTCATTGTATTTACTATTCTTTTGATATTGGTATACTAAATTCTTTTATGTTTACCTCTATGTGCTCTTGTAAATTTTCTGAATATATCTCTCTTAATGATGCAGTAAGAATGTTTTAAACAATCAGATCATGTCAACTATATTTTGCATTTGATGTGTAGGACATTTTCCCCCTAAACTTTGGTCTTACAAGCATTTGTTCCACAGATTTACCTTTGTGTTTTTCCATCTGTTGCTTGCAATCATTTCTTGTTCTTGCTGCCATGATTGTCAGAAATGTTCATTCGAGTTTCACTTACATGACATTAATTAAAGTACTCTGGCCTCTTTTGATTCCAACAGATTTTGAGAAACATGATATGCATGCTTAAAAACAGAGAAGGTTTTTTTTTCTTCCTAGACTACGTATACTCACTTTTTTTTTTATCAGTCTCAGTTACTGGCTTGTTAATTAAGCAAGCCTGAAACTAAAGGAGGAGATTGGTTCATGAGGTGTGATTAATTGTGTCAAATGGGCCCGTAATGAGTTGAGCTCAAGTTGTTCATGAGTAAATCAGTTTGTTTACAGCTCTGTGAAGTCAAAGTCTTTGTAGTACCTTTGGTACGTAATCAGTCCAGTCTTCTTTTCCAAGAAGGTCCTTGGCTCAAGTTCTTGTAGCCCCATATGAGCTCGAGTCAATCTTAGAATAATTGTGTCTTTGAGGAAAGTATTAGAAAATTTTCCTTGAGTTTTATCCACAGTGATCCTCAAGGCCTTGTACATCTCTGGAGAGATTGGGTCCTTGGAAATAAATCAATATTTATGGATAAAGACCTCCTAATCAGCACCTGAGCACCTCCTAATCAGCTAAATGCTGCTATCACAAATACATTTCAGATCCCTTGTGACTATTCTCCCTGTGTTGTGCATGTGTGAGTGTGATCATTGATGTTTTGGCCACATAATATGAAGGATGAATTTGTATTTTGCAACTGCATTTAGTAACAGAATGGAAGCTCAGAAAGTTGGATATCCAATACCTTTGTTAATTTGATTTGTAATTTTTGTTGAAAAACAGTTTGAGATCTTTGCACTGTGCATTCTGATATTGTTTAGTGTGGAAACATGCAGGTATGATCTGGTGCAGGCTGACCTTGCAGTTGCTAACTTTTTTGAGCTTTCGGTGATCAATCTCCATAGATTATTTGCTAACAAAGGCTCTACTTTCATGGATCGGCAAAAGCAGATCATAGAGAAAGGTCCTCCTAAAAGAAAGCTTACGATTGATAACATATTTTGATTCATTTTCACCTTGCTTCCCAATTTTTCATTTCCCAAATTCTCCCTGTAATTAAGCACATAGGAGGAGATTTATCAATCTGATGGATATTGATTGATGTATTTTGGTTGCATAGTATCAAGCTCAACTGACAGAAAGTTATGACTGAGCGTTGGTTTGGTAGACTCCCATTTGAAAGCATGGATTCTTTTCTTAGTGATAAATTCATTCAAAGACAAAAAATGCTGAAGAAAAGCCAACAGGAGGTATTTAGCTGCCAACATGACCTCCTAGAATGAAAACTGTAATAGCAATTTCAGTGTAGTATCTGATAGAGCTAATAAATTATGCTTCCTTTTATCACATTATCTTTTGGTTTGGGTGCCGTTTGAAGGAAGAATTTTAGGCCATGTATTTTCATTTTATCAATTTATCAAAGTTGTATTTAATCAATGAATATTGTATTTTAAAACTGTCTTCAACTATCTTATTTTTAAGAAGAAAAATATGTCATTTTTTAGATATTGAACAAATTTAATATTGTATTTGATGGGTTAGTTGTTCAAATTTTATTAAATTGTGAAAGTTGTATTGTATTTTTTATTTTTATTTTTAAGAATTTATTTAACTAACATGACATGACCAAGGGAAGAGTGTTGTTTTGTTTGATCGATGATATATAAAAAATACTAACATTTTAAAAATAAAATAATATTAATTATTTCCAAGTATTTGATGTTTGCTTAAAAAATTGTATTTAGTAAATATAAGAAATAAAATTAATTTTAGACATTAAAATTTTAACTGAAAACTGAAAGCTAAAAACAATTACAAGAAAGTGTAATCCAAACAGTTTTCTATTTTCAAAACAGTTTTTGAAAACTGATCCTCCAAACAACATTTAACGAAAAACTATTTTGGAAACAGTTTTCGAAAACTATTATCCAAACATGTTTTTGAACACTGAAAACTGTTTTCAGAAACTCTTTTCGAAAACAGTTTTCGAACACTGAAAACTGAAAACTGTTCCCGTAAAGGCTCTATAAATAGGGAGAGGACAGCCCCGAAAATCACACAACTCAGCATTTTCTCTCCAAAATTTCAGAAATTTCCAACTCTCTCTTCCGGAGTCCTTTGGTTTTTCTTGGTCATTATTGCAAGTATTTCAAGGTATAATCAATTTACTTTCTTTTTTATCTCTAAAGTATGTTTAAAAACTTAGATTTTGAGCTTTGTTTGGATGGATTTGGATTTAAATTTAGGAAGCTTGAAGAATTTAAATTTAGATAGAAATTTTGATGAATTTTTTAACCAAATCTTAAGATTTAGAATACAATAACTTAAATTGGGTTATGGGTAATGTTGGATATGTGAATCTAAACCTATGGAAGTATGCAGTTGGTTAAGATTTATTAAATTTCATGGATTGGAGATTTTTTTTTAATGAAAATATCAAATTTTTGTTGCAATTTTTAGCAGATTTCAAGTGGACAGTCGATTGTCCAAAATTTATGGAACTAGGACATTGAACGGTCCTTAACCACAATTGATTGTACCTATAAAACTTCCTCATATTCCTTCATTTTTTTGGTCTTTTGAATTTCAAAAATAATTCTCCCAAATAAATCAAACTTTCTAACACATTTGATACACAAATTAAACACTTAAGAAGTGTTTAGTTATCATCAAAAATCATGCTCTTCATTGGGACCTAAAGTTAACAACTAGAAAGGAATTAAGAAGAATGGACACAATATATGATTTGAATTGGTTATCTCCAAATTGAATTTAAAGTAAGCTATAAACTGATCCTTAAGCAAAACAAAATAATTGGGTCATACACAGTATAGGAAAAATGATGCACAAGGTGCGCGCACCATCATATAGTATTCACCACATGTGAGAGGCATAGCATTTTAGATAATTTTGTATCTTGGTATGTATGCAATGTGCATGCATGTTATTAGAAGTATATGGGTACCATACAATGTTGCATAGTGTACATTCATGGTTGATGATGGTGGAACTAAGTGTTACGTGTATCTAGGTACTAGTGAGGACAACGTGAAAGGCAAAGGGGTAGCTCAGAGTTAGCTTGTTGATCTCATGGTAAGATGAGTTCACATTACCTCTAATTGTATGAGATGTTTATATTGTATTTTTTAATGATTTAAATTACATTTAAGCAACTCTAATCGGCGTTCAAAGTAATAAGGACAATATGTATAATTAAAATTATAGATTTCCTTTTTCCTAAAGCATATGTGCCTAATAACTACTAATTTTTTTAATTATTCTTAAGTAGTGATTTAAAAGAGTTTTTAATTAAAATTATTTATTTCATCATTGCTGCATTTTCTTGTCAATGGAGTCCCATGATTTCCACTGTAGGAATTATTTTGAAATGAGCCGAATAGTTGGCCTTTAGGGCACTGGTTGTGGTCCCTTATCATTGCTGCATTTTCTTGTCAACGGAGGTCCCCACAGTCGCGGATTCTTACAGAAGCTACTGTTGGAGGGAAACTTCTATGGAGAGTTTTTAGTAAGCCATCTTCTTTGCAGGCTCAAGTTCCTTTATATTTAATGCACTTGGAAGTTTTTGATGTTGTTAATCTTAATTCTGGTCAATGGGATTTTGATCAGTTTATTTCAGTTTTGCCTAATCATCTTACTAATCTTATTAAAGAGCATTCTATTTCTTGAAAATCTGCTGCAGGTAAACTCATTTGGGCACTGAATCCTTCTGGTAAGTTTTCTGTTAAATCTGCTTTTCCTTCTTATGCTGCTATAATCTTCTGGAAAATTTTGTCACTAAGAAATAAATTTATATTCCAGAATGAATCTATTATAATATAAATCGTTTAATATTAACTGTTCAGACTCTAGTCTTAAGTTTGCTTAATTTACTTAACATCCTGAGCTATGTTGTGTGTGATAGTCATTGTTGCATAATCGTCTAAGATTTATAGATTTTATGGCATATATGGTTGTGATAACCATTGTTGCTATATATTCCCCCTTTCTTATTTCTTCCTTGCAATGTTGTAGACACAGAGTCTGTCTGATCAGGAAGACAGCAGGAAATTTTACCGATATTGAAGTATGAAAAAGAGTAGAAAACAACTGAAAATAGTGAAGCTAAAAGTTTATTGTTATCTGATCTGTTGTTTTTCTCTTATAAGATTTAGTCTTTATCTTTATATTAGGATTCTGATTCATTTGTTATCGAACATTTTATGAATGAATTCAAATTAAATTATCAATTTTCATACTCTATGATTGAGTGTCGAGTTATTCATGTGATTTGGATTACTGTTCGATGTGATTTGGACAACTATTTTATGTGATTTGGTTCAGTGTTCCGTGTACGGCATCAACATGTTTATGAATAGCACTGCTTACCATGCATTCACTGATTTCTTCTTCCTCTTCGTCTACAAGTCTTTTTTCTCTCCTTTCTATTCCATTTTCCTTTAACCATCCTCACTAGCCTTTTAGGCCTCCCTGTTGAAAACACACTATACCCTGTAGATAATCCAATCACAATTCCACACCCATATCCCATTAATGCAAATTTCCAATTGATTCCGCTTTCAGAATCATCATCTTCTTGGGATACTTCTGGTTGTGGTGGTGATCCCTTATCGTCTTTGCACTTCTTTGACAATGGAAACCCACACAATCCCAAGTTTCCACTAAATGAATCATTTTCAAATGTGTTGAACCGACTGCCCTGAGGTATAGGTCCAACCAGCTGGTTCTGTGAAACGTTGAAAACTGAAAGAGATGTAAGATTGGGTAATTGAATAGGAATCTCCCCCGTGAGCTTGTTCCAAGAGAGGTCTAACCATTCAAGGTTGCTCAAATGTCCTAGCGATGCTAGGATGCAGCCTGTAAAGCTATTATGAGAAAAGTTGAGCCCACGAAGCGAACTAAGATTTCCAATAACCTCAGGAATCTCTCTTTTGAACCTGTTATTCGATAAATCAAAAGCTGTGAACATGGTCAGGATCTTCACCAGTTGAGTCTCCAATCCTTTCATTGTTACCATCGCGGAATCTTGATAATATCTCCTCCCCATATATTGCAGTACTGCAGATTTATCTTCATTCACCATCATCAAAGCCTTGAGGTTTTTGAGGTATTTAATCGGCAACAGACCAGTGAAGTTATTGTAAGCAAGGTCTATGATTCACAGCTTATGAAAGGGAAATGTTGTATTGGAATCATTTATAAGACCGTGAAATCTGTTTGATCGTAAGACAAGAACCTGCAGCTGGGATAGTCCTTCCAACCAATAGGGAAATGTATCATCTATCACATTGTTACCAAGATCAAGAACCTCTAGCCTGTTACAGTTGAATAGAGATCGCGGTACCGGCCCTTCCAATCTATTTCCATTGAAATTAAGACTCCTCAAGTAATTACCCTTGGCAAATGTGTCAGGGATGGCACCCTGGAAGTTGTTCATCCTCAGATCCAAGACTGAAAGCCAAGGACTAAAGTTTACCAAACACTGTGGAAGAATACCACTCAAGCTGTTATTCGACAAATTAAGGACCTCCAGGGAGCTAATTTTGCAAATCAAAGAAGGGATCTCTCCAGAAAATTCATTGTTTGAGACTGCAAAGTAGGTCATGGGAGGTGGTGGAACCAGAAAGGGGTCCTTGAAGCAAGTTGGAATGAAGGTCAAGGTACTCTAAATTCTTCCATGGTAATTTTTGTATACTTGTTAGAAAGTTTTGAGAAAGGTTAAGATAAGACGATGAATCCTTGCTCACATCCCAAAACCATTTGGGAACCTGGCCATGAATTTGGTTATTGGAGAGATCTAATACTGCCAATTTTCCCAAGGCTTTTAGGAACTTTGGGAATTCATTGATGTTGCAAGAGGCCAAACCCAATTGCCCAAACTTTGGCAGGGTATAGTTAACATCACCATAGGTACTCAAAGAAAGATTGTTGAATGAAAGATCAAGCTCACCAAGATTGTTGAGTTTCGAAAGAAGCTTAAGATCAAGAACACTACTCAATCTATTGTATGAAAGAATGAGGCGAGTGAGGTTCACTAGTTCGAAGACTGAACTTGGAATTGCCTGTGTAGCTCATTGTTACCCAGATTAATCACCTGCAATGAGTTATGATGGAATTCATCCATATGACCTGTGATCTGATTATTTTTGAGGTCTAAGTACACCAAGGAAGGCAGATTAAACAACCAGGATGGTATTGTTCCATTGAATGAGTTATAGCTTAACTTGAGATGGGTTAGATGTGAAAGGCTGCTTGCATTAGAAGGAACAGGACCCACTAGCTGATTTACTGAAAAATCTACATGAGAAAGTAGCCATGAATTGTTAAAAACATTGGGAATTTCTCCTGCAAATTTGTTTACCGAAAGATCTATCTTGGTGAGCAATTCAAGTTTTGAAAGTGAGAATGGAATTAGGCCCCAAAAATTGTTATATGCGAGGCTCAAAAAGGCGAGTTCCGTGAGGTTACCAAGTGATGCTGGGATTGAACCTGTGAAATTGCAGCTAGCAAGTGAAAGATGCTTCAAGGAACTCAAATTACCAATTGAAGGAGGTAATTCTCCTGAGGAACTTGGGAAAGATAGATCTAGTAACCTTAAGGGACTGCTCCAGTTTGTCTTTGGTAAATAGGCAGTGAGATTATCATTGCCTGATAAGCTAAGAATTTGCAGGTTGGGAAGCTGGAAAATGTTTTGTGGGAACATATTTACATGCAATCTTGATCTCATTTAAATGGAATTTGTTCTCTCTTTTTCTTTTCTCCCATTTTTATTAATTTAATTTAACTTGTCAGTCCAAACTATTGAAAAATGACTCTGTTCCCTCTTTGAATCTCAAATTATAGGCCTTTCCATTTTCTGCTGAATTGTAGAATTAATGAAGTATTAGTTTTGCTCTCTATGTGGGGACTGATTTAATGGGAAGATGTCATCTTACTAAGACCTGACTGATCGAATAAACTTCACAGGGTTATTAGTTATTCAAAGTAGCTTTGTTTGTTCATTTTGGAAAAGAATTAGCATAAAATCTTTAATTCCTGGAAATTTGCTTGAATGGTACAGATTATTAGAAAAAGTTGTAGTAGTTACAAATTGTCAACCTATCTTAATCAATGAACAAATTGGCATAAAATGCACGTTAGTGGATGTAATATCTAAGCATGACTTTAATACCCTTGTAATTAAACACTTATAATCTTCTTCTCCACTCACCCGCTCACTCTTGGGTCATCCTCTTCTTGGATTTCTTTTTCGGCG
Organism: Bretschneidera sinensis; assembly: GCA_023935145.1. Lineage (NCBI taxonomy): Eukaryota > Viridiplantae > Streptophyta > Magnoliopsida > Brassicales > Akaniaceae > Bretschneidera > Bretschneidera sinensis. The sequence continues at coordinate 152,697,233 of CM043698.1, forward strand.
TTGTCTTTGATTTGCTTTTCTCACCTTTTGGATTTTTTTAACCAAACTTAATTACTAACAATATTAAGAGAAGTTGTGGTATAAAACATGGGATTTTTTATAATTACTCTTAAGGTATTGCAGAAAAACTGTGTTTTAAAACACAAAAAAATGAATGACCATAACCCTAACCGCCTAGAGGTTTGTTTAGCCAAAAAAAATGAATGAAAAAAGAACTCAATGCGATTACTTTTTCTCCATGCATTACTTTTTAGCATATAAATCATTGCTTTATATTTAAATTAACTGTCAACATATTGGAATCATAATAATCGAATTGTATCTAAATCCATTCATACACATCCAATAATTCCGTCCAGTTGAAAATGAATGATGCGACGAATAGCGTATAACGTTACACTCTTTAGTTGTAATGTTCAACAAAATTAATTTCTTAAGATTTAGAAATTAATTTTTTTTATTATATTAGACAAATAAAATTCAATCACATGAAAAAAATATATGGTACATATCAAAAAATGATTTTGATGAAAATAAAATTAATAATTTACTCTATAAAAAAAGTTATTCAAAATTTAAAATTAGGCGTTAAAAAAATTTCGTTAATTTTCAAATTTATTATTTGAATATTAAATTTATGCGGATATTAGCAATGGATACTTCCTATCGGCTTCCTTATCCTGACAAGAAACTTATCTTTTTCTCGTGAAAATGGAAAAGCAACCATCGTGGGGTGCTGCATCAATATTAGAAAAACCAAAAAAGTGTGTCGTTTTGTAACGAACGGTCATCATATACTCAGGCCCCACACGCACAATGCACCGTTCTTTTCAAACTAGCAAAATGAGATGTTAATTTCTTTTGCTTTATTTGGGTTTATAGTTTTACCAGCTTCGCCCGTTCCGATCATTTCCTCTGCCTTCTCTCTTTCCCTTGTTTTAATCAGGAGTCAAACGCCACTCAAATTAATAAGATCTTACTTGAACATGATCGGACCTCAATATCCTTGAATTCTAAAGAAACATGGTCATGTGACCAGAGCTTGATTATCAGCTTTTTATGTCTCTTTTGGGTTTTTGGTGTAATTGATGATCGTTTTTAATCAATTGCATGTAGTTAGAATGATTACACAGTTTTAATCAATTCAAGCGGAAAAAAACACTAAAGAAATTAATTTATTGATTAAAAATTTATGTTTAAAATTGATTTTTCTTATATAACTATAGTTTTACAACTAAAAAATAATAACTTAACCAAACATTAAACAAAAAGAATTTATCAAACACATCATGTTTTTTTTCTTTTCAAATAAAAAAACAAAACAAAAACCATATGATACACATTAACCTAAACACTACATTGGTATTCATTAACAAAAAAAATAATCATCTAGAAAATATATAATTTTACTTCTCTCAAATATTAGTAGATAAACAATACCATCCGTTTTCAAAAAATCTAATTTTAAATCAAATTTATTTAAATAATATGTAAACAAAAAATAATCATCTAAAAATATTTCACATCATAATCAAAATTAAGTCAAAAAGTCAAAGTTGCGTTAATAAAACGAGTGAAATCCAACTGTGGAGCATTAAATGATACAATTCATTGGATTTTAGCTCATGTCAAATTAATGGATGGAGAAGTAGGCCCAAAAACATGATGATCACCAAACCATCACAAGTGCAGCCCATTTTCAACAATTTAATTGCTCTTCTTTTTTTGCCATAACAATTTAATTTTTGCACTCTTAAAATGGTATCAAAGCTTAGTAACTTAAACACCCTTCCAATGAATAGAGTAGGCCACGTGTTAATCGTACTCACAAGCATGAGGCCATGCATCACATGTATCGGTGGAGATTTGCTCCACTGCATTATTCTCCCATCAATAAAATAAAATACTTATTTGTTCAAATTCTTATAATTTCTTTAACAACTTTGATCCCCATGCCTTTTTCTTAAATCAGTAATTGGACAGTGATGCTGCATGCACATCCTTCTGAATTGTGCAAAAAAACTTATCTTACTATTTAGCATATGATCTCTGTTCCTCCTTTTGGAATCAATTTTTTTTTTTAATTTAATAGCTTGGTTATAGGGTTTTCACATAATAAAATTCATTATTTTTGGGTCAATTCTATAACTTCTTGAACTTTCAATAGTGTGTAATTGCTCATTGTATAACATGCAAATCCTAAATATCTCTTTTTCACTACTGGCACGTGTGAATTTTGAATCTTGCACTTGTGGAACGTGATGCACAAATGGTAAAATAGTCCTCCAAATTTGAACGGGTATATGAGTGTAAAATGATCATCTCTCCCATTAAATCACTCTCTTCGAGTTACTTTACCTTCATCTTCTTCAAGCTTTTTCATACCATTTCACTAACTTGTCGAAAGAAAGTGTACCTGCAAAGATTTTGACCACCAACTTCACACGATCTTAAAGAAACGAATGTGGAAAACGATTAGCAATGATGATATTTGGGCAAATTGATCAAGCGGGAAAGATTTTCTGTTTGAATGACTGAGAGTTGGAGAAATACTTGAATGAAAAAAGAGAAAACGATATCAGTGTTATAATATATAAATGATGACATTTACGTCTTTTACTAAATCACACTCAATTTGTGAATCACGTGTTCAAGTCACACGAGCCAAACGCATGCAAAATTTCAAAATTCACGGTGGCAAGAGCAAGAAGGAACTTTTTAAGATTTGTATATTATACAATGAACTATTATGCACAATTGAAAGTTCAAAGAACTGTTGTAGAATTAACCCAAAAGCCAAAGAATTTTTTATATAAGAACCCTTCTTGATATAGTGGGGTCTTATAAAGTCACGCGACTGGGTTTGATCTTAAGTTTATAGTACAACCTCGAAAGACTTTATCACCTAAACTAATCGACACCTTCTTAGTAGTTAACTTCATGGATGCTTTCTTGCAATTTTGAAATATGTAGTATTGCACAAGCCAAATGCAACTAATTTATGGATTCTTTCTGTTACTCTGACTTGGAAAACCAAATGGATATATTACTGAAAAAATAACATACTTTTGAAAAGAATAACATACTTTACTGTCAATGAAGTGATGCTGTCAATTCCTTTTTAAGTTGAAATGCTGTCAATGAAGTGATGAGTCACTTTACTGAAAAAATAACATACTTTTGAAAAGAACATTGTTTTTCCTTTTGAAATTTGACTTTACAAAGCATCTTGCATTGCCACTACTGAAACTTTCTTTATAATCAATGCTATAGATATAACTAAGACAGATACTTGGAGAAATGGAGAATAAAAATGTACTTTACAAAGCATCCGATGCTAAATTGGACTCACATTTCTTTTGTCATGAGTTTAAAAAAAATGAATTTATGTTGTTAATCAATCTCCCCATTTTGCAGCTCTTGAAATTTACTGTATGGTATGCAATATACTAACTAAAAGCTTTAGAGTTTATGAATCATATCTTCATTTTATGGAAAACTGTAGTAGTTTATCAAATCGCTAACATGGAGGGAAACAGGGAACCTGATTTGAGGGAGAATCTATAAAGAGTGAAGACCCTCCTCCCATTATATACCAACATAGTTTTCAAAATGGAAACAAGTCATGAGTTTCAGGAGTTAAGCTGCAACATGGGAGACAGACTCTCTAGTGATGAAGAAGTACAAATGTCAACTTCTACGTGCAAACAGGGCGGCTGGAATACCTTTCCCTTCATTGCTGGTATCTCTCTCATTTTCTCTGTCTATCTCATGTTTAACACTTGTTTTATCTGATAAATGTGTTTCTTTTTTATTTATTTTTGAATTAAAACCAGGGACACTGATGGGGTTGACACTTGCTGTGGGAGGGTGGGCAACAAACTTGGTAGTTTATCTGATAGAAAAATTTCATGTGAAGAGCATAGATGCTACTCAGATTTTTAACACGTCGAATGCCTCCACCAGTCTAGTTCCAGTCGTGGTAGCAGTTATTACAGACTCCCTTTTAGGATGCTATTCTGTCATCTGGATTTCTTCTCTTGTCTCTGTGCTGGTAATGGCCTCTTCACTTACTTCGAACCCAACTAAAAACCATAGGGGAAAATAGTTTCTAGAAAGAATCATAAGTTGAAAAATAGACTCTAAAAGGCTAAATTTATCAGCTCCGCAACTGTTTTACCAAAAACTGTTTTCCCTTTTTGGCCCTCTATGGTTGAAACTGCAACTAGGCCAAACGATAGCTAAGTGCCCATTGACAGCAACACACTGCTTATTTTTCAAATAGAAAGTAGTATTCTACTCTTTGCCTTTTCTGTTTAAGATGCATCTCCGACACTTGTTTCACTGGTTGCTCTGTTCTTTTTTGTCCGCATAAAAAATATTTCAGTTAGATTTCAAATCTTCTATTTATTTTCATTCTCTTTATGCAATTTCATTAAGTAAGAAAAAGAAAAGGTAACTAAGAACTAGAAAATTTGCCATTATTCATTCAAAATGTATCCAATATGATGTAAAAGTCAATACTGGTTCAAGTATCTTCCATTCTTTTCAACTTAATCCACCTGAGATATCCTTACTGAGTAAATAACAATCACCATCTTCATGACTTGTAGGGCATTACCCTTTTAACCTTAACCACTATGCTTAAATCCTTGAGGCCTCAACCTTGTGAAAATGGATCAAGCTTCTGCAGAACTGCATCAAAATTTCAATTCGCAGTCCTATACTCTGGCATAGCTCTAGCATCAATAGGACTTGCAGGCACACGCTATACCATTGCAGCTATGGGAGCTAACCAGTTCGATAGCGTAAAGGATCAAGCAACTTTCTTCAACTGGTTTGCTGTCATCGTGTACAGCTCTACGGTATTAGGTGGCACAGTTCTTGTTTATATCGAGGAAAATGTGAGTTGGGCACTGGGGTTCTGCCTGTGTATAGTGGTTAACATTATCGGTTTAGCCATTTTCTTGCTTGGAAGTCGTTATTATCAACATTTTAAGCCACAAGGGAGTCCACTTAAGAGCATAGCTCGTGTTCTCGTTGCAGCCATTCGCAAGCGGAAGGTTCCCATTTCATCCAGAAGTGAAGTCTACTACTATGAGAAAAATGGGGAAGTGGAGTTGGTGGCTTCCGTGCCTACTAAAAGCTTCAGGTATGATTTTTTACCTTCCCAATTTATCAAGTACGACAGAGAGTGATGTTACCAATTTGTTTGATGTGGTGATTGACAATCATGTGTGTTAACTATGTCTTCCCAATTTATCAAGAACCGAGTTGGGTACATTGAGAATTGAGAATTAAGGTTTGAGAGTTTTCTCTCAAAAAATTTTGAAATCCATTATGATTATATTGAACACTTTCTTATCATAATTTGTGGACGTAATAGTTTTATCCCCAACCATATAAATTCTACTATCTTTATTTTTTTACTGTTTTTCTTAACAATGTGTGGCAAGCAATAATGCAGGTTCTTGAACCGTGCTGCACTGGAAACTGAAGGAGATACTAAACCAGACGGCTCAATTACAAAGCAGTGGAGGTTGTGCTCAGTGCAACAAGTTGAAGACCTAAAGACCTTATTGAGGATTGTTCCGGTCTTGTCAAGTGCTATTTTGTTATGCACTTCAGTACCAGTCCTAGGAACCTTGACGGTCCTCCAAGCTCTAACTGTGGATCGACGCCTTGGATCACATTTCAAAGTCCCAGCAGGCTCCATGTTGGTAGTCATACTAACCTCAACTGCTATCACTCTGACTTTCATTGATAGGTTCTTTTACCCGATCTGGCAGAAGATTACTCGTAAATCACCAACGCCCCTCCAACGGATAGCACTAGGCCATATTTTCAACATGACAGGATTTTCTGTTGCAGCCCTGGTTGAGTCAAGAAGAATCAAATTGGCTCGAACCCATCATCTTCTGCACCATCCTGGTTCCACTGATCATGTTCCAATGCTGGTCTTCTGGCTGGTGCCACAACTGCTTGTAGTTGGCATTGGAGAAGCATTCCATTATCCAGGACAAGTCACATTGTACTATCAAGAATTCCCAAAATCCCTTAGAAGCACATCAACTGCAATGATTTCAATGGTTGTGGGAATTGCTTACTTTTTGAGCACTGCCGTGATTGATCTGATTCGGAGGATAACCTTATGGTTACCCGACAACATAAATAACGGAAGGCTAGACAATGTCTATTGGTTGTTTGCTGTCATGGAAATGCTAAACTTTGGTTATTTTCAAATTTGTGCGATGTTTTACAAGTATCGTAATGTGGAAAAGGCGAATGACAGTTCTGTGTCCAGTAAGTAGCAGAATCTAAAGGCAATCCTAAGTGATAAGAGGTCAATGGCGATGAAAAGGATAGGCTTAAATGTTATTATGATCACTTCATACTGAACTTATGTGTATTAATTAAGTTTCAATTTGATATACAACTTGCTGATGCAACTTTCTTTTCAGTGTCTTAAAACTTCAAGATTTGATCTCAGTTTTTTCTTGAGCAGTAAATGATGGAAGTTGGAGAAGTGATTGGCTTTCTCTGCAAGTACTTGTGATTAGCCTTTTCGTGGCCGTAAGCTTAACTCCACAATTGCATTTTTTTTATGTCTTAGTTTGGGTTATAGTTTACATTCTGTTTGGAATCAAATAAATTATAAAAAAAATTATTTATAAATAAATTGAAATCTACTTTTATGTTTGGTATTTTTATATTAAATTATAGAATTCAACTGAATTATCATTTTAAAATAAACAAAGAATTTAAAGGAGGAGGAAGTGAGAGGGAGGGGAAGAATGTCATCCAATATACAATTTTTCACTTCTCAATAAGGAAAGGAAGGATTAATATATTCTGATTCATAGGAAACCGAAACAAACTCACCCTTTGTTTTCTTAGGCACCGAATAATGAAGAAAATCTATCATTCAACGAAACAGACTTTACAGCAAAATTCTCTTAAAACTAATCTCTATAAAATCCGACATATCACAAGCTAAGATATAATGATCCTTCCAAGTTCCATCTATAGAGAGCAAAGTCATAAACAATGACCAGAACCAAAAGGCTAACCGACCCAGACCATCAATGTTTGCATCACCAATTAACTAAAAAAACCACTAGTACGGCAACTAAATATTTATTAATTCAAATTGGGCTGGGTTGTGAAAGTAATAAATTGGCAAGAGACTGGGCCATAGGAAAAAAGCCTTGGCCTTGGGCTCGAAGCACCCGTATGGAAGCTTCTTCTACCGATGGTTTGCCTGAAGCGAGTGATGATGCTGGTTTTGCCCACAGACGGATCCACCAAAAACACCAGCTTGTACTTAGCGGGACCAGAAGCCAGAGACATGACTCGTATCTATCCAATTAACAGTCACGGATTGGATCGAAAATTGAAATTATCCAAGGTCGGGATCTAGCCGGAAGCCGTAGACGATGTCGCCGGAGAGATCGCCGATGGGTTGAAGATCTCGTAGCCTCGTTTTTTGGGTTTAAGGAAAAAAAGGTCCAAGTTCTTTTTTTATTATTATTATTATCAATCATCATTATTAGTATTTCTAATTTTATTAATTTAGCATTTCTAATTTTATTAATGTGTTTTAATTATTAGTATTTCTAATCTTTTTAGGAATAATATTTCTAATCCTTTTAGGAATAGTATTTGCAATATCACTTTTATATATTCGGTTATTACATTAGCAGCAAATTGAAGTTTTGGCTTCTGAAAATCACTTGAAATACTAAATGTTATTGCCGAAACTCTCTCTGATCAATGGATACATCGATGAAGGTAGATTTACTATCAAGACGTGGGCCCTAATTCAAATTGATGCGCACTGTTCAAATCCACTTGAATACAATATCATATGTTTCTTTCTACATCCCTGATTCCCTTCATTTTTTATCCTTTTCATTTACCAATCATTATATTTCTCATGCCCTCTCAAGTCTAAATCCTCACCTTTCAACCAAAATCTCTAATTTGGTGCTTGAAGATTTGGCTTCAAGAGGTTGGAATGGGTTCTGCATAGATGTTTATGTAGAACTTGAATATTTGACTAATAGGTCGATATGGAAATCAACTCTGATGGTAGTAGTCGTTATAAAGAGATATTTATTCGATGGGATCCTCCTCCCCATGGTTGGGTAAAATTAAACACAGATGGGTCATCTTTGGATAAACCAGGATTGGCTGGACCGGGAGGAGTCATCAGGAATAATGATGGGGAATGGATCATGGGGTTCCATTCCCATTTGGACACTGCAAACAGCATGGAAGCTGAATTATTGGCTCTCAAAACGGGACTCGAGCTTTTAATTAATTTGGGCTTCTCAAAAGTTGTGGTAGAAATTGATGCTAAAACAATTGTCGACCAATTACTTGAAGAGACATCATGCCTGGGGGAATCTTACCATACACTCTTAGCTGAATGCAAGTCATTGTTGTGCATGCTAGCGGAAGCGAAAATGCAACATCGCTTCCGTGAAGCAAATTTTGTCGCAGATTGTCTTGCAAAAGAAGGAGCTAAATGCTCTAGTGATTTTGTTATGCACGATAAGCTACCGAACTTTGTTTGGACAACATATGATGCTGATCTCAAGGGTGTTTCATACCCTTGTACCGTATAGATTAGTTGAAGCACAATTTATCTATTGTAGGTTGATTTTCTGTAATATTTGGATTTTGAAGTATATATTAGATATAGAAACTTGTGTTGAGCGGTTTGTAATTTTGAGATAATATTATATTTTTTTCCATTAACCGGATGGTCATTTCACTAAAAATGGTGAAAAAAATATTTTTTTACCATTAGTTACAATTAAACTAAACATAAAACAACATTTCTAAGAAAGATCCTAATGTAGAGATTTGAGTAGTGTTAGTAATATCGCACAAGAACAAGTAATTTTATTATTTTATTCACTTTTAATTTTACAATCTTTCATTATTTTACTCTTTAACTTTTGAACCAGATAGAAAAAATAAAAGAGTTCCATTTATGAGTGTTTTATCAAATTGAGAGATGTCACCTTGACAAAATTTGTTTTGTAACAACTTATACGTAAATGGTTGCTGATGCTTAGAAGTTAGAATCTTTTAGCCACGAAACCTTTGTTTATACTTACCCTCTACATGAATGTTGTGCTGCTAATTTCGTTTTGTAAACATATGTCACAATGCAACAGATAAAAGCAAGATGCATTGGAAAGTAGAAAGTAAGAAAATTGATGGAATAGAAGAAAAAGGAAAGATGATACCATTTCATTATATTCTAACTTGTGAAATATGTACGGTGCTAACTGATTCTTACTTAAGTCTGAGCCGAAATTGCTGCATTGTTAAAAGCTGAGCTTTTGCACTCTCAAGGTCTGGAGTTTGTTTATGCTTCTTCATCGAGATGAAATAATGTTTTCATGACCATTACTTGGCTTTCGTAATTTACTTCCGTTCCACGAATTTTCCTCAAAATATTCTTTGAAGAAATTCCAAATTACTGACAACCTCTCGGTCTTCATTTGCATACTATCATAATTTCGGGCCTCTGCTTGAGCAGGGGTTTCTTCTTCAACTGTCATACCTTCTGCAGTTTTAATCACATTTGTTTAAAATAAACAAGAAAATACAAAAAAAGAAAATACTTGCACCCAAAAAGTTGCATTTGATTGTAACAAGTCTGATTATAGATGGATGGCAAACTGGTAGAAGTTGTTACCATTTCTTTTATGGTGTTTAGCTGCAGCTTGTCATTTCAGCTGCTTGTTGAATGACTTAGCTGCCATGAAAACATTTGCAGGTCTTTCCCAACCTCCTCCAAACACACCGTATCCTTCCAGCCTTCCAGCGGCTGAGGTCGAATCAGAAACTCAAGCACTGCCAACTCTTCCCTGTCCACCTAATGGATGCAGTTCAAGACCTTATTGAGAATTGTTCCGGTCTTGTCAAGTGCTATTTTGTTATGCACTTCCTTACCAGTCCTAGGTACCTTGACGGTCCTCCAAGCTCTAACTGTGGATCAATGCCTTGGATCACATTTCAATGTCCCAGCAGGCTCCATGTTAGTAGTCACACTAACCTCTACGGCTATCACTCTCACTTTAATTGATTGATTTTTTTATCCAATCTGGCAGAAGATTACTCGTAAATCACCAACGCCCCTCCGTCGGATAGCACTAGGCCATATTTTCAACATGACAGGAATTTCTGTTGCAGACCTGGTTGAGTCAAAACGGCTCAAATTGACTCAAACCCCTCACCTTCTGTACCATCCTGGTTCCACTGTTCATGTTCCAATGCTGGGCTGGTGCCACAACTGCTTGTAGTTGGCATTGGAGAAGCATTCCATTATCCAGGACAAGTCACATTGTACTATCAAGAATTCCTAAAATCCCTTAGAAGCACATCAACTGCAATGATTTCAATGGTTGTGGGGATTGCTTACTTTTTTAGCACTGTCGTGATTGATCTGATTCGAAGGATTACCTTATGGTTACCCGACAACATAAATAACAGAAGGCTAGACAATGTCTATTGGTTGTTTGTTGTCATGGAAATGCTAAAGTTTGGTTATTTCAAAGTTGTGCTATGTTTACAAGTATACTCAACCTTAATATACAAGTTTTTTCACATAGAGTGACATGATTTGGCTGAAAGTTAATTCGTATTTAATCATTTTTAGTCATTAGTATCTGATAAAAATTATGTTAAAAACATTTTTAAAATATTTTTTTAATTTGCGGATTAGATGTTGCGAAGTCTAATTCTATTTTTTTTTGTTTTTTCTTAATAGTAGAAGTAACTTTTTGGGGAATACTACTCACTAAAGGTGGCCATTTACTTTTCTCAAATTAGGGAAAATTATTTTTCTTTGGCAGATGATTTTGCCAATTTGCCATAATTTGAAGTAAGATACCAATCAGTGAGACGTGAAACATTTTCAACTTTTCAAATAAAAAACTGTTGCATAGAGTTCTAATAGAAGGAACAGAGAGGAGCTGCATTTGTACAAATTAAAAGAAATTGAAAAGACTAATACATCTCTTTTCAAAAAGGAAAAATAAGAATACTGATGATGAGACAAGCATAGCTAATTTTATAGCTAACCCTCCAAAAAGGCATCAACCTTGTAATTGACAGAGGCGGAGAGGAACTTCAAGCAAATAGGAGGTTTAATACCAGCAAGAGAGAGTATTGCAGCAGGGACATTCCACAAAGATTCACTACAGATTAGACCAGATGCAACAGCAGGTGCAAAATCAGTTGCCTTCTGCTTGTTCTTCCTCTCCCACAAGAAAAGAATCAAACTACCAATACACATGTCAATGGTAAAGTAACCACCAACATAGAATGGAATTGCCATACACATTGGGCTTGGAACAAATCTATAGAGCCTGTACTTGGTTTCATAACTCAACAACATTTCGCGTAATAGGTTTATAACAATGGAGGCGACGAAAAATATGATGACAAGCTTCAGACAATTCCTAGGAAGCGAATCAATGCCTTCGACTCCAAGAAGAGCAATCCCAAGATACAATGCACCATAAGGAGCTGGATATATACCCTCAGGATCACCTATTGGGTAAGCCTTGTAGAAAAACTAGAAGACGAGAGGAGTCAGGAGACAACCCATTGCTGTGCCAGCAACTTGGCTAAAGAACATAGAGCGAGGAGACGATAAGGTTAAGTATCCTGTCTTGAAATCCTGCATGAGATCAGATGCTGTGGAGACAGTGCTCATCATCACACCACAAGAAGCAAGGCCTGCAATTACACCTCCATTACCAATGCCAACCCAAGAACTAAAAATTATGATTGCCAATTTGCCATAATTTGAAGCAAGAGACCAATCAGTGAGACCACATCCATAGGCATTGCAGAAGGAGAAAAATGGGGCAATCACGTAGGCGACAAGAATATGGTACCATTTCAATTGATGGAAGATGAAAGGAACTGTAATGATTGATATGATTGCTAACACGATGTAGCCAGTTATAGATACCCAATTTGGGATCTGATCTTTTAAGAAGTACTCAGTTCGCTTTTGTTCATCATAGTTTACTATCTCATCACCACCAGTTTCAGGGGTAACAGAGGAAGAGTCTCTGTTTTTGGAATTTTGTGCTGCAAGGCTAATTAAGGTTTTGATCAGCATTGTTGAATAATTATGCCTTGAATTAGTGGTGGACTAAAAATTGTCTAAAGTTGAGTCCACTTCTCGCATAATTTGTAGCTTTTGTTTGTGGGTCAAAAGCATATTCTACTTTAGGCCATGGTGAAAGACAAAGTTCACTTTGGTATAATTGGAGAACAAAATGATGAGCAACAAAATGATGAGCATTCATTGTTGTTTGTCCTTTGGAACTTTTGTGAGCCTATAAAAGGAATTCCAATTTGAAGCATTCCATCATCAAGTAATATCAAGAATCATCAAGTGAAAGAGAAGTTAAGAGAGAAATTTGTGAGATTGTGTGTATTGCCTAAAGCCAATTTTGTAAACACTCTTTGTATATTCTCTCACTATAGTGAAATTTTGTCTGCTGGCCTCTGCCCGTGGAGTAGGCTTTAAGCCGAACCACGTAAATTTGTTGTCTCCCCTTTTATCTTACTTTATTGTTTTGTCATTATTACTCGATCAATTTACGATCCTGTCACGATCCATTTCTAACAAACTGGTATCAGAGCTTGCAGGTGGTAAATTTATGTCTGTTTTTCTGCGAGTTTACTGTTTATGTGAATAGTAAATTTCGTGAATAGTTAAATTTTGTTCAGGATCATTTTGTTCGATCGAGATGTCAACAATGAAGTTTGATATTGAGAAGTTTGATGGAAACAGCAGTTTCAGTCTATGGCAAGTTCGTATGTTAGCCATTCTAACCCAAAATGGCTTGAAGAAAGCACAAACTGGTATACTTCTTTCCTTTCATGAGAACAAGAGCACCACGGGAAATTTTCATGTTCCCAGACTCAATCACAGTTTTGCAGCCATTGGCATCCAGAATGCCCAAAGAAATAAGATTTTTCTTCAAATCAGGTACATGTCTGACATCAGTCAATGTCCTGACAACTCCATCATGCATCTTGATTTTTACTGTGCCTACACCAATAGTTTTGCAAGTGCATTATTGCCCATTAGCACAACTCCACCTTCAACAGAATCATATGTAGAGAACCAATCTCTGTTGGGGCACATATGATAAGAACATCCAGAATCAAGAATCCACTCGTCATTGGATCTGGACTTGTTAGTTGCAAATAGAACATCATCACCTTTTTCTTCTGCTACATCAGCATCAGCTGTTTCTTCCTTCTGCTTGCCCTTGTCATTTTGCCATTCATTCTTCTTTTTGTTCTGCAGCTTGTAGCATTCCGCTACGATGTGTCCCTTCTTCTTTTTGTGCTTTCCTCTTGACTTTGATCTTCTTCTATTCTTGCCACCATCAAAGCCTCTGTCATTGGATCTGCCTCTTGCAACAAGACTAGAGCCCTGATCATCAGACTTACTAGACAAAAGTTCATTATCTAATTTCTCCTTACTCATAAAGGGAAGATATTACATCATCAAAATTTAATTCTTCCCTACCATAAATTATAGTGTCTCTAAAATTTTTATATGAGAGTGGTAATGAACATAATAATAAGAGAGCTTGATCTTCAGACCCAATAATAACTTCAAGATTTTTCAAATCATTAATAATTGAGATAAACTCACTGATATAGGACTTGAGAGAGGAACCTTCCGTCATGTGGAGACCATAAAGGCGTTGCTTCAAAACCAACCTGTTGGCCAAGGATTTAGTCAAGTACAACTCAGAACAGATAATGGTCTTGAGTTTTGTGATTCAGAGTTTAATCAATTCTGCAAAGATGAAGGCATTGTCAGACATCGGACGGTGAGAAAGACACCACAGCAGAATGGTGTCGCAGAGAGGATGAATCGAACACTGTTAGAAAGAGCTCGATGTATGCTTTCCAACGCAGGTCTTGGCAAGGAATTTTAGGCAGAAGCAGTCAATTTGGCATGTCATTTGGTGAACCGCTCTCCTCACAGATCACTTGAACTTAAGACACCTGAAGAGGTATGGTCAGGTAGCCCTCCTGATTACTCTAACTTAAGAATATTTGGTTGCCCTGCATATGCTCATGTGAATGAAGGAAAATTGGAGCCTAGGGCGAAGAAATGTATTTTTCTTGGTTATGCTTCTGGTGTTAAGGGTTTTCGCTTATGGTGTCATGATACTCATAAGTTTATGATTAGCAGAGATTTTACTTTTGATGAATCTGCTATGCTTCACCCTAGAAAAGAATTGCCTGTTCAGTGTGATACAGGAAAGAAGAATGCACAAGAGAAGCTGGAGCTTGAGGTTGATACCTCATCATCTGCAAATCCTAATCCTATTCAGCCAGGAAGTTCGTCTCCAGGTGGAGAGACACACCATGAAGCTGAGCATCACACTCTAGCTGGTGGAAGACAAAGGAGACAGATAAAACCACCCCAACGGTATGGTTTTGAAGATATGTTGGCTTATGCATTAAATGTTGTAGAAACCATTGATGTCGCCGATCCAACCTCATACTCTGATGCCATCAGTTCATCTGATTCAGACAAATGGCTCGTTGCGATGCATGAAGAGATAGAATCTCTAAAGAAAAATGACACCTGGAAATTGGTCGAACCACCTAATGGTAAGAAAATTATCGGGTGCAAATGGATATTTAAGAAGAAGGAAGGAGTCACTGGTGTTGAAGACACCAAGTATAAGGGACGATTAGTAGCGAAAGGCTACAGCCAGGTGGAGGGAGTTGATTTTAATGATGTTTTCTCTCCAGTTGTTAGACATACTTCTATTCGTGTCTTACTTGCTCTAGTTGCAATGCATAATTTGGAGTTGGAGCAACTTGATGTGAAAACAGCCTTTCTTCATGGTGATCTTGATGAACAAATCTATATACAGCAACCAGAAGGTTTTGAAGTTGAAGGCAAGGAAGATCATGTTTGTCTTCTAAAGAAATCCTTGTATGGACTCAAGCAGTCTCCACGCCTGTGGTATCGAAGATTTGACTCTTTTATGCTGAGTATTGGATTTTCTAGATGCAAGTATGATAGTTGTGTCTACTATCAAAGACTTGATGATGGTACCTTCATATATTTGTTGCTATATGTTGATGACATGTTGATTGCAGAAAAGAACATATATGAGATTAATAGATTGAAATCTCAGCTAAATGATGAATTTGAGATGAAAGACCTAGGTGCAGCAAAGAAAATTTTGGGAATGGAGATCAACAGAGACAGAGGTGCAGGTAGATTATTTCTGTCACAATAGAAATATATTGAGAAAGTCCTGAAACGTTTTGGTATGCATGATGCTAAACCTGTGAGTACTCCTTTAGCTACTCACTTTAGATTATCAGCATCCATATCACCACAGTCAGAAGAAGAGATAATGTATATGTCTAGAGTTCCTTATTCTAGTGCAGTGGGAAGTATTATGTATGCAATGGTTTGCACTCGACTAGATATCTCACATGCTGCCAGTGTAATTAGCAGATATTTGTCCTGTCCAGGAAAAACTCATTGGCAAGCTGTCAAGTGGATTTTGAGATATTTGAAGGGTACTTCTACTGCTTGTTTGGAATTCGGTAAAACTTCTGACAATCTAGCTGGATATGTTGATTCAGATTTTGCAAGTGATTTGGACAGGAGAAGATCAATTACAGGTTATGTATTTACTATTGGGACTTGTGCTGTCAGTTGGAAAGCTACCTTGCAGCCGACAGTTGCATTGTCTACTACAGAAGCAGAATTTATAGCTGTTACAGAAGCTACCAAAGAAGCCATTTGGTTAAGAGGTATACTTAATGAACTCAGTTTGGAAACAAATAAAACTGTAGTTTATTGTGACAGTCAGAGTGCTATACATTTGACGAAGGATCAGATGCATCATGAGAGAACTAAACACATTGATGTGAAATATCACTTTATTCGGGATATTGTGGCTCAAGGTGATGTTATTATAAGAAAGATTGGCACTCTGAATAATCCAGCTGATATGCTGACAAAATCTCTTCCCATTACCAAGTTCACACACTGCATGGACTTGGTTGGTGTTGCACAGCATTTGCATAAGACCCTTCGGGGTTGTTTGGCAGAGGTTGAAACTTTTATTTTCACTATTGTCAAATTCAAGTCAAGGTGGAGATTTGTTGAATAATTATGCCTTGAATTAGTGGTGGACCAAAAATTGTCTAAAGTTGAGTCCACTTCTTGCATAATTTGTAACTTTTGTTTGTGGGTCAAAAGCATATTCTACTTTAGGCCATGGTGAAAGACAAAGTGGCAGACAAAGTTCACTTTGGTATAATTGGAGAACAAAATGATGAGCATTCATTGTTGTTTGTCCTTTGGAACTTTTGTGAGCCTATAAAAGGCATTCCAATTTGAAGCATTCCATCATCAAGTAATATCAAGAATCATCAAGTGAAAGAGAAGTTAAGAGAGAAATTTGTGAGATTGTGTGTATTGGCTAAAGCCAATTTTGTAAACACTCTTTGTATATTTTCTCACTATAGTGAAATTTTGCTTGTTGGCCTCTGCCCGTGGAGTAGGCTTTAAGCCGAACCACGTAAATTTGTTGTCTCCCCTTTTATCTTACTTTATTGTTTTGTCATTATTACTCGATCAATTTACGATCCTGTCACGATCCATTTCTAACAAGCATGTAGACTACATGGAAAAGGCCATCACCGAGCATCATTGCGATAGCAATATAAATCTGTAAAAATCATTTTAAAAGAAAAAACTATGATTAGGGACTTCAGTAATTAATCCAATTGAATTTTAACATTTGGGGAAAATGGAATTGCAGATCATATTATCATAGTAGTATAAGCAAGGAAAAATTAGTAGTACCTTATATCCTTGAATACCATGGAGATCACTGTCTGAAGATAATTTAGCGCTGCTATACCAATCACCTTTCTTTGCCTCAATTAGTGGCCACATGATTCCCCATGAGAGGATGGCTCCAAGAAGCACAGATATATTCACAATATAAGGGCAAATCATACCAACACCAACATATGACCTGTGAAAACAGTCAATTAATGCTATATCAGATAACAAAATCTCCTTAATAATTACATTAAACATTGACAGAAAGAAAAGGTCAATTTCAAATTAACAGAATCTCAGACATTGGTAATTATGAGTAATCAAATCAAGTGGAAGACTCACTTTCCGCTTGTGGCTTGGATACCAAATTTAGGGAAATTAACTATTGGAAATCACCTTGACAAGATGCCCAGGTGGTGATCTTCCAAACACCCAAGTCTTGAATGACTTGTAGAAAGAATTTCAGCAATCGAACACAAGAACAGAAAATCAATAAAAGAAAGAAGACAAGTAATTTGTTGTCGAGGTTCGGCAATGTGCCTACATCCCCGTGAGTTCCTCCGAACTCTCTGCACTATCTTAATGGTTCTTACAAAGTTACAGCAATCCCCTTCAAGAATCCAAGTTCTTGAAGAACCAAGAAGAGAACGAGAAAGTGATAGACCTATTACAATGCTTTCTATCAATTCTCTACTAACCTCTCTTCTTTACAACCAGCCTCACTACAAGAGTCCCTCTTGTGTTTATGTCTCTCACAAAATTCTCTCTTGTGTTTACAATGATCTCACAATGTCACAACCTGTGTGGTTCTCTCACACACCTTTTTCACCACTTGAAATGAGGCTAAGAAACCCTTTTTATAGCCTCTTAATTCTTGGACAATCTTGTGAATCATTCTTGACCCTTTGATCATGTTCTTCCTTTAATCTCAGCCCTTCATCACTCTCCAAGTGATGCTGTGCGTTTTGGTGTGGTGCTGTGTGCTGCGGCGTGACTTGATGCTGCAGCCTCCTGATGCTGTGCGCACACCTCCTGCCTGTGGGCAGAAACTTCCACAGCAGTGTGCCTGACCTTGCCACGCTCAAAACTTTAGCACACACTTGTGTGCAACCTTTTAACTTGCTAAAATTTCATACTCCACCTTTGATTTGGACTTTAACCAACTTTAGACCATGTTTGGATATGTTTGAAACTTAGACAAATAACAACATTAACAAATCCACAATCGTCCCCGGCAGTGTAAAACCACTGGAAAGAGGCAAACAAGAAGCTGAAACAAAAGGATTTGAAAAGCACAGCAACTTGTTTCCTGTACCATAAAAATGATCAAACCATCAGGAATTTAGGAGTAGGAAGATAGAAATAACTGATCAAAGGTTATAAAAGAAGAAGATAGTATGATGAGAATGCTTACTTAGCTAGCTTGGCACCTTTGGGTGTATGGAAACTGTTGATAAGGTATGCAGTAGCAGTTCCACTAGGGTATGTTAACTTGTACCTCATCACCTGGAAGTAAATGTATATATATATAAGTACAACTGAGAAATTAAAAGTCAATTTAGTAATTATATAAGGTTTGTTTATTTACAGTAATTTCTTTACTAACCTTTCTTAAGGGCACAATAGAGAATAAGCCAACGAAGCTCACAGCAAAGAGAAATCCGAGCATCCATCCAACAGATAGTCTCTTCACATTTAAAGGGTCGTTTCCTTCTTGATCACCTTGAGCAGCTATCATTGAACTCATTCCCAACATGTAACTTGCAGTGCCACCTATTGATTTTGTCCACAAAAATGAAAAGAAATAATATATATATATATATATACACACACACACACATACTCTGTAAATCTTGCTGTTTAACATCAATAATGACTATATACACGCAGCGCATTTCACTAACTACCCAAATATGAAAAGTGCAAAACTAAGATGAAGATCCTTATACGGAGGGTTTTTTTAGAAAAAATAATTTTGAAAATAAAAACATATTGCTAAAGGCGATTCCAGATGAGGCAACAATGCAAGTTTGGATGGCAATGTTTTCTTGGTGAGTGAAAGGCTGCTTCAAGAACCCAATCTTCTCAAGGAAAACAGTATAAGCCTTCAATATAGAGAAACCCAACAAAGCAGCAGCAACATTGAGAGAAGGAATAACACCAGTTGTGAGATTGAGTTTACAAACAATGAAGTTAAACGCAATACTCAACACGAAACTCGTCACCATAGCTCTAAAAGTCAGTTGCTTCGTCCATGAAGGAACCTCCATGTTTTTGAATGCTTCCTCCACTATAATAGCGTCATCCTTTCCCTTCATCACTTCCTCTGCTGCTGCTTTTTCTTCTTTTGTTAAAGAGTTTCCTTCATAATCATGCCCTCTTCTCTCCATACTTGATTTCCCTCATAATCATAACCGTAGCCTTAAATAAAGATCAGCTAGCTAGCCCGTGTTTAAAAAAAAAAAATTCTTATGGTCAAGCATTAATATCTGGTCTTGAGGATTATCCCCAGGAGAATGGAAAACACCACCTTGATGGAACAATATGAGACTTTATTGTGAGACTAATTAATCTTTCTTATAGTCGTTCAAGCTGCAATAATATGTGGTGTTGTTTAATGCGAAGTATTCTCTACTCAGATTAGTTCCATCGATTACTGACTATCATCTGTGATGCAATATCAGCGACGGACTATATATTACTGAAAGAAACGTGTTCTTTGGTGATAAAGCTATATAGTCTCATCAACTGATATTGTTTCCGTCTTTATTAAATTTCAGTAAAATTCACGGGAATTAAAATTGATTTTATAATTATTTAAAAAGAAAAACCTTATCACTGACGGAAATTTTGTGGTAAGTGATAAGTTTACAAATAATAAAAAAAAATATCACTGAGGAAAATATTGACCTTGATGATAAGTATTTATTTAAACTCTACATATTGAATAAGATTTTTAAATTGATCTTGTATTTACTTTTAAAAAAAAAACTTATCATCTACGGAAATATTACAAATAAAACAAATATCACCAAGAGAAATATTTCTCTCGATGATAAGTTTTGATAAGCGTTTACATAAAACATACGGAAGACATTTTACCGAAAGATTTAATCCCTATCACCGACGAACACACGTTCGTCAATGATAGGAATTAAATCCTCAAAAAACGAACAATGCCTCTTTCTTCCCCATTTTACGTCTGACCCAATTTTCAGTCTCTTCTCTTTCTCACTCTCTCTCTCTCTCTCTGAAGGACAGCACAAAGATTTCTCTCCTTCTTCATCTTTCTTTCCATCTCTTTCCCTACTTCATTTTCTCTTTTTCTTCTTCTTTCTCTTTCTCCTTTCCTCCTCCTCTCTTTCAACTGCCTCTGATGACCACCGCTAACCTCCCCCGCCACCGCCAACTATTGCCACCAGTTCTACTCTAAACTGCCATTCACCCAACCATTTGTTATTTATTTATTTTAGCTATTTTTTTTTAATTTATTTTTCATTTACTTGAATGCAATTTCATATTTGATGGGTTATGTAAAATTGTAAAAATGATGGATTGATTTTAAGGTTTTTTTTTTTAATTTAATGTGCTTGAGTTTTATGGTTTTTTAAATTTATGAGTTATGTAATTTAGGGTTTGTAAAATCTATGGTAGTATGTATGATATGAGTTATGTAATTTGCTTGAATGCAATTCCATATTTGATGGGTTATGTAAAATTGATGAGTTAATTTTAGGTTTTTTTTTAATTTAATGGGTTTGAGTTTAGGTTTTTTTAATCTATGAGTTATGTAATTTAGGGCTTGTAAAATTTATGGTAGTATGTATCATATGACTTATGTAACTCTAGGGTTTCTTTAACTAAAAGGTAGTACGTATGATATGGTTTTTATGTTCAACTGAAAACTTCTAGTGATGGAATGGTAAAATGTGTATGTCAAATTTTAAAATTTTAAGGCATAATGAGTGTTCTCGTGAACTTATCTTTTTAGTTATTTGAAGAGTTTACAGTTTTTGTGCATTTCATAAATTTGGAGGATTATTTTACCCTGTAAAAAAGAAAAGCATGTACAAAAAAAAAAAAAAAAAAAACAATGAGATAAAAAGTGTTATAAAACCATATAATAATGTTAATGATATTTAAGAAAGTTTATGAATTGAACTGAATTCTTGTTGATTTCAAAAACAAAATCTATTTTAATTCTACAATTTAAATAAGACTATACCAAACATGAAATTTCATTTGAGTGCATCTACAATTGAATTCTAGTTTAAATTTATTTGAAAATGAAATGTAAATTTATTCCAAATGAATTCTAATTTCATTTTATTTGAAAATTAATTGAATTCTATACTTAATGTTATACCAAACGAAGTAAGTAAATTAAATTAAATAAAAAAACTTCATTAATTTATGGTCGATATGAAATGATAAAATTGCGGTTGGGTTTTTTTTTAATTTTTTAATTGAAATTTTAACAAATGGAAGGAATTAAGTGTTTTATGCCATAAAAGAAAAGAAAATATAGGATATTCTAAGTAATTTAAATTTAATAAAGAGCTTTAAAGTGAAGACTTAGTACTAGTTAGGTAGATTATATCTAATTTGTGGGTATTATATGGATAAGTTTGTAATAATAATTTTTAATAAAGAGCTTTAAAGTGATGAGTGTAACAATAATTTTTGAAAAATTACTTTTATATTAAATTGATAGGTAGGGGTTACAGGGGTGGCAATTCGGGTTGATGGGTCGTGTTTGTGTCGACACGAACACGACATGATTATTAATCGTGTCGAGAAAACCCAACACGAACACGACACGACACACTTAACCAGTTTAATAAATGGGTTGTGTTAGACCCGACACGACACGATACGACACGCTTAACCCATATAATAAACGGGTCGTGTTAGACCCGACACGACACGACACAACACGACTAATTTTTCATAATCCGACACGACAACACGACACGATTAACCTGCCATGACCTATTTATTACATAAGCAAATATAAGTTATCATCTAAACAACAGTTCAACCATAAGCAAAAAACGAAAAAGAAACGATAACACCATAAGTTACTCATAAGCCATCCAATCACAAGTACACAATATTACAACATTAGTCAACCAAATCAGCAGCAGAACCCTCAGAAGGAGGTGCAAATGATTCATTCTCATTCATATTCAAATTCATATCCATTACATCAGAAGTAAGCTCCTCTATTGCTTTTGCGGCGATTTCTACAAAGAAAAAAATAAAACAAATGTTAAAACAAATAAATATTTCCCTATTTATTCCATCATTTAAATTATAGTTGGAGTAGATTTCTATTTTGATATTTAAGTTGAAGAAGAAGATTTGATAGTTATAATACCCAATCCTTTTTCTTTTCCTACCTACCCTCTTAAATCTTACCATTAAATCAAAATAATAATAAAATCAACTTAAAACATGCTCAATTAGAATTACAAGTTGAAAATAAGCTTAACCAAACAAAGAAAATAGCAAGGGAAATGTTCCAGAAAAATGAGAAGAAAAAAAGTCAGGTAAAACTTTATGAACTACTCACTAATAATATTCTCATCATGAATCCAACCCAAGTTAATTCAATGAGAATATTTCGGATCAAACAAGAAAAAAGATCATTTATCAAAATTCTGAAGTACAGGTTAGCCAAATACTTTTAATGTAACTTCAATGACTAACCAGAAAATAATTAAATGAAAATAGTCACACATCTAGTCACAAGAATTAGATATGCCATCAAAAATTTGGCTCACAGCCGCTCTGTACAGGACAGCTTCAACAAGGAGATAAAATCATGTTTTTCCTTCCACAGCTAAAGTGTTTGTATGATAATACGAACACTGTAAAAAGTTTCCTCCTCTAGAAATATGATGGCCATGCTCTGACTACTAGTTTAGTAGTTCAAAAGGTTTTGGGGGGGGTGGGGGGAGGAGGTAAGCTACACAGAAAGAAATCAGTACAGGTTTGATCAACTACATTACTCCACAACAATTCTCCACAGATTAGTTCAATTATTCATCTGCCCCTTTCACCAGATTTTAAATCCATCAAGCAATAAAATTGAAGCAAATCCACTAAACATCTCAATAGAACAACTTGGAAATTCTTTAGATGCACTTACCCTGTCCAGAAAAATATTCTCTCCGGATGAAGTTTGGAAAAGTGCTAAGTGAAGCTCTTCTTGCAAAATAAGACATTGGTATGATTGTGAGCATGCAACTGCAGGTTAAGCGGTAGGATCGGAGGACTTCCGTAATGTGCAAGAGATAGTGACCATTCTCATAACCAATCAATCAATAACACTATTGTATACTCAGAACAGAAGATGATCACTTTAGTAAAAGAGTTGTGAATTGCATAGATATATTTTATGGTTAAGCTGTTTATTGAGTATCATCATTTCTGTTTTTTGTTTAAAAAAATCCTACATCACCAGCCATACTTATTTTTTCATGAATAACTTCAAGATCCAGTGATGCAATATCATGCCAGACTGCCAGTGGCTCGAAAATCACATAAAAGAGACCATATTTTAGGATTTAAAATGTTAACGGAAAATGTAGACTCATTCAGATAGTATAAAAAATATGCTTAAATGAAATACCAATGTGAAATTGCATCCAATCATAAAAATGAAATACAAATCCTTGGTCTAACATAAATCCATGACTAATTATAGTCTCAGAATTGTAAGTTGTTGAAGAAAGGAATTATAATCTGGAGAAGCCCACTATTCTAAAAACACAAGGAATTTCTAGCATTGCCACAAAAAAAATAAAATCATAATCCCTAAAATCAAACTGAACTACTTAAACCCACCAACAAAACATTCAAATTCAATTCAATCACTGAGTCCAAAAATCTACCCATGAGCAAATCGAAACCCCTAATAAATTAATCCCAATCACAATCCCTAACCTAACCCAGCATATATTCTAGGGCCTCAAACCACTTACAACAAGTTTAAAAAACTAAACTCCAAAAATTATTTAAAAATTATAAGAACCGTAGTGAAAAGAGAGAGAAAGAGAGATTTTTTTTACCTCAGCTACTTTGAATCCAAAAAGAGGAAAGTAACGAGATAGAGAATGAGAGAGAGAGAGAGAGGCTCTCTATTGTATTGAGAGAGACAGAGAGCAAAAGGAGAACGCAAATATGAGGAAACTAGACCGATGTGGTGGCGTGGCCGATGAATGGACCGGTACGGCGGCGGTGTGGTTGGCGGCTGTAGATCGAGAGAGAAATGGAGAGATGAGAGAGGCGGCCGTGCGGTGTTTCTGTGTCTGTGGATTGTAAAATTAGTATTAGGGTTTATTTTATATATATATATATATATATATATTAAGATTTTTTTTAATTTAATAGATATTTTTTTAAATGGATCATAAATAGGTCATGAGTCATAACCGTATCAACACGACCCATCAACCCACGACCCATTAATCGTGTCATTTCGGGTTGATAGGTCAACCCGCGACACGACACGATTATTCCGTGTCATAATCGTGTCGACACGATTACGACACGAACCTGATTATACTCAACACTAACACGCTTTATTTCGTGTCATGTCGTGTCGGGTTCACGTGTCGTGTCCGAAATTGCCACCCCTAGGTATATATGGATATGTATATATAAGTGTACGTGAATTTATAGAGTAAATATTAAAAATTTATATATTATGAATAACTTTATGGATAATTGAAAACTTTAAAAAATGCTTTAAAGGATAATTGAAAACTTTATGTGTAATTAAATTTATGATTTTCACTATTTGATCTCCCTAATTTTTTTTGACTTGATATCTTCCTAAATATTGACTTTAGGTAAGAAAGAAGAAAATTGTAGAACTTAGTTTTTATTTTGATTATATTTTATTCGCGTGAATGCCTTTTTATGCATATTTGTACGTCTATGTGAATTAGTTTATTTTAATCCATGTTTGAGTGTACATGACCCATTAAAAATAAAATAATAATAATAATTTAAATAAAAAAGTAAATGATATGGAAGGATTATTAATTCATTGTGGGATTTTAGGAAAGTAGATAAAATTTCTTAGGAATTACCTAGAAAGGTTTAAATCAAAAATAAGAAAAAAGGGATAAAGGAGGGGCAAATGATAAAAACTCCGTTAAAGGCTCTATAAATAGGAGAGGACAACCCTGAAAATCACACAACTCAGCATTTTCTCTCCAAAATTTCAGAAATTTCCAACTCTCTATTCCGGAGTCCTTTGGTTTTTCTTGGCCATCATTGCAAGGATTTCAAGGTATAATCAATTTCTTTTCTTTTTTTATCTCTAAATTATGTTTAAAAACTTAGATTTTGAGCTTTGTTTGGATGGATTTGGATTTGGATTTAAATTTAGGAAGCTTGAAGAACTTTAATTTGGATAGAAATTTCGATGAATTTTTTAACCAAATCTTAAGATTTAGAATACAATAACTTAAAATGAGTTATGGGTAATGTTGGATATGTGAATCTAAACCTATGGAAGTATGCAATTGGTTAAGATTTACTAAATTTCATGGATTGGAGATTTTTTTTAATGAAAAATATCAATTTTTTGGTGAAATTTTTAGCAGATTTCAAGCAAACGACTGTCACAGTAGATAGTCAATTTTATCATAGTGGACAGTTGATTGTCCAAAATTTATGGAACTAGGACATTGAACGGTCCTTAACCACAATTGATTGTACCTATAAAACTTCCTCATATTCCTTCATTTTTTGGTCTTTTGAATTCCAAAAATAATTCTCCCAAATAAATCAAACTTTCTAACACATTTAATACACAAATTAAACACTTAAGAAGTGTTTAGTTTTCATCAAAAATCAAGCTCTTCATTGGGACCTAAAGTTAACAACTAGAAAGGAATTAAGGAGAATGGACACAATATATGATTTGAATTGGTTATCTCCAAATTGAATTTAAAGTAAGCTATAAACTAATCCTTAAGCAAAAAAAAAAAAAAATTTGGGTCATACAGAGTATAGGAAAAATGATGCACAAGGTGCACCACCATCATATAGTACTCACCACATGTGAGAGGCATAGCATTTTAGATAATTTTGTATCTTGGTATGCGTGCAATGTGCATGCATGTCATTAGAAGTATATGTGCATGCATGTCTAGTATGCCTATGCATATTTTATCTGTGATTAATATACCCAAGTCCACTATAGAGCAAATACATTCTATTATGGCCAATTTCTTTTGGGGTGATAAGGAGGGTAAAAAAAAGTTGCACTGGCGAGCTTGGTAAAAAATTTGCAAACCTATTAAAGAAAGAGGTTTGGGTCTTAGAGATCTACAAGAAGTCCAAAAATCGTTACACATGAAATTTGCGAATAAGATTTTGACGTCTGTAGGTCTGTGGGCCGATTTTTTCAAAGCTAAGTACCTAAGAGATGACCACCCTATGTCTTGTGCAAGGAGAGCTTCTAACTTACGCTTTTGGAGATCAGTTATGGCATGTGTCCCGGAAATCATGGATAATGTCAAGGTTCTATTGAGGGGCGGAAACTCTTTCTTCTGGTATGATAGATGGTTGGCATCTGGACCCCTATCAGTTAGGATTGTTGATATTCCAAACAAACAGCTTCGGATTAAAGAATGTTGGGTGGATAATAATTGGAATATTGAGATGTTGAGGGATCTTGTGGGGGATGAGAAACCAGAATAAATGGGCGTGACAGTTTGGATATTTGTGTCTGGATGCCATCCCCTGATGGTAAGTTCACAACAGCTTCAGCTTGGGAGGTTGTTCGGAAACAACAGGAGATTTTGTCGTGGCATGAATGGTTTTGGAACAAAAATCTGCCAAAAAAATTATCCATCTGTAATTGGAAAGCTTGGTTCAATAGCCTTGCAGTGGATGAAAGAGTACAACAGAAGGGGATATCACTTGCGTCGGCCTGTGACTGCTGCTGCCCGCCAGGCAGGGAATCGATTGATCATGTCTTAGCTATCGAAAACATTGCTGCTCAGATATGGGAGCGTGCAAGTAAATTGTTGAATATGCCATAACTGCGTTTTGATACTTGGAAGGCTACTTTATCCGCATGGATGATAATGGCAAAGAATGCTTCATTATCTGGTAATTTAATTGGTCTGCTCCCTTTCATCATTACGTGGTGTTTATGGAATAGTAGATGTAAAGCCAGAATGGAGGGGCTGAAAGCATGTGTAGAACAAGTATGGAGGTCGGTTAAAATATGGCTTAAAAGACTGGCTACAGAATTGACGGTGCTCAAAACTTTGTCTGATCAAGATGTTCGATTGATGACTGATTTGAACTTGGTTTCGCCCAAAGCTGCTACTGTCCGAAAATGTAGGCTAGTGCGGTGGTTGAAACCCCCTTGTGGTTGGGATAAAATTAATTGTGACGGCAGTGTTAGAAACAACCCGGGCTCATCAGGGGGTGGTGGTATCCTGAGAGATGCTAATGGTGACTTTAAAGGAGCTTTTTCTAGTCATTACGGTTTTGGCTCTAATAATGGAGCAAAGCTAAGGGCTGTGTTTGATGGCATTAAGCTGTGCAAAAGTCTTTCATATTTTACTGTTATTATTGAGAGTGACTCCAAAACCATTGTTGACTGGTTTAGAGCGGGTAGGTGCACTCTATGGTATTTATGGGACTTTTGGGAAGAGTGTGTTAAAGAGATGCAAGGGATAAATGTTCAGATTGTTCATCAATTACGTGAAGGTAATCAAGCGGCAGATTTCTTGGCTAAGATTGGTGAGCGAGGCAATAATGGAACTTATGAAAATTTACATCAACTACCGAGGTTATTAAAGGGTATCTTCGTATTAATAAGTCTGGTTTGCCGACTATTAGACGTTAAGTTGCTTTTGTTTGTTGAAAGTTTCTTTAGGCTTGTTTAGAGGTTGTTTTTTTCACACAGGCCTGTTTCGACTTGTTTGTTGTCTCTTGGTCTGATTTATTTTCTTTAGATTTTGTTTGGTCTGTGTTTGGGAGGGTTCGTTTTGATCGTATTTGTAATCTCCCAGATTTTTTACTTGTAACCACGGTTTTCTTCCGCCATAAGTGAGGGTTTATCAATAAACTTGGGACGGGGTCGCTACGAGGGTGGCTACTGACTCTTCATAAAAAATAAATAAATATATATATATATATATATATATATATATATATATATATATATATATATGGGTACCATACAATGTTGCAGAGTGTACATTCATGGTTGATGATGGTGGAACTAAGTGTTATTTGTATCTAGGTACCAGTGAGGACAATGTGAAAGGCAAAGGGGTAGCTCAGAGTTAGTTTGCTGATCTCGTGGCAAGATGAGTTCACATTACCTCTAATACTCGAGAAGGAAACTAGTAAATTTTAAAACTTGAGAAAATTAATGGATAATGACTTAATATATATATATAGGTGATATAATATAAGGGCTTATTTGTGATGATCGGTTGATGTCTGCATGAATATCTTAATAATTATGGAATCTTATGTCGGTAGCTATGTTGTGCCTATATGTTGATTTAATTGATAAGTGAGAATATTGTCTGTGTGTTGAATAATGGAATTGGGATGTGTACACTCATGTAAGAATGTGAGTTTCCTTGCTTTCTTGCGTTATGTGATGAATGTGTGTGCATTTCGGACTTGATAATAATTGTAGGGCCTTTGGCTCTAAAGAAAGGTAGGACCGCAAAAAGGGAGGATGGTCCGAGGAAATGAGTGGATCATGGGATCCCTTTTAATTAATCACAACTTGGTAAATTTAAATTTTTCTGTTTTCTTAATAGTAAGACCTTCGAGTTCGAGGAAGGGTAAGATTCCCATAAGTCTGGATTATAATAATGGTTAACGTGTCGACACATGGGAAGACGTCCCCAATGTGGTGATTGAGATGACTCGGAAACTAGATTGAATGATTGTGTTGAATGATGTGGTGCTTGTGCATTACTTTGGGGAGAGAATATGTGATTCAAAATTGTATTGTGACATGAATTGTGTGAAAGAGAATTTTAAAGAAATGACTTGATGTGAATGAAACGGTGTGGTGACATGAGATGTGTTCAAGTGTTTGGAATGGATGTAAGATTATTAATTGTGAGTTTACATGTTATTCCTTCACTATATGGGTAGAGATAAGCTACTAAAGATACACATTAATATGTGAGAACATATATATATATATATATATATATATCCACAAGTATAAATAATAAGATATTAAATGTAAAATTGATTAGATGATAAGGCTAAGTAATTAATGTCTAAAAATCATTTACTCTTGGGAACTGAATGTCATTAAGCTTTTTAGCGCATCCTCCCTTTTTATTTTATTTTTCCAGGTGAATTGCAGGAATTTATGGAATAAACTTTTGGAAAGAGCTTACAAGTTGGTGTCTCTAGGTGGGTCTACGCAATTGGCATCTTCGATCTATGTCTTAGAATCTAGTTACTTGTATTCATTTTGGGGAAAATGTGTGATTTTGATTATGTATATTAAATTTTCATGTGTTTTGAAACCTATATAAATTATCTGGAATTTTTGAAGATGTGGTTATGATGTTATGCATTGGATTTGGGTTCAAATCCCCACAAGGATTTTTAAAGTAGTTTCTTATTTTAAGTATATTGTATTGTTGAAAGATATTTATTTGTATTTTCTAAATAAGTTTTTGTTAATATCATTAGTACTTTATGATATGATTATTTAATTATTTAAACAATTAAAAAATGTTATCAGCGATGAATTTCTTTTCGTCAGTGATAATGTTTTTAAATGAAAAACTATCCCCGACAGAAATGCTCGGTAGGAGATAATAGTTTGTTTAACTTTTATTTTTGTTTATAAAATCTTTTGAGCTTATCTTCCACGGAGCATAATTTTTTATGTATTAAGAAAATATGTAAATTACAAATTTATTCTTATGTATATATTTGTTTTAATTATTACTCCGCATCCGCTCGTTTAATTCACTTCAAAAAATTAGTGTGCACTTTACAAATCACACATCAAATGTCTCAAATTTAAGTCTCATACCCTCAATCATATAAAAAAAAAAAATCCAATGTAATAATTAGTTCAATTATGAAAACCAACTAATAAAAAAATTAAGCAAATCAGAATAACTCTCCAAATTTTGTCACAATTAAAAATAATTGAATTACAAATTACCTCAAAAACTTAAACTAATAAAAAAATAAATCAATTAATTCTTTATACTTTAACGGAAAGATTGACATCAATAAGGTTATTGAAATCAATAGTCGATGTCATGTGTGAATTGGGCTCCCGTATCAAAGAACCATGTTTGAATCATGATCATGAGGTTTCATATATATATATATATATTGCTTTTTCATTTTATATACTCATATTTTATTTTAAATGTTATTTATTCGAATCGTTTGCAAGACCTTTTATAGGTAAAATACTCTTTCTTGATTGATGAGGATAGAGGCATCCACAACTACAATTTTTCTTACGGTCGAGCATTAATTTCTGATGTTGAGGATTATCCCCACACGGAGAACAAAAAACACCACATTAATAGAAAAATATGCCATGGGACTTTATTGTGAGACAAATTAATCTTTCTTATTGTCCAACTGCAATAATATGTGGTGTTATTTAATGCGAAGTTGACGTCGTATAGTAAGTCGATACTCAGATAAGTTCCATTGATCAGTTGGCTTAATTTACTTTCTTTATGCTATCGCTATTAAAAGAAATTCTTAGGTATTTTCGATGAGAAGAAATTCTTCCACATAAAGTTGTTAGAACTTAGAAGCATTAATGAGGAGAGGAAAAAGTTTGCCAACCTAAAAAGTACTGCAATGAGCCAATGATCCTCAGTTTCGATTGATAACTATTATTCAGCCGCTAATTGGAAAGTAATTCATCAAGGGTATATATTTGTAATACACAAAAAAAAAAATATATATATATATATATATATATATATTAATGAAGCTCCCTGTATATTACTACTCTACCTTTCAATGGTTCAAAACGAATGTCTAAGTAGATATTTGCTTTTCTTTTACATTATGTTTGGTTGTCTAAAATTGAATTTTGTAATTGGAATTGAGCTGGAATCATATTTTTTTTCAACATCAAAATGGTTGAAAAGTATCATAATTACACTTAAATTCTAATTTCAAGCTTCAATTTTAAATAACCAAATATAATGTTAAGAATAATTGCAGTAGATATTCTTAAAATATTGCTCTCTAGTACTTATATCGTTAAACTATGAATTCAACATCAAAATATTCTAAAATTTTTAATTAATTGCAATGTAACTCTTTAAAGCATTATTCATCAATTAAATTGTATTAAAAATTAATAATATAAAGTCTTTGAACATATTTTTTTGTACACATGCAAAATTAAATATGATTTACCATATAAAAAAAATGACATCGTATAGTAGTCCATACTCAGATCAGTTGGCGCAAAGAAAGTTCGTACTGATCTCAAAAACACCAGCATGTTCTTTTTTATTATTATTATTATGATCATCATCATCATCATCATTATTTTAAGTAATGAGTTGAAATTGTTAAGATGTATGTTGATTTCCTGTTAGCTTTCTGAATCCGTTAATTATTAGTATTTCTAATTTTATTAATTTAGTATTTCTAATTTTATTAATATGTTTTAATTATTAGTATTTGTAATCCTTTTAGGAATAGTATTTGCAATATCACTATTATATATTCAGTTGTACGGTTAATACATTAGCAACAACTTGAAGATTTGGCTTCAAAAAATCACTTGAATACAACATCATATGTTTCTTTCTATATCCTTGATTCCTTTCGTTTTTTACCCTTTTCATATACCAATCGTTATATTTATCTTGCCATCTCAAGTCTAAATCCCCATCTTTCAACCAAAATCTCTAATTTAGTGCTTGAAGATTTGGCTTCAAGGGGTTGTGATGGATTATGCATAGATGTTTATGTAGAACTTGAATATCTTATTAATAAGTCGAATATGGAAATAAAATCTGATGACAGTAGTCGTTCTAAAGAGATCTTTATTCGACGGGACCCTCCTCCTCATGGTTGGGTAAAATTAAAAACGGATAGGTCATCTTTGGGTAATCCGGGATTGGCCGGAGCAGGAGGAGTCATCAGGAATAATGATGGGGAATGGATCATGGGGTTCCAACCATTTGGGCACTGCAAACAACATGAAAGCTAAATTATTGGCTCTCAAAACGAGACTCGAGCTTCTGATTAATTTGGGCTTCTCAAAGGTTGTGGTAGAAATTGATGCTAAAACGATTGTCGATCAATTACTTGAAGAGATATCATGCTTGGGGGAATCTTACCATACACTCTTAACTGAATGTAAGTCATTGTTGTACATGCTTACATAAGCTAAAATGCAACACCATTTCCGTGAAGCAAATTTTGTGGCAGATTGTCATGCAAATGAAAGAGTTAAATGCTCTAGTGATTTTGTTATGCATGATAAGCCCCCAAACTTTATTTGGACAGCATATGATGCTGGTCTCAAGGGTGTTTCATACCCTCGTATGGTATAGATTAGTTAAAAGACAATTTATCCATTGTAGATTAATTTTCTGTAATATTTGAATTTTGAAGTATATATTAGATATAAAAACTTGTGTTGAAAGGTTTGTAATTTTGAAATAATATTATATTTTTTTTCCATTAACCGGATGGTCCCTTCACTAAAAGTACAAAAAGAAAACTTTTTTTTACCATTAGTTACAATTAAACTAAACATAAAACAAGTCAGAGCATAAATTGCTGCATTGTTAAGAGCTGAGCTTTTGCACTCTCAAGGTCTGGAGTTTGTTTATGCTTCTTCACCGAGATGAAATAATGTTTTTATGACCATTACTTGGCTTTCATAATTTACTTCCCATTCCACGAATTTTCCCCAAAAATTTCTTTGAAGAAATTCCAGATTACTGACACTCTCTCGGTCTTCATTTGCATACTAGCATAATTTCGGGCCTCTGCTTGAGCAGGGGTTTCTTCTTCAACTGTCATGCCTTCTGCAGTTTTAATCACATTTATTTAAAATAAACAAGAAAATACAAAAAACAAAATACTTGCGCCAAAAAGTTGCATTTGATTGTAACAAGTCTGATTATAGATGGAAGGCAAACCGGTAGAAGTTGTTACCATTTCTTTTATGGTGTTTAGCTGCAGCTTGTCGTTTCAGCTGCTTGTTGAATGACTTAGCTGCCATGAAAACATTTGCAGGTCTTTCCCAACCTCCTCCAAACACACCGTATCCTTCTACTGGCTGAGGTCTAATCAGAAACTCGAGCACTTCCAACTCTTCCCTGTCCACCCGATGGATGCAGTTCACGGGGCACGAATCGACTGATACCTGTAGGCAATTTGGGAAAGTGCATAGCAGATATGCAGAACATGATATGCTTAAATTCTATCCTAAATATTTCATATATATATGAGAGGCAAAGGTTATCTTACCTCAATTTTCTGGTCATTGTCTCCATATTGAACTTTGACTCTTGCACATCCAAGAATTTCATCCATCACAAATGTATTACTCGCATGGTGTACACATTCTCTGCACCCTGCAAACCATTCAAATGCAGAAAGTAAAGAAATTCTATTAAACATCATGTGATAGTTTACCCAAAAGCAATTGAACTCAAGACTAAATAAGAAAATTGGTGTTTTTCATCATGGTTTTGGTAAAGATGATGAAAAAGTGAGAGGAAAGAAGAAAATATCAAAAATGGTTGAAAGAAATGTAATGAAACCCATGAGGGTGTGGTGATGATAACTGAAAAGGGTTGAACATTAGCGAATGTATTTGCAATTCAATGATTTTTTAGCACTCATTTTGAACACTCTAACATGAATCAATCAGAATGCAAGAAACAACTTGGTACAATGACTTTAGATGGTAAAATAATCAATTATTAGTGGAGCCTCTACACGTGTCGCAATGTTACTAGTGCATTGCCTAAATCTCAAAAACTGGTGCTCATATACCAGTGCTCATTTGCAATACATGCGAATTGAAATTAGAGGGGGAATAATAACCTATGCATGCATTTTCATCAACAAA
This sequence comes from Bretschneidera sinensis, assembly GCA_023935145.1. Lineage (NCBI taxonomy): Eukaryota > Viridiplantae > Streptophyta > Magnoliopsida > Brassicales > Akaniaceae > Bretschneidera > Bretschneidera sinensis. The sequence goes on from CM043698.1 coordinate 152,731,243, forward strand.
TAGAGCTTGGGGTCTTAATGGCCCTTTCCATGAGCTGAACCCTCCTAAATCAGAGGTGTTTCTTCCTGCAAAACGCACTCCCATTTGACCAATCGAAGCATCATAATCTCTCCTGAGATCCGCTCTCATCAACACTTTATAGGCTTCATTCAGCAGTAGAGTATGCTCATGACCCTACATAAGAAGGAAAAGCTCATCATCAAATTTCAAGTTGACAAAGTACTAGTCTATCTTTTTTTTTTTTGTTCTTTTTAGAAGGGGACAAAGGACTTATCTTAATTGGGAAGAAGAGTGGGCCGGAACCTGGAACTTGGGAAGGGAATTGTTCTTTTATCCTTTTTTTTAATCCAAGTATTTTGGCAGAAAAAGATCAAAACCAAATATCCGAATAAATTGAAAGTGACTACTAAACCGAAAAATTATACTCATTATGAATATGCTAAGCAATGCCAACCTAATTATTTTCATCCTTTGATGTAAAATTCCGCATGAGAAATTAAGAAAAACATACAGACAAAGTGAACTAAAATCTAGAACCATTCGAAGTTTTGAATAAATCTCTTAAGGAATCTGAAACTATCAATCAAGGCAAATTATAGAGTGAATGAATTCAAAAGGAAAGGGGAAAAAAAAAAAAAAAAAAAAAGGACCTTCGGGCCTGCAATATCGGGGTGATATTTCTTTTGCAACGTCCTATAAGCTTCTTTGATTTCCTGGGAATTTGCGTTGACAGAAACACCGAGCAAATCATAGTAATTCTTTTCTTTTGCTGCTCTCTCCTTTATCCTGCTACTACATCTGATTACACTGCGTTTTTGTGTCCACCTGATTACAATCAAAAGCAAGTGCATTAATTAAAGTAGACCAGAATCCTAACCCGAATAAAATTATTTCAAAAATAAGAAAAGAAAAGAAAATTCCTCTAATAAATTTTCAATATTTGGAGAATACCTCGACTCGTGCTTGTTTGGATTGAAATGGTTATAGGATTGAGAAGCCTTTCGCACTGAGAAAAAGTGAGCTGGGAGGACTACAGAGTTTGACATAACTTCTTCCTACCATTGTTTGGCTCTTCTCGTACTCATAAAAAAGGGAAAAGGGAGAAGAATCTACAACCGTAGGAGTACATGTCAATGTCTGTTGTTCCCATTGTAATCTTCTGGTGGATTAAATGCAAACAAGTTGAGTCCTTTTTAATGCCAAAAAGATATTTAATAGATATTTTGTCATCAGACCATGTTTGAGTTGAAATTAAACCTCCCTTTAAAACAATTTTTTTAAAAGTAAAATTTTAATATCCATCTAAACATCTCCTAAATATTCAGTGACCCGATTGAAGTTATATATAATAGAGACAAGATCAATTAGACGACGAGATTTTTTTTATTTTCTTTATTTTTTTAGTGTCTAAAATTAAAAATTGGATAAATTGATGAGTGAAATATCTTCTCTCAATAACACAAAACAAGTAAATCACCAGGTGCAAGATATTCAGTACTGTGACATCTCCTAAATATTCAGTACTGTGACGAGGTTATGAGCAAACTTGCATTAGGAAATTTTAATCATCCAAACACATCTCTGACCCGATTGAAGTTATGTATAATAGAGACAAGATCAATTGGACGACGAGATTTTTCTATTTTCTTTATTTTTTTAGTGTCTAAAATTAAAAATTGGATAAATTGATGAGTGAAATATCTTCTCTCAATAAAACAAAACAAGTAAATCACCAGGTGCAAGATATTCGATTGAATAAATAACCAATAAAATCAACTGCATTTCATATATTTTAAAATGTGTTCGTATGGTGAAAAAAAATAATATGGCTGCAGTAATTATTCGCGGCTTGTAGTATCAACTATATTTTGGTGTTAAATTTCCCGTCTGAAAATATGCTTGAATAGCAAGGTAGTAACCAGCAAATTTGCACTTTTGCCACGTCATCTAAATTTCATTGACGCAAATGATGTTGCCAAATCCATGGCGTCATTTACATGTGATGCATCCGTTCCCTACGAGAAAGAATTCAATTACACAAATTAATGAAGAAGATGATATCAAAAAGAGCTCAAAGTAGGACAGAATGCAACTTGAATCCAGACACCCCCACCTCGAAAGAAACAATCCTTCAAATAAACAGATTTCTTATTTCATTTTTTACCTGTTTGACAGCCTGTTTGCACGGGTGTAAAACTTATTTTTGCATCGATGTGAAAACTTAACTGGTAATTTTAAAGAACTTTATTAGTAACGTTAATTATGTATGGCCGTTATTAGTGATGTTCCCCAAACCTAACCTACCAATCAAGTTTTCACTCGGTGTAAAAATAAGTTTTGCACCCGATACAGACAAGAATCTGTCGAAGGGGACACAATTACTGTTGCATCCATATATATTGATTTGGAGACTCAGATTCTAGTTCTTCAACTTTTTTTTATAAGTGATTCTAGTTCTTTACCTTGATACCTACTAGTATCAAATTATTTCATAGGAACTGTATTATAACCATCTAAAAACCACTAACCTGGCCTGAAGCAAGACCGCCTTTCCCTTTACCACACCTCCCCTTTAGAGGCCCCAAAGCAGTTGATAACCACTCGGACACTTCCAACTGCTTGCACTTGTCTGATTTCTGTGGTACCCCAGCACACACAACAGCCTTATTTAAGGTTTCGTCTGTACTGAAAACCATAACAGACATGCCCTGCCCATCCAAAAAAATAGTGTTAACCTCTTTTGCATGAATACATAACACACAATTTGAATATCATGCAATGCATGGCAAGATCAATCTAAAAAATAAATCCAGAACTAACTAACCTTCTGGTCCATGACTTTCAAAACTGCCTCACGAACTGCGGCTGCATCTAAACCAACATCAACTTGAGAGATGCAGAAGGCCTTCCCATCTGAAGCCGCAACTTCAGCCATCTCAGTTACAACCTTGACAGCTTTCTGGATATTTTCTTCCGCAATCTTCTTTTGTGCCTTTCTCACTTGGTTCTGAATAAAATAGGGACATTTAGTATGATCTAGAACGACATGAACAGTGCAAAGGAAAGGGTAAAAATTAGAAAAAGAAGAAGTGGACAAGATGGAAAGAATGGCTAGACGGGTATCTAGCTGTATAGTTTTGTTTTGATGCAATACCTGAAGCAGAGCAATCTTGGCCCTGATATCAGCCTTCTTCGCCGCTGGAATAAGGGCCGAGTCCACACGACTTTTTAGAAAAGCAACTTTCTGCGAAGGTACAAAACAAAATTCTAAAGAGAATGCACATATAATAAACAGTACGGGAAAAACATTGCACTCCCTCCGCCTTTCTCTTTATTTACATTGTCCTTTATTTGATTGTTGCATATATTATTTCCAGCTGCCAAAAGTCAGTAAGTGTTTATTCACCATTTGCTATTCTAATTTTATTAATGATAAACTACAATGTAAATACAAAATCATATATATAATTGAGGAAAGAATTCTAATACTCCATGTCACTCTGTTATCTTCAACGTTTTGCTAAATCAAAGGAAAAAAATGAGACAGACGAAGTTGAAAGAACCACTTTTATTAATGATAAACTACAATGTAAATACAAAATCATATATATAATTGAGGAAAGAATTCTAATACTCCATATCACTCTGCTATCTTCAACTTTTTGCTAAATCAAAGGAAAAAAATGAGACAGACGAAGTTGAAAGAACCACAACCAACATGTATTCAGCACATGAATATACAAATTAGTACCAAATTCAGTAAGTCTCCCCTTTTCAAAGAGAGAAACTACTTTATGCTGTTTATCCACAGTTCATTCACTAAAGTATATAGAAATGTTCAAAAAGAGAACAGCACACCAAACATCATCATCCTCTAGCAAAATTCAGTTGCGTACTGTTGTGAATAGAAACCTTAATCAAAGGTATAAAGTTAAAGACCAGGTTCATCTTTGCCCATTATTAATTTTTGAAACAAGCATTGAACAACCAAATTGCAAACTTACGAACATAAATCGACTTGACTGCAGACTCTGAAAAGAAAGACGTAAAAGAGAGAATCAACTTGGTTGAGAAAGTGATATTAATCTGTTATTTCACCTTTCACTTTAAATAGCATTATTGGTATTACATGTATAAGTACAAAGAAATTACTAATACTGTTGAATACATAAGACATTTAGTTTGCACACTTGACGAGCTCGCTGGTGTCAACCTTGAAAGTCGGAAATACCAAATTTGCAACAAAAACACATAAAATGACTTTACTGCAGACTCTGGACGGGAATCACTTAACGAGAGAGAGTCTACTTATTGATATTTTTAATATATAAAGATTACTAATACTTTAAAATATATAGACATTTAATTAGCATGACGAGTTCTCTGGCATAAACCTTAAAATTCAGAATAAAGCAACCAAACAGTACCATGCCTCAAAACCTACAGCCAACCACAAGAAAAATCCAAAAAACGTTTGTTCAATAAAAGATTTGAGAAAAAGGTAAAGCATATTACAATAACAGCTTTCTCACTCGGGGATAAATTTTCCAACATTAGCAATTCAATGCCCATAATTACCCATATTAACCAATCAAGATGATGCAACGCACAAATAAATAAGAATAATGTGGGAAATGTGTTATAAGATTGAATAACTGAGAGAGAGAGACCTTTTCCAGCATGCTTCCTTCAGTCTTTGATGCATCATCTACTTCCCGCTCAAGCGAAGATGCCAATTCCATTGCATTAAAAGCACAATCAGTTGTGACAGCAGTTATCCTCCGAATTCCTTTGGCAATTCCCTCCTCAGACAGAAGAGCAAATGCCTTAGCTTCTCGAGTGTTTGATATATGAGTCCCTAGATTTATCCATGGAAATCATCTTCAATACAATTTTAAAGTGAGGCTCAAAGAGGAGGCACTAAGATTGCAAGAAATTAACCTCCACAAAATTCTGCTGAAACTGATAACCATTCTTCATTTTCTGGATCAGCCAAGAGGTCCTCCACTTGTCGACCAATTGCCACAACTCTAACCGGATCAGGATAGACCTAAAGTAGATGCCCAAGAGTGCTTTTAAAGATTATGTATAAGCCCAGAACAGAAAACAAAGATGGCAAAACTGATGCAACTTACTTCTCCAAAAACAGCTCGCAAACCGTTGATATGCTTGGCTTCAGCAAGGGTTGCATCCTTTGAAAATACATCTAGCTCAGCTTTGATTTGCTCATTTACAATTGACTCAATTCTTCTCAAATGGTCGGGATCAACCGGCTTGCCTATTCAAATATAAGCAGCAAAAAAAAAAAAGTAAACGGCTTGCATATTCAAATATCAGCAGTAATTAAAAATAACTGGTATAACTCAAAATAAAGCAATTGAATTAAGCTTACCATGGGAAAAATCAAATCTTAATTTTTCAGGAAGAACAATTGATCCCTTCTGATCAACATGATTGCCAAGTATTTCCTGTTCTCATTTTACAGAAAAAATTTAGAAAGACATGAATCTAAGAGAGAATCCATGAGCTCTGGAATTTTAAGCATACCCTAAGAGCAAAGTTCAACATGTGTGTACAAGTATGGTTTGGAGCAATGAGTTTACGCCTCTCATAGTCAACCTGCAGACATCATAAGAGACCTGAAAATAGTTATAGAACAAAAAATTAAAATTATAGGAGTGTATTATATGATGCAGCATTTACCTTGCAAATTACTTTATCACCCACTGAGAACAGGCCAGTTTCTCCAGTAAGAGAACCGATATGAAGAACAAAACCCCCATAAATTTGAACATCACAAACTTTGAATGAACCAAAGGAACCTTCAATTGATCCAGTATCAAAAATCTATAGACAAACAAAAATGTTAGATGTTTAATACTAAATGTAACAAAGAAAGAAACGAGATATATAATGTGTGTCAATTTCATCAGATCCTAATGCATAACAGAAAAGTATTCTGTTCTCAGCCTATGAACTGTCTCAATGCCTTGTATCCAAGAATGGATTTGTAAATGAGATTTCAAGGGATATATCCAGATTCTAGACTACACCTTGTACATCACTACTCTACCACTCCACTTAAAGTGGGCATGGTATACCTCCTAAATACCAATTTCAGCCATCCATCCAAAGTAGAACTTAACTAACTGTACTGTTAGCTACTAAGCAATTCAGCATGACTTATTGCATGAAACAACAATCTTAACACTAATCATACTGACAACATGAAGCACCCCAAAATTAATACCCCAGAATGTTTTTACTGGGTTACATCTGTGCAGATGTGTCACAAATTTAAATAACAATATGACTGACTTGATCATGAGAGTACTAGTTCACACAAATTTCTAAGAATATAATAAGTATTCTTTCCCAATAATTCCCACTAATATCTAAACATAAACAAATAAACATGTAACAGACACCCCAAAACACATAATGCCGGACCAGATGGCATCACTAAAATCCTAAAATAATTCAAAATCATTTTTTAATCTAATGCGAGCCTAATAACCCATTCATGTCTAATTTTTAGGTCCACAAAGATGGTAACTTAGCCAATTTAAATTATGGACTAGGTGAACCATACCTGACCACCTTGCTCTGCATAGAAACTGGTAGATTCCAAAACTATGCCAACTTCCTTACCAGCACCAGCACTTTCAAGGTATTCAGAACCAGTGTAGATAGCTTTTATTGCACTATTATGGTCCTGAAACAGTAAACAGATGCGTGAATAACATTGACAGAAAATGTTTGGAAAAGGCAAAAGGCAGAAAAAGTATTTGAGTTTTACGAAAGAAAAAGCACAAAAAAAACTGCTTTTAAACAGATGCAAAAATCTCTCTGCATTTGGAAGCAAAAGTTTTGCTCTCCTAAATTTCCTTGGAAAGCCATTTGGTGCTCCCGTGCCCCCATGAAAGTTAGTTTTTTTTGCGTGGGAAGCCTCATAGGAGAAAATTCTTACCACTGATAACTTACAAGAAAGGGGAAGGTGATTGTTAATGGATGTTATATTTGTAAAGGTTGCGCCAAGTCCGTGTTTCATCTTTTGGTGGTGTGCTCGTTGACTAGAAGTTTGTGGAAGATGGTGTATAGGATTTTGGATGTTTCTTGGGTGGTTGTCAGCTCCGTGAAAGATGAACTTTGCGCTTAAAGTGGTTTGAGGGGTTCAAAGAATATCAAGAAGGCTTACACTTTGATTCCTCTCTCTATTTTTTGGTTAGTGTGGAATGAGAGAAATCATAGGGCTTTTGATGGCATAGAGAGGTTTTTTGAAGTTATTAGAGATTGATGGTTCAACACTCTTAATTTTTGGATTAAAAGAATTTTTTTTTGTAAATGTTTTGGACTTATTAGATTTTGTGGACTCTTGTAATTAGCCTTGGCTTTATGCCGCACCCTCTTATTAATAATATTTTACTTATCCAAAAAAAACAAGCACCTCTAAAGATAAAACAACGGAGAAGTAGACAAGACGTACGATCTTTTAAGCAAATCCAATTTGGATAGCAATCATTTAGGCAAACTCCCACTCAGCGTCCTATGAACATGAAACTTATGTGGCTCCAATGGTAGTTAGTCTTAGACCACTTTTTTAATTAGAATTTTTAGATTAAAATGATAGGTGTTTTGTTAAGCAAGGGGAAAACTGTAACTTCTGCCCTTTTACGGTATTTTAGTAAGTGCCAAATGAGTCTAGAACATTCTAAGAGTTCCTAGTACTCCCCAATTTCCAGCCCCTAAACCACCACGAATTTGAACATAGGGAGATCACTCAAGTCTGTCTGTCATCAGAGATCTGGATTAGAGGAATTTACAAATTGCCAGTCTTATCTTTTAAAAAAGTTTAATTTTTAGCGGTTGTTTGAATGTTTAGTTAGGTGGGCTTGTGACAGTTCGGTTAGGGATGAATTATATAGACTTGGTTGGGCATTCGAACTTATAAAGAAAAAAGGAAGTTGCTTGCTTTGGTCCCCCTGACCGTTTTACAGTGAAGACGGGTCTATCGAAGTGCTTTTTATGGCGTATTGAAGAGCTCAAGTGTAGATAGATAAATAAATTCGAATTTTCGGTTAAATAATCAATTTTTTATAAATAAATATGAACTTATTTGAGTATATAGATTTTTCATCCTCAAGATGATTAATCTACAGAGGTTGGCACCCCCTTGGTGCTCTATAGTGACTTACTTTATAAAAAATGAAAATTGAATTATCGTAACTAAGTGGTCTCTTCCAACTTGATAACTAACTCAGTTACTATAACTAGATAAGCCAAATTTCTCCTGCACTATATTTACATGACGAGTTTCCTTTTGCGATTATTTTCATATTAAAATGGCACAGCTATTTTTTTTACTTCTAAATGACTATTGGCCACCTGGACAAACATTTTTCAATATCTGAATAATACTGACTCCTACTCATTAAATTAAAAAGTTTACAAACCTATAGAGATTTTATCATCCAATAACCTGCAATTCCCTCTCAATGGTAAATGTATTAACACCAAAATGATAAGAAGCAGATTTGCAACAGAAACAAAATCAAAGCAGGATATTTGTAACCAATATTTGCTATCAATTCAACATGTAAAATATAAATTAGATATATATGGAAGTTATTGATAATTTTGGCAAATAAACATGATTTCTCAATCTACTATGCAAAATATCATTGCTTGTTAAATAACTTCATAAAATGAACAGTCATAGCAGTATACAAGAATAGTGAGGAGATAGTCAATAATGTTTGTTTCAACTGAGAAACGAAAGAAAAAACATATCTGTCAAATAAATGCCTAGTCCAACATAAACGAACAAAATTCACCTTTACGCATACAGAAACCAGCTATGCTACACGTGGAAACTGGTTATCAATTTCAGAAAGTTAGAAATTTTGCATATTGGACCCACATGCAATGTCTAGAGATAAAGCTTTTTTTTATAAGTGTCTAGAGATAAATCTTAGACGATTGTGAAAGTCATGGCACACAGATTTTTTGTTTAAGCCCTTGGTTAAAACTTATGACCAAAATAAGAGCTAACATACTTCAATTCAAATTGAAAATTTTGTAATGTCCAGTACTTTTAGGTATACGCCTAATTTGGATGAATTTCAAAATATTATGTAGGGATTTAATAGATGGTTCTTATTCAAGTCCCAAAGAAACCAAATTTTTTCCTCAGAAACCATAATGAAGTAGTCATCTAAACATTTCCCAGTAACACTAGTTTAAGTTTTTTTTTTTTCACAACTCAAGAAAAAAATACTCAACAACCCAAATGCATCTCTACAAGTCACATCCTTATAAAAAAGATCTCTACAAGTCAAATCACATAACAAATATGTAGACTAACCTGGAACCAAATAAATTTAAAGGAATCGTCTGTTATGGAAACCCCACTCTTGTGCAGTTTAGAGGTGGCATCAGCATCCATGACAATAACATCACCAGCTTGCTGCCAAAAATTTATATTAGCACTAAAAGGGGAAAAAAGTTTATGGCCTTTTTCCTACAAATCATCTTCATTGTAGATTAACATCTGCTTTCAATGTACTTTTCAGCTTCTTGACGAATCAATTTTAACTCGTTCTGGGTCACTGACGTCATATAAAGGAAAAGGGTTCAGAAAGCAAACTCCTATTACCTTATTTTGGGCACTCCTTGATCTTTCCCTTGCCTCCTCCATGGCATTATTGAAACCCTCAACGTCAACCAACAAGCCTCTTTCTTCAGCCATCAACTGGAAGGAAAAAACAATTACGATGAAAAACAAAAGAGAATACGTTCAAGAAACAACAAAGCACACTCCATGTACCTGAGTCAAATCTAATGGGAACCCAAATGTATCCCACAAGACAAATGCATCCTGCAATCACGAAAGTAACAGAGCTGAATATAGCCACAAGAATTACCAAAAAGAAATTAGAAAGAAAGAGGTTAGCGGTCTTTCTTTCTCAATAAGTAATGCTAAGCCCTCTTAGTCTTACATAGATGATCTAAATAAAGGAATGCCTTTTCCTGCTAACATAATATAAGATGGCACATCCACCTTTGTAGGTAAGTTTCACTTTCTCTACCTCTTAGGTCTATTTCAAATTGAAGACCAAAAACAGCCATTTGAAATTCAAAATAATGCTATAAAATTTGTGCTAAAAAATCCACTAAAAACAACTACATACAATAAACACTTTTCCCTATACTTTTAATGTAAAACAATTGAAAAATATTGTCACCAAACACTTTAATAATACTTCAATAAACTTTCAATTACAGCACTATCAAAAGCCACAGTTGTATCAAACGGGCATAAGTACATTTCCATTGCAAAACTTTGGGGCAAAATTAAGGAACACTATATAAGACTACAGCACGAAGGAGCGAAGCAAATGTAGAGCACAGCTTCAGAGAGAAGAGTGCATAGTTCACAAATCATGACTATTTGATCACCAATGTAAGGAAAACAGAAATAAAAACAAACTTGCCTGTCCACTCAATATCTTCCCTCGAACAGCCTGAGCAGCCTTCTCGAATTTTTCAATACCCTGAATATAAGTTGATTATTAGTCATTTACGGTCACTAGGACATGCCACCTTACATAAATATGCTACTAGATCTTCTATAAAGGAGATGTCTAAAACGTGTCTCAGAAGAAGGCTCTGACTGAGCCAACACAATCAAATAGAAAGAACAAAAGAAGAAACTTCATGTAAGCTTCTTCAAAAGCAGTCAATCATGTCATAGTTGTTGAAGGCTTGCCTCAGGCACAAAGCGCACCTAAGCCCTTAGGCCAAGAAACGTACTAGCCACAAGTGAGGCTACAGACATCAGGAACAGGCTCAGGTGCCCATACGCACGCCTATAGGTCAAGTAAGAAGCCCACAAAAAGAACACACAGCTTTTATGAGTTATTTATTGATCAGTTATCGTCAGCCCTTGGATCATGTATGTATGTTAAAAGATATATGACCATTACATGGAAACATATCTCACTAGCTTAAAATCCTCCACAATGATCAAACCTAGCTGATAAATGTTCTTCTAATTATTGACATAGTTCAACATCTCTATCCTCTCTCTAAAGACTGCAACATTTCGGACTCTCTCTCTCTCTCTCTCTCGACTTCAACATTTCTGCCTATCTCTAGGAACTGTTAATAAAACCATATTTCCATTATGGATAGGGAGTCATGTGTTCAGAATTCAATATAACCCCAAATAGCGGGAAATCATTCTGATTTCAGGGTGGGAGGCAATCAATCGCTAGAACTCTACTTTTTTCTTACATTAATCAGAGGCAGCAACGTTTAGTTTTTTTATCACATGTTCTGCTTTTTTTTTATAATCTGTTTAGGATTGATTTAATAAATACATCATAAGATAATATACAAAATATGAATATTGCAATGCTTGGTATTTTCTCCGTAGCACTGGTAGTCTAGTATCAAATCTTTTAGCGTGTTTGCATTCAAATATTAGTGATAGTTGTTTACAAATAGAAAATCTATGGTACATGTTAATATAGTCTATTTCATATGAATTATAAGCACTTCATACACATTTTTAATAAATTTGCACCTCACCTTCCTCAAGCACGTGTCTTAGAAGTGAGCCTTTGCACCTTAGTGCGTTGCATCTTTGATAAACTATGAGCATGTCGAAGTTCAGGGGATCATGCAAATTTATCTTAACAAAATATCTAACAAACTTCAGTATATACAAATCACATATTGAAGCCTTCCTTTATTTCATAGATTTCAATATTACCTAATCATATTGTTTGATAAATTGCTATAAAAATACGATACCACATAAGAATTTAGCATTGGATTCAATGCAAGTTAGAATATACGGAAAATAATATCTAAAAGACGGCAAAAAGAGAGATTAATCAGATTGGCTCCATTAGAACTAGACAAGATAATAGTGAGATAATTTAAATTCAATATAAGGACTGGCATGCATTCACACTTACCTTGCCCAATGTCTTGCCAAAACTTGTTTCCTCTTCTTTAATTATGTCTCTAATGCGTGCTTCATGTTGTTGCAGCTCCGGAAAAACATCGCCCATCACTTTAACCACGTCACTCACAAGGCTGTATCCAGAAGAAAATCAACAATTAATTCTGGCCACAACCATATAAAGGATTACAAGTCAAGCACATTTTATGTAAATCCAATTTTCAAAGTAGTGCTTCGAAGGTTCAATACCCTTAATTTTTTGTTTGAAGGGAATTTTTTATAAATGATGTAGATCTTTTAGATTTTGTGGAGCTTCTTTTTTGTAATTAGCATTTGGCTTTGAGTTGAACCCTCTTGGTGCTTTTTAATACAATTTTTCTTATAAAAAAAAGTTTCCAAGAGACAATATGAATTGCATGACAGACTTTAGCAGGTGTCCAAACCAAAATAATGAAAAATCAGAAAAATTAAAGGATATGAGTGATTCCTACCCATTGAAAAATCCTTCTTCAGCTTTTAGGATCTCCTTTCCATACCGAACAGCTCGACGAAGAATACGCCTCAGGACATATTCACGACCCTCATTGCCTGCACAGCGTCAGTTGTTTAAGTTATATTTTGGAAACTACTAGAGAGAGAGAGAGAGAGATAACCTTCAAAAAGAAATTCTGAATAACTCAACACATCAACAAATAGAAAGAAAGCAGATAGGAAATTTATGGTAACTCAAAAAGATTACCTAGGTACATGTATTTGACCTGATACACTCAAAATTGAGAAAACAAAACAAGTCTAAAATTACCAATCAAAATCATCATTGTTCTATCATCACCAAGAGCCCACAACTCAAAAGATCCAAAAGAATTGACAAACTCAGCACAAAAAAACAGATGTTTAATGAGAGTAGAGCTCAATATCACAATTTCAGTAACCAAAAAAAGGAAAAGGATAGTAGAAAGGAAAGATGATGGAGATCAACCCTTTAAATTATTGAAGCTATGGTTTAGTAAATTTCCAGTTTAAGTACTTTAGGTGTTACGTTATGTATAAACAAAACTCTTGACTCAGACCTTGCAATCTGGTAAAGAGCCATTCCAAACTACGATCTTTAAATTTAAAAATGCATGAGACCAAGTGAATTCCCACCATAACTGTAACCATATCAACCACTAGCTCATTCCACATCACTAGGATACCCCTAAGGCATTTGTCGCCGATAGAGATCCCAAGCAAAAGTTCTCAAGCCCTACAAATTTCTTACTACTAAATCACTATAACTTCTGCTTTGGGTCTCTTGCAGGCAAACAATACCACATTTCCATTCCCTAAGGTAGTTCTTGAAGATAGTTCTTGTCCCTAGGTCATTAATTACCCTCAAATTCCAAGAGAAATCTTCAAAACCATAATTAACTTCTCTCCCCACCCCTCCATTGATCTCTGGAGCCACCACCACTCCCTCCCCTTATCATAATTGACATTACGTTCTCTATTCATGTCACCATTAGCTTTACAACACGAACAGCTTTTACAAACTCTCATCTTGCGCTCCCCCTTCTTTCATCTGAATTTACTCAAAAAGCTTAACAGGATTTGTCTTTGAAACCCTCAAAATAGACCCCAACAATACTATTTCCCTCTTCACATTACTTAACACCTACTCAAAGACCTTATCTGGAATGCACCCTCCTACCTCTTCCAATTCGAACCACGAATTGCACTTGCCCATCATTTGATTCGCCATAGTTGAACTCCTATGTAACAAAACATGCCCTTATTCATACATCCAAACATGCGCTTCTTCATAGCCAGAGGGACCATGTAATACAGCCAACCATAGCACTTCCTCTTCTACGCTATCACCTCTTTTACCATAAAGTTTGTACATACTACCATTAAAGGTAACCTGTTGGGATGGAATCATAACTAAGAATAGTTTTCGACTTGGGGAGGTATAAAAGCTAGTAAAGAGAAAAAGAAGCCTAACACTTTATTTCTCCCACTATTTGTTGGCTTGAATGGAGGGAGAGAAATATAAGAGTTTTTGAGGTGAAAAACAGCATCTTACATTATTAAGGAACGAAGGTGGTTTACCACTCTTAAGTTTTGGGCAAGTGATCAACACTTTGTAAAGGAGTAAGTGATGCAGAATAGGAAACACAATATTTATTATTTTGGGTTTATGTTGTAAAGACAATATTCTTGGAGATAGTATTTTAGGAAAATTAGATTTAGGCAATTAAATAGTTATTAGGATTTGATTTACTTTTTTATTTAAATAATGGTATTTTAGAAAAATAAGATTTAGACAATTAAATAATTATTAGGATTTGGTTTACTTTTTTATTTAAATAATGTTTGGTACCTATATAAAAGCACTGATATTAAGATTGTAAGAAGACTTTGAAAATATAATAAATTTGAGTTTTGGTATATCTTTTGTCCCCTTCTGCCTGTTCTTGTTCTTAGTATATCCTCTCTTTGTTCTGTTTTCTTTTCTACCTAGTCTATTTCTGTCAATTCCCTCTGCTGCTTCTCTATTATTGCTCCCCTTTCTCGATTTGTTTCTGTTTAGGGCGTGTTTGGTCGTGGGCAAGTGCTTTTTTTTATATATAGATAGAGATAAGGATGCAAGAAGTTGTTGAAACTTGAGGAGTCGAATTTCAAAGTTGGAATTTTCGATCTCCAACTAGCAACAATTGTCATAAATGCGACGATCATCAAGCTCGATTTCAGCCCAAATAGTATCTTGAGGCAAGCTGTATTGTACAAGCGCTTGAAAATTAAATGAATTTTGGAGAAAGCTAATTTTCTCAATATGACCAAAAGGACAAAAAATCCGATAGAGCACATCTTCTGTACATGGATACAGTACATGATGAACTGTAACTAGAAGAACTCGACTCAACTCACTCATTCCTCACAAGTGACTGCCATTTGATGTAAATAAAAAAAAATGAACATAAATAAAACAAAAATATTTTTTTTTCCTTTTTATAGGGATATAATGTGATTTAAGGGGTAGATAGAGGTCAGATACACAACCTTATGGCTCTAATACCACTTGATACCAAACAGATAGGTAGAAACAGAAATATATTGAGAAAGGGGAAAAACAATAGAGAAGCAGCAGAGGGAACTGACAGAAATAGACTAGGTAAAAAGAAAGCAGGACAAAGAGAGAATAGACCAAGAACAAGAACAGGGAGAATGCGACAAAAGATATACCAAAACTCAAATTTATACAATCTTAATATCAATGCTCTTATATAGGCACCAAACATTATTTAAATAAGAAAGTAAACCAAATCCTAATAACTATTTAATTGTCTAAATCTTATTTTCTAAAAATACCATTATTTAAATAAGAAAGTAAATTAAATCCTAATAACTATTTAATTGGCTAAATCTAATTTTCTTAAAATACCATCTCCAAGAATATTGTCATTACAACATAAACCCAATATCCCAAAATAATAAATATTGTATTTCTTATTTTACATCAATAAGACATGCTAGATTTTATGGATTTTTTAAATGACTCCTATGTACTTGGGATTTCACCCCCTTTGGTGCCCTGTATTGTTATTTTGCCTTTTACTTACAAGGGTACTTTCTTCTGGAATCAATAGTAAAGAAGACGAGTTAACCACAATACTAATGTAAAAGAAAGACAAACATAAAATTCATGGTGCAGAACAATCTACCTGGACAAGATCCATCAGCAATGGCAAATGATAAAGTTCTGATGTGGTCAGCAACAACTCTATATGCCATGTCAACTTTGTCAACATCATCAGCCCCAACTTTTCCGGAGTATGGTCGAGCGCCTGTAGCCTAGACAGTAAAAAACACATTGAGAGATACAATTAAAAACAAAGAGCAACCAGGACGCCAACACCAGTTTCAATCATTATTTAACTAGACACAAATGTGTGATCAAAACAGTTTTAACTCGCAAGAGAAAGCAACAATCATCAAGAAAACTTCGTAAAGACCTATTCTATAAATTTTAGTTCCAATTCAAATTACACATCTGTATATCAACGTTCTGCTTTCTTCCCATCGGTCATCAAACTAGGCCATTAAATCAAACTTCCAATTACCAAAACACTAGCAGTAAATCATTCAAATTACACAACAGCGCTCGAGTTAATTTCATTCATTTGGGCCAATTCTTAGCAGTAAATCAGCAACAATCAGAAAAACACTAGCATAAAGCAATCAAGTTAAATGATATTATGGAAAGAAAGTAGATCAGAAAGTTAAGATGTTATCACCAAAGAACGGAACAACCAAGAAGCTTCAATTTGTACCCATAAACCTAAAGAAAAACATAGCCAAAAAGGCTAAAGAAATTTATGCATTACCATCTAGGAGGCTGCAATGCTTAAAAAGAGAAACAAGACACCGCCATGCAACTCGTAATTTATGCTTTTGAAAAGGAAAATCAAAGTCCATAAACCTGACAATCCTAATCAGATGAAAACCACAATAATGATGATGATGGACGACAAGCCAAGGAAAACATATGCCAAAAATGCCAAATAAGCAATACAGCACCACTATTGCAACTCAAATTACATAATTCCATGGATCCATGACCATGACAGTCAACAGACTAAGACATTCTCGATGATGGTAATGAAGATGAGAAAAATATTTGCTCATTCACAGGTATGAATAGCACATATTCATAGATTGCATAGTCACGCTTACTTTAGATTTGGGCTGCCATATTGACACCAAAGCATGGATCCTTCTAGTTATATATATCCAAGCAAAAGATTTTGGCAACAAGAGTTCTTTGCATTCATACATGAATTGAGTACAAGGTTTAACATTAAAACAAAATGGACAGAAAAATCAATATAATCATATTACATATTACCTTTTGGATAGCATTAAAGATGGGCATAAACACATCAGTATCATAGTTGCTCATCTTCTTCTGAAGTACGGAAGTCAACCTCTCAAAACCCATTCCAGTGTCAACATGCTTAGCAGGCAAAGATTTAAGAGAGCCATCACTTTCCCTATTGAACTGTAATCAAATAAAAGCTTACAACAGATAAATTCAATTGTCAAGCATAAGAAAGAGAAATCATAATGTCATGCTATATTACCAGAAATCATCACATGTTTTTTTTATAACTTGGAAGTAACAGAAATCACCACATGTTTTTTTGTAAGCAACAGAAATCATCACATTTTAATGCCATACTCATACATCATGGCCAACATTTTTGACACGTTCCAGTACTGTAAGGCATGAGAGCAAAGTTACACCTGAATAAAGACAAGGTTCCATATTTCAATGCACGTTGGATCATCATTATTAACCAATGATGCAGCATCACGATTACCAATCCGGTCATAATGAATTTCAGTGCAAGGCCCACAGGGACCTGTGTCACCCATCTCCCAGAAATTGTCCTACACAAAAATATTAAAACCAATTAGAAGCAACAGAATAACAGAGAAAGTAATACAGAAGAAAATAAACTTCAGCACAGTTCCGGACTACTATATCTTCTTTGCAGCACAAAACAGATAACACAAAGCAACTGATAAGCAGGACATACAATGCTGTATATCATATTAAAATATATAAAAAAAAATGTTAAAATGTAGTAATTGGATAAAGTTCATTTCATGCTCATAAAAATACTCTACCAAGCAGGAGGAGAGAGCAGAACATTGCTATAAATTGCATGGATAATAAGCCCCACATATTAACAAGACTAGTATGTTATATTACACATAATTATGAAACATCTTTCTTTCATATAACTTCATCTACCATTAAAAGATTATAAAAAAGATTCAAAGCACACTAAACAAAAATGATATCAACCATGAATCTGATTCCACTACGTACCACTAAAATAAATAAAATCCTCTAGAGATATTCATCACACAAAATTTAATAATAATTATGAAATCATTGTCAGCCAAAAGTTTAAGAGAAGACAAAAAAGTTGAAGAGCATACTTTACAACCAAAAGGCAACACACGTCCAGGTGGGAGAAACTTGAGCCATATATCTCTAGCATCAGTGTCAGAAGCAAGACCAGATTTCTCATCACCACCAAAATAGGTAGCATAAATCCGATCAGTAGGTAATCCATAAACCTGTAGGAAAACAAACAAAATGAGAAAACAAATATTGAAGGTGACAACAAGGCTGATGAGACTTCCATACAGCTCGGCATGCCCGTTCCAGTTTCCACAACAAGGATTAACTGAAAATAATAATGATGCATTTGGATCCTGAAAAATTCTTAAGGAAGGAAAATCGGAAGAATGAAAAACAAAAAAGAGAACTTTTTCTTATGTTGTTTAGATATCGAAGGAAAAGTTATAGAAGGAAAATAACATACTTTAACAAGTATAAGTGAAAAAATGGGTTTGAACTAATTTTTTTCCCTTTTTCTTTTCTTTTTCATTTCCTTTTCGGTTTTCCTTTCCTTCACATTTTCCAGGATCAGTACAGAGTGTATAAGTGCTATGTTGCAGTGATTTAAATATCACATGGGCATCAGTTAGGCCTATCAAATTCCACATTATAACATTTTTCAGTCAACAATACAAACTAGTGTCTAAACAACATGCTCATTCAAATCAAACCATAGCACAAGTTTCTTTTATTTTCTACTGCTAGTATAAAAGAAAAACAAATTTTATTGATCTTCCTCGTAATTTTTAGTACAAGTAAATAGGACCAATAAGCATAGAATTTTATGGGCGAACTAACAAATAAGTATGAACATTATAAAACGTATCCTTTCAGTTACCTTGGTGAGAAGCTCCCAAGCCCATTCGATGGCTTCGTTCTTGAAATAGTCACCAAATGACCAGTTCCCAAGCATTTCGAAGAAGGTGTGGTGGTACGTATCCTTACCAACATCGTCAAGGTCATTATGCTTTCCACCAGCCCGGATACATTTTTGAGTATTACATGCGCGTGTGAGTTTGCTCAGCTGAGTGTTTGGATCAGCCGTCCCCAAAAAGATGGGCTTGAACTGGTTCATTCCTGTCAATAACAGCATGTTGACGTGTATATCAATATTCAGTAGCGTTTGCGTTTCTTGCAGGGTGAGGAAACAAAAAACTATACTAGAGACATTGAGCCTACTCTCGAGCAGCTTTTATACGTGAAACCAAAACTATATTTTCATACACAAAATTGAAACTCAATTTGTTTCTTTAATCGTTTCATTCAATGAACTTTCTCAGCAACCAAACAGAGGGTACAGTACAGAAGTCACAGCTTCAGCAAAATAACAACCGCCAGTCACCTAAACTACGAAATATGAAAAATGGGGCAAAATCAGCGAGCAACTAGAAACAAAAATAAATACTATAAAACGAAAATTTCTCGGCAACTGGAAAACAGATTCAATCGTCTAAACTAATCCGAGCTCTCCAATTCCCAAAAACCAAATTCCATTTAATTCACAATTTTCGCGGCAACCGAACAGAAAATTAAAACAAAAAAAAGCCTAAAATACCGGCATTAGCGAAGAGAAGAGTGGGGTCGTTGTGAGGAACAACTGGGCTCGATCTCCAGTCGACATGGTTCTTCTCTTCAAAGAACTTAATAAAGGTATCCCTCACTCTCTTCGCAGTCCACTCCATCTCCTGCGACTCCGCACCAGGCATACTTCCGATCCCAATAGACGAAGAAGAAGAAGAGAAACGGGAATTGAAGAGAACTGAAATGGTAGTTTGACTACGAGAAACCCTAGCGGCCACCGCAAAGGGAGTGAAAATGAGAGAAGGGTTTAGGTTACGAAACAAGAGAAGACCAATGCAAGATGCTGTCTCTGGTAAATTGAAGATTCCTCTCATTCATAGTTTTAACGCAAACATTACGCTTATGCTTATATGCACCCCCAATATCCGTTTTTCTTGTGCAATTTGCATGTAGATGATGTAAGGAAGGCGTATTTTTTACGAAAGAAGAGACGACCAATACAAGATGATGTATTGTTTATCCATTTTAATTTTTTATATATATAATTGTGATTTTTATTTTTGTAGATATTTTCTTGAAAAAATTTGTTATAAAATTGTGTTTTTTAAACTAATATAATTTATAAATTTATATTAGAAAAAAATGGATGGTTTATTAATCTAAAAATAACAAAAAAATAATCAATAGAGAAATAACTTTTTTTCGTGTTAAAATTATTAAGAAAGTGTGATAGGCACAGCAGCAATGCAAGTTAATAAACTAACATTTACAAAGAAAAAAAAAATCGAAGCTTACTGTGATGTGTTCTTTTTCAAAATTTAGAACCGTGATATGAAGAATCCGGTTTCGTGAATTTTAGTATTTAAATTTTTTAAGATAATTATTATTTAAATTTTTTTATTATTATTAATAGCTTTTTTGGTTTCAATAATTCTAATTAAAATGGTTTGGAAAGTATATTTTTTTGTTTCTTTCTCTATCTTATCTGAAATTTTTGCTCTTACTAAATGAAAAATAAAATATAAAAAAATTGTATTTTTATATAATTTATAGTTTTAATTAATTTTTTATATATATAATTGTGATTTTTATCTTTTGTCGATGTTTTCTTGAAAAAAAATTGTTTTAAAAACTAATATAATTTATAAATGTATACTTAAAAAAAAATTGGATGGTTTATTAGTTTAAAAATAACAAAAAAAACAATAATTTAATTGAATTAATGGTACAACATAACAAACAATATAAAACAAAGAAATAACTTTTTTCGATTAAAATTATTAAGAAAGTGTGATACACACGTTAAGTTAAAAGCAACACAAGTTACTACAAAAAAAAAAAAATTGAAGTTTATTGCTCATGCTCTTATCAAAATTTAGGTGATATGATGGACTTGGTTTCGTAAATTTCAATATTTAAAATTTTTTTAAATAATCATCAATCAATTTTGTTATTATTATTATTAGTGATTTTCTCGATTTCATTAGTTTTAATTAAAATGCCTTTGAATGTGTATTTTTTATTTATTTTTCTATCTTATCTGGAATTTTTATTCTTACTAAACGAAAATTAAAAAAAAAAAAAAAAAAAAAAAAAGGTTCTGTCTATGTTTATGAGTATTTGGAATATGGGATTTAGAATCTTTACAATAAAATTCCCAGGATTTGATAAAAAGGAAACAACGGCTAAGTGCTATGAGAATCTTTCTGATTTTACTGTTATAAATTTTAAGTGATGACTTTTGATATTCTCTTCGAATAAGGGGTTGGTAGAATCTAAACACTATTGTTATGCTCTTCGTCAAATTTAATTGCTTTGAAAACTCCATAATTTTACGATAAAAATTAAAGAATCAATTAATTGTCTATATTGTCCATTTTGATTTTTTTTTTACATAATTGTAATTTTTATTTTTTAGTTATTTTTTATAAAAAAAAGAAAAGATGTTTTTTTTAAATAATATACTCTATATATAAGTATTGAAAAAATGGATGACTTATTAATTTAAAAATAAAAAAAAAATAATCATTTAATTGAATTACTAGTGCACAAGAACAAATAATATAAAACAATGGGAATAACTTTTTTCGATCCAATTAATGATTAAAACTATTAAGAAAGTGTGATATACATGGTACGGGCTCGATTGAGGTGAGCGTGTGATCACCAAAATACACTGTAAACTTTCACTTTTATCATTCTTTTAATAGAAATAGATAAAAATCTCAAATAAATGTTTATAAAATATTTTATTTTTTATTTTCTTATAACTTGGAATAAAGCATTTTTCTCATGAAAAAATTGTTTTAAAAACTAATATAATTTATAAATGTATATTTGAAAAAAAAAATGGATGGCTTATTAGTTTAAAAATAACAGAAAAACAATAATTTAACTGAATTAATAGTACAACATAAAAATCAATATATAACAAAAAATAACTTTTTTCGATTAAAATTATTAAGAAAGTGTGATACGCACAGCAAGTTAAAAGCAACGCAAGTTAATAAAGAATAGAAAAAAATTTGAAGTTTATTGCTCCTTTATGCTTTTATCAAAATTCAGGTAATATGATGGATTTGGTTTCGTAAATTTTGGTATTTAAAATTTTTTAACTTTTGAAAATAATCATCAATCAATTTTGTTATTATTATTATTAATAGATTTTCTCAATTTCATTAGTTTTAATTAAAATGGCTTTGAATGTGTATTTTTTATTTATTTTTCTATCTTATCTGAAATTTTTATTCTGACTAAACGAAATTAAAAAAAAAAAAAAAAAGGCTCCGTCTACGTTTACGAGTATTTGGAATATGGGATTTAGAATCTTTACAATAAATTTCCCAGGATTTGATAAAAAGGAAACAACGGCCAAGTGCTATGAGAATATTCCTGATTTTACTGTTTTAAATTTTAAGTGATGACTTATAAGATTCTCTTTGAATAAAGGGTTAGTAGAATCTAAGCACTGTTGTTATGTTCTTCATCAAATTTAATTGCTTTGAAAACTCTATAATTTAACGATAAAAAATAAATAATCAATTAATTGTCCTCCGATTATATATTATCTGTATCATATTGTTTGTTTATTTTGATTTTTTTGACATAATTGTGATTTTTATTTTTCAGTTATTTTATTGAGAAAAAAAAGTGAAAAGATACTTTTTAAAAATAATATACTCTATACAAATATATTTAAGAAAAAATTGGATAACTTATTAATTTAAAAATAACAACAAAAAAATTAATCATTTAATTGAATTAATAGTTCAAATGGACAAATAATACAAAACAATGAGAATAATTTTTTTCAATCCAATTAATGATTAGCACTATTAAGAAAGTGTGATATACATGTACAGAGTTCGGGTCGGAGTCACCACAACACACTGTAAACCTTCACTTTTATCTTTTATTTTAATAGAAATAGATAAGAATATCAAATAAATATTTATAAAGCATTTTATTTTTTATTTTCTTATCAATATGAAACAAAGTGTTTTCAAACAAAAATTTATTTTCATTTTAAGTTCATATATTAAAACTAATTTTAGAATCAAAATAAACATAAATCATATAAGCCCATGAGGGCACCCAACCACCATAGTTAACTACACCAATCTAAAAACGAGAATGCCAGTGGATGAAAAAGATGTTGTACATATTGTACAGTTAGAGACAAATAGTTTTTGTTGATGCTAAGAAAAGAGTGTAAACTTGGACGAGAATGGTCTTAGGCTGCGCAACCTTTTGGTGTTGCCCCCTTCCTATTTTATATCTTCCATCTCTCTGTTTAATGATCATCTTATATAAAAGAGGGCAAGGGCATATTTGTATATCGATTTTTTGTTTTCAGTTTTTAAAAATTATATTCATTAAAAATAAAAATTAAAAATAATTTTTTATTTTAATATTTTATGAAGAAAATATGTTTAGATAATTATTACTCGAAAATAGTTTTCAAAAACAGAAAACAATAAAATTTTGTTTTGATAATTTCATAGCTATAGTTATGTGTGTTTATTTAATTTTTCTTCTCTTCTCCTAAAATTTTTGGATTTTCTATTGATTTTTTTTTTCTTCCTCATTTTATTGTTCTCCCCATTTTTCGTCTCCTTCTTCTTCTCTTCTTAATAGATTCATCACTGGTTTGCGATCATAGCAACACCACCATAACATAACCGCAACAGCGACGCTATAACAAAACCGTTTCAGCACCATCACAACACGAGGGCAACAGTACTGTCGTAGCACTGCCGCAGTAACTCTGAATTTTTTCACTCTTGATTCGACACCATATCGATCCAAAAAATATAAGATAAAAAAAGCTTTTTTATTTGGATAGAGAAAATAAAGACAAAAATTTATGAAAAAAATGAAAATGGAAAACTAGTTTTGAAAATCACTAATTTTTTTTTTAAATCAATTATTAAAAATACTCAAGAAAAAAAAATGATGTGTGAACTGATTCTGTTATAACTCTCGTGGAACCCGAATCTCATCTCCTGTTTCTCTGACCGCCTCACCAGTTAAAAGTCTCTTCGCTGACGGCACTTAATCTCGTTATCTCTCATTCAATCTTCCTCCATGACCGTTACTCATTTAGCCGCCTTCTCCATTCAGCCTATCGGCTCTCTCGCTCTCTCTATCAGAGATCAGATCCCGTGAAGATTTGATTATTGAATTTCTCTCTCTCTCTCTGATTAGTCTATCTTAGTCTCTGTATTGTATTGCATTTCAGTTTTACGTTTCTCTCTTGCCGGTCGCCGTCACCTCTCTCCACCGGGAGCTGGACATTTTTTTTTGCTTTTGATAACGGTTGAGTAATAGGTTTTGTTTTCTATTTTTATGATGAACTAATGTTCTCCAAGTCACCTCCGGGGGCTAGCCATGAGACATACTTTTTTTATTTCATTTTGCTTACATAAGTTTTTTTTAAAGGTTTGGTATTGTGCTTGTTTTCGACTGGAATGAAGTGGGTTGTTAATGAATGTTCTGTTTTCAGTTTTTCTTAATGTGTTTTTGTTAATATGACGGGGGATTTCATAATGTAATCCCTTTCTTTTATGGGGCCAAACGGAACTATTTTCGCAGAGCTAAAAGGGAACGTCACAGGTAAATTCTCGTTAACTTTGATGGTCCTCCCCTACCAGGGAACTCCTCCGTTGATGGGTGGTCTCATATTCCATCGCCTTGTGGAGCAGCTTTGCTGCCTTTACTTCTTGGGACTGGCCATGAGACATATATTTTTATTCTTTTTTCTTGTCAAATTTGTTTGTGGTTTTTAATTCACAGTTAAACATTGGCCTGTGATGATATCACTCAACAAAAAAACACCATCTTTCGGGACTGAATGGCTTTTTCAAGCCTTGCTGTCATTCTGCAATTCTGAGGTCTTGTTGTGTTTTGTGTGCATCAACTGCATTTTTTGTTCATTGCTATAACTAATGTTTAACAATTGCTTGTGTGTAGTTAAGCTGATCTATAAGTTATTTGTTGCTTCTTTCTTTTGTCTCCTCCCATGTGCCTTTAGCATTGTTTTATCTTACTGTTTTTGTTCAGCAGTTTATTTGCTATTATGAAAAGGAATCATATTTACAATTAAGGCTGTCAGTTTTGTATACTATGAATTTGGTGGGTGAGTTCCATATTTTCCTTGTTGAGAGCGCATTTGCAGGATTTGAAATTAGTTTTGTATCAAGTCTGCATCTCTTCTTCCTTTTTTGTCAGTACTAATATATCAATTTTCTGCAATGTTTGCTTGTTTCTTGCTTTATATCTTCACGTTGACCGCTTCAAAATGTAAGCCCTTTCTTTTTACTGGGGCAAACGGACTTATGTTTGCAGAGCTCAAAGGGACCATCACAGATAAATTCTCATTAATGTTGATGGTCCTCCCCTCTCGGGGAACTCCTCCGTTGATGGTTGGTCGCATATTCCATTGCCTTGTGGAGCAGCCTTGCTGCCTTTACTTCTTGGGACTGGCCATGAGACATAAATTTTCTTTTTCTCTTGTTAATTTTGTTTGTGGATTTTTAAATCAATGTTTAATATCGGCCTGTGATGATATCACTCAACAAAAACACCATCTTTCGGGACTGAATGGCTTTTTTTAAGGCTTGCTGTCATTCTGCAATTCTGAGGCCTTGCTGTATTTTGTGTTTATCAAGTTTTTGTTTGCTTAATGTTACAAAGGAATGTATAATATTTAGTGTACTGGAAGAATTGTTCTTATTTGTTGCTTGATGCAATTATGAAATTGATGGCAAAATTATGAAAATTTGATGATTAGAATTTTATTATAGTGCTTAATGTATTTTTTTCAATAGAACTTTTATTTTTTTGACCTATTTTAATTTTAATAAAATAATTAAGAAACTTAAAAATTTTGTTTCGTGTTTTAAAAAAATGAAATTTGTTTTTGTTTTTATTTAATTTTTACCAATTTTTAGGAGGCAAAGACATTAAGTGATACAAGGCATTGGAGTCTATGTTTTTTGAGTATTTATTTATTTAAATAAATAATGTTAATTAATTAAATTAATAATAAATGAAATTAAAAAATTAAAAATTAAATTATGATACCTCAAGCCAAAAATGTGTATCCCTCAATATTTTCTTTTCGGTTGTGAAAACCCCTGAAAAGAAAAGGACAGAAAGAGTTCGGGTGAAAACGAAACGTTTCTAAATGGCATTCAGTGAAGAGAAAAAATATAGGCACGTCTAACGTCGTTTCGGACCAAAGACTGAATCAAACGCGGCATATGATCTGGCATTGGCAATACGGCCCATATTTTTCGCTCTTTTGCGACAGTAGTATGTGATTTGTTAAGAATAGGATTACAACCTTGCTGACAAACGTGGTGTTCCCGTATTACCTAACGATCTCTCCATCCAAAGGTGCAGCTGACAATTCAGGTTAGTTTTCTTTTCTTTCTTTTTTTTTTCTTTGAACTTCATTTTTCTTCAAATCAAATCATTTTTACAGTCCAATCAACCCAGGAAATTAATACTTCGTATCATTTACTATTTCTTCAATCAATATAAATCAGGTTTTTCAATTGATTTTTTTTTTTAAAAAAAATTATGCTCACTGTTGTGCGTATTACTTTCAAGTTTCAAGCATGAACCGAAAGTATGGTCATTAGTTAATTATAATGTTAGTGTCTGTTGCCATTGGCTTTTATTTCAAAATCTGTTCAGTTTCTTCAATCAATATAATCCTTTTGGGTTTGTTTTAAGTTTTAGGATGATATGTGTAAATGCTGTTGTTGCTTTTGATGGAAAGCATAACGGCTGCTCAATTATGGAATGTAGGTCTCAATTCGATTATCTTTTAGGTGTAAAATATTATTTGAAAGTGATATATGCAGCAAAATGTTTTTTTTTTTAATGTTCTATTCATATCTGAATCATACAATAACATGTGGCATCAAAATCATGACATGGTAGTTCTTTCACATTGTTGATTTTTCCCACCTCTTCCTCATATTTTATGGGGTTCTTTTTATTGTTTGTTATGCCCTTTGGTTAATTAGCCTATTTGTGTTTCATTTGATGAGTAATTGAGTATGCTTATGATTGATATTGGTTACTTGAGTAGTTATGAACTTATGTTTCTTTTGATACTAAGGTCAATCCGAATTTTCCTTCCGATTTGTAGAATACCGGTTATAACTTACCTTTCATGTTCTCGCTATCAAATTTGTTATTGGGTTGTCTTTGTCTGTAACATGTTTGAGCTTTTCTGAGCTGCCTTTAACTTGTTTGCTTGATGATTAAGTATTGAGTTTTTGCAGTTTGCTAGAATTAGCTGGAACTTTTTTGCAGGAAAAATCATCTGAGTTTAAGTTTAGAACGTGTGTCTGATGACCATGGAAGGGTTGCCAGACAGAGTGGAGTTGCGCAGGCTGCGGAAAGAGCAAGAAAGGGAATGGCGTCGTCTACGGGACAGGCAAAGAAGACAATCTATGAGCCTTGAGGAGAGAGAAAAGCATCTTGCTAGACGTCGAAAGAACTATCAACTGAGGAGACAGAGAGCAGAAAATTCTCGACTGGACCCTCAAATTCAATTGGCAGCTAGAGGTGAAATTCTCACAGGCAACCATGCATCACACCTTAACGTCCAATGTAATGGTGGTGCTGTCGATGCTGGATATGATCAAGGACAAGAAAAATTACGCACAGAGTGCACTGAGAGTGAGTTTTGTACTGTTCATTATGTGTTGCTTAATAAACTAATTAACTTTATTGCAGATATTACATGCCTAGAGGCATCAACTTGAAGATGTTTTCAATGGAAAATAATATATGTTCCTGCAAATTCTTCTCATTTTTATTTAATAGGTTTGGAACTTCCTGGTCAATTAGCTAAATTCCCCGGAAGATTACGTTTAACTCGTCTAAAGCATCTTGCACGGACATTAAATGGTCCCCGGGGTGAGCTCGTTGGTAATAGTCATGGATTAGCAACTAATGTGATGATAAAGGGAAATGCAACTTCCAAGTGTAAGTTGATTACTCACTTTGTTGTCTTTATATTCCGCTGTTAAGTGTAGCTATCAGTAAAGTTCTCATTGAATCACAATATTCTGATACTAATATAATTGCAGTAATATATATACATGTAGCATTCTCTTTCCATGTTTACAAGTAGGAGAACATGTTTCAGGTATATTATCAAACTCATTGCGATTGAGTCGTGTCAAACATCTTGCACGAGTGTTAAATTCTGCTGTCAAAGAGACCGCTGAAAAAAGCCTGGACCAAAGCAAAACATAAGGTACCAATTACATGCGTATGGTTCTTTTGTTAGAATTATACTAGATTACGCATTTCTCAGCCATGGCTAGAATTTCAGATTATAAGTAATAATGTCCTGAACTTCGAGAACCATTTCAGTAACCTTGTCATTGTTGAGTTTTGTGTTTGCTTTAACAGTATACTCCTTTATCGTCTGAGTAAAATTTTGTTAAAACAAAAAAGGGATAAGAAAAGGAGAGAAAGACCATTGTTAGAGATTGATGATGATGTTAAAGCTTAGAAGGTAAAAATTAGGATATTGTTATATTTATTTAAATGAGTTGGTTATGATTACTAATGTATTGTTAGCTAATTTTATGAGAGAGGATCCTTCTTGGATGAGTTCCATCATTTTTTTTGGTTATCTTTTAGGATGAATGTCTCCCTTGCTACCGAAGAGAGGCAACTTTTTGGGTAGCCATACAAGGATGAAACTTAGTCAGCTCCTCCCCGAAGTTTCCCAATTGAAGAATGTGTAAGTTAATTTCAGATTACTAATTTCCTCAGTCCTTATAAAAAAAACAATAAACTAATTTCCCCAGTCCTCTTGTTTATTGATCATGCTTTACCTATGTTTGACTTTGAATAGTTAGTTGACATCTTACTTGCTGCTCCTGTTATGGTGCATCTGTAGATTTTATTTTTTTATAAAGAAAAGAAATGTTGTCATGTTATTTTAATTGGATTGAACTCAAGCTTAGTTTTATTAGTATTTTTTTTCCCTTAGTAAAGTCAAATGGTTCTAGGAAATATGCTAGAGCCTTTGGTGATAATTACTAAGTTCTGGTCCTGTTTTGCCATTAAAGCCATGTTTGGATGCTACTAAACATCCCCTTTATGGTTTAGTTTAGTGTTTGATTACACGTTGAAAGCAAAGAATGGATGGATGAGTATACCGATACTGGATTTGGCAACTCTTGCTCCCAAGTAACTGTATTGTTTTCACGTCAGTTAATTTTACGTTAGATTTCGGGGTGGAGAGAGCTATTATTACAATCATTAAGGTTATTATGGATATAGCAAACGGTTTCTAGAGAGATGTTGGTGATTTTTAGAGTTACTTGATTGTAGGAGAAGAATACCATGCACTGGATATTTATTTTGCTACTCAAAGAAGAGTCAAAGGTGGTTTCTTTTTGAGGGTCCTAGGAATTCTGGATGCATTGATTATACATATATAATTCTCTTAAGCAATTTTTATTTCTTATTTTTCTGTTTTGGGTTTTATCCTCTTCATTTCGTAAGAATTTTATTTCCAATTAAGTGTGTAATAGTCTTTGATTACAGCTACCTTCACCTATGTCATAATGTCCTCTGTCGGGCTGTTTTCCTTTGGTTCATTTGACATATGCTGTCCCATTGTATTTCTAATCGTCCCTCATGCATGATTATGCCTGACCTTTTGTTGAAACGATGTTAACATTCATTGGATTTGACATGATTGAGCTGAACCTGGATTATAAAAATCTCATTGCAGGCTTGTGAGTACGGGCGAGCAAGTCCCCAACCTGAGCCTGTTGGCCTTCTCAAGGCGCTGGTTATGCCTTTACAAATCAAGCCTGAAAAGTCCTAGTGTGGTTGAATGTTCTAAATCAAACCCATTTTAAGCTTCAGGGCTAGCCTCTGCATATGATCTATAAGACTATGACCAGATTCCGAACTACAGTTATTTTTAAGTCATCTTATATTTGTATCCAATCTCTATCAAAGTAATAAAATAATAAAGAAAGAAAGATTCCCTCATCAATAGTTTCACTTTTCTTACAATAAATCAAGCATCATTTGCCTTTTTGTGATAACTTGCCCTGGTCCTCCTTGTTTCCCTTTTTGCTGTGGTTTTTGTGGCTCCAGCGTAATGCTTCGGTGTTTAATTTTAAGCTGAGTTTCCCTCATAACATCACTCAATGCTTTCAGTTGGTCACTGAATTTTTTTGGGAGATTAGTCATCTAAAAATTTGCAATGAGTTGAGCTCTTTTAGGGTTAAATGGATCCCCCTCCCATGGTTGGTTTAAGTTAAATACTGATGAATCTGTTGATGGGGCTGGTGGTCTCATTCAGGACCTCACTGGGAAGTGGATTGTGGGATTTCAGCATAACATTGGTTGGGGTTCTAGTGTACTTGCGGAGTTATGAGCTATTAGAGATGGGTTGAAGTTAGCTTGGGATAAAGATATCTCCTTATTGGAGGTGGAACTGGATGCCCAAACTGTGCTTGACCTCATCCAAAACGATCAGACTTCCCATATTTATAATCCTATCATTAATGACTGTTGGCTGCTGCTGCATAGGCCATGGACGGTGAAGCTCCATCATGTGTTCAGGGAGGGGGGCAAGTGTGCTGACCCCTTGACTAGAACTGCTTCCAATTATAATTTGGGTTTTTTTGGTTGGCAACTCCCCTATTTTGAAGTTGTACTATACGAACGCTAGGGGTACTGAGTACCCAAGAACTAGTTGTATAACTCAAGTTTTCTATGCAAGCCTTTTAGTGAGAAAAAAAGAAGAAGGTATAAAATGTAAATTCAATGGATTCTCATTCCCTAATAACATCTTTTTTGAATGGAATAATCCCTTAAAATAAAGTTCTTTTATCAATTGAAACATTTACAAAACATGCTAAAATATTTTGAATAAATGGTATTTAACGTTTTAAGATTTACATTTAGTCTTAATTACATCTTATACTATTCAAAAGTTACTAAAGTTACTATTGATCCCTGGACGTTATCATTTTTATTTAATTAACATCTTTCTATCAATAAACTTAATGAAATAATTAGTTTAGATGATTTTGGAACATGATAGAAACTAGGTGGGAATCATTTTATCTATCTCGCAAATAAATTTTTTATAACCTTAAAATAGATCAACAGGATTTTGAATCACAAACTTGGGTAAGATATAGATGATAACAAAAAAAATAGAAAATTTTCTCTAGACATTGTGTAATTGATTTAGAATTTTTGAAAGTTGATGTCACTTCGAATATAAGGAAAGGTATGCAAACGGTTGATTAAAAATTTTAATCGATTTTTTATTAAATTTTTTTAATTGTTTCGATCGAATTATGTTAAATATTTCAACATTAATCGACAGAATTAATTTCGATCGATACGATCGGTTAATCGGTCAACTGTTTATATATTTAAGTTTTTTAAATTTTTTTATTATATATTATATATATTTAATATATTATATTTTATATATATCTAACATATTACTAATATTAAAATTAATAATAATAATTTTTTAATCTGTTACATTGTTAAAACGAGTAAAAAAATAATCAGATTAATTAATATATTTTATTTAATTAATTAATTTTATATCAATTTAATTGATTAATCAAAATTTTTTTAACCGAAATGATTGAGTAATAAATTATAACTGTTTAAGATATACCTCACAAACCATTGTATTAAATTTATTGATGAAAAAATGTCAATTGAAAGAGGATATTACATCTTGGATGATCAATTACCACTTTTAAAACATAAATGAATGATTGAAACCAAATGTAAAAATGTTAAATGCAATTTATCTAAATATTTTTGAAGAAGGGCCATAAATTCAAAAGGTCTTCTAGTTCTAGTCTACTTGAGTTGCAACGAGACCCGACTGGAACGGCCAAGCCTCTATCAAACGGGGAACCATAGACTGAAGACAGAAAGGGAGTGAAAGTGAGGAGCGAGCTAATCTCAACCGAAGCCTGAAGGTGATATTATGAAGTGGAGGTTGGTGGTTGTGGCTTTGATTCTGGTTCTCTTATCATTTGCCGTTGATTGTGAATCAGACGGCGTTGGGGAATGGCAGATCCTCACAAAACAAAACTTCTCATCTCAGATCCGACTCTACCCCCACATCCTCCTTTTGATCACCGTTCCATGTACTCTCTCTCTCTCTCTCTATATATATATATATATATATACACACACAGACAACACACATATATACATACATACACAGTTGATTAATATAATCACCCGTGTAGTTCTCCATCTGAATTTTATCAGATTGACGGTATAGTTGTAATTTGGGAAATGATTAAGTATTCTCTTGATAAATCTTGAATATTAGGGAACTTAGGCTCTGTTTGTTTCAGCAAAATTATCTTTTTAGGGAGACCTTCTTTACCTCCGTTGGTTGAATTGGAACTTTCCCTATTGTTAGTGAGAAAAATAACAAATTTTGACTTCGAGAAGAGAGTTTATTTAAAATTTGTGTGGAATGAGTGTAACAAATATCATAATCAAACTTTATAGTTTAAGTGTCAATGGATGAAGTCAAGTTTTGATTCATGTTTTATGATCTAACCTTTTTTCCCGGAGGTGGGTCGGATAACTGACAAGCCACGATAGATTCAAGGAAATTTTTGAGGGGACTATTTTCCAGTCAAAACAGTCCTGAGAGCTAAAACGTATAACATGAGAATTTCTTATATGCAGTTTTTTCATTTTGCAGTGTACCAATTCATGGCTGAACAAGTTGAACACTTGCTTGAAAATCCAAGCCCGTTTTCTTCTTTTTATTCTTACTCTAGTGCAATTCTGACTTGATAGGATTGTGCAGTCAGGATTTATAATTTGGTTTTAGAAGATTGTCACTTTACTAACATCATAATCATGGTATGATATGATAATGACGGTACATACTTGGCTATATTACCTATTGTTTTTCATGTTATTTACAAGTCATGTTGTTAAAAGTTCTTTTTTTTCTTCCGTTGGCTTTCATTTTGATGCTCAGGGTGCGGTGAGTCTCGATCCCTTATGAAGGAAGTAGCTCATATGGTTAGTGACAGGCAAGAGGAGTTCGGCTCCCTGAAGTTGATGTTTATATATAGGAACGCAGAGAAGATGCTTGCAGATGCTATGGGTGCTGCAGAGGGAATAACAATATCATACTATCACCATTCTGTTTCTTACAAGTATCAAGGAAGACTTCGAGCACAAAGTATATTGTTTTCAGTTTATCCCTATATGTCAGTTTCACCTGAAGAACTTCCCCTCAGGCACTTGAATTCTCAATTAGACTTGAAAACATTCCTTGAATCAACTGACAAGGCTTTGCTTCTTCTGGAATTTTGTGGATGGACCCGTAGATTGCTGGCCAGTGTGAAGAAGAATGGAACTGAAAATGATTTTGGCGTGGGAGGTGAGTCAATCATTCATGGTAAACATCAGATGACTTCCACTTTCCAGCTTTCAATTCATCCAGCCATCTATTCTTAGATCTAATATTCACTTCAGTAAAAACTGGGATTTAGTTATCACTAAGACCTGACTTATATAATGTAATGCATGTGTATGTAGGGGAAGCTTGTAAATATTCTGTTTTTTTTTGCCGCTATAGAGGTTGTATAATTATTATTTTGATAATTATTTCCATGAGAAGATTAGACTAAAAAATTAATCTCATCATGGACAAAAATATATTGCAAGAGAATATTTGTGTGGAAATCATAGTAATTTTGGAATCCACTGAGATATCTTACATATTATAATTGTTTCTATTTAATGAGCAGTTCTTAATTTGGTGATATCCATTTGAGGAGAACTTTTCCCCCATCTTGCTTCAATCACTGACATCAGCACTTTTTTCTTTCAATCCCCATGTTTTTGATTTGTACAAGCATGTCTGCCATAAACATAAACAGTGATTTCCTCTGTTAGCTAGGGGCAAGGGACTGGGGAAGTTCATATAGTATATAAGTTAAATCTGTTGGTTCTCAAGTGATGTTGCATGATTGACTGGTCTCTCTTTCATACTGACAAAGACAACTTTGCAGGGGATCTTTCCAGAACAAGCTTCGATGGAGAGACAGATAGAACGCCAATGCCAAGAGGGAGGGATAACCAGAAGGTGGCTGGTATTTTCTAACTGCACATCTTTATGAGAATGATTTAAAGTAGTAGTAGTAGATGAACTGCTTCTGTAATATGTTCCTTTACTTTTCCCTTTTATTTCGAAAACAGGGAATGGATCGTGGAAATATGATGTGTAGCCTTCAGAATGGGTTGGGTGGAATTCCTTGGCTTATGGAGTTCAGCTCAGTAATTGACAGTGCTCCTTTTAGGGAGACTGATAATATCATTCCTGGTCTTGGATTGACCTGCACCGTTGAAGGTTTTCAGCAATTCGAGTCATTCTTCTCAAAGTTCATCAGTGTTGCAAGAGAGTTCTTTCTGCCTTCTGAAAGGCATGGGTTTGGTCTGGTTACAGAGAGATCATTGCTTTCGTCTCTTGGGGCTGGAAATTCTGGTTCATGGTCTGCAATGCTTCACTTTACTGGATGTCCAAGTTGTTCAAAGATTCTCAAAGAATGGGATGATCTCAGGAGTGTTCTACAGATGGATAATTCAATCGTGGCAGAGGTAGCGTATTCTTTCTGCACTTCAGTTATCACCTTTTGTCCTGACTCTTTTTGGAGTTCCTTTAGATCCTGTTTATGGTGCCAACTGCCCTATAAGGCTAAAGACTTATCAGATGACTAGCTAATTTACTGAGAGTTGGGATCTTGAACTCTTATGGAATAGGTGTTACCAAAAATAATCCTTCTAATTATTATAACTTTTAATCAGTTAGTAGACAAGATTCAAGCTCAAATACACATCATGTTTAAGCACATCCCTTGACTGTGTCTTTGTTAAAGCTCTCCTTCCCCCAGCAGAACCATGGTATTTGCGTGTGCATAACCTTAACTGCTTTCTAAACCCTGCAATTTTTCTTGATAAGTGACTACATTACTACACTTAATCCTTATTTTTTTGTCTCTTTTCCCGTGGGAGTATGTGGTATTATGTAGATGCTTTAGTTTGTGTCCGTGGTGTTTTGGTGTTGGGTGTGTCTGTGTGTTGCACATGGTTATCAGTTTGCTAAATCATGGTTTTATAGAAAGAAAAAAAATCATGCAATCATAATTGTTCCTGTTCCTCTTACTTTTTTCATGTAGTATATATCAATGCTTCATATACTTTCTCATTCTATGTTTAATCACGTTTTTAATCCTTTTATGCATTACCATCTTTAACTGGTTAATTGTATCTCCAAAGTGTCTAAAGCACAGCCAATAAAATATGATAACGGACTTTTTGTGAATATTTCATCTCTAACAGTGACATAAGTTATCTTATAAAGGACAACAGTGACGTAAGTTATATATTGGTGGTGCTTCAATGTCATGCATGCTGTGGCAATTCTCAACATCCATTGTTCGTTTATCTTCCTTTTGTTATTGTGTTTTTCAATTATTCTTGTTGGTATTTTAGTGTTATATATTTTGGTTGTAGCTTGTCCATTATATATATTGATTTGTGGAAAGCTCTCTCATATAATGTAGCTAGAAGGTGATGGGCAGGATCTTGAGCCGGCTTTACCTGCAAATAAGCCATCAATAGTTCTTTTTGTGGATAGATCATGTGATTCATCAGAGACCAGAAGAAAGAGTAGGGAAGCTCTTGATTCTCTTAGAGAACTAGCAGCATACTATCAGATTTCTGATCAAACAGGTTGGGAAAACATTGTCCAGCCTGAGAAATCTTCAAACCAAGTTTATCAAGCATTGAGGAGTATATCTGGACATCCTAGATTGAAACTATCTTCGACAGCTCAGAATATTAAATTAAAGGATAAGATGTCTATCATGGTTATAGATGAGGGTAAGCATGTGACCTTAGATAACGTAGCTTCAGATTTACAAGGCAGTTCCTTGAATGAGATATTGACATATGTTCTTCAGAGAAAGAAAGAAACAAAATTAAGCTCTCTTGCCAAGGAGGTAGGTTTCCGTCTTTTATCCGATGATCTCGACATCAAAATGACATATATGTTACCATCACAAACAAAAGATCAGTCTAATCAAGTCTCAGTGCCACCTTCTGAAGAAGCCCTTGTTACAAGTAGTGTTCATTCGGACAAAGATCATATACCAAGTAGGGGAAGCATATCTGCTGCAGAGCATGAGGCAGAAACAAAGTCCACCGACATAGGGAATAAAATTTCAGCTGATACAAGTAAACAATCACTATCTTTAGAAGGTGATCAACTTGAGCTTGAGAAAGTTGAAGATGTGAAGGTAGAAGAAAAAGATTCTTCACCAGTTGATTCAGGGGAAGAACTGCTTCGTAGTTTTAAGGGTCCCTTTTTCTTTTCTGATGGTAACTATCGGTTACTTAGAGCTCTAACCGGTGGAGCAGCGATTCCATCCTTGGTTATAATTGATCCCACTAGACAGCAACATTATATATTCCCTGAAGAGATAATTTTTAGCCATTCTTCACTGGCTGACTTTCTTCATGGATATCTTAATGGAAGTCTTCTTCCATATCAACACTCTGAGTCTATTCTTCAAAGCCCAAGGGAGGCCACACCTCCACCATTTGTTAACCTGGATTTTCATGAGGTGGATTCTATTCCTCGGGTTACAACCAGTACTTTCTCCAAGCTGGTTCTTGGTTTTAATCAATCTGACATTGAAAATGCTTCCCTTGCTTGGAATGAAGATGTTTTGGTCCTTTTCAGCAGTAGTTGGTGCGCATTCTGCCAGAGGATGGAACTAGTTGTTCGTGAAGTATATCGGGCCATAAAGGGCTATTTGAAAATTAAGAGTGGATCCAGGAACGACCAAATGGTTGTTAGTGCTGGTAAGTACTGAGTAAAGTTTATGATCTCGCCATTGTTAAATTCTTTTATTTTGCTTTGCCACATTTGTTTCTCAAGTAAATGTATCTGATTGCTTCAAATGGGGAGTTTCCTTTGCATCATTTAGCAGATAGTTGCCTTGTGTATTGTATATTGTTGAACTAATTATATGCGTTTACATTTCATTCTCTTTCTTTATTTGATACCTATCAAATTTAATTTTTGTTTATTTGCTAAGTAGTAAAATTAAAACAAACCAAAAAGAGGAGGCACAATGCTACTACACAATAACTATACAAGAGAAACACCAAAGAAAAAGAATAACGTGTCCTAAAACTTAATACATAAAAATAGTCCAAAAGTGATCCAGAAGAATTAAAACTTGTGGAAGCAGATAACCATGAAACAAGTTCTGCAATATGGTTATTGTTGATGGAATGCTCCTTTCCTTGAGGACTCTTTTGTTTCTCTCCTTCCACAAGTTCATAAATATTAAGTGAGCCCAAACTTCAAGCTAAAACTACTCTATTGTCGCACTTCAAAGAAACGGGAAAAAACTGTGATAGGTATTAGGTAGCTAAGTAGTCATCCAAGTTTTAGCAATTGAGCAAAAACAAGAAAGACTGAGGTTTGATCTTGCTCAGATTAACATCAATGTTAAGCCATTCAATGTACTTCTAGTTCAGAAAAGCATGGACAACATTCTGACTTTGACTTTCTTGGCTAGTTTGTCTATAGATTAACTTTGTTTTTGGTTTCTTACTTGCTCTTACTTTCTCCAAGAAACATAACTATTACTGATAGTGATCTCTACTAACCGCCATATGAAGAAGTGCTTCTTGTCCTTAGTGACTTTTTGACCTCTATTGTTTCTCTTGCATGAAATCTGGTATATACCTCCTGCATACTAGATTGCCCCCATTTTCTTTTGTTGTCTTTTAATAATACTTTCTCTTTTTTTCTCCCTTTTTCCTCTTCCTAAAATTTATAAATTGGTCAGTATGCTCAATGGTTTACTTGTGCTGGGAGATGGGTTCTGCATGATTGAATGTTCGGGAATAATTAGGCTATTCTAACAGTTATGAACCATGATCATGTTATATAGTTATTGCTAGAAAGTGTCTGCTTTGTAGAGGTACTTTGGAACTTGCATTTTCTTCCAGACAGTTGTCAACTTGAGGAAGGGAAGATTATGTTTTAGGGTTTGAGGTTGTTTCCTGAAGGTTGAAAAGACTATCTGGTTTCCATCCTTTCTTTCTCCATTTGTTAAATGCAGCCTTCTGTACTAGTTCAATAGAAGTTTTCTTCACCTGCCCCATCCGGTAACTACGGCATGTATATCTCAACTTTTGCTTCCAGGGCTGGTATAACGTCTAGACCATGTGGAACTTTGCAAGATCCTTCCTGAAAAGTTTCTTGATACTAAAGTCTAGGCAAGTTGAATATTAGTTTTCTTCTGATGCAACTTAATAATCTTAAAATGTGCCAACTTTTGGTTATTTGTTCAGTTAACTTAATTTGATAGGTGTTTGTTGTCTCATGCATGGAACATGGAATCCTATTTATTGAGGCAGTCTTCAAAGATCATTGCCTTAAATTGCTATTGGATATCCAAGGGTGGGCGGTTGTGATTGAGTTTTTGATTGAAGACTCGGTTTAATTTCTCAGTTCGTGTTTATGTTTGTCAAATGGCATCATAAGGGGTTGATATTTGGGGATTTACTTGCTTGAATTATGGCATGTTATGATATTTGGGAATTTACTCATTTGAACCATGACATGCTATGAGCAGCAGTCTGTGCAGAAAATTTTGTCCTAGATGTTAACGGAATTTGGTGGTTGGAATTTCATGGATATTGATTTTATTATAAAGTTTTTATCATTTTGGGGGTGATCATACTTCTTGTCGTCCTTTTGGATTAGAAAATTCTTCATTTTTCTTTTGGTGCTTTCCCCAAAATTTTATTTGTTCTATTCTGACATCTAAATATAGACAAAAATGTCCTTTTCACTTTCTCTCTCTGTCTCTTTCATGTGAAAGACATGTCCGTATAAAAGAGAATTACATGACATGGAAGATGACAGGTTTCTTGTCGGCTTGAAATTTTCACATATGGCTGAGCTGCATGTTTGCATGACCTTGATTGTTATGCAAAATGATGACCCGCATATCCATTTATTTTTTACCCAAGCTAACAAATATTAATGAAAA
Organism: Bretschneidera sinensis; assembly: GCA_023935145.1. Taxonomy (NCBI): domain Eukaryota; kingdom Viridiplantae; phylum Streptophyta; class Magnoliopsida; order Brassicales; family Akaniaceae; genus Bretschneidera; species Bretschneidera sinensis. The sequence goes on from CM043698.1 coordinate 152,770,346, forward strand.
CAATAGTTGGCTTTTATAACAAAAGGACTATCTACAAAATAGTATATCAGTGAAATCTATTAAGTCATCTTCATTTACAAATAATTTCCATTAAACCAAAATCTAAATATATTGAACCACCCTTCCTTGTCGGAGGCTATAGGTTTTCCCACTCCAAGGCTCTCCTATTCTTTTCATTTCACATAAACCCAAAAATAGAGAGATGAATCAAGCAATACGCGTTTTTCTTTAGAAACTCTCAAACCGCTCCAAACCCACCCCTCTTCTTGAATGGAATCGGCAACCACCTAAGTGAGCCTTTATAGACTAAGTCGTATATTTCATGGAGGAATTTTTAATGGAATTTCTAGGTTTCTTTTTTCTTTGTTTCTTAGTGTTTTCCATAAAATATATTTTGAGGAAACCAGTGATCTATATGCTGTGTGATGCTACTCAATTTAGATATATGAGATCCATTTATTAGTTTTATTGTTTGCATTTATTCTCTGATGAAAAACTTTCTTTAAACGTGAAGTAGAAAGAATGTTAAGAGTTGTGAAATAATTTCGTTTAAAAATCTATGTTTTGACAAGTGTGAGTGCCTTTTTTTTGGTGGCAGAGAACATGATGAATGTTACCACAAAACCTCCACTAATCTACCTAATGGATTGCACGTTGAATGATTGCAGTTTGATCCTAAAATCAATAACCCAGGTGTGTTTTATGGAATCCATATTTGTTTTTTCTGCATAATACTGCATTTTTTTGGATTTTCACCATATACATTGGTTGGATCGCTGTTTTGATTTGTTGACCACGATTAGTTTGAATTATTTTGTAGCAGTTGATTGTTCTGTTAAAGTCCTAAGTTAAAATTTATTTGTCTTACTAATCTTGAATGGTTGCAAAAATAATCTTAGGTCATTAATATATCTTTCTCGGGAGGAAATCAAACTCTGCTTAAAACATAAAAAGGGATTTCATTAGACAACTTCTAGGCATGTTAACAAACTCTGCATCTTAAACTACATTTACTTTGTTGATGCTGAACGATTTGATATGTGAAAATATAGTTGCTACTTTAACACGTCTGGAATCTGGTCATTTTGTGTTCTCTCTCTCAAGAGTCCCTTCACTTAAGAACAAAAGAGAAAAAGAAAAAGAAAAAGAAAATTTCATTAATGGTGAACTTTGTTGATATGATCAATTAGAAAGGTTTCTAACTGTAGAGAGTTTTTACTTTAGAGAGCAGAGATGTCTTGTACCAGAATAATGAGATTGGAGTAAAAAGAAGTTAGAGAAAAGTATCTGGCATTTTAGGGAAGATTAAGACAAGTGGCAGTTACCAAGGGCAAGCATGAAAGAAAATAGGATGTGACGACTAAAAGGTAAATGAGTATAAATATGTCAATTAGATGATACGGTAGTGTAGAGATAGGGCTGTGCAATTTTTGGTTATAACCGAAGTAACCGCAAACAGTTTGGTTAGGAAATTTCTCCTAGCTACTTTGGTTTATATGGTTCAGTTATAGTTTTGAATATGCTTAACCGATTTAGTCGAATTAACCGAATTTTATATTTTATTTTAATGATTTATTAATTATATCATAGTATAAAAGGATTTATTTTTCTGTCAGCTCAACCCTGCAACAGCTCCCCCTCCCCTCCCCTTTTTCACCTAAAATTTCTGGGATTTCTTTTCCTTTTTTTTTTTTTTTTGGGGGGGGGGGTGTTTAAAAACGACACTGGATTAAAGAATAAATCATTTTTCTAGGAAAATTTCGGTTAAGCGAAATATAACCTAATGGACGGAATTTTTTCTGTCGGTTCTGTCATTACCCGAACAATCCGTTTCGGCCAGTTCTGTTATCGAAAAATTTTAGTTAACCGGAAATTCTAACTGAACCAATCAAATCAATACCTCCAGAAAGATCATGTATGTATGATTGGCAAAGGATATATATGGTGTTTTGTGGAGTGACCCTTCATTAATGGGTAGCTCTCATGAGATGTTACAACTAATGAAATAGTAGTACTGTGTTGGATTAATGATAATGTGAAAAATAAAAAGATAGGTAATAATTGTATAAAACAGTGGCATGGTGGTTGAGGTTGGTAAACCCTGAGTAAGGCCAAGGAGAGTACGAGCTTTCATTGACAATCTTCAATATGAACTTATCATTTCAAATCTTGTAAAATATCTCTACTCATCAAATTCTGCTCCTAATTCAAGATATTAGATTTATTTGTTCTATAATTGGGCAAAATCTTTTTGTCCATGGTCTGTGCATTGCCTAAGGACATTAAATAATAATTTTGAGGATGAATAGATATGAGTATGTGGTATATTAATGTATAAAATTACTAAGTAAAGAGAATAAAGTGAAGTGGTTGCTAAAGAAGTGATTTTTTTTCATGTCAAATCTTTCTTCAAAGCTTGGTTGGAGGATCTTCAGATGTAAGGGAATTCTAACTTCCCTTGGAAAGTTGGCACGCTATCTGGAAAACTTGTGCTCCTTCAAAGATTATTTTCTTTGCTTGGGAGGCAACTTGGGGTAAGATCTTTACAATTGATAACCTTAAAATAAGAGGCAAAATTTTAGTGGACCGGTGCTATCTTTACAAGGAGGCTGCCAGGTCCGTTCATCATCTTTTGATCCGATATTCTTGGGCTAGGAAATTGTGGGTGATGACTTTCTTGGTGCTTGTGATATCTTGAGTTGGAGCCAGTTTGATTGAAGAGGAGTCATGGGCTTGGCGGGGAATTCAAGTACATAAAGAAAAAAAGAAAGTTTTAGCTTTGATTCACCTCTCCATCTTTTAGATTGTATGGAACAAGAGAAATCATAGTGCTTTTGATGAAGAGGAGAAGTCTATTGGGAATATCAAGGATAGGTGGCTACCCACCCCTTTTTTTGATCCAATGTGTGTTTTTGTGTAAATGAAGAAGTGCTGATAAAGTTCATTGATATTTTGTCTTGAGATAGTAGTTTTTGTACATGGGTTGACACCCCCTCGGTGCCCTCATTTTTATTCTTCTTTACTTATATTACTATAAACATTGGAGGAATGAGCTGTAGTTGATGGGTGAATAATAATAAATGGTTGATTGGCGTTCTCATATTCTCATGTTTCCTTTGGGATTTAAAGAATAAATAAATAAAATTGAATGAACGTATTGATATCAGTGATATTTTATCAACTAAAAACTAAATTTACACTAACAAGCACTATCATTGGTCAGTTCCTCAAGGTTGATACCACAAAAGAGATCAATAAAAATAAAAAAATTTAAGCCAAATCGCTTGGAGTCCCCCACTGTTAGGTGGGGTCGAAATTTTCTTTATCTTTCTACTATGATTTTGTTGCTCTAAAGGGAGCTTTATGAAGTTTGAGGAGACAAAATATCTATTGGCATAGTGGAACATAATATGACAATACATAAATACCCTTAACACTCCTAACACTCCCCTCAAGTTGGTGCGCCTCCGCCCCAACAAAATGGAAAAGAAGAAAAATTAAAAAAAAAAAGAACCAGAAGCATATCAACAGTTAAACTAAATTTCTTTTTAAACGATTAGTATAGCATGTTATGCAGCTTATTGTTATTATTTTTTTTAAAAATAAAACATGTTATGCTGTTAGACTGTTTAACTCTTTCTTTTGGTGGCATCAAGAAGCTCTTCCTTGTCCCCACTTCTCCACTTTCTTCTCATCTTCTCTTGTTTCTGAATCCAGTATTTTTATATCAAATTTTTTACAACTGTCTTTAGTGTGAATTTTTTGGTGTATTTGGGATTTGCAGAGGGAAGTTTATCCTGCTCTGATGTTGTTTCCAGCAGAAAGGAAAGAAGTTATCTCTTATGAAGGAGATATATCAGTAGCTGATGTAATCAAGTTTATAGCTCATCATGGAAGTAATTCTCGTCATTTCTTAAGTGAGAAGGGTAAGATATTTTCCCCCCTCTTTTTTGTGTGTGTGACTTGGAACATCATATGGCACGCAAAGAATGCATATAATTCAGGGATTACTGGTTAAAGGAAATTGAGCCCCCTCCCCTCCCTCTGCTCTCCTTTTATTCTCCGCCTCCTTTCATTTAGTTGACATGTACGTCAATAATCTTTTTGGGGTGTGGGTTTTGGTTGCTTCTCTTTCATTTAGAATATGTTTGCTTCCTCTTTATAACTATTTTTTTACTTATAAATAAACTATTTGGTTCATCTTGTTTAATTGAATTTAAATCTGTTTCTTGTGTCTTATCTGATAAAGATACATATTCACTTTTCAACTACCCTGGCATATTTTTGCATTTTAATTTCCTTCAAATTTATGGTTTTGTTGCTGTACTTGAGTGTGATCTCTTAGCTTTTTAATTGGTAGAACATCTCAAAGGCTTCTCATATTGATTTTTCCTTTAGTAAATGATTCTGCTGTTAAATGTTGATAATGATACATGCCATATCCCATATGGCAGAACAATAACAATGTAGTATGAGATACCTTGGGAAACATCCCATAGGCATGAAGCCCCCTTTTGTTATTAAAAGTAAAAATAGACTGCTCTTTGTATTTCTGGTAATGCTCTTTCTGTTTATGTCCAACTCTCAGATTGGTCAATCATAAGTCCCTTGTGCAAGTGAAAGGCATGTTCTGCTTTCCTGTTGAAGTTCTAGAAAACCTGTACAAATTACAAGTACATCCTGTCACCTAGTTAGTTGTCTTATTCAAATCTTGTGGCACATTGTTTTTCTATTTCCTCATAAATTTGTGAGTTTTAATGTTTCACCTGGCACAAAATAATTATATTGCTACTTCTGAATCCAGTTCTAGTACTGCTGCTTGGCCATGTATGCTAGTTCTATTATATTGATTAGCATCTTTTATATGGTAATACGAACTGCGATGTGTTTAATGAGTTAAAATTCATCATATCGAGGTAAACATTTGCTTTGGAGCACTATACTCTATCACTAAATATATTTTTAATTATTTTTTATTTTGTCTATTTATTGAGTGTTAAAAGCATTTGTTGCACTTACAAGCTGTTTGAATTCAGTAATTTTGAATTTTCTCTTCATGTGGAAGTAATGTTTCAGTGATATTATCTACTTTTGGTAGGAATTCTTTGGACTGTAACTGGAAAAGGGGTCAGGAATCATAATTTATTTGATTTGTCGCCAACCACAGTTCATGAGGAAGCTCCTGCAAGGGACAAATTCCATGAAATTTTATTGGAAAACAGGGTGCCAGAAAAAGTTGTTAAATCTAATCGATTCAAATCTCACGCATCAGAAGGCTTGCATGAAGGGACCTCTCATGTCGTTGTTGGCTCCATCCTTATTGCTACTGATAAACTTCTCACTGTGCGCCCATTTGATAAGTCGATGGTTATTATTGTGAAGGCAAATCAAGATACTGGATTTGAAGGTCTGATTTTCAATAAGCACATCAGTTGGGATACTTTGCATGAACTGGAAGAAGGGTTAGAGTTCCTGAAAGATGCTCCTCTGTCTTTTGGGGGCCCACTTATAAAGCGTGGAACGCCACTTGTTGCTTTAACTAGAGGAGTTACTATTAAAGATCAGTATCCAGAAGTCATACCAGGTGTTTATTTTCTCGATCAATCAGCCACAATTCAGGAAATTGAAGATCTGAAATCAAGAAATCAATCTATTGCCAACTATTGGTTTTTCTTGGGATATTCTAGCTGGGGATGGGATCAGTTGTTTGATGAAATTGATGAAGGAGCATGGACTATAAACGATGACAGTACTGGATATTTAACTTGGCCATGAAGCTGACTATTTAATCCGTTGCGCTGAATTGTATTGTTGGATACAATAGAGCTGTAAAATTCCCGTTCAAAGGAATGAGAATTTTAAGAGAGAAGTTAGGCACCGCAGGAAGGAAGAGGTTAGCATACATTAACACACATTATGTTTGTAATAACTTGTCATTACCAATTTTCCCATGGACAAAGTTTGTATGTATAAACTTGGTAGTTCTTTTGTAACTGAAATGGGTTTCAGGAGATTTTTTTTTTATTTAAAAAAAGGGTTTTTGGGCTTTATTTACATTGCTGTTAACTTCTTTATCAATTTTGATAGTTACCCTTCATTTGTGAAGTGAGAGATCAAAAAATTCTTTCCAAATTTGTAAGTTGAGGTAAATTATATTACATTGCCTTTAAGTTTATTGAAATAACATTAACATATCAAATCTTTTTAAAATTCACGATTCACTTCAAAACACCAATTTTCACTATCAAACGCTAATTTTAATCATCAAACAGTCTCAAAATGAATTTCTTTGAAAAATCAAAATTTTAACTTAATGTTACTTAGATATTATAAATATTATTTTTTAAAAAATAGAAGTATTAGGGATGAAATATATTTAACAATGAATTTTTTAAGGTTTTTTTTCAAAAAATGATCATCATTTTTTTCGAAAATTGTTAAAAGTTTATTTTAAATGGATTTATATTCTATTATATAGTATAAAACAAATTTTAATTTTATGATATTATTGTCTATTGCATCCTTAAATAAATGAAGATAAAAAACCATCATAAAAAATTAAATATTTTAAATTGAAAGTGTATTGATATGTTTTTTTTTAATAAAATTGAATACCTAACGTCTCAAATAAATGAGTATCAAATACCATCATAAAATAAAAATCAAAGATAAATTTTTTTATTTTAAAAATTAAAATAATGTTGTGTTATTTATTTTTTTAAAAAAAATATGAATTCAAATAAACTAAAAATTATGTTATAAATAATTGATAAATAGAATTATTAAACTTATCATAATCAATGGGAGATATCCAATTAAAATTTGGATTCTTTAAAAAATCATTTCGAGATTGTTTGATGGTAGAAATTGATATTTTGGGATAAATTATGGGTTTTAAAAAAAATTTATATATTAGTATCATTTCAGTAAATTTAGAGGCAGTATAATTTACCTTTGTGATGTAATAAATGGGGCTTGTTAATTTTATTTGCAGCTTTGGATGCAATTTTACCTCTACAGATTTAATCTCAAGCTTATATTATTGTAATGATAAATGATTTTATCAAACCCTTAAATGATGACTCGAGAAAATATTCTTTGTTTGGATTTAAATTGATCAATTTCTCAAACTCTTTACGTAGGGTTACATATCAAATGATCGAGAGGTTCATAATTTCACATGGAGTAGGGATATTATAAATTTGATTTCGAGAGAATTACTACAAAATTAAAAAAATTAATTAATAACTTTAATATTTAATTTTTTAAAATTTTATTATTTAATTTACTAATAATTATTAATAATTTTTTTAATTTTTTAGGTATCTTGATTAGTCTGGTAGGTAATCTTGATGATCCTTTGTTGCCCTAGGTTGTGACCTAGATGTTTGACAAAACGATGAAGAAAGTGAATGGTTTCATTTTGAGTGCAATTGAGGTTAAGTTAGGAAGGTGTTCATCCATGTGGGGCTGTTATGGTAGACCTCACTTCCTCTGTTTTCTTTAATACATATCTGTTCTATTATATGAAAGAAACTTTTCCAACGGTTGGATGTGACACTGAGCTACCAAAATATCTTTATTTCTTAATAAAGTACATGTTAATAAATGATAAATTCAAAGATAAAAGAACCACAATTCCATTTCTTTCGCAACCTCATTTCTTAGACGTTTTCTTCTACCTGTATTCTAACTTTAGATTGTTTCATTATCTCTATCCATTACTCTCTTCTCACTCTCTCTTTCTTTCTTTCTTTCTTTTCAGGAAACACTGTTGAGTTTTAAAACTTTTAATTTTTAAAATAAAATAACTTTGTGCACAAAATTGTGAATCTCTTTTTTTTTCCTTTTCCTAAATGGAAATTTTCAGTTTCTTTCAAATATATATCCAAACTTATATCAACAGCAGAACATCAGCATGATGGGTGAAAATAATTGAAAATATTGAGGCAACATTTGTTAATGCAGCGGTGGAATAGAGGTTGAGCAGGTCTATATAATGTTAAATTTTGGAAATTTAGGGTTTCATTGCATGGAGACCTTGTGCAACAGTCACTGGAGGTGATTTTGCTGATTTTGCTCGGACAATGCCTCCCAAGTCTAGCTCAGTTAATAACTGTTGCTTCTTAAGGGCTATTAGAGGTTATTAGTGACGTCATGTGCAAACCGTTGACTTTTGTTGTAAACATTTGCAGCACAAGACTCCTTAGCTTATAAAACTGTGGCAATTAGTGGTCAATTTTAACAATGATTTGTTGTGTATGTGTCTACCAAGATTACATTTACTGATGACGAACATTGAGAGAATACTGTATGGGTAATTGGGCACAATGCTCTATTGCCCTTACCTACAAAGATGATATTTAAACACCACTTTTTCAAGCTTCATTTTGAGATGATTTTGGAAGAAGATAATCCTTCAACTACTTCTTTAAGTAATGACTGTAAAGTCTTGTACCCAAATTTTATTCTCTGTGTTGGTCATTCATAAATATTTCAAATTTGAAGGCGGTGATGATGGAACTCTGATTGACACTAACAACCAAATTATTGCAGTGATTAACCTGTAACTGTCAAGTTTGTTCAACTGAGATAATTACTTATCTTATTAAAACTTATCATTTTGCTTACTTTCATTTCTGAGTTAATTAATAGACGTTAATTGTTAATTCTGCTTTTAAAAAAATAAGATAATAGTTGTTAATTGTGCTTATAAAAAAATAGACGTTAGTTGTTAATTCAACCAAACTATATTAATGAACAAATCACTAGTCTGACATATGGGCATGTCAAGTGCTATATGAATATCATGCATGCTGCCCAAGATCTCCGAAGAAAGTTAACTTTTTTGTTTGGGAAGCGTCTTGGGAGAAGATTCTAACTCTTGACAATTTACAAAGGAGGGGGAATGTGATTGTAAATAGATGCTTCATTTGCAAACATCGTGTTGAGTCCGTCTTTCATCTCTTGATACAGTGCTCTTTAGCGAGAAGTTTGTGGGAGATGAGTTATAGGATTTTGAGAATTTCTTGGGCCTATGCGAGTTCCGTGTTGAATGAGATTCGGGCTTGGAATGGTTTAAAAGCTCCCAAGGAGGTTAAGAAAGCTTTGAGTTTAATTTCACATTCTATTTTTTGGATGGTGTGGAAAGAAAGGAACCGGAGGGCCTTTGATAGTGTGGAGAGTCCTTTTGAGACCATTAGAGATGGATGGTTTAACTCTCTCAATTTTTGGTTTGAGGGAATTTTTTTATAAACAGTTAGGACGTTATAGATTTTGTGTATTTCCTTCATTGTATTTAGCCTCTTGTTTTTTGGTGCACAGTCTTGGTGCTCTTCTAATAAAATTTTTATTTATCAAAAAAAAAAGAATATCATGCATGCACTACCACTACTTATCTCAGGTTATGTTAGAGCTAAGACACACATGAACCGTTTGCTTGCCTACTAGGGCCCGTGTGAGGTCGTCAGTGAGGGGAAGCTAGATGCAAACCATCAACTTAGTTGTTGACATTTGTATGACTAATTAAAAGCAAGATTTTCATGCTTGCTTTTGAAGGTAGATATGATCAGTTGAGTCTGTCCTAACCATCTCAATGAGCTAGATATGCCTTTGATGGAGAGTAAAGACATTGATTCCTTTAATCTATGGGTTAAGGAATTTAGGATCAAGCCTCTCATGATATGACTTGAGTGAATTAGATTGAAACTCATGGGAAAGGGTATAGTTAGGTTTTTGTATTTATGAGTTTGGTAACACAAAAAATTAGGATAAAGGGACATGGAGCAGTTTGCTTTATTTACAAGATAAACGAATATTGAAAGGTATCATGACAATTTTTAGAGCAGAAAATGTAATTAAAAGCATCTAGGGAAATCATGCACCCCATTCTTCACATGAAGATACTTGAGAAAGTGCATGTGTTAAACAGAATGAGAGAGATTTACCGTAGGGGTTACATACTATATTGACGTAACTTGCGTTTAATCCTTCAAGGGTGCTTGCTTGCTTATTATCTTAAGTTGTAATTAGCAGCAAAAGAGGTGAAGAATTAAATCAAATAATGCTTGGTTCCATCTGTAAGAAAGAAAATGTCATGTGGTGACAAAATGGTTAACTAGGTGCCTAACTGAGATGCATAATATTAAATATTGAAGTGGTTGAAAATACATTGAGAATATTTAAAACAGGTCCTCTTATCTTTTAAGAGCTAGTGAAGGGTTTGAATCGTAACTTTTATGCAAAAATACTGCTCTAAACTGATCTCAATTGAAGTGAGTAATGTTGTTTTAAATCTTAAAAAAAAAAGGAAAAAGAAGGCAACAATCTAATCCATCAAGCTTTTATCGAATCGGTATGGAGTTAGAGGAGTACTTGCTGTCACCCTTACTTTATTTGGAGATTGAAATAGGGTATATAAACTATTCACATAGAATATAGGAAGCTAATTTTAATAGTAATAAAATTTTCTTTTTGTAACCATCATAAAAGTAATGAAACCTAGTTTTCATACGAGACTTTACTTCACATGTAGGAGCATTTTGTAACGACTATCACCGAGGATTTTGAGACAAATTGCTGGGGTTGTGGATTGTGCCTTATTCTTCCATCTTACACACCTATTTTCAAGTGTGGTTGGTGTGGAGCCATATCAAATCAGAACTTATGCAAACCAGAAAGCAAGTGCTTTTGGTGGAGACACTTGCGTGACCGGTGCTTTGTATGTATTCTCGTCGTGTTTATGCTCTTTGTGATATGTATGTCCCTTAATCACTTCTTATTGGAAATTGATGAAATCTCTCTTTATCTATTGATCTATCATATTTATGCTCTTTGTGTGTGTGAACATGTGATTAAGATTACCGTTTTTTTGTCTATCTATCGTGTTTATGCTCCTTGAATTTTTTTTTTCCTAGCTTAATCAGTTTTAGTTTTGTGTGATGTTAGTTTAGTATATGCCTATGATTGTATCTATCTATCTAATTGTTAGTCAGTGTATTTAACCGTAGAGCTTTTGAAGGCTTTGAGAGTCCTATTGATGTAATTAGGGAAAGATGGTTCAATGGTCTTATTTTTCGGGTCAAAGGGAATTCTTTTGTAAATGATTTTGACATTGTAGATTTTGTGGAGTTTCTCTCTTATAGATAGTCTTTGTACATGGATTGCATCCCCTTGGTGTGTCTTTTCTTTAATATATTTCACTTATAAAAAAAACTATTAATTTGTGTATTTGTGTGTGTGTGTGCTCATGTGTGTACTATTTTTGGCAAATCTACCTTTACTAATACAAGGTATCTAAGAACCTCTCAACCTCCTCAATCTCCCAATCTTGAACATTCCGAGTGAAAGGCACTTCCCACGATATCACCCCATTAATCAATGAGACATAAGACCCAACAAGAACTTCTTATCTTTCACAATATAAAAAATGCCCAAAAATTTGTCTTTTAGGGGGGAATTCCCAAACCAGATGCCATACCAAAGCTTTGTTCTTCTTCCGTTACCTACCTGAATAGAAACCCAAGGGAGAAAATCCTCCTACCCATTTCGAATCCACCTCCAAACCCTCACATCCACCCATTAGGATCCAACCCAAACTTAGCCTCCACCAGTTTTAGTTTTGTGCTATATTTGTCCAAAAGTTAATATACACCTATGATTTGTTGGACACCTCTTCTATTTAAAATTTCTAATTTTACGTGTTGGGCTCTTGGGGATATGATACCCTGTATCCACCATTTTCTGGAACTAGTACGGATAGTTATCACAGAGTTAGACTTAATTTACCTAAGAACTTGTAGAATTATTTTGAAATGCTATTCATTTGCTAAAAGAAATTTATGCAATGCTATTGTTTACGTAATTGATTTTACTCTATATAGTTTTCTACAAGCTAAAGAAAACTCATTATTTTTTATATGTAACACTCAAATCATTATTAAATATATTTGTTTACAATATAAAATTATAAACATACAATTATTTAGCGATGTTAACATACCTAGATTTTCGAGAGTAGTTGTGCCTGACACCACATGTTTGTGTCGAAACATGGCACACAACCACTATATGCATCTTTTTGGAACTTTCTAAGTGATGGGGAGATTATTTTTGAACGCCTATAGTTGGAATTAACTGAATTTCATAACTTGGCACGATTGATCTAGACCTGAAACTGTGAAAATATTCGTATAATGACAAAAAAATTGGAGAAAGGGGGAAATTCAATTATATACTAAGATAGTTTGTGGGTGTACTTGAAATCTTTACAGTTCTGGCATGTTCTATTAAATTTTTAAGGATCAATATTCTAGATTTTTTATAAGTAAAAATATATAAGAAAAGCACCAAGGGAACCAGCAACCTTTGGCTCAATGGTTATTGCCTCAAATCAAATGTACTCGAGTGCGTTGAGATCCTGAGTTCTCCCTTATGGATAACGGGGTTGTTGTGTGGATGTGTAAAGATTAAGGATAGGTTAGATCATCGCTGGAAATAAAAAGGAAAAAAAAAAAGAGCATTAAGGGATGCGACCCAATTACAAAATTATCTATAAGAAATAAACTCAACAAATTCTACTAGTTCTTCCCCTTTTATAAAAAGTTTACCATCGTAGTGTTTGGATGTCTAAGGAAGAGGAGGGCTATGGTGTAGGAGTGTGGAAATGGATTCGGAAAGGATGAAAGTCTTTTTGTCCTTGTCTCTCTGTGATGATGGGGAATGGGGAGAGAACTCGGTTTTGGCATGACACGTGGTTTGGGAATACTCCCTTAAAAGACCTATTTCCGGATATTAATGCTATTGTGAGAGATAAAGAAGCTCTTGTTTTTTCGTGCATCTCCTTAACTGATGGTATAATCTCTTGGGATGTGCCTTTTATCCGAAATGTCCATGATTGGGAGGTTACGAGAGTTCAATGTTTTTGGGAAGCCTTATATAGCTATAGGTTGGAAATGAGTAAAGAGCATGTGATTAGGTGGAGGGATAGCCCGAGTAAGGGGTTTGAGGTGAAATCTTATTATAAGCTTCTTCTTGTCAAGGCTCCATCAGAAGGTTCTCCAATTTCCCGTGAAAAGCTATTTGGTGCTCTCATGCACCTAAGAAAGTGTTTTTTTGCGTGGAAAGCATGTTGGGAGAAGATTCTTACTATAGACAATTTACAAAAAAATGGGGAAAGTGATGGTTAATAGGTGTTACATATGCAAAAATTCTGGTGAGTCCGCGTTTCACCTTTTGATGGAGTGCTCTTTGGTTAGAACCTTGTGGGAGATGACTTATACAGCTTTGGATATCTCTTGGGTGTTTGCCGGCTTCGTGAAAGATAAAGTGTGGGCTTAGAGTGGGTTTCAAGTTTCTAAGGACCGCCATAAGGATTACTCAATGATTGCCCTTTTCATCTTTTGGGTTGTGTGGAATGAGAGGAATCGCAGAGTTTTTGATAGCATTGAGACCTTATGATGTGATTAAAGATAGTTGGTTCAATACCCTTAGTTTTTGGGTTAAAGGAATTTTTTTTGTAAATGATGTAGATATGTTAGATTTTGTGGAGGTTCTCTCCTATAGAAAATCGTTGTATATGGGTTGTACCCCCTTGGAGCTTTTTTTATTTACTTTTTTTACTCATAAAAAAAGTTTACCTCTTGATGTAGGGGAAAATTCCCCATCCAGTGATACCGTGACATGTGGCAACCTCCAAGGGAAAAAAAATGTAATTTCACGACTCAGACAAATCAACCAATTAAGTCGCCACACTTAAGGCATAACGGTAATTGCACACCGATGTCACATCACTACTACTACACGTGTAATTAAAGATTGTTGGTTCAATACTTTTAGTTTTTGGGTTAAAGGAAATTTGTTTGTAAATGATGTAGATATGTTAGATTTTGTGGAGGTTTTCTCCTATAGATAATCGTTGTATATGGGTTGCATCCTCTTGGAGCTTTTTTTATTTACTTTTTTAACTCATAAAAAAAGTTTACCTCTTGATGTAGGGGAAAATTCCCCATCCAGTGATACCGTGACATGTGGCACCTCCAAGGGAAAAAAAGTAATTTCACGACTCAGACAAATCAACCAATTAAATCGCCACACTTAGGGCATTATAGTAATTTCACACCGATGTCACATCACTATTACTACACGTGTAATTAAAGATAGTTGGTTCAATACCCTTGATTTTTGTGTTAAAGAAATTTTTTTTGTAAATGATGTAGATATGTTAGATTTTGTGGAGGTTCTTTCCTATAGATAATCGTTGTATATGGGTTGCACCCCCTTGGAGCTTTTTTTATTTACTTATTTTACTCGTAAAAAAAAGTTTATCTTTTGGTGTAGGGCAAAATTCCCCATCTAATGATATCGTGACACGTGGCAACCTCTAAGGGAAAAGGGGTAATTTCACGACTCAGATAAATCAACCAATAAAATCGCTACACTTAGGCCATAATGGTAATTTCACACCGATGTCCCATCATTACTACACTCCAGCTTATGGATAAACTATTATTTAAACAAATGCAGCCTATGGATAAAATATTCCAGCTTATAGATAACTTCAATCTTATCTATGGGAATTCTATTCCTATCATAATACTTAGTGATCAATCATTCTCCTAATTGGACTTTACTCCAAAACATTATATATATGGGCTCCCACAATCAAAGTTACACAACACAATTTACAATTATACAACTTTTTCAACTTTATTATTCTTCTATTATCCTTTCATATTACTGACTTGGGCGTCGGAGAGTCCCCAAGGCACAACCTGACCTTTTAGTTTACATATCTTTCATGTGTGCAGGGGTTTGCGAGTTCATCTGGCAGATTTTCGGCATCAACACCCCTAAACCAAAATCTTAGAGTTTTGAACCAACTATATCGAGTTGCCTCTAACTACCTTTCTTCATTGTTAAAGTCCCTTCTATTTCTCTCATTCTGCACAAACCAAAAAATAGAAAGCGGGATCAAAGAGAGCCTTATTTAACTCTTTGGGGGCTTGTAAACCATTATAAGCCCAAAGTTCATCTTTTATGGTGCCGACAATTACTGAAGAGATACCCACAACACTATAAGCCATCTCCTGAAGGCTTCTAGCCAAAGAGCACTCCAACAAAAGATGAGAAACAGACTCGGCCCTTTCCTTACAAATGAAGCATCTATTAGCAAGTAATTTTGTTCTTCTTTGCAAATTTTCGATAGTTAAAATCTTACCACAAGAAGCCTCCCACATGAAGAAATAAACGTTTTTTAGGGGTGTTTGCAACCCAAATGGCATTTCGAAAGGTAAGGATACGACCCAAAGGAAGATCCTCAAGAAGGTTTTTTTTTTTTTTTTTTTTTTTTGCTTATAAAAAAAAAGGAATTCACCACAAAGCCTTTTTTCGGATTTAACTCCAATGAAACATATCATCTCTAGACAAATCAAGTCTAGTGTTATATGAAGTTTCAAAGAATTTCCCAATGCTCTCAAGCTCCCAATCATGGACATTTCGTTGAAAAGGAACATCCCCAGAACCCATCTCATTATCCAAAGGAAGATCCTCAAGAAGAATCTTATAAAAAAAAAAGAATTCACCACAAAGCCTTTTTCCGGATTTAACTCCAACGAACCATATAATCTCTACGCAAATCAAGTCTAGTGTTATATGAAGTTTCAAAGAATTTCCCAATGCTCTCAAGCTTCCAATCATGGACATTTCGTTGAAAAGGAACATCATAAGAACCCATCTCATTGGAAAAGGAGAATCAAGAGCCAATAAGGGCATCCTTTTTTTTGATAAGCAGTCAATAAAGGCATCTTTATTTTGCACAAGTGCAAAAACATTCGGGAATTGGACTTTCAAATGAAAATCCCCACACCAAGTATCATACCAAAGCCGAACCTATCTTGCGTTGCCCACCAAGAAAGAGACCCAAGGAAGAAAGCTATCCCACTTCTTATGGATCCACTTCCATGCCCCCACACCAAAAGTTCCCCTCCCTTCCTTTGCAATCCACCCATTAGCCTCAATACACTCCTCCACATATGATCCTTCTTAACCATGAATCTCCATAACCATTTCCCTGGAAGAGCTTTGTTGAACAAAGGCAGTGATTTGAGACCTAATCCCCCTCTCCAAAGGTTGTTTAACAACACCACATTTAACCAAGTGATACTTGTACTCCTCCCCAATATTATCCCGAAGGAACCTTATTTGGATGTCTTCCAACCGGTTAGCCACTGAGCAAGAGATAGGGAAAAAAGGACGTAAAGTAAATGGTTAGACTCAATAGGGTGCTTTTAATGGAGTAAGCCTTCCCCTCTTTGGAAAGATAACAATTATTCCACCTGGCTGACCTTCTTGCAAATCTTTCAATAATGGGATCCAAAAAGCTTTTTTGTTTGATCTTTGCACCAAGCTCGAAGCCCGAGATAGCTAAGAAGGAGAGACCCTACATTACAACCCAATGACGAAGCAAGATACTCCTCATTCACATTTGCATCAAGCGGGATAAGATCACTCTTGCCAAGGTTGATTTTCAAATTAGAAACCACCTCAAAACAAAAAGAGCACATCGAAGTTTGGGCCTGTATGGCTAGGTCAGGGTGGGCTTGGTCGTAGAGGATTTTGGGTTATCAAAAAAATATTGAACTATATGAGATCCAGACAGCCTTCTTCGTATAATAAATTATTAATTAAAACCATGATATAATTTACAGAAAATAGTTCTACTCGTTTAATATGATTTTCTACAATATTTTCCCCTTTTTTATTTTTAAATAATTCTCTATTGATGATAGTATATTTTACCTAGTAATAACTTGGATGATTGTATAAAAAGAATGGTTAAAACTTGAGCGTTGCCTGTGTCATGCTTAGTTGTCTTAGTTTTTTATGTAATCAAGCCCAAGCCTAGATGTAGGAGGACTGTGGTATGTTGATGGCTACTGTAAAACTATAGTTTACATTTTTTATGTGCAATAAAAGTCTGGGATATATCATTACGCTAGATTGATATTATTTAAGTAGATGTTGGAAGAGGGGTGAGTCAATATAGGCAACTTTTGTAACGACCCGATCTCGTGCTTGGCACAATATTGTCAACTTTGACACACCGGGTCTCGCGGCTTTAAAAACGCATTGTACAAGTAGAGGTGACAATCACTTATAAACAGCCCGGTTACTTCCTCTTTGGTCGATGTGGGATACCAAGACTTGACCCCATTTTGGGGCGTCACAATCTCCCCTCCTTTTGGAACAGCGTCCTCGATGTGTGGTCCCACACTCCACAACTCACTGGTTAAAATTGCCAATTGAGCTTCCGAGAGTCGGTTTTGATACCATTGTAACGACCTGACCTCCCACTTGGCATAATATTGTTCGCTTTGGCACGCTAAGTGTCACGGTTTTAAAACACGTTATCTAAGTGGAGGTGACAATTACTTATAAATGACATCATTCCCTTTCTAGCCTACGTGGGATACCAAGATTTGACTACATCTTGGGGCATCACAATTTCAACCCATTTGGGATTAGAATTTAATTTAAGTTGAGTTGAGTAGTTTAAAAATGAATGATAAATAAAAGGTGGGTGGGTGGAGGGTTTAATCTAATTAAATTGATATCAATAGATGTTAGATTAATGCCACAAAAGTGATTCTTAGAGAAAGGTCTAGGACAGTCTCTCTGATATGCATGGTTGAAGTGATAAGAGTTGCTGGATTACCTTTCACCAGAGCTCCTGTGTGATGGCCCACAGCTGCCCTGCCTGATCTAGAATTTTAAAAAATTCATTTACATATTTCCATATCCCAGTAGAATAGCTACTGATATTGCTTTTCATTCATTTGTGTTCCCAATCCTGAATATTTTGCTTGCCTGTGTATTTTAAAATCCATAAATGCTATATGTTCTTTTGCAATATGTATCTTTGTGGGAAAATATGGCCAAAGTAAAGACATTGGTCCTGTTGGTACTCAGACCTCACAAAATTGGTTTATTTAAATTTTGTAGCTTAAACATCAACTGAAAAGCATTGTCGTGCGGCTATGGTAATGGGAAACGCTTCTGTCCCAAATGTCTTTTCAGACTAACCTTGGCATGTCTGCCTTTAGTAAAGCATAGTTGGGAGAATTTTTCTATCTGGTATTCTGATGGCAATATTACAAGGTTATAAGTATCTGATAAGTAATTTGTAATCAGTTTAATGAACACCAGTTTTTTCTCTCTCTGAGGAGGGGAAGTATTTTCATCCGTTTTCATGTCTCACCCATTTCACCTCAATATGGACAAACCTGCAGTCCACTTCGATCTTTTTTTGGGTCTAAAAAGTACCTTCCTCAAAATTATTCTGGTTTCAATGTGTGATGTGGTGAGATGTCAATATGATGAACATTTTCTTTTTTGCTCTTCTTAAAAATAGAAAAAAAAAATTAGCAGTGTTAATCTTGTAGACAAGTTGTTTAGGAAAGCAGATTGAAGCAATATTAGTGAGTGGAAATTGAGGTATTTTAGCTCCATCAATTTTCCCCTTCACATGTATGCTACTAAAATTGAATGTTTTGACTAAAAGTTGTTTAGCTTATTAGATTTAAAAATGAGGTGGCCTTATGTTGTCAACTTTTTTGTTATTTAGATCCCTAATCTTTATATGTGCATTTGCCATCCCTAAGAGAGGTTGCAGTGCATAAGTTGCTTACTTCAGTTACCGAATTTAATATGTACTGAAATTTTTATCCAGCTCATGTCAATACTATTATCTGAAAATGCAGGTGGCGGGGTGTGGGCACTGTACCCTGTGGTTTTCTCTATAAGCTACACCTGTGGAATTTTCCACTCCATTCTAGCAATAGGCTTGGCCATATCTACTCTTTCAACGTTTAGCCTTGCAGCATTTCAATGTGCTGGCACACCACCAAGCATAATCTGGGGTACCTACCCAGCTGTAGAGAAGGGTCACCTTGAGAACTATACATTCTGTCAATATTGTTCCAAGCCAAAGCCACCTAGAGCTCATCACTGTCGTTCATGTGGGATGTGTATATTGGACATGGATCATCACTGCCCCTTTGTAAGTGCTTGTCACTTTTCAATTTCGGAACAATTTTATTTTGCTGGAGAGGTTATTTGGAATATCTTGCTGTTGCGAGACTCAATGATAGGATGGAAGAAATGTCTTCCCAACTACTACTGTTACGTGTCCAAAGTGATTTTGATGACATTTGCACTGTTGGGATGGAGGTTTTATTTATTTGTTTGTTTGTTTAAGGAAACGAAACGGCTAATTCTGCAGGCTGGCATCCTTGACCTATCTATTGGAGAGACTGGAGTGAATTGCTTTTTTATTTATGTTTATAATGTGTATTATGAGATAATGTAACACTACGTTATGGTCTATGATGGTTATATATATATATATATATATATATATCGGTATTAACTTCAACCTACTTTTATAGAGTTTGGTAATTAGTGTGTGCAATTAGTGCCATAGTTGGGGCTGTTATTGAATTATATTTTTAGATTTGACTAGGGTCTTGGGCTACTGACTTGCATGCTAACAACAGTTGACCGTTGCTTTATGATATAATGCAGATTGGGAACTGTGTTGGTGCTAGCTAATCATCGACACTTCGTTGCCTTCCTTATTTCAGCTGTCATCAGTACAATCTATGTTACTGTCATGTCTGCATACGCTGGGATGCATATCTGGCCGCCCTTAACACACAAATCTCCTGTCCGCATATATTTATATAGCAGTGATTTTCCTTTGAGAGCAGTGAAGGAAATTATTCTTGCTTTGCAAGGCTCTGCGATGTTTTTGTCTGCTAGAGGGCTTGTACTCGTTTACCTGTTTGTTTCGAGTGTTTCTGTGGAGATTGGGTTAAGTGTTCTTCTATGGCAGCAACTATATTATATATATGCGGGCAAAACATACTTAAGCCATTTAATTTCACAGGGAGATGATGGGAATGCAGGAAAAAGTTGCCAAAATCTTGTCCGTTCCTTTGGTTTCCAATATTCTGTTTTGATATACTTGCCTAAGGTTCGGACTCCTCAGAAGAGAGTCTAGAGACAGAAGAAACAATTAAGGATGCCCTCTTTTATTTACTTCAGTTATCGATGATTGATATGCCTTGGCCATGTTTGTAGTTTTTGTTGATCTCCTATAGCCTAACCTCACAGCATTGAACTCCTTTACATCTATGCAAGGACATTATTCTGGTCACGTCTGTATTCTAAGTAAACAGTAGTGTATGGAAGCTACAAAATGCAACGGGGGCACTGGGTGAAGAAGGTAAACAGTGGTGTATGGAAGTTAAATGTTTATTTTTGCAGAAGGTGAGAATTCTGGAGGCCAACTCATTGGAGTAAAGAAGTTTGTAAAGTTCAGCGCTCAATTTCCGGTTTCTGGTCTTGTTTGGCAAGTAAGTTGAACATTTTGTGCTCTGAACGATTGAGCAGAGTGCTTCGTTGAAAGGCTCAAGAGGCAAGACGTGTATTTCTTGGTGAATTTCTTTCATCTGTTTCTGGTAATTAAAAAGAACAATGAGTTATGTTAGAAGTTAATTGGAAGAGGATATGTTTCATACCTTAGAAATTATTCACAACTATTTTATTTATTTAATAAAAGCTAAGGCTTAAGCCACTTGATTGTCTCAATTATTTATTTTTCATCATGTAAGATGTTAGTGGCTTTACTGCCAGAAAATAATCTGATCGCTTTTATTTGATAATTAAAAGTTGTAGGATTTTGAAAATAGTCTGCATGTCGGATGTTTCAAAGAAATTTGGTTTGTTGGTTTGAAAATAGTCTATGCATGTAGGATTTGGAAAATAATAATAAACCTCTAATTGTTTTAAAGAGGTCAACATACAGAATAAAACGTTTAAGATTTTAAAATTGAAGTGTTTGATGATTATAGATCAAATCAAAACCATCTTTAATCGATCAAATTATTGTAAAAGGTTTTCGAACTACTGATTTGTTACAACCAATTGGATTTCACCTTGAAACTTTAGTATTTTTTCCCAAACATATTAAAATGACAATTTTCTTTTTTAACCTAAATCCTATTCAGTTCCACACGAGTGGAAGTATCATGTCATTAATGTCTTTTTTAAAAAAAAAAAATCACATCTTATCACAGAGCATAACTCTATCAAGATTATTTAACAAAATATAAGATAAAAAAATTGACTGCAACAAATCCATAGTTCAAGAGCTTCTGGTTAACCACGATCCCAAAAATTTAAGATTATAAAAAATGGTTTAACACTCTTCTGTTCATAGTAGACTATATAGACCTAACAAGTGAAACTCAAAAACCAAATATTTATCATAAACAGAGACAAAACAACTGACTCTAATACCATATTAACTACAGTTGAAAAGCTTAAAAAATATATCAATAATATATATCAATATCACATTCATTTTAACACCTTCCACATCAAACCAATAGACTTTAGTGTCAGGCACAAATTGTTTAAAAACCCGAGAGCCTTTCACGCCATAATTACTGGGAGACTTGACAGAAGGATTAAGCAAGTGCTCCACACAAATTTGACCCATAATTTATCCTAACACAATTGAGCATACTAGTGAGATTTAAACTCGAGCATTGTGAAATAGGAAAGCATACGACCTTTCTGGTAATTTATCCCCTAACTATGAATATGAATTCCATATAAAATATTAATCATCTACGAAGATTATAAAGAGATTATGAATCAACATCATCTACTGTATTATTAAACTCCAATAGAGAGAAGCCAGTCTGAGAGACAGATTCTGACTGTCAAAACCATGATGCACTGAAGAACCAATAGTGGTGATCTCACATACCTGATTTCGAAAGTTACCATGAAACCAGAAAAATTCATTAGTAATCACGAAAAAATTGAATAACAATAATTTTTTTAAAAAAACCGAATTTACTACTTAATTTTCTCATAATTACCAATATACTTTCTCGATTCCATGACAACTCTCACATAACTTAATCCGTGGTATCGCCACTCATTTCGAAAGACCATTTATCTCAGATCTTTAGAAGGAATATTTTATTTAAATTTATATTTCGAATCCAGAAATTTATCATAAAAAACCCTCCACTAATACCTTTCAAGTTGACCAAATTTCATACCAAAAAGCTATTCTAGCCTTCTAAAAGCTTTGGTCAAATAAGCTAATATATCTGAAATGATACTTCCCCCTAAAGATGCATGGAGTTGTCCACTTCGAACAAATCTGGCATGAACACAAGAAAATCATATGATTTACACATGCATCGTGAAATATTCAACTAGAAGTAAACCATGACAAACTGGAGAAAGGTTAAAAAGGCCCTAATGGTTTGCTACAGATGTCCTTTTTCAAAAATGGAATAGGAGATTCTAATTGCCTTCCCAGCCAAGAGGATCAAAATAAAGAAATGCAAGGATCAGTACAGGGCCCCAACTTGGAAAGTGCTTATATATAAGCATCATATCAAATATCAAAATAAAGAAAATTAAGGATCAGTAAAGGCATGAAATTGTTTCTAAATGCCAATTCTGGCATACACTGTCAACTTTAATATCCTGTCAATCTTCTATGTTAGAAATGAGAAGGCAACATAAGTAGCACAAACATAATCTTTAACCCACACACCAAGACAAGGCAAAAAAGAAAATAAGCATCAATTTGCTGCCTCTGTCTTGCAATAGTCACCCCATTTAATGCTGCAAAGAAGAGAGATGACAGATTTAAAGGGTAGCCATATATACCACAAAACAGGGAATACTTACATTAAGAGGAATGAGAAAAACCAGACCACTACCTGCCCCAGCCATTTCATAGAACCACGTATAGTTGAACAAGACCATTGCACAAGGCAGCCTCTATGAGGGAAGAAAACATCATCATCATCAGAAAACACCAACTACCCAACTATTGCGCAAAAAGAAACCAGGTACTGGGGCACAAGCCTCATACCAGATACACCACATACTGATGCTGGGTAACACGATAAACCTTGTTACCACCATCTGTCCAGGCACATAAGAATGCTCCCTACAAAACAGAACATAAATTCTACCAAAAGCCCTTAAACCACTACATTTGCTAAGATCAAAACCTGCAGCAACAAAATTGAAATAAACAACAAAATTAAATCATGATTTCTTCACACCAAGAATAATTGAAAAACCACAATATGACCATGGGGCTATTTTCACAGAATAATTGCAAAAGCAAAACAAAGCAATAATTAGTAACATAAATAGATGACTTGCTCTTTTTAAGCAAAAGGAACTCCTCTGTGTCCCATTCCCCTTATAAGAGTCGCCAAAACGTCAGATCTGTAGTAGATATGAGATTTACCATCAGTTCAAAGATAACAAGAATTTTCAAACAGTACTTCTGAAGATACACAACCAATATAATCTGCAGCATGCCATCAAAGAAAGTAGAATAAACGATCCCCACAATAACATAAGGGATATTCTCATGGAACAACCTTAAATGAAATGGCCTGATCAAGGAACCCATTCATCTCTTTCTACCACCACGCTCTCTCAAAGAAAGTGCTAGGGTTTCTCCTGCTCTGATATTGTAATATGCAAGTGACATGTTGTCCTTGAGAAAACCAGCTTTTCCACTCAATTTCTGTTTGTTTGCAGGAAGTTGTATCTCCCCTGCGATTTTCTCCTTCAAACTGCCAACGGTTTCAGACAGGGCTTGCACGGAAATCTCAAGAAGCTGCCCTTTGAGATTTTGCCCTTCATCAACATTGGGAACAGATACGGTGATGCGAATATGTCCCTGCAAAAGTAAGTATACATATCTTTTTGATAAGTAAAAAAGTATACATATCAAAAAGGTGAACTAGAAATCCCCCATATAATAAGGCAGTAATTAGAGCATAAATCAAGCAAAAGAAGTCCAACAGCAGCATAAGAATAAGAGACCAAATTAATATATTTAAAATAGAGAGAGAGAGAGAGAGAGGAAAAAGAAGGCAAAGGCAAAAGCTGTCCATACCGGATGTTGTGCAAGAAACTGGTCTTCTGGAATAAGCATAGAATCATCAAGTTTCTGTCTCTTTGGCTCTGGTTCTTCGGGAAGGGGTGGTGGAGCTTCTTCTGGTGGTGGTGGTGGAGGCATTCCTTGAGGCAAAGGTGGTGGCTGCATCATGGGCATAGAGGGTGGGGGAACAGGCAGAGGGACGAAATGTCGGGGAACAGAGACAGGAGTAAATTGAGATCCTGGTGGGGGTGGTACAGAGATACTAGGTGGATTCATAGAAATTGATGGAGGCATTAAGGGTGGTCGATTAACCATAATTGGTGGTTGTCCAGATATCATCATAGGAGGTTGACGAACCGATGGAATCATTGGGACACCATATGGCCTAGGTTGAGGTACTGGCATCCCAGCACCAGTTGGAGCTGGATACTGAACTGAGTTTGGAAGCACACGAGGAAGATTCAATGCAAGTCCTGGTGGCGGGGGTAGGGGACGAACTGATGGGATGCCAGGTCGAGGAGGAGGAGGAGCTGCAGGACCAGGAAGGTTCATCGCATCATTGTAACCAGCATCATATTGATCCTCTCCATTGATATTTTGAGACATAGCTTGGTTTGCAGTACGTCCAATGCTTCCTGTGTGACCATCCCATATGATCTGCTTTGGTTGCTCATCTTTCTTCTTCTCAATCTCTGCCTTGACTGCATTGGAAACTTCTTCCTCCGTGGTACCAAAGATATCAGGACGCAATCGTGCAAGTCCCACAATGTTTCTAGAAATCTCATCATCCTGAGCAAGGGTAGTTTCCCGAATTTTAGCAAACATCCTTTCCTTTTGCTCCTTGTACTTGGGATCAATGAGGGAAATCCTCATGTGTTCAGACATCTCATTGATGGGAATTAGCTCACCCGTGATTGGGGAAACAACAAACTTTGCTGGATCTCTTTCTGCAGGGATCCTTTCTTCAGGTCTCTTCCAGTTCTTCACAATTCTCATTGGTGGTTCTGGTTCTTCGTTTGCATTCACCTCCTTCTTTTCACCACCATTCTCTTCCAGGCTAGCTGCTCGCATGCCTTCTTCAACAAGCTGCACCTCCTCTTCATCCATATCCATTTCTACCTCCTTCCCAGGCTCAGCAATTTCATCTTCTTCCATCGCGGAAACCTTGCTCCTCCTTATAACCTCCTCAAGTGTCATCGGAGGGGGTAAATCTTCATCCTCATCATCTGCAAAACCTATACTCTCAACCACAACAAAATCATGCCAATCAATCATAGCCATTTGCATCCTCTCCTGCTCTATCTCATCCTCAGCTTTCTGCCTTGCCTGCTCCTGTGAACGCTCCCACTCCAAGCGATGCAAACACCGTTCAAGCACAATTGTCATGTCAGCAACACTCTTCTTCAGCTTCTCTGTTAAACCATTAGGAGGCATCAACACTTTCGAGTATGCATCAGCAAGTGCGGTAAAAAATGTGAACATACTATGGGTTGGCTTCAAAAAGTGGAACTGGGAATTGTTGATCTCCCTACTTGTCAATCCCGTCAAGAATGATTTCCCATTTCGCGCAACAAACTGTGCAGTGAGCTTAATAATATCAAGTTCTTCCCCCGTGATCCCTTCAGGAAGTCGAACAGTGTACTGCTCAGCCTCTGGTGGCTCAAGAGGCTTACGTATGGGAGGTTTGAACTGGGCTCCAAGGTCAGGTTTCACATCTGCTTCATGACGATCAGCAGCAGGAGCAGCTGGAACAAAATCAGATGCAGCTGAATCTGCAGTCTGTGAAGATGGCTGCTGAGCAGAACCTTGATTCTGGGCTCGAAATTCAGACAGCCGATGCTGGTAATATGCATGGTATGGATCAGAGTTACTCAGAAAATTGAATTTTGGATTGTTAGCATTACTGGCGATGATCCTCTTTTCAAATTCTGGACCATTCTTCGCAACGAATTGTGAAGTTTTGTCAACAATATTTCTGATATCTGGAGGGGGATGTATAATTCCAATAGTTCTTGTGTGGGTTGCAACAGATGCAGGAGCTGAATTCACTTTGTTTGGATCCTCATTTGATGAGTTCTCTTCCTCCTCCTGTGCTGGTAGCTGAGACAGGGGAAGAAGGCCCAGATTTCCATCAGCAGGAGGAGCCTCGAGAGACAAGATCGGTAATGAGCCTAGCATTTCTACCAACAAACAATGAATTATATATGTCAACTTACGAAGCAACTTGTCTGAATCAATGCAGCTTCATTTATTTGTAGTTCAAGAATTTTAAAAAATTAAATAACAAAAAAAACATTACACCCCTCGAAGTCATAGGCAAGTAAATTAACTAATAGATTTCTAAAAAATAAATTATAGCAACATCAAAAGCAGAGAATTAATATAGGAGGAAAATCTTTTACACAAGTCATAAACTAGGAACCCTAGATAAATCAACAAATCACTAAAAACAGCATCGATTGTGTTCCTTACAATTACATGGATCAAAGGATTAACGGAAACTTTAATTTCCTTTTGCAAAAGGGGATTTCCCGCTAATATCTCTTTTCCCAGAAATCCAGGAACTAAAATTTGAACTCAATTTTTTGCTTAAAACCTGCTTACAACTAACTTGCTTTTAAGTGATCGAGACTGATAAATTCCCTTTAACATGAACCAAACTTCCTAAAAGTCGCATATCGACGATGCAAGCAATATAATATGACAGATGGAACCAAAAAGCCAATATCTCCTACCGCTTGCTATATTTCCCTTGCTTAGTTAAAATTTTGTTTGTGTTTTTGTTGGCAGTACAGATAAAATCTTGGAGAAGAAGAAGAAGAAAGCGAAGAGAGAGAACCAAACCTGAAATATGTCTTGCTTTGCCGTGAGCGTCTAGCGAGACGAGAACCGCCAGCGAATCCGATAGCAGAGGTAGCTAAAACAAAAGGGATAAAGGCGGTGATGGCCTTGGGCCATAGTCTTCTTGACCTATGGCCCTGGGCCGCAGGCCATATTCCAACCAAGTGGCCCATAATGATCAATAATTCATCAAAAAGGAAATAATATTATTATTGTTTTAATTTTTTGAGATAATTTTGATTTCAATTTTTTTAAAATGCTTTATCGATTTAAATTATAAAATTATTTTTTTAAAACTAATAAACTCTATAAACATATATTTTATTTTTTTAATTATGTTGATTTAATACTCACTTTATCCCACAATGATTGTCACATTCACTATTTATTCAATTAAATAATTATTTTTTTAATGTTAAATCACAAAAGTAATTATTTTTTCAGATATAAATTAAATGAGGTTTCCAAAATTATTATTTTTTATAATTTTAAGATAAAATATATAAAATAATTAAGATCAAAATAACTTTAAAAATCAACCGTGATAATAGTTTTGGAACAGAGAAAATATAAAATATAATTAATTAATTAGATGAATAATACAATGTGACAATCATTTTGAAAAAAAAAATTAATAAACAATGATGTAATCTTATTAGTACAGAATTAAATGATTAAATAGTTTATTAATCAGTCATCAAATAAGTGTTTCAATCTAAGAGTTTGTGCTTCTCATACACAAGAATACAAGCTTAGAAGTAATCATGGCTTAATCCAACTATTACATCTTTTTCTTTGTGAAGCATTTTCTGAAGTCGATGTCAATTCTAATCATTATACTAAAAAAAAATAAAACTTTTGAAACTAATCAAATCCAATATAATCCTTTTATTTAGGGTTTCTTTAAAATTTAGGGTTTAATATTCTCTAAAAAAAATTAGGTTTTAGTAGATGAAATTTGTGAAAAAAATTAATATTAATATTTATGAATTAACATAAATAGCATTTAAGGTTGATTATCCTTTTATTTAGGGTTTCTTTAAAATTTAGGGTTTAATATTCTCTAAAAAAAATTAGGTTTTAGTAAATGAAATTTGTGAAAAAATTTAATATTAATATTTATGAATTAATATAAATAGCATTTAAGGTTGATTTATTTAGTAAAATTTGAGGTGTAAATGAGATGGAACTCCAAGAAATGAACAATGCTTCTCTAGGGTAAGAAATGGCTGACTGAAAAGGGAAGGCAGGAAGGGAAAGACAAAAAAGGGAACTTTTCTAGGGTAAAATCTATTAAATAAAATCTTAATAAGAGAAGCCATAACATCAATGGGTCCATAGCTCAGTGGTAGAGCATTTGACTGCAGATCAAGAGGTCACCGGTTCGAACCCGGTTGGGCCCTTCACTACATTTTTGCAAAACTATGCTAGTTACGTTACACGAATCAAAATAAATCCATTTATAGTCTCCTATGATCGTTTTGGTAAGAAAACACTTCATCTTCTTCCACAGTAGAGACCATAGCAAGACTTGAAAGTGGTGGAATTTTTTAAGGAATTCTGGGCATTCTATCCCTAGGTGAGTCCATCCCCTCTCTTCCCAGATTTTTCTCTTCTTTTTTTCTTTAATTTCATTTGATGTCAATTTATTTGATTATCTTTGCGTTTTGGGGTGATTAAATATCTTATTATCTTTGTGTTTTGGGTGTCATTCAATTGTCTCATCATCTCTTCTCAGATATTTTTTTCCTCCAGTTTCATCTCTCCCTGCCAATCTGTTAGTTCCATTTTTCTTCCCTTAATTTCGTCTGCCTAACCTTGATGGTAACAGATTTGATCTCAATTTATTTCATTATCAATAATTTTTTTCTTTTACTCTAATCTCATCTGATGCCTAACCTTAATGGTA
Source organism: Bretschneidera sinensis (assembly GCA_023935145.1). Classification (NCBI taxonomy): domain Eukaryota; kingdom Viridiplantae; phylum Streptophyta; class Magnoliopsida; order Brassicales; family Akaniaceae; genus Bretschneidera; species Bretschneidera sinensis. The sequence continues at coordinate 152,799,094 of CM043698.1, forward strand.
GCAGACATGATTATATCTTTGTGTTTTGGGTATGATTCAATTGTCTGAGTATTGAACTGGGATAAATTGGTATTGGGTGTTATTTAATTGTCTGATTATTTTATAGATTGGTATTAGATTGAGAGTGAACTTACATATTAATTTAGTAGAGTGGAGATAACCTTGCAATGTAAATCTGAACTTAAATGATCTGAACTGAGTGATGAATCTATTTGTTTTATTTAATTTTATCATCAGTTAATTCAATTTTTATGTGTGGTGATTCTCTGCTCCACAAAACAAAACCTCTCTGTGTGTTGCGGAGAAGAGGCATTCTCTACAATATTCAATAATTCACAGGCAAACTTTCTCACCATGTAGCTCCTTTGATCCATGCGACCTGCCACCTCCAGTGACCATGTGATTCCCTTATCTCTTCTCTCTTTCTCTGTATATATGGCTCTATCTTAAAATTTTGAATGATATTTTCTGTCAACTTTCGGATGATTATTTCATGCTTTTATATCAATTAATAAATAAAAAATTCTCTATTTCCGTCTGATTTTTCAATTAATTCATCTGATCATCTCCCTTTCCTCCCTTTCCTTCTATGTCTATGTCTGCTGCATCACAGTCTTGCAGGAGCTTGCCCAAAACATGTTAAAGTTGGTGTGAGAGCTAGCATTAGGGGAGTTCTAAAGAACCAGGATTTTGTCACTGTAAACCGTGGTAAGCACATGTCATTCTATTTGGTCCAACTTTTTCAAGTCTGAATAATTGCCACTGTAGTTTTTTTTTTTTTTTTTTTGGAGGAATAGAGTTAATCTGAAACTGAATATGAAATTTTTTTATTGAATATGGCATATCAAGGTGGCCATCTATGCTCTAAAGACACCCATCCATGTAAAGATTCAACCTTTTTTCTTTATCTTTGTTGGTAAGTGATCTAAGTGATATTGCATAGAAACTGTTTGTTTTTCTGGTCTACTAAGCTTGGAGTAATTTTAAGCCAAATGAATTCATCTTAAACTTTAGTTTGAAAATAGCTTCCCCGTTTCATTTGAAATCTCTATCATCTATACTATTAAGCTAGAGCCAATAAAATGTCAATTTAACTCCTATATAACAACTATAGGTTTAGCATGCTATCATGGATAAAATTGTCATTCAAATCACTTTCATAAAATGTCTGTAACTTCCACCTAAATTTCATCACTTGCAACCAGTGTTTTCAGAAGCGAGGGCGTTGGACGAGCTGTTTTGCCTCAATGAGGCGAGGTGTAAACCCTGAGACGTTGGGACGTAAACCTTTTGAAACGTTGAGATGTTATGAATAAAATAATATTTTAAATTATAAAAATACTAAAAAATTAAAATAATATAAATAAATTAATTATCAATAAACTTTACTAACTTAAGACCTATGAATGAATATTTATCAAAATATTTCACAAACATACATTAACATCACAAACACAATGTTAAGTGGTTGTTGTTTACACACTTACAATAATATAACAAATTCACATACATCACAAGACACAAACACGTTCCAAATTCCAACAAACATAAAAATAACACAATGTTAAGTGTAAAATGTTTACTGTTTAGTGTTTACATACTTACATTGGTATAACAAATGTCATTAGTTGTCACTACCAAACTCTTCAAGTTTATCTTAATTTTAATAAATACAGCTTGAAAGGGAAATGAGAGTAGAGGGAGTGAATGATAGTTTGTTGTTTTTAATGGAAACAAGAGATGTCAATAAAAAAATAATGTGCTGAGAGGTGAAAGAATTCTCCAGGCGGGTCTGGGTCATGGCCCGGGCTCAATATCTTTTTATTGAAAAACTGGGTTGTATATAAGTCCAGGGCCCAGTCTTAGACCAGCTTCCAAGTCCCAAACGGAATCCTCGTCTTGTTCTCTGTCTCTCTCAAACTTTCACCAAAATTACGGCACCGGCGTCAGAAGCAGTAAGTTTTCTCTCTCTTCTCTCTTCTTTTATCAATTTCCCTCGCTTTCTGCTGGTTCGAGTTTGATAGGTCATAGATTTGGATACAGACAGATTTTACGGCTGTTAAACCTAACGGAAAGCGTGAATTTTCGTCCATACAACGCCTAAATTTGGATGTACTTCTCTTTCCTTCAGGCTCAGCAACAGATTTGGTCTCAGATAATTGTAGGTTTGCATTGATTAGCATTGAGTGCAAATTACTGGACCAACTTCAAAAAAATGCATCGGGCATACGCCCAGGGCGTCAAAGGCGTACGCCTCGCCAAGACCCAAAAAACGCACGTCAAGCGACAGAGTCGCCCCAGTTTCACGCCTTGGGGCGTTTTAGCCCTGAGCGTGCCCAGACCTCGCCTTTTCAAACACTGATTGTGATGATGTATTAATGGTTTATGGTTCACTAATACTGAAAATTGCTTTGAAATTAATCTAGATACTTGCATAGAATTAAAGTAATAGATACTCCCAATATGGAAATTCTTTTCAAGATTTATCAGCTTATTGAACTGCAATCATAGTATATGATATTACTCAAGTTTGAGCCACCCGAAAAATTGAAAAAAAAAATCATAAGAACTACAATGATGTCACATTCACCAAACACATTTTCACTGTTTTCATTTTCAGAATACAATTTTTCTTTGTACTAACCAAATGAGTTTTCTAGAAAAAACAGAATTCTTTTTTTCGTTTTAAATGAAAAATGCATTCTAATACGAAACACACCCTAAGAAAAGTGGGCTCATTTTTGGCTACCTCACTCAATCTCCTATCTCTTTATACAGCTTCCAAATTCTGTCTCTGTCAATTATCAACAAACCGGAAACTTGGAAGGAGATCACAACATTGTATGTTTCCCAGTCTCCTTATCCCTCTGTGTGTACACACACATACAGAAACACAGACACATATATTTGTTGTCTTGGTGATGAATGGAATTATATGTGATTTTCTAGTGAAGTTGAAGTGAGCTGATGAAAAGATTTGTTGGCAGAGAAAACCTGAGCGCATAGTGGCATATTGGTGTTTCACTTTTGACTTTTTAGTTAGAGGTGGGCTGGATGGGAATGAGATTAGATTTTATTTGAAAAAAAAATGAAGGGCTTTGCATATCATTAGCGTAAGAGATTCTGTCTAATTCTCAGGCCATTCACTTAGGTTCGTAGTGATTATGATGGCGCTTCTGGTATATAAGAAAGTAGGCTAACAAGGCATATCTTCGTATATTTATATTTGGATTAAACCAATTAAACATAAGTAGGTGCAATCTTTTGAGGGTAATAATGTTAATATTGATGAATTTGATTTAATGTGTTAGTTTGATTTTATTTGCTCGAATCATCAGTTTTTAGGCTCATTAAGGATGTGTCATTAGTTATAAAGAACAATGCTTATGATTTATACTGTAAATTTTTCTTTGATTTCATTTTTTTTCTTGATTTGGTTCTCAGTTTTGGAATTAAAATTTTGAGGCAGGCACAGATGTTCTATCTCAGCGAAATTGAGCACACATTTCGTTTGCCTCCTCATCTTCTTGACATCCCTCTCAAAGAAGCTATTAAATTAGAGCTTGAGAAAATTTTCTTAGATAAGGTTTGCATTCAATTCTTTCTTTATTTCCAGTATGTATTATTGACTGTTAGTCTTATGTATTATAATGAACTATGCTTGACAATAACTAAATTCTAGAACTAATATTTGTAATGAAGGTTATTGCAAAGTTGGGACTTTGTATTAGCGTGTATGATATCAGATCCATCAAAGGTGGCTTTATCTTTCCTGGAGATGGTGCTTCGACCTATACGGTATTTTGGAACTTTATCATATCTCTTTTCATTCTTCTTAGAATTCACATACATGCATCATGCACAAAAACATTATTGTGGATATGTTTTAATATGTATACAGCCTTAGTATGCCCTTTTTTTCTCTTTTTGTTTCTTTTTTTTTGAGTAAAATCCTTAGAACATTTTCTAGCATCTCCATGACGTGCTGCTATTTGCACTTTCCTCATTTTTGTCCCATATAAGAAACATAATCCCTTGGACCTGATCTTTAGCCTTCCAGACCCGATTGTTACATGTAGAGGGAGGTGCACGTATCTGTTTAGTTTATCTTTTTCCCCCCTTTAGTTAGATCTAAGTAAGTTCTGCTTAGTTTTAATGCCACGTCTATCGTTTACTTATAAAAGGACTTAAAAATAAAATGGCACATCTATTTCTCAGATTGTGGTAGGAGGGCTGAGTGGTAGGGGTGTGGATTAGAGACTTTTTCTCAGCCCCCTGATTGCCGGCAGTCGAAGAGGGTGATGAGAAACTAAGCTCACTAATTGTAAGGAGGTGTCAAGGATGACAGAAACATAGTATCTTGATTAGTTTGCTTATACTTTTACATGATGAAAAAGGTCATGCTTTCTGCAAGGTGATTTAGGTTTTAGATTCAAGAAAATGTTGCACTTCCCACATTTCTGTTGGAATCATAACATTATTTTAATTGGTTTTGGTGGTTTTGTTTCGTTTATGCATGGTTCTTCATTAGGATTTAAACTTCAGAATTGTGTTTTACTATCTCTTTTGCTAGATTTGATAGAATATGATACTTGGTACCCAAGCTTTTGATAGTTGACTACATCCACATGTCAACGATTCCTTTGTGTTTTTGCTAGAATTTGAGTAAACTGGTTGTTTCCCTTAACATTTTGTTTTTAGTATGATTTAAGACTCTTGGGTTTTGCTATATCTCAATTTGTTCCGACTGTTCTTGCAATATTTACGATTTACATCATATGCTACTAGCTCTTCTGCAGAATTGCTATACAAAATGCAATCAGTTCACTTTATTGCCCATGCACCTGGAAGCACTTGATTATACAATGAGTCAAACCATTTTTTTATGTATTTGGCAGGTGGTATTTAGACTAATTGTGTTTCGCCCATTTGTTGGAGAGATTATTTCTGCAAAACTTAAAGAATCTGATGCTAATGGTTTGCGCCATAAGTCCATCAAATTTTTCTCTGTTTGATTATGATTTATTCTGGTGCATACGCATCTTGTTTTTCCTTTTCCTTTTTGATTTCCCGACCTGTTCACATACTGTCTTCTTCATTGCAAACGCATGCACTATATGCATTTGTGTCTTCTGGTGGGCACTCCCTGGTTTACTTGACCTGTTCTGCATCAAGTTGAGCATTTAGATAGTTTTTTTGTTTTTTGTATCAACTATGATGGCATTCTTCTATATTTAGAATGTATCATGGGGTTTGCAAGGGTAGTATATGTATCAAATGTGAGGACACATCTCTTAGTTTAGATGTATTACGGAGTTAGTTTGAGGAGCAAATCTCTGTTATCTGTGAATGCTACTTTGTAACTGTAATGAGTTCCATCAGGTAAGGGACCCAGGAATTCAGCTGAAAGTAATGCTCTCTTTAGATATCATGCATATGATGATAGTTGGAATTAGCTACAGAGATTAGGACCCAAGGAATCACCTTGGTTGAATGATATCCTCCTTCTGGATGCTTGCCGACTTCCCTACCCAGCATGAGGACTTGAGACTTGTTTTCCTGCTAGAATTACTTTTTGCTTACTAGGGTGGGCACCCCTGAGTCATTGGATTCTATATCTCAGGGAAATTTCCGTCATCTCCTACGCTTTTGGGTCACGGGTGGCAAGTGTCAAATATCTTTTACTAATATTTGTGGTTGCTTGGAAGTCCTGTTTGCTACTGAATCTAGAAGCAACCTCAATTAGCCTATGCAGCCCTGTGTGGTCTCGATTATTTGAGGTCTGCTACATAAATTCTTTATCTACAGCCTTTTCACTCTCCCCTTGGTTCTTGATAAAGTATTGGTCACGGTGCCTCTTATATTACCTTCTTTGTTACCTTTCTACGATGCCCCTGTGCAACTGAGTTTCATTTTTGTTTTGGTACTATGATATCTAGGTAGTGCCTGCATACTAATCCTGCTTATCTTATTGGCAGTGACACTAGGATTTTTTTATGACATTTACATACCTGTCCATCTTTTGCCAAATCCATCCCGCTTTGAGCCTGATCCTGATTATAGGTAAGAGTCTTTGCCTGATATATTGTACTCCTAGAACAATATTTAGAACTTTCTAAGTATCCTCCAAATTGTTGTCTATTTTTACTCGTATCATTTTATGACATCTTACTATGTTGAGGACTGCAGGAATCGGGTAAGATGGATATGGGAGTATGAAGGTGAAAATTTCATTATTGATGGGATAGATCAGGTTAAACTTGCCATCCTATTTGTACAAGTATCCTCAAACTTCTACTCCACAAGTGTATGCTGACTGTAGGTTCATAAATGACAGATTAAATTTCGAGTTCACAGAGTTAGTTATCCTCCAATTCCGGTTGAGTAACCAGAACAATCGAAGCCTTTTGCTTCTATGGTAATTACTGTAAGTTCATTTTCTGAAAATCTAGTTTTGACTTGTTATCTTATTTAATAGTGCCATTTCTTGATAGCAATGCTCTCTGAAGCAAGGTTGTCGATCTTGTTTTGGTATCGTTTATACTCGCCGGTACATACCATTTCAACACAAAAACGGTACAGGCCACCTCCTTGTACAGTTGTACCATTCCAGTTGTGCTACTGGCCTTAAAGCTGTACCACCTCCTTAATACTAGGCCTTACCACTTGTTTCTGCCGAAATATTGATTTCCAGCATGTGTATAATCTCAGTGGTTAATTCTCACTTATTTCACTCATTTTGTTGCTAGATTCTCACTTCTCTTGCGGTTGTTTTATTAATCTCCACCTCTTGATGTTGTAGCTGCGTGCTGCTGATTCTTTGAGATTATAACACTGCAAGCAAATTAATTAAAGCGATGGTTGTTAAAAGATGGGATATAGTTACTTGTCAGAAAAAGAGATGGGATATAGTTAATAAAAAATTTAATGGGAAATAGGTGAAAAAGAAGACAAGATTAAGGGTTTGTGATTTTGAGGGAGACCTACTGATTTAATGGTGTCTATGTAAGCTTTCGAAGCGGTTTCCAATGACCAAACAAGCTTTCATATTTTATCTTATGTTCTGATGTTTTGGTGAGGATTGAGAGAATGGGAGTGATGGTGAGGTGTTAGGTTTTGTTATAAATGCTTTGTGAGAGTGAACTGATACTTTTTCTACAATCCTTCACATTTACTTGCACAATCAAAACATGTTAGGCTCCATGCAGCATAAAATAGTACAGATTTCGATATTCTTTTATTTTTTTCTTTTTATTGTAAGAATAGTTGATATGGAGGCTTTACCTCTGTTAGGGGATGAACCTCCTAAAATGTTTTTTTTTCTTTATGCTTGTGAGATCGAGTGAGCTGAAAGATTCTTATGTCTTATTGTTGGAGATCTTTGCCCAAGTTGACATTCACTTAGAAAAGTTATATGAGATCTACTAATGGGCATCATCAGCATGGGGTTCACATACTGAACTACTAAATAGGCAATAAAAAAAATATATACTATGTTTTTAATTATGTTGTGGGCTTTACAAATTATTTGCACCATATTTCACTATTCTTTTTTAGTAATTTCTTCTTTTGGCAAATAGCAGACAGGAATCAGGATTTAGTAAAGCAAGGCTAATTTCTCTATGCCCATTTTGCAGGGTTCGATTGATTCTGATGGTTTAGGCCCTGTATCGTGGTGGGATAATGCAGAACAGGTTACAGAATCTTAAGGTTACAAGTTTATGAGCTGGCCTTGTAGATGATTAGAAGCTGCAAAAGTATGGAAGCTTAGGATGACTAAAAGCAGTTGAAATTGTTACTTTACAATAGTGTAAAGTGCTTTTGTGGCAATTGTAGGAGCTAAAATAGGAATCAATAACATTGAATTATTTTTCTCAAGTGGGATGTTCTCTACTTTTTTTATAATAAAAAAAAAAAATTGTACACAGGAGGTAGCCCTTGCTCAACTTTTACCCCTTCTATCTTTGATGTAAAGGGGTTTTGATTTTTGATCTCGTGTAATGACAAATGATGTTATCAACTAAGATAGTTACTAATCAACTAATATTAGGACTTCAGTAGTTAGCGACCGGTTAGTGTTATCTCCTTTATCGTTCTCTTACTGCATTCAACATATTAGCCTAATCTTACCCATAAAATTCTCAAGGAAATCTGGTAGTTGCCAATGCTTTGCTTTCTAGGATTGTTACTGGTATGCATAAGGTGTTTCTGCATATTTTTTTAATGCACGAGCATCTCCCTAGCTATGTCTGTTGTTTGAGTTTTAGGGTTTGGGGGGCTTTTAGTTTTATTGCTTGATGAATCTTAAATTGGGGTGTGTTAAAAAATGGGATAATTATTTAGAATTTAGGATTAGGTTGGGATAATTACTAAAATTTAATGTATTTTCAGCTGGTTATATGTTATCTTGAGGTAGGGCTGAATGTTTTGGGCTTTTTCAGAGTTACTGAACTTCATTAGATATCTGAGTTATTGTTCATTGGAGTCTTTATAACCTCTTTTTTTTTCCGTTGAGAAAACATGGGAAAGTAAAATATTGGGTAAATTATACTGTAACTACCTCCAAGTTTATTAAAATGACATAAACATATCAAATTTTTTTAAAACTCATGATTCACTCTAAAATATCAATTTTCACAATTAAGCAACTCCAAAATGATTTTTTTAAAGAATCAAAATTTTAATTAGATACTATTTTTTATTAGTGATGAAACATTTTTAATAAAAAAAATTTTAGGGCTTTTAAAAAAATTATTATCATTTTTTTCGAAATTTTTTAAAGTACATTTTAAATAGATTGATATTTTATTATATGGTATAAAACAAAATTTACTTCATATATTTTATATTTTAAAAAATATTATGATATCGTTGCCTATCGCATCTTCAAATAAATGAAAATCAAATATCATCATAAAATATAATTAAATATTTTAAACGAAAAGTTTGTTAATATGTTTTTTTTTATAAAATTAAATAGCATAACATTTTAAATAAATGAATATCAAAGATCATCATAAAATAAAAATCAAAGTAAAATTTTTCTATTTTAAAAATTAAAATAATACTGCATGTTTTAATTTTTTTTAAAAAAATGAATTCAAATAACTTAAATATTTGTGTTATAAACAGTTTTGAGATAAATAGAATTATTAAACTTATCATAATCACTTAGGGATATTTTAACACTAAAGAAATTTTGGTTAATATGAAAAGTAGTATCCAATTAAAATTTTGATTCTTCTAAAAAATTCATTTTGCGACTGTTTGATGGTAAAAATTGATATATTAAAGTGAATTTTGAGTTTTTAAAATAAAAAAAATTAATATATTAATGTTATTTCAACAAACTTAAAGAGAATAAAACCTAATTTACCTAAAATATTTCACGATGAGACCAAATGTCATCAATCAACATCTCAGTGAGCAGACATTTTTCTTCTAAAGACTTTTTTTTTTTGGGTAAAAAAGAGTAAAATTATCATCTGTTTTTCACTAACCTCGATAAGAATCCAGTGGTGTTGTGTAGATGTACAGTAGTACTCCATAGTCTCTGAATTGCATTGGATGGAGCCAGAAATTTATATTCGAGGGAGCAAATAATTTATGAAAAATTGAATATATAAGAAATGTAAAATAAATTTAAATTTAGAAAAATGACTTTCACTATATTAAAAGCAAGTTATACCATAAATCTTTGTACAAATTTTTTTCTCTTTGACTTTCACATAATTATATATAAAAAAAAGTCACACTTGATTATCAAAAAGTATAAAAGATGATGTCTTCCATAAAAGTCAATGATTTTTGATAGAACCAAGTTCATCAATAATCATCTCAATACTAAATTTCTTTTTTAATATAGATAACTAATGTATCTGTAAGAAACTCATCATCCATTTTACAGCGAAATTTTGTCTTCAGAATCTTCATTGCTGAAAAAACCCTTTCAATTGTTGCTGTTGAAACTGGAAGGGTGAGCACAAGACGAATCAATCAAGTGATAGGTTTTTTACTTCCCTATCTTCACCAATCTTCGACATAGTTCATAAATTGTGGACACAATTTAAAAACTTGTGCGTTTCAAGATGTCAAGTCCATAATGTTGCAATTGACAGTTCAACTAAATTTTTTCTGATCTTTGAAGTCCTTACGATAGAATTTATCAATCAAATTGCATATATTATCGATACTAAATAATTCAAACTCATTCTTTGGACTCAAAACCGAGCTAAGAATAAGACGTTCAATTGCTCACTCATTAAATCTATTATTTAGTTCTTGCAGATATAAATACATCTACAATGCTCAACTATTTTAAAATCATTCTTATAACGAGATCAACCTCGACCACCAGTATAACGAGCAGTCATATCAAGAACATTAATCTCATGTTGCCCACAAAATGTTCTAATAGTTTTAAGAAAACTATCCCAACCAGTTTCTCTCAACTTCTGAATGAGTGACTTTGTTGTTGAGATTAAATTCATAGCATTCAAAATATCTTGAGACTGATGTTGTAAAGTTTGACAAAGAACATCAGTGACTGTCATAATCTCTTTCATCAAGTGTAATATGAAAACAAAATCGAAAGATATTAAATCATAATTAGCTCGTCGAGCATCACCTTGCTGAGACAAATGGTTCATTCTTTACAAATATTTTCTATGACAATACAAGTTGGACCATACAACCTTAACAAGCTACAAATAAACTTAAAATGAGAGCTCTTTTACCGGTTTCCAATTCATCAATACCAACCAAATATTATATTTCATCTTTCTGAGCAGTAACAAATTCATCATGGCGTTTACAAGAAGCACCAATCGTTTTTTTTTTGCTTTTAACAATAGGGAAGGATATTATATTATATATAAACAGCAGGGTACATAGAGTGGTAGTAGTTTATATACAAAGATGAACATGAAAAGACAAAGGCTTATGGACCCGTCTCATATGCCATAGCCCCAAAACATCAGAAGACAAGATCTGGTTAAGTTCTGCTGAAGGAGTACGAAAAGTAGCAGAGTCAATATTAGTTACGCCTTGTCTTGCCAAAAAATCTGCCGCTGCATTTCCTTCCCTATAGCAAAAATTTATTCAACAGTTTGAGAAGCCTGCTAAGTCAGCTATCAGATGGAGACAGTCGCTGAGGAGAATCAGCTATCAGTGTTAACCTAGAGTGAGTGCGTGGTGAATTGAATTGGTGAATGCCAGGATTGCATAAGTCAAATCATTGTGAATATGTAAAGAGAGTATATAATAACTTACACCTTCTCCTTTAACTTATGATTGCAAATCAGATTTTTCATCTATGGATCATCATTTCTTGGTGTTCTTCCAGTGTGACATGGCATATATATGCTAGTCTCTAATACTCCCACCCCACCCCCGCCAGGGCCCTTTTTCCCTTCAAAAAGAAAAGAATGACTTATGATCATATGCAGAGTGCCCCCCCTAGGAGATTGTGAAGAAACCTTCTGTTGCCCATGGTGTATCCACTAATCTGCTAGCCATGCATGTAGAATAATGCTTGATTGACTTGCACACAAAATTCTTGTCTTGATTAGGTTCAAGAAAGATACATAGACCCAAAGCATCTTTCACCAATGGATGAAAAGAATTTCTCTCTTCATCTTTCTTTCCATTCCATCCAACGGTGAGAGATGTTTTTGGTCTGTGCATTTTTCTTGGACATGATCCAAATAAGAAGTTCTCTACTGACACATAATTTGAAGTTTTCTTATGTCAATAAAGAGGATGAAATACTGGATATCAAAACAAATAAATTTATGGTTCACATTAATGTGATCAACTAAAACAGAATATTTTAGGACAATAAAGAGGACTGCTCATTTTTGAATCATCTGTCAAAGTAGCCACACTTTTGACAAATCTGACCCAAAATGGGATATTTGCTATAACCATAAGTGCCACTTAAAGAGGCAACAAATTGGACCATTTTCTCTTGAGAGCTAACGGTGAAGATGAAGATACCCCATCAGATATGGGAAATCTTTCATTTCTTGGTCATCTTATATTTGAAAAACCACTCATCAATGGAACTCTATCTGATAAAATAATAAATTGCTTGTTTTTGTGGGATATCACTTATGCTACTCAAATCTTTACATAAAGATCTTCCTTAGAAATTTTGTTTCGTGTTTAGTTTAATTATAACTAATGGTAAAAAAAAGATTTTTTTTTTCTTTTTTTCTTTTTTTTTTTACTTTTAGTGAAGGGACCATCCGGTTAATGAAAAAAAATATAATATTATCTTAAAATAACAAACTGCTCAATACAAGTTTTCATATCTAATATATACTTCAAAATTCAAATATTACAGAAAATTAACCTACAATGGATAAATTGTGCTTTAACTAATCTATACGGTACGAGGGTATGAAACGCCCTTGAGATCAGCATCATATGCTGTCCAAACAAAGTTTGGTGGTTTATCATGCATAACAAAATCACTAGAGCATTTAGCTCCTTCTTTTGCAAGACAATCTGCCACAAAATTTGCTTCACAGAAGCGATGTTGCATTTTCGTTTCCGCCAGCATGTACAACAATGACTTGCATTCAGCTAAGAGTGTATGGTAAGATTCCCCCAGGCATGATGTCACTTCAAGTAATTGGTCGACAATCGTTTTAGCATCAATTTCTACCACAACCTTTGAGAAGCCCAAATTAATCACAAGCTCGAGACCCGTTTTGAGAGCCAATAATTCAGCTTTCATGCTGTTTGCAGTGCCCAAATGGGAATGAAACCCCATGATCCATTCCCCATCATTATTCCTGATGACTCCTCCCGCTCCAGCCAATCTCGGATTACCCAAAGACGACCCATCCGTGTTTAATTTTACCCAACCATGGGGAGGAAGGTCCCATCGAATAAAGATCTCTTTAGAACGACCACTACCATCAGAGTTTATTTCCATCATCGACCTATTAGTCAAATATTCAAGTTCTATATAAACATCTATGCAGAACCCATCCCAACCCCTTGAAGTCAAATCTTCAAGCACTAAATTAGAGATTTTGGTTGAAAGGTGGGGATTTAGACTTGAGAGGGCATGAGAAATATAACGATTGGCATATGAAAAAGGTAAAAAATGAAGAGAATCAGGGATGTAGAAAGAAACATAGAATCTTTTATTCAAGTGGATTTGAACAGTATGCATCAATTTGAATTCTGACCCACGTCTTGATAGTAAATGTACCTTCATCGATGTATCTATTGATCAGAAAAGTTTCAGCAATAACGTTTAGTATTTCAACTGATTTTCAGAAACCAAATCTTCAATTTGTTGCTAATGTATTAACCATAAAACTGAATATATAGTAGTGATATTGCAAATACTATTCCTAAAAGGATTAGAAATGTTAATAATTAAAACACATATTAATAAAATTAGAAATATTAAATTAATAAAATTAAAAATACTAAATTAATAAAATTAGAAAGCAACAAGAAACCAACATACATCTTAACAATTTCAACCAATTACTTAAAATGATGATTGACAATAATAATAAAAAAAAAATAACTTGACCTTTTTTTTGTTTAAACCAAAAAGACGAGGCTAGGAGATCTCCAACCCACCGGTTATCTCTCCGGCTTTTTTCCTATGGCTCTGGCTCTTGCCAATTTATGATTCTTTCACAGCCCAGCCCAGTTTAGATTTAACCAGCCCAAATTAAATTAATAAATATTTAGTTGCGGTGCTTGTGGTTTTTTGGTTAATTGGTGATGCAAACATTGATGGTTTGGGTCGGTTAGCCTTTGGGTTCTGCTGACTTTGCTCACTCTTGCTTCAATCTAGGGGTGCAATGGGCCAGGTCGGGTAAGGAAGGCAACGGTTTGTAAAATTTGACATAATCATAATCATAACCGTAACTTTAAAATTAATTTACTAATTGAAACCGTTTAAATTTATGAAAACTTTCTAAAACCTTAACCTAGCATTTTTTTTTTATCGGTTATCAATTATAAAAACTGATTGTAAAAAGTAGATAATCAACTGAAAAACACACAAAAACCCATATTATTGTAAAAAAAATTGATAATCAACTGAAAATACACTAAAAGAATCCAAATCACTGTATAAAAAAATCAACTGGAAAATACGCAAAAACCCAAATAATTAATGAGAGAGTCGCATGACAGAGGAAGATAAGGGCAGAGAGCGTACGAGGGTTGGGGATAGGGCAGAGGTGTGCGAGTGATGGGGGCAACGGCGGGGGGGCTGGGGTCGTGAGAGCTTGGGGCTGGGTGGTTGATTGGCTGGGGTGGCGAGGGCTGGGGGCTGGGGTCGCGAGGCCTTATGCTGTGAGGGAGATAGAAGAGAAAGAGAGGAAAATTTTCGCTGAAAAGGGATGGGTGCACTGTTGGCAACTTGTCTTGTTTTGTTTTGAAGAGTGAAGACCCAAAACCGAAAATTAAGGAAAGTGAAGTTACAGGTCCTATCAGCTTCTTTTTTTTTTCTGTTGTCTTTTATTTATATATTTAATTTATTAATTAATATTTATTATTTATTATTTATAATTTAAATATATGCTTTTGTTAATTATACAAATATATAACTTGTGAAAATCTAAGCAATTAGTTGCTTTGGATTATTGGGTAATACATGATTACTTGATTTTTTCAAGCAAGAGGTATGGGTTCAAACCTTTACCTTACATTGTTTTCCTTAAATATATGTTTTTTGAAAGTATTATATATAATCGGGATTTAACGGGTAACTCGAATTTATTACCCGAAACCGTCAAAACTCATGAAAAACCAACCAAAAGCGGTTAAAACCCATGAAAAATTAACCAAAACGGGGTTTAAACGGTTAGGTTAACCACTAAAGCTCACGAATTGTCATCCCTAGGGTTGACTTGCGACTCGGCACGGCCTGGTATGACCCGTACTTTCATGAGCCGTGTCGTGCCTGACACGGTACTGTTGCATGGGTCGTGCTGGGTCGTTCTTTTGAGGCTCACAACACAGCATGAAAAAAGGCCCACCACGACCTAACACGACTATAACATCTAATAAAACTCAAAATTACATACAATTTTATGTCACTAGAATAATGAGTTAAGAAAAATTAGATAGTGATAAATTTGATATTTTAGGATGGTAGAAAAAAATTATTACTCTATTCTTAGTTTAATGGAACGTGATCTACTAATTCATAAATAAAGCAAATTCACCTAAAATCACATTTTTTTGTCTTTCTATTTTTTTAAGTTTTTTTTTTATATATTTTACTCACTTATAAGTCATTTAATATTTCTTGTTTATTTTATACGTTGTTGTTTTTGTAAGTTATTTATTTGAAATATTTTTGTTGTAATTTATTATTGTAATGAAAGAATAAGTAAAACAAAAACAAAACTAATGCCATGTATAACCTTTGGGAAACAAACCCCAATAGTATCAATGTGTAGCCTTAAGGCTATTCCAAGCGGTGGAGCTCACCAGGTCCTGATCCATGCCAGCTCTGTATTTTGTCAATCAGTCAGCACAAAAATTACCTTCTTTTAGACGATGATGCAAGGTACATGTTCAATCTTTGTGCATCAAAGATCGGCACTCCTAACCAGCATTATATGTGTAAATTTGAAGTTATTTGTTTATATTGTTATTTTTGTTCAATTTCTAATTTATTTTTAACATTTATTTTCATCAATAAATATATTATTTTTCTATATAATTAAAAGCATTAAATTCAATATTTATAAGTTGTTTTTTTTACTATTTTTGTAAATAAAATTTGACATGGTACGACACGAAACAAAAAAAATGAGGCACAACACGGCAAAACCTATTGCCACTCCTACTTCAATCTAAACTTAAAGATTTTAGATCAAGTGGGCATACTTGCTAGAAACATGACTGGGTCCATGATTCAAGTTTCTTTAGTTAATTTAAGTAAATAACTTGCTGCTTGAATCTACAATGGATTTGTGCATATTGAATGTATATGTAAATTAATATTATGTGATAAATATTTGTGCTTTGTGGATTTATAGTAATTATTGAGTAAATTATGAGAATCCCCATAGACTGGTAGCTTTGATTCGATGGATCAGTTTTTAAGAAATTCTTGGTTGGACCGGGTGCTTTGATTTGCATTAATTGAAAATTTGATTGATAATTTTTGAAAACTTTATTAGTAATATCTATATGAACTCAATTAACGTTATTAGTAAAGTTCTTAATTTATACCCGATGTAACCAAGATTTTATCCCAATTTTTGGTCATGGACTTGATTTGGCAGAAGAGTATTTCCCTTCTAGTAAGACAAGTTGACCAGTCCTTTTTTTTTACCCCGTTTGGATGTAGTAATAGAATCAAAATTATAATGTAATAGATATTGTATTGAAATCAAGATTGTAATGTAATCGAGACTGTAACGTAATCAAGATTATAATGGAATTGATGTTAGAATCCGATTACGTTGTTTGGTTAGAATATGAAAAATACCATTGAATTGAAGCTGAAATCAATTACAATATTTGATTAATATGTTCATACCATTTAAATGAATCCAAATTGATTAAAATGTGCTTGAAGATCAATATTAGAAACAAAAAGAATTATTTTCCATGCTAGTAATCGATCAACGATGAGGAAAAGGATCAAAAGACACAACCAATCACGGTACAGTAACTGTTTGGCAAAATTTAAAGTGTTTTTATTTTTGATTAATTTAAAGAGTTGTTGTATCTTAAAACACAAGCAACATTCGAAATTCTTATAGATATGAACGGTGTTATTAGCTAAATTTGATAATTATAACCCAAATTTTTAAACAAATATAACATAAATTTTCGAGTATTGTTTATGGAAGATGTTCGATAATTTTTATTCTATGGATATAAACAAGTTTGATAAATGAAATGATCCATATTTCTAGTAATAAATTTCACTATACATGCAATTTCAATGAAATATTAAAATATTAATGTGCACTTTACATTTTCAATTGATATAAATTTGATCTTATATTCCTTTAAAAAAAAATCATCTTATATTTTGCTTCAATATTCAATAGCACCTAAATGAAAATATCATTTATATAAAAATCGATTTCCACCATTGATTTCAAAATAAAACAAACGAGAAATTCTAAAGAATTTTGACAAAATTGTTTTTCGCGGTTGATGAAAAAAAGATAAATTCTTCTTATTTTTATCATCAATGGTTGAAAAATACCTATGCCACGTAAATTTCCCTATCCCTAAGAATTTCTCAAAACAAACAGTAGCTAAATGAGTTTTCAGCTTTCAATACTACTGTAAAAAGAGCTTTCATTCAACACTAAATAAAATGAATTTTGCTTTTAAGTGAACTGCATCCATCGGGTGGACAGGGAAGAGTTGACTGTGCTTGAGTTTCTAATTCGACGTCAGCTGGTGGAAGGATACGGTGCGTCTGGAGGAGGCTGGGAAAGACCTGCAAATGTTTTCATGGAAGCTAAGTCATTCAACAAGCAGCTGAAACGACAAGCTGTAGCTAAACACCATAAAAGAAATGGTAACAACTTCTACTAGTTTTCCATCCATCTATAATCAGACTTGTTACAATCAAATGCAACTTTTTGGTCTGTGCATCTTTCTTGGACATGATCCAAATAAGAAGTTCTCTACTGACACATAATTTGAAGTTTTCTTATGTCAATAAAGAGGATGAAATACCGGATATCAAAACAAATAAATTTATGGTTCACAATTAATGTGATCAACTAAAACAGAATATTTTAGGACAATAAAGAGGACTGCTCATTTTTGAATCATCTGTCAAAGTAGCCACACTTTTGACAAATCTGACCCAAAATGGGATATTTGCTATAACCATAAGTGCCACTTAAAGAGGCAACAAATTGGACCATTTTCTCTTGAGAGCTAACGGTGAAGATGAAGATACCCCATCAGATATGGGAAATCTTTCATTTCTTGGTCATCTTATATTTGAAAAACCACTCATCAATGGAACTCTATCTGATAAAATAATAAATTGCTTGATTTTGGGATATCACTTATGCTACTCAAATCTTTACATAAAGATCTTCCTTAGAAATTTTGTTTCATGTTTAGTTTAATTATAGCTAATGGTAAAAAAAAGATTTTTTTTTCTTTTTTTCTTTTTTTT
Source organism: Bretschneidera sinensis (assembly GCA_023935145.1). Taxonomy (NCBI): domain Eukaryota; kingdom Viridiplantae; phylum Streptophyta; class Magnoliopsida; order Brassicales; family Akaniaceae; genus Bretschneidera; species Bretschneidera sinensis. The sequence goes on from CM043698.1 coordinate 152,817,248, forward strand.
TTTTACTTTTAGTGAAGGGACCATCCGGTTAATGAAAAAAAAATAATATTATCTTAAAATAACAAACTGTTCAACACAAGTTTTCATATCTAATATATACTTCAAAATTCAAATATTACAGAAAATTAACCTACAATGGATAAATTGTGCTTTAACTAATCTATACGGTACGAGGGTATGAAACGCCCTTGAGATCAGCATCATATGCTGTCCAAACAAAGTTTGGTGGTTTATCATGCATAACAAAATCACTAGAGCATTTAGCTCCTTCTTTTGCAAGACAATCTGCCACAAAATTTGCTTCACGGAAGCGATGTTGCATTTTCGTTTCCGCCAGCATGTACAACAATGACTTGCATTCAGCTAAGAGTGTATGGTAAGATTCCCCCAGGCATGATGTCACTTCAAGTAATTGGTCGACAATCGTTTTAGCATCAATTTCTACCACAACCTTTGAGAAGCCCAAATTAATCACAAGCTCGAGACCCGTTTTGAGAGCCAATAATTCAGCTTTCATGCTGTTTGCAGTGCCCAAATGGGAATGAAACCCCATGATCCATTCCCCATCATTATTCCTGATGACTCCTCCCGCTCCAGCCAATCCCGAATTACCCAAAGATGACCCATCCGTGTTTAATTTTACCCAACCATGGGGAGGAGGGTCCCATCGAATAAAGATCTCTTTAGAACGACTACTACCATCAGAGTTTATTTCCATCATCGACCTATTAGTCAAATATTCAAGTTCTATATAAACATCTATGCAGAACCCATCCCAACCCCTTGAAGTCAAATCTTCAAGCACTAAATTAGAGATTTTGGTTGAAAGGTGGGGATTTAGACTTGAGAGGGCATGAGAAATATAACGATTGGCATATGAAAAAGGTAAAAAACGAAGAGAATCAGGGATGTAGAAAGAAACATATGATGTTTTATTCAAGTGGATTTGAACATTGTGCATCAATTTGAATTCTGACCCACGTCTTGATAGTAAATGTACCTTCATCGATGTATCCATTGATCAGAGAAAGTTTCAGCAATAACGTTTAGTATTTAAACTGATTTTCAGAAACCAAATCTTCAATTTGTTGCTAATGTATTCACCATACAACTGAATATATAGTAGTGATATTGCAAATACTATTCCTAAAAGGATTAGAAATGTTAATAATTAAAACACATATTAATAAAATTAGAAATATTAAATTAATAAAATTAAAAATACTAAATTAATAAAATTAGAAAGCAACAAGAAACCAACGTACATCTTAACAATTTCAACCAATTACTTAAAATGATGATTGACAATAATAATAAAAAAAAAATAACTAGACCTTTTTTTTCTTTAAACCAAAAAGACGAGGCTAGGAGATCTCCAACCCACCGGTTATCTCTCCGGCGACATCATCTACAGCTTCCGGCAAGATCCCGATCTTCTATTATTTCAATTTTCGATCAGATCCGTGACCGTTAATTGGATAGATACGAGTCATGTCTCCGGCTTCGGCTCTCGCTAAGTACAAACTGGTGTTTTTGGGCTCCGTACGACAAATCCGACAAAACCAGTATCATCACTCTCTTCAGGCTACGATTGGTATCAATTTTCTATCTGGGAAGGGGCTTCAATACGGGTGCTTCTAGCCCAGACCCAGCTCAACTTTTGCAACAAAAAAAAAATCCAATTACCTTGCTTTTTTCTTATGCCCAGGCTCCTAGCTATTTATTTCTTTCACAACCCAGCCCAATTTTAACAAATTTGTGGATTCTTCTCTCCGGCGACATCGTCTACTGCTTCCGGCAAGATCCCGACCTTGGATAATTTCAATTTTCGATCCGATCCGTGACCGTTAATTGGATAGATACGAGTCATGGCTCCGGCTTCTGGTCTCGCTAAGTACAAGCTGGTGTTTTTGGGGGATCCGTCTGTGGGCAAAACCAGCATCATCACACGCTTCATGTACGACAAATTCGACAAAACCAGCATCGTCACTCGCTTCAGGCTACCATGGGTATCAATTTTCTTTTGGGAAGATTCTTCCACACAGGTGGTTCGAGCACAAGGCCCAGGCTTTTTTCCTATGGCTCTGGCTCTTGCCAATTTATTTCATTCACAGCCCAGCCCAGTTTAGATTTAACCAGCCCAAATTAAATTAATAAATATTTAGTTGCGGTGCTTGTGGTTTTTTGGTTAATTGGTGATGCAAACATTGATGGTTTGGGTCGGTTAGCCTTTGGGTTCTGCTGACTTTGCTCACTCTTGCTTCAATCTAGGGGTGCAATGGGCCAGGTCGGGTAAGGAAGGCAACGGTTTGTAAAATTTGACATAATCATAATCATAACCGTAACTTTAAAATTAATTTATTAATTGAAACCGTTTAAATTTATGAAAACTTTCTAAAACCTTAACCTAGCATTTTTTTTTTATCGGTTATCAATTATAAAAACTGATTGTAAAAAGTAGATAATCAACTGAAAAACACACAAAAACCCATATTATTGTAAAAAAAATTGATAATCAACTGAAAATACACTGAAAGAATCCAAATCACTGTACAAAAAAGATCAACTGGAAAATACGCAAAAACCCAAATAATTAATGAGAGAGTCGCATGACAGAGGAGATAAGGGCAGAGAGCGTACGAGGGTTGGGGATAGGGCAGAGGTGTGCGAGTGATGGGGGCAACGGCGGGGGGGCTGGGGTCGTGAGAGCTTGGGGCTGGGTGGTTGATTGGCTGGGGTGGCGAGGGCTGGGGGCTGGGGTCGCGAGGCCTTATGCTGTGAGGGAGATAGAAGAGAAAGAGAGGAAAATTTTCGCTGAAAAGGGATGGGTGCACTGTTGGCAACTTGTCTTGTTTTGTTTTGAAGAGTGAAGACCCAAAACCGAAAATTAAGGAAAGTGAAGTTACAGGTCCTATCAGCTTTTTTTTTCTTTTGTCTTTTATTTATATATTTAATTAATTAATTAACATTTATTATTTATTATTTATAATTTAAATATATGCTTTGTTAATTATACAAATATATAACTTGTGAAAATCTAAGCAATTAGTTGCTTTGGATTATTGGTAATACATGATTTTTTCAAGCAAGAGGTATGGGTTCAAACCTTTACCTTACATTGTTTTCCTTAAATATATGTTTTTTGAAGGTATTATATATAATCGGGGTTTAACGGGTAACTCGAATTTATTACCCGAAACCGTCAAAACTCATGAAAAACCAACCAAAAGCGGTTAAAACCCATGAAAAACTAACCAAAACGGGGTTTAAACGGTTAGGTTAACCACTAAAGCTCGCGAATTGTCATCCCTAGGGTTGACTTGCGACTCGGCACGGCCTGGTATGACCCGTACTTTCATGAGCCGTGTCGTGCCTGGCACGGTACTGTTGCATGGGTCGTGCTGGGTCGTTCTTTTGAGGCTCACAACACAGCATGAAAAAAGGCCCAGCACGACCTAACACGACTATAACATCTAATAAAACTCAAAATTACATACAATTTTATGTCATTAGAATAATGAGTTAAGAAAAATTAGATTGTGATAAATTTGATATTTTAAGATGGTGGAAAAAAATTATTACTCTATTCTTAGTTTAATGAAACGTGATCTACTAATTCATAAATAAAGAAAATTCACCTAAAATCACATTTTTTTTCTTTCTATTTTTTTAAGCTTTTTTTTTATATATTTCACTCACTTATAAGTCATTTAATATTTATTGTTTATTTTATACGTTGTTGTTTTTGTAAGTTATTTATTTGAAATATTTTTGTTGTAATTTATTATTGTAATGAAAGAATGAGTAAAACAAAAACAAAACTAATGCCATGTATAACCTTTGGGAAACAAACCCCAATAGCATCAATGTGTAGCCTTAAGGCTATTCCAAGCGGTGGAGCTCACTAGGTCCTGATCCATGCCAGCTCTATATTTTGTCAACCAGTCAGCACAAAAATTACCTTCTTTTTGACGATGATGCAAGGTACATGTTCAATCTTTGTGCATCAAAGATCGGCACTCCTAATCAGCATTATATGTGTAAATTTGAAGTTATTTGTTTATATTGTTGTTTTTGTTTAATTTTTAATTTATTTTTAATATTTATTTTCATCAATAAATACATTATTTTTCTATATAATTAAAAGCATTAAATTCAATATTTATAAGTTGTTTTTTTACTATTTTTGTAAATAAAATTTGACATGGTACGACACGAAACAAAAAAAAATGAGGCACAACACGGCAGAACCTATTGCCACTCCTACTTCAATCTAAACTTAAAGATTTTAGATCAAGTGGGCATACTTGCTAGAAACATGACTGGGTCTATGATTCAAGTTTCTTTAGTTAATTTAAGTAAATAACTTGCTGCTTGAATCTACAATGGATTTGTGCATATTGAATGTATATATAAATTAATATTATGTGATAAATATTTGTGCTTTGTGGATTTATAGTAATTATTGAGTAAATTATGAGAATCCCCGTAGACTGGTAGCTTTGATCCGATGGATCAATTTTTAAGAAATTCTTGGTTACACCGGGTGCTTTGATTTGCATTGATTGAAAATTTGATTGATAATTTTTAAAAACTTTATTAGTAATATCTATATGTACTCAATTAACGTTATTAGTAAAGTTCTTAATTTATACCCAGTGTAACCAAGATTTTATCCCAGTTTTTGGTCATGGACTTGATTTGGCAGAAGAGTATTTCCCTTCTAGTAAGACAAGTTGACCAGTCCTTTTTTTTGTACCCCGTTTGGATGTAGTAATAGAATCAAAATTATAATGTAATAGATATTGTATTGAAATCAAGATTGTAATGTAATCGAGACGGTAACGTAATCAAGATTATAATGGAATTGATGTTAGAATCCGATTACGTTGTTTGGTTAGAATATGAAAAATACCATTTAATTGAAGCTAAAATCAATTATAATATTTGATTAATATGTTCATACAATTGAAATGAATCCAGATTGATTAAAATGTGTTTGAAGATCAATACCAAAAACAAAAAGAATTTTTTTCCATGGTAGTAATCGATCAACAATGTAGAAAAGAATCAAACGACACAACCAACCTCGATAGAGTAACTGTTTAACAAAATTTAAATTGTGTTTATTTTGGATTAATTTAAAGAGTTGTTGTATCTAAAACACAAGTAACATACTAAATTCTGATAGATATGAAAGGTGCTATTAGCTAAATCCAAGAACGACATTAAGCACAGTCTAACACAGCCATTTTAGAAACCATGAAAACTTGATAATTATAACTCAAGTTTTTAAACTTGATCCGTATTTCTAGTAATAAATTTCACTATACATGCAATTTCAATGAAATATTAAATTATTAATGTGCACTTTACATTTTCAGTTGTTATATATTTTATCTTATATTTCATTAAAAAAAATCATCTTATATCTTGCTTCAATATTCAATAGCACCTAAATGAAAATATCATTTATATGAAAATCGGTTTCCACCAATGATTTCAAGATAAAACAAACGAGAAATTCTTGACAAAATTGTTTTCCGCGGTTGATGAAAAAAAGATAAATTTTCTTATTTTTGTCATCAGTTGTTGAAAATACACGTGACTCGTAAATTTCCCTATCCCTGAGAATTTCTCAAAACAAACAGTAACTAAATGAGTTTTCCTAAAGAGCTTTCAATACTACTGTAAAAAGAGCTTTCATTCAACACTTACTAAAATGAATTTTGCTTTTAAGTGAACTGCATCCATCGGGTGGACAGCGAAGAGTTGACTCTGCTTGAGTTTCTGATTCGACGTCAGCTAGTGGAAGGATACGGTGTGTTTGGAGGAGGTTGGGAAAGACCTGCAAATGTTTTCATGGCAGCTAAGTCATTCAACAAGCAGCTGAAACGACAAGCTGCAGCTAAACACCATAAAAGAAATGGAAACAACTTCTACCAGTTTTCCATCCATCTATAATCAGACTTGTTACAATCAAATGCAACTTTTTGGGTGCAAGTATCAATTTTCGATCAGATCCGTGACCGTTAATTGGATAGATACGAGTCATGGCTCTGACTTCTGCTCTTGCTAAGTACAAGCTGGTGTTTTTGGTGGATCCGTCTGTGGGCAAAACCAGCATCATCGCTCGCTTCATGTACAACAAATTCGACAAAACCAGCATCTTCACTTGCTTCAGGCTACCATCGGTATCAATTTTCTAACTGGGAAGAAGCTTCCATACGGGTTCTTCGAGCCCAAGGCCCAGGATTTTTTTCTATGGCCCAGTATCTTGCCAATTTATTTCATTCACAAGCCAGCCCAATTTAGATTAATAAATATTTAGTTGCCGTGCTTGTGGTTTTTTTGGTTAATTGGTGATGCAAACATTCATGGTTTGGGTCGGTTAGCCCTTGGGCTCTGGTCAATGTTTATGACTTTGCTCACTCTTGCTTTAAACTAGGAGTGCAATGGGCCGAGTCGGCTTGCAACCCGGCACGGCCGGAAACAAATGAGGCAGGGCCTGACACAACTCATACTTTCACAGGTCGTATTGTGCCTGACACGGTACTGTTGCATGAGTCGTGTTGGGCCTAGCTTTTGAAGCTCACGGCACGACGTGAAAAAAGGGCCCAGCACGGCACGAGACACAACCAAACATGATAAGAGACATGACCCAAAACGACTATAACATCTAATAAAATTTAAAATTACATAGAATTTTTTGTCACTAGAAAAATGAGTCAAGAAAAATTAGATAGTGATAAATTAGATATTTTAGGATGGTAGAAAAATTTTTTACTCTATTATTAGCATAATGACACGTGATATACTAATTCATAAATAAAGCAAATTAACCTAAAATCACACTTTTTGACTTTCTAATTTTTTAATTTTTTAAATTGTTTTTTTTATATTTCAATCATTTATAAGTCATTTAATATTTATTGTTTATTTGATATGTCGTTGTTTTTGTAAGTTATTTATTTATTGTAATTTAATTTTGTAATGCCATGTACATTATCAGCGTGTAGCCTTAAGGCTATTCCAGATGGGGGAGCTCACTAGGTCGTGATCCATGCTAGCTCCATATTTTGCCAACTAATCAGCTTAAAATTGTCCTCCTTTAGACGATGATGCAAGGTACATGTCCAATCTTTGTGCATCAAAGATCTGCTCTCCCAAACCAGTGCTACAAGTGTAATTTTTTAAGTTTTTTGTTTATGTTTCTCTTTTTGTTCAATTTCTAAGTTTTTTGTAATATTTAACTTATCAATAAAAATATTGTTTTTCTATACAATTATAAGCATTCAATTCATTATTAATAAGTTTTTTTTTACTATTTTCAATAAAAAAATAATATATATCTATGTGGCTCATGGGCGAGCTCGGCTCAGCAAGGCCTAACATGATCCAATAGCCTTGCGGGGCTTGGGCCGTGCCGAGTTGAGGTTCTTAAAAATTTGGCACGGCACGGCATGACACGAAAAAGAGGGAGGCACAGCACAAAGGTATAGTGTGCCACCTTATGTAGGCCATGGACCGGCACGACACGATCCATTGCCACCCCTACTTCAATCTGACATTGTAGATTTTAGATCAGTGGGCATGCTTGCTAGAAACATGATTGGGTCCATGATTCAAGTTTCTTTAGTTAATTTAAGTAAATAACTTGCTGCTTGAATCTGCAATGGATTTGTGCATATTGAATGTATATAATATTATGTGATAAATATTTATGTTCTTTAGGGACTTATAGTAATTACTGAGAAAATTATGAGAATCCCTATACATTGGCAGCTTTGATTCGATAGGTCATATTTTAAGAAATTCTTGGTTGTACCAGGTGCTTTGATTTGCACTGATTGAAAGCTTGATTGATAATTTTTTAAAACTTTACTAATAATTTCTGTACACACTCAATTAACATTACTAATGAAGTTCTTAATTTATACCCGATGTAACCAAGATTTTTTTCCTAGTTTTTGGTCATGGACTAGATTTGGCATAAGAATATTTCCCTTCTAGTAACACAAGTTGATGAGTCCTTTGTTTTTGTAATTTTTGCCTTATTAAAACGATACTTTTAGTAATTGATCTAGTTTGGCCCCAATTTATTTCTAATTTTCTATATATACAAAATGTATGAATACTTAACCAGTGTTCTTTATTTGTATCATTTCAGTTGCTGGATTTGTTTTGCTTTGCAATTTTGAGGGAATAACCACCTTTATGATAAACGTCACTGAGCATAAACAGACGTTACAAAACCTACTCCATGATAAGTTTTTGTCTATGAAAAATACCATTGAATGTAGTAATACTCTTTTCCGTGGCCTTGGTTGTAGGCTCAAACCATTTATACCTCGTTTGGATGTAGTAATAGAATCAAGACTATAATGTAGTATAGATTGTATTGGAATCAAGATTGTAATGTAATCGAGACTATAATAGAATTAATGTTGAAATCCGATTACATTGTTTAGTTAGAATATGAAAAATACCATTGAATTGAAGCTGAAATCAATTATAATATTTGATTAATATGTTCATACCATTTAAATGAATCCAAATTGATTAAAATGTGCTTGAAGATCAATACTAGAAACAAAAAGAATTATTTTCCATGTTAGTAATCGATCAACGATGAGGAAAAGGATCAAAAGACACAACCAATTACGGTACAGTAACTATTTGGAAAAATTTAAAGTGTGTTTATTTTTTATTAATTTAAAGAGTTGTTGTATCTTAAAACACAAGCAGCATTCGAAATTCTTATAGATATGAACGGTGTTATTAGCTAAATTTGATAATTATAACCCAAATTTTTAAACAAATATCACATAAATTTTCGAGTATTGTTTGTGGAAGATGTTCGATAATTTTTATTCTATGGATATAAACAGTAGTAAATTTCCCTATGCCACGTAAATTTCCCTATCCCTAAGAATTTCTCAAAACAAACAGTAGCTAAATGAGTTTTCAGCTTTCAATACTACTGTAAAAAGAGCTTTCATTCAACACTAAATAAAATGAATTTTGCTTTTAAGTGAACTGCATCCATCGGGTGGACAAGGAAGAGTTGACTGTGCTTGAGTTTCTAATTCGACGTCAGCTGGTGGAAGGATACGGTGCGTCTGGAGGAGGCTGGGAAAGACCTGCAAACGTTTTCATGGAAGCTAAGTCATTCAACAAGCAGCTGAAACGACAAGCTGTAGCTAAACACCATAAAAGAAATGGTAACAACTTCTACTAGTTTTCCATCCATCTATAATCAGACTTGTTACAATCAAATGCAACTTTTTGGGTGCAAGTATTTTCGTTTTTGTATTTACTTGTTTATTTTTAACAAATGTGATAAAAACTGCAGCAGGCGTGACATTTGAAGAAAAAGCCCCAGCTCAAGTAGAGGCTCGAAATTATGCTAATATGCAAATGAAGACCGAGAGGTTCTTAGGAATCTGGAATTTCTTCAAAGGATATTTTGGGGCAAATTCGTGGAACAGGAAGAAAATTATGAAAGCCAAGTAATGGTCATGAAAACATTATTCGATCTCAATGAATAAGCATAAACAAACTCTAGACCTTGAGAGTGAAAAAGCTTATCTTTTATCAATGCTGCAATTTCTACTCAGACTTTAGTAAGAATCAGTTAGGACCGTACATATTACACAAGTTAGAATATTATGAAATGATATCATCTTTTCCTTTTTCTTCAGTTCCATAGATTTTCGTACTTTCTACTTTCAGTGCAATGCATCTTGCTTTTATCTCTTGCATTGTGAAATATGTTTAGAAAACGAAACTAGCAGCACAGCATTCATGTAGAGGATAAGTATAAGTAAAGGTTTCGTGGCTAAAAGATTCTAACTTCTAAGCATCAGCAACCATTTACGTATCAGTTGTTACAAAACAAATTTTGTCGAGGTGACATCCGTGGTTATAAATCATATTTCATCCAGACTTACTCCTATGCAATTTGGCAATGCAATTTGGCGACTACAAACAAAAAGTAAATTAAAAAGAAAAACAAAAAACAAACTATGCCCAAAACCATTACACGAGGGCATGATCTCTCAATTTGACAAAACGCTCATCAACGGAACTCTTTTGTGTTTCTCTATCTGAGTTTTTCTTTCAAGAGTTTTGCAGGGTGAGTAGGTTCATAAGTGAAAGAATAAAATAGTGAAAAAGAATGTAAAATTGAAAGTGAATAAAATAATAAAATTGCTTGTTCTCGTGGGATATCACTCACACTACTCAAATCAATACATTACGACTTCCTTCGGAATGTTGTTTCATGTTTAGTTTAATTGTAACTAATGGTAACGAAAAGATTTTTTTGTTTTTTTAGTTAAGGGGCCATCCGGTTAATAGAAAAAATATAATATTAAATCAAAATTGCAAACCACTAAACACAAGTTTCCATATCTAATATACACTTCAAAATTCAAATATTATAGAAAATCAATCTACAATGGATAAATTGTGCTTTAACTAATCTATACCGTACAAGAGTATAAAACACCATTGAGATCAACATCATATGTTGTCCAAACAAAGTTTGGTGGCTTATTATACATAACAAAATCACTAAAGCATTTATCTCCTTCTTTTGCAAGACAATCTGCCACAAAATTTGCTTCACTGAAGCGATGTTGCATTTTTGCTTCCGCCAGCATGTACAACAATGACTTGTATTCAGCTAAGAGTGTATGGTAAGATTCACCCAGACATGATGTCTCTTCAAGTAATTGGTCGATAATCATTTTAGCATCAATTTCTACCACAACCTTTGAGAAGCCCAAATTAATCACAAGCTCGAGTCCCGTTTTGAGCGCCAATAATTCAGCTTCCATGCTGTTTACAACGCCCAAATGGGAATGGAACCCCATGATCCATTCCCCATCATTATTCCTGGTGACTCATCCCGCTTCGGCCAATCCCGTATTACCCAAAGATGACCCGTTCATGTTTAATTTTACCCAACCATGGGGAAGAGGGTCCCATCGAAGTTTAGTAGTGATTGCAAGCATCAACGTTTTTTTGGTATGTTTAATTACATAACATACTTGATAAGCTTACCTAGTGAGTGTGAAGTGTGACTGCTAGCTTGATTCTAGAGCACTGATTATATAAGATACATGATATCAGGCCTCCAAAAGTGCTGGAAATTTTATTTTTGGAAAATTCTATGAGGAGGAGTCTCATATGTGAGATATGTTGAGTTAAACAAATATGATTTATGGTTCAAAGTATTATACTACGCCACAATCAACATATTTTACCTCAAATAAATGAAATCTCTTTTCTGTTGGGCTTTGAAAGTATATGAGCAATATTTATAAAAGAACAAGCCTCCTTAAACCTATTCCAAGATAAAGGTCTATCAACATATGCACTCACCTTGGGAAGGGTATCCTCCTACCATTCTAAAGCTTCTCCTTCTAACTTAAACGAAGCAAAGACGACCTTCTGCCTGTCAGTCACAGGTAAAATACCAAATAATATATTTACAAGTTTTACTCATAGGTCAAGCCCAAAAGTATTCATAGATCCTTTAAACAACAAAGCATTTAACATAAAACAATCTCCCTACATCTCGTATATAACGTCTACCATTACTGGATTTACAACAATCTCAGGCACTGCTTGTAATACCTGTATTTGTAAAGTAAGGATAAATGTGTATTTTAATAAATATGGCATAGAGTTAAAAATTCCAGAAGGCTGAATGAGGATTGGAGGAGACAAAGGTTAAAAAGCCAAAAATAAAAAATAAAAAAAAACGTAGCAGCACATCTGTTGTCAACCGAGTGAATGATTGCAAAAGGCAATCATTGTGTTTTTTTGTCATCATTTCATTTTGTTGCATAATGTGGAAAGTGGGGAGAATGTAATTATGATGTTTTTTAGCCATCATTAAGTTTTGGCAATTATCATGCCATCTCCAAATAGTAGAGACCATAAGAGAGGGGGGGCTGCTGAAGTTTTCAGCCCAAGCTCCCATATAAATTGGTGCAATAGGTTCAAGCAGAGTACGCGAAGGAATTTTGGTTAGTTTCATATAATTCTTCTGTTTTCTTAAAACACTTGAGAGTTCAAAGAAATGCTGAAAGAGCAAAATTTTGAAGAGGTTTTATGTGGAATTTCATAGAGAATCATGAAAAGCTGTTAGAAAAGCAGAAAGTAACAAGGTAATGGTTATTTTTGAATTTATGACATTTATAAAGTTTTCCTAAATTCAAAGTGGGAATTTTCAAAGTGTGTGGTTTATATCAAATTGAAGAATAAATTAGAAAATGTATATAAAGATGATGTCAGGTGTTGGCGATCTACAATTAGGGAAATTTCTGAGAGAAACGGGAAAGGCAAGGAAGTGATCCACAGGTAGCTTTAAGTGCTACGTGGTGAGTTGGATTTACTTTACGTAGTCTAAATAAAAATCAATTATTTCGTGATAATATTAAATTTAGGTATTAAAGTATGATTGGGTGGTAGATAAATCTTTGGGTGGATAGATATGGTATAAATGTTGGAATTGTAGAAAATTATTTTGTGAGAAGAAATATTAGTAGAAAAATGAGTTGATTTAATTAAAAGTGAGAAGTGAAATTCTTGATGAGCTATGGTTGAGATTTTGATATGAATTTTGGAGGAGATAAATTTTAGTGGATCTTAACAATCTTTGATTGATGATTTGATGAGATTTAGGATGAAATTTAGTGAATCTTGACAAGTTTTAATGGAGGTTTGATGTGATTTGGGATGAGAAAGTCTTAGAGGAAAATTTTGTATAAATTTGAGAATGATCAGGAACGTCAATTTAATTGTTTTAAAATTTTGTTGTTTTTATGTTACTATTCACATGTTCATTTGATATCATTGTTCATATGCATATGCATTAAATGAGAAAGAAAAGAACCGGGAAGGCAGCCGGTCTAATGAAAATGAAAGAACTGGGAAGGCAGCCAGTCTAATTGAAAAACCGTGACAGCCGGTATATGCTGGAAATAAATTTCATGACAGCTGGGATAAGCTGTAAAGAACCAAGAAGGTAGCCGGTCTAAATGAGAATGAAAGAACAAGAAAGGTAGCCGATCTAAGATAATAACAACCTGTCGACAGGTAGGAAGACGTTCTCATCATAATCATTCATGCATTGCATCTGTTTTAATTATTGCTGCATTATTAAAATGCTGAGGTATGATGTATTATTGTGAATACAATTATAGATGACTGAGTCTCACAGAAAGAGACAGTTATGAAGATTATATTATTGAAATGCTGAGGTGTGATGTATTATTGTGAATATCATTATAGATGATTGAGTATCATAAAAAGAGACAGCTATGATGATAAGATTATCAAAATGATGAGATGTGGTATATTATGGCGAATTTAATTATAGATGGCTGAGTCTCATAAAAAGAGACAGCTATGATGATAAGATTATTAAAATGATGAGATATGGTATATTGTTGTGAATTTAATTATAGATGGTTGAGTCTCATAGAAAGAGACAGTTATGGTGATGAGAACAATCTAAATGATGGACTTTATGATGTGAACCTCATTACGAGGTAATTATGAGATAATTGATGGTCTTAAGGTGGACCAATGATTGAGAAGAAGATATTGATAGAGAATGAATCATATGACATGTGTAATGATAGTAGAAAGTTGTCGTCAGGTTATGTGAAAAATAAAAGATTAAATATTAAAGGACTATTTATGAAATTTGGAATACTTTTAGTAAATTTAATTCACTGAGCTTGTGAAGCTTACTCCTCATTGTACAATGATTTTCAGGTAGCAGACTTGACAAATAATTTGGTGAGTTGAGGTTCAGAAGAAATCATTTCTGTAAGTCACGTGCATGTCATCATCCTCAGACTAATGAGAAATAAGAAGAAAAATTTATTTGTAAATATTCATGTATTTTACGTTGTAGTAAATGTTTAAAGATCAGATCGAGGTAACTCCCCTGTTGAGGCTTGAGGGTTTATGTAAAATTTTTCTATTGGTGTTATTTATTTTATTGTTGCATATAAGTGTCGTGCTTAGATTTTAAAAATGTGATGACACCATCTCGGGGGTGGCCAACCTGGGATGGGTCGTTACACTGCTCTAGCTTGTTCATCAAGTTTATGCTATAGACTATCAACTCTATCATTTGTTACATTCATCGTCTCAAGAGCATGAACAAGAGCTTCTCTTAGCTCATCTCGTTCAACTTCAAATTCTCTCACACCCCTACTAGTATCAATTATACTATCAAAACTTTCCCCTCTAGGAAACTCACTCTAACTCAGCCTCCATCTCAACCTCAGCTCGTCTAAAAATTGGGGCCTACCACCCCCTCTCTGGTTAGAAATTCTAACTCTAGGTTTCCCATGTCCACGCGACATCCTTAGACTATTCATTAAAATATAATTTATTTTAATCTTCCACTTTATTTCTTTTTATGCAGTCTGCATAATCATAAAACCTAATGCTCGGATACTAAAAGTGTAACGACCCATCTCGGGTTGGCCTCCCTCAAGATGGTGTCGTCATGTTTTGAAATCCCAGGATGACACATATATGCAACAATATAAAAAAAAAATACATCAACTGAATGTATATATATCTATGCACAAATCCTCAACCCTCAACAAGGGAGTTATATTATTAAAATTTCAGCTGAAATAATATATACAACATATGATGCATGAATATTTACAAATATATTTTTTTTCCATTAGGCTGAGGAGATGTGGACCACGTGACTTATAGAAAATGATTAAGTCTGAATCTCACCTCTCCAATCTATCTGTCCTGCCCGCTTCTTGAAATTATTTAACAATGAGGAGTGAGCTTCACAAGCTCAGTGAATTAAATTTACTAAAAGTTCTTGATTATATACTTCCAATCACATCTTATAATTCAATTTCTTCTCATAATCTTCTAATATTTATTCATTTATTTTCTTATATAATTTAATAATAATATTCTGTTATCACTACTCATTTCATAATTCCAACCATTATACAATATCTTCTTAAATTAATCATCAAACATATCAATATTTCAATCATATATTTAATCATCTCTAGCTTTTCAATTCAACATCATCATTTATCTCGTTATGAGGTTCATAGCATATAATCAAATAAGCAAATCAATTTTTATCATATCATATCATTATGTTTCTTTCTCATCAGATCTGTATCTCGGTGAGACCAATTTATCTATCAATCATATCACAATCAACAATCAAGACTGATGCATTAACATCTCAATCAATAATAATCAATATTTAAAACAAATGAAATGCATGAATTTAAATTATCAATTCATTTGGGAATGTCTTCCCACATGTCAACATGTTTTAGCTTAGATCGGCTGCTTTTCCGGTCCTTTTATTTTCATTTATACCGGTTGCCTTCCCGGATCTTTTATTTTCAGCTATACCAGTTTTGCAGTTTCATTTAGACCGACTGCCTTTCTGGTTCTTTTATTTTCATTTAGACCGGTTGCCTTCGTGGTTCTCTTATTTCATACATATGCATATGAATAATGATATGAAATATGCATATGAACAATAATATAAAAACAGGTGTACATTCAGACATTCAATTTAGCTATCCAGCTCTTTCTCAAAATTATTATTTTATCATATTCAGTAAATTATCTCCTCATATATCATATCAAATTTTCAATCATAGATTGTCAAGAATTTCATTTATCCCTTCATTATATATTTAATCAACTCATTATTCCAATAATATTACTTATCATATAATAAATCTTTAACACGTCAATTATTTCTATCATACCTATCAACCAACTTTCATCTATCATTCAGTCATAGGTTAATAATTAATTCAAATATCATCACTTTGTATTTCATATTTATCTCGATTACTAAAAATAAATCTAACTCACCACATGGTACTTAGAACTACCCGTGGATCACCTCTTTATTTTTTTCGTTCTTTTCAATAATTTTCTCGATTATTGATCGTCAACACCTGACATAATATTTATATTAAAATTTTTAATTTATTTTTCAATTTTTCTATAATTCATACCCTTTAAATTTCTACATCAAATTCCAAGAAATTTTTATATATATTAAATTTAAAAAAAAGTTCACATTATTACCTTTTGTTTTTTCTTAGAGTTTTCCTTGATTCTCTTTAAAATTCTCCCGTAAACCTTTTCAAAATTTTACTCTTTTAACATTTATTTCAGTTCCTAAGTATTTAAAGAAAAAGAGTAATTTGAATTAAAGAAAGAAAGAAATCAAACAAAATTCGGTAAAAAAATAACACTAAAAAGCTAATTATAATAAAAACTGATGCATTAACATCTCAATCAATAATAATCAATATTTAAAACAAATGAAATACATGAATTTAAATTATCAACTCATTTGAGAATGTCTTTCCACATGTCAATATGTTTCAGCTTAGACCAGCTGCCTTCTCGGTCCTTTTATTTTCATTTATACCGGCTGCCTTCCTGGTTCTTTTATTTTCAGCTATATCGGTTTTCACAGTTTCATTTTGTAGATCGAGATTTCAACCTAATAGGGGGGTGAATTGGGTTTTTAAAACTTTTTTTGGAATTAATACAAGTTTATAAAAATGAATAAGCAGCAAGCAATTAAGACAAGTAATATGCTGTAAATAAAGAGTTTAAAGAGAAGAGGATGCAAACTCAGATTATAGTGGTTCGGCAATATCGGATTTGTTCCGACCCTACGTCCACTCTCTTCAAAGAACTCCTTTAAGTAATCCACTAAGTAACTTAGTCGTACAACTTTCCCGGTGTTGTACAAACCTTACAATCCCTTCCTCTCGGAAGCTATCCCCTTCCTCTTGGAAGTATTCCCCTTCCTTTCGGAAATAATCCCTTTACAAAAGATGCTGTAAAGTAAATGGTAGAGAAACAGCTAATGGAAGCTTATACAACTGAATGATGTCTCTCTTTCAAAGTAAAGCTTGAAGAATGGCTCAACAAGAATATTTCAAAGCTTTTTGTGTTTCAAAGAGTACAATAACTTGATTGTGTAAGATCAACTCTTTTTGAATGTGTTCAGCTATCTATTGAATGCTCAATAGAATGAGTGTATATAGCCATCAAATAATATGGCCGTTGGGACTTTAATTTGAAAAAGATTTACTTTAAAACGTCCAGATTTGGTGTCAAATGGTCATATTTTTGAATTATCAGTCGACTGGATCGTAATACCAGTCGACTGGGTTCACTTGAAAAAATCTCGTTTTCAGACCTTCTGGGTTACCAGTCGACTGATATTTTTCATCCAGTCGACTGGTGACTTACTGTCCATTTACCAGTCGATTGGTATGATTTACCCAGTCGACTAGAGACATATTGTCTATTTACCAGTCGATTGGTAGATGTACCCAGTGGACTGGGTTGTCTTCCAACCCAGTTTTTCTGTTTTAATTGAAAATGTTTGTTTAAAAACGATCGATTTTGAAAAACCTTTTGTGTTCGAGCCATTGAACAAGCTATTACAATGTATAAGTGAGACTTACATTGGTTCTAAAACTTTAGACCTATACTAGTTCTTCAGTCTTCACTTGATACTTTGATTCGGTCTGAGTTCTTGTACCTTGATCCTTGGTTGAATGCTTTTGTTGCTTACTACACTTAGTTAGTATAATAATAGTTATGTTTTGTCATCATTAAAATATGGGTGAGGGTCAACAATCTCCCCATTTTTGATGATGAAAAAACTAATAATGTGAAAACAGATAAAAAGGCTAAGTGTTTGGTTTTTACGAAAAATCGGACAGAGTCTCCTCTGTTTTTTGAATAAAACCACCCTGTAAACAAGTAAACGCAGTTTATAAATATTTCAACCAACCACAATCAACTCAACCAATCAATGAATAAGTTTTGGAGCAGTGCTCCCCCTAAATCTATGCATTGTTTTCTTTTTTACTTAGTTTTTCTGGTTTTTCTCTTCTGTTTTGACAACAGCAACCAAAGGGGCCAGAAATATAAAAAAAAAAAAAGCTATTTAGTAACCATAGTCAACTAGAGTACACTTAAAAAAACCTGTGTGTGAAAATATGGCTTCATTCAGAGTTTAAAAGCCTTCCCGGGAAGAACCGAAAGTTTCCATACAAGCATAATCAGTTTCAGAACATTTTCGTGAATAAAAGTAGTTTGAAACTATGCAAGCATATCACAAATAATGTAAATAGATATACAAAATATGACTAATGATAACAGAATATCATATACATAAATTCAATACATGTCCGGGCTTCATAGAGCCATAAATAAGACAAAATAATACAAAATATGTCCGTGCTATGTGGTAAGA
This sequence comes from Bretschneidera sinensis, assembly GCA_023935145.1. Classification (NCBI taxonomy): domain Eukaryota; kingdom Viridiplantae; phylum Streptophyta; class Magnoliopsida; order Brassicales; family Akaniaceae; genus Bretschneidera; species Bretschneidera sinensis. Next base: position 152,835,582 of record CM043698.1, read on the forward strand.
ACTGGAAAACGCTAATAATATGGAAAATGACTCAAGGAGCGGGAGAATCCGAGCCATCACGAAGAAGATCCCTAATCTCTGCTAGAGAACCCTCGGTGTGCTCTCGATGTAACTCGAAGTCGTCCAGTAGGTGGTCGATGGAGGAGCTCAATCTCTGGTACTCCGTCTGCATGGACTGGAATCCGGACTGTATAGTCATCTGAAGGCTCGTGATAGCCTGTAGAATGTCACTGTATCCAGTCTAACTAGTACTGGAGGTGCTCGGGTATCCGTCTCCATATCTGCAGTAGCATCTGCAGTAGCCTCTTCATCCTCATCATCATCGCTCTCATCCTCTCGGATCCGTAGGCGCTTCCCGGCCTTTGGATAGAGGAAGCCGTCACGAACCGCGCATCCCATCTTTTTCAGTGATGAGACATTGATGATATCCATCGGTCCAATATCCTGAGCCTCGGAGGCAAGCAGAGGCACCCGGAAGTGCTGGAGTATGAGCGTAATGAGCATCCCGTAAGGAAGACACCCGGAGTCACTCGCTTCGCCATTTATCATGTTGGCGAGCAGCAGAGGATATATATATTGAAGTGGTGCCCATATTTAAGGCACCAAATCAATACGGTATCTATCTTAGATAGATACTCTCGACTCTCGAGTCTCGAGTGGATGGTCCAGCTTACTATCAGCTAAAACATCTTCGAGTCAAGGGGTATATCACTACATGTATGGAATGTAGTGGGTCTGTACACATAGTTAGGGTCTCCGCTAACTATCTGACAGGCCGCCTCGACATCGAAGCTATCTGGCCATCCATCCAGACTCCATTGAACCCCCCTTACAAGGATTCTCAAAATGCTCACGAGGAGGTCAGTGTTGACCTCAAACTCTACACCACTGACTCTGGTCCTGAATCTCAGAGCCAGAGGACTGGGTTTCACCAAGTTCGCGTAGAACTGGTGAATCAATCTCGGGTAGAATTTTTCATGCACTTTGACCAGTGGGGTCAAGTGAATCGCTTCAAAGGCTGGCAAGATATCAAAATTTCCATGACAAATAGAGTCGAAGTCGACAACTTTACCCGTCATGATCTTCTTATGGCGAATAATCGAATCATACCTCGTTTTTGCAGCTGGACTGGAAAACAGAGACTCATCAAGCTCTGTTCTGGGCATCTTGCTTGATGAGCCCGCTACACCCTTCCCTCGTGACTCCGATGCAGAGAGTTTTGTAGACCTTGGCCTTTTCGGCGCATTTGGTCCACTCGTTGTGAATTTAACATGGATTTTGTCGGTCATTTTTGGAAAAATGAGGTTTTTGGGAAAAAAGAGTTTTTAGTGAAAAATAAGATATTTTAACCATAGAAAGTTAAAAATCTCATTATGGATAAGTAGATCGGTGTGCTTAGATGAAGTTTATAGGGTCTTTTGGATCAAAATGGTGAATTTTTCTAGAGAGAGAAAGCAGGGGTGCTCAAAAATGGCGTAAAAAATAAGAAAAATAAACAGTTCCTTTTATAGAGCCGTGATACCAGTCGACTGGGTCGAGTAACCAGTCGATTGGGTCATTTTGAAAAGATGAACAATTTTCATACCAGTCGACTGGGTTTATGTACTAGTCGACTGGGTAAACTAGGAGTAAGATACCAGTCGACTGGGCAGATTGTACCAGTCGCTTGGATGAAAACTGATTTTCAAAAACGTAGCTCCAAACAGGGTCTAGAGGTACCAGAGGACTGGATAAGATTTACTAGTAGTATGGAGAAGAAGACAGAGACTTACCAGTCGACTGGATCAATTTGACCAGTTGACTGGATTAAAGGGCAGTGACTCACCAGTCGTCTGGTATAGTTTTACCAGTCGACTGGACCCTTAAGAAAATTTTCAGTCTTAATTTATAGCACGAAATTTGTTTATCTATGACATCTTGAGTGAGGGAGATATTTAAACAGTAATTAATATTATTTCACTAGATGTCAAATATGCATATGATGAATTATGAAGCAATCAGATATTCAGTTTATCATAATCCAGCAATCCCATTAACATTCTTATCTTACAGAAACTAGTTTCACCTAGAGGTTTTGTAAGAATGTCAGCTATTTGATCTTCTGAAGGTATGAATTCTAGTCTTATGTCACATTTTTTAGCATGGTCTCTTAAGAAATGATGTCTTATTTTTATGTGCTTTGTTCGAGAGTGCTGAATAGGGTTCTTGGTTAGGTTGATAGCACTAGTATTATCACAAAATATTGGGATGTTTTTGAGGTTCATGCCATAGTCTTCTAGTTATTGTTTTATCCATAATACTTGGGCACAACAACTTCTGGCTGCAACGTATTCCGCCTCGGTGGTGGATAGTGCAACGAAATTTTGTTTCTTAGAAAACCAAGAGGTTAACATAGCTCCTAAGAATTGGCATGTACCACTTGTGCTTTTTCTATCTGACCTACATCCAGAAAAATCAGCATCTAAATATCCTACAAGCTCAAAAGATGAATCTCTAGAGTACCATAATCTTATGGTTTGGGTTCCTTGTAGATATCTAAGGATTCTTTTTACTGTAACTGCATGTGATTCCTTAGGATTAGCCTGAAATCTAACACATATGCATACACTAAACATTATATCAGGTCTACTTGCAGTCAAATAAAGTAAAGCACCTATCATGCTTCTATAATATTTAAAATCTACAGTTTTACCTCCTTTATCAAGATCAAGTTTAGTAGTTGTGCTCATAGGCGTTCCAAGTGGCTTTGAGCTTTCCATCCTAAACCTCTTTAAAAGGTCCTTAATGTACTTCTGTTGATTGATGAAGATGCCTCCTTTTAGTTACTTAATTTGAAGTCCAAGGAAATAGATAAGTTCTCCCATCATGCTCATTTCAAATTCACCTTGCATGCACTTTGCAAACTCTTGACACATAGATTCATTAGTAGCACCAAATATAATATCATCAACATATATTTGAACTATCAAAGTGTCATTTTTGTGAGTTTTTGTGAAGAGAGTTGTGTCTATTCTACCTTCTACAAAATCATTGTCAATCAAAAATTTACTTAGTCTTTCATACCATGCTCTTGGAGCTTGTTTCAACCCATATAGAGCTTTAGAAAGCTTGTAACATGATTTGGAAGACTAAGATTTTCAAATCCAATAGGTTGCTCAACATAAACCTCTTCTTCTATAAAGCCATTTAAAAAGGCACTTTTCACATCCATTTAAAATAGCTTGACTTTATTAAAGCATGCAAAGGCTAATAACATTCGAATAGCTTCTAATCTAGCTATAGGAGTATAGGTTTCATCAAAGTCTATTTATTCTTCTTGATTATATCCCTTAGCAACTAGTCTAGCCTTGTTTCTAGTTACTATTCCATTTTCATCCATCTTATTTCTATATACCCATTTGGTTCCAATTATTGAATGATCTTTAGGTCTTGGAACTAGTTTCCAAACATTGTTTCTCTCAAATTGATTTATCTCTTCCTGCATTGCAATTATCCAATCATTATCTTTTTCAGCTTCTATAAATTTCTTAGGTTCTACTTGAGACAAATAAGCTATAAAATTGCAAATATTTCTAATTGAAGAGTGAGTTCTTACCCCTTGTGAAGGATCACCAATCACCTGATCAATTGGATGATAATTTACATACCTCTAATCTTTGGGTAGACTTTCCTCTTGTTGGCTTGAGGATAGTTGGTCCAAATTGGGAGTTTCCATCTCTTCATTTGCTTGAGGTGGACTCTCTTTTGGGTCAACAATGGGAGTAGAAGTTTCCATTCTTGGAATAAAACCTGCATCATCTTTAAAAGAAACTTTTCTACTACTAATTGGGTTAGATTCATCAATAGTTACATATACAGATTCTTCTACCACTAGAGTTCTCTTATTGAAGACTCTATAAGCCTTGCTAGATGTTGAATATCCTAAAAATATTCCTTCATCGGTCTTAGAATCAAATTTACCCAAGTTAGTTTTATTGTTATTTAAGATGAAGCATTTACTACCAAAAACACAAAAATAGGAAATATTGGGTTTTCTCCCCTTCCATAGTTCATATGGAGTTTTATAAAGCAGATGCTTTATCAAAATTCTATTTAAGATATAGCAAGAAGTGTTCACGGCTTCAGCCCAAAAATATTTTGGTAAACTATTTTCACAAAGCATAGTTCTCGAAAATTCTTCTAGAACTCTATTTTTCCTCTCAACAACTCCATTTTGTTGAGGAGTTCTAGGGGCTGAAAAGTTGTGATTAATTCCATTTTCATCACAAAATCTTGAAAAGCTTTGATTTTCAAATTCTTTGCCATGATCACTTCTTATGCTTGAAATACAAATTCTTTTTTCATTTTGAACCTTTTTGCAAAACTTTTCAAATCCTTTGAAAGCTTCATCCTTGTAAACAATAAAAATAACAAAGGTATATCTTGAATAGTCATCAACAATAACAAGAGCATATTGATGGCCACCTAGACTAATGGTACTAATTGGACTAAATAAGTCCATATACAAAAGTTCCAAAGGTCTAGTAGTTGAGACTACATTTTTTGCTTTAAAAGAAATCCTAGTTTGTTTTCCCATTTGACAAGCATCGCATACTTTGTCTTTCTCAAAATTGATTTTAAGAAGTCTAATAACTAAATCTTTTCTTGAAATGATTTTTAGCAAGTTCATGTTTACATGACCAAGCCTTCTATGCCATAGCCACGGATTTTCACTAAAAGCAGGAAAACATTTTTCATTTTTAGAATGAAAGGATTTCAAATCAACTATGTAGACATTTTTATGTCTATGGCCAATAAATTTGATCTTGTTGCTCTTGATGTCTATAACTAGACAATGAGAGGTCTCAAATGTGACTTTGTATCCTTTGTCACATAGTTGACTAATGCTAAGTAAATTTGGCTTAAGGCCTTGTAATAGCAATACATTATCTAAGGTTGAGAAATCATTACCGACTTTTCCATGCCCGATGATCTTTATTTTAGTATTGTCTCCAATGGTCACAAGTCCACCATCTCTTAGAGTTAGCTCATTGAATACACTTTTATCACCGGTCATGTGCTTCGAGCATCCACTATCAAGGTACCAACAGTTATCTTTCTCCTTGGTGTGGAGACATATCTACATCACACAAGGATATACGATAGCACTTTTAGGTACCCAAAATTTCTTGGGTCCTTTCGGGTTAGTTCTAGAAAACACGGTTCCTTTTGGGACCCATACTTTCTTAACAGAATATGGTGATCTATAAATATGTTGATGATGCATAATCCTAGGATGGTAGTTATTGAATTTTCTAGGATATCTTAGATGTGCATGTCAATAATTCTTAGGATAGTAATTCCTAGGATACATGTTTCTATGGTGAGGAATATGAAAATGCATGTCATTTCCAGAAACGGTATGATGATGCATTCTTGGATACATGCTAGCATTATTATGTGCATGCAAATTATTTCTAGGATAACCATGATAGTAATCCCTAAGATGAGCATGAGCAGAGTGCATATGTTGATTATACATATTGTTCCTAGAATGTGCATGTTGGTTATTTCTAGGATGTGTATAAGCATTTCTAGAGTGTGCATACATATAAGCATGTGTATTTCTAGGATGCTTCATTTTTGTATGTCCATTTGAATTCCCAGAATTCTTAGCATTTAATGAGGGAGTGCTTTTAATCTTGCTAGGGTTTTTTGAAGTAGAGGCTTCATTCATACATGGGGTTTTCATGAATAAGCTCTCTTTTGATTTTTACTTTCCTAAAGGAGAGTATCCTACACCAGATTTTCCTCCACTTAATCTTTGGGAAGAAAGTACTTCATCAAGTTTTTCTTTTCCAAGCATAAGTCTTGATATAGTGCTATTCAATTCAGAAATTTTATTTTTTAAATTCTCATTTTCATCTTTGAGAAAATCTTGAGAAGAATCATACAGTAAAGACGATAATTTTTCTTTTTCTTCTCTAAGACTTATCATCTCTTTAGAGAGAGATGAGACCTCTTTCTTGAGAACTGAATTTCTAGAATCAAATTTCTTTAATTCCTCATGCATTTCATTTATTACTTCTAGCAGTTCTTCACTACTACTCACAATATTATTCTTAGAAGAATGAGAAGATGTTACCTCACTTTCATCGTCGATTTCCATCAAACAAAGGTTGGTAATTTCCTCGTATCCGATTTTTTTGTACGATGACTCATTTTCTTCGTCATCGCTCCAGGTAGTTCCTATTATGGCTTTCTTTTTGAAGCTCTTGTATGGTTTGTTTGAAACCGGACAATCAGCTCTAATGTGACCGGGCTTCTTGCAACCATAGCACATAAGCGGTTCCTTTTTCAGAGTGGGATCCTTTGTGTAAGGTTTCTTGTTTTTCTTCAAGAACCTGTAAAATCGTTTGGTGATCAATGCCATTTCACCATCTTCCTCACTGCTCTCAGCTTCTTTTTCCGATTCCATTTCTTTATTGCTCGTAGAAGCTTTGAGAGCAATTTGCTTTTTTTTTCTCATCATTATTGATGATGGGAGTCATTTCTTCCATCTTATACGTTAATAATGACCTAAGTAGTGTCTCAACATCCAGTTTGTCAAGATCTTTGACCTCCTGTATGGCTGTCTTCTTTGATTTCCATTCTGGTGGCAGAGATCTCAAGATTTTTCTGGTTAGTTCAACCTCCTTAATATTCTTACTAAGCAGTTTTAAACCATTTATAATAGTGGTGAACCATGAGTGCATTTCAGAAATAGTTTCATCAGGAGACATTTTAAAGGATTCATACTCAGAAATTAGCATATAAATTTTTGACTTTTTTACCTTACTAGTTCCTTCATATGTGACTTGTAATTTGTCTCATATCTCTTAGAGAAACACATGCAAATATTTTATTATATTCAGAAATATCTAATGCACAATGTAACATACTTGTTGCTCTACTATTAAGAGACATCATTCTACAATCCTCGTCAGTGTACTCAGTTTTGAGTTTAGGCATTGTATGATTGGTCTCTCCAATAGTTATTTCTTTTGAAGGAATTCTAAGACCATCTTCAATGACTCTCCACAGATTGTAATCTTGTCCTTCGACAAAGATTTTCATTCTGTTTTTCCAATAGTTATAATTGGAGCCATTGAACAAAGGTGGTCTAGTATAAGAGTGTCCCTCAGAGTAGCTATTTGCTGCCATTGGATCAACTCAAAGATTTTAAGCCTAAATATGAGAACGAGGCTCTGATACCAATTGTAGATCGAGGTTTCAACCCAAGAGGGGGGGTGAATTGGGTTTTTAAAACTTTTTGCGGAATTAATACAAGTTTATAAAAACGAATAAGCAGCAAAAAATTAAGACAAGTAATGTGCTGTAAATAAAGAGTTTAAAGAGAAAAAGATGCAAACTCAGATTATAGTGATTCGACAATATCGGATTTGTTCCGACCCTACGTCCACTCAATTTAATGAATATGATAAAATAATAATTTTGAGAAAGAGTTGGATAGCTAAATTGAATGTCTGAATGTATACCTGTTTTTATATTATTGTTCATATGCATATTTTATATCATTATTCATATGCATATGCATAAAACAAAAGAATCGGGAAGGCAACCGGTCTAAATGAAAATAAAAGAACCAGGAAGGCAGCCGGTCTAAATGTGTTGATCCTCACCCGTATTTTAATGATGACAAAACACAACTGTTATTATACTAACTAAGTGTAGTAAGCAACAAAAGTATTCAACCAAGGATCAAGGTGCAAGAACTCAAACCGAATCAAAGTATCAAGTGAAGACTAAAGAACTAATATAGGTCTAAGATTTTAGAACCAATGTAAGTCTCACTTATACATTGTAATAGCTTGTTCAATGGCTCGAATACAAAAGGTTTTTCAAAACCAATCGTTTTTAAACAAACGTTTTCAATTAAAACAGAAAAACTGGGTTGGAAGACAACTCATTCGACTGGGTACATATACCAGTCGACTGGTAAATAGACAGTATATCTCCAGTTGACTGGGTCAGTCATACCAGTCGACTGGTAAATGGACAGTAAGTCACCAGTCGACTGGATGAAAAATACCAATCGACTGGTAACCCAGAAGGTCTGAAAACAAGATTTTTTCAAGTGAACCCAGTCGATTGGTATCACGATCCAGTCGATTGGTAATTCAAAAATATGACCGTTGGACACCAAATCTGGACGTTTTAAAGTAAATCCTTTTCAAATTAAAGTGCCAACGGCCATATTATTTGATGGCTATATAAACCCATTCTATTGAGCATTCAATAGATAGCTGAACACATTCAAAAATAGTTGATCTTACACAATCAAATTATTGTACTCTTTGAAACACAAAAAGTTTTGAAATACTTTTGCTGAGCTATTTTTCAAGCTTTACTTTAAAAGAGAAACATCATTCAGTTGTATAAGCTTCCAGTAGCTGTTTCTCTACCATTTACTTTACAGCATCTTTTGTAAAAGGATTACTTCCGAAAGGAAGGGGAATACTTCCGAGAAGAAGGGGATAGCTTCCGAGAGGAAGTTTGTACAACACCATGAAAGTTGTACGACTAAGTTACTTAGTGGATTACTTCAAGGAGTTCCTTGGACTCAAACACTATCACACCTAAACTGAAAGGCTTTTTTCTTGGCTAAGTGATTTTGGTGGATAAGCCCAAGTTTTAATGGGCAGTTAGTAAAAAGATTACGCATTTAAAGAGTTCAAAATTTATTTTCTCCTGAAATTAGGCTTTTGTCTTGATTGTTAAAGCCCAAGTTTAAAGGATTGAATCAGGAAAAAATTTTGCATTTGAAGAGGCATGAGTGGCTCATGAGCATAGCTCAAACTCGTCAAAAATTGATTGAGTCGATCTCAAGTTTATGTTTTTAAGCTAAAGCTTGGCTCGAATATTTTTTTTATTTCACGAGCCAAGTTCAAACAACCCTTAACTCGAGCTTGGTTTAGCTCGAATCCACCCCTAGTTACATTTAGTCAAAGTTTGGCTTTCAAGAAATTTCTCCATGAAAGATTTGAGAGAAACATCCTATATTTTTGGAATAAATGTCGATATATCCTTAAAAAAATTAATAAGGTTAAAATATTCTGAAATATCATCAAAAACCCAATAGAGAGAAAGTGAAACTGCTGAGACTGAAAAGTTTGTAGCCTTGTCCATGCTCAATTGCAATTTGCTATTTTATTTTTTTTTTTGTATTTTTAGGCTTTTAGTGAAGAAAGAAAAATCAAAACCCTTTTGGATTTTCTCAGAAATTTTGATCAATCAGAGGTAGATATAATCAAAGGAAAAAGAAAAAAAAAGGAAAGAAACATGGAAATTAGAGACACGGGCAGTCACAAGAATGGCTTCTGCTGCGATGTCCTTTGTAATCAAACTGAATAACATGTCCTTTAGAGCACTTTTCACAGACACACTGTTTGTAATTGTTATTCTTTTTCCCAAAATGCTTCTTTATATATGTCATACAGATCCCCCAAGGCATGACATGGGTCATGGTGCAAGCATCTTGGCTATAGACAAACATTAACCCAATTCTTCATCTCTGTGTCTCTCTCTCTAATGACTTTAAATTGTCCATCACTTAATTTGACCCATGACCAGTAACCACAAGGTAGTTTTGTTGAATCGAGTTTGACTAATAATTAAAGAGTGAGAGGGATATAAGTGTCTATTTTCAAACTAAGAAAATGCAAGCGTAATTTTGATATAATAGTTTTTTTTTTATTATTTACCCAAACTAGATTACAAACGAGACATCAGTTATTCATGTTAGAAAGTATGAAGAAAAAAAAATATAAAAGATGGACAGATGGAGAAGAATGCCTGATGGGAGTCAGCTACAGAATGATGGGCCTTGGCCAGAAACAAAAGCAATACACTTGTATTGTTTATAAATTTAGTATATTGTATTTCCTAATTGGTTTTTTTATGGAATATATTTCGTAATTTATTTTAGTTTCTGTAACTTTAACTTTCAAATTTATATTAGGTCTTACATACGTGTAAGTTTTGATTTTTTAATTAATTGTTTTTAGTTTTCTGATTAGACATAACTTCAATTTTCCTATTTCAGCTTCAAAAAAAGTTTCCTATTTTATTAGGTCTTGTATTTTTAAACCCTATATATATAGAGTTAGGTTGTCTATAATTCACACAAAAACAATAAACAAAATTTCTTTCTTTCAAATCTCTTTTATTTTAGGACAATATTTAAGATGTCTTCATTGAATCCTTATTTGAGTTCTCCTTCTCTAGAGAATGACGCAAACAGTAGCGATGATTTATTGGAGTCATGCTTTGGGAATGAGTACTGATCATTTAAAAAAGTTTTGTCACATGATGATTTGCAGAGAAAAAGTGTGATTATTCTCTCTCAGAAGTTCAGAGTTTCCTTCCACAAATGAAGCCGAGGGAAATAGAAGACTTGAGTAATGGTAAAGCGGTAGAAATTTTCTTATATTACATTGACACAAAATATTCTTTTACGTTGAAGCTGAAATTTGAAAATCCTTATTATTATCTTCGGGACACAACTTAGTTTTATGATAAAAAAGATTTGGCAGCGGAGCAACGGATTGGATTCAGATATGAAAGTCAATTTGCGATGTTGGCTGTTAAACTTCTAAAGAAAAAGATGTAATAGACTAGACTTTTTTTTTTTTAGGGGATCCTAATTGAGGAATAGAAACTTAACAAATATGGGACCTTATATTAGCATAAGCTATTGCATGGGAATTATATTTAATAATGTTTTTCATAGTTTATATAATTAAGATCATCACTCTCTTTCTATCCTTGCCTAATGATTTATCGCAATTTTCAAATTTATATTATAAGCTTCTTACTCTACTAGATTGATAGCAATGTAGCATGAGATATGATCGCACGTCAGCAATCCTGCAAATTTATTGTATGCTTTACTCAATGATCAGTTGTTTGCAATTTGCATGCACCTGACAATTAAATCTATGTTTATTCTATGCTGAAACCTAGAAGACAAGTCTTAACCATTGTGTCCCAACCCACACAATAATTTCTACAATTGGAGTTTTAGCAAACCATAAATTTGCATGGCAGTGAGAACCATGAAATCAAGTCTTAGCCTGGAGTACTGGACTCTAAGCCCCTCACAGTCTCCCTCAAATAAAATAAAAAAAAAAAGGATAAAACAATGAGAGAAACAACTAGCAAAAGGTCAGTTTCAAAGGATTTAAGCTAATGGGTTAAGCCGTTAGGTCGATTCCATTTTCACCTTCTATCTCCTTTTCCTACCCCTGTTCATCTTATATTTTGTTTTTTCTTATCAAAATAATTTGTTCCTTGAAATAAAAAACTATAAGCATTGCTGTTAGAATGAAATCGAGACAAGCCAAGCTTGTTTGAGGGTGTTTGTGCTAAGCTCATGAGTCAAATAACTAATTGAGATGAGTTTCAAGTTGAGCTCAAGCTCAATTTTAAAAGAGCTTGAGCTCGACTCAAAAAGAGAATATCAAGATCATTTTTTAAACCTAAAATTTTAACTAATTTAATTAATTTTAAAAATCCTTAGCTTACGAAATCATATTTATAATATTTATATATATATATTAAAATTAAAATTATTAAATCAATCAAACTTGCTTACGAGCCTACCAAGTTAACTTTGACATTAATTAAACTCGGTTCGGTTGGATATTCGAGTCAAAAGCTCTAACTTGATTTAATCGAATTTTGAATTGATCACCGTGAACGAATCGAACTTCTCGGCTCACTTTCACTCCTGACTAATGCCACGTAATTCAATCTCAAGCCACTTCATTCAACTTCATTAGTCCACGGGTCAAATGCCCATGCGATACACCGGTTACAGAGGGAGAATAGATAAGTACTGTTGTGAACATTGTATTTAATTTCATACACAATGAGAAGTGAAGATCTGGAAATTTAGTTAATATTTGCCGAGAAAGTACTCTTATATTACACAAAATCTTATAGAATTAGCAATTTGTACTCTCGACCATAATAGATTGCATACATTTCAAAGTCGTACAAATCAAGTAATAGCAGCTTGTATATGCAAGATCTTTTGGAAGCCATGCAGCAGAGGGTCTGTGTACTTGATTGGCTTCTTCAATCAAGCAAATACCCATGAAAGTCTTTTAGTTGTTCCATTATCATGAACAACATTTAGTGAAACCCATTAACCTAACAATTTAAAAAATCTAACATCTTCTTCCAGCATTCACTGCTTAAGCTGCACTGTACATTAAGTTATAACAGCTGATAATAAGCATCACACAAAACAGCTTAGTTAGTAGCAATCATTAGTCCGCCAAATCGAGAAATATAGTAAACAGTTGTTTACAACCTTTACAATCAATTTACTGTATTCTACTTCTATAAGCACAATATTAATTTAAATATTATCACTTTGTATTTCATATTTATCTCGATTAATAAAAGTAAATCTAATTCACCACGTAGCACTTAGAACTATCCGTGGATCATCTCTTTACTTTTTCTGTTTTTTTCAACAATTTTTCTGATTATTGATCATCAACACCTGACATAATATTTATATTAAAATTTTTAATTTTTTCTTCAGTTTTTCCATAATTCATACTCTTTAAATTTCTACATCAAATTTCGAGAAATTTTCATGTATATTAAATTTTAAAATTAAAATTCATATTATTACCTTTTATTTTTCCTTAGAGTTTTCCTTTACTCTGTTTAAAATTCTCTCGTAAACCTCTTTAAAATTTTACTCTTTCAATCTTTATTTCAGTCCCAATGTTTAAAGAAAGAAAGTAATTTGAATTAAAGAAAGAAAAAAATCATAAAAAATTGGATAAGAAAAAAATAACATTAAAAAACTAATTATAATAAAAAAACAGTACTGGCACCCATTCTTCTTTTTTATTTCCTTATGCTTAGTGTCCATTTTGGATGTTTGTTTTATTTCCTCTTTTTTTTTCTTTTTTCTTTCTTCCCTTTTACCGCAAACGTCCAGTTCATCATTTTTTTTTTCTCCTTCCCATTTACAGTACAAGTTCAGTTTTATATTTTATTATTATTATTATTATTTTTAATAATAAATTTTTCATATATATTATTTTATTTTCATATAATATCTATTACATTATTTTTTTTATCTTTACTTTAAGAATACAGGTATTACCTATGCAGGAGAGAAATGGGAAGGAAAGAGGAGGCGCGGGTGAGAAAGGAGAAAGGAAGAAGGTGGAGGAGTAAGAGGACGGTGGAGGAAGAGGGATGAGGAGAAAGGAGGAAGAAGAAATAGTGGGAGATCGGTGAAGAAGAAAATGAGTTTATGGGGAAAATAGAATTGGGCAAATTTTTATAGTCCAAAAACTTGGGATAAAGTCTATTCGAAGAAGTAATTGAAACAAATTTTATGAGATAAAGACTAATTTTATCTCTTATTAATGCACAATAAAACAATTGAAACCAAATATAAGCACAAGAGTAAGAGGGGACTAGATTGATCTTACCCCAACGCCATGTCCTTACACCAAACTAGCCGTTAAAATACATTTCTATTTTGGTGTTAAAAAAACGTTTCTCTTTTGTGATATGGACAAGTGTTAAGAGGAGTAAACGAATTGGTATCCATTAAATCAATCCCTAGGACGATGTGGACACATTTTTTTGTTTTGTTTCAGCATTACTATTGTTGCCCATTACCAACTTACGTAGGATGCCATCGTGTGGTCCGAGTTTCACGCGATTCTTTCGTTTAATTGATTTTGTCTCGATTCTTTTGTTGTCTCGAAATAATTTGAAAGAGTTTATAAAAAAAATAATGATAGCAAATTCATTAACTTGGATCATTGAAATAAACAATTGTAAGCTTTGTTAATAAAAAAGGGATAAATATCCCATATAAATTGTAAACTAATAATAATTTTATTTTCATCCAAATTGTTTGTTTAACATGAGTTATGTTTTGGGTGATGTTTATTTTGGTATGACAAATATATGACTGTTTATAAAATGATTTTTATTTTCTATGAGTGTTGTTGTTGGCTTTTTAAAATTTATTATTGACATTCTTTTTATTTGTTTTAACTTATAATAATATCTTTAACTGAAGTTAGATATTTTGAAAAATACAATTTAATTAAAGATATTATTGTAAGTTTTAAATATAAATGAAATAAGAAAAAGTGTTTCAATTTTTGGAGTGCTAATGACATCATCAAGTAAATAAAAGTTAGGCTAAACATTTCAAAAAATGATTTAATGATTTTTGACAAGACAAAAACGGAAAAAAGCTATAAAAAATTGAATTTATGTAAAAACAATTGTTTTACTAAATACAAAACAAATTTTAATTTCATAATTGTTTTATTAAAAATTGTTTCAAAAATCATTTTGACGACTAATTAGTCTCTTAATTTTGGTTATTTATATTTTAATCATAAAGAAAATTAAGTGGCTTAAACACTTTCTTAATAATTATTAAATGAGTATCATTATAATGCTGAAAAGACTTTTTGCGGCATGACATCATCATGATATGAATTTTTGTAACTAAATAATTTATTTTTAGATTATCTTATCAAAATTATTTAATTACTAAAAGTAAAGTCTTGGTTTCGAAATTTGATATATAGGTTATGAAATTTAATTATTTAGTTACAAAATTTTATATCTTTTTTTTTGAAAAATACAAAATTTTATATCTTGACAACATCATATCGAAAGAAATCTTTTCGACATTATAGAATTTCGCTTAATAAATATTACAAAAAATAAAACTGGTTTTGGGGTCAATAATTCATAATGAAAAATGGGCCGAGCTTCCCTTTGCTTTGTATGTGTGTAGAACTAAAGTATAAATCGGACGTTACCTATTAATAATGGATTTTTCTTTTTGACATTGGATTATTTGCGGCGCCCGGTGTCCCAAAATTCATGTGATAATGATTATAGATTAGACAATTATTTTTTTTAACGGTGATATAGTAATTTGGACTAATTTGTTTACATCATACTAAATCTATTTTCTCGAACGGATAAAAAGCAAATCATTCACAACGATTTAAAGAATTTACAAAGGAAATCTTTGATAATATTTTTCAGAAAAAAAATTGTGACCACAACCCAAGTATATGAAAGTTTTATTGTTGTTTTAGTAATAGAAAGGTTTCCTTTGTGTCCGTTCAAATTCATATATTCTTTCATACTTTTCCTCAAATTTCAATTCATATGCCAAAACCTAAATTTTAGAGAAATTGATGTGAAACCCAAATAAAAACATAAAGAACTTGTTTTAAGCTAGCAGTGCAAATAAAAACATCAAGAACTTGTGTATGTGAAAATCAATTGCTGAGCTCATGTAACCCACTGTATAAAACATTTTGATTTCTCATTAGAAAATAGAGATACAATACTACTATTCATCATATTTTTGAGATCATTTTATATATATATATATATATTTATTTATTTATTTATATTTGTGATCCTTGTTTACTCATCTATGTCTATAAAAGTACCAAACCATGAGGGATGCACAACACAATTCATTGAAAACCAACCATAACAAATCGAGTAAACAAAAAATGTCTGTTCAACCTTTTTCAGCAGCTCCACCTCCATCTCAGCCAACAAAACCCAGTACCAAAAATCGTCGCTCAGCAAATTATCATCCCAGTCTTTGGGGTGACCATTTTCTCTCATATACTAATTCTAATTTAAATATGGTAATTGGCATTTATTTTCTAGGCAATTACTCTACATCAGGAACCTATATAAGTATATATACAGTTGATCACATATTTTTGTTGCTAGCTAACTAGCATTTGCAATATCTCTTATTATTCTGTTTATCTTGGGCAGGAAACTGATGACCTAACAAAGCATCAAAAACTGAAGGAAGAAGTTGAGAGAATACTAATGGCTGCAGTTGATGACAAGCTTTCAAAGAAACTTGACTTGATTGATACAATTCAACGCTTAGGAGTATCTTACCATTTTGAAAGCAAGATTGATCAATTGTTGAAACAAATTTATATGACTAACCTTGAAAAAGAGATCAAAGACCATGACCTTTATACCATTTCTCTCCGATTTCGGTTACTTCGGCAACAAGCTTATAAAACTTCAAGTGGTATGTCCTTAAGTACCTTTAATTTATTTGTTCTTCATATTTGTATGATTATTACTAATCCTATTCCTATCTGCACGATAAAAAAATCCAAACAGATGTGTTTAAAAAATTCAAGGACAATGAAGGAGGCTTCAAAAAATCTCATATCAGTGATGTTCAAGGAATGTTAAGTTTGTATGAAGCAACATATTTAAGGGTGCACGGCGAAGATATATTAGAGGAAGCACTTGCTTTCACTACTACTCACCTTGAACCCATGGCATTAACCCAATTAAGCCCTCCTCTTGCTGCACAAATAACTCATGCCTTAAAGCAACCTATACATAAAGGCTTACAAAGGTTAGAGGCAAGGCATTACATCCCTATCTATGAAGAGAACGCATCATGTAATGAAGTTTTATTATCGTTTGCAAAGTTAGATTTTAACATATTACAGAAATTGCACCAAAAAGAACTCAGCGATATTGCAAGGTTAGTAAGAATGCATGCCAAGCTTATCATTTAAAAATTTATTGAATTTTTAATAAAGTAGTTTAAACATATAATGTTTAATTATGTTAATTAGGTGGTGGAAAGATTTAAACTTTGCAAACAAGCTACCTTTTGCTAGAGACAGAGTGGTAGAATGCTATTTTTGGATATTGGGAGTATATTTCGAGCCGAATTATTCACAGGCAAGAAGGATGCTAACCAAAGTGATTACTATGACTTCCGTTATTGATGATATGTATGATGTGTATGGAACAATTGAAGAACTTGAGTTCTTCACCAATGCACTTCAGAGGTAATTAATTAGAAAAAATAAACTTCTTAATAGTTGCTTTTTCAGTCTTAAACAAAAAATTCCATAATTATTAACGTGTTCTAATTCTTATGATATGGTTTACTTTATTTCAGGTGGGATATTAGTGCCACTGAACAATTGCCAGAGTACATGAAAGTGTTTTACAAGGCACTCTTAAATGTTTATGCTGAAATTGAAGAAAAAATGGTTGAGGAAGGAAAATTGTATAGGCTCTATTATGCTAAAGAAGCAGTGAGTTTCCTTTAATTTTCTCTTTTATTCTGTCACAGTAACCATACTACATTATTGATAAAAAAAATGGTAAAATATTGGTTGGATTGTGCATTCATTCAAAGTTTTTATTTTTTAAAGAAAATAATCATGTTGATTAATATCGTTGATAAAATTAATCTCATGGTGTTTCAGATGAAGAATCAAGTTAAAGCTTATTTCGCCGAAGCAAAATGGTTATACTCTAAATATGTACCGACACTCGAGGAGTACATGCCTCTTGCATTAGCTACCACTTCCTACGCAATGCTGCAACTCACATCGTTGGTTGGAATGGGAGATATTGTAACTAAAGATGCCTTTGAGTGGTTGCTCAATCACCCTAAGATGGTTTCTGCTTCCGAAATAGTTTGCAGACTCATGGATGACATTATTGATTACAAGGTACTGTCATGTTTCACTACCATAATCTTTCGTTTGGTTTTACTTATTTTTAACTTCTTGTATTTTAAAATATAAACATATGTTTTAATTATTGAGTTTTGATTAAGTATTTAAATCAATTTAAAGTGTATTTTTAAACTTAGTTAGTAAAAGGTAAGTCCTTGATTTTTGATTAATTTGATTTTGAATTTTATTTTTTACATGTGTAGTCTGAGCAAGAAAG
The DNA here is from genome assembly GCA_023935145.1 of Bretschneidera sinensis. Classification (NCBI taxonomy): domain Eukaryota; kingdom Viridiplantae; phylum Streptophyta; class Magnoliopsida; order Brassicales; family Akaniaceae; genus Bretschneidera; species Bretschneidera sinensis. The sequence goes on from CM043698.1 coordinate 152,853,393, forward strand.
AGGGCAAGCAGCTTCAAGCATCGAATGTTACGTGAAACAATATGGCTGCACAGAACAAGAAGCGATTGAAGGTTTTCACAAACAGATTACAAATGCATGGAAGGATATGAATGAAGAATGTCTCTACCCAATTTCAGTCCCTATGCCAATTCTCGTGCGAATTCTGAATTTTTCACGTGTAATGGATGTCTTTTATAAGGATAACGATGGTTACACACATCCCAACATTGAGCTCAAAGATTTCATAGTTTCTTTGCTTATTGACCCTATTTCTATATGAGCTCGATCAGATTTAGTTGATTGCGAACTAGGAAATTGTTGGTTTCTCAATAATATCCATTTGGCTTGGGCTTAGGATTTTCTTATTATCATTTTTTTATTAAAAAATAACATTGTGATCCATGATTATCATTTGAAAACACATGCACACTAATTATATAATTTCAATGAAATAACAGCAGACACTAATCATACCAATAAAAAACACAATAAGTTACACAAATTTTCCAATAACAATGGAGTTAAAAATACATCAACTATGTTTATAAAAAAATAAATATTTTATATCAAAAGTTAGTTTCAAAACATACTTGTATGTAACGGGATAAAAACACTTGTGATAAATGAGCTTATTTTGCAAAAAAGTGAAAGCCATTGAGAAAAAAATAGAGTCCAAAAAGAAAAACTTTCGAGAAGCCTCTTGAATGTATATATTCCACATTATTATTATAATATATTTATAAATATCATAATAACAAATAATAATTATTATAATAATAATTTTTAATAGAATAATATTTATTATTATAAGAAAAAATTATGATTTTTAATAATATTATAATTATTACTATTATTATAATTATCGTTATTATTCAAGGATATAACTTTTTTTTCCCTATAATTATACAAGCGTTTTGGTCTAATCGTTACTTTTGGGATAATTTTCTTTCTAATCAATAAAGCTCTTGTATCACTCAATGAAATCCAGTGGAGAGTTCATTTTCTTTCCATTTAATTTTGGGACAACATGATTCATATGTTAAATATGAAATTTCTACAGGACTTGAGAGTGAGAGGACGTTTGAGGCTCCTGAGGAAGTTGCCTGTCTCGAATAGTAATTATCAGTCAGGTAGCCAATGCCCTGAAGTACTTGTTGATTGATATTGATCAGATTGTGTGGTGCATATTTTAAGCACGTTTTTCTTTCATTTTTTTAACCAGGAAAGAAAAGATCCTATCTTCCCTTTGGGTAAAGGTAACAAGAAATTAATCAAAACTTCCCTTTGGGTAAAAACAATAAAGAAAAAAAGGCAATTGCATTGAGGATCCTTTTCTCAACAACCTCCCAATTTCCAAACCAAAACATTTTTCTAATAACTGTTAAAATTTTGACTCAATTCTTAACAATAAAGTCTTTTAATTTGTTTGGTAAAAATGGTTTTCTATTCTATAGTTACTTATTCTAGTAGTAGTTTATTATGTTGTTCTTTTCCTAATAGTATTAAGAAAATATCCTCTATTAATTGAAGCGTTTTCCATTAGTTTAAATTTTTGGGATAATTGATGACTCGGTTATTCTTTGCCCAGGTCATTGTTTTGAGTTCCGAAAATGCCACTTTCCATTTAATATACGTTGTACTTCAAACAAGAAAGACATAAATCAAAGTTATTCACACCACTATCTAAATATTTAGGTTTTAATTATATTTTGTCATCTACAAAAATGTTGAACATGATAAAATTATTCGTCGGAGTGAATAACGTACTATGTCCCGATACCTATGTCGCAAACTAGGATGTACTGTGATCCTAGTAGCTATAGTATATGCTACTAAGGAGATGAGAGATGATTAACATGTTAATTGATTTCTTAATTTAAGAACACTATCTATTGATTGTGCACACGTTAACTTAGAGATAAAGATACAATATTTATGTGTTGTTTGAATGTCGAAGGACCTTGAAGCAAGTTTTGCCCACTTGGAATGGGTCCATGAGGCATGTGACTATATATATATAGCACATGTGGGTGCATGTGCAGATGTTCTCTTCACAGTTTCATTCCATCTTTCAGCATGATTAAATGGATCCAAAAAGATCAATCCTAAGAGAATAGAGCAAGCAAATGTGTTCTGGACCCATTAAACAGTACACATGCACCTTGATAACTCATGAGAACTTGAGTAGTAACTACGAGAAACGAGTTTATTTCTCGACTTCTCAAGTGTTCTTAATGTGTATGTGCACTGCTTCATATGGTCCGAAACACACAATAATATCTCCCATGATACAATCAATGAAATGAAGCCAAACTATTTGCATAGTAACTTTCAAAAAAATTTAAATCGCCAAGTTTCAGATATGGGCCTGAATATTTGGGTGGGGCGCATAGCCTAATTAGCTCATATGGATAATCGGGTGACTGGGCTTGCTTGTTACTTTTTTATTTGGGAACACAGAAAAGGCTTAAACTCATACAGATCATGGGTTAAGGCCTAAAAAATACAATCAATTTATTTGGGTGGGTTTAAAACCAATTTTATGTAGGAGTTTATTTTTTAAAATTTATAAAAAAAATAATTAAATTTTATTAAATAACAATTAAAATATCAATTAATAAGTGATTTGATTTGATTTGATTAAGTATTTTTTTTTACAAATTTTAAAATTCAAACTCTAAATCATACACACCATCAACAAATATATAACAAAACCACTTAAAACGTGAGAAATTAAAACATTAAAAAAATGAGAAATTTTTACCCACACTTGGTGTAAAACACTATTTTTACTCCAAATAAAATTTTTATTGATAATTGTTAAGTAATTTTATTGGTAATATAAATAGTAACTATACAGACTTTACTAGTAAAGTTACCTAACAATTAGCATAAAATTTTCATTGATACATGTAAGAATTTCTCTTGACTAAAATAACTTATAAAAAGCATTTGCTATCATATTAATATTAATAATTTCTAATAATAAGGAATTCTTTTGACCTTGTTCATGTTATTTCTTGTCTATTATAGCCCAAAAAAGACAACAAAAAAAAAAGTTTTGGGCTTGTTCATGTTAATTCTTATACATATAAAACGTTAATTTATTTTATTAATTACCAAATTCTGTTTGGTTTTCTTTCAATTATGATTTGAATTACTCTCTTTCTTTAAATACTTGGGGACCGAAAGAAAAGTTAAAGGAGCAAAATTTTTAAGGAGTTTACGGGAGAATTTTATAGAAAACCACGAGAAGCTCTAAGAAAAACATAAGGTAATAACATGAAGTTTACTTTTGAAATTTAGCTTACATGAAATTTTCCGGAATTCAAAGTGAGAATTTTCAAAGGGTGTCAATCATGAAAGAATTGAATAAAAGATTAAAATTTTTAATATAAATATAATGTCAGGTGTTGACAATCAGCAATCGAGAGAAATTACTGATAGGAGCAGGAAAGGCAAAGAGGTGATCCACAGGAAGCTTTAAGAAAAACATAAGGTAATAACGTGAAGTTTACTTTTGAAATTTAGCTTACATGAAATTTCCCGGAATTCAAAGTGGGAATTTTCAAATGGTGTGAATTATGGAAGAATTGAATAAAAAATTAGAAATTTTAATATATATATATATATATATATATATATATATATATATTATGTCAGGTGTTGATAATCAGCAACCGAGAGAAATTGCTGAGAGGAGCAGGAAAGGAAAGGAGGTGATCCACAGGTAGCTCTAAGTGTTACGTGGTGAATTAGATTTATTTTAAGTAATCAAGATAAATATGAAATATCTTGTGATAATATTATAATAAATTATTAATTTATGCTTTTGTGGTAGATGAAAGTTGGTTGATAGGTATGATAGGAATAGTAGATGTGTAAAGAATTATTATATGAGAAATAATATTATTGGAATAATGAGTCGATTTAATAATAAAGGCGACAAGCGAAATTCTTGATGAGCTATGGTTGATGATTTGATATGATTTATGAGGAAAGGAAATTTAATGGATCTTGACGAGCTATAATTGATGATTTGATATGATTTATGAGGAGATGAATTTAGTGAAAATTTTCAAATAATAATTTGAGAATAATCATGATAGCTAATTTAAATATTTGAATTCATGTTTGTTTCTATATTATTGTTCATATGCATATTTCATATCATTATTCATATGTATATAAATGAAAATAAAAGAACTGGGAAGACAGCCGGTCTAACTGAAAATAAAAGAACCGGGAGGGCAGTCAGTCTAAATGAAAACCGTGACAACCGGCGTATGTTGGAAATAAAAGAACCAGGAAGACAACTGGTCTAAATGAGAATGAAAGAAGTGGGAAAGCAACCGGTCTAAATGAGAATGAATGAACCGGAAAGGCAGCCAGTCTAAGATAAAAACATGTCGACATGTGGGAAGACATTCCCAATAATAATAACATTTAACTTCGCGCATTGCATTTGCTTTAAATATTGATTATTATTGCTTGATATGTTAAAGTACTGTTTATGATTGTAAATCTATTGATAGAGGAACGAGTCTCACAGAGAGACAAATATGCTAAGGAAGAAATATAGAAATATGTGTGATGAGTAACTTAAGAAGAGATGGTGTAATAGGAGAATTATGAAATTGAGTAGTGATTACAGAATATTGTTATTGAATTATTTGAGGAAAAAGATGAATGAATATCGGAAGAATTTTTAGAAGTAATTGAATTATAAGATGTAACTGGAAGTATAAAATTGAATACTTCTAGTAAATTTAATTCACTGAGTTTGTGAAGCTCACTCCTTATTGTACAATAATTTCATATAGCAGGCAAGACAGATAGTTTGGTGAGTTGAGATTCAGACGAAGTCATTATCTATAAGCCACGTGGTTCACATCCTCAGACTAATGGAAAACAAAAACAAAAATTCGTTTGTAAATATTCATGCATATAACATTGTATATAATGTTTAAGTCAATATCAGAATGATGTATCTCCTCTGTTGAGGGTTGAGGATTGATGTAAACATTGCAGTTGCTATATTTTTATTATTGCATATATGTGTCGTGCTAGGATTTTCAAAATGTGACAACACCGTCTCGGGAGTTGCCAACCTAGGATGGGTCTTTACAAATACCATGAAACGATATAAGGAAAAGAATGGTATTTGTATATATAAATCTGTGTTTTTTTTTAACAAATTAAATCTGTGTTTTGAGTGTACCTAAAGAGGGTACTTATACAGGTATTTATACGACCTTACAGAATGAAAAAAAATACCAATATACCCTTATTTACAATAATACTTTAACACGCATGATCCCAGACCACACGAAAAATGTACATGCTACTGCTAGCCATTAATTGTGTGGACTGACCGTAACACTTTTCATATGGCTAATTAATCGACTACACATTTCTTCGGATTTTTGTTCTAAGTTAGTATGATGCTCATGATAGATGCATATACCATATCACCATCTTTGATTTCCTAAAAAAAATAAAATGGATCTCGAGCATATACCGACACTTGAAAGCACCGGAATATGCTCGAAACCCATTTCATATTCCGACGCTTTGAAGCACTGAAATATGCAGAGGAGTATATTCCGGTGCTTTCAAGCGCCGGTATATTGCGGCGCTTCTAAGCACTGCTATATGTATTATGATTCACATATAACGGCGCTTTGAAGCCGTTATATGTTCTTTGAATATTGTGGCGCTTCCTTGCCGGCGGTTATTATATTGCGGTATTTGTATGAAGCACCGGGAAATGTCAATTATCTTGTAGTGTTTAGAACGACTACTACAATCAGAGTTTATTTCCATCTTCAACCTATTACTCAAATATTCAAGTTTTACATAAACATCTATGCATAACCCATCCCAACCCCTTGAAGCCAAATTTTCAAGCACTAAATTAGAGATTTTGGTTGAAATGTGGGGATTTAGACTTGAGAGGGCAAGAGAAATATAACGATTGATATATGAAAAGGGTAAAAAACGAAAGGGAATCAGGGATGTAGAAAGAAAAATATAATGTTGTATTCAAGTGGATTTGAACAATGTGCATCAATTTGAATTCTGACCAGCGTCTTGATAGTAAATCTATCTTCACCTATGTATCCATTGATCAGAGAAAGTTTTAGCAATGATGATTAGTATTTCAAGTGATTTTCAGAAGCCAAATCTTCAATTTGTTGCTAATGTATTAACTGTACAACTGAATATATAGTACTCATATTGCAAATAGTATTCCTAAAAGGATTAGCAATACATGGTACTGATATTTGCTGGTAATGTATTAACCTTACAACTGAATATATACTACTGATACTGCAAATACTATTCCTAAAAGGATTAGAAATACTAATAATTAAAACACATTAATAAAATTAAAAACATTAAATTAATAAAATTAGAAAGCAACAGAAACCAACATTCATCTTAACAATTTCAACCAATTACTTAAAATGAATGATGATTGATAATAATAAAAAAAAGAACTTCGAGCTTTTTTTTCTTTAAACCCAAAAGACGAGGCTACGAGATGTCCAGCCACCGGTGTTCTCTCCGGCAACATCGTCTACTGCTTCCGGCAAGATCCCGAACTTGGATAATTTCATTTTTCCATCAGATTCGTGACCGTTAATTGGATAGATACGAGTCATGGCTCCGGCTTCTGCTCTTGTTAAGTACAAGCTGGTGTTTTTGGTGGATCTGTCCGTGGGCAAAACCAGCATCATCACTCGCTTCATGTATGACAAATTCAACAAAACCAGCATCATCACTTGCTTCAGGCTACCATCGGTATCAATTTTCTAACTGGGAAGAAGCTTCCATACGGGTTCTTCGAGCCCAAGGCCCAGGATTTTTTTTCTATGGCCCAGTATCTTGCCAATTTATTTCATTCACGACCCAGCCCAGTTTAAATTAATAAATATTTAGTTGCGTGGTTTTTTTGGTTAATTGGTGATGCAAACATTGATGGTTTAGGTCAATTAGCCCTTGTGTTCTAGTCATTGTTTATGACTTTGCTCTCTTGTTTCAAAACAAAATAGGCACGGCCCAACACGATTCATACTTTCACTGGCCGTATTGTGCCTGGCATGATACTATTGCATGGCTCATATTGGGCTTAACTTTTGAGGCCCACGACACGACATGAAAAAGAGGACCAGCACGACACAAGACACGACCAAGCGTGATAAGAGGCACGGCCCAAAACAACCATAACATCTAATAAAATTTGAAATTACATACAATTTTATGTCACCAGAAAAATAATTCAAGAAAAATTAAATAGTGATAAATTTGATATTTTAGGATGGTGGAAAAAAATTAATACTCTATTATTAGTATAATGGCACGTGATATATTAATTTATAAATAAAGTAAATTCACCTAAAATCACACTTTTTGTCTTTCTAATTTTTTAAGTTGTTTTTTGTATTTCAATCATTTATAAGTCATTTAATATTTCTTGTTTATTTTATATGTTGTTTTTGTATGTTATTTATTTGTTGTAATTTAATTTTGTAATGAAAGAATGAGAAACAAAAGCAAAACTAATGCCATGTATAGCCTCTAGGAAAGAAACCCCAATAGCATCACCATGTAACCTTAAGGCTATTCCAGATGGTGGAGCTCACCAGGTCTTGATCCATGCCAGCTCTATATTTTACCAAACAGTCAGCTTAAAATTGCCCTCCTTTAGATGATGATGGAAGGTGCCTGTCCAATCTTTGTGTATCAAAGATCTGCCCTCCCAAACCAGCGCTACAAGTGTAATTTTTAAGATTTTTTGTTTATGCTGTTGTTTTTGTTCAATTTCTAAGTTTTTTGTAATATTTAACTTCATCAATAAAAATATTGTTTTTCTATACAATTATAAACATTCAATTCATTATTAATAAGTTTTTTTTTTACTATTCTCAATAAAATATTAATATATATCTATGTGGCTCATGGGCCAGCTCGGCTCAGCACAGCCCAACATGATCCAATATTCTTGCGGGGCTCGTGTCGTGCCGAGTTGAGGTTTTTAAAAATTTGGCATGGCATGACACGACACGGTGGCATAGTGTGCCATCTTATGTAACCGTGGACCAGCACGACACGATTCATTGTCACCCCTACTTCAATCTGACCTAGTAGATTTTAGATCAAGTGGGCATGCTTTCTAGAAACTTGATTGGGTCTATGATTCAAGTTTCTTTAGTTAATTTAAGTAAATAACTTGCTGCTTGAATCTGCAATGGATTTGTGCATATTGAATGTATATATAAATTAATATTATGTGTTAAATATTTATGGGTTTTGTGGACTTGTAGTAATTACTGAGTAAATTATGAAAATTCCTATAGATTGGCAGCTTTGATTCGATGGACTAGTTTTTGAAAAATTCTTACTTGCATCGGGTGTTTTGATTTGCACCGATTGGAAACTTAATTGATAATTTTTTAAAATTTTATTAATAATGTTCGTATATACTCAATTAATATTATTAGTGAAGTTTTTGATTTGCACCCGATTTAACCAAGATTTTTCCCAATTTTTGGTCATGGATTTGCTTTGGTAGAAGAGTATTTCCCTTCTAGAAAGACAAGTTGATGAGTCATTTTTTTTGTAATTTCTGCCTTATTAAAATGATATTTTTACTAATCGATCTAATTTGGCCCCTACTGACTTCTAATTTTCTATATATACAAAATGCATGAATACTTAACCAATGTTCTTTATTTGTATCATTTTGGTTGTTGAATCGAGGTTGAAATTCGATTACATTGTTTGATTAGAATATGATATAACATGTTTATATCATTAAAATGAATTCAAATTGATTAAAATGTGTTTGAGATTCAATGCAAAAAAAAAAAAAAAAATTTATTTTCCATGCCAATAATCAATCAACGATGAGTAAGAGACTTAAACGGCATAACCAACCACGATAGAGTAATTGTTTGGCAAAATTTAAAGTGTGTTTATTTGATTTGTTGTATCTTAAAACGTAAACAACATACGATATTCTTATAGATATGAACGGTGCTATTAGTTAAATCAAAGAACGTTATTAAGGCATAACTTAAGACAGTCATTTTAGACACTTTTAAAATTTGATAATTGTAACTCAATATTTTAAACAATTATCACTCAAATTTTCGAGTGTTTGTGAAAGATGTTCGATAATTTTTACTCCATAGATTTAAGCGGGTTTGATCGATGAAATAATCCATATCCCTAATAAAGGAATTTTTTCATACATGCAATTTCAGTGAAAATTAAATTATTAATATACATTTTACACTTTCAATTGTTATAAATTTTATCTAATATTCCTTTTAAAAAAAATCATCCTATATTTTGCTACAATATTCAATAGAAACTAAATGAAAATATCATTATATGAAAATCGCTTTCCGCCAATAATTTCAAAATAAAAGAATCGAGAAAATCTTAAGAATTCTGAAAAAAAAATTGTTTTCACTGTTGATTAAAAAAGAAAATAATAAATTATTTTTATTTCTATAATCAATGATCAATGGTTGAAAATAATTATGACACATAAATTTCATTATTCCTAAGAATTTCTCAACGAACAGAAGCTAAACTAATTTTCCTAAGGTGCTTTCAATATTTATATAAAAAGAGATTTCACTTGACACTTAATAAAATAAATTTTGCTTTTAAGTGATCGTTTGTTAAATTGGAGAATTTTTTACAGTATTTGGTGCAAAACAAGAGTTTTGTAGTATTTGAGTATGGTACGAGCTCGAAAATTGAGCTCGAACTCGAATTCAATAATTTTTATGAAGCTCAAGCTCAAACTCGATAACAATCAAGCCTATTTAAGTTAGAGTTCGAGCCTGAGTTTTGGATTACCCATTCAAGCTTGAACTCGAACCCAAACTATTATTTTAATAAATAAAAATGTTAAATAAATATTGATTCTAGCTCGAGCTCGGCAAAGATAATACTTTATCGAAATCCTTTTGAACTGAACCTTAATGTATTCGAGTCGAGCTTTGACCGAGCTCAAACTCGTTAGTTCGATAAAAGCTCGATTCGATTCCAACTCTATGAAACTTGAATGATAATTTTTGAAAATTTCATTGACAACTTCCGAATATACTCAGTTATCATTACTAGTGAACTTTTTAAATTTACCAATCAAATTTTCAACACATACTGTACCATTCTTTCAAGTAACAACAACGGTTGCATTTTCATTCGTTATTCGTAGCTGGAAAAAACCAATGTTACTATATCTGAAGATGTATTTTCAACACACCAAAAGTAAAATGATTGATGATTGAGTGTTCTGCTGCTTAACTCTATCCAGTCATAGTTTCTGTTACTACAAGCTTCAACAGAAATTTTAGTCACAAACGGCCCTTCCGTCTCCGCTTGTTTTGGCTGGCAAGAACAGGCTCTCTCTCTCTCTCTCTCTCTCTCAGTAATAGCTTTTCCTCTTTCATATTTTCCCTTTTATATGGTTTACATGCTCTGTTTTTGATTAGCTTCTCTGCAGCTCAAATTAAGCTGATCGAATCCAATTTAATTCCCAGTGTTCTTGTGGAATTGAGCACTTTCCTTTCCTTCCCTATTTTTTGAACTTTTATTAAAATTTCGGTTTTAGCTTTACCCCAAAATTTCGGGTATGCAAAAATGTAAGAAGTCTAGCTTTACCCCAAATGCTATCAAATACCAGTACTTTACAATTGACGGATTGTAGATCATCCAACCTCAGAGAAGCCAAAACCAATGAACTATGTTAGATCCAAATAACAGTATCAGATGTAAAAATACGTAAACCATACCGCAAAAGCTCGAGTTAAAAAGCAAGCGGAGTAGCTTGAAATGATACTCCCCATAGCATCATAAGTTGCTGCCAGATTGCTGTATACTCCAAGTGTATCTTGATGGCATGGCCCACACTCCTGTTCCAGTATTCCTCTTGCTTCTTCAAAAAACTCAGCTGCCTCATCGATTTTGAACAACTGTACACAAGCCAGTCCCATCTGGTTCAACACAACCCCAAAGAAGGCTGATTTCCTCTCCCCACTGGCTTTAAGTTTTGCTACAGCATTCTCAAAAGAGTTCCTTGCTTCTTCATACCTCCCAAGCACGTAAAATATCACTCACATCCTTGCTTCAATTCCTGCAATTATGCTTTGCTGTCCTGGTTTGGCTTCCAACAACTTCATTACCTTCTGCAAGAGCCTCAGTGCCTCCTCAGGCTTATCTACAGACTCATAAATAGCAGAAATTTCTGTTAACCCAGCAGCAATCTCTTCCACTGTGGTTCCAGGCACCGGTTTTGCATATATCCTCAGGGCATTTTCACAGTATGACTTTGACTCTTGAAGCTTTCCAGTCTTGTGGTATAGGTCAGCAAGCGTACAAAGACGGAGGCAACCGAAGGGTGGTTGTCACCCTTTGATGATTTGAAGACGGTGAGTGCCTTCTGGTAGGAGAACGCTGCCTCATCAAAACGATAGAGAGACATGTAAATGTTGCCAATGCTGACATCAATAGCAGCAACCTCATTGTCCTGCCCATTTGCAGTCATTGCTATGCTAGCCAGGACAAGGTGCTCAAGGGCTGATTCATAGTCTCCCTTTGCCTCACATATGAGGGCCATTAGCCGGCGGTCAGTGGCCTCTTCAAGAGATGCTGGTTCACTGTGAGCACGATGGATTTCAAGAGTTTTCTTGCATAAATCTTCAGCTTTATCAAACTGCATTGCTTGAACATGGGCCTCAGCCAAGTACCTGCCATTTTCAATATGAATGTACCTTGAACCAGTTTATCATAAATTCATAATCATTATGTGGATATAAAGAAAACTTGTAGGCTACTACACATTTTTTTATAGGTTTACACATTAATACAGACAATTCTGATAGAAATGCAGCATTTTTTTTTGCTATATCTGAAGAGGGGAAGAAATCATTCAATCATACTCCAACAAACTACTGCCTTGCCTTTCTTTTTTCTTTTTAATGAAAGCCCATGATTCCATTCAATAGTTCCACTACTGATCAACAATTCCAAGATCCTAGTTTAAAAAAAGACTCACATAATATGAAAGATATCTAATCTTCCTGGTTTCAAAGTTTCTACAACATTTCAGATTTGTGAACTTCCAGTAAAAAAACAACCATATGAATCTTAATAAACTTAATTCCACACGTTTCCATAGTGTAGCATAGAGCATATCAGGAAGCATCATAGGATATGGAAATTGACTGATAAATTCATCTCCCCAGGTAGCATCACTCGTCAGGGTTATATTTGCCACAATTCAATTTAAGTCACCTTCAAAGGGCCATTAAAGAAAATAAGAGTTATATATGTCAATAATATTTACATAGTCAAGGAGTGTGCATGTATACTGGCGTTATTAGAAGTATAAATTTTTTCTTGGGTTCAATTTATAACCATAATATTAGGCTGTTAGAAACCGGTCAACAATAAAAGAAAATCAACAAGTGGGTCTGATGTTTTTGTTCAGGTTGGTTCCACCATCAACCAATTAATAAATAAGAAATAAGCGAAAGGGAAAACCTCCACTTTATCATATCAGAAAGTTTTACGATACTTAGTTCAGTGTTAATTAATTCAGAAACTAAAGCAAATTATCATTTTAAGATTATAGGTAGTCTTGTTGTATGTCTTTTAGTTGCAACATTATATCCTGGCTCTACGAAAAGATATTTTAATTTTACTTTTAGTTAAGAGCCATCCCGATAATGGAAAAAATATAATATTAAATCAAAATTACAAACCGCTCAACACAAGTTTCCATATCTAATATAAACTTCAAAATTCAAATATTATAGAAAATCAATCTACAATGGACAAATTGAGCTTTAACCAATCTATACCGTACGAGGGTATGAAACACCCTTGAGATCAGCATCATATGCTGTCCAAACAAAGTTCGGTGGCTTATTATGCATAACAAAATCACTAGAGCATTTAGCTCCTTCTTTTGCAAGACAATCTGCCACAAAATTTGCTTCACGAAAGCGATGTTGCATTTTCGCTTCCGCCAGCATGTACAACAATGACTTGCATTCAGCTAAGAGCATATGGTAAGATTCACCCATGCATGATGTCTCTTCAAGTAATTGGTCAACAATCGTTTTAGCATCAATTTCTACCACAACCTTTGAGAAGCCCAAGTTAATCACAAGCTCGAGTCCCGTTTTGAGCGCCAATAATTCAGCTTCCATGCTGTTTGCAATGCCCAAATCGGAATGGAACCCCATGATCCATTCCCCATCATTATTCCTGATGACTCCTCCCGCTCCGACCAATCCCAAATTACCCAAAGATGACCCATCCGTGTTTAATTAATCCCAGCCATGGGGAGGAGCGTCCCATCGAATAAAGTTCTCTTTAGAACGACTACTACCATCAGAGTTTATTTCCATCTTCGACCTATTAGTCAAATATTCAAGTTCTACATAAACATCTATGCAGAACCCATCCCAACCCCTTGAAGCCAAATCTTCAAGCACTAAATTAGAGATTTTGGTTGAAAGGTGGGGATTTAGACTTGAGAGGGCATGAGAAATATATCGATTGGTATATGAAAAGGGTAAAAAATGAAGGGAATCAGGGATGTAGAAAGAAACATATGATGTTGTATTCAAGTGGATTTGAACAGTATGCATCAATTTGAATTCTGGCCAGCGTCTTGACAGTAAATCTACCTTCACCGATGTATCCATTGATCAGGAAAGTTTCAGCAATAAAGTTTAGTATTGCAAGCGATTTTCAGAAGACAAATCTTCAATTTGCTGCGAATGTATTAACTGTACAACTGAATATATAGTACTGATATTGGAAATACTATTCCAAAAAGGATTAGAAATATTATCCCTAAAAAGGATTAGAAATATATAGTACTGATATTTGTTGGTAATGTATTAACCGGACAACTGAATATATACCACTGATATTGCAAATACTATTCCTAAAAGGATTAGAAATACTAATAAATAAAACAAATATTAATAAAATTAGAAATACTAAATTAATAAAATCAGAAAGCAACAGAAACCAACATACATCTTAACAATTTCAAACAATTACTTAAATGATGATTGATAATAATAAATAAATAAATAAAAGAACGAGCCTACGAGATCTCCAACCCACCGGCGATCTCTCCGGCGACATCGTCTACTGCTTCCGGCAAGATCCCGAACTTGGATAATTTCAATTTTCGATCAGATACGTGACCGTTGATTGGATAGATACGAGTCATGGCACCGGCTTCTGCTCTTACTAAGTACAAGCTGGTGTTTTTGGTGGAACCGTCTGTGGGCAAAACCAGCATCATCGTTCGCTTCACGCACGAAAAATTCGACAAAACCAGCATCATCACTCGCTTCAGGCTACCATCGGTATCAATTTTCTAATTGGGAAGAAGCCCTCATACGGGTTCTTCGAGCCCAAGGCTCAGGATTTTTTCTATGGCCCAGTCTCTTGCCAATTTATTTCATTCACAACCCAGCCCAAATTAGATTTAATCAGCCCAATTTAAATTAATCAATATTTAGTTGCCGTGCTTGTGGTTTTTTTGGTTAATCGGTGATGCAAACATTGATGGTTTGGGTCAATTAGCCCTTGGGTTCTGGTCATTGTTTATGACTTTGCTCTCTTGTTTCAACCTAGGAATGCAATGGGCCGAGTCGCAACAACACGATTCATACTTTCACAGGCCGTATTGTGCCTGGCACGATACTATTGTATGAGCCGTGTTAGGCTTAGCTTTTGAGGCCCACGGCACGACATGAAAAAAATGACCAGCACGACGCAAGACACGACCAAGCATTATAAGAGGCACGGCCCAACACGACCATAACATCTAATAAAATTTAAAATTACATACTATTTTATGTCACTAGAAAAATGATTCAAGAAAAATTAAATAGTGATAAATTTGATATTTTAGGATGGTGGAAAAAAATTAATACTCTATTATTAGTATAATAGCACGTGATATACTAATTCATAAATAAAGCAAATTCACCTAAAATCACACTTTTTGTCTTTCTAATTTTTTAAGTTGTTTTTTATATTTCAATCATTTATAAGTCATTTAATATTTCTTGTTTATTTTATATGTTGTTGTTTTTGTAAGTTATTTATTTATTGTAATTTAATTTTGTAATGAAAGAATGAAAAACAAAAGCAAAACTAATGCCCTGTATAGCCTAGAGGAAAGAAACCCCAATAGCATCAGCATGTAGCCTTAAGGCTATTCCAGATGGTGGAGCTCACCAGGTCCTGATCCATGCAGCTCCATATTTTGCCACCTAGTTAACTTAAAATTGCCCTCCTTTAGACGATGATGCAAGGTGCATGTCAAATCTCTGTGCATCAAATATCTGCCCTCCCAAACCAGCGCTACAAGTGTAATTTTTAAGTTTTTTTTTTTAATTTATGTTACTGTTTTTGTTCAATTTCTTAGTTTTTTTGTAATATTTAACTTCATCAATAAAAATATTGTTTTTCTATACAATTATAAGCATTCAATTCATTATTAATAAGTTTTTTTTTTACTATTTTCAATATAAAAAAATAATATATATCTACATAACTCATGGGCTGGCTCATCTTAGCACCGTCCAACATGATCCAATAGCTTTGAGAGGCTCGGGCCGTGCTGAGTTGAGGTTCTTAAAAATTTGGCACGGCACGAAGGCATAGTGTGCCACCTTATGTAGGCCGTGGACAGGCACGACACGATCCATTGCCACCCCTACTTCAATCTGACCTTGTAGATTTTAGATCAAGTGGGCATGCTTGCTAGAAACTTGATTGGGTCCATGATTCAAGTTTCTTTAGTTAATTTAAGTAAAGAACTTGCTGCTTGAATCTGTAATGGATTTGTGCATATTGAATGTATATATAAATTAATATTATGTGGTAAATATTTATGGGCTTTGTGGACATATAGTAATTACTGAGTAAATTATGAAAATCCCTATAGATTGGCAGCTTTGATTCAATGGACTAGTTTTTGAAAAATTCTTACTTGCATTCGGTGTTTTGATTTGCACCGATTAGAAACTTAATTGATAATTTTTTAGAACTTTATTAATAATGTTCGTACATACTCAATTAACGTTATTAGTGAAGTTCTTGATTTGCACCCGATTCAACCAAGATTTTACCCAATTAATAAATATTTAGTTGTGTGGTTTTTTTGGTTAATTGGTGATGCAAACATTGATGGTTTGGGTCGGTTAGCCCTTGGGTTCTGGTCATTGTTTATGACTTTGCTCTCTTGTTTCAAAACAAACTAGGCACGGCCCAACACGATTCATACTTTCACAGGCCGTATTGTGCCTGGCACGATACTATTGCATGGCTCATGCTGGGCTTAGCTTTTGAGGCCCACGGCACGACATGAAAAAAAGGACCAGCACGGCACAAGACACGACCAAGCATGATAAGAGGCACGACCCAAAACGACCATAACATCTAATAAAATTTAAAATTACATACAATTTTATGTCACAAGAAAAATGATTCAAGAAAAATTAAATAGTGATAAATTTGATATTTTAAGATGGTGGAAAAAATTAATACTCTATTATTAGTATAATTGCACGTGATATACTAATTCATAAATAAAGCAAATTCACCTAAAATCACACTTTTTGTCTTTCTAATTTTTTAAATTATTTTTTATATTTCAATCATTTATAAGTCATTTAATATTTTTTGTTTATTTTACATGTTGTTGTTTTTGTAAGTTATTTATTTGTTGTAATTTAATTTTGTAATGAAAGAATGAGAAACAAAAGCAAAACCAATGCCATGTATAGCCTAGAGGAAAGAAACCCCAATAGCATCAGCATGCAGCCTTAAGGCTATTCCAGATGGTGGAGCTCACCAGGTCAGGTCCTGGCTCCATATTTTGCCACCCAGTTAGCTTAAAATTGCCCTCCTTTAGACGATGATGCAAGGTGCATGTCCAATCTCTGTGCATCAAAGATCTGCCCTCCCAAACCAGCGCTACAAGTGTAATTTTTAAGTTTTTTTTTAATTTATGTTGCTGTTTTTTTTCAATTTCTAAGTTTTTTGTAATATTAAACTTCATCAATAAAAATATTATTTTTCTATACAATTGTAAGCATTCAATTCATTATTAATATTTTTTTACTATTTTCAATAAAAACAATAATATATATCTACGTAACTCATGGGCCAGCTCATCTTAGCACGGCCCAACATGATCCAATAGCCTTGCGAGGCTCGGGCCGTGCTGAGTTGAGGTTCTTAAAAATTTGGCACGGCACGAAGGCATAGTGTGCCGCCTTATGTAGGCCGTGGACTGGCACGACACGATCCATTGCCACCCTTACTTCAATATGACCTTGTAGATTTTAGATCAAGTGGCATGCTTGCTAGAAACTTGATTGGGTCCATGATTCAAGTTTCTTTAGTTAATTTAAGTAAAGAACTTTATTAATAATGTTCATACATACTCAATTAACGTTATTAGTGAAGTTCTTGATTTGCACCCGATTCAATCAAGATTTTTCCCAATTTTTGGTAATGGATTTGATTTGGCAGAAGAGTATTTTCCTTCTAGAAAGACAAGTTGATGAGTCATTTTTTTTTGTAATTTTTGCCTTATTAAAATGATACTTTTACTAATCGATCTAATTTGATCCCTACTGACTTCTAATTTTCTATATATACAAAATGCATGAATACTTAACCAACGTTCTTTATTTGTATCATTTTGGTTGCTGAATTTGTCTTGCAATGCAATTTTAATGGAATAACTACATTTATGGTGAACGTCATTGAGGATGAACAAATGTTACAAAATCTACCTCCACGATAAGTTTTTGTTTAGTTCTTGTCTATCAAAGATATTTGTCATAAAAACATTTTTCATAAGAGAAATTTTCTTTTTATTTTATGGTGAAAATGCTTTGAGCCATGTATCGGACTAGGTCTAGACAAAAATTTCATGATGGAATGCTCTTTTCCATGACTTGGGTGTAAGCTCAAACCATTTATGCCCCGTTTGGTTGCAGTAATGGAATCTAGACGGTAATGTAATTGAGACTGTAATAGAATCAAAGTTGAAATTCGATTACATTGTTTGGTTAGAATATGAAAAATACATTTGAATTAAAGCTAAAATCGATTATAATGTTTGGTTAATATGTTTATACCATTGAAATTAATTCAAAATGATTAAAATGTGTTTGAGAATCAATGCAAAAATAAAAGAATTATTTTTGGTAATGCAGGCATAAAAAACGAGAGGGAAGAGAGCAAAAATAATTTTAGAGAACGGGTAAAAAAGAAAAAAATCATGGGAAATGCGAGAGATTGGGGCTAGAGATGGAAAACTCGAGACGAAGATGGAGCAGGAATGGAGCCAAGCTTAACAATGAGTCAATCTTCCCCCCAAAACTAAAAATAATAATAATTAGAGAACTTAAGTTGTAGTTCAAAGTTTTCAAGACATTTAGTTAAAGTTTGCTAAACATTGGCCTATTTCAAGCTTTTCCAAACAAATAACGACTATACAATGTACCACTAGTTGTACTTTAACTTAAAAACTAAAGCAAAAAATGCTTTGACTATTCATCAATTTATAGTCATAGATTTTTTCATTGTGTACAGGAGAAAAAATAAAGTAAAAAATCACTTTTTGGCCTATTGTTTGTGTTTCTTCTCCAAACTTTGTGAAATTGAGTTCAGAAGCTGGGAATACATTCTCTTTTGTTTTTTTTTCCTTTACTTATTTTCTCTTATAATTATTATTTCTTTAATTAATGTTATTGATGATACGATAATACTTAATATATTTGATATATCTACATGTTAATTTATTTATTTTCTTATTATATTTTCATTTGTTCAAAGTTTCAAACTTTAACACACCGCATTTTAATTCATCATAATTTAAAGAGAGCTAAACCTTATTTATGAAAATCAAGCATGTTTGTCAAACAAATTAATTAATAAAAATTAACCACTCTCAATGAAGAAGATAATGAAGATTATTATAGAGAAACTAATTAATTTTTTATTCTTTAATTAGTCTATAATCTCATGTTCAAACCCTAACACACCAACGCTTGATTGACTGATTGTTTCATCATGTGCTCACTCTTCAGCAACAACTAAAATAGCATTTATCAGCCATAAAAATCGTAAAACAAGTCTTCACAACAAGATGTATGATGATTTTCTTGCAGTTACTTTGCTTATGTATATTGAAAAAGAAATTTTTTAAAATATTAGTACAAAAATAATTATAGATAAATTTGATTTAATGAATTATCGTCAAGCACAACTTTCGTAAGGTCATTTGCTTTTTTTATACATAGTTATATGTAATGTTAAAAGAGACAACTTTTTTCCATTAAAAAAAGGTGACAACTTGTGTACATTCTTTTAGGTATAACCTACACTTTATTTAAAGAATGGTAAATTACATTAACCTACCTGAGGTTAGTCCATAGTTATACTTATCTCACCTAATTTTTTAAATATATACTTACCTACTTGTTGTTAGCCTTTCAGTAGCCTTCTATTAGTCAACTATTTAAAATTCAATCAAATATTGTGCCAACTTGTCAAAACTTATTGGAAACATAACTTTAGCCTTAATAATTTCAAAATTCAGTCAAAGTTTGGGTGCTATTTTGGTAAAAATAATCAATCAACGACGAGGAAGAGACTCAAACGACATAACCAACTACGATAGAGTAACTGTTTGCCAAAATTTAATGTGTGTTTTTTTAAGTTGCTGTTTCTTAAAACGCAAACAACATACGATATTCTTATAGATATGAACGGTGCTATTAGTTAAATCCAAGAACGTATTTAAGGCACACTTTAAGACAATCATTTTAGACACTTTTAAAATTTAATAATTATAACTCAAGTCTTTAAATGATTATCGCTCAAATTTTTGAATGTGAAAGATGTTTGATAATTTTTATTCTATAGATTTAAGCGGGCTTGATCGATGAAATAATCCATATCTCTAAAAAAGAATTTCATCATACATGCAATTTAAGTGAAAATTTAATTATTAATATGCATTTTACATTTTCAATTGTTATAAATTTTATCTTATATTCCTTTAAAAAAATCATCTTATATTTTGCTTCAATAGCACCTAAATGAACAGGCTCTAGTTTAAATCGAGCTCGAAAATTGGGTTCGAGCACGAGCTCGATAACAATCAAACCTATTTGAACTCGAGCTCAAGTCTGAGCCTTGAACTGTCCATTTGAGCTTAAGCTCGAACCCAAGCTATAATTTTAATCAATAAATAAAAATATTAAATAAATATTAGTTCTAGCTCGAGCTTTGCTAAGATAATACTTTATCGAAACCCTTTCGAACAGAACCTTAATGTATTTGAGTCGAGCTTTGACCGAGCTCAAGCTCGGATGGTTCGATAAAAGCTTGACTCGATTCCACCTTTATGAAACTTGAATGATAATTTTTTGAAATTTCATTGGCAACCTCCATATATACTCAACTATCATTACTAGTGAACTTTTCAAATTTACCAATCAAATTTTCAACAGATACTGTACCATTCTTTCAAGTAACAACAACGGTCGCATTTTCGTTCGTTATTCGTAGCTGGAAAAAACCAATGGTCCTGATTGTTTCACCAAAAGTAAAATGATTGATGGTTGAGCGTTCTGCTGCTTAACTCTATCCAGTCATAGTTTCTGTTACTACAAGCTTCAACAGAAATTTTAGTCACATACGGCCCTTCCGTCTCCGCTTATTTTGGCTGGCAAGAACAGTCTCTCTCTCTCAGTAATAGCTTTTCCTCCTCTTTCATATTTTCCCTTTTGTATGGTTTACATGCTCTGTTTTTGTTTTTTTTTTTCTTCTTTCAGCACTTAATTCTTTCTTGTTTTCGGGTTTGATTTTGTTAACAAATTAGAAGTTTAAAAGAATATATCAGTGGAGTAGGCGACAAAGTAATGAATCTGTTAGCAATCCGATATATTGATTAGCTTCTCTGGAGCTCAAATTAAGCTGATCGAATCCAATTTAATTCCCAGTGTTCTTGTGGAATTGAGCACTTTCCTTTCCTTCCCTATTTTTTGAACTTTTATTAAAATTTCGGTTTTAGCTTTACCCCAAAATTTCGGGTATGCAAAAATGTAAGAAGTCTAGCTTTACCCCAAATGCTATCAAATACCAGTACTTTACAATTGACGGACTGTAGATCATCCAACCTCAGAGAAGCCAAAACCAATGAACTATGTTAGAGCCAAATAACAATATCAGATGTAAAAATACGTAAACCATACCGCGAAAGCTCGAGTTAAAAAGCAAGTGGAGTAGCTTGAAATGATACATTACCTCCCCATAGCATCATAAGTTGCTGCCAGATTGCTGAATACTCCAAGTGTATCTTGATGGCATGGCCCACACTCCTGTTCCAGTATTCCTCTTGCTTCTTCAAAAAACTCAGCTGCCTCATCGATTTTGAACAACTGTACACAAGCCAGTCCCATCTGGTTCAACACAACCCCAAAGAAGGCTGATTTCCTCTCCCCACTGGCTCTAAGTTTTGCTACAGCACTCTCAAAAGAGTTCCTTGCTTCTTCATACCTCCCAAGCACGTAAAACATCACTCCCATCCTTGCTTCAATTCCTGCAATTGTGCTTTGCTGTCCTGGTTTGTCTTCCAACAACTTCATTCCCTTCTGCAAGAGCTTCAGTGCCTCCTCAGGCTCATCTACAGACTCATATATAGCAGAAATTTCAGTTAACCCAGCAGCAATCTCTTCCACTGTGGTTCCAGGCACCAGTTTTGCATATATCCTCAGGGCATTTTCACAGTATGACTTTGACTCTTGAAGCTTTCCAGTCTTGTGGTATAGGTCAGCAAGGCATACAAAGACGGAGGCAACCGAAGGGTGGTTGTCACCCTTTGATGATTTGAAGACGGTGAGTGCCTTCTTGTAGGAGAACACTGCCTCATCAAAACGACAGAGAGACATGTAAATGTTGCCAATGCTGACATCAATAGCAGCAACCTCATTGTCCTGCCCATTTGCAGTCATTGCCATGCTAGCCAGGACAAGGTGCTCAAGGGCTGATTCATAGTCTCCCTTTGCCTCACATATGAGGGCCATTAGCCGGCGGTCAGCGGCCTCTTCAAGAGATGCTGGTTCACTGTGAGCACGATGGATTTCAAGAGTTTTCTTGCATAAATCTTCAGCTTTATCAAACTGCATTGCTTGAACATGGGCCTCAGCCAAGTACCTGCCATTTTCAATATGAATGTACCTTTAATGAGTTTATCATAAATTCATAATCATTATGTGGATATAAAGAAAACTTGTAGGCTACTACACATTTTTTTATAGGTTTACACATCAATACAGACAATTCTGTTAGACATGCAGCATTTTTTTTTTTTTGCTATATCTGAAGAGGGGAAGAAATAATTCAATCATACTCCAACAAACTACTGCCTTGCCTTTCTTTTTTCTTTTCAATGAAAGCCCATGATTCCATTCAATAGTTCCACTACTGATCAACAATTCCAAGATCCTAGTTTAAAAAAAGACTCACACAATATGAAAGATATCTAATCTTCCTGGTTTCAAAGTTTCTACAACATTTCAGATTTGTGAACTTCCAGTAAAAAAACAACCATATGAATCTTAATAAACTTAATTCCACACGTTTCCATAGTGTAGCATAGTGCATATCAGGAAGCATCATAGGATATGGAAATTGACTGATAAATTCATCTCCCCAGGTAGCATCACTCGTCAGGGTTATATTTGCCACAATTCAATTTAAGTCACCTTCAAAGGGCCATTAAAGAAAATAAGAGTTATATATGTAAATAATATTTACATAGTCAAGGAGTGTGCATGTATACTGGCGTTATTAGAAATATAAAATTTTTCTTGGGTTCAATTTATAACCATAATATTAGGCTGTTAGAAACCAGTCAACAATAAAAGAAAATCAACAAGTGGGTCTGATGTTTTTGTTCAGGTTGGTTCCACCATCAACCAATTAATAAATAAGAAATAAGCGAAAGGGAAAACCTCCACTTTATCATATCAGAAAGTTTTACGATACTTAGTTCAGTGTTAATTAATTCAGAAACTAAAGCAAATTATCATTTTAAGGTTATAGGTAGTCTTGTTGTATGTCTTTTAGTTGCAACATTATATCCTGGCTCTACGAAAAGATATTTTAATTTTACTTTTAGTTAAGAGCCATCCCGATAATGGAAAAAATATAATATTAAATCAAAATTACAAACCGCTCAACACAAGTTTTCATATCTAATATACACTTCAAAATTCAAATATTATAGAAAATCAATCTACAATGGACAAATTGAGCTTTAACCAATCTATACCGTACGAGGGTATGAAACACCCTTGAGATTAGCATCATATGCTGTCCAAACAAAGTTCGGTGGCTTATTATGCATAACAAAATCACTAGAGCATTTAGCTCCTTCTTTTGCAAGACAATCTGCCACAAAATTTGCTTCACGGAAGCGATGTTGCATTTTCGCTTCAGCCAGCATGTACAACAATGACTTGCATTCAGCTAAGAGCATATGGTAAGATTCACCCAGGCATGATGTCTCTTCAAGTAATTGGTCAACAATCGTTTTAGCATCAATTTCTACCACAACCTTTGAGAAGCCCAAATTAATCACAAGCTCGAGTCCCATTTTGAGCGCCAATAATTCAGCTTCCATGCTGTTTGCAATGCCCAAATGGGAATGGAACCCCATGATCCATTCCCCATCATTATTCCTGATGACTCCTCCCGCTCCGGCCAATCCCGAATTACCCAAAGATGACCCATCCGTGTTTAATTTTACCCAACTATGGGGAGGAGGATCCCATCGAATAAAGATCTCTTTAGAACGACTACTACCATCAGAGTTTATTTTCATCTTCGACCTATCAGTCAAATATTCAAGTTCTACATAAACATCTATGCAGAACCCATCCCAACCCCTTGAAGCCAAATCTTCGAGCACTAGATTTGAGATTTTGGTTGAAAGGTGGGGATTTAGACTTGAGAGGGCCTGAGAAATATATCGATTGGTATATGAAAAAGGTAAAAAACGAAGGGAATCCGGAATGTAGAAAGAAACATATAATGCTGTATTCAAGTGGATTTGAACAGTGTGCATCAATTTGAATTCTGGCCAGCGTCTTGACAGTAAATCTACCTTCACCGATGTATCCATTGATCAAGAAAGTTTCAGCAATAAAGTTTAGTATTGCAAGCGATTTTCAGAAGCCAAATCTTCAATTTGCTGCTAATGTATTAACTATACAACTGAATATATAGTACTGATATTGGAAATAGTATTCCTAAAAGGATTAGAAATATATAGTACTGATATTTGTTGGTAATGTATTAACCGGACAACTGAATATATACCACTGATATTGCAAATACTATTCCTAAAAGGATTAGAAATACTAATAAATAAAACAAATATTTATAAAATTAGAAATACTAAATTAATAAAATCAGAAAGCAACAGAAACCAACATACATCTTAACAATTTCAAACAATTACTTAAATGATGATTGATAATAATAAATAAAAAAAAAAGAACGAGCCTACGAGATCTCCAACCCACCGGCGATCTCTCCGGCGACATCATCTACTGCTTCCGGCAAGATCCCGAACTTGGATAATTTCAATTTTCGATCAGATACGTGACCGTTAATTGGATAGATACGAGTCATGGCACCGGCTTCTGCTCTTACTAAGTACAAGCTGGTGTTTTTGGTGGAACCGTCTGTGGGCAAAACCAGCATCATCACTCGCTTCAGGCTACCATCGGTATCAATTTTCTAATTGGGAAGAAGCCCTCATACGGGTTCTTCGAGCCCAAGGCCTAGGATTTTTTCCATGGCCCAGTCAATTTTTGTCTTTCTAATTTTTTAAGTTGCTTTTTATATTTCAATCATTTATAAGTCATTTAATATTTCTTGTTTATTTTATATGTTGTTGTTTTTGTAAGTTATTTATTTGTTGTAATTTAATTTTGTAACGAAAGAACGAGAAACAAAAGCAAAACTATTGCCATGTATAGCCTAGAAGAAAGAAACCCCAATAGCATTAGCATGTAGCCTTAAGGCTATTCCAGATGGTGGAGCTCACCAGGTCCTGATCCATGCCAGCTCCATATTTTGCCATCCAGTTAGCTTAAAATTGCCCTCCTTTAGACGATGATGTAAGGTGCATGTCCAATCTCTGTGCATCAAAGATCTGCCCTCCCAAACCAGCTCTACAAGTGTAATTTTTAAGTTTTTTTTTTAATTCATGTTGCTATTTTTGTTCAATTTCTAAGTTTTTTGTAATATTTAACTTCATCAATAAAAATATTATTTTTCTATACAATTATAAGCATTCAATTCATTATTAATAAGTTTTTTTTTTTACTATTTTCAATAAAAAAAAAATAATATATATCTACATAACTCATGGGCTGGCTCATCTTAGCACCGTCCAACATGATCCAATAGCCTTGCGAGGCTCGGGCCATGCTGAGTTGAGGTTCTTAAAAATTTGGCACGGCACGAAGGCATAGTGTGCCACCTTATGTAGGCCGTGGACCGGCACGACACGATCCATTGCCATCCCTACTTCAATCTGACCATGTAGATTTTAGATCAAGTGGGCATGCTTGCTAGAAACTTGATTGGGTCCATGATTCAAGTTTCCTTAGTTAATTTAAGTAAAGAACTTGCTGCTTGAATCTGTAATGGATTTGTGCATATTAAATGTATATATAAATTAATATTATGTGGTAAATATTTATGGGCTTTGTGGACATACAGTAATTACTGAGTAAATTATGAAAATCCCTATAGATTGGCAGCTTTGATTCAATGGACTAGTTTTTGAAAAATTCTTACTTGCATTGGATGTTTTGATTTGCACCGATTAGAAACTTAATTGATAATTTTTTAGAACTTTATTAATAATGTTCGTACATACTTAATTAACGTTATTAGTGAAGTTCTTGATTTGCACCAGATTCAACCAAGATTTTACCCAATTAATAAATATTTAGTTGCGTGGTTTTTTTGGTTAATTGGTGATGCAAACATTGATGGTTTGAGTCGGTTAGCCCTTGGGTTCTGGTCATTGTTTATGACTTTGCTCTCTTGTTTCAAAACAAACTAGGCACGGCCCAACACGATTTATACTTTTACAGACCGTATTGTGCCTGGCACGATACTATTGCATGGCTCGTGCTAGGCTTAGCTTTTGAGGACCACGGCACGACATGAAAAAAAGGACCAGTACGACACAAGACACGACCAAGCATGATAAGAGGCACGGCCCAAAACGACCATAACATCTAATAAAATTTAAAATTACATACAATTTTATGTCACAAGAAAAATGATTCAAGAAAAATTAAATAGTGATAAATTTGATATTTTAGGATGGTGGAAAAAAATTAATACTCTATTATTAGTATAATGGCACGTGATATACTAATTCATAAATAAAGCAAATTCACCTAAAATCACACTTTTTGTCTTTCAAATTTTTTAAGTTGTTTTTTATATTTCAATCATTTATAAGTCATTTAATATTTCTTATTTATTTTATATGTTGTTTTTGTAAGTTATTTATTTGTTGTAATTTAATTTTGTAATGAAAGACTGAGAAACAAAAGCAAAACTAATGACATGTATAGCCTCTAGGAAAGAAACCCTAATAGCATCACCATGTAACCTTAAGGCTATTCCAGATGGTGGAGCTCACCAGGTCCTGATCCATGCCAGCTCTATATTTTGCCAACCAGTCAGCTTAAAATTGCCCTCCTTTAGACGATGATGAAAGGTGCTTGTCCAATCTTTGTGTATCAAAGATCTGCCCTCCCAAACCAGCGCTACAAGTGTAATTTTTAAGTTTTTTTGTTTATGCTGTGGTTTTTGTTCAATTTCTAAGCTTTTTGTAACATTTAACTTCATCAATAAAAATATTGTTTTTTATACAATTATAAGCATTCAATTCATTATTAATAAGTTTTTTTATTATTCTCAATAAAAAATTAATATATATCTATATGGCTCATGGGCCAGCTCGGCTCAACACAACCCAACATGATCCAATATTCTTGCGGGGCTCGTGCCGTGCCGAGTTGAGGTTCTTAAAAATTTGGCATGGCATGACACGACACGGTGGCATAGTGTGCCGCCTTATGTAACCGTAGACCAGCACGACACGATTCATTGTCACCCCTACTTCAATCTGACCTAGTAGATTTTAGATCAAGTGGGCATGCTTGCTAAAAACTTGATTGGGTCTATGATTCAAGTTTCTTTAGTTAATTTAAGTAAATAACTTGCTGCTTGAATCTGCAATGGATTTGTGCATATTGAATGTATATATAAATTGATATTATGTGGTAAATATTTACGGATTTTGTGGACTTGTAGTAATTACTGAGTAAATTATGAAAAGCCCTATAAGTTGGCAGCTTTGATTCAATGAACTAGTTTTTGAAAAATTCTTACTTGCATCGAGTGTTTTGATTTGCACCGATTGGAAACTTAATTGATAATTTTTTAGAATTTTATTAATAATGTTCGTACATACTCAATTAATGTTATTAGTGAAGTTCTTGTTTTGCACCTGATTTAACCAAGATTTTTCCCAATTTTTGGTCAAGGATTTGATTTGGTATAAGAGTATTTCCCTTCTAGAAAGACAAGTTGATGAGTCATTTTTTTTTGTAATTTTTGCCTTATTAAAATGATACTTTTACTAATCGATCTAATTTGGCCCCTACTGACTTCTAATTTTCTATATATACAAAATGCATGAATACTTAACCAATGTTTTTTATTTGTATCATTTTGGTTGTTGAATCGAGGTTGAAATTCGATTACATTGTTTGGTTAGAATATGAAAAATACCTTTGAATTAAAGCTGAAATCGATTATAGTGTTTGGTTAACATGTTTATATCATTGAAATGAATTCAAATTGATTAAAATGTGTTTGAGAATCAATGCAAAAAAAAAAAAAGAATTATTTTCCATGCCAATAATCAATCAACGATGAGTAAGAGACTCAAACGGCATAACCAACCACGATAGAGTAACTGTTTGGCAAAATTTAAAGTGTGTTTATTTGAGTAGCTATATCTTAAAACGTAAACAACATACGATATTCTTATAGATATGAACGGTGCTATTAGTTAAATCAAAGAACATTATTAAGGCACAACTTAAGACAATCATTTTAGACACTTTTAAAATTTGATAATTGTAACTCAATATTTTAAACAATTATCACTCAAATTTTCGAGTGTTTGTGAAAGATGTTCGATAATTTTTACTCTATAGATTTAAGCGGGTTTGATCGATGAAATAATCCATATCCCTAATAAAGGAATTTCTTCATACATGCAATTTAAGTGAAAATTAAATTATGAATATACATTTTACACTTTCAATTGTTATAAATTTTATCTAATATTCCTTTTAAAAAAATCATCCTATATTTTGCTTCAACATTCAATAGAAACTAAATGAAAATATCATTATATGAAAATCGCTTTCCGCCAATAATTTCAAAATAAAAGAATCGAGAAAATCTTAAGAGTTCTGAAAAAAATTGTTTTCACTCTTGATTAAAAAAGAAAATAATAAATTATTTTTATTTCTATAATCAATGATCAATGGTTGAAAATAATTACGACACATAAATTTCATTATTCCTAAGAATTTCTCAACAAACAGAAGCTAAACTAATTTTCCTAAGGTGCTTTCAATATTTATATAAAAAGAGATTTCACTTGACACTTAATAAAATGAATTTTGCTTTTAAGTGATTGTTTGTTAAATTGGAGAATTTTTGGCAGTATTTGGTGCAAAACAAGAGTTTTGTAGTATTTGAGTTTGGTACGAGCTCGAACTCGAATTCAATAATTTTTATGAAGCTCAAGCTCGTACTCGATAACAATCAAGCCTATTTAAGTTAGAGTTCAAGCCTGAGTCTTGGATTACCCATTCAAGCTTGAACTCGAACCCAAACTATAATTTCAATAAATAAAAATGTTAAATAAATATTGATTCTAGCTCGAGCTCGGCAAAGATAATACTTTATCGAAATCCTTTCGAACCAAACCTTAATGTATTTGAGTCGAGCTTTGACCGAGCTCAAACTCGGTTGGTTCGATAAAAGCTCGATTCAATTCCAACTCTATGAAACTTGAATGATAATTTTTGAAAATTTCATTGGCAACTTCCGAATATACTCAGTTATCATTACTAGTTGTTGACCCTTTCTCGTTTTTTAATGATGGCAAAACACAACTGTTATTTTTGTAACAAGTTTAAGCTAAGTTGTATTAAGGATCAAATGCATTCAACCAAGGAACAAAGAGCAAGAACTCGAACCAAATCAAGTATCAAGTGAAGACTGAAGATCTTGTATAGGTCTTAAGGTTTAGAACCAATGTAAGTCTCACTTATGGTATTAGCTTGTTCAATGGCTCGAACACAAAAGGTTTTCTAAAACCGTTAATTTTAAAACAAATGTTTTTAATGAAAAACAGAAGAAAAACTGGGTTGGAAGACAACCCAGTCGACTGGGTACATATACCAGTTGACTGGTATATGGGACAGAAGGTCCCCAGTCGACTGGATGAATCAACCCAGTCAACTGGTACATGGACAGTGAGTCCCCAGTCGACTGGATAAATCAACTCAGTCGACTGGTAAAAGGGACAGAAAGTCCCTAGTCGACTGGATGAAATATACCAGTCGACTAGATACCCAGAAGGTCTAAAAACATGATTTTTTCAAGTGAACCCATTCGACTGGTATCTCGACCCAATTGACTGGTAGTTCAAAAATATAACCGTTGGACTCCAAATCTGAACGTTTTAAGTAATTTTTTTTTCAAATTAAAGTCCTAACAGCCATATTAATTGATTGCTATATAAACCCATTCAGTTAAGCATTCAAGAACAAGCTGTATACATTCAAAAAGAGTTGATCTCATACAATCAAGTTTTTATACTCTTGAAACACAAAAAGCTTTGAAATAATCTTGTTGAGCCATTTCTTCAAGCTTTACTTTGAAAGAGAGACATTTCTGTTGTAATAAGCTTTCATTTGCTGTCTCTCTACCTTTTACTTTACACCATCTTTTGTAAAAGGATTATTTCCGAGAGGAATGGGAAACTTTCGAAAGGAAGGGGATTGTTCAGTTTAAGCAACACCTGTAAGTTGCTTGTGTACGGTTTGTGCAACGCCCGGTTAAGTTGTGCGACTAAGTTTTCTTAGTGGATTACTTCAAGGAGTTCCTTGAAGAGAGTGGACGTAGGGTCGGAACGAATCCAATATTGCTGAACCACTATATATTGTGTTTGCATCCTCTTTCCTTTAACTCTTTATTTACAGCACATTACTTGTATTATTTGTTTGCTGCTATTTCATTTTTATAAACTTGTATTAATTCCGCAAAAAGTTTTAAAAACCCAATTCACCCCCCCCCCCTCTTGGGTTGAAACCTCGATCTATAATTGGTATCAGAGCTAGGTTCTCTTATTTAGGCTTAAAATCCTTGAGTTGATCCAATGGCAGCAAATAGCTACTCTGAAGGACACTCTTATACTAAACCAACTTTGTTCAATGGCTCAAATTATAACTATTGAAAAAATAGAATGAAAATCTTTGTCGAAGGACAAGATTACAATCTATGGAGAATCATAGAAGAGGGACCTAGAATTCCTTCAAAAGAAATAGTTATTGGAGAGACTCCTCATACAATGCCTAAACTCAAAACTGAGTTCACCGACGAGGATTGTAAAACGATGTCTCTCAATAGCAGAGCAACAAGCATGCTACATTGTGCATTAGATATTTCTGAATATAATAAAATATCGGCATGCGTTTCTGCTAAAGAGATATAGGACAAATTACAAGTCACATATGAAGGAACTAGTGAAGTAAAAAAATCTAAAATATACATGCTAATTTCTGAGTATGAATCATTTAAGATGTCTCCTAACAAAACCATTTCTGAAATGCACTAACGGTTCACCACTAATATAAATGGATTAGAACTGCTTGGTAAGATTATTGAGGAGGTTGAACTAACCAGAAAAATCTTGAGATCTCTGCCACCAGAATGGAAACCAAGGAGGACAGCCATACAGGAGGCCAAAAATCTTGACAAGCTGGATGTTGAGACACTGCTTGGGCCATTATTGACATACGAGATGGAAGAAATGACTCCCATCGTCAATGATGATGAGAAGAAGAAAAAGCAAATCGCTCTCAAAGCTTCTACGAACAACAAAGAAAAGGAATTAGAACAAGAAGCAGAGAGCAGTGAAGAAGATGGTGAAATGACCTTAATCACTAGAAGATTCCATAGGTTCTTGAAGAAAAGCAAGAAACCTTACACAAAGAATCCCACTCCAAAAAGGGAACCGCTTATGTGCTATGGCTGCAAGAAGCCCAATCATATTAGAGCTGATTGTCCAGTTTCAAATAAACCATACAAGGGCTTCAAAAAGAAAGCCATGGTAGCAACTACCTGAAGCGATGACGAAGAAGATGAGTCATCAAACAAAGAAATCGGATACAAGGAAATTGCCAACCTTTGTTTGATGGCAATCGACGATGAAAGTGAGGTAACATCTTCTCCTTCTGCTAAGAATAATATTGTTACTAGTAGTGAAGAACTACTAGAAGTAATAAATGAAATGCATGAAGAATTGAAGAAATTTGATTCTAGAAATTTTGTTCTTAAGAAAGAGGTATCATCTCTCTCTAAAGAGATGATAAATCTAAGAGAAGAAAAAGAAAAACTATCATCTTTATTATATGATTCTTCTCAAGATTTTCTCAAAAATAAAAATGAGAATTTGAAAAATAAAATTTCTGAATTAAATAGCACTATATCAAGACTTATGCTTGGTAAAGATAAACTTGATGAAGTGCTTTCTTCCCAAAGATCAAGTGGAGGAACATCTAGTTTAAGATATTCTCCATTGGGAAAGTAAAAATCAAAAGAGAGCTTATTCATGAAAGCCTCTTGTGTAGATGGAGCCTCTACTTCAAAAGCTACTAGCAAGGTTAAGAGCACTACCTCAATGAATGCTAGGAAGTCTAGAAATTTAAATGTTCATACTAAATTGAAGCATCCTAGAAATACTCATGCTTATATGTATGCTCATTCTAGAAATGCTTATACACATCCTAGAAATAATTATCATGCTCAATCTAGAAACAATATGTATAATCAAAGAATGCATTATGCTCATGCTCATCCTAGGAATTACCATCATGGTTATCCTAGAAACAATATGCACACACAAAATAATGCTAGCATGTATCCTAGAATGCATCATCATACATTTTATGGAAACGACATGCATTTTCGTATTCCTAACCATAAAAACATGTATCCTAGGAACAATTATCCTAAGGATTATAGGAACGCACATGTAAGATATCCTAGAAATTTCTATGACTATCATGCTAAGACTGTGCATCATCAACTTGTTCATAGAGCACAACATGTTAAGAAATTATGGGTCCCAAAATGAACCGTATTTTCAAGGACTAACCCCAAAGGACCCAAGAAATTTTGGGTACCTTAAAGTGCTATCGTATATCCTTGTGTGATGTAGATTTGCCTCCACACCAAGGAGAAAGGTAACTGTTGGTACCTTGATAGCGGATGCTCGAAGCACATGACCAGTGATAAAAGCGTATTCAAGGAGCTAACTCTAAGAGATGGTGGACTTGTGACCATTGGAGACAATACTAAAATAAAGATCATCGGGCATGGAAAAGTCGGTAATGATTTATCAACCTTAGATAATGTATTGCTAGTACAATGCCTTAAGCCAAATTTACTTAGCATTAGTAAATTATGTGACAAAGGATACAAAGTCACATTTGAAACCTCTCATTGTCTAGTTATAGACATCAAGAGCAACAAGATCAAATTCATTGGCCATAGACATGAAAATGTATACATAGTTGATTTAAAATCCTTGCATTCTGATAATGAAAAATGTTTTCCCGCTTTTAGTGAAAATCCATGGCTATGGCATAGAAGGCTTGGTCATGTAAACATGAACTTGCTAAAAATTGTTTCAAGAAAAGATTTACTTATTGGTCTTCCTAAAATCAATTTTGAAAAAGACAAAGTTTGCAATGCTTGTCAAATGGAAAAACAAACTAAGATTTCTTTTAAAGCAAAAAATGTAGTCTCAACTACTAGACCTTTGGAACTTTTGTATATGGACTTATTTGGTCCAATTAGTACCATTAGTCTAGGTGGCCATCAATATGCTCTTGTTATTGTTGATGACTATTCAAGATATACCTTTGTTATTTTTATTGCTTACAAGGATGAAACTTTCAAAGGATTTGAAAAGTTTTGCAAAAAGGTACAAAATGAAAAAGGAATTTGTATTTCAAGAATAAGAAGTGATCATGGCAAAGAATTTGAAAATCAAAGCTTTTCAAAATTTTGTGATGAAAATGGAATTAATCACAACTTTTCAGCACCTAGAACTCCTCAACAAAATGGAGTTGTTGAGAGGAAAAATAGAGTTCTAGAAGAATTTTCAAGAACTATGCTATGTGAAAATAGTTTACCAAAATATTTTTGGGCTGAAGCCGTGAATACTTCTTGCTATATATTAAATAGAATTTTAATAAGGCCTCTGCTTGATAAAACTCCATATGAACTATGGAAAGGCAGAAAGCCTAATATTTCCTATTTTCGTGCTTTTGGTAGTAAATGTTTCATCTTAAATAACAATAAAACTAACTTGGGTAAATTTGATTCCAAGACCGATGAAGGAATATTTTTAGGATATTCAACTACTAGTAAGGCTTATAGAGTTTTCAATAAAAGAACTCTAGTGGTAGAAGAATCTGTGCATGTAACTATTGATGAATCTAATCCAATGAGTAGTAGAGAAGTTTCCTTTAAAGATGATGCAGGTTTTATTCCAAGAATGGAAACTCCTACTCCCATTATTGACCCAAAAGAGAGTTCTCCTCAAGCTAATGAAGAGATGAAAACTCTCAATTTGGATCAACAATCCTCAAGTCAACAAGAGGAAAGTCTACCCAAGGATTGGAGGTATGTAAATCATCATCCAATTGATCAAGTGATTGGTGATCCTTCACAAGGGGTAAGAACTCGCTCTTCCATTAGAAATATTTGCAATTTTGTAGCTTATTTGTCTCAAGTAGAACCTAAGACATTTATAAAAGCTGAAAAAGATAATGATTGGATAATTGCAATGCAGGAAGAGATAAATCAATTTGAGAGAAACAATGTTTGGAAACTAGTTCCAAGACCAAAAGATCATTCAATAATTGGAACTAAATGGGTATATAGAAATAAAATGAATGAAAATGGTATAGTAACTTGAAATAAAGGTAGATTAGTTGTTAAGGGATATAACCAAGAAGAAGGAATAGATTTTGATGAAACCTATGCTCCCGTAGCTAGATTAGAAGCCATTCGAATGTTATTAGCCTTTGCATGCTTTAATAAATTCAAGCTATTTCAAATGGATGTGAAAAGTGCATTTTTAAATGGCTTTATAGAAGAAAAGGTTTATGTTGAGTAACCTCTTGGATTTGAAAATCCTAGTCTTCCAAATCATGTCTACAAGCTTTCTAAAGCTCTATATGGGTTGAAGCAAGCTCCAAGGGCATGGTATGAAAAACTAAGTAAATTTTTGATTGATAATGATTTTGTAAGAGGTAGAATAGATACAACTCTCTTCACAAAAACTCACAAAAATGACACATTGATAGTTCAAATATATGTTGATGATATTATATTTGGTGTTACTAATGAATCTATGTGTCAAGAGTTTGCAAAGTGCATGCAAGGTGAATTTGAAATGAGCATGATGGGAGAACTTACCTACTTCCTTGGACTGCAAATCGAGCAACTAAAAGGAGATATCTTCATCAATCAACAAAAGTACATTAAGGACCTACTAAAGAGGTTCGGGATGGAAAGCTCAAAGCCACTTGGAACGCCTATGAGCACAACTACTAAACTTGATCTTGATGAAGGAGGTAAAACTGTAGATTCTAAATATTATAGAAGCATGATAGGTGCTTTACTTTATTTGACTGCAAGTAGACCTGATATAATGTTCAGTGTATGTATGTGTGCTAGATTTCAGGCTAATCCTAAGGAATCACATTTAGTTGCAGTAAAAAGAATCCTTAGATATCTACAAGGAACCCAAACCATAGGATTATGGTACTCTAGAGATTCATCTTTTGAGCTAGTAGGATATTCAGATGCTAATTTTGATGGATGTAGGTTAGATAGAAAGAGCACAAGTGGAACATGCCAATTCTTAGGTGTTATGTTAACTTCTTGGTTTTCCAAGAAACAAAATTCCGTTGCACTATCAACTACTGAGTCGGAATATGTAGCAGCTGGAAGTTGTTGTGCCCAAGTGTTATGGATAAAACAACAACTAGAAGACTATGGCATGAACCTCAAAAATATTCCTATATTTTGTGATAATACTAGTGCTATCAACCTAACCAAAAATCCTATTCAGCACTCTAGAACCAAGCATATAGAGATTGGACATCATTTTCTAAGAGACCATGCTCAAAAAGGTGATATAAGATTAGAATTCATACCTTCAGAAGATCAAATAGCTGATATTCTTACAAAACCCCTAAGTGAAGCTAGTTTTTATAAGATTAGAATGTTGATGGGATTGCTTGATTTTGATAAACTGGATGTTTGATTGCATCTCATTTCATCATTTGCATGTTTGACATTGAGTGAAAGAGTATTAATCATTGTTTAATTATTTCCTTCACTCAAAAATGTCATAGATAAACAAATTCGTGCTAAAAGTTCAAGACTGGAAATTTTACTAAGGGTCTAGTCGACTGGGTACTAAGGGTCTAGTCGACTGGTATATATAACCCAGTCGACTGGTAAGTCTCTGCCAGATCTTCCTGTCGACTGGTAATTCTGACCCAGTCGACTGGTAACTCTCTGCTAAATATTCTAGATGACTGGTAAATCTTCTCCAGTCGTCTATTAGATCGAATCCCTGTTTGGAGCCAATTTTTTTTTTAAAAAAAAAAAATCCTTGTCCTCTAGTCGACTGGTAAAGGTAGCCCAATCGACTGGTAACTGACTGCCAATTTATCCAGTCGACTGGTACATTTACCCAGTCGACTGGTATGGAAACTGTTCATCTTCTCAAAGGGACCCAGTCGACTGGTAACTCGACCCAGTCGACTGGTATCGCGATATTATAAATAGGGCTGTTCATTTTTCTAAAATTATACGCCATTTTTGAGCTCCCAAATTTTCTCTCTCTAGAAAAATTCACCCTTTTGATCCAAAAACCATCCAATCTTCATCCAAAAAAACCGATCTACTCATATACAAAGAGATTTTTAACTTCCTACGGTCAAAATATCTTATTTTCTCAAAAAATCCATTTTACCCAAAAACTACATATTTCTCAAAATGATCGATCGAATCCGTGTCAAATTTACCACGAGTGGACCAAATGCCCCTAAAAAGCCAAGATCTTCAAAACCTTCGGCATCGGAGTCGAAAGGAAAAGGAGCAGCGGGCTCATCTAGCAAGGAGCCCATAACAGAGTTGGAGGAGACTCTGTTTTATAGTCCGACGGCATATGCAAGGTATAACTCTATAATCCATCACAAGAAAATCATGACGGGTAGAGTCTTTAATTTTGAATCTATTCGCCATGGAAATTTCGATATTCTGCCTGCCTTTGAAGCAATAAATCTGACCCCACTGGTCAGAATTCATGAGAAATATTACCTGCGACTGATTCATCAGTTCTATGCGAACTTGGTGAAACCCAGTCCTCTAGCTCTGAGATTCAGAACCAGAGTCAGCGGTGTAGAGTTTGAGGTCAACACCGACCTCTTGATGAGCATACTGAGAATCTCGGTAAAGGGGATTCAGTGGAGTCTGGATGGATGGCCAGACAGCTTCGACGTCGAGGCGGGTTGTCAGATAGTCAGGGGAGACCCTAACTATGTGTACAGACCCACTACATTTCACACATGTAATGATATACCCCTTGACTCAAAGATGTTTCAGCTGATAGTCAGTTGGACCATCCACCCGAGACTCGGGAGTCGAGGGTATCTATCTAAGATAGATACAGTATTGATTTGGTACCTAAAATCTGGGCACCACTTCAATATCTACCCTCTACTGCTCGCCGACATGATAAACGGTGAAGCAAATGACTCTGGGTGTCTTCCTTATGGGATGCTCATTAACTCATCCTCCAGCACTTTCGGGTACCTTTGCCTGCCTCCGAGGCTCAGGATATCGGATTGACGGACATCATCAACATCTCATCACTAAAAAAGATGGGATGTACTATTCGTGATGGGTTCCTCTATCCGAAGGCCAGAAAGTGCCTGAGGATCCGAGAGGATGCGAGCGACAGTGATGAGGATGCAGCTGCTGAGATGGAGACGGATACCCGAGCACCTCCCATTGGTGCCTCGAGTACTGGTCAGGCTGGATATGATGACATCCTACGAGCTATCACGAGCCTCCAGATAACGATGGAGTCTGGTTTCCAGTCCATGCAGTCTGACTACTAGAGATTGAACTCCTCCATCGACCACTTACGGGACGACTTCGAGTTACATCGAGAGCACACCGAGGGTTCCCTAGCTGAGATTAGGGAACTTTTTCGTGATGGCTTGGAATCTCCCGCACCTTGAGTCTATGTCTTTATTATGTACTTAGTGTTTTTTCAGCTCTTATCACATAGCACGGACATATCATGTATTATTATGTCTTAGTTATGGCTCCGTGAAGCCCGTTTGTGTATTAACTTTTTATATATGATGATGTATTTCTATTAACCATATTTATTGCATCTATTTATGCTATTTGTGATATGTTAGCATTGTTTTACAACTCTGTTTAGTCACTAAACTGCTCTAAAATGCTTATACGTGTATGAAAACTTTCGGTTCTTCTCGGGAAGGCTTTCGAAATTCGAATGAAGCCAAATTTTCGTGTACAAGTTTGTTTTCTTATACTCTAGATGACTGTATTGGCTAATTAGCTTATTTTTTGTTTTATGCCCCCTTTGGTTGCTGTTGTCAAAATAGGGGAGAAAAATGAGAAAATCTAAGTGAACATAACCAATGCATAGATTTAAGGGGAGCATTGCTCCATAGCCTTATAAAAATGTTTATTGATTGGTTGAGTTTGATTCTGGATTGGTTGAAAGAGATATAAACTGTGTTTGCATGTTTACAGGGTGGTTTTACTCAAAAAACAGAGGAGACTCTGTCCAAATTTTTGTAAAATCCTAACACTTAGCTTTTAAAACTGTTTTCACATCATTAGTTTTGTCATCATCAAAAAGGAGGAGATTGTTGACCCTCGCCCGTATTTTAATGATGACAAAACACAACTGTTATTTTTCTAACAAGTTTAAGCTAAGTTGTATTAAGGATCAAACACATTCAACCAAGGAACAAAGAGCAAGAACTCGAACCAAATCAAGTATCAAGTGAAGACTGAAGATCTAGTATAGGTCTTAAGGTTTAGAACCAATGTAAGTCTCACTTATGGTATTAGCTTGTTCAATGGCTCGAACACAAAAGGTTTTCTAAAACCGTTAATTTTAAAGCAAATGTTTTTAATGAAAAACAGAAGAAAAACTGGGTCGGAAGACAACCCAATCGACTGGGTACATTTATCAGTCGACTGGTATATGGGACAGAAGGACCCCAGTCGATTGAATGAATCAACCCAGTCGACTGGTACATGGACAGTGAGTCCCCAGTCGACTGGATGAATCAACCCAGTCGACTGGTAAAAGGGATAGAAAGTCCCCAGTCAATTGGATGAAATATACCAGTCGACTGGATACCCAGAAGGTCTAAAAACCTGATTTTTTCAAGTAAACCCAGTCGACTGGTATCTCGACCCAGTTGACTGGTAGTTTAAAAATATGACCGTTGGACTCCAAATCTGAACGTTCATATTAATTGATTGTTATATAAACCCGTTCAGTTAAGCATTCAATAACAAGCTGCATACATTCAAAAAGAGTTGATCTCACACAATCAAGTTTTTATACTCTTAAAATACAAAAAGCTTTGAAATAATCTTGTTGAGCCATTTCTTTAAGCTTTACTTTGAAAGAGAGACATTTCTGTTGTAATAAGCTTTCATTTGCTGTCTTTCTACCTTTTACTTTACACCATCTTTTGTAAAGGGATTACTTCCGAAAAGAAGGGGAAACTTCCAAAAGGAAGGGGATTGTTCAGTTTAAGCAACACCTGTAAGTTGCTTGTGTACGGTTTGTGAAACACCCGGCTAAGTTGTGCGACTAAGTTTTCTTAGTGGATTACTTCAAGGAGTTTCTTGAAGAGAGTGGACGTAGGGTCGGAACGAATCCGATATTGTCGAACCACTATATATTGTGTTTGCATCCTATTTCCTTTAACTCTTTATTTACAGCACATTACTTGTATTATTTGTTTGCTGCTATTTCGTTTTTATAAACTTGTATTAATTCTGCAAAAAGTTTTAAAAACCCAATTCATCCCCCCTCTTGGGTTGAAACCTCGATCTACACTAGTGAACTTCTTAAATTTACCAATCAAATTTTCAACACATACTGTACCATTCTTTCAAGTAACAACAACGGTCGCATTTTCATTCATTATTCGTAGCTGGAAAAAACTAATGGTCCTGATTGTTTCACCAAAAGTAAAATGATTGATGGTTGAGTGTTCTGCTGCTTAACTCTATCCAGTCATAGTTTCTGTTACTACAAGCTTCAACAGAAATTTTAGTCACAAATGGCCCTTCCGTCTCTGCTTGTTTTGGCTGGCAAGAACAGGCTCTCTCTCTCTCAGTAATAGCTTTTCTTCATCTTTCATATTTCCCTTTTATATGGTTTACATGCTCTGTGTTGATGCCAAAAATGTGTACAGCTGAGCGGGGGCCTGATTACACCTGTTCCTGCACAAGGAAAGAGAGACTATGGGTCTCCGGAGGGGTGCCTCCGGAGATGCTCCGATGCTTAAGTCAGATAAAGCAAATTATATGGACTTGTCGTGTTGATCTCAGGGATTAAGGAAAAAAACCTTGGGTCTTTGGGATGAATACCTGGCCCTTTTTATAGGGTGTTTAGAAGATGGTCCCCTGCTTGGGGTGGCAATGATATAATGTTACAACTGGTCTGAATGATGATGCCTAACAGGCCCATTTAGGCGACTAAAGGTCATTCTTTTCGAGTTTTACCTTGTCGTTTGATCAGGAGCCGTCCAAGTCTAATGGTGGTTCTGTGATCTGACAACTCAACTTGGTCAGGTGATGATGCCTAGTAGTCCCAGCTAGGTGACTGGGGACTGTTTACTAGAGCTTTTGCCTGGCTGGCTTGATTAGGAACCGTTCGAGTATGGGGGCACTGTTGCCCTGACGGCTCATCATGGCTAGGGCATGATGGCCCAGAAGGCGGTAGTGACGTGAGGTAACCGAGTCTTGGAAGGCGGTGGTTTATGATAAGGGTCGAACCATCCAATCCTGGTGCATCCACGTGTTCTCCTCTGATTTGTTTGGCCAGGAGAAGCCACGTGTTGTCCCCTCATTGGAAGGGTAGTTTTTGGTAGTATCACAAGCCCCCTACTTCCGTGAGTACAATTTATGTGCTTAAGGAAGTATTAATGCTACATTTCTGCTTCGTTTTGGAATAGCAGGCTTCGAGTCAATAGAGCAATCTATCTCCTCGGACTTTGGAGAGAGTAGGCTGAGGACCAGTGGAGCAATCCATCTTCTCGGCCAAGAATATCATGGGTCCAGGGATAAGTGGAGCAATCCATCTCCTCGAACCTTAAAAAGAGTGGGCCGAGGACCAGTGGAGCAATCCATCTCCTCGGCCAAGAATACCATGGGTCTGAGGACAAGTAGAGCAATCCATCTCCTCAGTTTGAGGAGGGTTGCCGGTCGATGCGAGATGGAAGCGAATTATTGGCAGTTTTTACATTTTTTAACCAACTCTGCGGCTTCTTCCCTCATTCTAGGCCAATAGTACCCCTGGCGAAGGATTTTGAACGCTAAGGCTCTTCCTTCAAAGTGATTTCCACATATCCCTTCATGTACTTCTCGGAGAGCATAGTTGGCTTCGGTTGGACTGAGGCATTTCAAATAGGGCATCGTGAGACCTCTTTTATATAATTGATCGTCCAAAATGGCGTACAGTGCTGCCCTTGACATGACCTTCCGAGCTTTGTTCTTTTACCTGGGAGTCTACCGTTACGTAGATACTCGAGGAGATGACTCATCCATGTTTCTTGATCATCTACCTGTAGTATCATGATTTCGACGATGCTGGGCGTGACAAGTGTCTCAAGGTAAACTGCCCGCCTTGGTTCGAATGGGCAGAATAACGCGAGGCGGGCTAAAGAGTCTGCTTTCGACTTTTCGGTCCATGGAATTTGGTTAATACAGAATACTTCGAACTGCTCGGCCAATGCTTTGGCTTTAATAAGGTAATGAGTGATCCTTTCCCCTCGGGCTTCAAACTTTCCGTTGATCTGGTTTACTACTAACTGAGAATCGCTGTAGGCAGTCGAAATTTTTACGGAAAGTACTAGGGCTAGCTTCATGCCTGCGAGTAGAGCTTCATATTCGGCTTCATTGTTGGATGCTTTGAACTCAAACCTCAAGGTGTATTCAATGATGAAGTTGTCTGGACTGCTTATGATGAGTCCGGCCCCACTTCCAGTGTCAGTGGATGAGCCGTCGACATGGAGAGTCCATTCCGGGACCATACTTGGCTCTTCACTCATCTGAGGTGGTTTTTCTGATGATGGTAGAGTAGTTTCCATGATAAAATCAGCTAAGGCTTGGGCCTTTATAGCTGCCCGAGGTCGGTAGCGAATGTTAAACTCACCAAGCTCTATTGACCATTTAACCATTATGCCAGAAACATCAGGTTTGTGGAGTACTTGCTGAAGGGGTTGGTTGGTGAGGAGAGTGATGGTGTGTGCTTGAAAGTACGGTCGGAGCTTTCGGGCTGAAATTAATAGAGCATATGCTATTTTTTCCACAGGTAGATATCGTGTTTCGGCATCATGGAGCACCTGGCTTACATAGTACACTGGTTTCTGTATTCCTTCCTCCTCCCGAATCAGAATGGAGGCCATTGCTTCGGGTCCAGCCGAGAGATATAAGAAGAGTTCTTCTCCGGCCATGGGTTTGGTAAGAACAGGGGGCGTACCCAGATATCTTTTCAATTCTGCAAATGCTTCCTGACAATCCGAAGACCAAACGAAATCTTTGTGTTTTCGAATGGCTTTAAAGAAAGGGAGACACTTCTCAGCTGATTTTGACATAAACCGACTCAAAGCCGCTATTCTTCCAGTGAGTCGTTGAACCTCTCTTATGGTCCGCGGCGGGTTCATGTTGAGAATGGCATCTATTTTTTTCGGGTTTGCTTCTATGCCTCGATGAGTGACTATAAATCCAGAAAATTTCCCTCCAGTGACTCCGAAAGCACACTTAGTGGGGTTTAACTTCATTTGGTGATGACGGAGAACATCAAAAGCTTCTTGTAAATCAACCTCGTGGTTTTGGGCTTTGACACTTTTAACTAGTATATCGTCGACATATACTTCCATGTTCTGCCCTATCTGTCTTTGAAAAATCTTGTTCACTAGCCTCTGGTAAGTGGCCCCAGTATTTTTCAAACCGAAAGGCATGACCCTGTAACAATAGAGTCCTTGTTCTATAATGAACGCCGTTTTTTCCCGATCTGGTCGGTGCATGGGGATCTGATTATACCCTGAATAAGCATCCATGAAGGTCAGCAACTCATGTCCTGACGTGGCGTCGACAAGTTGATCGATCCTTGATAGTGGAAAACTATCTTTTGGACAGGCTTTATTAAGGTCCGAGAAATCAATGCAAATCCGCCACTTGTCGTTCGCTTTCTTTACCATCACAACATTAGATACCCATTCTGGATAACTTCCTTCCCGGATGAACTTGGTCGACAGTAGCTTGTCCACTTCGGCTCGGATGACCACCTACCGCTCCAGAGCGAATGACCTTTTCTTTTGGATAACTGGTTTATGGTTTGGATCCACGCTCAATCTGTGGACTATAACATCTGGGTTGATTCCGGGCATGTCGGCAGCTGTCCAAGCAAATAAATCTTGGTTTGCCCGAATGAGGGTGAGCAAGGACTCTTTGTGGGTTTCTGGCAGGTCTGAGCCGATTTGAATTATTCGGGTGCTGTCTTCGATGAAGGGGACAACAATTAATTTGTCCATCAGTTGGCCCTTTGGGCAGCTCCCTTCATCTCTAAGGTCATCCAGCTCAAGTGGGAAGGTTTCTGCCTTTTTTGCCTTCTCGTACTGCGCTGAGATAACAAGACCTTGAGATTTGTTGATCTCTTTTGATTTCACCTACTCCTTTATCAGTGGGAAATTTGATTTTGAGATGATGGGTGGAGACAACGGCTCGGAGTTTGTTCAGCGTTGGTCACCTGAGTATCATGTTGTAGGACGACGGCTGTCGTACGATCAAAAAAGTAGTT
Source organism: Bretschneidera sinensis (assembly GCA_023935145.1). Taxonomy (NCBI): domain Eukaryota; kingdom Viridiplantae; phylum Streptophyta; class Magnoliopsida; order Brassicales; family Akaniaceae; genus Bretschneidera; species Bretschneidera sinensis. The sequence goes on from CM043698.1 coordinate 152,897,068, forward strand.
TGCACAGTCGCTGCCCGAGGGGCTTTTCCTGCTGTCATCGGAAGGGTTATACTGCCCTCTGTAAAGACTAGTCCTCTCGAGAAGCCATAAAGTGGGGTAGAGACCGACTTTAATTGGGAGTCCCCCAACTGCATCTGTCGGAAGGCATTGTAGAAGAGAATGTCGGCTGAGCTTCCGTTATCGACCAGAACTCACCTAATCTCATGATTGGCCACGAGGAGGAAAATTACGACAACATCGTCGTGAGGAGTCTGGATCCCTTGTAAATCTTCATCTGAAAAGGAAATAATTTCGCCCGCCTTGTGCCGTTTATGGGGCCCAGAAACAGAAGCTATCAACCTGGCGTAAGCCTTCCCGCTTTTACCAGATCTGCCCCTGACTGCGGGTCCTCCGCAAATGGTCTTAATGATTTTTGCCATGGGGGCCTCTGCTCTTTTCTGACTCGATTCTCCATGGTTTGGCTCAGGGCTCTTCCGAGCTGGTCGTGTAGGCCTGTTTTGCTCGAGGGGACGCTCAGAACTCCTTCGAGACCGCTCCACAAATCTTTCCATCCGTGGCCCAGTGAACTCTTTCAAATATCCTCTATTAATGAGGGCCTCGATCTGGTGTTTTAGAGCTTTGCATTCTTCGGTATCATGGCCGTAGTTTCTGTGGAATCTACACCAGGTGTTTCAGTCAGGATTGAGGTTTGGTGGCCTTGGGGGCCACTGTAGGAGACCCCTGTCATGGATTTGCATCAAGACGTTAGTTCTGGATGCATTTAAGGGGGTGTAATTGTCGAATAACCTCGAGGTCTTGGAGTTGGTTTTGAAGGTCCTAAGAGCTCGAGGTCCGTTACCGAAAGACCTTGGGGCTTTGGGTCTTTCATCACGAAATGGCCGCTTCACTGTTTCATGAACCGGACTAGCAGGACCTCTCTTTCTCCTCTCCACATCTCCCTCTCGCTCTCTGTGGAATGCCTGGTCGTCTTCTGCCAGCATGTAATTTTTGGCCCGGGCCAAAATTTTGCTCATGTCCTCAGGTGGGCATCTGGTTAGTTTTGAACTGAAGGCCCCGGATCTTAGCCCATTTTTGAATGCCAGCAACTGTACGCCGGGGTCAAGGTTAGGGATCTCCCAAGCAGCGGCGTTGAACCTTGAAATATAGGCCCGGAGTTTTTCACCTTTCAATTGGACAATATTGAATAATGACTCCGAGGTTTTCTTTGGTCCCTTGCTACTGATGAAATGAGAGACGAAGGCGTAGCTCAGCTCTTTGAAGGTATGGATCCCTTCGGGTTTCAAACGGGCATACCGCGTTCCAGCAGCTTTTTCTAGAGTTAAGGGAAATGCTCTACACATCACAAGGTCAAAGTGTCTGTGGAGGGTCATGATCGTTCGGTAGTGTTGAAGGTGATCCAGTGGGTCAGTTGAGCCATCATATGGTTCGATTTGTGGCATGCGAAAGTTTGGTGGGAGAGGGGCTCCGAGAACCTCCTGAGCAAAAGGTGGGTCATGTACATCGAGTTCGTCTATAATATTGTGGCCACGCCCTTTGAACGCCTCATTGATTCGTTCCTCTATGTCCCCGATCCGTTTGCCGAGACCTTCGCTGTTTCTGGACGAAGGACTTCCCCCAGACCTAGCCACACAAGGTGGAGGTGGTGAGGTCGCCGAGCAGCCCTCAACAGGCAATTGACGGGCTGACCCATGGGGGCTTGGTTCCGGCTGCAGGGGCGGGGGTGGTGTACGCTGGGCTCTTCCACGAACTTCAGCGGCTAAGTCGGCCACTAGTTTCGAGAGTTCTACGTATTGGGCCTGGATAGTGACCACGTTGGGTTGGGCTGCTGAGTCTGCCGAAGAACTTGCGTCAGACCTCATTACTCCTTCGCTACGGTCCCTTCCGGGGGTTTTGGGTGGCATGACAACAAATGAGTTATGTGTTTCTTTGCTATTACTATCAGCAAAAGATGTGGTTTCCCATGGACGGCGCCAATCTGTTGATGCCAAAAATGTGTACAGCTGAGCGGGGGCCTGATTACACCTGTTCCTGCACAAGGAAAGAGAGACTATGGGTCGCCGGAGGGGTGCCTCCGGAGATGCTCCGATGCTTAAGTCAGATAAAGCAAATTATATGGACTTGTCGTGTTGATCTCAGTGATTAAGGAAAAAAACCTTGGGTCTTTGGGATGCATACCTGCCCTTTTTATAGGGTGTTTAGAAGGCGGTCCCCTGCTTGGGGCGGCAATGATATGATGTTACAACTGGACTGAATGATGATGCCTAACAGGCCCATCTAGGCGGTTAAAGGCCGTTCTTTTAGGGTTTTACCTTGTCGTTTGATCAGGAGCCGTCCAAGTCTAATGGCGGTTCTGTGATCTGACAACTCAACTTGGTCAGGTGATGATACCTAGCAGTCCCAGCTAGGTGACTGGGGACCGTTTACTAGGGCTTTTGCCTGGCTGGTTCGATTAGGAACCATTCGAGTATGGGGGCACTGTTGCCCTGACGGCTCATCATGGCTGAGGCATGATGGCCCGGAAGGTAGTGGTGACATGAGGTGACCGAGTCATGAAAGGCGGCGGTTTATGACAGGGGCCGAGCCATCCAATCCTGGTGCATCCACGTGCCCTCCCCTGATCCGTTTGGCCAGGAGAAGCCACGTGTTGTCCCCTCATTGGAAGGGTAGTTTTTGACAGTATCACTCTGTTTTTGTTTTTTTTTCTTCTTTCAGCACTTAATTCTTTCTTGTTTTCGAGTTTGATTATGTTAACAAATTAGAAGTTTAAAAGAATATATCAGTGGAGTAGGCAACAAAGTAATGAATCTGTTAGCAATCCGATTTATTGATTAGCTTCTCTGGAGCTCAAATTAAGCTGATCGAATCCAATTTAATTCCCAGTGTTCTTGTGGAATTGAGCACTTTCCTTTCCTTCCCTATTTTTTGAACTTTTATTAAAATTTTGGTTTTAGCTTTACCCCAAAATTTCGGGTATGCAAAAATGTAAGAAGTCCTAGCTTTACCCCAAATGCTATCAAATACCAGTACTTTACAATTGACGGATTGTAGATCATCCAACCTCAGAGAAGCCAAAACCAATGAACTATGTTAGAGCCAAATAACAGTATCAGATGTAAAAATACGTAAACCATACCGCGAAAGCTCGAGTTAAAAAGCAAGCGGAGTAGCTTGAAATGATACATTACCTCCCCATAGCATCATAAGTTGCTGCCAGATTGCTGTATACTCCAAGTGTATCTTGATGGCATGGCCCACACTCCTGTTCCAGTATTCCTCTTGCTTCTTCAAAAACCTCAGCTGCCTCATCGATTTTGAACAACTGTACACAAGCCAGTCCCATCTGGTTCAACACAACCCCAAAGAAGGCTGATTTCCTCTCCCCACTGGCTTTAAGTTTTGCTACAGCATTCTAAAAAGAGTTCCTTGCTTCTTCATTCCTCCCAAGCACGTAAAATATCACTCACATCCTTGCTTCAATTCCTGCAATGTGCTTTGCTGTCCTGGTTTGTCTTCCAACAACTTCATTACCTTCTGCAAGAGCTTCAGTGCCTCCTCAGGCTTATCTACAGAAATTTCTGTTAACCCAGCAGCAATCTCTTCCACTGTGGTTCCAGGCACCGGTTTTGCATATATCCTCAGGGCATTTTCACAGTATGACTTTGACTCTTGAAGCTTTCCAGTCTTGTGGTATAGGTCAGCAAGGCGTACAAAGACGGAGGCAACCGAAGGGTGGTTGTAACCCTTTGATGATTTGAAGACTGTGAGTGCCTTCTGGTAGGAGAACGCTGCCTCATCAAAACAATAGAAAGACATGTAAATGTTGCCAATGCTGACATCAATAGCAGCAACCTCATTGTCCTGGCCATTTGCAGTCATTGCTATGCTAGCCAGGACAAGGTGCTCAAGGGCTGATTCATAGTCTCCCTTTGCCTCACATATGAGGGCCATTAGCCGGCGGTCAGCGGCCTCTTCAAGAGATGCTGGTTCACTGTGAGCACGATGGATTTCAAGAGTTTTCTTGCATAAATCTTCAGCTTTATCAAACTGCATTGCTTGAACATGGGCCTCAGCCAAGTACCTGCCATTTTCAATATGAATGTACCTTAAATGAGTTTATCATAAATTCATAATCATTATGTGGATATAAAGAAAACTTGTAGGCTACTACACATTTTTTTATAGGTTTACAAATCAATACAGACAATTCTGTTAGACATGCAGCGTTTTTGTTTTTGGTGGAACCGTCTGTGGGCAAAACCAGCATCATCGCTCGCTTCATGCACGAAAAATTCGACAAAACCAGCATCATCACTCGCTTCAGGCTACCATCGGTATCAATTTTCTAATTGGGAAGAAGCCCTCATACAAGGCCCAGGATTTTTTCTATGGCCCAGTCTCTTGCCAATTTATTTCATTCACAACCCAGCCCAAATTAGATTTAATCAGCCCAATTTAAATTAATAAATATTTAGTTGCCGTGCTTGTGGTTTTTTTGGTTAATTGGTGATGCAAACATTGATGGTTTGGGTCAGTTAGCCCTTGGGTTCTGGTCATTGTTTATGACTTTGCTCTCTTGTTTCAACCTAGGAATGCAATGGGCTCAACCTAGGAATGCAATGGGCCGAGTCGACTCGGCCCAACACGATTCATACTTTCACAGGCCGTATTGTGCCTGGCACGATACTATTGTATGAGCCGTGTTAGGCTTAACTTTTGAGGCCCACGGCACAACATGAAAAAAATGACCAGCACGACACAAGACACAACCAAGCATTATAAGAGACACGGCCCAAAACGACCATAACATCTAATAAAATTTAAAATTACATACAATTTTATGTAACTAGAAAAATGATTCAAGAAAAATTAAATAATGATAAATTTGATATTTTAGGATGGTGGAAAAAAAATTAATACTCTATTATTAGTATAATGGCACGTGATATACTAATTCATAATTAAAGCAAATTCACCTAAAATTACACTTTATCTTTCTAATTTTTTAAGTTGTTTTTTATATTTCAATCATTTATAAGTCATTTAATATTTCTTGTTTATTTTATATGTTGTTGTTTTTGTAAGTTATTTATTTGTTGTAATTTAATTTTGTAATGAAAGAATGAGAAACAAAAGCAAAACTAATGCCATGTATAGCCTAGAGGAAAGAAACCCCAATAGCATCAGTATGTAGCCTTAAGGCTATTCCAAATGGTGGAGCTCACCAGGTCCTGATCCATGCCAGCTCCATATTTTGCCACACAATTAGCTAAAAATTGCCCTCCTTTAGACGATGATGCAAGGTGCATGTCCAATCTCTGTGCATCAAAGATCTACCCTCCCAAACCAGCGCTACAAGTGTAATTTTTAAGTTTTTTTTAATTTATGTTGCTATTTTTCTTTAATTTCTAAGTTTTTTGTAATATTTAACTTCATCTATAAAAATATTGTTTTTCTATACAATTGTAAGCATTCAATTCATTATTAATATGTTTTTTTTTACTATTTTCAATAAAAAAAAATAGTATATATCTACGTAACTCATGGGCCGGCTCATCTTAGCACGGCCCAACATGATCCAATAGCCTTGCGAGGCTCGGGCCGTGCCGAGTTGAGGTTCTTAAAAATTTGGCACGGCACGAAGGCATAGTGTGCCACCTTATGTAGGCCATGGACCGGCACGACATGATCCATTGCCACCCTTACTTCAATCTGACCTTGTAGATTTTAGATCAAGTGGGCATGCTTGCTAGAAACTTGATTGGGTCCATGATTCAAGTTTCTTTAGTTAATTTAAGTAAAGAACTTGCTGCTTGAATCTGCAATGGATTTGTGCATACTGAATGTACATATAAATTAATATTATGTGGTAAATATTTATGGGCTTTGTGGACATATCGTAATTGCTGAGTAAATTATGAAAATCCCTATAGATTGGCAGCTTTGATTCAATGGACTAGTTTTTGAAAAATTCTTACTTGCATTGGGTGTTTTGATTTGCACCGATTAGAAACTTAATTGATAATTTTTTAGAACTTTATTAGTAATGTTCGTACATATTCAATTAACGTTATTAGTGAAGTTCTTGATTTACACCCGATTCAACCAAGATTTTTCCCAATTTTTGGTAATGGATTTGATTTGGCATAAGAGTATTTCCCTTCTAGAAAGACAAGTTGATGAGTCATTTTTTTGTAATTTTTGCCTTATTAAAATGACACTTTTACTAATCGATCTAATTTGGTCCCTATTGACTTCTAATTTTCTATATATACAAAATGCATGAATACTTAACCAATGTTCTTAATTTGTATCATTTTGGTTGCTGACTTTGTCTTGCAATGCAATTTTAATGGAATAACTACATTTATGGTGAACGTCATTGAGGATTAACAAATGTTACAAAATCTACCTCCGCAATAAGTTTTTGTTTAGTTCTTGTCTATCAAAGATATTTGTCATAAAAACATTTTTCATAAGAGATATTTTCTTTTTATTTTATGGTGAAAATGCTTTGAGCCATGTATCGGACTAGGTCTAGACAAAAAATTTCATGATGGAATGCTCTTTTCCATGACTTGGGTGTAAGCTCAAAACATTTATGCCCCGTTTGGTTGCAGCAATGGAATTAAGACGGTAATGTAATTGAGACTGTAATAGAATCAAGATTATCGCTCAATCATTATTAAGGCACACTTTAAGACAATCATTTTAGACACTTTTAAAATTTAATAATTATAACTCAAGTCTTTAAACAATTATCGCTCAAATTTTCGAGTGTTTGTGAAAGATGTCTGATAATTTTTATTCTATAGATTTAAGCGGGTTTGATCGATGAAATAATCCATATCTCTAATAAAGGAATTCCATCATAAATGCAATTTAAGTGAAAATTTAATTATTAATATGCATTTTACATTTTCAATTGTTATAAATTTTATCTTATATTCCTTTATAAAATCATCTTATATTTTGCTTCAATAGTACCTAAATGAACAGACTCCAGTTTAAATCGAGCTCGAAAATTGGGTCGAGCACGAGCTCGATAACAATCAAACCTATTTAAGCTAGAGTTCGAGCTGAGTCTTGGATTACCCATTCAAGCTTGAACTCGAACCCAAACTATAATTTCAATAAATAAAAATGTTAAATAAATAATGATTCTAGCTCGAGCTCGGCAAAGATAATACTTTATCGAAATCCTTTCGAACTGAACTTTATTGTATTCGAGTCGAGTTTTGACCGAGCTCAAACTCGGTTAGTTCGATGAAAGCTCGATTCGATTCCAACTCTATGAAACTTGAATGATAATTTTTCAAAATTTCATTGGCAACTTCCGAATATACTCGGTTATCATTACTAGTGAACTTCTCAAATTTACCAATCAAATTTTCAACACATACTGTACCATTCTTTCAAGTAACAACAACGGTCGCATTTTCATTCGTTATTCGTAGCTGGAAAAAACCAATGGTCCTGATTGTTTCACCAAAAGTAAAATGATTGATGGTTGAGTGTTCTGCTGCTTAACTCTATCCAGTCATAGTTTCTGTTACTACAAGCTTCAACAGAAATTTTAGTCACAAACGGCCCTTCCGTCTCTGCTTGTTTTGGCTGGCAAGAACAGGCTCTCCCTCTCTCTCTCAGTAATAGCTTTTCCTCCTCTTTCATATTTTCCCTTTTGTATGGTTTACATGCTCTGTTTTTGTTTTTTTTTCTTCTTTCAGCACCTAATTCTTTCTTGTTTTCGGGCTTGATTTTGTTAACAAATTAGAAGTTTAAAAGAGTATATCAGTGGAGTAGGCGACAAAGTAATGAATCTGTTAGCAATCCGATATATTGATTAGCTTCTCTGGAGCTCAAATTAAGCTGATCGAATCCAATTTAATTCCCAGTGTTCTTGTGGAATTGAAAACTTTCCTTTCCTTCCCTATTTTTTGAACTTTTATTAAAATTTCGGTTGTAGCTTTACCCCAAAATTTCGGGTACGCAAAAATGTAAGAAGTCTAGCTTTACCCCAAATGCTATCAAATACCAGTACTTTACAATTGACGGATTGTACATCATCCAACCTCAGAGAAGCCAAAACCAATGAACTATGTTAGAGCCAAATAACAATATCAGATGTAAAAATACGTAAACCATACCACGAAAGCTCGAGTTAAAAAGCAAGTGGAGTAGCTTGAAATGATACATTACCTCCCCATAGCATCATAAGTTGCTGCCAGATTGCTGAATACTCCAAGTGTATCTTGATGGCATGGCCCACACTCCTGTTCCAGTATTCCTCTTGCTTCTTCAAAAAACTCAGCTGCCTCATCGATTTTGAACAACTGTACACAAGCCAGTCCCATCTGGTTCAACACAACCCCAAAGAAGGCTGATTTCCTCTCCCCACTGGCTCTAAGTTTTGCTACAGCACTCTCAAAAGAGTTCCTTGCTTCTTCATACCTCCCAAGCACGTAAAACATCACTCCCATCCTTGCTTCAATTCCTGCAATTGTGCTTTGCTGTCCTGGTTTGTCTTCCAACAACTTCATTCCCTTCTGCAAGAGCTTCAGTGCCTCCTCAGGCTCATCTACAGACTCATAAATAGCAGAAATTTCAGTTAACCCAGCAGCAATCTCTTCCACTGTGGTTCCAGGCACCGGTTTTGCATATATCCTCAGGGCATTTTCACAGTATGACTTTGACTCTTGAAGCTTTCCAGTCTTGTGGTATAGGTCAGCAAGGCATACAAAGACGGAGGCAACCGAAGGGTGGTTGTCACCCTTTGATGATTTGAAGTCGGTGAGTGCCTTCTGGTAGGAGAACACTGCCTCATCAAAACGACAGAGAGACATGTAAATGTTGCCAATGCTGACATCAATAGCAGCAACCTCATCGTCCTGCCCATTTGCAGTCATTGCCATGCTAGCCAGGACAAGGTGCTCAAGGGCTGATTCATAGTCTCCCTTTGCCTCACATATGAGGGCCATTAGCCGGCGGTCAGCGGCCTCTTCAAGAGATGCTGGTTCACTGTGAGCACGATGGATTTCAAGAGTTTTCTTGCATAAATCTTCAGCTTTATCAAACTGCATTGCTTGAACATGGGCCTCAGCCAAGTACCTGCCATTTTCAATATGAATGTACCTTAAATGAGTTTATCATAAATTCACAATCATTATGTGGATATAAAGAAAACTTGTAGGCTACTACACATTTTTTTATAGGTTTACACATCAATACAGACAATTCTGTTAGACATGCAGCATTTTTTTTTTTTAGCTATATCTGAAGAGGGGAAGAAATAATTCAATCATACTCCAACAAACTACTGCCTTGCCTTTCTTTTTTCTTTTCAATGAAAGCCCATGATTCCATTCAATAGTTCCACTACTGATCAACAATTCCAAGATCCTAGTTTAAAAAAAGACTCACATAATATGAAAGATATCTAATCTTCCTGGTTTCAAAGTTTCTACAACATTTCAGATTTGTGAACTTCCAGTAAAAAAACAACCATATGAATCTTAATAAACTTAATTCCACACGTTTCCATAGTGTAGCATAGTGCATATCAGGAAGCATCATAGGATATGGAAATTGACTGATAAATTCATCTCCCCAGGTAGCATCACTCGTCAGGGTTATATTTGCCACAATTCAATTTAAGTCACCTTCAAAGGGCCATTAAAGAAAATAAGAGTTATATATGTAAATAATATTTACATAGTCAAGGAGTGTGCATGTATACTGGCGTTATTAGAAGTATAAAATTTTTCTTGGGTTCAATTTATAACCATAATATTAGGCTGTTAGAAACCAGTCAACAATAAAAGAAAATCAACAAGTGGGTCTGATGTTTTTGTTCAGGTTGGTTCCACCATTAACCAATTAATAAATAAGAAATAAGCGAAAGGGAAAACCTCCACTTTATCATATCAGAAAGTTTTACGATACTTAGTTCAGTGTTAATTAATTCAGAAACTAAAGCAAATTATCATTTTAAGGTTATAGGTAGTCTTGTTGTATGTCTTTTAGTTGCAACATTATATCCTGGCTCTACGAAAAGATATTTTAATTTTACTTTTAGTTAAGAGCCATCCCGATAATGGAAAAAATAGAATATTAAATCAAAATTACAAACCGCTCAACACAAGTTTTCATATCTAATATACACTTCAAAATTCAAATATTATAGAAAATCAATCTACAATGGACAAATTGAGCTTTAACCAATCTATACCGTACGAGGGTATGAAACACCATTGAGATCAGCATCATATGCTGTCCAAACAAAGTTCGGTGGCTTATTATGCATAACAAAATCACTAGAGCATTTAGCTCCTTCTTTTGCAAGACAATCTGCCACAAAATTTGCTTCACGGAAGCGATGTTGCATTTTCGCTTCAGCCAGCATGTACAACAATGACTTGCATTCAGCTAAGAGAATATGGTAAGATTCACCCAGGCATGATGTCTCTTCAAGTAATTGGTCAACAATCGTTTTAGCATCAATTTCTACCACAACCTTTGAGAAGCCCAAATTAATCACAAGCTCGAGTCCCGTTTTGAGCGCCAATAATTCAGCTTCCATGCTGTTTGCAATGCCCAAATGAGAATGGAACCCCATGATCCATTCCCCATCATTATTCCTGATGACTCCTCCCGCTCCGGCCAATCCCGAATTACCCAAAGATGACCCATCTGTGTTTAATTTTACCCAACCATGGGGAGGAGGGTCCCATCGAATAAAGATCTCTTTAGAACGACTATTACCATCAGAGTTTATTTCCATCTTCGACCTATCAGTCAAATATTCAAGTTCTACATAAACATCTATGCAGAACCCATCCCAACCCCTTGAAGCCAAATCTTCGAGCACTAGATTAGAGATTTTGGTTGAAAGGTAGGGATTTAGACTTGAGAGGGCCTGAGAAATATATCGATTGGTATATGAAAAGGGTAAAAAACGAAGGGAATCAGGGATGTAAAAAGAAACATATAATGCTGTATTCAAGTGGATTTGAACAGTGTGCATCAATTTGAATTCTGGCCAGCGTCTTGACAGTAAATCTACCTTCACCGATGTATCCATTGATCAGGAAAGTTTAAGCAATAAAGTTTAGTATTGCAAGCGATTTTCAGAAGCCAAATCTTCAATTTGCTCCTAATGTATTAACTGTACAACTGAATATATAGTACTGATATTGGAAATACTATTCCTAAAAGGATTAGAAATATATAGTACTGATATTTGTTGGTAATGTATTAACCGGACAACTGAATATATACCACTGATATTGCAAATACTATTCCTAAAAGGATTAGAAATACTAATAAATAAAACAAATATTAATAAAATTAGAAATACTAAATTAATAAAATCAGAAAGCAACAGAAACCAACATACATCTTAACAATTTCAAACAATTACTTAAATGATGATTGATAATAATAAATAAATAAAAAAAGAACGAGCCTACGAGATCTCCAACCAACCGGCGATCTCTCCGGTGACATCATCTACTGCTTCCGGCAAGATCCCGAACTTGGATAATTTCAATTTTCGATCAGATACGTGACCGTTAATTGGATAGATACGAGTCGTGGCACCGGCTTCTGCTCTTACTAAGTACAAGCTGGTGTTTTTGGTGGAACCGTCGGTGGGCAAAACCAGCATCATCACTCGCTTCAGGCTACCATCAGTATCAATTCTCTAAATGGGAAGAAGCCCTCATACGGGTTCTTCGAGCCCAAGGCCCAGGATTTTTTCTATGGCCCAGTCTCTTGCCAATTTATTTCATTCACAACCCAGCCCAAATTAGATTTAATCAGCCCAATTTAAATTAATAAATATTTAGTTGCCGTGCTTGTGGTTTTTTTGGTTAATTGGTGATGCAAACATTGATGGTTTGGGTCAGTTATCCCTTGGGTTCTGGTCATTGTTTATGACTTTGCTCTCTTGTTTCAACCTAGGAATGCAATGGGCTCAACCTAGGAATGCAATGGGCCGAGTCGACTCGGCCCAACACGATTCATACTTTCACAAGCCGTCTTGTGCCTGGCACGATACTATTGTATGAGCCGTGTTAGGCTTAGCTTTTGAGGCCCACGGCACAACATGAAAAAAATGACCAGCACAACACAAGACATGACCAAACATCATAAGAGGCACGGCCCAAAACGACCATAACATCTAATAAAATTTAAAATTACATACAATTTTATGTCACTAGAAAAATGATTCAAGAAAAATTAAATAGTGATAAATTTGATATTTTGGGATGGTGGAAAAAAATTAATACTCTATTATTAGTATAATGGCACGTGATATACTAATTCATAAATAAAGCAAATTCACCTAAAATCATATTTTTTGTCTTTCTAATTTTTTAAGTTGTTTTTTATATTTCAATCATTTATAAATTATTTAATATTTCTTGTTTATTTTATATGTTGTTGTTTTTGTAAGTTATTTATTTATTTTAATTTAATTTTGTAATGAAAGAATGAGAAACAAAAGCAAAACTAATGCCATGTATAGCCTCTAGGAAAGAAACCCCAATAGCATCAGCATGTAGCCTTAAGGCTATTCCAGATGGTGGAGCTCACCAGGTCCTAATCCATGCCAGCTCCATATTTTGCCACCCAGTTTGCTTAAAATTGTCCTCCTTTAGACGATGATACAAGGTGCATGTCCAATCTCTGTGCATCAAAGTTCTGCCCTCCAAAATCAGCGTTACAAGTGTAATTTTTAAGTTTTTTTTTAATTTATGTTGCTGTTTTTATTCAATTTCTAAGTTTTTTGTAATATTTAACTTCATCAATAAAAATATGGTTTTTCTATACAATTATAAGCATTCAATTCATTATTAATAAGTTTTTTTTTACTATTTTCAATAAAAAAAATAATATATATCTATGTAGCTCATGGGCTGGCTCATCTTAGCACGGCCCAACATGATCCAATAGCCTTGCGAGGCTCGGGCCGTGCCGAGTTGAGGTTCTTAAAAATTTGGCACGGTACGAAGGCATAGTGTGCCACCTTATATAGGCCGTGGACCGGCACGACACGATCCATTGCCACCCCTACTTTAATCTGACCTTGTAAATTTTAGATCAAGTGGGCATGCTTGCTAGAAACTTGGTTGGGTCCATGATTCAAGTTTCTTTAGTTAATTTAAGTAAAGAACTTGCTGCTTGAATCTGCAATTGATTTGTGCATATTGAATGTATATATAAATTAATATTATGTGGTAAATATTTATGGGCTTTGTGGACATATAGTAATTACTGAGTAAATTATGAAAATCCCTATAGATTGGCAGCTTTGATTCAATGGACTAGTTTTTGAAAAATTCTTACTTGCATTGGGTGTTTTGATTTGCACCGATTAGAAACTTAATTGATAATTTTTTAAAACTTTATTAATAATGTTCGTACATATTCAATTAATGTTATTAGTGAAATTCTTGATTTGCACCCGGTTCAACCAAGATTTTTCCCAATTTTTGGTCATGGATTTGATTTGGCAAAAGAGTATTTCCCTTCTAGAAGGACAAGTTGATGAGTCATTTTTTTTTGTAATTTTTGCCTTATTAAAATGATACTTTTACTAATCGATCTAGTTTGGCCCTACTGACTTCTAATTTTCTATATATACAAAATGCATGAATGCTTAACCAATGTTCTTTATTTGTGTCATTTTGGTTGTTGAATTTGTCTTGCAATGCAATTTTAATGGAATAACTACATTTATGATGAACGTCATCGAGGATGAACAAATGTTACAAAATCTACCTTCACGATGAGTTTTTGTTTAGTTCTTGTCTATCAAAGATATTTGTCATAAAGAAAATTTAGAAATTTTCTTTTTATTTTATGGTGAAAATGCTTTGAGCCATGTATCGGACTAGGTCTAGACAAAAAATTTCATGATGGAATGCTCTTTTCCATGACTTGGGTGTAAGCTCAAACCATTTATGCCCCGTTTGGTTGCAGTAATAGAATCAAGACGGTAATATAATTGAGGCTATAATAGAATCAAGGTTGAAATTCGATTACATTGTTTGGTTAGAATATGAAAAATACATTTGAATTAAAGATGAAATCGATTATAGTGTTTGGTTAATATGTTTATGCTATTGAAATGAATTCAAAATGATTAAAATGTGTTTGAGGATCAATGCAAAAAAAAAAAAAAATTATTTTCCTTGCCAATAATCAATTAACGACGAGGAAGAGACTCAAACAATATAACCAACTACGATAGAGTAACTGTTTATAAAAATTTAAAGTGTGTTTATTTGAGTTGCTGTTTCTTAAAACGCAAACAACATACGATATTCTTATAGATATGAACGGTGCTATTAGTTAAATCCAAAAACGTTATTAAGGCACACTTTAAGACAATCATTTTAGACATTTTTAAAATTTTATAATTATAACTCAAGTCTTTAAACGATTATCGCTCAAATTTTCTAGTGTTTGTGAAAGATGTCCGATAATTTTTATTCTACATATTTAAGCGGGTTTGATTGATGAAATAATCCATATCTCTAATAAAGGAATTTCATCATAAATGCAATTTAAGTGAAAATTAAATTATCAATATGCATTTTACATTTTCATTTGTTATAAATTTTATCTTATATTCCTTTAAAAAATTCATCTTATATTTTGCTTCAATAGCACCTAACTGAAAGTAGCATTTATATGAAAATCGCTTTCCGCTGATAATTTCAAGATAAAACAATCGAAAAAATCTTAAGAATTTTGAAAAAACTGTATTTCATCGTTGATAAAAAAAGAAAATAATAAATTACATTTATTTCTATCATCAATGATCATTGGTTGAAAATAATCACGACACATAAATTTCATTATTCCTAAGAATTTCTCAATAAACAGTAGCTAAACTAATTTTCCTAAAGAGCTTTCAATACTTATGTAAAAAGAGATTTCACTCTGCACTTAATAAAATGAATTTTACTTTTAAGTGATCATTTGTTAAATTGGAGAATTTTTTGCTGCATTAGGTGCAAAACAAAAATTTTGTAGTATTTGAGTATGACTCAAGTTTAAATGAATAGATTCGAGTTTAAATTGGATTCGAAAATTTGATTTGAGTTCGAGCTCGAACCTGATAATGAGTCTTGGATTGTCCATTTAAGTTTCAACTCGAATCCAAACTATAATTTCAATAAATAATACTTTATCGAAACTTTTTCGAACCGAACCTTAATGTATTCAAATTGAGCTTTGATCGAGCTCAAGCTCGGATGATTCGATAAAAGCTCGACTCGATTACACCTTTATAAAACTTGAATGATAATTTTTGAAAATTTCATTCGCAACCTCCGCATATACTCAATTATCATTACTAGTGAACTTCTCAAATTTACCAATCAAATTTTCGAACACATTCTGTACCATTCTTTCAAGTAACAACAACGGTCGCATTTGCGTTCGTTATTCGTAGCTGGAAAAAACCAATGGTCCTGATTGTTTCACCAAAAGTAAAATGATTGATGGTTGAGTGTTCTGCTGCTTAACTCTATCCAGTCATAGTTTCTGTTACTACAAGCTTCAACAGAAATTTTAGTCACAAACGGCCCTTTCGTCTCCGCTTGTTTTGGCTGGCAAGAACAGGCTCTCTCTCTCTCTCAGTAATAGCTTTTCCTCCTCTTTCATATTTTCCCTTTTGTATGGTTTACATGCTCTGTTTTTGTTTTTTTTTCCTTCTTTCAGCACTTAATTCTTTCTTGTTTTCGGGTTTGATTTTGTTAACAAATTAGAAGTTTAAAAGAATATATCAGTGGAGTAGGCAACAAAGTAATGAATCTGTTAGCAATCCGATATATTGATTAGCTTCTCTGGAGCTCAAATTAAGCTGATCGAATCCAATTTAATTCCCAGCGTTCTTGTGGAATTGAGCACTTTCCTTTCCTTCCCTATTTTTTGAACTTTTATTGATATATCTTATTCCTGAAAATGCTCTTTGCATACGCTGATATCAATTAAAGTTGGTTAATTGATGACTGCAGTATTGTAGAGTAGATATAAACATGTTTAAACAACATAAATTATGTTATTGCCTCATGTCAAAAATGCTTGGAGTTTAAGGTTTTGGAGTCGAATCCCCATGTCAGCAACTCCCTCATGGATTAGTAGGGTTGCTATCTTGTGTGGATAGGGAGGGAATAGGGATAGGTTAGAACTTAGAAGCACTTTGTATAAACAAGAGAAAAAAGAAGAGTTTTGTTTGGAAATTCAGGTACATTTACATTAAGTATTGGGGATTATTGGAGGAATATCCTATTCAATACATGTACAGTAAGTGATAACCCCCTCTTTGAAGTACCCCTGGTACATAGGATCAAGGAGTGTGCATGTATACTGGCATTATTAGAAGTATAAAATTTTTCTTGGGTTCAATTTATAACCATAATATTAGGTTGTTAGAAACCAGGCAACGATAAAAGAAAATCAACAAGTGGGTCTGATGTTTTTGTTCAGGTTGGTTCCACCATCAACCAATTAATAAATAAGAAATAAGTAAAAGGGAAAACCTCCACTGTATCATATCAGAAAGTTTTATGATACTTAGTTAGTTCAGTGTTAGTTAATTCAGAAACTAAAGCAAATTATCATTTTAGGATTATAGGTAGTCTTGTTGTATGTCTTTTAGTTGCAACATTATATCCTGGCTCTACAAAATCCTGATATGCCTCGAACTGTTAGATATACTTGCTCCTGGCCACTTTGAAAAGGTCTTAATAATTTACAGCATCTAACAAGTTTTATAATGGTAACATGATTTACAGGATATGACGAACTTTATATCAAGCCACCATTGTAATTGGTCAGTTGGAGTTCAGGAACATCTTTATAGAGAAAGATTTTACAAGGTTCCATGTTCGAGATATTTTGGTCCATTTTCTCCTTCCAGAAAATTAACTTTTCCCCGTCTACACCTTGCTGGTACTTGTAGCCAAAGTGCTAGGAAAAGTAGGCCTATATTTTCCAGTGTGATGGATGATGGCGTGGATCCAGATGAGTCTAACGATGGGACTAATGAGAAAGAATCACTCAAAGGCGAATCTGAAGGGGTATGCTCTTTTTTTCCCTTTTTGAATTTCCATGTTGCGATAAAAATGGTGAGAAATGTAAAACATGATGTCAAGTCAGCTGTGGGAACATCCATATTGAACACAAAATAGCATACTAGGTTTAACTTATTAAGGGGCCATCTTTGATGTTCAACAGTTCTGCTTTAATCCTTCCATTATTTTGTCACCTCATAAGTACCCTAAGTCAACTACTGTTTGGGCTTTCTGTTAACTGGTTTGATTTTCTTTTCTTACCTCCAGGTTTGAATTTCAGATTATAGCTCTTTAACAAAAGTTAGATCATCAAACAGTAAAATGCTTTATCAATCAATGGAGTGGACTTTGACTTCACTGATTGATAAACTAACATCAGGTTTTATTTTATTATTAATTTGCACTCTATATGTCCTCATACAAAATCTTTTTGCAAATTAAACTGCATTGCTTTTTCAGGATTTGTTATCCTAATGAAGGGGTTGGTAGCACCCTTCTTCAGGCCATGTTTGGGTTTGGTAATTTACATGATCCTGTTATGCATGTCAATGCAATTTAATTATACTTATGATATTGATTTACTATTTTCTCTTGTCAGGTGAACAATGAAACGGTCAGAGACAATCTTGAAAGAATGTTCAGTACAGATGATTCCACTTTTAGTGGGTTAGACCTTGCAACTCTTATTAGGAAAAAGTATGGGAGGTCTTATGATGTTCAACTAATAAAGAAGGTATGTGTTTCGATGTGCTAAGACCTCTGTAATATCAGCTTATATATACTAAAGTATAATTTTATTTCATTCTTGTTGTTGCTTATCTGAAGGATTGATCACTTATTAAGGTTGTTGGCTGATGTTTGGTTAGTCTTCTTTAACATAGAACGTGAGGTATTACTATTGTGTCTTAGAAGTTTGATGTGTCTTATTGTTAAGGGGTTTGTTTTAGGCATTAGGCAGACTTTTATCAAGCCTGATGCCATCGGCATTCCGTTTTTCTTACAGTTTAAGATTCCAAAAAGGAAAGAGAGATTATAAAAGGCTAAGTGTGCACTCTCTCACAGAGTCACAACTGACTTTACTTCTATATTATTATCTTTATTTTGGTGGTAATAGGGATTATTGCATTACGTGCATTTAACTTCTAAGTTCAAATATCTTACAAAAAAAAAATCAAAGTCCGAATATGTATGATTAAATTATCTCTTTCCCAGGGGCCCTTCTTCTCCTTTTATTTTTCGCGATAATGATAGGTGAGAAGTTTGTTAGATAAAAAATAAGTACATCTTGAGAAGTTCAGAGCAGAGCACTGTCCTAAGGTCTGTGAACAGTTATGTGTAGTTGTTAGATATCCATGTTGATGAATGGACTGATTATAGTTTAGGTTGATATTAAAATCCGTCTCTCTCTCTATGGTGTTGTTTGGGTGATTTAAGTTGCATTTAAGCAACTCCCAAACAAGGCATATGTATATATATATTTGCCTGCACTGGATTGCTTTAGAATTTAGATATTCTTCTGCCTCTTAACAAAATAATTACTTGTGTGTGCCCTAATGTAGGAGTTCATGGGAAGAAATCTCCTTGCATTGAATGTCATGTGGAAGTACATGGAGCAGGTAAAGAGATTCTTTTGCTACAGAATTTAGCTGTGTCAGATGGAAGTTGCTTAATGTTATGTAATTATAAGTGGCATCACCAAGCTTGTGAACTTGGTTGAACTCAGAAATATTTTGGCATGTTTAAGTGAGTTTTGGCGCATTTCAACCAAAATTATGCTGTTTCAGTCATGATATTGTAGCAAGTTTGATGGAAATTTCTGTTTCATCATCTTATTTTGTTTTTTTTCCCCACAATATCCCAAGGTAACAAATCCTTCGTTCCCAAACTTCCCTAAATTTTTTAAAGCAAGCATCTATATCACTTCAAAACATATATTTTCTCAGAATGCTTATATTTCATCAATGATGTCACTAAATACGATTAATGGTAATGCTCGTATATATGAGAATAACCATTTACCATTCATGCTGGTTACTGGTGAGTTTTACTAATAGCCAAATTATTGGGACTATTTCTTACATTTTCATTGAACAGTTATGTAACTATTTTTCAAATAAGAAGCTCTTAGTTCCTTGTATCTGAAGCCATTTGACACTAGATCAATTATAAAGCGTACCTTTGCATAGTAATTCTTTTGCCTTTTGTGTTACAGACATTTCCAAGTTTTTACACTGTTTCTATATTGTATTTGAAATGCTTCCATATCTTGGTTGTCTGACCACACTAAAACAAGATCTAATACCTTTGCTACTAATTTATATGATATGCACCTAAGGCTGTTGAATGTACTACTCAATGAGAAGGCAAATTAGGGGCATCAACTGCAAATGTGGCTGTTATATATGCTTGTCAGATATGTGTTTAGAAATCAGTTCTCTTCATTGACTACCATCCATATTTAATTATTTTCAAGTTAGGGCCGCTTTTGTTCCCACTGCATTTTTATATCTTAGTGAACGACCCAAGTTCATGGTTTACAAAATTATACGATCCCCGCCATTATCATGATATCCAGTAACTTGTAAAAAAATGATTATATCCAGTAACTTGAGAGCATTCCTGTTGACTGAAAGCTACTAACATTGACAATAGCATTATTTGCTGAGATATTTGGAGCTTTTCTTTAAAAGTTTAAGTATCTCACATTTACTTATCATTCCTTTCTTTCTTTTGTGTGCATTTAGAGATCATTCCCTCTAACAGAAGAAGAGTATCTATTGAGGCTTGATGATGTGGCAAACACATTGAAATGCTGGGGAGCTGTTTCACACATTCGTAACAGCCTAGCAAAGTTGAAAGAGCGGCCTCGGATAGGAAAGGTAAGATTATGGTCAAATAGATTAATAATTCAATTATTCTCGCGAGTTCTTTTAAAGGGCTGAATGCTTCGCTGAGGATGCCATCTATGAATATTTAGCCTTAAAATGTTCAATATGTGATAGAAGAAAATAATACAAATTGTCTGGGGATAGAGTTGTATGCCTTGGGTATATGTTTTGGAACTTTTTATCATACAATTCCATAGTTCCAGTTGATAGAACATTTTCTCCTTCCCTCCCAAATACCCTCCCTTTCTTTCTTCTAGGGGGAGAATTTTCTTGGTGCAATAATTTGAAGGGAGTTTGTATTCCTGACAATATATGAAAGCCTTGGAGCTGGTTGCCTATATAAAGTTCATTTGTTCATGATCAAATTCCTTGCAGTTGTCAAAATTAAATACTGAAAATGTAAGCCTGTATTATAACAATGTTCTGGTGGTAACTATGGAGGAAAAAATGGAAAAAGAGAAGGACCGGATGGCAAATGGAAATTTGGAATGTTGGAGTATTTGAAGTTGTCATGAGACTGACAAACATTAAACTGCGTTAGGGTTACAGTAATTGTAGAACATACAGTGTAGACCAAGCTGATTGGCAAAAACAGAGCTGCTTAGCTGATCTAAACTTGTTTATTGTTCAGTTAGATTATCATTAGTTTGTATGCAATATCAATTTTCTTTTTTATCATTTGCTGCAGGCAGTTAGCATTTTTATAGACATGGATGAGTCTGGAGGCCGTGCAAATGAATGGATTTACAAGTAGAATACTTGGGTAAGACAGGATTTTCCATTAGGGACTTTGAAACAGTTAGTGAGTGGGAAGGAAACATTGTCTTCAACATGGCACCTTTCACCATCATTGAGGTGATGTTCTACCGGTGTTTCTTATGGCAGTTGCATAAACACAAGATTCTGGTTCATAATTGTTTGCACCAGATAATATCATTATGCAATACAAAATTCCCTTCTTCTCATACTTCTTTTTTGGGGGGGTTAATTTATTCCTGTAGTATCTCTTGTAAATCATACACAGCCTCTTTTATATGCAAGGGGACATCTTCTCCTTGTCATTTGTGTGATATCATCATGCTTCAACAAAAGGTACAAGAATTTTATAACAAAAAAGAAAGTTCAATATTTTTAACTTAAAAATTTGAGGATCTATTATTGTCATGGGTCTAGAGTTTTAGGATTTCTAATACAATTATCACTAAAATAAAGGTCTTTTTACCATTGAGTAAACTCTAGTCATGTAGGAATTATTTTCTTTTTCAGGCTTAGTGTGATGTATTGTCTGTTTCAGTTATAATATTAATTAAAAATAATTATGTTATTTATAGCATTGTTGCTATGATATTAACAAATCATGTTTTAACGACATTATCATTATTTTTCTTCTGCTTGTGTAGACTGTTTTGTTTCATTCAACTGTTCCATTTATGAGAATTATGGTTAACAAAATCTCAAGATTTTTTTTGTTAATTTGAGTAACACATTAGAAATGAGACTTTTAGCTCGTACACGTTTTTGACCCGTTATTCGCCTCTTAAAACACGGGTATAAGCATGAACAATAAGATCCGTTAAGAAATGGATATTTTTAGTCCATACCCGTTGATCTGCTATCTGTAAGACTCATCTCGTATCCAATTTGTATCTCCCTTTTCTCACCTAAATAAGAGAATTTTTATCAATATCCGTTTTTGATCTGTTACTTGCTAAAACATGAGTAGAAGCATGAAAAATAAGACCCCTTAAGAAACGAACGTTTTTAACCTATATTTGTTGACCCTTTACTCATAAAACCCGACCTCTAAAACACATTAGGAAACAAACTCTTTTAACTTGCATTAGTTGACTCGTTACTAGTAAAACACGACTCGTATTCACCTCGACATGCCCGTTTCTCACCTTTAACATATGTTAATAAATACTAAACTTGCATTAACTACCCTAAAACACAAGGATTACAATGTAATATACTCAAAAAAATCTGGGGTGAAGTGTAATTTTAATCAAACCTCAACGGTGTTATTGTAATTTACCAAAAAACAAAGATTTTTTTTGTTCTAAATGTAATAACTATCTTGAAAACAAAACAAAATCAAAATGAAAACAACAGTGGAAAATAGACAAAAAAATAAAAAAAATTGAAACAATACCAAGCTCGTGTTAGTCTATTGAATCGACAAGAATATGTTGACTGAAAAGTTTTTCAAATATCAAGGCAAAAGCCAAAACGGTCAACCAGGCTCTTCCCTCACAAAACAGGCTCCACTTGAGCAGCTTTCAGCTTATTTCTCCAGCAATTCTTTATAAATCCCAAAACATACAACGATTATGATGCAGCATGAACATTAATAAACCCTTATTCCACTAAGAAAGACAAAAAAAAATAAAACCCAATTTCTTTTTTTTTTTTAAGGGAAAGAAAAACCCAAATTGATGGCAAAGATGAACAACCATCATGGTATTTCGATAAATTATACGCGCAAAACCCTAAATCTTAACAATTCACTTCCAAGCTCTTAAACCCTAGAAACGTATCAGAATGATTAATGGTTGTGATCATGATGCAGCAGCAGCAGCAGCAGCAGACCTCTTCTTCACTGGCGTCACAGCCAAATCCTCCTCCCTCCACCTTTAGGTCCCCTACGCCCAACCAATCCCCTCTTCCCACGCAGGGCCCCACTTTGCCCCGCCAACCGCTGCCATCGCCAGCAGGAGATCATGTAATCGGGCTGGTGGCCCCTATTGCGGCTGCACATCCGTTCGGTGAGCCCGTGGTGACGATGACCGGCCCACTGGCAAGGGTCCGGTTGTCGGATATCACGCCGTATGATGGGGCCCCTGTCGGGCTCTACGTGAGGGCAGTGGAGGCGCTGTCGGGGTCGTTGATGAGACATAATGCGGCGGTGATCGAATTGGGGAGCGACGACGCGGCGTTGATGAGGTGTGGACTTGAAGCTGCACGCTTGTATTTCAGGAGTAGGACACAGAGTGTTGGGAAGGGAAGTCGCGGGCTTTATATGTACAGGGCGGGAAGGTAATTGCGTTTGTTTTATTTATATATATAGATATATAATCTTTTCATAGAACTTGAGTTTTATGATTATTGTTATGTTTGAATTTTACCTAATTTTATTTTTCGTTTAGTTTTGTTGATAGGTGGCTTGTGATTTTGAAAACTTCGGTTGTTTAGACTACTGTTTATTGGATAATTAGCAGAAGATTGTCAAACATTTGTTTTGTGGGTTTAGTAAGATTAGCGTTGTTTTGCATTAAGAAATTAGGTAGCTTTGCATTTCGTGATATTATAGTGTCTGGACTCTGGATTATTTTCAATCTCCTTGTACTAGATAGGCTTGAAGCCTTGAACATTAATCGCCAATAAACTGACCTGATTGCACTTCTTAACTGTAGCATCCCTGATGCTTGTTTAGAAGTGGCTTTTAAGCTTTAGCCACCACCAATCTCTAAATTATAATTCAACTGGACATGATGGTCCTTTCTACATTGGGTTATCATTCTTTTTCTGTCACTCAATAATTGAGAAGTTTGTAATGGTCTTACTCTGGGGCAAGGCCTGATTAACTATCTGATGACAACTGAACTTGCTTCCATACTTTATGCTTTAATGTGTTCTTTTTTTAAAAGAGTAGACAGAAGAGGGACCGCCACCAGCCACTGTCAAACATTTTTTACTTGAGCTGAACACCCAGTAAGCCCTGCATTTAATGATGCTCACCCTTTTTTTTTCCTCTTCTCGGGCGAGGTTTGAGAATCCTAGTAATAAACCTCTTGATCTGCTAGAATGGCATGCTTGAGTTTGTAGGCGGCTTTAGAACTTTGTGGTGCCTGTGAAATAGCTTGGTCATAGATCACCTGACATATAAGCATCTCCACAGCATTTCTTTTGGTCTCATTGGATCATTCTATAGCATATGGTTTCACAGCCTATGAATCTTTTCATACATGATACAGAGTTTAGACGAAGAAAAGTCGTAAGATTAAGAACTTAACTAAATGAGATTGATTTAGAGATGAAGATTCTTTATGTAACCCAAAGTACTAGGACTACTTAGATCAAGAAAAAAAAGGAGAATTGAAGAAAAAAGGAGAGAAATAAGAGAGACGTGAAAGAGGGAAAGAGTCAAGGCATTCAACTATGGTCTAAAAAGAGAAAAAAGAAGGGATAACAAAGAGATAAACGGAGGAAACAAACTCTTTAATAAATTTTATTCTTCAAAATTCATCATCTTATAAGAAGGATCAATAGAATAAAGCAAAATATTAGTAACTTTTCTTATTTCCTTTTCTGCATAATTTTCTTTCTAAACTTAGATATCTTTTGATAAACAGGCTGATTTGGTGCAGTGATAGTCCATCCAATTATACCAATTTGGCGTGGAAGAGTCTATTAAATCAAATATAACTATTGTGGAAGCTTGAAACATAAGCTTTCAGCTTTCGCCATATGTACTTTTTTCCCATCAAACCGACATGGTTTAGGTTTTAGAATTATTTGGGCTACATAAAGCCTAACTAGAAACCTTCTAAAGACCCAAAGTAAAAAAATCAATCAATAAAAAGCCCAAGATAAAGAATCTAATAAGTAGCAAACTAACTTTAATTAAATCGTTAAAAAATTTAAATTTTAGGATAATATTTAAAAAATGAATTTATATGGTATTTTTTTTATAAATAAAAAAATATGGTACTTTTTTTCTTTCCTTTCTCTTTAGCACAACTTAATTTTCATATTTGTAGTTATGTGGGCTATCCAAAGCTCAATCCATAAATCCTACAAAAGTAATAAAGTCAAGTAGTAAATTTACTAAAATTATATATCCAAATAATTTAATTTATAATATCATATCCTAAAAAATAAATTAAATTTATTGGGGTTTACTTATTTTTTTTATTTAAAAAATGATGTAGCTTTGGTATTTGTAGTCATGTGAGCGATATTAAACCCAATCAATATGCCATGCGAAAACCCAATATCAATAAATTTGATTCTATAAAATGGTAAAAGTATAATACAATCAATTAGGTGGTAAATTACCTAAATTAGATCTCCAACAAATTAAATTTATGAGATCATATTCTACAAGGGATATTGAATCTGAGGCATTTTCCCCCCAATGATGTAGTTTTGGTTTTTTTAGTTATGTGGGCGATATAAAGGCCAATTTCTAAAGCTTACCAAACGAAAATATAAA
The DNA here is from genome assembly GCA_023935145.1 of Bretschneidera sinensis. Classification (NCBI taxonomy): domain Eukaryota; kingdom Viridiplantae; phylum Streptophyta; class Magnoliopsida; order Brassicales; family Akaniaceae; genus Bretschneidera; species Bretschneidera sinensis. The sequence continues at coordinate 152,922,258 of CM043698.1, forward strand.
GCTCAATCTACATAAGGCTAAAATAAGGAATATAATCAAGTTAAATAGTAAACTAATTGAATTTTCAAATCATATTCTTAAAAAACAGGATGGAAATTTCATGCCCCGAATTCATTTTTTTAACTTCAATAATAGTTGAGATTCAACATTGTGATAATTTATTATAAAATTCTACTTGCAAACCTTGCAAAGGCCCAAAATAGAGAATAATATCAATTTAACCAACAATATTAACTCAACAAACTAAATTTATGAGATTGAATTCTACAAATATAAATGAAGATTAAGAGCTTCCATCATAAAAACTTATAATTTTATTATATTGAATTTTAATAGCCTAGTATTTTGGTTTTCTCTACATGTTTCTTAATTCATATTTTATTATTTATAATTTTTTGATAAGTTATTATTTATAATTTAATTTTTTTACTTACAGATTTACATTTTGTACCCGAATATTATGTTGAGTAGATAAAAATGTTTGTAAAAAAATATTTATTTACTTTAAAAATTAAATTAAATTAAATTTAATATCTTAATTTCTTCTTTAATTATTTGAAATCTTTAGTTAAAATTCTTTACTTCTAGATTTGCAATTCTATGCCTATGTTATACTGAGTACATAAAACGTTGTTTATAATAAATATCTATTTAGTTATTTTAAAACTTCAATGAATCAAATAAAAAAACTTTAACAATATTAACTAAATTTATTTTTTTGGATAATTTATAGTCTATTACTTAATGTTATCTGTAAACTTATAAAGTGAGTGCATTACACGGGCATGACGACTAGTTTGAAGAAAAATATGGAGAAGATTGGAACTTTGAAATTGCATGCTTAAGTTCAATGAATTCGGTATTAATTTGATAACGAAAGAAGAAAATCTAATACTAGACCTTATTAATAAAAATGATCATCTGGAAAAGTAAAGAGATGCTTTATATGTAAGTATGTTGATCGGTCAAAAGCTGGTAATAGGGAAAATCTTCTTAAAGTAAAAGAGGTAAAATTTTCGCTCGAGCCAAAAGCTATCATCATTTTTTTTACCGTGCCGTCTTTCCTATTGGTTCTATTACTTAAACCAAATCTAAATTAAGTAGTTTCCGCCTTTTTATTGTTAAAACTCACATGCATGTCTCGAACTCCTATCCACTTAGTGGACAAGGAAATGTCCTTACCAACGTATGTGTATAGGCATATTGAATTCCTATGGAATGTTTTCAAGTATTAGCTTCACAGATGTGCACCATTTTGGCCAAAAAAATCTCTAGATCTTAGTTGAAAGGGTTTGTGCTTGAAAGTGCTTGAATTGACTTCTTTACTTGGAAATAACTCAATTCTTTTGCTGTATGGGTTTTATCCAGTTGTGGGATCATAAAATACCTACCTGCGAACCTGAAGGGAGAATTTTAGTTTTAGCAATACTTTATGTTAAGGAGTATTGGACAGATAAGAAACAGTATAGTGTGGCCAAAATGAGGATATTGGATGGATGCTTAGAACTATAAGGAAAGATAGAATAAGAAATGAAATGATTTGTAGGAAATGGAGGATAATTCAAGAGGGGGTTTTCTTAGGTGGTTTGCCTATATACAACGTAGACCTAGTCTTCTGATCCAGATAAAGGATATGAGAAGGGCTAAAGGTTAGATAAGAAAGATTTGATTTCAGAGAATCTTATTAAGGATATGACCTTTTAGTGGGTCGGTTGGAGGAAAAGGATTCATGTAGCCGACTCCAACTACTTTGGGATTAAGTCTAGTTAAGGTTGGTAGTGTACATTACGTTAGTTTTTTTATCTACCTGTTTGTCCTTCCCCCTCATTTTCCCTTCAAATTTAAGATCCTAAAAATCTTGTCTTGTGGCAGAGCTTTGGAAGATTGGGACTCATCACCACCATGCATGGCCGATATTTTCAGGTGCATGGGAAAAGCAGCTCGTGCTGCTTTGTGTGCGATAGCGAGACATCTCCGTTTGCGAAGCGAGTAAGGATAGTCGTGATGCATCTTTCTTTCAAATTTTCTTTTATTGTGCTTTCTCTGTTTCTGTATGTCCACTTACAAAATCTATATTTTGCAGTGTTTTTAACCATTTACTTGATGACAACCCATTGCCTCCTAATGAGGTATCCTCGTCTATGCTTGTTGCTACTTACTCGCATGCATCGTTGCAAAATGGAAAACGGGCTATTGGGGGAGGGAAGCCAGCAGTTAATGGTGAAGTTGAGAAGGGATTGTTGACATTGATTTCCTCAGATAGTCCTGGTCTACAGGTATTTTTCGAGTACTTGATGACAAATATATTTATGTATGATAAATATGTACAATACATATGTTTGTTTACATATATATAATATTTTTCACTTTAGCTAGGCCCTTGATGGAAAATGCAATTTTTTTATTTATTAATAAAGTGTGGCTCCCTATGATGGTGGAATAATTGGTTGTTAATATTGCGCATCTGGTTGGCATCATCTGCTTTCTTCTAAATGTTTAATGTTTTTACTAGAATTCAGTTGATGTAATCAATATGGAGCATTTTGATTGGCTGTTTTCTTTATTCATTTCAATAAATTGCTTCTTCCGTAGGTTTGCGACCCAAATGGTCGTTGGTACCTAGCAGATGGTGGATCTGTGCCTGGGGATCTCTTACTGATTACGGGTAAGGCACTTAGCCATGCTACGGCTGGCCTTCGCCCTGCTGCCTCTTATAGAGCTGCTCCTGATTACATGTCAGGCACTAATACCTGGGGAAGGTATGTTTAAATTGGCTCCCACAATGTATGTAATGTCAAAGCGATTTTAGTTTCTGCGGTTGAATTTTGATTTCCTTGAATTACCCTGTTGATGCTTGTAATTGCAGAACATCACTGGCATTTAGGCTCATGCCACAAGGCAATGCTATATTAGATTGTTCCCCAATAGCTGCTGCTGGCCATGTCATTCCTCAGAGCTATGTACCGATATCTGTTAGCCAGTTTATGGATGACCTTTCTGCCGAGGACAATGTGTTATGTGATCGTTCTGATAATACCTACGTAAGTCTTATCTTTAAGCAACTTGTTCTGTGATTCATGAGTAGAAAAGAAGTAGATAAATGAAAGATGGAGAGCCCAGTTAATTATTTATGAATTCATACATCCCTAGTTTCTATATTTGCCATTTCTTTTTGCTGCTTTCAAGGTGATATGGTTGGGATTATGCTTAGTTAGACTGGCAAATCCATTTAGACCATTAATTCAATTTTCATGGTTTTGTAGCTTTCTTTTTGTAATTAGGGTAAATATTGGTGATAAGACTTTCTTAAAGTTAAATCATGCTGCCTTTGACCCAATTTCAGGATTTAAACTTTTAATCTGCGTCGTATCTGGTCAGTTTCCATCATTTGATGCATATGATGTTTGTTGGAGATAGCATGTTTAAAATGACGGGAGTGACATGTATGACATTGCATGAGTGTATTTCATGGCAAATGAGAATAGACGGCCAAAGTCACGTTTGTTCAGTGGTAGGCTTTAGGTTTTGCTTTAGGATCCAAATAGAGGCATGTGGTTTCCAATGGTTTACTCTGCAGGAAATTTGTCTTAAACTACATGTCACACTTATATTTTCCTCTACTTTTTAATCTTTGATCTTCTTCATTCGGATTGTCTTACATTAACATGCACTTTGAATAAGCTCATGTTCTACTTTTCGCTTTGCACCTGTCTTCCAATAACAAAATGTAATGCATAAAATTTCAGTAAATGAATATTTTTTCTTACTTTCTTGTTACATCTGTAACTGCATTCTGAAAATTTGTTATTTGACTGCATTTCATGTGAAGAAATCTTATTATGCATTGTTGATCACAGGTAGCTCGAAACAATTTGAATAAAGAACCCTCATTAAGAAGTGTTCTCTCAGATCCCATATCGTGAGTTCTTTATCTTCTCAGTTAGTATTCTTTTTTTAAACTTTTTGTTGAGCTATTAGAATAATTTATTTTTTTGTTTTGAGTTACAGTTTGAAGTCTTGGCATCAAATAGGACAGTATCAATCCATGTGATACCATTTTTTTTAAGTATTTCTAGCTATTGATTACTCCATGAAATATTCGTTACCCCGGGTTCTCTCCTGCAACCATGTATCAATGTATATCGTAATTCGTTACAAACAATTAGATGATATTTATTTATATTGAAGTTCTGTTTTTTATCGATTATATTAAAATTATGTTGTTTAATAAATTGTTGCTTTTGACTTCCTAGTTTACCTTATTGTGAAAATTATACTCTGGTATGTGTCTTAACCAGCTGCCTTATTTTTTTTGCGCAACGTCAACAAGAAAGTGAAATGCTGTTGGTTGAAATCTGTGTGACTACTATTTTTTTTTTTCGTTTTTTGATAAAAACTAATGTAAATTACAATGCCCCCATTGTCTAAGTGGGATTAGATTTACCAGATTGAGGTTTGAAAGGTGACCTTAAACCCCTTGGAACTTCAGGGCATTAATAGTGTTGTAGTGTTAAGCTCGTGATAAAGATCTTTTTCTTCTTTCCCTTTATTTGACTCTATTTTAGGACCACCACAACAAAAAATACCATGAAATCAACTAGTAGCAGAAAGCCATCATGAAATTTAATAACGAGAAGAAATGCAATTTACCACATCAAGATTAAAATTGATCGAGAAAGATAGTCGCCCCAAACCATCTTCCATATCACGACTCACTAGCACCATCATCTTTGCCATCCTCTTCATTTCCCAGAAATTCATCTCTCTCCTATATTTTTTTACCTATTAATCATGCCACTTTTATCAACAGAACCACCCGGATTACAGTTATCTCGATTGATATCCATATTTACATGTTTAAAATCAACACCATGATTCCCTCCTCTAAAAGAAAAAACTTAATAGTGGTGTAAGTTCCTTTTTTCCAGATCTCAATATCATACTTTCGTTGCTCCTGTTGTAATGAAAGGACAAGGTTACTTATGAAAAAAAATAAAAGGACAAGGTTAAGGAGCAAAGGGCTCTTTGAGCTTTAGGCGCTAGGCACAGTGCATGTGTGCCTGAGCAAAGGTTCTTATGAAATTAACAATTACAAATAATGTACTTATTAATTATTTGTTTTGATAAGTGATATACTTGCTAATTGTGCATAGATGATGAAGAGCTTATATAATTATGTTAGGCTTACTTTTGGATGTATAGCTATAGTGATAGTTCTTTTATCAGTTGTAATAGCTTTGTTAACATGTAATTTAGTTCAATCTTGACTTATTAAAAAAAATAGATCAATCTTGAATATTTTTTTATAAGAATTTAATTATTAATATTATAGCTTCTAGTTGTTTTACTTTTATATTGCACATTTTATTCTCACTTTTTTAATAATGCTAGGGGTTTTTAAGTAAAAGTAATCAATTCTTGGTTCAATCCAAACATAATTTCATTTCATTTCTACACTTTAAGTAAAAGTATACCAAACATGAGAATTCATTTGAATTATGTGCTTATTTCAATTCAATTACAAATGAAGTGTGAATTCGTTTGCAAATGAATTCTTATTCAGTTCAAATGAAAATGAAATGAATTTCACACTTCATTTGATTCCAAACGGAGTGTTAAGGTTGCTTGCCTGATGGTGAGCCTTAAACAACTGTGGTTCCACCTAAACCAGAAGGTTTTCTAGTGTAATTTTTCCTTGAAGATAATTAGCCTTTTCTCTGATATGGATAAAATGAGAATTAACAAAGCTGTGTTGATGGCACTCCAAACCTTCTAAAAAAATGAAGGAAATAATTCCATTGCTGGGAAACGAACTCTCCAAGCCTTCTAAAGAGTCAAAGAAGGCTTATTGATTGATTCTCCTCTCTATTTTTTGGTTTGTTTGGAATGAGAGAAATAGAATGACTTTTAATGGTGAGCAGAGGTCACTAGAAACGATTAGAGATAGATGGTTTAACACATTTAGTTTTTAGTTTAAGAGTGGATATTTTGTAAATGAGGAAGACTTCATAGATTTTATGGATTTACTATCATGTAGATAATCTTTGTTTTTGCCCCAAATATAACTTTTACTTATAAAAAAAATAAAAAAACAAAACTTTGTTGATCTTGCCTATCAATACCTTACTGTCCTACTACCGGAAGCATCATTAAATTATGAAAAGCCCATGCTGTTACATGTAATAATAAAAAAGAAATTGTATTTTTATATTTTTTTCTCCCCGCCCCAAAAGGGGAACCCTGTGCCACCCCCACCCTGTGGCCAATTAGGCTTTTATTCATGAAACAATGAGCAGAGATTTTAGCCATGATAATATAATTAAGATTCTTAGAAGTTGGAAAAGTTGTTATTTGAATGGGTCCCAATATTCAATTTGGAAGTTGCCCCTACACAGATCACTTGTTTCTGCAATTTATTGACATCTCTGTTCTGAAATTGTCCCTTAAAGATGTAGATAGGTTTCATTTTGTTTGCTGGTTATTAGAGAAAGGCAACTTGAACTATAATATTTATTTCATTATTTTTTTATAAGTGATATTTATTTGCATTGTTTGTATTTCCAAATGTTACTTATTCATTTTTTTTCTTGGTGCAATTTTCAATGCTTTAGTGGTGCTTTCCTTGAAGATGCTACGGTTGTTTCATGTGGACATTCATTTGGTGGCCTCATGCTAAGAAAAGTTATTGAAATGGTAAGTAGGTCTATCTCTTTTCCTTCATGACGTTATGTAAGTGTTGCTGTGATTGCTTTGAAGTGCCCTCGTCTCAATGTATCGTGCAATTCTAACAAAACATGTGATTTTGCTTTATACTTCATAAGAAGTCGTGTGCGTCTTGCAACTCAAATAAATATGACAAGAATTTCTATTTTGATTAAGAATGGGGAAAACTAAAGTACATCAAAATTTACTGTAGGGATTATTGGCTCATAAGCACTGAGAAATTTATTTAAAATGCTTTCCTGTAATGAAATTGCTGAATGCAGTACATTTATTTACAGTCCTGATAATTATCTTGATCTTATGGGAGTGTTGTCAAAGGATAGTGGGAATAGAGTTTTTGAATTGTAGATAATCTCTTTTGTACATGGGTTTGCACCCAGCGTTGATATACTACACTTTTACTTATCAAAGAACAAAGCAATAAGGAGTAGAAGGATATTAAAGGAGATGAGGTTATTGTACAGGTAAGAGAGCAGAATTTTCTTTAGTAAGCCTGGAAATTAAACAATTTCTTTTTTTTTGATAAGTGGAAATTAAACAATTTCTAGGATGTATTCTGTTGGATTTCATGTGTTAGTCATTATTTTGTTAATGAAAACTATGTTTTGTTTTGTTTCTTCTTTATATATGGGATATACCTATTACATTTTGTGGATGGAAGTTTAAAATTTTATGGAGTACAATGTGATGCAATTTTGCTTTGTAAAGAACACGAGAAAAAGAAAGAAATAGAGACGCTTGATGGATACATATAGGGCTTTAAAAGCTGATTTTACTCCTTTTCATTGTAATATGAGACAAAAATTTCTCTCTCTCTCTCTCTCTCTCTCTTCCCTACCAAGGATGTAATATTGGTACAGATATACGTATATTGTCATCTTTTCACGTGTACTCTTAATGAATGTTTGGTCAACTAGATAATAGGCTGAATAGGATAAAAGTCATCTAACTGGTGTTTGTTATTCTTGTAAAGAACAGACAGGATTATCAATGGGATAAATCATCCGCTGGAGACCGGATTGGCAAATCTGGTTGTGGGGCCTGAATAAAAGTTATTCGGTATGGACAAGATAAAGATGTTATGAGTTGCTTATAAAAAAAAGATAAAGATCTTATGAGTCGGCTCATGTTAAGGGACAAAGAAGGGTCATGATTTTCTTATTTTGTCCTTGAGTTGGATTGCTAGTATTACTCATAAAAAAAGAGTTAGATTGCTAGTATTGGTATAAATGGGTGGCAATAAAAAAGAAAGAAAGAAGAAACTGACATGTGGCAAGACCTTTATTGATCAGCGACCAAATTCACCCTTCTCTCTCGTATCCTCGCAACACTATAAGTTGGTAATTGGCCAACCAAATGAACCTTTCTTCCTCATTGAGCAAGGGTTTTTGTCACTAAAAAGTTATTATCCTAGCTTCCTAATTTTGTGTGACCAAAAATATCATAGCATGCCAATACATCTTATTCCTCTTAGTCATGTGTACAAAACATAAGATAAGGATTAACTTATCCAGTTGGGATTGAAAAATATGATGACATTTATAAATAAATGGCAAAGCATTGAATTCAAGCAGGTGTAAGCAACACAACCTGCAAGCTCATTTATTTAAGTAAAAAACGAACATATTTTGCTGACATTTGTATTAAGGGTGAATATATTTGAGTATAATCTCCTGGTCTGAAAAGTTTTATCAAGAATGTACTGTATTATAGTCCGCATAATTTAGTTATGGTACATAAATGCAGATGCATCTTTGTGTACTTTTATCTATTCTGTGATGGAAGGTCTGCAATTCTGTAGATGCTTTTGTGATATGATCTACTGCTGTCATGCCCTCTTCATTACTTTGTATAGTGGACTTATTAATACTAGATGGGAAGAGACCAAAAACATAACCACAGTTATTGTTTGCATCACAGGCGAGATGTTCTCTCTGCAGTGCTGAAATTGAGACTGGCTCAATGATCCCTAATCTTGGTACGTTCTACTAAACTTATCTGTTCATTTGTACTCTCTCTCTCAACAACATTGATTTCTTTTAGCCTCTGACACTTAGTCATGCTATATTCTGGTGGACTTGTTTGAGTGATTTGATTCTCTTCTATGTTGTATTATTTTTTTTTTTGACATTTTTCTGCAGCTCTTAGAGCTGCTGCTGCAGCTGTGAAGCAAGAGGATGACAGAAGGCTTTTCCATAATGCAGCTCTCCGTAAGCGTCGGAAAGAAATGGGTGATCAAATGGACCCAATGAGAAGTTCAAACAGGGTATCTTTCAATTAAGTGCCTTGATCCTTATAGATTTTGGGGGCATTCACACTCATAAGGATATGAACATCTTAGAGAAAACATGTGAGACAGATATAGAATATTACCCTCAGCAGAAAGTCTGGCAACAATTTTGGAATTAGGGTACATGGAATGTAGTATTTTTTTCTTCTGGAAAATAGTTAATATTTTTTTATCATCATCACTGCAGTGTAACATGGTTGATGGATGTTATAGTGCTGCTGCAGTTTGATGTGCCTTAGTAGTGCATGTAAGCCAATGCTACTACATTTCTGGGCATGACCTGTTGGCTTATTATCCTCTAGGGTAATATAATTAAGCTGCATCTTAAGTCTTTTCATGGTTTAGGCGTATATTATCAGTCTAATAAAGTCGATATTGGAAGTTTAGTTAGTACAATTTTCTGAAAACAGGCTCCATCTATCTTTTTAACTAGTAACAACTGGATTTTAGAAAGAAAAAAAAAAGTTGATATTCCCTTGCAAATGTAAGTTATAATGTTTCAGATGATATTACAGAACTTCAAAATTGTATTTTGAGTGGGAAAGGAACTTGCTGCTAAATATTTTACAAGCCACAGCTCATGTCAAATAATTTTATTAACGTCAGTCACTTATTTGTCTAAAAGGAAATTGGAGACCTTGCTGCTGATGATGGATTGCATAAGGGGGTACAATATCCGTTTTGCATCAATGAGAAGGTGATAATCAAGGTGAGGAATTTGCTTTCTATTCCAGTATAGCCTGTTTGCAATGACCCTTCACGCTTTGATTAGGTAGGACTTTTAACTGCGTACTGAACTGTGCAGGGAAACCGGAGAACACCAGAAAAATTTGTTGGGAGGGAAGCTGTCATCACATCTCAATGTCTCAATGGCTGGTAGGCTTCTTATGCGTATAACACTGTTTCTGATCATTTTCAGTCACAGAACGATGTTTTTTGAGACAATCTCAGGAGTCAATTAAGAATAGAGAGATCACTGCACTTTGGTATACTTTTGGGGGCTGCTCACCTGGCTATTATTAAAAGATGTACTTCTGTGGGTTGTAAAAACTTGTTGAGAGTGGAATGCACCAATATGAAAGTTATGGATTAGTTCGTAGTTTATACAACTATGCCAATATTTTTATCACTTTGTCGCAGGTATTTGCTTAAGATTATTGGAAGTGGTGAGAATGTTCGCCTGCAATATCGTTCTCTTCGGAAGATTTTGAACTCAAACTCTATTGAAGACGGAGGTACCTCACATCCAATTCAGAATAGTAGCTCGTAATTTGAAGATATTTTTTTCTCCCATATTTACTATTTCATCTCCACAGGTCCATAGCTAGTAATATAACCGCCTTATCCGGATTTTGTCAAGATAAATGTAATATGCTGTTCTTGTAAGTTATTGTCTTTGAAGGTTGTTTATTTAGTTAGAAACAGAGGTAGGTTGTTGTGCGAGCCACTAGGTGTTAGAAGCTTGTAAAGAAAAAGGGGAAGTCGGTTTAAAGATAACAAGGTCCTTGTTGAACTGTTAGTTTAGTGAACTTTGAGATGATGGTTCTTTTTAATCACATATTTTTATTGTCTTTTAGTGGTGGAACAATGTGTCTATTTGTTATCCCTTGTTGATATATTTGTTTTGTTTTTTTCATTTTGCACCTTCGTAAGAACAGAGGGCAACATTAGAACTATCAGATAAATATTTCATTTGTCCAAGTTTATGTATTTTAACTTGTCAATTTTGCCAACTCAATCAAGTGTCGGGGGACCTTAATTTGGGCCATACTGTTTATCAGAGAATTCATTTCATATAAAACGGATTGAACTCGAGTCTAATCTTCTATATAGTGCATAGGAAAGTGATCAATGAACAAACGACTATATTGTTATGAGTCATGACCTCCCAAAAGTTCAATCCCATCAGTAAAAACTGTGAAATATTAAACGAAAAAGGGAACGATTTGGACTTTGGTAAGAAGTTTAGGACTCGAGATCCGATTTGCAGTTTTGATATCTTAATAAAAAATAATTGAGTGTTAATTTTTTCAAAAATTGACGTTGAGGCTAAAAGACGGTCTAGATGAACAAATCATGATTAAATCATATAAAAATAATGATTTCACATATCTGAGACTGACACATTGTAAGTTGCATTATAAAAAATCACCCAATAATTTTTTTACAAAATCAAAATTATTACTTAATTTTTCATAATTACCCGTGAAGCTTCACGATTCTATTGTAATTATTATGGAATCGAATCGCAATAAAGCCCTCGCAACCGAAAGATGGTAAGAACTAAGAACACATGAAAAAAGGGACAGAGCAAGCCTAACGTTCTAACACGATTCATGACACTGAAAAGGTGCAAGTCAAATTCAGCCCTTGGGCATAGAACTCACACCAATAAGAACACGAGCCTCTCGTATACCATTCAGAAATATGGAAGATTTGAAATCACAGCATGGAAGGAAATGCGTTCATTTTTGCAAGAGAATGGAGATTCAAATAAATTCTACATGCAAAGTGACCATCAAGATAAATTTGCAACGACTGCAAACAAAGAATCAGTTTACATGTTTGCGAATTATGTAGACTAACTAATCTGACTACCATACAAAATGAAGATCCCCTTTTTTTCCCAAAGAAACCCAGAAAAAGAGCATTTAAAAAAATTAGATGATCAAGAGGTCATTCGCAGGGGTATTTACATTACAAATTATTCTGGCTGCAAAAAAAAAAATTTACTGTCCTTTGTATGAAACAATATGGAGAAAGAATATAGAAACAAAATACCAAAAATCTCATAGCAGCATGAATCAGAGTAGATGATCTTGTTGGTCTTCTGTGAAGTACTCAGTGAGCCGAAAAGTTTATTTCTACACCAAGAATAATGCTTCCAAATAATCATCAATATAAGCTAAGCATGGCCAGTGATCAGTTCTAATTCGAACTAAAGTTGAAACATCACCTACTTCCATTTGGAAAAGCAGATGGAATCTTGGTGGAAGGAATATCAATATGTGAAAGCAACCCATATTTCTTTTACTGATGTTGACCTGAATTTCTCTCTCATCTTCATCACCAGTGTATGTAAGATGAAGAGGGCCTTGATTAAATTCAGCAACTGAGGTAGTACAATCGAGAAAAGAATCTGAGGCCACGTCCTTCCAGATGATGTCCCTGATGACTCCTCTATCCTTTACCATGTTAACAAGCTGTTCACCAAACACACTTACAACAAAGGGTGCCAAGTGGCGCTCAGTAGCCTGAATCAATATCTCTGCACGAACTTCAAGCAGCTTCACTGATCGAGTTCCACTGATTGCTGCAACCCCCTTCCCTCCTTTCAATGAAAACGTCTCCCGCCCTGTGTTGGAAGAAGTATCACACGCCTCCCACAAAGCACTGAACAAATCTGAGTAATAACTAGGTATTGCATCTTCTGAAACGTCAGATGGGACAATAGCTTTGAGAAACATATCTTCTATGCCTAGCATGATGCTCTGAAGCTGACCACAGATGATCTGACCATTTTCCACATTTGTTTCAATTAAAACATCAACCAGACCAGGTGTTGGTTCCCTTGGTTCCAAATCAATTGTTACAGGAGCCCTGAAGCCTTCCTCTTCTCCAGACCCATTTTCCACAGGAACAATGTCTAGTGAAACTCCTTGACCAAAAACATAATCCTTTCGTGGAGGTTCACCAAGAAGAAAAGGTATGTGACATGAGGGAATAGACCCATATGGTGCTGCAGATGAAAATTTGAGCACAGTTGCATATATGGCAGGAAGGCCGTCTACTCCATCTAACCCATTAGTAGGGGAGTCGCCTCTCCATATGCAATTGAAAGGTTCAGATTCAAATCTCAAGATGCAGGATATTCTAACCTTAAGCCCTGGCATATGTCTAAAATCCGGAATACATGAAAAGTATCTTCTTAGTGTCCCTAAGATCTCTGAAATTTTTGTGTCCATCACACGTAATGGCTCGCTCGGCTGATCAATTCTTTCAGTTTCCGAGATAGTCTGAAAATTAAGACTGCTTTCAAGCTCTCTTTCATCAAATGAGGGTTCACTGTCCCTGATGCTGTCTAAATAACTAGATTTGTTACTTCCAACAGCCAAAGATGATAAAGACAAGGACCAAGACTGTTTGACAAGTAGGGGTGTCACTCTCTCGAGATGAATGTAGGATGAGACGTTCTTCGATTTGTTGGGATCATGATGATGATGAGGAGACTGAACATTGAAAAATGAACTGGGTGCAGATGGTGAAATGCCAAGGAGTTGCTCCCCGAGGTTCAGTATGCCTCTCAGCTTCTTTCCCGGTACACAAATCAACATCCTCAGGTATATCCTGCAATATAGCATGCTTAATGAGAAGAGGTCAATGGCTAATTCTTCTTGCACAAAACTTGTGCTTTCTTAAACTAAGTTGTTATAGATTCAGTAAGAAGAGCAAGTAAACTGCATAGTGTTCTACAGGAAACGAAAACCACATTCAGAACCAAGGGGAAAGGAGACAGATAATCCATTTATTATCATACCTAGCATGGTCACGAACCTCCAAATCGGGGAAGTAAAGGCAAGCAAATGCAAGGAGGCGAGATAGGGAAAGGAACAATCTAGAGCTGTGATGATGCATCAGCATGGTTCGACAAATGCAAAGAACTTTACTTCCCTGAGACCAAGACTTCAATCCCATATCAGGGCCATGTTTATCAACAAGGAAAGCCATAAACTTGGTAAGCAGCTCTAACAATCTACGAGGAGGTATCGTATCATTTTCAGCAATTCGATCAAAAATTGGGAAGTAAGATACTAATCTATAATCTATTGTGACTCTTGAAAGCAAACACTCATCAATTGTCTGAAGCAGTCGCTCTCCTAACCAACGATGCTTTGGACAGCCCAACAAGCGGTCAACAAAAGCAACAATGACTGGGACCAATCTCCGAAACTCTAATGCCATGTCAACTAGCATCCCCTGACAAAAAGAAGTTGCAAACATCAGCACTAGTGCAGACTCCAGAGTTTAACATGCTCAGAAAAATGAATAAGGAAAAAACAAAAGATGGAAAAAAGAAAACAGGAAATAAAACATAATAAAAACAAAATCAGCAACGTAACAAATCTGCTAAATATCTCCTCCCCCAAGCGCCCCCCCCCCCCCCCCCCCCCTTCCCTTTCCCCACCAAAAAGATAAAAACAAAATAAAATTATCGAAAAGAATTATATAAGAGAAGACGAGGGGAAAGGATTTAACAGGTGAAACCTAAAGCCATACGTACTGGAAACTATTCAGTTGTATAATTCAGAACTAATACCAAAGAACATAATGATCAAGAAACGTGGCAGGACAAGAAAATCTACATATGACATGCTGTCACATTGTCAAACTACAGGAAGGGTATCCAGCCATTTAATGGATCCCACAACAGAGAAATTCAAGAAATGATATTGTTACCTCACAAAAGGTCCATCGTGACAGTGTACAAACATTAATTACAAAAAAAAAATATAGGAAAAATTGTCTGCAGCCCCATCATGATGCCTAACAATTTTACTTATCAAAAAATAAATACTTAACAATCATTGGGGTTAACCAGCAGCCTTTGGCTCAATGGTTATTGCCCCAAGTCAACTGTACTTGGGTACTTTCAGGTCCTGAGTTCGATTCCTCATGCCAACAACTACCTTATGGATAAGGAAGATTGTTGTGTGGGTGGGTGGGTGGGTGGGTAGGGTTTAGACTAACTTAGATCATCGCTGTAAATCAAAAGGAAAAAAAAAAAAAAAACATTTTTTTGGGTTGACAACAAGAATGTCATTTATTGTCGCAAGAATGTAATAATTATCTTATCTTTGTCATGCATGACGTAACTTGTTTTATTGTATTTCAAAGAAGAAAATATGAGATGTTGAACATCCTCTATGCCCATCCACCTGGCATGATCTTCTACCACAGTAGAATCAGTGTTAAAGAAACAACTCAAATTAGGCCAAATAGTTCGTGTAACACAGGAGACAAAAGTTTAGGGTAAATATGCATTCATATAACCTCACTTGTACCATTGTTATATATGGATGAAGGAGTTGTAAAATTACTGGAAGGAAAGCCAAGAAGAAAGACAAACTACAAACATTGGCTATATGAGAATAAATGAACTTTTGTGGTGTAACTAAGATTTTGTCTTTTTAATGAGAATGGCACAGATTAAATAAACATGACATAAGAAAATAATGAAGACCACAGAATGAGCCTTTTATTCTTTAACAAGCCATGTAAGGGTAATAAAGTTGGGAAGAACAAAAATAATCATAAGTCTCTTGATCCCCACCGCTACCATTCCAGCAGTTTCCAGACCATAGCACAAGATCAGCCACAAGCTTCTTTGTTGTATATACATTTACTAAACAACAAAGTCCGTCAGATTATGGGCTCAAAGCTAAAGACCATAAAGCAGATATCAACTGGAACTAAATATGTGAAAACAATATATATATATATATATATATATATATATATATAAGTAGAATTTGCAAATAGTATTACTAAACACCAAGTAGATCTTAATCAGCAACTGACATTTCTTACATGACATAATCATGACAGATGAAGGGAATTTAGAGCCTATATATAATTCTTCTCTCAAAATTTTTAAAATATCCACGATTTAGGAAAACACAAATTTATTTTTACCATTATGACAAGTATACTTTTAAAATGACAAACTTTTACAATGTTTCAAAATATATTAAGCAAAAAGGTAAAATGTTGCAGTGTTGGGTTTCAATATAGGGAAGTAATCTAATTACACATTCATACATACATATATTCACATCCTATCTTTTTTATCTTCAAACAGGTGAAGGGATACTGGATGAAGAGGAGGAGAGCGGCCATTTTGGAGAAACTTATTGTTGTTAGGTAGTATCATCTTGAACCCACTATCACATTGCCATATCAGAGATATGCATCTTAGCGCATGAATGTATAGTTCATTACAGAAAGACAAATCTTTGGAGGCTTTGCTTTACTGTTTTCATAAGTTTCCCCATTTGAAATCTCAAGTCATGCAACTTCAACATAACCAACATAACCTAATATTTCTTTGAATTAGAATTCCTCTTCCTACTGAAATCCCTGAAGTTTAAAATATAAAAATAGAAGAGAGAAAAGATGTAAAGAACATTTATATGTGCTATTTGAATGCTTACCACTTGGTATGAACTGTCAGATATAAAAGGATGAAAGAAAATGAAAAGAGAAAAGGGACTTGTACTTAGAATTCTTCCTATAGAACTTACTTTTGAAAAACATTTGACATGTTCAAGAGCCAAAAGTCAAGGAAATTTTAAACAATGATTTGCGGTAAGCTCCCCATAAATATGAGCTTCAATAAGTAAGCCTCTCAAATCCTTCCACAATCTCAGAAGTTCTAAAGCCCCCCAAACCCCCCTCCCCCTCCCCCGACCCAAACAATAAATAAAAATCCACTTACAGGATATTATCCAAGTGTCTAGCGAAGTGCTGTTCAAGAAGAAATTTTTGTACATGAATTTTCATAGAGTTTGATGACAAACCTTTTTGGAAGAGCTTCTAATATGGAAAGTGTTCTAAAATAGCCTATGATAATGTTAAGATAAACATGTAAAAAGATATACTCGTATATGTACTCAAATTATTAGGGCCTATTTTCGACTTCCTCCTTTTATGAAAGCATATAGGAGCTACTTCACTTAGAAATGATTTTAAGCTCTTATCTTCCTAACTTTTTAAAATTTTAACCAAAAAGCACTTGTCGTAGCTAAAAAGTGTTTTCAAGCCACCACAATCCACAACCAAATGGGCCTAGATGTTTTCTTTTATCAGTCCAAATGGGCCTAGACGTTGGAGAATGGTAAGCAGCTAAGAGCTTATTGAAGAAAACCTCTTATCTTAAGCAACAAGATAGACTTATAGAAAAAACAGCAACAGGATAGATTTCTAATCAGAGGAACAAATAGTATCTGGATTCCATAAAGAGTGAAGGGAAAATATACATGGAGATGAAATGAAATGCAAATGGCTACATCCAAGAATGTCTGATTGTAAACAGATTCTATATATTTTTCAGTTTTGCACCTAAATATGAATAATGTCCTCCGGGAAATTTCCATTCTTTGGCTGGTGCAAGGGCATTAAATCACGTAAAAAGGAACGGTCTACGAAGTTACCCTAAATAACACAGTTCCCTTCAATATTTTAGGTCCTTAGAAGAGTCCACATAAAAAATAGCCGTCTTAACAGATTCCCAAACCACTTCACCACTAAATTTGCAGGTGCAACAAGACCTAAAAAACAATGATATCTGAAGGCCCAAGCAACTACCAATTGTTTGGCACAGTTATCACAAGAAATATTTGTAAGAATTTGTTACATCAGTTACCCTAAGAAAGGACAAGTGCTTGAAAAATAGACAAACAATAATCTATTTTTGAATGGAGTGACCACTGAAAAAACATTTTTGTACCCTATAATTTCAGAATTTTAGCATTCCACAATCACAACTATCATGCCCTGCCGATTATGAGGGAGGAAGCCAGTTCATTGTCCAACTTTAGCATAAGCATAAATCTATAAACAACCCAACTAATAGAGTTTACTATATATAGCTAACCTCCTTAATTTCATAATAACAACTGGCAGGAAAATGTCTACAAGTAACATATAGAGAGGGGAAAGGGAAAAAAAACTAAAGGAAAATAATCAGTAAGTACCTGCAAAGTATGAAAGATGGTGGACTCCATGAGAATTCTAGTGGTGGAAGGATCAGTGTCAGAATGAGAGGACGCACCTATCAAAAACTTATGGAAGGTGCGGAAAGCCACGGCAGTTTCTGTGCTCCAAGGAGGCAACCATTTGAAAGCTGAAACAGAAACCAAACCATCTTCAAACAACTTCACTACAGACTTCCCATCATCCCCAATCTCCTCACTCAAAGCACTCCCACAGATGGAGCAGCGCGCGAGCAAATCAAGCTTCAAGGCTTTCAACGCAAGTGGATCAAATACAGTCGGATAAAATTTCGAACCCATCTCAAGAATTGACTTCTTCCCAACCTCACCACTCAACATCAGTTTATTCAACAAACCCAACAACCAATGCACCGCAAGCAAGCGAAAGACCAAAGGTTGCTGCATTTCCCTCGAAAGCAGTATAAGCCGTCTGACAATCTCTCCCTCTTGCCCGTCAAATGCATCCGAAAAGTGAAAATACATGGCCAATACAACATGACACAACAGAGGATCAAAGGAATGAATCATCCCGAAGAACTGCACCTTCAACATGGACGGCTGCAACTCCAAAGCCACCGCCAGGGGCATTATCATCCCCGTAAACTCCATCATCCCAGAGGGCGTGAAAACCTGCGGCCACTCCAAGAGAAATGCCATGGCTCTCCTGAGCTCCTTGTAATTCAGACCCGAAGCGACCTCTTTGCTGGAACCCAACATCCATTGGGGCACAGTGAAGGGAACGAAAGGCACAGAAGTGCTCAAAATGGACACATTCAACTTGTGATTGACGATATTATGAACCACAGTAGTAAGCAACAAAATGTAGGACTGAGAGGCATGGGTACGCTCGCTTTGGCACAACACCCACAAATGACCAGCGACATCGGACAGCAAACAAGGATAGCATCTCTCGAATTCGCGCAAGCACTCGCAGGCAATACCTCTGGTGTGTCGGTCCAATCCATGGTTTGGCCGATTAATGAGTGTCAGCAACAGCTCGACCACGATTTCCATCTGACGGACATGGAATCTGTGAAATGCATCGATGGATATCAAGACGGAGGTCGTGGAGACCAGCATTTGCTCTTTCAAAGCGTAAGTGATGTAGAGATTGTCGATTGGGGATTGGACGATGGCAAGGAGAGCTTCGGTGAGGCGGTCCAATGATTGGGCCTCCGCTCCCAGATCGTTGAAGAAGACGAGAGAGAATTCCTCGAGGAAGATTACCAGAGGAAGCTTGATATGGAGAGGGAAGTCCTTCTTCAGGAGGGAGGATAGAGCGAGGTCGAGGAGGAAGGAGATCGGGTACAGGGAGGTCCATTTGTCGCGGCGTGCACCTCCGTGCTGGAAGTCCTCGATCAGGGCATCCCAGTCTTGGGGGGAGAGGGGTTTCAGAGGTGGCTTCTCGGTCATGCTTCTGTTTCTTAGCTTAAACACTGGGCATCATCAAGAGTTGAACATGGTGGATACGAAAAAAAGGCCTTTCAATGGGGAATATTCAAAATACATCATCAGATTGATTTGAGAAAGAAAATGGTATCGATATCATGAACCAGTAAGGTACGTAGCAGTGAAGCAATAGCATTTTCAGTTCACAGGCACCACCGTTATTTCTTTTTCTTTTCTTTTTTTCTTCTCTTACTTTTCCTTCGATTATCTTGCCTGCACCGGTCGCATGTTTATCCAGGTGACAGAGGAGAGAGAATTTTTTTTTATCTCTTGGTGTAAAACATGCTTTGTACATTTTTTTATGAATCAGGATAAGACCATTTCTATCCGCTACGCACTCTGCTGGTTGTGCTTACTAGGCATCCATCTTTTAACGTTAATTTTCACGGAAGGTGGGGCTATGTTTGGAAACATTTTTAAAAATTAAAATTAGTTTTTAAATTTTTTTTTTTAATGTATGGTAAACAGTTTTTAAAAATATTTTTTGAAAACTCTAAATTAATGTTTTTAACATAATTTTCAAAAAATAACATTAAAATCAGTGTTCACTTTCATTCTTTCCCTATGATTTATAAAAAATATTAAAAATTTAAAAATAAAATAATATTAATTATTTTTAAATATTTAGTAAATATAATAAATAAAATTAATATAGATTTTAAATTTAAACTCAAAACTAAAAATAATTACAAGCGTATCAAAACAGTTTTCAAAATAAGATTATCCAAACAACATTTCATTATTTTCTGTTTTGGAAACTGTTTTCGAGTTATGGTTATTCATACATATTTTTGAAAATTGAAAACATAAAACGGTTACCCAAATATGCTCATATTCATTCGAATTCTCAAGGAATTGAAAATTTTTATTAATAATCATAAAAAAATTAAATAATAAATTTTAAATATTAAATATTAAAATTATTATTTTATTTTTTATAATTATTAATAGATTTATCCTATTTCATAATAATTCTTATGAAATCGGTCGATGGTATCACCACATTATTTTTACAGTTACATCTATTCACTTGAGATGCGAGTTGTGTCAAAGGATATTTTGGATTTTAGTTTTTTGGGTCGTAAGTCACTTCCGATCAAATCATTTTGAATTTAGATTTTGGGTCAGGTGAACTTCAAGCATTTTTGATTCCATGCGATTTTTGGGTTAATCTATCAAATCGGTTCAATTTTTTTTATTTCATTTCAACTCTTATCAAAGTTCTAATTGACTTACTAAGGGATTTTTTTTAATCTTAATGTAATTAAGTTAAAAAATTAAGTTAGCATTAATTTCATATGTAGATGATTTTTTATCATGTTAATATTATAAAATTCAAGTAGTGGTAAAAAAGTTTAATCACTAAAGCAACATATGCAATCACAAATTGAACAAGTTAGAGGAGAAAAAAATGTTAACTTATAATTATGAATTTTTAATAATAGTGTGAGTGTTAAGGTTTTTCGAAAACATTTAACATAAATTTAGAAGTAAGCTCTTTTTCCTATGTGGAGGATAATACTTAATTAATAGTTTATTATCCCTTTTAAGTATTGCATATCATTATAGTTAATTATTAGTGTGAACGGTGAAAAATGTTTTTGGTTTTTTATTTATATTTTTAACATTTTCTTTGATAATTTATAGATTCTTAACATAATTTTGATAATAATATTTGATTTTTAAAAAATATAATATTGAAAAATATGTAAATAAAAAGAATGTTGTTTCTCAAATTTTTTAATATTATGTTGAAAAAATAAGTATTGTTTTTTCAAATTATATTTAAAATGTGTAAATTATTAAAGCAAACACTATAAAAATAAAAAACATTTTTCACAATTAAATGCATTATAATATCATGATATGACACTATATATGTGTACGTAACATTTGTGATGTTTTAAATAAAAAAACATTGAGAATTAGCAATTATAATATGAGGCAATATCTTTTATTTAATCACTGTTAGTTTAATAAGCAATTCATTATTTTTCTTTTAATAGAAAATTAGATTTTGAGTTAGGCTAGACTAGAATAATCTCAAGTTACAAATCGATTCAAATCATTTAAGTGTTTTTAGGTTATGGATCTAATAAAAACAACTGCATTTTAAGCTCAAATCATTTTAACTGTACGATCTTATTTTGATGCAGTTTTGAATTTGACTGAATCATATCAAATTGTACCCACAGGTTTATTAGCAAGGGAAAGGGTTGCATCCTTTCATTTATTCTCCGATCATTATTTGCCCGGTAATTTCATTGTTATCCAAGATCATTTGAGGTTTTTGGAGTTTCAGATCGAATTAGGTCCGAGGCATTTTAAGTTTAGAGTACTTCTGGTGTTATATAGCGATGACAATTTTTATGAAATTGAAAAAAATTTATTAATAATTATTTAAAAAATAAAAAGTTAAATTATTATTCAGTTTTTTCAGAATTATTTAATGAATTTTCTTAATTTTATAATAAAATGGGATTTTGATTTAGTTTTCGGAGATAGTGTTAGATTTGCTCACGGTTTATAAGCAAGGTAAGGGGGTTGCATCCTTCCGTTTCTTTTCCCGTCATCATCTGCCCGGTTATTTCATTGCTATCCATTTTATACCCTTCCCTCTGCGTTTATAACGCGCAGAGAGGAAGAAAAAAAAAGTAGAAAAAGAGAGAAATAAGAAATTGTTGAAGACAAAGCGAAGAAGGAAACCCTAGAGAGAGGGAGACCGAACGGTATAAGTCTCACCGGGAGAAGCCCAGCCTCGAACGATAAGCCAAAGGTACCTTTCTTTCTTTACTACAAACAGAATGGAACGCGATAACTACATTTCTTGTCTCAGTGGTTTCAGATTCTCTCTAGATCCACTCCTATCTACTTGCTTTATTTGGTTTTTAAGTTGCTAGAACAAACCCATAAAGAACGAGAAGACTATGTTCGCTGCTTTGATATAAGAACGTGTAATTCCTGATCAGATCGAAGAATTTCTCTATATATATTTATCGGGCTAGAATGAACTTTTTTTCCTTAGTAGTGCAATTTTATTTTTTTGCTTATTGTTCTCTTTTTTGGACGAATTGAGAGTGGAAGTCTCTGTTTTAATTTTTTGGATGCTTTGGAAATAGAAAAGTTGAAAATCTATCAATTTTTTGGTTTGGTATGTATATGTATTAATCTGCATGTTTTGTAAGTAAATTAAAGTGTGCAGGTAGCTAATCACAAGAAGATTGATTGCAGAGAAACATAAGCGCACTGCACAGGGCATAGTGGGGATTTTTTATATCTCTTTTTGGTGTGTTTGGGGATGGGGGAAGTTTGTTCTAGATTTTACTTGTAAAAAAAGTTTGTTCTAGATTTTGAATAGAAATAATTGAAGGTTTGACGTCTATATTTGCAGATCTTGGAGGTAGTTATATTGGCTTTGATTTCATGAAATTGGAGTACAATGGAAAGCTATTCAGGAAAAGGAGCTCCTACAAATGGGACTGTCTATGTTTGTAATCTGCCCCATGGGACTGATGAAAGTATGTTGGCTGAATATTTTGGTACCATTGGGTTGCTAAAGGTAGGGTATCTGGCCAGGTACTATCTGATATTGATTTGCACTTCTATATGATTTTTTTTTTTATAATCTTTGTTAAGAAAGGCCAATAGTTTACGTTTGTGCTCCACATTTGATAGAAAGATAAACGAACCGGTCGACCAAAGATATGGTTTTACCTAGACAAAGTGACAAATGAGCCAAAGGGAGATGCTACAGTTACATATGAGGACCCACATGCTGCATTAGCTGCTGTTGAATGGTTCAACAACAAGGATTTTCACGGTAATATTATTGGAGTTTTTATAGCTGAGTCTAAGAGCAAAGATGCAGGAGATTCAATTGACCTCGGTGGATTTGAGGAAACTACCATGGATATGAATGGGGATGGTGGAAGAGGCAGAGGTCAGGGTGATGCTTCAGGGAAACCATGGCAACAGGAGGGAGACTGGTTGTGTCCAAATACAAGGTCTGTGATATGATATTGGTGAGCAGCTCCTTCTTGCTCTTTTGCATCATTGATTTACTGTTTTTATATTAATTGTTATGTAAGTAGTGTCTCATGCTCATTTCTGGTAGCAGTTGTGGCAATGTAAATTTTGCATTTCGTGGTGTGTGCAACCGCTGTGGAAGTGCTCGACCAGCTGGTGCATCTGGTGGTGGCATGGGTGCTGGCAGTCGTGGAAGGGGTCGCGGTGGCGATGATTCTGGGAGCCAAGGCCGGCAAGTTGGTGCTTCTTCTGGACTTTTTGGTCCAAATGATTGGACTTGTCCCATGTAAGACCTTCTACACTTAGTTATATGTTTTCATGTCTTGTCTAATCTTATTTGTGATTGTTTAATGTTGTTTCCCACTTTCTGTTCTCTTGTGAGCAGGTGCAAATCAATTTGTGCTGTTTATTTTATTCTCAAAGAAGGCAGATTGAACTTAGTTCATAACGTAATATACAATCAACTGAACTAGACATAGCTGATTAATTGGCTTAATGCATGTCAAATTTGGAGAAAAGCAAAGGCTATGCTATTACATTCAGGCCCCTGGTAGGATGGTTGCGAGTTAACATTTATGAACATACTTTGGTAGGAAAGAAATAATAAAAGGGAATGCAAGGTCTCTTTCGCTTGTGTGGTGTTTTTTTCGTGCATATTCTTTTATCTACTCCAAAAAAAAAAAAAAAAAAGCAAAATGGAGTGTCCTATTAATTTGGTTGGCTAAATGTTGCTGAACAGATTAGCTGCTAAGGTGGTGTTCCAGTTGCACCTCCGTTTTTGTTGTGGATACAAACTTAGAATGAGCTTAGTGGTTTAGCCTGCTATTGGTCTTGGGTGTAGCATGGTTGGGTTCAGTGACCCCTGCCAGATCTAATGCATCACCCTTCCCCTCCAAACAAAAAGAAAGTGGAGGACTTCCGCTTAAGCTCAGGCTGGTATTGGCCTTATTTTCAGTCCTAGATGCTGTTATTATATCATTTTTTATTTTTAAATTTGTTAACATTTGAAGATATTCGTTGAAGGTGGTAAAGCCATTGATACATACATAAATGTACTTGTGATCGTATTTGTGGTTGTATTGATTGTCTTGATCTTAAGGGACATGTCATATTTTAATTTTATTAGTGTTATGTGTTGGGTTTTGGACTGTAGGTGGTAAACCAAAGTTCTATGAAGTTGCAAGGCCATTTAATGTGATTTGTGTTAATAGGCACTAGTTTGCATATGGTTTTACGGATTTTAATCTTTTTATGCTGTTTGCACATTTGCTCATTACGTAATTGGGCACATTTCAGGTACATCTGATATTTGTCCAAGATATATAGTTTACTTGATATATCAACAAGATACACAGTTTACTTGATATTTTGCTTGTGTTTGAGGTGAATACTCCTGGTAGAGATTCTAAAAGGCATGATTAAATGGACAAATTCAGAAGTGTAGTATTGTCTGTTGCTTCTTATGCATTTATTTTCCAGGTGTGCCAATATCAACTGGGCAAAGCGTACAAAGTGTAATATCTGCAACACCAATAAACCTGGTCATAATGAAGGTGGTGTGAGGTATGATAATTGCTTTGACTTGAAAACATTCTTACAATCATGATTCTTAGCTATCTTCACCATAAAATTGACCTTTAATCTGTGTAGAACCAGTTCTCTTGTTTCATTTTCCTTTTGCGGTGATTGCATTTTTTAAAAACTATGGGCATTTTTGTATCAGTTTTGACATTTCATCTTTAAATGGTAAATTTGTTACTTATTTACATTGTTTTGCAATTTTTTGCTTTTTTTCCCTTCCTCCTTACCTTTTGGCATGGGTTTGGGGGTTGAGGACAATGTTGTTAGGATAGGTAGAGTGGCCTAAAGTACCCTCCATCTTGTACCCTTTCTTATTTAGAGCTTCTATTTCTATTAGTTGAAATTTTTTCAATTTCTGTGTCCTATTTTTGCAAGGGATGTCATTATAATTTTTTCATTGTACTCAAAATGATTGTTTCTTTCTTTGTGTGGGTTGTACTTCAACTTGTAACTTTCCCTAATGTGGTATGATGTGAATCCCTAACCGTATCTTTGAGCATTCTAAGTTGAAGCACTATAATATCAATTTTCTCTAGAAATGTATCTAACAAGCTAATTTCATAAGTGCCCCCATTGATTTCTTTCTTGGTTCATAAGTTATGGTCATGATTATTACTTTTCAACCAACAGAAAAAAAGGTATGATAGTGATTGTGTTACTGGTGGGCTATAGATTTAGCTGCTACGGTGTAGGATTTGGTATTATGTGAGTCATCTATCAACTAGAACATTGAGAAAACAATTATAGCTTTGCAAAAAGTTAATGCGGATGCAGTAAAATTGGTTGCTTTAATTATGTTTTCACTTCTACCATAATGAGCTTGAATTTGGATTTTGTAAACTTGGAAATTAAACATCATTCTAGAACGCTGAACTTGTTCCAAAACACATCAGAATATGTTGTTTCCTTTTTTATATTCACCTTCTGGAAGGCAGGATATAAATTGATAAACGATAAGTTATGAAGTGATGATGGTTATCAAAGCCTGTTTGGTTGGGGGGAACATATGGGGGAATAAGCAGGATTAGGTGTGATTGCCGTAATTTAATCCTGCATCTATCTCAATCTCACTCTTGGTTGCATTTAAGGGTGGGATTGAATTAGTCCCATCTTACCCTTAATCCCATGAAATCTATCCCACATCCCCCTGACAGGTATTACATTGAGGGGGATTAATTTTTTCTGGACGATTTTGACTTCCCCACTTTCCTTTATTTCCCATGTTGCACCACGGGCAGCGCCTTACCAGACATTGTTCAACGACTTTAGAAGTTGGGCCAGATCTGCCAGAACCATTGATCTAGATCAACGACTCAGATCTGCCACGGTAGATCAACGGTTATGAACTTATCAAAAGATGAACGACTATGATGTGACAGAAATTTAGTTGGAGATTAAGATGAAAGGGCAATTTTGTCTTCTCACCTTTTTTATAAGAATTTTTGTCTTCTCACTTATTATCCTACTTTAATATCAGTCTTAATCCCATCAAGCAAACATGGGATTCAGATGGGATAAACTTAGTCAATCCTTGGGCCAAACAAGCACCAGTATTACCACTTCAACTCACCCTTAATCTTATCCCAGTTCAATCCTACTGAAATACCACTCTATTCTTGCCTGCGAACGAAATGGACTGTCACCGATTGACAAGTCGGAATTGAGTAGTCAAAGTTTCTCTTTCTTAACAATCTAATGTGTATCAAATCAATCTTTTGCCTCTATTGTTCTGCATCAGATATTCTCGGTAGGCGATGTATTCCTTATGAATTTTTGCTGTGTCACTGCGGTACATGTTGAAAGTTTTCTGTTACATTCTTAAAAAAACTTAGCTCCTTGAAATTGAGGCGCTAGCTGAGGTTGCAAGTGTTGGTTCTTAAAAACTTAGATTCATCTGAGTTGACATCCATGACTTTATGCTTAGGCTTTTAGCATTATTTGGAAATAATACTGCTACTATATGTTTAAACCTTTTGCTAAGCAGAGGAGGGCGTGGTGGTGGTTACAAAGAACTTGATGAAGAAGAATTAGAGGAAACTAAGCGACGCCGGCGAGAGGCTGAAGAAGTGAGACCTACTTTCACTAGCATTATCTGAAGCTTATCTAGTCTTTCTTTATTTAACAATAAGCATGAATCTCAGGATGATGGTGAGTTGTATGATGAGTTTGGCAATCTCAAGAAAAAGTTTCGTGCCAAGACGCAGCAAGTTGAAGTTGGACGTACGCTTCCCGGAGCTGGGCGTGCTGGATGGCAGGTTGAGGAACTAGGTACTGTTAGCCTTATTTTGGTAATTTGTTCTCCGCAAACTTTCATTTTTTTTGTTTCTTTTTTCTGAGGTTAAATGATCTAAGGCAAGTATCCTTCTGAATATTACCATCGCAAATAATGGTAATATTTTTTATGGTTGTATTGGATCTCTGTGTGATACTCTCTGTACGGGTATTTACTTCAAAAGCAAAAGTTCAGTAAATTTGGCTACTCTAGCAGTAAGCACTCAGCTACCAATCAATGGCTCAGAATGTGCCAAACAGACAAGGGTGATTCTATCTGTCTTGATGGTGATACTTTAGAACATTATTTGACAAGTTTTAGTTGCCAGCCTTTATGAAATGATTATGTGTAACCTTATAGCGGAGGTGCTGTTGTCATAAACTATAATTTTGAAATGGATGGCACTTGTGATATTTGATGTGCTTCATTTAATAAAACTGATAATGTGGCAGGTGTTATCGATAGAGATGGGAGAGAGAAAAACAGAGATAAGGGAAGACAACGTGATGATAGGGAGAGGCGTCGAAGTCGAAGCAGGGAGAGGGACAGGGGGAGAGATCGCGTCCGTGATTATGATCATGATCGAGACAGAGAATATGGGCGAGACAGGGACCGCGATCGGGACCGAAACAGGTATCGTCACTGAGGATGAACATATTCCAAGTGTTTGTTTTGGTTTTTCTGTGGCTGGATAGATGAGTTGTTTTGGCCTCGGTGGGAAAAGATGGCATTCGATTGGACCTTCAAATTAAATTGGCAATTTTAGCCAGCCTGGAAATCTGGAACTACCTTTTCACTTTGCTAGATATTTTTGGAATAGCATGATCTGCTCCCCGATGTAGTTTTCTTCTTATTCATACTACTCCAATCTTACTATTGGTTGAAAACAAACCTTGGTTATTACATTCAGTCAGAGGGAGAGGAGTTGTTGCCATGTTAGAGTGTGAACTGAAACAATTTTTTGAAGTGACTTGAGTGTTAAATTCTAGAATTTACTTTAGTGTTTTTGGGTTATCTTCAGTTTTTCTTGGCATGAACTGGGATATAGCCCTGGAAGCAGTTCAAAGCTCCCTGTACCTTTACCACACGGCTAATGGGCAACCCCAGATTCATATAGCGTAGGATTGATTGAGTTCTGGAATTCTGAAGCTCTTCAATTAATGAAAACATTAGGCATAATCAGATAATAGCTCAATGTTTAAAGAATATGATCCTTAACTTATTTTACTTCATTTTTCATGTCAAGTGTTACCATAACTTTATTGGAATTTCTGTTAGAAAATTTTCTCAAACCTTCTTAAATTGGCCCTGCTGATGCTTTGATATCCCATCTATTGCGGCTAATCTCTTCGGCGGCTTGCGTAGATATCGATTATTATTTTATCTTAGGAAAACTTGCAAAAGCACTCTTATAGTTTGACCAAATTATAATTATATTATTTTATATTAAAAGTATATCAATACATTTTTAAATAATTATAAATTGGTCATATTATTTTATATTAAACGTATATCAATACATTTTTAAATAATTATAAATTGGTCAAAAGGGTATTATAATTATCACTTATCAAATAATAATGGATTATAATATTCTCCTTTCACGTGTTATGGGATTAGGACCTTGTAATCAATAAGGACTAATCATAGATCATGCTTAAAGATTAGGAGTGTATTAGTATATTTTTAATATAAAATGGTGTTATTGTAGTTTACGTTAAATTATAGGGGTGTTTTGTAATTTTTTCTCTTATTTTTCAAATGGGATAGTCTTTTTATTGGTTGTAAGACCAAGAAAACAGAACAAAAAGAACACAAAGAAAGCAAAAAAAAAAAAAAAAACAACAGCACAACACAACTAGGCTTGCATAGCTGGAGGAGCCTACAGAACTGCTCTTGGATCATTTCGACCCCAGCTTTGGAAAGGAAATCTGCACAATTATTTCCTTCTCGAAGGACAAATTGCAGCTTACAAGATCAGTCCCTTCCTATCAGCTCACGGCAGTTTTGAATTAAGGCTCTGTTGGGATCCAAATTAGCATCGGCAGAGTGAAGAAGCTGAATTACCATCAAGGCATCCAATTCGCTGAGAACCTTCTTAAAACCCATATTCCAAACCAGTAACAACATACAGGGAAGCGCCTGCAACTCAGCAATCAGATTACTACAGCAGCCAACAATGGCATTTCTCAACTTTCAATAGAGTACTACAGCAGCCAACAATGGCATTTCTCATCTTTCAATAGAGTATTCATGCCGCATAAACACCACATCACATGTGTTTTCTTTGGCTTACTTGAAGAAAAAGAAAACATTGCGGAACCTAGTAACCTCTATTCTCTTCTACTCCAAATTTGACAAATTCCAAAGATTATACCCTAGAACTTCGTGCTCCATATCTACCATCCATAAAAGCAAGAATGTGTTATAAAACATTTTATTACTAAAAAGACCTTTATCTAATCGTTATTTATTAGGTTTAAAATTTAGTATTCTTTTTTCATACTTCATATCTATATCTAATTATTATTTACTACCAGATTAAGCATATTTCTTTTATTCATGCTCAATTTGACTCGAGCTCAAACCGAGTTTGTCTTTTAAGTTTCAATCCATCCCTTGAACTCAGCTTGAAGCTTGGATTGATGTGGGCTTGCATTATTTGGTTTTTTCTTTTCCTTAAATGAGCTTGCATTATTAATCAAACCCTAAAAAAACTCAAATTCAAGTTAAACATGAAAAAAAATCGATTGCTCTATTTGACGGCTTGATCAGTCGATTAAATCAAATTTGAGCTAATCTAAATGTCAAACCGAGCTTGAGTTGTTCATTAACAGATGTTATAGATTGGCTCATCTGCAACCCTAGATGCGTGTATACAATGCATCCAACTATTGATGTCTCGATTCATTTTTCAATTAACAATTAAAATGCGATCAAAATTTTATTTTGTTAGTTGCGGAGGAAAAAAAGTTAATAATAGTGTAGGTGGCATAAAGAATATATATATATATATATATATATAATTAATTAATATCTATTGAAACAATAAAATTATTATTTTTATACCACTGAATTTTTCAAATTTGCCCTTTGTCTCCGCTCACGAGTTATATCAACTGGTTTTCTTCTGGGTCCCTTTCTTCACATGCCTTCAAAGTGAAAATACCACGTAACTACAAATTTAGCTATGAATAACATAAAGTAAGGCTTCTTGGCTTGCAGAGTCTGTCACCTAATAAAACAGACAAAAGTCCAAATTATCTTTTTCCTATTCTTTGTATTTTTCTAAATGAAAAATTCTCTGCAGGATAAAAAAGACAATATCATCATTTATATGACAAAAAAGGTTAGAGTAGTACTTATACTCCTCTCAACCTTAATCCTCTTGACTCTTTATATATATATATATATATATATATATATAAAAAAAGAGACGATCACCAAGATTTCGTGATCGAACTTATTCTAATTCAATGAGGGGTTTCGATCCGAGATCTTTTGTTGAAATACCCATTCATGCCTTGAAGAGGAATCGAACCTCCACTCTCTTTAGCACGAGATTTTGAGCCTTGTATGTCAACCATTTCACCATCAAAGCAAACAAGTTTGGACAGAGATAAAAATAAAAACTTTAAAACATTGATGCGATATTACTGTGTTCTAATCTGTCAAATCAACATATGGATAATTTTGATAGTTAATTGGATGATCACCTATCTTTACTTTTATTGAAAAGTTTCATTAATTTGGGTGGTTTATTTTTGTGGTACCAATATCATTAATGTACATGGATAGTGTTATTAGTACCACATAGACGAATCATCAAAATGAATCATTTGGAAGATTCATTAGTAATATGATGACACTCATCTGTTATCAAGTTGTAATTTTCAATTTTAAACTTAAAATTTTACTGTTTTGACGGGTGTAACAATGTGTGCCTCATTGTTCATCAGGGTCGTTCATTTTGACGGTATCAATATTATTACTGCACTGACCTTTTTTTTATTTGGACTGCTTAATTTTATATGGAATTTTCATTTTTTTTTAAAGGATTAGTGGGTGGGGTATATATAAAGATGTTCATTTCCATGTCCACTGCCAGCACATTATACACCCACTGTCTGCGACACAAACACATAGGTCCTTTTTGTTCCATTCAATGCAAAGCAAGCAGCAATGCCACAGTTCTGCAGTGATCTTCAAATCCATGTTAATGGTCAACAAACATTCTTTCTCAAGGAGGTAATCTAATTAAAACTACCATCAAAATCTACACTTCCTATTTATATTTGTCCTTCAAATATACAATTCCTGATCTCTTATGTAGTTCCTTAATTGTATACCCTTTCCTGTCCTGCAGCACATTATATCAGCATACTCAGGAAGCTTGAAGAAGATCATCAAACAAGCAAAGAAGAAAACCCAGATCAAGGATTCGGGTATCGAAATCGAAATCAATGAATTTCCGGGGGGCCCAGTTGGATTTGAGCTAGTTTCAAGATTCTGTTACAACAATGGTAGGATCAAAATCTCAGTTTCAAATGTGTCCATCTTGTATTGCTCTGCAGTCTTTCTAGATATGACTGAGAAGCTTTCAACTTTCAATCTCTTGCAACAGACAGAATCCTTTTTAAAAGAAATTTTCCATTGGTCATGGAATGATATAATTGTCAGTCTAAAAAGCTGTGAATCATTCTTTTCATATGCAGATTCATATGGTCTTGTAGAAAATCTAATTACTGCTCTGTTAGCAAAGATTGCTCAAAATTCAGATATAAACATCATTGCTTCAACTTCTTCTTCTTCATCTTCCCCTGAAACGACACCCAGGTTTCAATTCTCTTCCTCATCCAAAAACACACCTGAATCAATCAAATCATATTCTAAATCAACCAAAGAATGGTGGTTTGATGACATGGCAAAATTAGCACCCAAAATCATTGAGAAAGTGATCAAGAATTTGGGGGCTTATGGGACCGATAACAACAGCTTAATCCTCACAAGATTCCTCCTTCATTACCTGAAAATTACAGTTCAAAGCAAAGGCAGTAAAATTTCAGCTTCAATCATTAACTCAAATAGTGACTATGTTGGTCTTGTAGACACAGCTATTCATGGGGTGATTTTGTTTGGGAAAACTACATTTTCTTGCAGAAAGTTGTTTTGGGTATTGAGGGTTGTCTCTGGTTTTAGCATGAGCAGAGACTGCAGAGATGGATTGGAGAGATTGATAGGAGAAATTCTTGATCAAGCAACATTGGATGATTTGCTGGTGTCTGGTAGAGACACGGGTGCTTATGATGTAAATCTGGTAATTAGATTGTTAAGAGTATTTGTTAATTATAGTAATGATGGGGTTTCTTTACAGAAGATGAAGAAAGTTGGAAGATTGATTGATAAGTATTTGGGTGAAATATCTCCGGATCAGAACTTGAAGATCTCTAAGTTTCTTGGAGTCGCAGAAAGTTTACCGGATTCTGCCAGAGATTGCTTTGATGGGGTCTACAGAGCTATTGATATCTATCTTGAGGTGAATATTACTTCATACCCTTTTCCTATTTCCCTTTCTTTCTTGTCCATAATACAAAAAGAATTCATAGATATGCGTAGAAAAGAGAAATATGGTCCATATGGAAGAACATGAAACAAAAAGAAAAAAATGATAAATGAGACAAAAACATGTGTTTTTATCAAGAATTCTGGGGAAGTTTCTTTTGGCTCTTACTTTTCTGGTTTCTTAATTAAAACTTCAGAAATATACTTTTATCAAGAATTCTGTGTTCAGTATTTTGATTTCTTATTTATTTAGTGTTAGTAGGACAAGCATTGTTACCTTTTTCCTCCTCTCTTTTAATTTAATTCACAAAGCTCGAATTTAATTTCATAAACAACATGATTTATGAATTACATTCTATGCATATATTAATTGTTTACTCTACTTAATTCTTTAACCGCTTTGTTTAGATTGAAGGAATACATGTACCATGTATTTTTCTTCAAACCCACCTTTTTTTTAAAATTCGGGGGATTGGAGGTAGATGAATTAGATGGGAACTTCCACTTATGGTTCTCTATTGATCTTTTATGTCCTTAAACTTCATAACATTTTTTCCATGAATGATGGGCAAAATGGTAACTTGTCATTTCTTTTCCTTTATCCTCCCTTTATTTTTTTTAAATATCTTAAAAGAGAGTGCATAGTGTCACGGACATGTGTGTTTATTACCCTACATCGGTTAAGTAGAGAAAAAAAAATGGACATATATATGCCAAGTTTGATACTTTGATTTAAACAAAGCTTAAATCTGTCTTGAAATTAAACTTAAATTCAAGGTACCAAACAAAGTCATGGTGAGTTAGTAACTCCATCTATCAAACTCGTTTTTTTG
Organism: Bretschneidera sinensis; assembly: GCA_023935145.1. Taxonomy (NCBI): domain Eukaryota; kingdom Viridiplantae; phylum Streptophyta; class Magnoliopsida; order Brassicales; family Akaniaceae; genus Bretschneidera; species Bretschneidera sinensis. The sequence continues at coordinate 152,955,765 of CM043698.1, forward strand.
GGTCGGAACTCGCCTGTGACAAGTGGTATCATTTCTTCTTTCCCAACTAGCAGTGATGGATTGCGTCTAGAGACATAGTATGGGTAATGTCTTTTTTCCTTTTCGTATCTTTCTCCTTTACAAAAAAGTTTTCTAGGTCATGAACATCGTTATCCAATCAACCAACCGAGTGGAGGAGAAAAATTGGAGAAGAAATAAATCAACATATTCAAATGACTTTTCGGCTCTTTATTGATTTCATGCGCCTCTCACTTGATCCACTGTAAACTCATGTTGCTGCATGCCGCTAATCTACAAAAGACTAACGTGGCATTACTAAAACAGACAATCTATGCAAATATATTCTATCAAATGATGGTGATGTCTTTGAATATGCAAAATAGTAAAGTGGTACTATTTACTATTTAGAAAGCATAAAAAAAAAAATCTTTGATATCCATCTCTCTCACTCCCCCTTTCTCTCATTGTTTTTTTCTCTTTTTGAGTTTGAAAGGGAGGGATATTTACAGGGAGGAATGGAAATGTGGTTACCTTTCCTTTGTTTAGATGTTAAATAAATAAAGAGAGGACAAAATACTTTTTTTTTATTTGGTTATAAGGGGAAATTAAAGGGATATAGTAAATTAATAAATTTCAATTCCCATCTCCATCAAACCCCTCAAAATGGAGGGCAGGAAAAATTTTGAGATTTGGAGAGGATAATATGGGATTAAATCCCCTTCCAATCCCATTCCCCTCCTTTCTTAAAATAAACCTTCTAAACAGGGTCATAATACCCAATCCCCTCTTTCCCACCCTTCCCTTCCTCCAATCCCCTAAGACTTCTAAAAGTAGCAATGCTTGGCCTTCAATTCTTTTCGTCCCAAACACATTAATAGTAAGAATGATGCTATTGGAGACCCTTGTGGGTACCCCTATTCAGACCTCTAAATTATTCTGAAAAGTTCATTGATAACTTGTAAGAAAGTTCATTGGTATTTCGTAATGACAGAAAAGTCTTTTAACAATTTTTCTACCACTTACCAATATCTTTATTCTCCCCATTATACAGTTTTATGATTGAATTGGGTTTTTCTTCTTTTTTTTCCCAAATTTATTCTAGCCTTATTTATAGCTTGTGGATTTTGCAGACTCACCCTACACTCTCATTGGAGGAGAAATCGAAGTTGTGTAGATGGCTTAATTATGAGAAGCTGACACTGGAGACTTGTAAAGACCTTGCAAAGAATCCTAGAATTCCACCTGACATCACAGTTCAAGCACTCATGTCACAACGATCGAAAATTATACCAACAACAACAGCAACTGATCAGTTTGTTTATGATCAGAGTCCAATTAGCTGCAAGGGAAATTCTCATCGGATGATCTTGTACAAAGACATCGACGCGGCGAATAATGGCTTCGAAGAAGAGAGTGAAGATATCAAACAGAACATACAGAGAATGCAATGGAGGGTGGTGGAGTTGGAGAAAGTGTGTAGGAAGATGGAGGGTCAGATGTCAAGGATGGCTAGGCATAAGTAGTTCCCATGCTCATAATAGGACTTGGCCAAGATTTTGTTGATATTTATATGGATTCTCGTTTCAAATATAAAAGATATATATTCTTATGTTAGTTTTTCTAGAGGTGACAATCAAGCCAGGTTGGGTCATTGCGGTTCGCAAGTCAGCTCGGGTTTGAATCGTATCGATCTCGGACCATGTCAAGTCTCGAGTCATCTCAGATTGGGTTTGGATCGTATTGGTTTTGGATTGGGTCACTGGTCATTTCGAGTTCGAGTCGTTTCAGATCGAGTCGTTTTGAGTTTTCGAACAGGCTTAATATGACCCATCGGATTTTCTTTATTTTTCTATTTTATTTTCCTCTAATTTTTGAGAAAATCATTTGATCTCTGCTTTAAATTTATATTGTCATGCTATTTTTTTATGTTTCAATGTAATTAAGTTCACAAAAATATGTTATTAATAACTTAATATACTTTTTTCTCATTTTAATATATTTAACTAATTATGATTTGATTAAATGCAAATCAAAATTATATATGAAAATAATATAAATATAAAGAATTTGATATGTTAATAACTAATAAAAGATAATTTTTTTGGCATTATGATGATGACGAAGACTGACGTGCATGATCTATATGAATATAATATTAAACACATATTGAACACAAAACTTTCATGTTTAACTTCATTAGTCGCATGATCCCAATCGTTCTTTATCGTTTCCTTTCTAACTAAGTGACTGTTTGATTTTTCAGTCCCCAAAATTCTCAATTATTCTTCAATAGTATTCCAAGAAGAGAAACACTTATTTCATATATGTTTAGCGTAAATTAACAACTGTTTATTTCCAAAATCAGTAACGATAAGAGAAAAATGATAGGCTAAATCAATAACCACTTCTTTTTTCCCAAATCAATAGTTGTAACTTGTACCCTTTCTCATTAAACACTAATCACAAGCCTTCTCAAAGTGAGTTGATATTCAACAACTTGTAGGGTTCATATGAATGTACCAAAGTTGTGTTTCTTGGACCTTATACCATATACTTATATTGTTTTATTCTTTGGTTTTTGGATTGAGTATTTGAATTGCACATGATTTTGGTAACTCATGACATGTTGATGCTTGATGTTACTCTATTTGCCTTAGCAGGGTATATCGCTGGCAGCTTGTAGCTTTTGCCATGCTAGCTAAACCAAGTGACATACCCCTTTGTGTGTGGTTCTGTGCAGGCTTAGCAGCATTGTTGTAAGCATATTGCAGCAACTGTTAAGCATTCTGATGGTTCTGTTTGCTTTTCATTAATCTGATTATGCCATGTATTTGCTTTGGGTTGTTTTTGATAAGAGGACAAATATACCCTTGAACCAAAAGATGACATCTATCAATCACAATGGCAAAACGGTAATCTTTATCTCAGTTGGACCCTATAAATAGAGAGACCCCAGATAGTAAGCTTAATAATCATCACTCTCACTTTTGCTCTCCCCAATCCGTACTCTGACTTAAAGCTTTGGAGAGTCCTTCCCGGAATCAACCACTCCGGGTCAACTTCCTTTTCAAGTGTCTCAAAACCAACTCGAATCGAACAAGTACAAGTCAATGTACGTCCTCTTTTTGACCAACTCAGACCCGACTCCAATAATAGGCCCGACCAAACCCAAAAACACCCGATCTATTTTCAGCATCAAGCCTGATTGATATTAAGTAATGTAAGCTATGGCAACATGGGTCTTTGTCTATCTTAAAGCAATATGAAGTCATAGGAAACTTTTACCATTTCACTCCCTCTGTTGACCTGGTGGTTAATGAAGCTCGGAAATCTTTCTGAGGGAAGTTTTCTCACTCATTGCAATTAGAAGCTAATACATTTTAGTCTGTATTAGATCAATCAAAGTCATGTTTAAATGCAGAGCACCAGTTTGGGAAGCAAAATGGGCAAGATGAGGCTCTTTGTCTACTGTATAAAAGGACTAAAAGCTAATGGATCTTGGAAAAAGGAGCTAAGAGTGGGAAGGGATAGGTTTTGTTGTTATGGAAGGGGACAAGTGGCTATATAGGCGAGCTTTATTGGTGAAAGCAAGTTCAGATTTGCATAAAGAAGCTGTATCTGTTTTGCTTGTTTTTCGTGGGAAGGGATTAAGGCTACCAGCAGATTTGGGTCCACAGATTCAGCTCAATTATTTTTTGTTGGGGTACTTTTGGTAACACAGGATGTGATGTAAATTCAAGCATTGAGAGAGATTATTCTGGTTATCACGACGGAACACAGGGGAGAGACAAATTGGAGAGACGGAAAAAGGTGATTCGTTTGTTGACCCTTTTGGGTACCTTGGGCCACTTGAGCTCCAATGATTTAGTAGTGAGGTTTTTAGACACTAGGCTTACGCAAGTCCTTTCTTGTAAATAAAATAGTTTGAAAAAAAAATTATTCTCAAAGTTTTGCCATTAGGTCAATTTAGTTTTAAGAATATTAATTTGTTCATGAATCTTAATTTTTAAATCAGTTGGACTTTCTGTCCAATTAGATCGATAGTCACGAAGCACATAAAAGATATGCAAATTGAACTGAAAAAAATGTCTGACATGCCATGTCTATTGAAGATCCAATTGAATAGAAGACCTAACTGACCTGAAAAATAAAACTCCAAAGCAAATTGACACACTCAAAATTTATGAAATTTTGAAGATAAATTTATTTTTTTCTTAAATAGTTTTCTCTTATCTTTATTTAGTGGAGTGAAAAAATAAGAAGAAAAAAATTGTAATAGTATTATTTTGACTATAATATCCTTCCTCATGTGAATGAATATTATTTTTACCAATAAACATCTAATATTCATATGAAAATAATTACATTAAAAATAAAAATGCGGACAACATTGAGAGCAATAAATAGTAACCTAAGTAGGTATAAGAGATTTAAAAAAAATAAATGGATGGATTTCTCTTTTAACTCTTTTTTTTAATTTTAAAAGGTGCAATTATGATATAAATTTATTTAATCCTTTAAAATAGTATATACTTCAAAAAATTTAGAAAAATTGAGAAAGTGCAACCATGCATCCTCACAGTAACTGTCTCAATTTGGGAGAGATTATGAAGCCCAATCTGTAGATTTGTTCCTTATGGTGTGTTTTAAAAGAGAACTTGATGTTAATTAAAAAAAATAGCTTTAGCATTAACAAAATTAGCTTTTGCAATATCACCAGCCTTCTATTTTATGAAAATGAAAAGAGAAAGCAAGTCAAGATATGCTTTTACTAAAACCATAGTAACTGGGGTCAAACCCAAGATATGCTTCCGCAAAGAAAGGGATGTAACTGTTAAGCTAAGCCCATAGCTACAAAAATGAAAGGAAATCAGCTTGGACTCCTCTCAATCAACATCTCAATCAAATAGGCCTACTAATTTAATCTCTTTTGTGTGTGCCTTACAAGTTAATTACTAATAAGTGCGTGGTGATTCCCCTTCGTCCTATGCAGTTAATTGAACCTACTCAATGTAGCTTGACTCTTGTGATTAACAATTTTGTGACTTTAGAATTGTTTCTCGCTCAATCCGGAAGAACAAGGGAAAAGTAGGTTGTACGACTCTTAAAATCGATCTTGAGAAAGCTTATAGTCACATTAGTTAAGAGTTTTTTGCATGAAACTTTGGTTGCTTTTGGGAACCCTGTGTCTTGGATTCAGTTGATTATGAATTGCATTTCTTCTACTACAATTGAGGTTTTGTTGAATGATCAATGAGAAAACTGTTGGTTTTTCTCCAAGAAAAAGGTCTTAAATAGCTTTTTGTTCTCTGCATGGAACGTTTAGATCACCTGACAAATGACATGAGTTAATGATGGTAGATGGGACTCCTGTAAAGCTTATTTGTGGTCTGGTTCAAGTGTCATTTGATATTTGCAGATGATATTTTCCTTTTTTTTTGCAAAAGATTAGGAGGAACAAGCTAGTGCAATAAGGATTGCTTGGATACTTTCTGTGCAGTGACTGGGGAAGCTGTGAATGTTAGCAGCTCTAAGGTTTACATGTCCCAAAATATTAGTGCTACTCGTGCAAGGAGAATAAGTGCTATTGTGTATATGAAGCTTAAAACTGACCTTGGCAAGTACAGACTTCATTGATCCACTCTAGGGTTAATACGTAGCAGTATAAAGAGCTAGCATGCGAAGTTCAATTCCATTTTTTGGGTTAGAAAGCTCACCATTTATCCCTTGCTGGGTGCAATACACTTGTTCAGTCTATGACGTCCATAATTCCTTTATTATATTATGCAATCTACATCTTTGCCTTTGGGTATTTGTGAAGCTTGGACAAGCTTTGATAAGTTTGGACAGGCTTAACAGGGCTTTTCATTCGGGAGGTTGCGGGAAGCAGGGGAGTTTATCTTGTGCTTCCGGAAGAAGTGCGTAAGCCTAGGTGGGTGTTAAGGAGATGAAGACTTCTGGGGGAGCATGGGCCACTTGCCCCCTGCCCTGAGACTTCTGAATGTTTCCATGCTAGCAAAGATTAGAGCTCAAGCTCGGCTCTAAGCTTGACTTTCACAAAGCTCAAGCATAGCTTTGGCAAGCCAAGCCTCGAGCGGCTAGCGAGCTTCCACGCCTGCCTCCAACTCAATAGAGAACTGGAAGAACTAAACAGCACGCCACACAAATATTGTGTTTGTTTTCAACAACAGCAAAAAATAGTGATTTAACACACCCAACTAAGCTTTGATCCATCACAATAAAAATAACTCACCCCTTCTACAACAATCATGTCAATTAAAACCTCCAATAACCAAAGTTCCCCAAGAATTTAAAAGAGAGCTTCTTCTCATTCTCAAATCATGGAAGCATTCCAAACAAAGCATTAGGAGTTGTTTAATTCATCATATTTCATTGCAAGAAGTACATATGAGGTTGCCAAAATTATTAAAAACATGCTGAGGCCCAACACCTATTTATATGGGGAAAAAATTAATTAAAGGCATTGTTGATGAAAAAAGGCAAAAATAAATAAATATGAGGACCTTAAATAAAGCTAAACCACTGAAAATTCATCCTCAATTAAGTAGAAAACCAAAAACATGTCCAAAAACCTTCTACATAACCTTTTATTGACAATGTTTGATTCGATTAGCAAATTCATTCTGACACTATACCGTGCTCAAAGATTAATAAGCGAAACTTTAAAAAATACAACGAAATTCATGCATGTAAACTAATAAACAATCAAGCAAATTAATTAAAAGAACACAACAAACATATTGGTTAATTACACCAAGGCAATTAGTTGATAAACGCCAATGAATAGACAAGCAAATTAATTAAAAGGACATAATAAACATATCGCTTAATCGCGCTAAGGCAATTAGTTGATAAACACCAATGAATAGACAACAGTTATTGGAATCCTAAAAGTGAAATTAATAAATAGAAAAGAAGAATCTATTACCTTCACCATGACAGAGGGTTGAACTGATTCCATCACTCAATTCCAATGAGAGGAATTGTTTTTCTTGTCAAATTGATCAATCAGTATAGCCCTACATGAAGAATGAAGATATTATGATATTAAGCACTCTATTAAAAAATTTGCAGCAAGTGAAATAGTTTTTCATCCTTACTACTATCAAATATGTATAATCAATCAGCAGAACCGTGCACTGTCTTTGCGAACTAAGTGTGGACTGGAGAAAAAGAAATCAAATGTAGTTGCTGAATGCAAATCAAACCACAACCCATATGTTCAGTTACATGAAAATTATGAGGAAAAGGGTAAAGTTAAGAGGGGCAAAAGATGCAATAAACGCAGTAGCGATTGGAGGAAAAAACAATAATAGTAAATCTCACTTTATTGGCTCAAGAACTAAAAAAAGAAAGTTCTCATGAGTCCATGACTTGTTAGTGAATGAAATCTTATGAATTATATTAATCACTAGCAAAATAATAATCTACTTTAATTTTTCCTAGATGACAACTGAAACAATGTCTGTGTTGTCTCTATATATGTCAAAAGGGTAAAAAGAGAAGAAAAAAAACCATGTGATTGTAAATGCATTGAAATGGAAAATAAGGCAAAAAAAAGAGTACATATTTGGTGGAGAGGCAAAAAATCAAACGTGGAGAAATTGAAAGAAACAGAAACTAAAGGGAGCTTGGAAAGTGATAAAAGAAAAGAGATGAGGGAGAGTTTTGTGAGAGTGGGTATAGGTAAACAAACATGAGGGAGTGGATATAGATTAACTTCTTACGCGGTTGTGTTAGATAATTGAAATTGATTTTAAACTTTTTGGTTGGATTTTGAAATAGAAAGTAACTTGTAACTGATATGGTCAATGTGGGAGTAAATGTGTTGGTTGTTGTTTGACATTTTTATCCCTAATAGCGTACTAAATCTACTCTATAGTTAAGTATGAATTTGTCTGAGATTTCATTGGGTTGTTTATTAGGATTTTAAGGGTGGACATCAAAAGGGTGTTGTGGCTTTATAATGGTGAAGACTATTACACTAGTAAACAGACTTGTGAGCATTAAAATCTTCTTTAGATTCGTTCTTAAAGTAAGTAAACGAACAAAAAAAAGCTCTAACCGAGCTTGTTCACAAGCGTATTGGTTAGCTTACAGCCCCAACTTCACTAGTGGATGATACCGTCAGAGGGTATTACTGACAGATACAAACCATCAGTATGATTTTGGAAATATACTGACAGACCTCAAATCCGTCAGTACAGATTCGGGATAGAAGCCATCGGTATAGGTTATGGATCTATACTAGGGAACCACTGATATTGCTTTTGTGGCTACACCGATGCCCAGATATAGGGATGGAAACGCATAGGCTACCAATGAAATTTGACATAACTATAACCAAAACCATTTAGCTAACCCACTAACCGAACCCGAACCCATTTAGATTTTACTTTTCAAACCCGAACCCGTAACCGCTAACTATTTAACTGCCCGGTAATAACCGAACCAGTTTATTTACAGGTTATCGGATGCGGTAATCTGGTAAAAATCTGAATACTGTGATATTCGAGCTTTGTGCTCAATCGAACTTTAATATGGAACGTACGAAGTTCAAACTTTTTTTTTTACTTTTATTCAAGCCAAGAAGTTGCATACCAGCAACCAAAAGGCTTCAATGTCTTTAAAATTTCAACACTTAAATTGATCCATTGAGAATTATTTCAATGGAAACACATGAGCTGTTTCTTAAAGGAGGGGTTATTTATAAAGCTGAAACCTTTCATCTTTGGCCTTTATAACCGATGTGGGATTGTTGCACTTGTAAGAGGTATTTATAGAGCTGAAACTTCTCATTCTTGGAAATTGTAATCGATGTGGGATTGTTGCAACTTCCAAATGATAGACAAAATGGTCTATCCCAAATCGCTTGCGTGTAAAGGAGGGGAGGCAACCTTCTTGTATATAACTCCTTGTTTGCTGCCTCTTTCACTTGCCATTAATCCCACATCGGTAACAAACCAAAGAACAAGAGAAATTGTTCTCTATAAAAGGCTTGTCAAGCTTTCTTTATTGCAAAGCTTGTGATCAAAAATATTATTGTGCATCCCTAGTCGTGAGTTTGGATATTTTTTTTGCACTTTCTAAATATACATTTTTTTAAGTATTATATATAATTGGGTTTCACAGGTAACTTAAGTTCATTACCTGAAACCGCAAAAAACCGTGAAATACTATCTAAAACTGTTTAAAACTGTCCAAAACCGGTTAAACGGGTTTGGGGCAGGTCGAATAACTGCCAAAACTCACGAATTGCCATCCTTAATCGGTACGGATTCAGTAAATGTCATTTTTCCTATAGTGAAAGGAGCTTATCGCATTTAATATTTCATCATATTCACTCAAACTAACAAAAGAAATAAGGGTCATGGTTTTGGAATAATAAATTAGACGAATGCCACCAAATTTCTAGCTCTCATTTATGGGGTAGCAACTATACAGTTTTATGCAATTGACAACAGTAAAGTTCATAAAATTAAATACTTGATAAAAAGCCACCCTTAGAAATAAATATTAGAATTTGTTGAGAAGTTTCCTAATTAGATATGTATTAGGTTTCCTAATCTTTCTTAGTTTATGGTTTATTCACATAACAACAATAATAATAAGAATTCTTCTACAGTATTTCTTCTCAAACTCTCATCTCTCTCGAACCTAAATAATAACCTAGTTGGGTTCGAGCTATTACCCAAACCAAACCCTTTATCTATCTAAAATCCTATATATAAAACCCTTAATCTCCATTTTTTCTGAAACCCCAACACTCAAAGCATGTCATATCCTCTGCACCTCAATCAAAAAAAAAAAAAAAAAAAAGAAGAGTTTCTGAAGTTTTTGAAGAAGAGTTCTTAATCGTTCCTAGAGACGAGTTCATCACCTCAATTGTTATTGTTAACCCCATACATGTTGATATTGTTAACCCGATCTGACTTTTGTTGATGTTATTATCCCCCTAACTCATTAATTACAGCCCATTCAAGTCAAAGTCAAAGTTAGTGGAAAAAAAACAAGACAAAAAGTTAAAATCTTGTTGATCCAGTGTTCTAGGATCTTGTCTCATTAGGTGGTACCGACATGGTGACCGAACTGTTTGTCGTGGGTGTGGAGGCCCGACATGTTCTCATGGGTTATTGTAATTTATGAGTTTGGGTTTATTTGTTTCAGATTGGATCAAGTTTGTTATTGACATGGGTTTATTTGCAACAAGTTAGTGCATGTGTATGCTCCAACTTGAGAGGGAGTGTTGAGAGATTTCCTAATTAGATATATATTAGGTTTCCTAATCTTTCTTAGTTTATATTTCCGATTCCTATTCGGATTTATAGTCTTAGGTCTATATATAGGATTGTTGGTTTATTCACATAACAATAATAATAAGAATTTTTATAAAAGTTGTATTGTAAATAGCCTTTGGCTTTTTGGTGCACCCTCTTGGTGCTTCTTAATAAAAAATTATTTATAAAAAAAAAAGAATTCTTATAAAAGTATTTCTTCTCAATCTCTCATATCTCTCTAACCTAAATTTCAACATAATTCATGCTTAAATCAAATGAATAATTAATTCTAATAAACAATGGGAACATAATTTAGGCAACTTCACAAAATTCAACTACTTATTGTAACTCACAGAGATTAATATACTAATCAAGTGCTTTTAGAATCTTGTTATGGGCATATATACATAGACAACAAAGTAGTGCAGGAGAGAAAGTCATCCAAAATATTACTTTTTGTTCTTTTTTTCCTTCACTTCCCCAAGAACCAAATAGAAAAATTCAAATTCAACCAAAAATATAGCAAATAGCAAACCCACCTGACGTTAGTGGAAAAACTGAAAGAAGCTTGAAAAGGCTAGGTAAACCCAGCAGCGACTGACAGCTAAGGGGATGGCTTCCGCCATGATAAATCCTGAAGAAAAAAAAAACAAGTGTTTCTCTTCATTGACCAGTGAAGTTGAACCAAATATGGCAAGAGCATGAAACAGTAAGTGAAGCAAACTAACCGCTGACACTCTTGATAGTCACACATGAAGCACTAGGAATTTGTGAAATTTAATCCACATACTCTTCATTAATCCAAACAAAAATATATTAATATTTCTATAAAATTGATTAATAATTAATCAATAGATTTGACCATGTTCCAGATGTCATTAAAGACATTGACGCTTTAGGGATTTAAGAGAGGTAGATGAGATGCATACCTGAAGCACCAAGAAGAACAGAAGAGCGTATTGGAATTCATACACAAAAAAAGAAAGAGAACAATTAGCACACAGTAAACTAAGCCCACACAGATTTCAAAAAAAAATCATAAATGGAGGAATATTATTAATTCCATCAATCAAAAGAACCACACAAGAGGTTCAACCTCAAGTGAAAATATCAAAAAAAACATTATCAGAATGATTGGCAAATAAAAACTCTTTGAATGGTAGGATTAATGTTATTGATAATAACCGAAAGAGGAAAAGTCCAGCTCGGTTTTTGCCTGCATGCGCCTTGCAAGTCTCAAATATTTGAATTCTTCATCAACCAAGATTACTACTAATATTAGTATGGCATACATCAACAGTAACATGCAAATGCCAATCCAGATTTCATGCAAAATAAATCAAGTAAACAATTTGTGAGATCTTGTAAACTACTTGGATTCCTAAAAGAAACAATTAAGGTGTCTCAAAGCAAAAAATGGCCAAAAATTAAGATATTGTCCGAGGCTTCCCTGTCCAACACCATGGGAACAGCTCCACATAAAAGTATAAAAACCAAAGGCTTATTACTATGGTTTATTACCCGACCTCAATCTCCTGCCTTTGTGATTCCTTATACTTTTAATTTTATTTATTAGAAAAAAACTGAGCTAAGAACAACAAAAGAGAACCAAAAGGCAGAGGCCTGAATCTCTGCTTATGCTTAGTTTATAACTGACGGCCTATTCCCCCCCACCTCCCCCCCCCCCCCCTCCCTTTTTAGTTGACTGTGAAGCTTGAGAATTCTCAGAATATAATTTAGCTTAAGAGATGACAGCATAAAATCACCCCCACCAAGTCATCTTCTCTGCCCAATAAATAGCAGTAAAAATCTTAGTTAGACATAATTTAATTAGATTAAACCAAGCTCAGCTTCAATTCTCCCCATATAAGACAACAGCAAAAAAATTAAATTATTTGACTCGAACTAATTAAAATCAAAATTTCCATCTACAAAAGAAGAAATGATCACCATTATGCCATTATTTATAGCATAACAGAAACAATTTGCAGGAACTTTCTCTCTGCACTTCTTCTATAAGAAAAATAAAAGTTCCTTTCATGCAAATCAACACAATTTTCAAAAGAGAATGCCGAGCTCTTCACAAAATAAACAAAAAAAATCCACATTCTTGTCAATTTAACCAATTAAATCAGCAATTTATCATCTAAAACAACATAAGAAGTATCCGTAATGTAACAATCAAATACAAAGCAACACCAATTCATGCCAAATTAACCAAATTCAATCACCACTTCCAAATGAAAATCTCAAGCCCACTCCAGGTTTTCTTTATCCAAGGAATTCCTCATCACTTCAATGAAAGACCTGAACCACTTTATTAACAAATAGCATACCATCATTGGGCATGGAGAATTTGCATGCAAAAAAAGTTTTGACAAACAACAGAAAAAAAAAAAATACATATATATATATATATATATGTAGAAGACATCCATATGGTGAATTTAAAAAAAAAAAAAAGGAAATAAAAGGAAATATACATGAGTTTAGAAATATAGCTAACCAATTTTTCATATTTGATCGATTTTGTTACTTTGGTCATCTTCAATTTCTACTCTTCCTTTTACCCTTCTTCTTCTTCTTCTTCATCTTCTTCTTCTTCATGGATCAATAGAATTATGGTGTTCTCCTAGTTAACAAAGTTTCTTTTTTGATAAGTTAACAAAGTTTCTTGTTTAAGTTCAAAAAACAAACATGTGTACATCTACTCTTTCAAGAAAATACTGATCAGATAAAGAAAATAAAACACAATATAAAAGAATAGATTAAAACAAGCAGAATTGAAATTATTACCTCTGCATTAAGTTCCTTGTTCTGAGCTTGAAGGGCATCATTATCAACCTTAAGGGCTTCATACTATTTCTTCAAGACCCTATACTCTTTTTCTGATTGCTAGGTCTTCTAGAGAAATTGTCCTGTAAAACAGTTACACTGTGGAATTAAATTTAGATTCTATGATTCAATCACAACATGGTGATGATGTTCAAAACTTATAAGCAAACAGTCTTTCTCTTCTTTTATTACTATTATCTGACTCCATATTTAGATAAAAACCTCTATGCTTAGTATTCAAGAACCTTCTTTAGAAATATTTTACTTTGTTGCATACCAATATCACTCTCTACAGAAAATGGAGAAAAGGAATAAACAAATTTTGAACAATTTTATTAGCATAGACAGAAAATATTCATTTTGAATTGCCAATAGTTTTGGAAAAAAAAAAAGAAAATCACAAATTGTACAAAATTCAAAATTGCTAGCCTTTATGGGACAACCTATAGTTATAATAACTCTTCTACTTTTTGTCACAATGTTAATTAAACCTTTAATTTCCATGCAAAGAGTTAATTTTTCTAAGCTAATGGCAAGTGAGGCACAAAAACAAAATCAATTTAGATTCGAAACCAATCTAGCATATACAATCTAATTTGCAAATCTGTGATGGAAACACGAACAGTGGGATCAAATCATAAGAATGAAATGAAAATCAAAAGTTACCTCAGTAAAATTGGATACCCTAAAGGACACCATTTTCATAATGCATTGCCATGTTGAAAGAGCCAAGTTTTGCATCTCTGTTGCTGTTTTCAAATTGTTCCTCCCTCCTTTAATTGCCCTCTCGTCATCTTTTTATTTTTTTTCCCTTCATTTATGGTTATAATTGTAAAAGAAAAATATGGTAAAACAACATCGTTAATTCAAAATTAAAACAGTTGCTTTCACGGCATAAGGAAAAATAAAAGATTACTTGCCGTAACTGGAAAGAGTTGCTTCCTTAAAGTCTTTCATTTTATGCTTTTCAGGCTAAATTTTCAAGCATAAATGATAGCATATGGAAAATAAGGGGATACAGTAACAACGGGGTAATATTTTAGAATGAAAATCCTCTGAAACTATATGACACTGCACATATTTCAAATCTGAGTTGCAATCATAAAATCAAGTATTGGAAGAATTTTAAGCATAAGAAATGAGAAAACAATGAAATTCTCACCTTGCTTTAGGATGAGGGAAAGGTGTGTGCAAGAAATACCCCAATGTGTATCAAAGCCAAAAGCAAAAAACACCAACAAAAATAAAGGCAGAGTGCAGAGAGGAACTGAGAGAGAAGAGAAAGGAAAAATTAAAGGAAAGAAGAGAAGAAAAGAAAAAAATCTGGTGGGAGTGTGAGAAGCAGAGAAGAGAAAGGGAAAGGATAGAAGGATGAAAGAGGAGAAGAGAAAGGAAAGTAAATAAAAAAAAAATCTGGTTGGGTGTGATGAGAAGAAAAGAGAAAGAGGAAAGAGGAAAGAGGAGAAGACAATGAAGGGAAAAGAAAAGATCTGGTGGAGCATGAGAGTAAGAGAGAGACGACTGCAACTTTCTCCTCTCTCTCTTCTCTGCCAGCCCTGCACAGTGCCACAGGCTGGACCCACCTTCTCTCTCACCAATCCCCCGCTTACTCCCTTTACAAGAAATTTTTGTCCAGACCCAGTCAAGGACTGATTTCCTGGAAAAACCACACAAAAAGTAACACATACCTAACTAACAATTAAATAAAAGGGGGTTGGCAAAAAAGTTACTAGTGGACTTTCACATAATCACTGGTAGAGTTCCTTCGATCCAAGATTGAAGTTCTAACCTTGGTCTAAACAAGAATCTCTCCCACCTTTACACCCACCAACCCTCTTATTTCTTCAGACTCTTTTCTAATACCCAAAATGCCAAAACACTCTGTTTGCTTCTGTTTTTCTAACACCCAAAAGGTCAAAACGATCCATTTTCTTTCAACCAACCCAACCAAATACATGCCACACATCAACCATACAACCCAACTCTTCAATCTTAGTGTAGTGGTACTGACTGAATTCACGATAATAAGCAAATCAACAAATGCAAAAGAACTTATTTTTTACAAGTAAAAATAAATTCCTTTGCATTTGTTGAAAGTTCAACTAAAAAGATATAATATATATATACATTTATATATCATTTTTTAAGAGCAAAAAAAGATCACAGATTATTAATAAAGAAATCAAATACAAAGGATAGCAATAGCCCACTAATCCCACAAGCAACCACTGATGAAAGCACAAGGGCACCTGATCTCTGAAAAAATAAAACAAACAAAATTAAGACTGGAAATAATCATTGAGTATCAATATCAAACACATGGTAGGCAAAAACGCAACTGCACCAATCTCAGTTTCAAAAACAGAATTCTATCCATACAAAACACAGCGAGTCCAGTCACGAGAATAATCAGTAACACCAAAGTTGCTCAACACATTTCCATCTAACCCAAGCTCCAAAGGCTTTTCCTCCAACTGTGTTACAGTTTTTGTTCTTCAATCTGCCATTGAAACACATTATCTTCAGGAAATTGTAGAGCCCATCACCTACGATGAGAGCAACTCATAAAAAAACCTGATAACTATATAAAAAAGACTGTATATCAATTAGCACATTCATCCATTCCTAATGGAAATGGCAGAAATATGTGCAAGGAGGTCAAACTCACTTAATACATTAGCATTTTATAATCAAAACCGAATTGGCCTGACAATTCTTCCATTAAAACTTAACGGTCTTATAAATGTGCTAATTGGTAACAAAACAACCATATTTTGAAACTTGAATAACAGTCATCCTACAACATATTATCTTAACAAACTTCAAAATCGAGCATAACAGCAATCCTTGACATATTTTTTTAAGGATTTAAAATCGAGCATAACAGTCATCGATGTATTCTTTTAACAGATTTCAAAATCGAGCACAATATACTCATAACGATGCAATTTAACCCATACCCAAAACAGAGCTTCACGAATAAGACTCGAAAATCCATCACAACAGGCATATGTTAATGAGATAGTTGGGTGACCAATTATCACAAAAGTTTTTCTGTTTTTTATAAGTAATTATCCAAAAAGCTTACGTTGTTGGAAAGGACCCAACTATTCTTTTATTCTCTAACATGTCCTCTCATGTGCAAGTTGGGTGAAAGATTAATGAGCTTTACACGTGGACCAAGTGCACTAGGTTGCCCATAACTCAAACCAAGACTTGAAGCTTTGATACCATGTTATAGGAATAGTTGGTTAAAGCATCAGGTCCTCGAATCTTGATCGCTGCATTATCGTAAACCATAGCTGCCTCCTCAGCTGTATCGTAAGTACCCAACCAGTGTCGTACACGTCCCGCGCGATCTCGAATCTCGGCCACCCATTTTCCCCATGGTCGTCGTCGTACTCCAAGGAACTTCCTTCCATTCGAAGGACAAGCTGGGATCTTAACAACAAGTCTCTTCTGTCCAGTAGCATTAACGACATCGTTTTTGCAACTCTCTTCGATGTTGATCTTGTTCACGTACCTCTTCCCTCGCTGACGACCAGAGAACTCTAATTCCTCTTCTTCGTCACTAGAAGAGTCTGTTGCGTCAGGGTCCATTACGGATATTCGTACGATTCTCGGTACATTGTCGTTGTTGGTGTTCTTGTGATGATCACAGAGTCTTTTGGGCTTAAACAATGACACGAGTCTAACTGATTGACAGAAAGAAGGGAAAATCACCCACCAACAAAATTAGTTAACCAATTTTAGCCTCCAGGAAATACATGTGAATGAATAAGTTCGATGATAGATACTAAAGAAATCTTAGTACTTACCAACACCCAAGCCAAACAACATGTGATAGTATCATTCTTATTTTCATTCAACTAAATTTATGGAGGTACATGGTTAAGAGTTCAGGTGGAAACTATAGTGAATACAGATGAAGGGAATTTATATAAATGTGTAACAATTAAAGGCTATTGAATAACTGAGAAGTTTTGCAAAAGAAGTAATAATAAATAAAAAGGATTGAGATGCTATGATTAATTAGTTCAAGATGAAAAGAATGCGATTCAATTTTGAGGTTGATTCATGATAAATAGTTTAAATTCAACTTCAACACAATCCAAGTTAAGTTCGAGCTCAATAAAATACTTTTGGATTCATCATTGATTCATCAAATAAATATAGTTTTCTTACAGGTTAATTAAATACTTCAATGGACTCATCATTGATTCATCAAATAAATATAGTTTTCTTACAGCTTAATATTAAGTACTTTAATCACTTTACCATGATTTGAATATGAATATAAAGCTTATGTGTATCTTTGATTTTTTTATGATATATCAATTTTCTCTCCCCAAAATGTATTGAACTTAAATCATCTAAGCTTGATTTTAGTCTCTCTACCACCACATAAAGCTAAATATGGCAAACCTGTAAGTGAAAAATCCTGCAGTTCAAATGCTATTTTAGTCCCTATAAATTAACACCGATGGCAACAACAATTGCAAGCTAATCACCTGTGAACGATTCCGTGAGCAGTGCTGCGAGCTAGTATTTCAAAGAAAGCACGCTGGATTCGGTACCCTCAAGACTTGAAACAAGAAAAGATTATATCATTGCTAGTTGAATTACAAAATCATATTTTTATCCAAAAAAAAAAGAAATAAATCATATTAATGAACAAACATATGGAAAATTCACATAAAATCAACAAAGAGTAAAAGAACTTTAACAATTGCAAATTATGCTTCAATGCCACTGCATATTTAGTGTTGATTTTTTGAGGGAAGTAAGAAACTTATAATTAAATAGCATTCGTGGGAAAATACATAACAGAAGTATATATTTAAACAATCATAATGATGAAAAATTATTACAAAGTTAAACAGAAGTAGAAAAATGAAAGTGAGATTTGTGAATTAAATATAAAATTGTGTATTAAAAAACACTGTAATATATGTGTGTGTGTGTGTTTGCTGGACACCAATGAGAAAATTTTGTTTGACCCACAGGAAAAATTAGCAAAGACAGTATTACCTACTAATAAAGAAGTGAATACTAAGGGTGCTTTAGTATTGAAAAAAAAATTTCCATTTTCCTTGCAATTTCTTCTGCACATTAGACATTCTTAACATAATTTAGAAAACAATAAACAACATTTTTTTTCCAACTTTTCTAATATTATGTTAAAAAAGAAAGTGTTGTTTTCCAAATTATGTTAATAACGTGTTAAGGAAAATAGAGATGGAATTGGAAAACATTTTCCTATACTAAACGCACCTAAAAGTTTCTAGAGTAAATAGACACAAGATCTTTTTGGCAGCAGCATATAGCCATGGAATTCCAAAATCCAAATTAAACACCTACATCTGGCAACCACCTTTCTCCTAAATAAAATTTTTATCAAACATTATAGCCATGAAACCATACACCAGAAAAATACCCAGATAAAGAAACCAGAAAGAATCGCCCCTGTTTAGGTTAATTTTAACACACCAGTGCAGGAATAACACGATGTAGCTGCACTCACCTCAGAAATCACAGCATAAACAACCGTGCAAACCCTGAAAAGCAATTCCCACACATCGTCACAACAAAAGCAACTAATTCAAACAATTCCATATTCCGAAAACGCAAACAAATCATGATCAAAAACCCTAAACTCGTCAAATTCAAGTAAACATAACCAAACTGAAAAAATTAAAATTTAAACTAACCTCTGATTCTGGAGCAATGAATATAGGGTTGCGCTGATGGTGCTATCAAACCCAAATCATATTCATACGCAGTTTATGCAAAATGAGAAAGAGAAAGTGGGAGGTAGTTATAAATGGGAAGAATTTGAAATTCAGAAGAGCAAATAGAGTAGACGATGGATAAGTGTCATATGCTGAGCATCAATAAACGTAGGAGAGGGTTGGTCGGAGGATTTTCTTGTGTGAGAAATGAGATTGAATGTGGTTTTACAATTCCACTCGGTTAGTATTGAAGAGTTGAAGATAGCTCTGGTGTTCTTTTTGTCATTTTGATGGGCTAATTGTCAGTGTGCATATAAAAAATATAATAATAAAATATTTAAATATTTTATTTTTTAATTTAATTATTATTATAATTTTTTATAATTATCAATAAAATTTTTAGATTATGCAGTAACTCAACGAACGAAATCGGCTTTATGACGTCCAAATTCTAAAAATACAAGCACAAACACTTTTCACTTGTAAATGGGTCAAAAAAATTACTAGTAAATATAAAATAAAATAATATCAGCTAAAAGTAATAATTTAGGTGGGTATAAAAACCATGGAGACGTAAAGCAATAAAAAATATAAATTTATTAGTTTTCATATTTAAATTTTAAAATCAAACTTCTATTTATAATTTATTGTTTACTTCATCGGTAATATAATATATTAAAAAAACTAAAATTAGAAAAATAACACACGATTAAAATGAAATAGAGGGTAAACTTGTTTTAATACATAGTATAGATTAGAAATAACAATAGACGAGCTGAGCTTCGATTGAATCAGATCGAGTTGCACGTCAATAGGTTCTGAAACACTCGTACATTGATCATTTTAGAAGAATTTAAAGCAAAAGACTCAAAGTTTTTATAGATTTGACAAAATTTATGAAGTTCTTTCTTAAAATTGTAAAGATCCTCTTATAAAATGTTTGGTTATTGCAAAAATGAGGGTTGAAACATAATCTTGACATTTACTGTAGTCGTAACTTGTTGTCCTATCCGAGGATCTGTGCATATTCTTAATTCAAATTTAAGTATAAGTTGTTTTTGTACTATTTTAGTATATTTATCCCACAAACATTTGAATTGGCTTGAAAATCCTGCTGCTAATATTTTTTGTTATTTTATTATCAAAATTAGTTTTGTAAATTGTTGCAGCCTTAGTTATTTATTGAGGAGTATTTAGTATATGATATTTACTTGTTTCATCTAAATTTCATTCATAAATACAATCCTTATCATATTTAGTTTGAAGAGAGAGTGGTGTATCTTCTAATTGAATATTTGTAAAAGTTGGCTTAGAATGGTATTTTCTTGTAGTAGATAATGGAGTTCTATTTGATTTATTATGAATTTTATTTATTTGATTAAATTAAAATTTTTGGATGCATTTATTTTTACTACCATGAATGTATGCGGATAAGGAATACCGAAATAAGGAAGAGACTTGCCTTTTGATATCAAAAAAGCAAAAATGAAAAGAAATGAGATTGAATCTGACTTATTTATTTTTGAAGTAATGTCATTCAGTGTTTTCAGATATGAGGGCGTTCGGCGAGTCATTTTGCCTCAATAAGGCGAGACGTAAGCCTCGAGGCATTGGAGCATAAGCCTTTTGAAACATTGAGGCGTTTTAAATAAAATAATATTAATTAAATTATAAAAATATTAAAAATTTGAAATAATATAAATTTATTTATTTATTAGAATAATAAAACAATTTTAATTTTAATTAATTTTTATTAAAATTTAATACTTTACTAACTCTCTATAGTGTGATAATTATAATTTTATAAATATTAATATATATTCATATATAAATTATATGAAGTATAACTTATATTTTTATATTGTTGTAATTTGTAAGTGATTAATTAAATAGTTTGTAATTATTATTAAGATAGATAACATGTATTATATATTTATGAAGTGTAATAATGTCACAACGAAAGTGTTAGCTCAGTGGTTAAGATCTAAGAATTACTATTAAAACGACATCGTTTTGAGGTGCAGGAGTAAAAAAAAATAAAAAAAATAGCGCCCAGACCCAAAAAAAACGAATGCCCAACAACAGTTCTGCCCCAACTTTCATGCCTCTTGGCTTTTTTTACCCGTTTCACCCCTGAGCACACCCCGATCCCTTTTTTAAAACACTGACGTCATCTACCATTATATCAAAACAAGATAAGATACTTCATGACGCAAAACTATAATCACATTTAAATAATAACTAGTGATAAATTGCGTGTGCATTGCTGCAAGCGTTGAAATTTATTTGGTAAGTCAATTTGATAAGGTAAAATAAGAAAGAATTTAGAGCTCACTTGTCAAACAAAATGACTTGTTAAAGTACAAACGGAAAAAAAAATGAAGCCAGAAAAACCAAAACATCAAACTAAAGATAATCATTTTCTAATCATTAAATCGATATAAAGCTTGATATAGAAGAAAATATGCATGTTAAATTCTGTTAAATTCATTTCGCTAGTTCAATTCGTTCTCCAATAATTAATTTAGAATCTCAAATGATTTGTAAGCAAGTAATAACTTATTTTGGGTCTTTTTTTTGTAATTTTCATTAACAAAGAATCTATGTGAAAAATATTAAACTTATAAATGAAGGGTATTTTTGCAAAAACAAAGTGTATTTTTTTCTTCAAGAATTGGGGTTAAAATACAAAACAATATTAAATCTTTTTAATTTGACACGTGTAAGATACATGAGGTACCACATGTCACAACCACAATCAAATGCATCCATTGGATTCAATATTACTATAGTTATAGATTATAGATTGTTACCTTTTTCAATATTACACATGATTTTTTTGATATATTAAATTATGTCACATGGGGAAAACATAAAAAAGTAGTTTTATAGATATTTTGTGTGGTAATTCATTTTTCGATTTGAGCAAATTTAACATTAACATTTAGTAAATGGAGCAATCAATCCCTTATGAGTTATGTCCAAGTTAATTCACCTGTGTGAGTCACGCATGCGAATTGAAATAAATTAATTTGAGGGGCAAAACATTAATAAAAGAAAAATACAAAGGAAAAAAAAAGGTTTTCATGCTATAATTTACATTTTCATTTTCCTGATCTATTCCATAATAAATTAATTGTGTTTGATTTTGCCAAAGCAATTTGATCCAACCCTACCTACAACAAATCTTCAAGAAATGTAAGAAACCCAAACCAAAATTCACATCAAACTTGTCGATCTTACTAACCAAAATGCAAAAGCTTCTATATTTGCATAAAGAGATAAAATATTGAAGAAACAGATAGACTAAAATAGATGGTTGAGACTCGACGAGGTTCATCGAGTTTTGTCAATTTTTATGGTCAAAGCACCGTAAAATCTTCTCATTATTATGGAATAGATCAATTAAATAGAGAAAAGACAATAAATTGATCGGGTTATGAGTGTTGGTTGGTTTAGTTGGTAGAGTTACTTGTTATCGCATGAGATATCATATCTTGCTCACACCAAAAATATATAGGATAAGAGAAAAGACAATAAATTGATCGGGTTGTGGGTGTTAGTTAGCTTAGTTGGTAGAGTTACTTGTTATCGCATGAAAGATCATACCCCACTCACAAAAAAATATAAAAGATAAGGGATGAGAGAAAGCTACCTTCCATTACATAGTCCATTTAAATAAAAAGGGATAAGATTCTCTCTAAATTATCCCGCGTCACTACCCAATCTCTTTCCAAACTTTTCTTTATTCAAATGAAAAGTTATGTATTTTCTTAATTTTTATATTCGTTGAAATAAATGTCATTAGAGAATTAGTGATGAAATTTGAAAAATTAGCTAGAAGTCTAAAATATGTTCCCAAAAGTGTTGAATCCAATGGATGGATGGGGAAAGTGAATTTTAAGTTTTAGATAATTCTTAAGAGATAGATTGAAATAGGTGGTTGAGACCTCCGTTTTTATAGACAAAGCTCCATAAGATCTTCTAATTATTATGGAATAGATCAATTAAATAACAAGAACACAATAAATTGATCAGGTTGTGGGTGTTAGTTATCTCAGTTAGTAGAGTCATTTGTTGTCGCATAAGGGATCATACCCCACTCACACCAAATATAGGAAGCATAACGGATGGGATAACTACCTTCAATTATATAGTATATTTAATAACAAAAAAAGAATCGGATCGGATACTCTCAAAATAATCTTCCACTACTACCCCATCTTTTTGCAAACTTTTCTATATTCAAAAGATAAAATTTGTATTTTCATAGTTTTTATAATCATTGATGTAAATTTCCGGGAGAATTAGTGATGAAATTTTAAAAAATAGCTAGAAGCCTAAAATGAGTTTTCCGAAAGTGTTGAATTCAAGGGACGTGAAAAATGAAGAAATTTAATTTTAAGATTTAGATATTTTTATCGTATGATAGCTTCTTTTTTCCCATTGTTATTGTTGTTGTTACTTGTTAGTTTCATTTATTCCTTTTAATGAGTTGATTTGAACTCACGCATGTGATGAGTTAACCTCTCTTGACTGCTAGTTTGTAATTTGGATGGAAAGACTTTATTGCAATTTGATTACTAAATATTAAGATTAGATTCGCTCAAATTGAGAAACAAAGGACCATATAGAAATATCTATCAAATTATAAGTTTTTTTTTTTGGTTTTCCCTTTAATTTTACAAGGAACATGAAAAGTAGTATGGTGTTGCATTGTATATAATTAGTAAATATTGATATATGATCTTAACATCCGAGCAATAGAAGAGTAAAATGCAAAAGAAAAAACTGGAACCATATGAGATGGATCACATTTAATTAATAATTGCTATTCATTTATGCAACACCGAGTATTAATATTTTACAATATCATATATGACATTTGTAAATCTCTCAATGAAATTAACACTCCATTTGGTTTAAATGAATTTCATAGTTTGTGTGGAATTCATTTGAATTCTATAGGCTATTGTGTTTGATTTGTTTATAAAATGTAGAATTCATTTACAAATGAATTGGCCGCATGCTTGGTTTAGCAATAAAAGTGTAGAATTCATTTGGAAATTAATTATAGTAGAATTGAGTAAGCTTTGGACAAATTCTATCAAAATTGATAAAGTTTGCAAATGAACTCTAAACTTGAGGTTGTTTTAATTAAAATGACAAATTTTACCCTTTTTGATAGTATTATGTAATTATTTATAGGTCTCTCTCTTCTCCATCTCTGCTATATCTTTCTCATTCTCTCTAGTAAAATGTCATTAAAATCATTTTTTTCGCCAGATTACTTGTCGGGCTTTTGGTATTTTGCAAGATAAATTGAAATTGTCTTTAGTTCTTTTTTATCTTGAAAATAGAAGGAGACATTTGTACTGTGTGAATCAATTTTTTATAACTGGTATTGTATAGCTGTTATATTATAATATATTTGTATTGTGTGAATCGATGTCTTTGATTGTTTTGCTATATTGTGGTTCATATTGGGTATTATTCTTTTTTCTTTCTACTAAAAAAAAACAATGAGAGGGGAAAACAACTATTAAGTGTTATGAAATCATTTACTAATGTTAAGGGTTGTAGACCGAAGTACAAACTCAAGAGGGGGTGAAGGTTTTAAAAACCTTTTGTAATTAACACACAAGTTTTTAAACAATTTAATCAAACAAGGCACACAATAAATAAGATGCTTGAAATTAAAGGAGTAAAGGAAGAGAATATGCAAACTCCGTTTATAGTGGTTCGGCAATATCGAAATCTTTCAGACCCTACGTCCACTCTCTTCAAGGAACTTCCTTGAAATAATCCACTAATTATAGTTGAGCAAGTTCACGGGTGTTGTATAAACCTTACAAGCACTTATTCCAATAGGAAGTTACAATGAAGTGTTTAATCCTAGACACTATAAGAGTTACACCAACTCTTTATCTTTACAATGATTGATATTGAATGTAAAGGAAAATGAGAGAGATTGCAACGAATGCTTTACAAGATGAAGGTTCTCTCTTTTTCAAGAACAAAACTTAAAGAATGGCTTACAATAAATTTTCCTAAGATTTTGAGAGTATTAATGAGCTATGAATCAAATTGAGTGTTTTTCCTTGCTGTTTAAATGCTCATTGATGGGGTTTTTATAGCCTTGGCCTTATATGGAGGTTAGACACTGATTTGGTAGGTTTGGAGCATTAAATGCTCAAGCTCGCGTTTCAAACAATCATATTTTCGAATTACCAATCGACTGGGTCTTTATTCCCGTTAACTAGGTCATGTGAGAAATCCAGTTTTTGGGCTTCAGATAAGTACCAGTCGACTGGGTTCTAGGACCGGTCGACTAGGTACTGGTACAAGTCAACTAGATCTTTGAATCAGTTGACTAATGAAAGGGACATTAGCTTCTAGCCCTTGATCCAGTCGACTGGTTAAATGACCTAGTCAACTGGATTGACCTAAAACACAGTTTTCATGTTTTAAAAGTAGTTTTTGACTTAAAGAAATTTTTTTGATTATTTTTGTCAAAGTCTTTTGTAATCAAAACGAGCCATAGTTAAGCTAAATAATTGAAACTAAAAATTTACAACTTGTGTCAGTTATCTTATAACCTAATCTAGATCTTCTGTCTTCTTATGGTAATTGCATGTGTCATATTTTAGGTCTTGTTTCTATATTGAATGTTTTGCCACTTAAACACTTAGATAAAACTATTAGTGCATTTTAAATAGTGTTTTGTCATAATTAAAATAAAAATGGTCAACACGGGTATTTAAGTAAAATTTACCAAATGAATTCAATTTTTAATTGATTCCAAACACAAAATTCAATTCAATTCTAGTGTTTAGAAAAATTATATCAAATACAAAAATTCATTTAAATTCATTTGCAAGCGAATTATAGTTTCAATTCATTTGTAAATGAATTATAGTTTCAGTTCATTTCAAATGAAGTGAATTATATACTTAAAGTTATACCAAACGAAGTGTAAAAATACAATTTTTTGGTAATTTAGTAATTATGATGCGAGACAATATCTTTTACGTTTTTTTAAAGAGACAATATCTTTTACTTGATCACCATTGATTTAACAAGCAATTAATATTTTATTTATAAAAATCGAGTTATTTGGATCACATTTAATTAATAATTTCTATTCATTTAGGTAACACCGAGTATTCATATTTTACAAGATCATACATGACATTTGTAAATTTCTAAATAAAAAATATTGGTAATTTAGTAATTATGATATGAAACAATATATTTTACTTGATAACCATTTGTTTACACAAGCAATTAATTTTTTATTTAGAAAAAATGAGTTAATTTAGGTTTCAAATTAGATTGGGCTGGTTTGAGTTTGGATCACCTCGCGGTTGACTATTCGGGTTTGGGTTATTTTGGGGTTCATGCTTTTTTAGATTCTTTTTTTTTCTCTTTTTGGATTCGACAGAATTAGACTTTGGATCGAGTCATTTCGAGCTTTAAGTCACTTGATTTTCAAGTCAAGTCAAATTTAGGTCATATTATTTGAATATATTTTTAGATTGGATAGGTTGGCTTACAAATCGGGTCGGATTATACTTTGTCACCACTATAGTAGATTTATAGATTGTTTTTAAAGAAGAAATTTTAAATATTATACGATTTTTCCTCTATGTTTGTCTTCTTGTATCAAATCACCTCTTATGTTTTAAAATGAGTCAAGTGTAACTTTGTATTAAAATAGTGTTCAAAATCTCCCATTCAGATTAATTTTCCGTTCAAAATTCATCAGAAAAACACATGTGCGCCTTACACGTGTTTAAAGAATTTTGATAACAAATACCTTATTAGAGTTATATCATTTTACTCTATTATCTTTTTAAATCTTCAAATTAATTGATATTATTTTTTGTTGTTGAGTTTTGAAACTGTATGCCATGTTAATGAGTAGGAAAGAAAATCGAGAGTAAAGAAAACTAAGAGGATTGATGTTTTCCTCTTGCATATTCAAATCATAATCATCCCAACTTGGGAGGATTGAATAGTGAAAATGGGAGAGAAAAGAGATGAAATTATCAATTAATCTCCATCTAATCTTTCACATTAATATCCATTAGAATTATGAAGGATATATCATGGTGTGATTTGGATTGAGATTAAAACAATTTTACTTAAAGTCGGTTGGAGATTTAAGTGGATTTGGTTATTTGGTTAATGTGCTTAAATAAGGTTTTTGGTTGTCAAATGACCAAAAAGGTTATAGTTATTTATATGAGATAATAAAGGTTTTGTAACTATCTCAAAAGCTGAAAGGTAAATAGGTAATTATTCAAAGTTGCATTGATTTAAGCTTGCTTTAATGTACCCGAAATGTAAAAGTAATACCATTACATTTTATTTCCTCTCATTTTTTTTACTCTACTAAACAAGAGTAGAATAAATTATTTTATTTTCTCATGGTTTTTCACCATTTTTATTAAACACATAAAATAAAATACTCATTTTTTAAAATTTTTTTTCCTACTTTTATCTTTTATTAAGTACACCTTTATCATGTTTACAATATTTGAAATAAATGAAAAGTTTAAAAGAAAGAAGAGTGTGGCAGATGAGAGAAAGAGGGTGGAAAAAATAATATTTTAATCAATATAAATTTTTACTTATCATTATGTGGAATTCATTTGTAAATTCTATCAAAACAAATTAATTTAATTTTACAATGAATTTATTTTGAAATAAATTTCATAATTTTTTATTATTCCAAACATCACAAATATAGAATTATAAATAAATTTTATTTATTTTAAACATGCTTAATTTATTTTAAAAAAATAGATTATTTACTGCACAGAAAAAAAAGAAATATATCGGGTAATGTACAAAAATTTATCATAGACAAAAAGAAGAAATTTATCGGGTTATGTACAAAAAATTTTCTGGCCCGTACCCGTGACCAAGCTGACGGGTTCGGGCCGGTAAAAAGATGAGGAGGGTTTGAATCCAAGCTATGAGTATTGATCGTTCTCTCTTCTCTTCGAAAGTCCAGTAATAGAAGAGCCCACCAAAACGACAGAGACGCTGTCGATTCTCTCGGTGTCGAGGAGAACCCCATTCATTTTCTCTCATAATTAGGTCAGTATCTTCTTCTCCTCGTTTCTGTTTGTTTCCGTTGAATGTTAGTTCCCCTAAGAGTATTGCCGAGAAAAGCAGTAAACATTTATGCACTTCTCCGTTCAATTTCATTTTGCGACTAAACCTTCGGAAAAAAAAAAAAAATTTAGCACTCAGGCTTCGGAATAATGAGTATACGTCATATTTATATCTCTAGACCTTGAATTCTTGTTTCCCTTTTCTGTTGGGAGAAAAAAGTTAATTATCAGAACCTTTTATATTGATTGTCGAGGCATATAGGAGGTTAGGGTTTTGCTTTGCCTTTTCTATTCGTAGTTCACACGAACTACGATTTTATATTTGCATTTTGATGAAAGCAAGAAAAGAATATTGTTAGCAGGTTTTACTTGATGTTCGGAATTACCCATATATGCTTCGCTTTGTTGCTGAATATTCGAGGGAGGGATACAAAAGAAAGATAGCGCAGAAATGTAAAGAATGGTTCATGAGTGTACAGTAAAAGCAAGAAATAAAACGCCTAATCTGAGTTCATAATGTCTTTTGATAGTAAATGATTTATGGTAAATTCAGGCTTCTTTTTACCTTTAGTTCCCAAAAGTTCGAGCTTAGGACTCTTGACTAATCAAAACCCTAGGAATCTGCAGATTTTCTTTCTACTGTTTCTAAGTTATCACTAAATAATTGAAGTTAATTTATGCATTTGGAGTGATTCGAAAATCAATACGCCAAATGAAGAAAAGAAACCAGATCCTACACATCCTTCTTAGTTATTTTGACAACTTTCAGTTGATTTCAACACTTTTTTATCAAACACATCCTCACTTATTTAAAACTTCAGCCCTTATTATCCAAACGCTAAACTACTTATTTTATAAACTTCTTTTAAGTACCATATTATAATCTGATGCTAATTAAGCTATAAGCTGATTCCTTAAGCAATCGCAAACAGGCCCTTCAGTCTCAATCCTTGATTTCCTTGTATCGTGGACAAGGCTAAGAGACCCGGTGGGTTTACAATGACATTTTCACAATCGAATTAGGAGGTGGTTGGAGATGACATCATAAGACTTCTTGAATAGTTCCATTCTACCTGTGAGTTTGCGAATATTCTAAATACTACTGTTCTGGTTCTTATTCCGAAGATGAGTGGAGCATCTAATATTAACTACTTTTCAACCCTTTCTTTTGTGGGGAGTGTTTACAAACTTATTTAGAAGGTGTTGGATTTGAGAATTAAGAAATTGATGGGAAGCGTTGTTGGGCCATTTCAAAATGCTCTATTTGAAGATATGCAAATTTTAGATGTTGTTTTGACTGCCAACGAGGTAATTGATGCACACCTTAAAGAGAGGGGAGGGGGAATTTTTTGTAAATTTGATATAGAAAAGGCAACGATCATGTGTGTTGTGATTTTTTTTTTTTATTCTCATTATGAAAAAAGATAGGGTTTGGTAACTTATGGTGCAGATGGATAAGGAAATTCATTTCTACCGCTTCATTTCCTACCTTAGTTAATGGTTTCCCTTTTGGTTTCTTTCATGTCTCCAAGGGGCTTCGCCAAGGGGAGCCTTTATCACCCTTTCACCTTGGTGATGGAAGTCTTTAAAAAATAACAATATGTTGTCTAAAGAAGTTGAGGAGGGCCTTTTGAGTCATTTTGAAGGTGGGGTGGATACCATTTTTTTTTTGTGGTGCGGGAGATGAGCATGTACTCCACCTTTGGTTTATTTTACTTTTCTTTGAAGTGGTGTCCGAGCTGAAGATAAATATGGGGAAAAGTAATTTAATATCTCTTGGAAAAGGGTTAGATAGGGGTCTATTGGCAAATTTGTTAATATGCAATGAAGGTCACTTCTGATATCGTATCTAGGACTCCTTTTTGGGTGCAAATTCAAGGAGTAAGGTGTATAGGACCCCATTATGAAGAGGTTATAGAAGAGATTAGCCGATTTGGAAGAAGCAGTACCTCTTAAAATGGGGAAGATTAACACTTATTTGGAGCACTTTCTCAAGACTTCCTGCATACGTTCTTTCTTCCCAATTTCTAGTGTGGTAGCGAAAAGGTTGGGAGAGAATAATAGGAGATTCTTTTGCAAAATATGGGTAAAGAGTAGAAATGTCATTTAGTGAAATTGGTGTTGTCAAGCAACCCATTGGAAGGTGAGGCTTGAGTATTAAGTTTCCCAATCTTTTTTATGAAGCCTTGTTTAGGAAGTGGTTGTGGAAGTTTTGGAAGTGGGTCATTGTAGCTGAGTATGGTCTAGATCAATATGGGTGGGTCTTGACGGTTGGATGGTGAGCTTTATGGTGTGGGAGGGCCGAAGTAGATTACACGGGGATGAGATGCTTTTTACCCTTTTTACTTATAAAAAAAAGAGATGCTTTTTACCCTTTTATTTCATGTTATTCGCACACTTATGTGTGTCAGATTTGAGCATGTGTTCGAGGTACGTGTTCGACTCGGGTACTTGTTTATCTTTTGTTAATTTTCCATTTATATGGAAGGTCGAACAGTGATATACATAGTTGAGATAGATCGTCTCCAACACAAGTACTTCAAGGAAAATGAAGAGTTGCAACAACATAGCTCTTGTTTATTTTGTGGTGGGTAATGAATAAACCATTCGGTTTTGGCGTGATGTTTGGTGTGGGGACTTCGTGTTAAAGGATCAATTTTCAAATGTTTTTTCTCTGGCGAGGGACAAGGATGCTTTGGCTAGCTCTCGCGTTTCTTTAAACCTTGGGGAGATGGCATGATATATTACTTTTATTGGGATGCCCATGATTGGCCATAGCATTGGGAGTTTTTTTGGAAAGACTTATTGTGTTAAGGATTTCTTAAGCTTTGAAGAGTTTCACAAGACTGGTGAGTTTGTTAGTAGCCTTAATTTGATTTTCATTGCCCTAATTCCGAAGAAGAGTGGAGCCACTTGTATTAAAGACTTTCAGTCTATAAGCCTTGTGGGTAGTGTGTATAAACTAATTTCTAAGGTGTTACACTTGGAATGAAAAAAAAGTGATTAGGAAAGTTGTAGGCCTGAATGAAGGAAGACAAATCTTGGATGCCACCTTAATTGCTAACGAAGTGGTGGATACTAATCTTAGGGATTGTAAATAGGGTGTTATTTGCAAACTTGACATGGAGAAGGCCTATGATCACGTTTTTTGGATACTAATCTTGTATTTGTTGAGTAAGATGGGTTTTGGTGACTTGTGGTGTGCTTGGATTAGGAAGTGCATCTCCTTTGCTTCTTTTTCTATCTTGATAAATGGTTGTCCTTCTGGGTTCTTTCACGCTTCAAGAGGTTTATGGCAAGTAGACCCTCTCTCCCTTTTTTTTTTTACTTTGGTGACGGAAGCCTTTAGCAATATGTTGTCTAAAACGGATGAGGTAGGTCTTTTGTGAGGTTTTCAAGTTGGAAGGAATGGAAATGAGGTTTTGGTCTCACACATCCTTTTTGCATATGATACCATTATCCTTTGTGGGGGCATAAGCCAAATAAATTCTCAATGTTTGATGCATTCCTACCGGCTTTGAAGCGGTTTTTGGGCTCAAAATTAACTAAAGTAATAGCGCTCTTATCCTTCCTTGCGAGGAAGTTGATGGGAAGTTTTTAGCAAGTCTATTGGGGTGTACTGAGGAGTCTCTTCCTATCACTTATCGAGGTCTCCCTTTGGGGGCTAAATTCAAAGATAGAATTATGTGGGATCCTATTTTAGAGAGGTTTGAAAAGAAGCTGACCGGATGGAAAAAACATAATCTTTCAAAAGGATGAAGATTGACACTAATCAAGAGCACATTTTTAAGCCTCTCGATCTATGTCTTATCTCTTTTCCCTATTCCTTGTGGGGAGCTAAACGGCTTGATAACATTCAAAGTAGATTTAAGTGGGGGAACTTTGGTGAGGAACACAAGTATCATTTAGCTAGATGGGGCATTGTTAAAAAACCCATTGAAAGGGGAGGATCGGGTCTCAAATAACTCATTTTTCTAGACAAAGCTCATCTTGGAAAATGGCTTTGGAGGTTCACTCGAGAAAGGAGTCATCTCTGGCATAAAGTGATTAGTGCGAAGTTTGGGGTGGAACATAATAGTTGGGTGTCTAGGGAAGCTAATGGGCTTATGGCGTTGAGGTGTGGAAGTGCCTCGTGGGTGCACTTTGAGGTGGGGAAGGGAGATTCCATTAGCCTTCGGCACGATGTGTGGTATGGGGATTCCTCTTTGAAAGATAGCTTTTCGGGTGTCCACTCTTTAGTTAGAGACAAAAATGCTTGATAAGTCATTGTGCTTCTTCATCTAATGGAGAGTTGTTATGGAGTATATCTTTCATACGCCATGCGCATAGTTTGAACCTACAAAGGAAAGGGAAAGTTCCGGTGAATTTGTACTATCTTTATAAAGAAGCAACTGAGTCCATTCATCATCTCCTCCTTGATGTTCTTGGACTAGGCAAACCTGTTGTTCGTATTTTCGGCTTGTGATAATATAAGGTGTGTACCGGTTCAATTTTTAATGAGATTGGGGCTTGGAGTGGCTTTCACGCTTATAAGAAAAGAGGAAAGTTTATACATTAATCTCTCTTCCATCATATGGGTTTTTTGGGTGGAACGAAACAAAAGAGCTTTTGAAGGAGTGGAAATATGGATTGAGTCTATTAAAGAAAGGTATCACAATTTACTTATGTTTTGGGTGAGAGAAATTCTTTTGTAAATGACCTACGATATATAGAGTTCATGGAATCTCTCTTTTGTAAAGGGGTGGCACCCCCTTGGTGCCTCATGTATATATTTATAAAAGTTTACTTTTAAGAAAAAAGTCTTACTATAACACCTTTGCCCAAAACGTTCCCATGGAGGGGAGATCCATTTGGAAGACAAGGGCTCATATTAAGGTTGCTTTTTTTTTTTGTGGGGGGTGGGGGGGGGGGGGAATGGGGAGGCAACATTGGTTAGGATTTTGATCATTGATAACCGTAATGAAAAGGAATAGAAAGGCTTTTGATAAGGAGGAGAAGCCCATTGTTTTCCTCAAGGATAGGAGCCTCAACTTTCTTTATTTTTAGGTAAATGAGAAATGGCTTAAAGAGTTATAGAATTTTTGTCTTGTAAATAATAGTTTTTGTACATGGGTTTCCACCCACTTTGTGCCTTAAATCTATAACATGTGCTTATAAAAGAAAAACTTATGCAGGTTAGATAATGGCATCACCAGCATGGGTACTGCAGGAAATGCAGCCATCAGCATCCCAAGCCCCTGCATCTGGTCCACTAGCTTCAGGGCCGTTGGGGGGACCTTCAACTCCCGTTGCTGCTCCTTCTGGTCTGGGTGTTGGTACAGTTACACCTGTATCAAAGGGTACAGGAGGTGATGTAATGCAGCAACCTACCCAAGCTAAATTTTCTAATGCACCTGGTTATGTGGTTCCAGCACCTTCGTTTTCTTACAGTGTGCCTCCAAGTCCTAAAAGCGCTTCTGGATGCTCTCAGCCATCAACATCATCTTCTGTCAGTAACAGTATATTGATTTCCCCCTTTGTGTAAGAATGTTTCATTTATATCTAAATCTTATTTAGTTTAATACAGGTTATCAAAAACTCAAATCCACCAGTGTCACCAGTGGCTGTTCATCCCCCAGCTCCTGGCTTGGCTTCATCTTCTGGTCCCTCATTTTCGTACAACATTGCACAACCTGGTGTTGGTTTCCCTGGTATCCAGCAGTTCCGATCTAGTATGGTAATGGTCAATACTTGAGTAAACTTGAGGTTGTATTAGGTGATGCCTTTTGATGACCCAGTCAATGTTCCATGGTAAATACTTTCTTGAGGGGATGACAATTTCTACATGACCTGGAATATACTGGGATACCTTAATTAGTTCAAGGGATTATATGATCATATATTGCAGTTGGCTTTACATTTAGCTTGTCTTGTGTATACTTCAGGTGGTACCAGCTTGTGGATTATATTACATATATGATTTTGGTTCTATTTCTATACTTTACTCAAATAATCATGGTAAATCATGGTTGGTCATGAGCTTATAGGTTATTAATATAAGTTACTTATAAAAAAAGGTTAATAATTTAAGTAGAATGTCCAAAACAGTGGCCCCATCTTGTTTATATTGTTCTCATTGTTCAATTGATAGGCATCTCTATTTGCTTCCTTATTTTTTTGTGCGTGTTTCTGATTTGTAATTTAATTTCTCCTATTTTATATTCTGAATTGTTTTGGAGATATTTCATTCTGATCTCCCCAGAATTTTTGTTGGCTGTGAAAAAGGACTTGGCAATCTTACATGTAAGAAATATAATGAAATTGTTGTAGTTGGATTTGCTGACTAGTATCCATTGCTTGAAAACGAATTTGCCTTGAAAAGAGGTCTTCCTGCCTTGTTGACTTCATTTCCTCATGCCGTGATTTAATTAAAAGATTATGTGGCTTTGTTGTACTACTTTTCGAAACCTTTTCTTCTTTTCTTCATTTGTCCTATTACATTGTGTTGAGAACTTTCAGTTACTTTATTGTGAAATGGGTGTACAGGTCATCTTAGAGTCTTCTTGACGGATTGTGCCTGTGAAGTGAAAGCTACTTAGGAGATTTTCTTTTTATTTACAGGATCTGGTAATTTTGATCATTATATTATGAGTGACCTGTTCTCTCTCATGTTCCAGGCTGTTGCTCCAGATCACATGCAAGGGGGAAAGACTGCTCCACCATCAACTGCAGCATCTTTACAGCCTTCAGTTCCTGGGCAGTCTCGACATCCAAATTCCTATGCACGTCTGAATTCCTTTGCACCTGGAACATCTGCACCAATCATGCCACTTCCTGTACCTGTCCCAATAGGAGCCTCGTCAAATGCTTCAAATTTTTCTTTTAGTGGGAACTCTCAGTTGACACAGAATGATCAACCCTCTAAATCTGTATGTTATCATCTTTATTTCTTTTATTTCGATCGGAATAGTACTAAGTATTAGCTCAGCTTTATTGTAGATGCTAGCTATCTTGAGCCTTGGACAGGTGGTCCAAGGTTTTCTTAAAGGATTAGTACCATTTGATTGTTGTAATCCTTATCACAAGGTTTAACCGTGATGTCAAAGTTTTGGATGTGGACTACAGGTTCAACTTTGTTTAGAGTAGTGAAATTAAATTGTGAAAATTTATGAAGCTTTAAGAAGTTTGACCCTAAACCATGGTGAAAATTGTTCTTAACTTGATGTTTGAACAGTGACTGGTTGCTTGGACACTTGAGTTGATGAATACTATTCATAAGAGGGAATAAAAATTCTGATCAAAATTTTAGTGATGAGTGAATGGTTCTGAACTTGATCACCCTCTATTCTCTCTGAAAATATTTTTCGGTTAAGATGGATTAAGATGTAAAGATTTCAGTCTATGTAACTGTCAATTGATAGGGATGTAAAGCTAGTGGTTAGTTTCATATTTTAAACACTGAAGGATGACAATTAAATCCCCCATTCGACTCTTGAATTATGTTAAATTTTGTCTTTCTTATTGTCTCCCTTATCAACGTACTGACAACTTGTCTACATTTATTGTCCGTCAAGGACTTGCTGCACTAAAATATATGGTATGCTAGTTATTTCTTATGAGCTACTGGAATGATATTTGATATCGAATAAGGATTAATTGAAGCTTATAAGTCATAAATCAGTGGATTGTAACTGCCTTGTTTGTTTATATTCTAAGATCTTATTGTTAGAATATCTTCACTGATTGTAGGATACTTCACCTGCTGTTGCTCAAGGTGGTAATACATCGTATGCTTTGACGATCTCTCAAGCTGTTCCATCATCTGTTCACACTTCTTCAAGTTCTATGATGATTGTGTCTTCAAATCCTGCCTTTGGCCCGACAACTTCATGGATGCCATCTACCCCATCTTTTCCTAGGCCTCCTGGATTGCCTGGAGCTCCTGGGACACCTGGTCCCCCTGGATTGGTGGCATCACCAGTGAGTGCATTGCCAGTTGCTGATTCTTCCTCTTCTGCAGTCCTGAGACCTGGTATGCTGACAGCTCCTGCTCCAGCAAATCCAGCTGTTCAGCAACAAATATACCCTACCTATCCTCCCATGCCTGCTATGGCTGCTTCCCTTCAGGGAATCTGGTTGCAGCCCCCTCAGATGAGTGGCATGCCTAGGCCACCTTTTCTGTCCCATCCTGCTGTTTATCCTGGACCTTATCCTTTGCCGGCTTGCGGTTTGCCTCTTCCTTCTGTTTTATTATCTGATTCTCAACCTCCCGGTGTTACTCTTGCGGGAAATGCAGGCACAGTTCCGATGTTTTCTGCTGCTCCAGGTCATCAGTCGGCTGGCACTCCGGGAGCGCAGACAGAACCACTTCAAGGAATTGGTACGCTCAGGGTTTCATGCTAGATTACTGATCAACTAACAATGTAAGAGCTGTTTAACCTTCATTAATGTTACATGGAGTTAATATTTTCTTCATCTATATTAAATGCCATTTTGCAGATAATAGGAAACATGCTCAAGATGTTTGCAACAAGGATGGTTCTGCTGTAGGCGAACAGTTAGTTGTGTGGACTGCCCACAAGACTGAAACAGGAATTGTGTACTACTATAATGCCTTTACAGGACAATCAACTTATGAAAAACCCCCTGGTTTTAAGGGGGAGGTATGTACAGTTATAATTTATGTTCTTCAGTTATTTTATTTTGTGATTGCACTAAGCACCATCTTCCCCACCCCCCCTGCACTTACATAAATTTGTTACCACATTGTCAACAACTTTCCTGATATTGGTTAACAAACCTTTTGAGAGCCCACTAAATCATTTTTAGCACTTATAAGCAAACACTCTTATCTTACAAAGATTATGACTCCAATAAGAAACTTCCTATTAGTAATATAAAAGCATAACTCGAAGAAATTGAATCATTTTGGTCACTACATCATTTTATTCTGGTTTGCTGACCGTAAGACAACTCCTAGAATATTCTAGAGTAGACTAAATTATGAAATTTACATGAATTGCTGTAATTATGGTTCTGCTAATGAAACTAACACAATGGTAGTTTGGTCAGATAGCTTGTTAAGTCTTTTTGATCTTATCTTCTACTGGGTGGTCATTGATTATTACTTTTAAGTTTACAGTTTGTTTCCTGTCTTTACTTATAAAAAAAGTTTGTTTCCTGTCTTTAAAATGTATTGAAATCTTTCCAGTAAGGATTTCTTGTTTTCTTTTTAGCTGTCATGTGTGGCTTTATTTTCACCTCTTTATTCAACATAATTAATCTGTCTGATAAATTTCTTATTGTATCTTGTTTTTACAAGTGCAGCCTGACCAAATCCCAGTTCAGCCAACTCCAGTTTCAATGTAAGTTCTTTACTTTTAAAAAAAAAAAAAATTGTTGAAATTACTTTATAATCTTTTTTTCCCTTCGAAAAAAAAAACATTTTGAGTCGTCAAAGCTTTGTTCTTTTGGGATCTTTTTACCTTACTTTCAATGTTATTTTCTCCACTCCAGAATCAAAATATTTTGAGTCCAATCAGTAGCTGTGTGTCTAATTTATGGATTTGTTGCATATTTGCATGTTTGCAAGTTATGTGCTAGTGAAGATCCTATCTGTGGCTATTAGTTGCCTTAAATTTCGTTTACTGTTAACATCAGTAATTGTATTCTTCTCCTTTTATGTGACTTGTTTTTTTTTTTTGACAAGATATGTGACTTGGATTTTTTGTACAATTTTATTCAAATATGTGTTATGTTTTCCTTTGCTTAGGGAGCATTTGTCTGGGACAGATTGGGCGTTGGTTACCACAAACGATGGCAAAAAATATTACTATAACAGTAAAACAAAGGTATGATATTGAAATCAATTAAATAACTAGTTTATTTTACTCCAATGGAGTCGTTTTCTTCAATTGTTTCAGTTAGAAAATGGTCCAGTTGTATCGAAGCTGCTTGTGGTTCATGGGATATTGTGAGAATTCTCTGTGCGGTGGCATTTATTTTTATGTTTTGTTCTTGAAATTGATCTTGTTTCAAATTTTAGAGATAAAATCATATGGAAAGGCTCCTGGGCATTAGCTTAAGTGGTAAAGGTTGGCATAGGGTTGGTGTATTTCCTAGCTTCAAACTTTCAAGAGTTACTGAAGGAAAACAATAGTTTTGACATTATGAATAAAGCTGTTGATATTTGTTCATACTTCTATTATGTTTGCCTTTCGTTTTCCCAATCAGATAAGCAGCTGGCAGATCCCTAATGAGGTGACAGATTTGAGAAAGAAGCAGGATACTGAGACATCGAGAGAGCATTCAATGTCTGTCCCAAATACT
Organism: Bretschneidera sinensis; assembly: GCA_023935145.1. Classification (NCBI taxonomy): domain Eukaryota; kingdom Viridiplantae; phylum Streptophyta; class Magnoliopsida; order Brassicales; family Akaniaceae; genus Bretschneidera; species Bretschneidera sinensis. The sequence goes on from CM043698.1 coordinate 152,994,063, forward strand.
GATACGGTGACTGAGAAAGGATCTACTCTACCAAGTTTGAGTGCTCCTGCTATTAATACAGGTGGTCGTGATGCCACAGCTTTTAGAACCTCAGGTGTGCCTGGATCAACATCTGCTTTAGATTTGATAAAAAAGAAGTTGCAGGAATATGGAGCTCCTGCAACTTCCTCCTCTCCTCCAGTTTCATCAGGAACGACAGCTTCAGAAATAAATGGCTCAAGAGCAGTTGAGGTTACAGTGAAAGGCGTGCAAAGCGAGAATAGCAAAGATAAGGTAAAAGATGCTACTGGAGATGGTAACATGTCTGATTCTTCTTCAGATTCAGAGGATGCAGACAGTGGACCTACAAAAGAAGAGTGTATTATCCAATTTAAGGTATCTCTTGCTTTTGTTTCATTGAAAATTCATGGTTAGGTATAAATCATTTTGAGAGATTTTCATTCTTCCATTTAGAATTTTAGTCTCTTTGTCATCAGGACCATTTTATTGTAAATATCTTTTACTCACTGCTACTCTTGTCAGAATATGCTTCACTATAGATTTTTTATATTCATTTTCATTGGAAATGTCTGTGTCATTATAAATTTTATTGGATTATGTTTGTTTTGGTATTACCAATTCTTGTACTGTCTGGGGGCCTCAAAAGTGAAGCAAGCTCCTACTTTCCCCCCTCCCTCCCAAAAAAATAAAGCAGCAAAAATATTAAAGGAAGAAAATCTATTCTGCCTGCAGAATTGTTTGTTTTCCTGCCATCAAAGTTCATAAGCTAATGTTACTCGATGCTATGGTTTGGAACTTTTCTCCAGAATGCGGTCACTTTAAAGTTAAAAGCTGACTCTGTAGGTTGAATCTTTGGACTTAAACTATATATTTAACACCAGAGGTTAGTGGATAATAGACTATACATTAGATTGTACTCTTGGACAAAGCCTTAAATAATGTAAGCAGAGTTATTGATATGGGTATGGCCTGACACAGAAGGAAAGGATGTGTTTACAGCGGTTGAATCCTTGGACTTTAACACCAGTGGTTAGTGGATAATAGACTATAAATTAGATTGTACTATTGTGAACTCAGCGTTATGTAATTATTAAGATGGAAACGTAAGCAGAAGTGCTGATATGGGTATGGCATGACACAGAAGGAAAAAGGATGGTGGTTACAGCGAGCATGTTGGTGCATGTCTTTCTTTTGCCAAAATGGTTTTCACTAAATTGTTGACATCTATAGTTGTAAGTTACAATTATTAAGCAAATAAGCACTCACTCGCAGTAGAAGGGTCAAAATGTATGTTCTAATTCCTCCTTTTTGTCTTCTAAAAAAATTCCACCTTTTTTTCCTTCTAGGCTGGAACAAGTCATAATCTAATGTTTGAGGTGCCCCAAACCCGTCTAGCAATAGCAAGAACTATCAGCCACATTTCCGAAAGTATGGTCTACTATATTGGATTGGTGACCTGATATGCTATACATTTTACTTTTTTTTATGAATAAAAAGAATATATTAAAATTTAGGCACCAAGGGGTGCCACCCAAATACAAAAACTATCTACATGATAGTATCTATCTCAATGAAGTCTAGAAAATCTTCATCATTTACAAAAAAAAAATATCCCTATACCAAAACCCAAAAGTATGTATCCACCTATCCTTGATGGAAGCCAAAGGACTCGCCATCCCATCAAAGGCTCAATATTCCTCACATGCCAAATAACCCAAAAGATGGATAGAGGGATCAAGTGATAAGGCTTTTTTCACCTTTTTAGAGCCTCTCAAACCACTCTAAGCCCTTATTAACAAAAAAGAATGATGTGAACCATATGGATATTGCTTGGTGAGTATTAAACTCAACCCAACTAAGCCTTTTTCCCATTAAGTGGGGTCAGCTACATGAATCCTTCTAGCCTTTCTGCTTTATTTAAGGCTGCTCTGTTTATTACTACAAAATATGGTTATTCAAGTACTTTATGTCTGGATTAGTAACAACAATTCAAGTTGATGATATATGAGGGGGGTTATTGATGTAATCTGAATATAACTGATTTTGTTGGTAACCAGGATGTTCTCAGTCTTGTTGAGAACCCGATGGATTATTGAATTGGAGGTTAGGCTGTGTTTGCTATTTGTCATTTGTAGGAAATTTCCGTTTTAAAAGTGAAAAGATAAAAAAAATCATAATAATATCCCGCTTAGATCTCTTACAAAGCTGGCTATCAAAATTGATCCCACTCCCCCTTGGCCCTCCTCCCCCGCCCCCAAAAAAAACCTCCCCCGCAGTTTTATGTTTACTTTTAAAACTCAGGTATAGTTTCCTGTACTTAACTCATTGATTTCCATTGTGTAAACTTATTTATTATACTGGTAATAACTGTTATACATTAATGTTTCTTGAGAGAATAATATATTATTCTTGTAATCACGAAAATTCAAGAATAATATTGGTAGAATTCTGATCAAGAACTTGTTAGTGAGTTACGTGGAGGGGGTCTTTTGAATTTGAAAATACTTGATAAGAATTAGGCCGAATAGCTTTGGCATATAAAATTTCTAATGTTAGACAACATTGAAAGCTTTTGCATTTTTCTGAACTTAAACCTTTGGTTATGGAGAATAAATTAGACATTGAAATTTATATTTTTTGAATAGATACTATATTTGTAAGAGGTGTGCCGAATCTGTATTTCATCTTTTGGTGGAGTGCTCTCTAGCTAGAAGTTTATGGGAGATGGCGTATAGAGTTGTTGGGATTTTTGGGTGGTTGCGGATTCGGTGAATGACAAAATTTGGACTTGGAGTGGATTAAAGGCTCAAAAGATTGTCAAGAAGTCTTTAGATTTAATTTCGCTCTCTATTTGGTGGATTATTTGGAAAGAAAGGAACCGGAGAGCTTTTGATGGTATCGAAAGTCCTATTGCAATTATTAGGGATAATTGGTTCAATACCTTTAATTTTTGGTTTAAAGGAAATTTCTTTATAAATAATGATGATCTTCCAGATTTTGTGGATTTTCTTCATTGTAATTAGCCTTTGGCTTTTCTTTTGCACCTTCTTGGTGCTTTTCAATAAAAATTTTACTTATAAAAAAAAGTAATTTATATTTTGTGGGGAACTCAAAATCAATGTAGGACAGCTTGGAAACACCTCAAGTGCCTGTCTTGCCAAAAAAATAGGTGAGAACTAAGTGGGAAGGGATTAGCATACAGAATTGGTGGGGTTAGGTCAGTATAAGCGAAGGAAGAACCTTTTCTAGATGGAATTCAGATTGATGGAATGTTAAGGAAATGTGATACTGAAAATTCTGCGAGAAACACAATAGAGAAGTTGTTTTGGTGAGATGCAAACACTAATTTGGACTATAATTTTGAAACATTTAAAATGGTGGGTAAGGCTAATCTGATTGTAAAAGATGTGTATTGCACTCAAGAAACAGTTTCAGACATGAGAATCTTCATTATTCATTTTTCTTGAGTTCTTCTGGATCCTCTTTACAACAATAATATTTTTTGATATTGGATGATATTTCCTTCTACCGGCACATCACAATTTACACAACTATAGGATGGAATTCAATGCTTATTATCCTTTAAGCATCTGCTATTTTTGGTTTTGATTCAAATGATCTCTTGCATATTCATCTTTGTTCTCATTCTTGATTGTCTCAACTCAGACATCCTATTTTACTGACTATTTTTTTGTACCATTTCTATCTTATTTTTACCTGTGTTTGATGGGAAACACTAATGATCTAGAATTTGTTTGTTTGTTGTGATCATTATATTTACAGGAGATGCTTAAGGAGCGAGGAGTTGCACCATTCTCAAAATGGGAGAAGGAACTGCCAAAGATAGTGTTTGATCCACGCTTTAAGGTTTGTTTGTCTAAATATAATGAAGTACCTTGTGTAATTTATAATGTGCTACTGTTTGTAATATGTCTGTTGGATGCCATTTGTATTTATGTCTTGCAATTAGAGGTTCACTTTGTTGAAGGTGGTGGTTTTGAGGGCAAGTATCCTTTATATTCTGCATTCGATTTTGTTTCCTCCAGTTCAGGGCTACTTGACGACTCAATTTAAATTGTAAGACTCTGTAGCTTTGCTCTTTTCTACATTCCCCTTGGAGTTTATTTTCTTGGGTTTGTCACCTGACAGCACATTACCCTACATTGCATGTGAAGTCTTTACTATTTGAAACAGGAGTATTAGGTGATAAATGGTTGAAAAATAACATTAAATGCAAATAGTTGATTTATCAAATGATGAGAGCTTTGTCCAATTAAGCTGGTCTCGTTTGGGATTTTTAGGAATATTTTTGAGAGAATTGGTCACTATTTGTATTCTACATCTCCCTGCTAATACTCCATTCATATTTCTGAAATCAGACATCTTTAAGATTGCAAGATATGCACAACGATCTTTTTTTGCTTGTTGCCAATTGTTCTGTTCTCATATTCTAAATGAAAGTATTCTTCTGCTATCACTGTTTTTTCTTTAAGCCTGATTATATTGGCTTCTTGGGTTCCTTTTAGGATAATGAATTGTACCACAAGCAGGGGAGAAGGTTATATCTAGAGTTTCTATGTACTACACTTGGGGGACATGTAATAAACATTGAACATACATCCTCAAGGACTTGCATATAGTGAAAAATGCATAGCATTTCATATAGCAATCTACTTTCAGCTCAGGTTGTCAATTTTCTGTTCCATATGGAATGGAATTTCTCATCCAAATTTTTGCACGTCTGCGACTTGTGAACTTGACATGTTACTTTCTGATCCAAATACAGGCAGTAGGACGTGGCATTTCCCTAGAAATTAAAAATAGCAGCTTGACTACATGTATCATGCAAGTATCCTATGTGTCTCTGTTTATCTGTTTGCAGTATCATTTGGATCCATCTTTTTCATTTTTTCCATGATGTGCCCTCCTGCTATGTGCTTCTAATAGTTGAAGAACGTGGACGTCAAAAATTCCTTTACTGGAGAATTCCTTTGAGTTGGACTGCATAATCTTCTTCCTTATTTGCTTCCTTTGTTAGTCTATATAAAGTTGAAGTAATGGGAAGTATTTTTCTAAATAGGTTAGTCATGGGAACAGTTTAAACCTATCCTTGAATGAGATACTTTGCCAGAGTCTTACTCTTTTGTATCATCAATACTAATGACAAGTTGGTGGTCCATGTGTACCATGTGGGTGGTTATAATTAAGGCTGATGAGCATTAGTTCAATGTATTTGTGCTCTTTCTCATATTTACTGTCCTTGGGATGGTGCATCTGCAATTTTCTGTTTGTTGTACATTTTTTTCTTATGCCCCCTAAAAGGGAGCTGACCTCCTGTGTTGATATTGTGCTAAATGACGGTTCTGCCTCTTTCTTGTTTGCCACTTATTCTCTTATTGAAAGTGGTCTGTTCCATTGCAGGCAATACCAAGTCATTCTGCTAGGAGGTCCTTGTTTGAACACTATGTTAAGACTCGTGCTGAGGAAGAACGCAAGGAAAAACGAGCTGCTCAGAAGGCTGCAATAGACGGATTCAAGCAGTTACTGGATGAAGCATCAGAGGTTTATAGACTGCTTTGAATTGAAGTGTCATGTTCTTTTTTCTATTTTTGTTTGTTCTTCATCAAATATTTTGACCTTGTAAGTGTGGGACTGCAGACTGCTTATGATTAGATTTCCATTTTCAGGATATCGATCACAACACCGATTATCAGACTTTTAAAAAGAAATGGGGAAGTGATCCACGGTTTGAGGCGCTGGAACGCAAGGACCGAGAGTATTTATTGAATGAAAGGTATCACTTGATGAGGAGAATATAGCTTGTGATCTAATAAGCATTCTACATGTGATTGGTGTGTAGCAAGTCAGGCCCTACGTTTTAGGATTACATTTATAGGCTAGATATAATTGATCTGTTTCCTGTCATTACTCATGGGAAATGCTACAAGGGCATTGTGCTTTGCCATGTTGGCATGTGGGTGTAAACACTGAGCCCATTTAGAACTGGTCAGGATCAGCTTTTTAGCATATTTAACTCTGGTCTATTTGTCTGATAAAGGTACAGAGCTCAAATGTGATTTTGGGCTAGTTTTCTAGCTCAAATCTGATGTATATATCAGATTTTGAGCCTCGGAGCCAATATTTGTTTTAATAATATTTTATTAACCTCTATAAATATGTAACTTCTAGCTTGCTCAAGTTGAAGCTTGAGATAGTTCAATACTTGAATGATATAATCAAAGATAATCTGAGCTTATTGAGCAGGCTCAAGGTGGTCCGGAACTTGATTTTAAGTTTGAATTGAGCTCAAGCTTGCTAATTTCTGGTCAAGTTCAGCTTGAACAGCCTAGTTTTCTTTTGCACTGATACAGGTGCTAGTAGGTGGGGAAGGAAGATGGCATAGTGTTGATATGATATTTCGGCTTCTCTTTTTTCCTTCCTAATCTTTGACATGGAATCTTTTAGCTATCGGGTTTCTCTCTCTTTTGTGTGTGTGCATACATAACATATAGAAATAGAACTATTTAAGGCAATGCAAAAGGTTTGGTTGGGCAAGCTTTCTAGTTGTTTGTTTTATAAGTAGGCTTTCTAGTTGGTTGACTGGTTGTCATCATTATAGGCACCATGGAATTTAACATCTTACAATGTGAGAAGATTGTAGGGAATTTTCTATCAAAATGATTCATCTGATGTGTTTCTCTTTAGTGTTACAGGTACATACTAATTCATCTGCCGAGGGACTGAGGTGGGAACTGGGTGGGATCAGGTTGGGGTAGGTTAGGGGTAGGCTGAAAATTGGAAGTACGCTTTAATTCCTTCTTCTTGGGTGTCATCACCTCGATGCCCTTTATAAATAAGTACTTTTTGTTTCTATGAAAAAACATGCATATTTGGAAAGACCTATGACTTCACCATATTTAGTCTTATCATAGTTACTATAGAACAAGAAAACACCATATTTCTTTAGATCGTTTTTGGCCTTTAATAAATTTAGTATTAGTGAGGTAAGTGTGATACTAACTGAACTCTTAGAGGAGTCATTCTTAATGAAATATTTATTTCTTTTGCATATGGTAAATTAAAAGAAAAAGAATTAAGGAAAAAAATTTAGATAAAGTCCTACCCGCTTTGGAGCGTTGGTAAGGGCATTCCCGTCTTCAAGGCGTCTGTGCGTTTTAATAATAATAATTTTTTATTATTATTAAAATGCACAGACTCCTGAATTGATATTTTTTTTGGGATTGGAAATTAGAGTATAAGCATAAATAAACAAATACTTCAAGAATTCTTAAAGTGAGATGTTGTTTTGCTCCGTTAGAGATGTCTATGTTGCTCAGGACAAATGTCTTTTGAACATATGGTGCAGTATCAGCTCTTGCATTTGTATATATTTTGCTTTGACATAGATCCTTGTTAGAATTTGTGTTGAACTTTTTCTGAGACATGAGAAAGTGATTTCTGTATAATCCTGGAAAGCAACATGTGTCAGCAAATAGTAGGCTAGTGACCAGATTCACAGGTTCTCTTTGGGTGTCCTTTAGCCTTTGAATGTCCTTGGGTTTGCATGGTAAATGTTTTTTTAGAATGTTATTTATAGTTTTATATCATTTCCCCTGCTTCTACTGCAGGGTCCTTCCTTTGAAGCGGGCTGCTGTGGAGAAGGCTCAGGCAATACGTGCAGCTGCTGCCTCTAGTTTCAAGTCCATGCTAAGGGAAAGAGGAGATATAACTGTTAATTCCCGCTGGTCCAGGGTAAGTGCAATTGTACATAGGTGGTTTTTATGTACTGGAGAGAATCTTCTTGATTGTTTTCAGGTGTAGCAACTGTAGTTTTATGGGCCCACATTCTAAAGAAGATATTGCTAGGATTTGTTTCTGCAAAATACTCAGTTATGGTCCCACCAAACTGGGGTCCTGGCTGGTCATTTAAATACGGTTCTCCCCTGTAGCATTTTTGCATGGATACAAACTTGAACTAGTTTTCCTGCACTTGTCTATCCAAGACTTTTACCATTGCACCTGGTAATGTCAATGACAAAAATGTTGAAAAGAATTAAGTTATTTACATGGTAGAATGAGACAATAAGTCAAGGAGTGTTTGTTTAATGTTTAGCTTTTAAGCATTGGAAAAAGATATGTACCAGCCTCAAGTAGCAGCTTATAATAATGTTTTCAGTCAGGGAATATGTGGACCTTCTTCATAAGTAGACTGCTGAGTTGGTTGATGCATACAGCTATGTTGTAAACATGGGCAATAGAGGTGTCCGTCTTGAGCAGGAATGCATGAGTCTACTACGTGTTTTGTTTAGATGTTTTCAACTTTTTTTTCCTTCCAGTTGAGGATTACTCCTTTTCAACATAGATTTTTTTATTATAGGCATGGCCACTTAACATGTGCAGTAGAGGAGTCTTGCTTTGGTAAATAATTCCAGTACCAATCTTCGTGAGGAAATCCTTGCATAAAATTTGATATAAAATGTTACTACTGTAGGTTTGAAGATATTGTAATGCCATCAGTTAAAGTAATTAGTTTTGAAAGTTGCACCCCCCTTATGCTAAAACTAATTGAATTATTTAGTTATTAGTTTTTGATATATTAACTAAGAAATCCTAGAAAGTAGGTTGTACTTCGGCAAATGCAAAAGCAAGCATAAGATGCCTTTCTATGTTAGATTTTTGCGTTGAAAGCTGTCTGGTGCTCTTGTGCTATGGGAAGCATCTTGGGTGAAGATTCTTACTATAGACAATTTACAAAAAAAAGGGGAAAGTGATGGTTAATAGGTGTTACATCTGCAAAAGTTTTGGTGAGTCGTTTCATCTTTTGATGGAGTGCACTTTGGCTAGAACCTTGTAGAAGATGGCTTATAGAGTTTTGGGTGTCTCTTGGGTGTATGCCGGCTCCGTGAAAGATGAAGTGTGGGCTTGGAGTGGGTTTTGAGCTTCTAAGGACCATAAGGAGGCTCTCTAATAATTCCCCTTTCCATCTTTTGGATTGTGTGGAATGAAAAGAATTGTAGAGTTTTTGATAGCATTGAGAGACCTTTTGATTTAATTAGAGATAATTAGTTCAATGCCCTTAGTTTTTGGGTTAAAAGGAATTTTTTTGTAAATGAAGTAGATATGTTAGATTTTGTGGAGGTTCTCTCATATAGATAATCGTTGTATATGGGTTGCACCCCCTCGGTGCATTTTTTATATGCTTTTTTTACTTATAAAAAAAAGATACTTTCCTTTTTTTTGAAGTATTGTTGTTATGATTTTTCTTGTTTGCTGCAGGTGAAGGATAGTCTAAGGAATGACCCAAGATATAAATCTATTAAACATGAGGATAGGGAGGTCTTATTCAACGAGTATATATCTGAACTAAAAGCTGTGCAAGAGGAAGCTGAACGAGAGGCAAAATCCAAAAGGGAGGAGCAGGTACAGTATAGGCTGTTCTATTTTCAGAAACTTCTTTCTCTCTCTCGCCCCTTGAGCACATGCCCCAAGTGGTGGGGGATGTGTTCGGATTGCCCAAGGCATTGTTTAGTGGATATACATGAACACACGGATACATGTTGCTAAACTTGCTGCTTTTTATTAACTAAAACTAATGCTCTGTAAATACAAGGGAGTGAGCTATGAAGGATAGAGAAATAAAAGTTCCACTTGAAGAGAATAGGAAAGTTTAGGGGACTGTGCAATCTTGTATTAAGTCTGTAATTGTGTGTGTTAATCTCATTTCCTCAAGCTGTTTTGAATTGGTTCAGTAGTTTGTGTAGGGCTTTTTCCAATAGTAAAAGTTATTTTCTTAATTACTTCCAAACAATTGGGTTATGTGCCCATATGAAATGGTGTGTTTCATGCTATTTTGCATGGAAACATAATCTCTTTTTGCCTCCAACTGTGTTCAGGAGAAACTGAAGGAAAGGGAGCGAGAACTGCGGAAACGGAAGGAAAGAGAAGAACAAGAAATGGAAAGAGTTAGACTGAAAGTTCGAAGGAAGGAAGCAGTTGCATCTTATCAAGCTTTGCTTGTGGAAACAATCAAAGACCTTCAGGTTGAGTATTTTGATCTCTAACGATTATTTTCTGGGTGGTATTACTCCGGGAATGATTGGTTACTTTATATTTCATCTGAAAGTTTATATTTCTATGGTCAGTTGCAATATCAAAGTTTTCTTATAGCTTTTTTCTTGACGGAGTAAATGACATGCATTGATTGATGGTCTTAAATCATGGATGCCTGCGAATCATGTGGCTCTGACTAATCGTTGACAACTTCTTTGAAGAATCTTTAAATCTTGATCAAATTTCTATATAGCTGATTTGAGTTACGTGCAGTACATGTCATGGTCAACTAATACATTCTATTCTCTTCAATATACACCTTTTAAGCCTTTCTTTTGATAATAAGTAGGAAATTTATTAGGAGGGGGACAAAGCACTAGTACATAGGTGATATACAAGAGAATGTCGGAAGAAGAAAAAAATATAACATAATAGCAAAACATAGTGAAAGGTTTTCAAACTTCTAAAAGTTAAGCTATCCACTAGAGAATTACAGGAACCAGTTGATGCAGCCATCTTGTCAAAGAGAGATTGTAGGAACAAAGTTAAGGGTTTTCTACTTATTAGTCATTTAATATCCCAAAAAAAAGAAGAAAAAAAAGAATATCCAAAGCTTTTATTGCTTTATTTATATATTTATCAATTCAATTAATCTTGGAATAGTGATGGGGAGCAGCACAAAAGTACTAGAAGTTGCATGTAGCCGGACCAATTATTAGCTGAACGATATAAAGTACAAACACCAAAGGACTATAAATTAATAGGTACCATTAACAGATAAAGAGACGCCAGTCAGCTTGCCCTTGGGTATTAACTTGACTGGATCTTGATTGGTCAGGTGGATATGTTAATCTGGGATACAATGAGAAATGTGAAGTTCTGTTGTTACTTATTTGTTAATCCATCTATTTTACCAAAATCCCCCATTCATGCTGTGAAAGTCGTGCTTTCTTTCAAGTGTTGGGTGCTGAAGCTTATGTGGACCTTGATTGGTAAGGTTGATCTCTTAGCCCAAGAAATAATCAAAGTTTTAGGTTTATTTTTTCAGTCCAACAATTGTGAGATATCCATAGAAGTTCTTTTGCCTTCATTAGTCAGTTAGATCATGATTCATGGGCCCTGGTGTAATGCTAGTTGTTTCTGAAATTATTGTGAGATATCCATATTAAGTTCTTTTGCCTTCATTAGTTGATTGGATCATGATTCATGGGCCCCGTTGTAATGCTAGTTGTTTCTGAAATTATATCATGATGTCCATGGTAAATTGGAGGAGCAACAGATGTATTTAAGCTTAGCTTTCTTACACAACAAACATGCACACATGCAAAGTTACTGGTTTGAGTACTGGGTCTACTTCCTTTTCCTGACTTGTCTATTTAGAAATTTTCTCATCTATATCAATAACACTGATTTCTATATTCTCCTTTTGCTTCCACTGATTTAATAGGCATCTTGGACCGATTCTAAGCCCAAATTGGAAAAGGATCCTCAATGTCGTGCAACCAACCCTGATTTAGATCCATCTGATACAGAGAAGCTCTTCCGAGAACATATGAAGATGCTGCACGAGGTAATTCTGCAACTGTCTTATACCATACGTATTTGTGGATTTAGGGCTTCGGAGTTAAATCTATTGTCTATTTATCAAAAAGACGAAGAAAAAAAATCTGTCACTGTCTCATGTCTTTTCTCTGGCTGATGAACAATAATTTTCTCTAAAATGCTTGCTTGCTACCCGTTATTCGAGATCTGTTGAATATCCAACCTCAATTGCTGCAAGCTCTAAAAGTCATGGATCTATTTGATCATTCTTTTCTGGAAATGTAACTTTGTGAAAATGGCACACTTGTTTTGAGAAAAATTGCTGCATTCTTTTTTGAAAGAAAAATTGCTTCATTCTGAAGTCTTTTTTAACAAACACCTCCTTGTGGTGGAGGGGGGTTTGGCAAGACCCCTACCGTTTTGTTAATATAAAAAGTAAAGTACAAGTAAGGGGGGACAATAGGGCATACCATGCTTGAGGGGGACATCAACATAACCCCAGAGGATCCCTAGGTCTTGCTGCATTCTTAAGTGCATAGTATGTCACCAAAAATCTTAGTGGTGGTTTTTGTCTTTTTATAATTTAAAAAATATGATAACTAAGACAAACAAAGCATATGGTCACATGTTTTTATTTTTATTATTTTTCATATTGTTTTGGAAACAGCATTGCCAAATTGGAAATATGAAAGGCATGATGTGGATCTAATTATGAGTTATGACACTGATATTTTGCTGCCATTCTTAGAGCTCAGTGATACTTTTGAGTAATGTTCTGTACTATAGCAGCAACACCTTAAGCATAAATGTCCTGGTTTATGATAGATCTTTAATCTTGCCTATAGCAAAAGTTAAAAAGTAAATTTTGGGGTAAAACTCGCTTGTCCTTCAACTATATCCTCTATTTCAATTTGGTCTTGAATCTTCGAAGTGTTGCAATTGAGTCCTAAAACACCAAAATTTCTGAATTTTTTTTATCCTGATTTCAATTCGGCTGCCCAAAATTGCTGAGGTGGCACCTATGTGGCGCTGAGGTGGACAAAGGCAGTACTAATACCGCCCATTTTTGTATGTGCGAAGTTCATTAGCACAAACCTGCATCTAACCCTCCCCCATATTTGATCAAAAACGTAAACCTAACCTAATCAGATAAAAAACCTATACGAAGACTCAGCTACAACCAATCGCCATCCCCAACTACACATAAACCTGATGATCGAGCACACCAAAAGATAGACCAAGAAGCCACGGAATAAGTCAAGAAGAAATCCACCATAACCCATTTGCCTCGCTCCAATCTCATTCCTCTTAATCAACCTGATTCTCTTCAGCAACCTAAGAATAACACTTGAAGCTCTTTTGCCCATGGGAGGATCATGCTAGGCGAAGAATCCACAAGCTTCTAACTTCTGCATTGAAGAACACAATAAAAAGGGAGAGGAAGCAAACAATTTGAGAGAAAAATTTTAGGTTTAAACATAGAAATTAAACAATAAAAGTAATTTTTTTTATAAGTAAAAATTGTATTAAAAAACACCAAGAGGGTGCAAACTATCTACAACCGTTCACAAAAAATTTCCATTTAAACCAAAAATTAAGGGTAATGAACCACGCATCTCTAATTACTTCAATAAACTTTTCTTCACCATAAGAAGTTCTACGTTTCCTCTCATACCAAACAATCCAACAAATAGAGTTGGGAATCAACGAATACACTTTCTTTTGCTCCTTAGAAGCACACAAACCAATCCAAGCCCACATTTTATCTCTCACGGAGCCGGCAACTACCCATGAAATATCCAAGACTCTATAAGCCATTTCCCACGAGTTTCTAGCCAATGAACACTCAAACAAAATATGAAACACGAACTCGGCATATCTTTTGTAAATGTAGCACATATTGACAAGCACTTCCCTTTTTTTTGAATATTGTCTTCATAATTTAACTACATCTGCAATCTGAAGCATTATTACCCTTAAAAACTAAAAGAGGATCTGATTCATTTGTACTGGCTTTTTTTCTTTTTTGCATTATGAAAGGATAGATCATATACTGCAGAACAAAAGAGGATGTAGATGATAGGAGATGGATTCAGTCACCCATCTGGCATGCCAAGGCCATACATAAGTCACATTTTAGCAATTTTTACATTGACGTAATGAATTTTTGCCCCTTTCTCCAGCGATGTGCACATGATTTCAGAGCTCTTTTAGCTGAAGTCGTTACCATAGAAGCAGCTGCCCAGGAGACAGAAGATGGAAAAACGGTCCTTAATTCCTGGTCAACAGCTAAACGTCTTCTGAAGCCTGACCCCAGGTATAACAAGATGCCAAGAAAAGAGAGAGAAGCTTTGTGGCGCCGATATGCTGAAGAGATGTTGCGGAGGCATAAGTTGGTACTTGATCAAAAGGAAGAAAAGCTTACAGATGCAAAAACCAGAAGACCTGCTGATTCTGGGCGACCTCCATTTGGATCAAGGAGAACCCATGAGCAGAGATAACATGTTTTGATGAGAAACTAAGCTCCTGTACAATTACTGTTTTTTTGTCTTTATATTTTTGCTCAAGGGGACAGGCTGTGATTCACTTGTTTGCGTTGGGAGAAAGAAAGAAGAAAATGTCCTGGAACAATACATAATAGTAAATTATGTACTTTGTGAATGCTGCAATCGATTCTTCATAGACCTCTAGCATCTTCCATCAACAGCCAAATAATTGAGAAAAAAAGGGGTTTATGATTGCATGCACTATGCAATACACCACATATTGTTGTATTAAGATGCAAATTCTGTTTTAAATTTCTGATCTGAGGTGTCAGTTTATTCCAATTGCTGTGACTAGTAGAAGTATAACATAAAAAAATGTAATTGAAATCAAATTTACTTCAAAGCATTTCAATCTTATGCTATGTATCAGGATTTAATGCACCATTACATGGTCATGACTCATGATAGTCTGTTTGGGAGAGATTATAATTTGGAAAGAAAATAAATATATTTTGAGAAGCTGAATCACTTCGCATATTATAGTCAGCATTGACCAACGAAAGGTCCTCACCCTCTTCCTCGTCAACAATTCTCGTTTAGTGTGTTTTTTTGGTGAAGGAATCACGAACTATTTTACGCGCACAATATTGGTTTTCTTTAATGAAATTCATCTTCAACAAAAAAATATTAATCATTAAATGAAAGTAGTAACTTATGCCTTATCTTGTATTTAATTGTTATGGGTCTAATTGAATGATAAAATTCTTATAAGCAACCTGAATAAATATTTAATTATTATATAAAATAATAATTTATTTGTAAATTTAAAAAAGAAATTAATTACTACACTACTTTGTAAATTTATAAGTTCAATATCTTAATTTATATTTTTAATAGGTCTAAAAAATTTAGTTAATTAAACTCAAGTTGAAAAACGAGTCTATCAAACAAATAGCAAAAATTTGACTTTGCATTTCCTTTAAATCATTTTAACAGCTTTAAATTGATTTCAACATTCTTTTACCAAACATTAATTTAAAATTTTAAGTAAAAAAAAAAATTAAAAATTAAAAATTAAAATAATTGGGCAAGATTACCCACACACTAATACAACTTATTTTAGAAATAAATTATAATTTGATATTAATAAGTGATAGGATGGATTCAACAATCCTAACCAGATTCTTAAATTGAATTTCCAATCATGTGAGGAATTTGACGGATGGATAATACAAGGTAAACCACAGGAGTACTTGAGTTTTTGGAGTTCGATACTTGCACATTCATTATCAGCTCAGTTGAAATTTCGAATAATTTCCATCATTGACCATACACGTACCACAACTTTTATGGCAATCTGAAAAGTTCCATAACAATCTCTACTTCCATTTTCTCCAGTATGACTCCACTTCAAAAATGAAAATAGCCCTTCTTAACTTCCATTAATTCCGGAAATCCTACCCTCACGTATTTTGATTGCATATTGCCCCCACCACTGCCACTCACCTTTGCTAAAAACAATTGCTTTCTGATCGTTGATTTAATCATGTGCCACAGCTCGACCACCAAGGTGACAGGATTGGTACCTTTTAAAGCAAAACAGAATTTCCCCTTAGATAATATTAAATGTGTATATAATTCAAGATGTTCAGGACTGATGGTTAAATGCATAGTTTGACTGTCTAACCATGCCAATGAACTATAAGTATGCACTCAACTGTAGAAAATTTTCAGGAAAAAACTGCATTTGAAAAGTATTTTTCTAAAAAAAATTTGAAGAATTTGAAGGCACCGTTAGTTTCCTATATAAACAAGTTGCAGTTATGTACCTTTTACACAGATGAATATGTCACAAGAGAAAAAAAGGTATGGAAATGAAACCGCAGTGATGATGATTTGAAACATATCAAGACGAGAAACAATGTGAAACACGATATATAATGAAAAATCAAAAGTATTCAATCCAGAATATCTTCAAATGTCATAGAAGTGTATCAATTGATTTTAATGCTGACAAAACTTAAACTAAAAAGAGTAATTAAACAAAAGCACAACTTACATAAATTTCGCTAGACCACAGAGTTTGTGCATAGATCCAATAAATAAACCAAAGACCAAGTAGTTCAATGAACTTTTTTCTTTAGTGTAGCACTGGTAACTTAGATTGAACCCAAGGCATGCCCTCGCAAGGAGGGAGGTGCAAACCGTGCAATTGCTGGACTCAGCCTACGGTCACGTAGTTCAATGAACCTTTAACATGCAATAAACTCCAGATTTCATATCTGTTCACAGAATCTTTGGAGATACTCCGCCTCAAACCCCATCTAAATGAGATGCCAACAAACTCATGTCTGGAACATAACCAGTAAGTCTCAATTGACGAATGATATTGTCCAACATCTCATATAAATCATTAGATTTAGAATGAGATTTGTCAAAGGCAATGAATTCATGAACTACACCATTTACTTCTATCCAGCTACATCCCGGTGTCTTTCCCACCTCCTTCCCTTTCATAAGCTTCCTCACATAAGCAGCTGCATCCCATTTTTGACATATAGAGTACAAGTTCGCCAAAAGAGCATATCTACCACTATGATTGGGCTGCAGCTTGATTACACGTTTCCCGATATATTCCCCTAACTCGAAGTCCTTGTGAATCATACAAGCACCAAACAAAGCTCCCCATACACCAGGAGTAGGCTCCATTGGCATGTCTTCAATCAACATCCTTGCTTCCTCCAAGCATCCTGCTCGACCAAGTAGATCAACCATGCAACCATAGTGATTGACATTAGGCTTCAAATGATAATCGTGCTTCATTAATCCGAAAAGCTTTCTTCCCTCATCAACAAGGCCTCCATGAGAACACGCGCTAAGAACAGCAATGAAAGTAACTTCATTTGGTTGAACACCACTCCTTAACATCCGTGAAAAGAGATTTAAGGAGCCTAATGCATCCCCATGCATTGCCAGCCCGTTAATCATGGCAGTCCAAGGGTAGACCTCTTTTCTAGGCAATTTCTCAAAAATCAACAAAGCCTCGTCGATAAATCCACACTTTGCATACATGTCTATCAATGCTGTTACGATTGTGGAGTTTATTTCTAAAGAGTTCCTATCAATATATCCATGAACCCACCTTCCTTGGTCCACGGCCCCTAGTTGTGCACAAGCGGTAAGAACACTGGCCAATGTATGTTGATTAGGTTTGATATCATCTATTAGCATGTCCTGGAAGACGAGCAATGCATCCTTAAATCTATTGCATTGCACGTGACCGGTTATCAATGCGCTCCAAGACACTACATTTCTGCTTGGCATATCATCGAACACTTTTCTGGCATCTTCACAGCTACCGCATTTTGAGTACAAATCAACAAGAGCACTACCAACATACACATCACATTTCACTCTCCCTGTTTCTACATAAAGCCCATGAATGCACCTTCCAAACAACACATCACCCACCATTCCTGCAGCACTAAGAACGCTAACAACAGTCACCTCATCAACCTTTACGCCCATTGACCTCATCTCCACGAAGCATTTCAATCCTTTCACAGGGATACCATTCCCCACAAACCCATCAATCATGGCAGTCCAAGCAATCACATCCTTCACTTTACTTTCATCAAACACACGACTTGCAAACTCCACGTACCCACAATTAGCACAAGCAGAAATCAAAGAATTCCTTACAAATTGATCAGAATCCAATCCGAACTTAACAACATGAGCATAAAATTGAGATGGGTTTTCGTTTTTCAACTTGGAAAACGCTTTGAATAGCCGAGGGAAGGTGTGCTTACCTGGAACGACATCGTTGTGCCGCATCCTTGCATAGACCAGGAGGGATATTTGAGGTCGGGAACTTGTAGAGAACTCTGTGATCAAGGAGTCCCATAGTTGAATGACGGGCGTTCGGACTCTATCCAATAGGAAGGAAGCGTAAGCGAAATCGTTGGCGCGGGAAAGCGTGAGGGAACGCAGGAGATTGGTGAGCAAGAGGAAGTGTTGCAAGAGGCCACGAGTGAGAAAGATAGAGTGGATCTGCTTGAGATGATGCAACTGCAACGTTTGGTGTCTGCGTAATAAAGAGAGAAGGGTGTAAGGTGAAGTGCTGAAATTGCTGCTCGCGGACATGCATTCCACTGATCGTGGAGGTTGGACCTTCGGTGTTCTTGGCCAAATGTTCGGCTCCCCTGCGATTGGGTGCGTTTGTTTTGGAAAACGATTTCTGCTCTATTTTTGTGATATAAAAAGGATATTTTCTTTTAAACTCCATCCATTTTATAATTTTTATTTTAACTTCATATATTTAGTTTTTTTTTTTTGTTGTTGTTGTTGTAATTAATTCCACTAAATCCCAAAGCTAACTTTTATTATATAAAGTGCTCATGATTAAATCCACACCCTTTTTCTTTTTTCCCTTTGTCCAAAAAGAGCAAAGAGTGCTTCAATTCGCTGATACTCTCTTCTCTCTCGCTCCGATCTCTGCCCAAATCAATCCCTCGTAAGAGCTCCCCCTATCTACATATATGAATATGTAATGCAATTAATTTAATTTCTTTAATGGAAAATTTGGTACTTGCTTATCTTTCTTGTGTACTATTATCGTCATATAGGAAGTCTTACTTTGATCCATCTTTACTTTTTTTACTCGAGTCAGTATATGGCAAAGTTTTTTCTGTTATCTGTTTGGTCTGGAAGAAAAAGCATGAAAATTAAGGGCGTTGATTATGACTCTTGTTGAACAAAAATTAGAACCCCATAACTGAAAATTTTCATTTCTTTAGTTTTCTCATCAACCAAACGATTTCTTTGGGTTCTTTTCTCACTGCTTCTTTGTTAAGTTTATCGTGTTATGAAATTTAGTAATTTAACTGCTGCGGAACTACCTTAAATTGTTATTAATTATGTATTTTTGGCTCTTTTTTTCTGCAACAGATTTATTATCCAAAACCCAGAATTTTCATTTCTTTTGTGGCTTGGGCATAGTCCAACCGAGGTCCCAAGTTCAATTCCCCAAACCCCAATTATTGAAAAAGGAAAAGAATTTTCATTTCATTTCTTCATTTTTCTCAGCAACCAACTTAACAAAATAAATACATAAAAATTTTAGCTACCAAAATGTTTGTATACACGTACTTATGGGTAGTATCTTATGTTTCAATAATGTGGTATTAAGCTGTTGTATGATTGTTGCCAATTCAATTTTAATCGTATCCTTTTATTTTTGGCTTGTTTTAGGGTCAAATTTAACACGAGCCTTGTCCCAGACTTTGTGTTGAAATTAATCTTGATGCGCCGTTAATTCCCAAGGTGAGAGTTGATGGCAATTGGAAAGGAGTAGAAAATGAGGGGCTTAAATTGATATGTTTCGGTTGTGGTCGATAAGGCCACTCTATTATGGACTGCCCTTTTTCGAACAGATAAGCAGACCGAACTTCAGTCGACGGCCTTGGGGATATGGTCGATGGTGCAGTTAGTCGAGATGGGGGACAAGGGCATAAAGGTAATTACCCAAAAATTCAAGATACAGTAGGAGACTTAGAGGATTAGGATGAACGTGCTTTTGGGCCATGGATGGTGGCAAAAAAAAGCGTCAAACAAAGGCCAAATGAGTTAAAGGAAATCTGATGAAAGAGGTATGACTGATAAGCTGGATATGCCATCTTCTCCGAAAAATAGGGGATCGTGTTTGATAAGCCTACAGGGATTAGAAGATATCATGGAACATCAAGGAGATGTAGGGCGGGATTTGGCTAGGGAAAGGACTTCTGGGCTTCAGTTGAAAAGCCCATGGAAGTTACATCACTCGGGGGCCCGTGGCAGAAGTCCAGCAGCTGGGCAGACCATTAGTTTGGATCAGGGCTGTGATCTGGATGGCCCACGAGGGGGGTAAATAATAGAACCAAATTCAAGGGGTAGGGTGTTGTGACCAGCCCAGCTTTTCCTAACTCTTTGACGATTCCTCATGGTGAACACATTAATCAGTCACATTGTGCGCTAAGAGTATAGAGGGTTTAGTTCTTGAGCTTAACAGGATGGATTACAATAAACACGATCAGGTGGGTTCTGTTCTGATTTAATCGGGTGGTGATCAGGGGAGGCCACCTGATCCCTTGAGTTTGATTGGTAGGGAAACGCCAATGGCAGTCTATCCGAGCCCGGAGGTTAATCGCCACATTGTGTATCATGAGGATTTTGATTGGTTACAAGCTAGGATGGCCCAGGAAGTTGCTTTGCTCGGAAAGGAGTGTAACGACCCATTTTGGGTTGGCCACCCCCAAGAAGGTGTTGTCACATTTTGAAAATCCCAGCACGACACATATACGCAACAAGAAAAATAACGTCAATAAATTTTTTTACATCAATCCTCAACCCTCAACATGGGAGATACATCATTCTTATCTTGACTTAAACATTATATACAAGGTAAAATGCATGAATATTTAAAAATAAAATTTTATTTTATTTTCTCATTAGTATGAGGATGTGGGCACGTAGGTGGCTTACAGATAATAATTTCGTTTGAACCTCAACTCACCAAACTATTTGTCTTGCTTGCTATCTGAAATCATTGTACAATGAGGGATGAACTTCACAAGCTTAATGAATTAAATTTACTAGAAGTATTCAATTTGTATAAATAGTCTTTTAATATTTAATCATTTATATCTCATATAACTTGATAATAACATTTTACTATCACTACACATATCATAAGTCTCATTCTCTGTCAATCTCTTCTTCTTATATATTTGTTTACCTTAAGACCATCAATTATCTCATAATTACCTCGTTATAAGGTTCACAACATATAATCTACCATTTAGATAGTTCTTATCATATCATACTTCCATGTTTCTTTCTCATCATAACTGTCTCTTTGTGAGACTCATTCATCTATGAATAAATTTACAATAATAAACAACACTTCAGCGTTTCAATAATACAATCAATAATTAAAACAAATGCAATGCATGAATTATTATTAGGGAACGTCTTCCCACATGTCGACATGTTTTTATCTTAGATCAGCTGTATTCCTGGTTCTTTTATTTCAATTAGACCGGCCCCCTCTCGGTTCTTTTATTTCATGCATATACATATGAACAATAATATGAAAACAAACATGAATTCAAATATTTAAATTAGCTATCCTGATTATTCTCAAATTATTATTGAAAAAATTTCACTAAATTCCTCTTCTCATAAATCATATCAAATCATCAACCATAGCTCGTCAAGATCCACTAAATTTCATCTCCTCATAAATCATATCAAAATCATCAACCATAGCTCATTAAGAATTTCATTTATCGCCTTTATTATTAAATCGACTCATTATTCCAATAATATTATTTCTATTAAATAATTCTCTGCACATCTACTATCACTATCAATCAATTTTTCATCTACCACCAAAGCATAAACTAATAATTTATTCTAATATTATTACTAGATATTTCATATTTATCTTGATTACGTAAAGTAAATCTAACTCACCACGTAGCACTTAGAGCTACCCGTGGATCACTTCCTTGCTTTTCCTACTTCTCTCAACAATTTCCCCCGGTTCCTGATCGTCAATGTCTGACATAATATTTGTATTAAAATTTTAATTTATTATTCAATTCTTCATAATTCACATCCTTTGAAAATTTCCACTTTGAATTCCGCGAAATTTCATGTATACTAAATTTCAAAAATAAATTTCACGTTATTACCTACTGTTTTTCTTAGAGTTTCCCGTGCCTCTCAATGAAATTCCCACAGTAAACCCCTTCAAAATTTTACTCTTTCAACATTTCTTTCAATCCTCAAGTGTTTAAAGAAAGAGAGTAATTTGAATATTAGTTGAAAGAAAACCAAACAAGATTTAGTAAATAATTAATAAAAAAAACCCCAAACTATCATATATATATATATATATATATATATATATATATATATATATATATGCAAGCTTTTGTAAAGAAAAGCTCAACATCTCCCACCTTCAAAAGCTGCCACGAACCAATGTGTTGGCCAACATGCACAACCTCCCTTTTTTTCTTGACAACAGATGGTAACGCCTGCTACCACTTTTTTTTTTTTCCTTCAACTTCATGTTGTCCACGAATATTTTTTCTATTTTCTTTGTAATTATGTCTTCACGCGTCCATTTTTTTTAAGAATTATTTTATTCAATACTAAATCTTTCACGTGTATGTGTGTATATATATATTATTTTAATTTCATGTCATATTTATCAAATTACTTCTTTATCCATACTTTAAGAACACGGGTATTAGAGGGAGAAGCATTGGGTTCAAAGTCTACACAACCATCCTGGTGAGCGTTCCTAGTTTATTGGGGGGGTGGGGTGGGATTATTTTTTGTTATGATAATGTCTTTAATAATTTGGAAAAGCAGAGGAGCTGGGAGAAAGGAGTTCCGGAGGAATGTTAGGGAGCTCATTAGAATTCACAAACCTAGGATATTGGTTATCACTGAGCCACGTATTTCGGGTGATCGTGCGCAAAGAGTTTGCAGATAGCTAAGGTACACTGATTGATATATCTCGGATTCTATTGGTCGCTCTTGGGGTGTGTGGCTACTGTGGAACAATGTTGATATTGAGATTGAGGTCCTACCAAGCTCATCTCGAGTTATTCATACGTTTGCTAAGTGTAGGACTAAGAGAGTTTTCTGATGTCCGTTGTTTATATGAGTCTTGTCCTTGTGATTAGAGAAAAATTATGGGAGGAGTTGGAACAAATTACTCATACAGACCAGGTTCCTTGGTTGGTGGCTGGTGACATGAACGAGATCTTGTCTAGTGAGGAAAAACAGGGTGGTACACTGGTTGCCTGGACTCGATGTTTCGATTTCAAACTCATATAAATAATTGTAATGTTATAGACCTGGGGTCTCATGGTCCAGCGTTCACTTGGTCGAACTTGCGGAATGGACTGGGATGTGTCCAAGAAAGGATTGACCGGGCTTTTGCTAATGCTCTTTGGAGAGTGGAGTATTCGGAAGCCTGTGTGAGGACTTTGCCCCGGACTACATCAGATCATCATCCACTTTTCATTCAATTTAACTCAGATCCTCCCCAAGATTCTCATCTGAAGCTGTTTCAGTTTGAAGCGACATGGTTTACGCATCCTGACTTCTTGAAGGTAATAGAGGATAGTTGGGTTCAGGATTATTTCAATATTTCAGAGAATAACAGGTTATTAACAGCTAAGCTTAAGGACTAGAATCATGAGGTATTTGGAAACATATTCAGGAGGAAACGACTCTTACTAGCTAGACTCAAGGGAATTCAGGAAGCCTTGAGTCGAGGCCCTTCACGGTTCCTTTCTAATTTGGAAGAGCAGTTAATTTTGGAGTATAATCAAGTTTCGCAGGAAGAAGGTTGTTGTGGTGTCAAAAGTCCAGGTTGAAGTGGATGTAGCAGGGAGAGCATAACACGTCCTTTTTCCCTCTCACCACAATCTGTCACCGACGGTGTAGCAAAATTATTGCATTGTTAGATGATAATGGGGATTGATGTGACAATAATGAGGATTTTAAGAACCTGGTAGTATCTCATTTTAGTAGTTTTTATATCTCAGATGTCAAAGTTGATTTGGATATGTCTGATTTACACATGCTTATCTTAGATTCCAAACATGCGGACTATTTATTAAAGGCGATGACCATGGAGGAGGTCAAACAAGCAATTGACGGTATGAAGCCTCTGAAGGCAGCTAGGCCTGATGGTTTTCAAGCAAATTTCTATCAAAAATGTTGGAAGTGGACAGTGACATCTCTCATTAACCTAGTTAGAGAAGGTTTTAGTTCGGGTGTTCTTGTAATACTCGTATTCGTAAAGTAAGAGTAAGAAGTAATTTAATAAATATAACATAGAATTAAAATAATATATATACGTGAAAGAATTATTATTAAATAAAATAATTCTCTTAAAAAAAATAGACACGCAGTGGTGTAGTTACAAAGAAAAAAACAGACGTGTTCAGGTGTGAGTAAGAAGAAGAAAAAGAAAGAAAGAATAAAAAGGTTTTAAAAAAAAAACGTGGCAACACCTGGAATCCAAGTGTTGCCAAAAGAGAAAAGGGTGATATGCTGTGTATCATGCATGATACATAACACAAAAGGTGAACAATGGAGGAGAGGGGAAAATTTGCATATATATATATATATATATATATATATTATTTCTTTATTTTTTTTATATACTTACCAAATCTTGGTTGGTTTTCTTCTTTTTACAAATCAAACTACTTTCTTTCTCTAAACACTTGGGGACCGAAAGAAATATTGAAAGAGTAAAATTTTGAAAGAGTTTACGGGAGAATTTTATAAAGAGTCATGGGAAGCTTTAAGAAAAACAGAAGCTAATAACATGAGTTTCATTTTTTAGATCTAGTATACATAAAATTTCCTGGAATTCAATGTGAGAATTTTCAAATGGTGTGAATTATGAAGGAATTGAAGAATAAATTAGAAATTTTAATATAAATATTATGTCAGGTGTTGATGATCAACAATCGGGAAAAATTGCTGAAAGGAGCAAGAAAGGCAAGGAGGTGATCCACGGGTAGCTCTAAGTGCTACGTGGTGAGTTAAATTTACTTCAAGTAATCAAGATAAATATAAAATATATAGTGATAGTATTTGAATAAATCACTAACTTATGATTTGGTGATCGATGAAAGTTGGTTGATAAGTATGATAGGAATAGTAGATGTGTAGAGAATTATTTTATGAGAAATAATATTATTGGAATAATGAGTTGATTTAATAATAAAGGCGATAAGTGAAATTCTTGACGAGCTATGGTTAATGATTTGATATGATTTATGAGGAGAAGAATTTAGTAGAATTTTTCAAATAATAATTTGAGAATAATCAAGATAGCTAATTTGAGTGTCTAAATAAAATAAAAGAACCGGGAGGGCAGCAGGTCTAAATGAAAACCGTGACAACCGGTATATACTGGAAATAAAAGAACTAGGAGAGCAATCGATCTAAATGAGAATAAAAGAAATGGGAAGATAGTCGGTCTAAATGAGAATGAAAGCACTGGGAAGGCAGCTGGTCTAAGATAAAAACATGTCAACATGTGGGAAGACGTTCCCAATAATAACAACATTTAAATTCATGCATTGTATTTGCTTTAAATATTGATTGTTATTGCTTGAGATATTAAAGTGTTATTCATGATTGTAAATTTATTGATAGAGGAATGAGTCTCACAAAGAGACAAATATGCTAAGGAAAAAATATGGAAATATGATATGATGAGAATTGTTTGAGTGAGTTATTATATGTTGTGAACCTCATAATTAGGTAAATGATAATGTTGAATTGAGAATTTAAAGATGATTAAATATACGATTGAAAGATTGATATGTCTGATGAGTAACTTAAGAAGAGATTGTGTAATAAGGGAATTATGAAATTGAGCAGTGATTACAGAATATTGTTATTGAATTATTTGAGAAAAAAGATGAATGAATATTGGAAGATTTTCTTTAGAAGTAATTGAATTATAAGATGTAACTAAGTAGTATAAAATCGAATACTTCTAGTAAATTTAATTCATTGAGCTTGTGAAGCTCACTCTTTATTGTACAATGATTTCAGGTAGCAGGTAGGACGGATAGTTTGGTGAGTCGAGATTCAGATGAAGTCATTATCTGTAAGCCACGTGCGTGTCCACATTATTAGACTAATGATAAAATAAAATAAAAAATTTATTTGTAAATATTCATGCATATTACGTTGTATATAATGTTTAAGTCAATATCAGAATGATGTATCTCCCCTGTTGAGGGTTGAGGATTAATGTAAAAATTTTAGTTGGTATTATTTTTATTGTTACATATATGTGTCGTGCTGGGATTTTCAAAATGTGACAACATTATCTCGGGGGTGGCCAACCCGGGATAGGTCGTTATGGTTCTCCCTCAAGAGTTTAATCACACTTTTCTTGTGCTTATTCCAAAGGTTCATAGACCGGAGAAAATCACTTAGTTTAGGCCAATAAATTTGTGTAATGTGGCTTATAAGGTTTTCAAAAAGTGTATGGTTCAACGCATCAGACCAGTGCTAGAAAAGCTAGTGGCTCTTACCCAATGTAGCTTCATCACAGAAAGGCACTCGTCAGATAACATTTTTCATAGCGCAAGAGATGATTCACCCAATCAAGAAGAAGAAGGGTCATGTGTGGTGGATGACGCTGAAAATCGACCTTGAAAAAGATTATGACCGCATCAGTTAGGATTTTCTTCATCAAATGCTGGTATATTTTGGCTTCCCGAAAACATTGATAAATCTTATTATGTGTTGTGTTACCACGACAAGCTTGGAGATTCTTTGGAATGGTAAGCAAACTGCATCATTTCCCATTGGTAAGGGGCTTCGTCAAGGGGACCCTTTATCTTCATATCTCTTTGTTCTATGTATAGAGCGTCTTGGCCATATCATTGAAGGGGCCATAAGTGGTAGACAATGGGATCCGATAAGATTTTAAAGAGGTAGACTACCGATCTCCCATTTGTTTTTCACTGATGTTCCTATTTGCTAAAGCAACAAATGATCACACTAATGTGGTTATGGATTGTTTGGAAAGTTTTTTCATGGCTAGTGGGGGAAGGGTGAATAAGTTGAATTCTAAGGTGTTCTTTTCTTCTAATTTCAGTAAATGGAGAGCCATTGATGAAAGTCATAAAATACATCTTGACAATACTTATTTGTTAGCATTTTAGGGTTGATCTAGGTTTGAATTACACTTTTTATACCTTAACAACTCTAAAGTGATATTCTTGGATCATTGATATATTTCGGTGCATTTTCAGGTATCTTGAGTCCAAAAGAGGTGGAAAGCCATCATAGCTTAAAGCACGATGCTTCGATGCACATAAGAGTGAAGGCATGGTTGCGGAAGGACAAAATAAAGAGAAACCAAGTCTTTAGTGTGTGCACTACGGCCTAAAAAGTCTAAGCCTCGGCCACCAGAACCATGCCCAAAACTTTGCAAAATCCGGAAGAAGACCACCAGGGTGCGCTGTAGCCTGGACTAGGCTGAGCCGCGGCCTGGACCAATCTAGGCTGCGCCCTACAGAATCATGAAGAAAAACACAAAATGGCTTAGCCGCGGCCTGGATTAATGTGAGCCGCAGGGCGAGCTCAATGCTTTGTTTCTAAGTCATGACTTAATTAGGGTTTTAATGATAGTTTAAACCCGAAAACACTCTTGGACCTTTTTTTATTATAAATAGATCACTAAAGGTTTGATAAAAAGAAGGTATCAAGGCTGGAAAACTCAAGAAGGCTGCCACATTCTCCTCTATCAAAGTGTTTAAGAATGAGCCTTATGGCCAACTAATCTCCAAGCAAGGCAAAGGGATGAATCCCTAGGTGTAGTTGTTCTTATTTTCCATTATTGATTCAGTTATAGTTTGGATTTATTGTCAAAACGTTGTTATGATTTACTCCATGATTTAATTAGAAGATTTTCTCTTAATCCGGTGATTGTATCTTCCTCCTCGATATAAGTCTAGTCATGCTCTTCTTATATCAAGATTGTTAGATGTGATTGAGTCAAGTAGATTCATCTTTTAAGTTTGTCCATTACTGCGATATTGTCATTAAGATATATTGTCGTTTCTTGATAAATCTATAGGATAGGTCATGTGTGCTTACATCGAAAGTAAAGAGTAATTCATATCAATTACAGTAGGGTTTACATGTGCTTTGATTGAATATTTACCGATTTCTTGTTTGAGATGTGAAACTAGTAATCGAGATAAAAACAATTGAATCAAGATTGGAATAAGGCAACGAACCTAGGGAAGATTCCTGGACCCTTGTTGTTTCTCTATTATATTCTTCAATCTATTTACACAATTTTCTCACATCACTTCATTATCAAAACTCAGATCTTCTCACTTGATCTTTATCATTCGTGTTAAGGTCTACACTTTTCCTTTGTAGTTCGTTTTTCCTCATGGGATCGACACCTCAACTATACACAATAACCATGTATTAGTTTGAGCGTAATCAAATTTTGGCGCCGTTGCCGGGGAGACGGGCTTAAGTACAAGAAAGATTGTCAACTTTGAGACAAGATGGTAATATTGTTCTTTTCTCTAAGTTTTGATTTTCTGATTTTCTTTTTTTCTGTTTTATTTATTTCCCCTTTAACTCATTTGGTGTATACTTAGATCGAGAGATTCGTGAGGTAGATTCATTAAAGGACTCGAAATAGAGTTATCCTCTCCTTCCACGTCCGTTAGTGAAACCTGGCCTAGATCAAACCATAATATATCCCTGAACGAGAATTTAGAGGATTTTGTTAACATGACTAATAACCCCAATGAGAATGTTGCTAGGACACTTAAGGATTACTTGCATCCTAGCTGAACAACCACACCATCATGCATCATGTTTCCAGCCAATACTCGCTATCAAGATTTTAAAATAGGGATGATACAATTACTCTCTACATTTCATGGCTTAGAAAATGAAAACCCATATGTACACATTAGGGAGTTTGAGGAAATAGTTGCGACTTTTCATAGTCAAGATGCAACTGATGACATCGTGAGACTCAAGTTTTTTCCTTTCACTTTGAAGGATAAAGCTAAGAGTTGGTTATACTCACTGAGACCATGATCTATTGGGTCATGGAATAAGATGACTCAGGTCTTCTTTAATAAATACTTCCCTCAACATAAGACCAATGCTTTAAAAAGGCAAATCTCCACCTTTGCACAAAAGGATAATAAGACTTTGTATCAGTCTTTGGAAAAATTTAAGGAGTTATTGAGTATGTATCCTCACCATGGATATGAGAATTGGCGCTTAATGAGCTATTTTTATGAAGGACTTACATATAGAGAGTGCCAATTTGTAGAGATGATGTGTAATTGTGAATTTTTGCAAAAAGATCTTGATGAGGCCATAGAATACCTCAATGAGCTTGCTGAAAAAGCTCACACTTGGACTGGACCTAGTGCTACTGAAAGTACAAATAGGTCACGACCTATAGGAAACCCCACTGGTGGTGGAATTTACCATCTTAGGGAAGAGGATAACCTAAAGGCTAAGGCTGAGATGCTCACTAGGGAGCTGGATGCGTTAAAGACTAAAGGCTCAAAGCCAACACATGTGGCTAATCAAGCTGAATCTTTAGAATCATGTTTTGTGTGTGGCGGGGTAGATCATCCTGCCCAAGAGTGTCCCACATTTGTTAATATGAGAGGGATGTATGAGGAACAATATAATGCCTTAGGCATGTATAAGAAACCTTTTGCACCCTTCTCTAATACTTATAATCCGGGGTGGTGCAATCACCCCAATTTCAGCTGGAAGTCTGAAAACCAGCAGCTTGCACAACCCCCTAGATCATATTCTGCACCATATCATGCACTTTCATCCTCTAGGAGTTCTTTAGAAGAAATTTTGTATGCTTTTATTGAGGCACAGGGAAAGACAAGCCAAAGATGTAAAGCATTAATTACACATGTTGTTGAAGAGAATAAGGAAATAAGGAGCCAAGTATCCAAATTGATGGGCTCCTTGAGTGTGAATGAGCGAGGTAAGTTCCCTTTTCAAGCTCAGTCCACACCTCATGGTCAACACATGGCACAAACAAATATGAAAGATTTGAATGCCATTATGACAAGAAGTGGTAAGTCACTACACATCCCAACAACAAACAAATCAAAGGATGTGGAAAAGAGTCAAGGTAGTAGTGATGCCGAGCTGCCCAAGGACCCTGAGGTTACCAAGAGCCCTATTAAGGCACCATTCCCTCAAGCCTTAAAATCAAATAAGAAAAATCTGGACCTAAACAATGAAATCCTACAGAACCTAAGGCAAGTAAAACTTAAGCTTCCTCTTTTGCATGTGATTAAACAAGTTCCTACTTATGCAAAAGTTCTCAAGGATTTGTGTACAATTAAGAGGAAGCACCATGTAAAGAAAACAGTATTCCTAACAGAACAAGTTAGTACTTTAATTAAGCAAAGGATTCCTCCCAAATATAAGGATCCTGGCTGTCCAACCATTGCATGTAGCATTGGAAATCATGAAGTTGGACAAGCATTACTAGATTTAGAAGCTAGTGTAAATCTGATGCCATTTTCTATTTATTTATAGCTGGGTTTGGAAGAAATCAAACCAACCACTGTGGTATTGCAATTGGTTGACCGTTCAGTCAAAGTACCTCGGGGTGTGGTAGAGGATGTTCTAATCCAAATTGATAAATTTTATTATCCTGTTGATTTCCTAATCCTTGATACTACTTCTGCTGTTGACACTAACTCTAAAATTCCTTTGATTTTGGGCAGACTTTTCCTTGCTACTGCAAATGCTCTTATTAATTGTAGGAATGGACTCATGAAGCTGTCCTTTGGAAATATGACCCTCGAGGTGAACATTTTTAATGTTGCAAAATAGCCAGAAGATGAGGACGAGAACCACCAGTTATACATGATCGAGTCACTCATCGATAGGGATTATGGCACTTGGGCATGGAAATCGAAGTTTGAGGAATTACTTGAAAGGAGCGAGAAACAAATCCCTTCAAGTGTGGAAGCGCCCAAGTTGAATTGAAGCCGCTACCTAAGGGTTTGAAGCATGTTTTCCTCGGTCTAAGTGATACTTTTCCTGTTATTATCTCATCTAAATTATCTGAATCTCAAGGTGAGAAATTAATTCAAACCCTAAATGAACATTAATCAGCTTTAGGTTGGAGTATGGCTGATTTAAAAGATATTAGCCCCCTGATCTGCTCTCATAAGATAAATTTGGATGAAGGAACTAGCCCTCGTAGAGACCCTCAACGTAGGCTTAACCCCACTATGAAAGAAGTGGTGAAAAATGAATTGTTGAAACTATTAGATGCAGGAATTATATATCCCATAGCTGATAGTAAATGAGTAAGTCCTACACAAGTCGTTCCGAAAAAGTTCGGTGTCACTGTGGTAAAGAATGACCTAGGAGAGTTAGTCCCTACAAAACTTGTGACCGGGTGGTGAATGTGCATTGATTACAGAAAATTAAATGCTGCCACCTGAAAAGACACTCCCCTTTATCGATCAAATTCTTGATCGTGTAGCTGGTCATCCTTTTTATTGTTTCTTAGATGGTTATTCTGGTTATTATCAAATTGAAATTGTATTAGAAGACCAGGATAAAACCACTTTCACTTGTCCCTTTGGTACTTATGCATTTCGTAGAATGCCATTTGGATTGTGTAATGCACCAGCTACTTTTCAACGTTACATGATGAGCATTTTTAGTGATATAGTTGAAAATTGCATGGACGTTTTTATGGATGACTTGGCTATTTTTGGATTTTCATTTGATGCATGCTTATTGAATTTAGAGAGAGTAATTCATTGTGAGGAGAAGGAATTAGTCTTAAATTGGGAAAAATGTCATCTCATGGTACCTTCAAGTATTGTTTTAGAGCATATTGTTTCTTCTAAGTGGATAGAGGTTGATCAATCTAAGATTGAGTTAATCTCTAAGTTGCCTACACCTAAGACAGTAAAGGATGTGAGATCCTTCCTTGGTCATGCTGGTTTTTATAGGAGGTTCATACAAAAATTTTCCACCATATCTAGACTACTATGTGCCCTCATAGTTAAAGATGCCCCATTTGAGTGGACACAATCTTGTCAAGAGATCTTTAAAATGCTGATTGGCAAGCTTACTTCAGCACCCATAATACAGTCACCTGATTGGACTCTACCTTTCGAAATCATGTGTGATGCTAGTGATTGTACTGTAGGTGCTGTTCTTAGACAGCGAAGAGAGAGGAAACCTTTTGTCATTTACTATGCTAGTAAAACCCTAAATAATGCTCAGATGAATTACTCCACAACTGAAAAAGAACTGCTAGCTATAGTATTTGTTTTGGACAAGTTTCGTGCTTATTTAATTGGTTCTCTTATTCTTATTTTCATAGATCATGCAGCCCTCAAGTACCTTCTTACAAAGAAGGATGCTAAGGCACAACTAATACGGTGGATCCTACTCTTGCAAGAATTTGATATCACCATCAAAGACAAGAAAGGAGTAGAGAATGTAGTGGCTGACCATCTTTCGAGGCTTACATTTGAGGACACCTCTGACGACATGCCAATCAAGGATGATTTTCACGATGAGCATTTACTCTCTATTACTTCTCTACCATGGTTTGCTCATATCATGAATTATTTGGCTGCCGGTGAGATACCAATGGATTGGAGCGCTTAAGACAAGAGGAAGTTCTTGACTGAGGTATGCAATTTTTATTGGGATGACCCTTGTCTTTTCAAATACTACCCTGACCAAATTTTAAGGCATTGCATCCCTAATGAAGAGATTGCCAGCGTCTTGGAATTTTGTCACTCCCAAGCTCATGGGGGCCACTTTTCAATGAAAAAAACCGCTGTAAAAATTCTACCGTGTGGATTTTATTGGCCCACCTTGTTTAAAGATGCAAACATCTATTGTCGCTCATGTTAAAAGTGTCAGAAGTAAGGAGTTATGCCTCGTTGTAATATGATGCCCTTAAACCCAATTTTAGTGATTGAAATCTTTGATTATTGGGGCATTGATTTTATGGGACCATTTCCTCCTTCCTTCGGATATCAATATATCATTGTGGCAATAGATTATGTGTTAAAATGGGTAGAGGTAGTAGCTTGCTGGAGCAATGATAATAGAACTGTAATTAAATTTCTCAAAGAAAATGAGTTATCTCGATTTGGTACACCACATGCTATAATTAGTGATCGAGGTACGCACTTTTGCAACCGTTCTTTTGAAGCTTTGATAAGAAAATATGGGGTGTTACATAAGATCTCTAAAGCTTACCACCTTCAGACAAGTGGACAAGTAGAACTTGCAAATAGGGAAATTAAACAAATTTTAGAAAAAATGGTCAACCTGGATCGCAAGGATTGGACTTTGAGACTAGTTGATGCACTCTGGGCCTACCGTACAGCTTTCAAAACTCCCTTAGGTATGCCACCTTATAGGCTTGTTTTTGGAAAACCTTGCTATTTACCTATAGAGCTCGAGCATTGAGCTTATTGGGCCATCAAGTCTTTCAATTTTGACATATAAGAAGCGGGTAAGCTTAGGAAATTTCAGTTGACCGAGCTAGAGGAGTTGAGAAATGATGCTTATGAGAACTTTATAATCTACAAGGCTAAAATGAAAGTGTTTCATGATAACAAAATTTTGAGGAAAACATTTAAGCCTAATGATCAGGTATTCTTATATGATTCTAGACTCCATAAGCACCCACGAAAACTTAGGTCGAGGTGGATCGGCTCTTTTGTAGTAAAGAATGTTTTTACCAATAGGGCGGTAGAAATAGAGGATACTAGAGATAGTCAGATTTTTAAAGTAAATGGTCAACGCCTTAAAATCTTAATTGATAGGCAAGATCCGGAGGTGGAAAACATTCCACTTATGGATCCAGTCTATTCACCTTGACCATACCACAAAGGTATGTTTTTATTTTTTTTCTTTTGTTTTGTTCAAGTTTATTTCAATTTTAATTTTTAGTTTTTTTTTTCTAATTTGATTTAATTTAATTCTTAGCTTAAGAGTTATTTTTATTAATTTTATTTTTTATGTGGAACAAACAAGTTTTTCTTTAGAAACAGGCCCAAAACAGCGCCTAGGCCCAGCAGAGTGCGCTGCAGCCCACCATAATTCACGCCTCGCCCAGCAGCAAGCAGGCCCAGCTCGCCTCATCAGGGTGCCGCGCCCCAGCTCCTTCAAGCAGCGGCGCACTCTCAGCCAAGCCGCGCCGTCACCTGTTCTGCCAACCCGTGATCTGCACATTTTAAAGCCCATTTCTGCACTTTTTTCCTCATTTCTCATTTGAACACAACAGCCCCTTTCTGTCTCTCTCCCCCTCTCTCCAAACCCTCACTTACCCATTCAATTTTACTCAAAATTTCTTGATTCTAACATCATTTCTTGGAGGATTTGGCACTAATATTGCAGATTTTGCTGAAAATTTCTCCATAAAGCTTGGTTCTAAGAGGATTTTGGGTTCGTCAAGAAGATTTCAGGTTGGTGGGTACTCTTTCTTCTCTCCAACTTTGGGCATCAAATCAAAATTTCAACATGAAGAACGACATGCAGTTCACATGGTGGTGCACAATTTTCAGCTTCTGTGCACTTTTGGTTACAAAGAGAGTTTCTTTTACTTTTTCTTTCACATTAAGGTCAATGCAATTTTTAAGTTGGGGGTGGAAGAAACGTATTTTTTTTTTCATTGAACTGTTTTGTGTCATTTTCCCTTTTTGTTTGTTTTTAGCATGCTTTGTGTTAACCTTGGAGTTAATTCACGTGTCAATGATATGAGCCTAA
Organism: Bretschneidera sinensis; assembly: GCA_023935145.1. Lineage (NCBI taxonomy): Eukaryota > Viridiplantae > Streptophyta > Magnoliopsida > Brassicales > Akaniaceae > Bretschneidera > Bretschneidera sinensis. The sequence goes on from CM043698.1 coordinate 153,028,532, forward strand.
TTGAGATAGCATATAGCGTTTAGAAGAAGTTAAATCTTGCTTCGGTTTGAGAATAATTTAAGTGTCAATCTTCATTTGGTTTGAGACTCTGGTTTGCGGTAAGATTGTATGATTAGTCTAAAATATCTAGAGAAGTTTTATGTGTGATTATTTTGTGAATACTTTTGCGGCCTCAACAAGCTCTAGAACTTATTTGATAATCACTTGAGCCGAACTCCTAGAATGCATATTACTTAGGATATGATATAGGCCATTTTTGGATCGTTTGAGCCTTTCAAACTTACCCTTGCTATATTTATCGCTAGTCACCTGTTTGAGCCTTGTTTCTTTCGATAACCCATTTACTTACCTTTATGAGCAAAAAAAAATTTATTTTATCCTTACCTTTCTTTTAAAAGAACTTAGTTATACACATTTGTTGAGAAGCACTTAAGAGAAGAAAATATCACTACCATAACCCAAGTACATTAAAGGAGATAAGTTGGGGGTTGTGGAAAAGAAAATAAAAAAAATGGTGACGAAAAAGGAGGTGAATGGTCTTATGCCAAAAAAAAAGTGAATTATGGCAAAGAAAGAAGAAAAGAAAAAAGTGGTGATTTATTGATAGAAATGCTCTAAAAATGGTTGAAAGAGTTAGGTGTTGAAGTAAGGTTATCCAGTGCTTAAAGTGGTTGTGTTTAAAACTAAGAGATTGAGTTCTTTTACTTGTTGAATATTTCTTGTTCTTTCTTGACCTTTACCTTAGCCTAACGTTACAAGCTTATTAAAGACCTATGATCCAAGGTAGTGTGATTTTTTTTTTTTTACAATAGTGGAGAGTGATTTGAAAAGTGAGCCTATGGACTTGTTTTTGTGATTGATGTCACGCAAATTAATATATTTTTAGAGGCCAAGACTTGTATTCATGAATGTTGCGCATAAAATTATCCGGGTGTTCGGATTAATGAATTGTGGTAAGATGGATGTTAAGAGTCGATAACAATTTTAAGATTGATGTTTGGATTATTTTTGAACTTGAGTAAAATTTAATGATTCTATGTGCTGTGTATTATGTGCGATTTTTGAGACAAAAAATTGAATTACTCTTGGTTTAACGCTAACATTGCTTTACTTTGCTTTGATTCCTACCATAGAATTCATTTCATATTGTCTTGTTTTCGCTTAAATTGCTAAGGATTAGCAATAAGCTAGTTGGGGGTTATGATAAGAGTCATAAAATGCATCTTAGCAGTACTTATTTGTTAGCATTTTAGGGTTGATCTAGGTTTGAATTACACTTTTTATACCTTAACAACTCTAAAGTGATATTCTTGGATCATTGATCTATTTCGGTGCATTTTCAGGTACCTTAAGTCTAAAAGAGGTGGAAAGCCATCATAGCTTAAAGCACGATGCTTTGATGCACATCAGAGCGAAGGCATGCTTGCGGAAGGACAAAATGAAGAGAAACCAAGTCTTTAGTGTGTGCACTGCGGCCTGAAAAGTCTAAGCCTTGGCCTCCAGAACCTTGCAAAATCTAGAAGAATACCACCAGTGTGCGCCACGGCCTGGACTAGGCTGAGCCATGGCCTGGCAGGCTGAGCTGCAGCCTGGACCAATCTGGGCTGCGGCCTACAAAATCATGAAGAAAAATACAAAAAGGCTGAGCCGCGGCCTGGATTAATGTGAGCCGCGGCGCGAGCTCGATGCTTTGTTTTCGAGTCACGACTTAATTAGGGTTTTAATGATAGTTTAAACCCGGAAACACCCTTGGACCTTTTGTATTATAAATATATCACTAAGGGTTTGATAAAAAAAGGGCATCAAGGCTGGAAAACTCAAGAAGGTTGCCACATTCTCCTCCATCAAAGTGTTCAAGAATGAGCCTCATGGCCAACTAATCTCCAAGCAAGGCAAATGGATGAATCCCTAAGTGTAGTTGTTCTTATTTTTCATTATTGACTCAATTATAGTTTGGATTTATTGTCAAAACATTGTTATGATTTAATCTTTGATTTAATTAGAAGATTTTCTCTTAATCCAGTGATTGTATCTTCCTCCTCGATATAAGTCTAGTCATGCTCTTCTTATGTCAAGATTGTTGGATGTGATTGAGTCCGGTAGATTTATCTTTTAGGTTTGTCCATTACTGCGATATTGTCATTAAGATATATTGTTGTTTCTTGATAAATCTATAAGATAGGTCATGTGTGCTTACATCGAAAGTAAAGAGTAATTTGTATCAATTACATTAGGGTTTACATGTGCTTTGATTGAATATTTACCGATTGCTTGTTTGGGATGTGAAACTAGTAATCGAGATAAAAACAATTGAATCAAGATTGGAATAAGGCAACGAACCTATGGAGGATTCCTGGACCCTTGTTGTTTCTCTATTATATTCTTCAATCTATTTACACAATTTTCTCACATCACTTCATTATCAAAACTCATATTTTCTAACTTGATCTTTATCGTTCGTGTTAAGGTTTACACTTTTCCTTTGTAGTTCGCTTTTCCTCGTGGGATCGACACCTCAACTATACACAATAACTGCGTATTAATTTGAGCATAATCAGCCATGGAGCTTAGTTCTCGGCTTAGGATTGACTAATGACCTAGGTAAGTACCTGAGAGCCCCACTCATTCACTCTCGGGTGTCGAAAGCTCTATATAGGGACCAAATTAATAAAATCCAAATGTGTGTAAGTGGCTAGAAGATTCAACACTTATCTTTGGCTGGTCGTGTGACATTTATCAAGGCAATTACAGTTGCAATCTCATTGTATTCTATGCAGACTATATCATTCCTTTTGGCGATTTGCGATGAGATTGATAGGTTGAATAAGCATTTTTTATGAGGAGGCAGTGAGGAGAAAAGGGGCATTCATCTTGTTAGTTGGGAGGAAGTGTGTAAAAAGAAGAATGAGGGTGGACTTGGCATAAAAGAAATGTGGTCCTTGAATATAGCAATGCTAGCTAAGGCGGTATTGAGGTTTTTGACGAAGCCTCAAAGTCTTTGGGTTCAGGTTTTTGAAAACTTACAGGAAGGCCTCAAATGGCGCATTGGCAAGGGGAATCGAGTTCAGTTTTGGGGTGACCATTGGTTGGAAGAGGGACCTCAGTATTCTCCATAGCAGTGGCATGGGGGAGGGACTAAATGCTACAGTTGATCAATATCTGAACGAGGATGGAGGATAGGATTGGCAGCTTATTAATGCGTTGCTCCCAGAAGATGTAGCTCGAAAAGTGCATCGCTACCCATTAGCTAGATTCTCTAACAGGCAGGATAAAATAATTCAAGAGTATTTACGGTTAAATCCATGTATGATTCTTTGTAATCAGCAAACCAGGGGGAGACAGGGGGGTCGGAAACAATTGTGGCAATGTAAGGCTCCTAACAAATGGTTGCATTTCTTGTGGTTAGTTAGAAGGGACAAAATACTCTCTAATTCACTATGGGCAATGAGGGGCATGAATGTGGAGTCAATGGAGGCTGTAATAGAAAACACACTTCATAACCTTCGGGTTTATGGGGAGACGAAGAAGGTGTGGAGTCAATGGAGGCCGGAGGAAGAGATCCTAGAATTCTTTTATTTATCATTAAGGAACTGGGTTGATGTGAACCTGGCTAAGACCTCACTAAGTAAGGAAGGAGGTTGTCCGTGGAATATCACTTTCATGGCCACGTTTGGCATATTTGGGTATGGAGGTGTAAGCGTGTGTTTGACGCTAATCTTACTAGGTCATGCTCTATGTGCCCTATTCTATCGGAGCTGATATAGTGGAATGAGGCGTTTAGATGAGTGGTTTTATCGAAGGGTACAAGTTTGTTGTGCGTTAGCTGGGAAACCCCGAAGGATGGATGGGTAAAACAAAATGCACATAGAGCCTCAAGGGGCCGTCTTGGTGGTGCTGGTGCTGGGGAGTTGCTGCGCAACCATGTAGGTGAATGGCTAATGGTTTTTCGGCTAAACCTGGGTCAGTGGTTGAATCTAGTTACGGAACTAGAAGCGATTCTGCATGGTTTGAACTTAGCTTGGCAATATGGTTATCGGAAGGTTCACTATGAGGTGGATGCGCTGGCTGCCGTTAGAATGATTTTAGTTACGTGTGGAGAGTATAATCCCAATGGTGTGTTGATCCAAGAATGCAAAAGTTTGGTCCAGCAGAACTGGGAATATAGGATCAACCATCGAAGAAGGGAAGGGAACCAATGTGCTTACAGACTTGCAAACATGGGCATAGGAAGCACTTGTAATCTGGAATTGATGTTCAGCCCCCCAACTAAGCTAGGTCCATTGGTATTAGCTTATGTTATGGGTGTTCAGTTCTCCAAAGGTGACAGAGTGCCTTGGTTTTTGTCTTTCTTTACTTCTTATATACCAAAAAAAATGATCTCTCTATTTTGTTAGTTATGAATATTACAAATAACGTGGTTATCCAAAACTTCTTAGAATGGAAGGATTGGGTGACTTTATTATTGCGTTGTTTGAGCTTAAATCTGTTTGTTTGTATTTATTGAAAAAGATTTAAATAAATTGATTTAAATTTATTTAAATCTACCTCAAACATAACTTATTTTATTTTGAAAAATAGAGGGAGAATGAAGATTGAAGATGGAGTTCTAGTAGCTTGCAAAGAACTAGAGGTGGATAGCGGGCGGGTTGGGTTGGGTTGGGTCGGGTCAAGTACGGGTAATTTATCACGGGTCAAACGGATGTGGGTGAAAAAGACTCTGTTTTAAATAAGTCAGATTTTTCACACCCAAACCTAACCAATTTTTTTGCGGGTGAACTAACGAGTAACCCATTAAAAAAATTAATATTAAACAAAACAAATATTTTTTAAAAACAAAAAATATTTTATTAATGGTTTGATATTATTATAATATATGTTACTTCTAATATGTAACTCATCCAAATAGACAATTCAACAAAAAAGCAAAGTAAACAATTGTTACTAATTATAACAATTAGAAAATAGTAAGTAATTAAACAAAATTGAAAAATAAAAAAAAAATTAACATAATAACTCATAATTTAACAAAAACATCTATTTGACTCGTAAATAAACTAAACTCAATTTAAAATTTTGCGAACTAAACCAGTAAATATCTAAGGGATCAATAAATTTAAACCTATTCTCATTTTTTTACAGATTTAAAGGTCCGGGTCTCAATTTCCAATTCTACAAGAAACAAATGCTGACGTAGTTTGCGTAGCCGTGTGTAAGCAAAAAGAATCAAAAGGTGGAGAGCGCGTCGGCTCCGACCCACGTGTATATCGTTCCAAAAAACAAAAACTCCTATATAAGCAAATTATATCCACATCTTACTCGTTTTGAGGTCTCCGATTTCCTTGTAATCAGAAAACTGGTGCTCCTTCCGGCGAAAGAGCTCTCTCTATCTTACTTTCTTCTTCTTCCTTTTTCTGTAAACAAATTCCCTCTCTCCGTTCAATACCCTTAACGCTTTTCCTCTTTAGAACGGGAACTCATTGTGACGTCTCCTAATTTTGAATGGACTTTTCAACTTATCACCAATTCAGTCCAATTAACCAACGCCCCAAACTATCCAGGTTACGATTTTGCTAAAAGATTTCTTCAAAAATGCAGAAATAAACTCATTCATGTTTATTCGCCGAAATGGGTTTTGTTATTACTTGAATAAATGGGTTTGCAATCTTCTTCTGCGAGCTTCCTTTTCTCGGAGATTGTTTTCCCTCCTCAGCTTTGCCCATGTAAGAACCTCACCCACAATTTTTCTTCAGTTCCTTTCTCCAAGAGGAGGAGGAGGACCACGGAACTCATCTCCAGTTTCTCTCTTCGTAATTTTCAACGAAAGATAAGGTTTCTAGCTTGTGCAATCCCTAAAGATACTGCAACTCATAATTTCAACGTAGAATTTGCTAAATCAACGACGAGGGGCGCCAAGAATGTCATAGTTACGCAAATTTCCAATGAGCTGGATGGTGAAGAATTGTGCGAGGAATCACCACCAATCCAAATGAGTTCTAATTTCACTAATTTCCAACAAGATCCCATTGTGGATAAGCTAAGGACTCAGTTAGGAGTCATCCACCCAATACCATCGCCTCCAATCAATCGAAACGTAGTGGGTTTGTTCGTCTTCTTCTTCTTTGTTGGTGTAGTTTTCGATAAGCTATGGACCTCGAGGAGGAGGAAAATGGGCAGTGAAGAAGGAAGGAGAGGAGGAGGAGGGCCGTGGCCGCAGGTGCCCACCAGCTTCTCATTGTTCTTGGAGAAGGATTTGCAGAGGAAAGAGTCGGTGGAGTGGGTGAACATGGTGTTGGTGAAGTTGTGGAAAGTGTACAGAGCTGGGATTGAGAATTGGCTCATTGGTTTGTTGCAGCCTGTCATCGATAACTTGAAGAAGCCTGACTATGTTCAGAGAGTTGAAATCAAGCAATTTTCTTTGGGAGATGAGCCATTGTCAGTTAGGAATGTTGAGCGCAGAACTTCACGTCGTGTCAATGATTTGCAGTAAGTTGTTCTATTTCAGTACAAGAGATAGTGCTTGCTTTTATGTATTAAGTACTTTTTAATAGCTCTATTGTGTTCCATTTAACTAGAGTGAATCAATTGTAGTTGTTACAAACACAAAATGTATTGATTTAAGTGTTTCAGATTTACTCCTTTGATTGAATTTCTAACTCTTGTTAACTACTACCATTTTGAATTTCTAGCCCTTGTTAACTACTAGTACCATTTTTCTGCGGAAAGGGATTTTTTGAGTCCGCATTGTGGTTTCTTATGTGTATGAGCTCATTTCACGTATGATGTAACCAAATTGGAGAAAAAGGCTAGATGGTAAAAAGAAAAAAATTCATGTTTATATTTTGAAAAGGAATGTAAAACAGAAAAGTTATTTTCATATGAATTCGTTTTGTGGTAAGTATGACTTGTATCGTTCACTGTGATGAACTGGAAAATTGTTTGTAGACTTTCGACAATAAAAATGATTTCAAAAACTTGAATAAGGCGCTGCTACTTCAGAGTTTCTTGAATAATCATTTTTCTGTAAGTGTTATAAGTGGATTGGATTTAAATTGTATGTGGGCAAGTTGAAAGTGGAAACTCATTATGCAAGTAAAGTTTCATGTTTCATTGTTTGATGGCTATACAGCATGGCCATTTGAATTATCATATGTTAAGTCTTGTATATTTGATTGATAAATCCATCCAATCCGATAATATTATAACTTGATTGAAAATACTTGTCAAATTGTACCATTTACTAGTTTGGTTGTATATTTCGATAATGCATTTAACTAATTCATTTTCATTTGATGTTATATAGGTATCAAATAGGTCTTCGTTATACTGGTGGTGCTCGTATGTTGTTAATGCTTTCTTTGAAATTTGGCATTATTCCGATAGTCGTGCCAGTTGGTGTTCGGGATTTTGACATTGATGGGGAACTGTGGGTTAAATTACGATTAATACCTACGGGGCCTTGGGTGGGAGCCGTTTCATGGGCTTTTGTTTCACTTCCGAGGATCAAATTTGAATTGTCACCATTCCGCTTGTTTAATTTAATGGGTATGGCATAGTCATAACCTTCAGGTGTTATTTATGTTATGTTATAAGACTGCTTATAATTTTGGTACATATTTATTATGTTTGGGTTTAGTAGCTGAACAAAAAATTAGTAATTGAATGATATCTGGAAGCCAAGAACAACAAGGGAGAGTTTAGGAAGTTCTGAGACTTTAAGTGTATTTGTTCCTCCTAATGGAAGACATGTATATTGCGTATTCTTTGTAAACAATATTTACTAAACTGGATCATAGGTATAAATAGTCGATTTACCAATTGTATGATTCTCAAATTAAATATGATTTAAAACTGTGGCTCAAGGGAGAGTTTAGGAAGTTCTGAGACTTTAAGTGTATTTGTTGCTCCTAATGGAAGACAAATATATTGCGTATTCTTTGTAAACAATATTTACTAAACTGGATCCTAGGTATAAATAGTCGATTTACCAATTGTATGATTCTCAAATTAAATATGATTTAAAACCGTGGCTATAATGAACAACATATTTTTAAAACTTTCATCTAAAACTATATCTGCTGACGCTAAAAGATACTGATGCATGTATCTTTTTTTCTTCTTTTTTACATGCTCTGGGCACTACCAGCAATTCCTGTTCTCTCAATGTAAGTGTTGTTATGTCTCTCAGCTACCATAAGTTGTTGCATATAATTTGTGTTAATGCAATAGATTTTTTAATATTCATCTTTATTCTTACTTATATATGTTTTGCTTTTGTTCACTTATTTGATTAAATGGTGGTAAACCCAACTTGCTTTCTTATTTCGATTAATGTAGGATTGGGGACCTACTTAAATTTGCTATTATATGTAATTTACAGTTTTTTAATTTTAGCATTATATTTCATGGTAACGCAGTTGTTTAAGAAACAAGATTTAAGAATCTTCAAATCTCTGTTGGCATGATCTTTCTGCTAGTTTCATCACTTTTAAAACTGTTTTTAGTTTCATCCTTTCTAATTTCAGCTTCATTTGGTTGCAAACCTTTCATGTTTACTCTGTGTGTGTGTGCATGTGTATATATTGTGTTTTCATTCCCGACTACTGAATTTGTGACCTTAAAGAATTTTTCTTGTTTTTATCCCGAATTATGAGACAGTGTGTAATGTTTTGGAGCAGAAAGGGAGTCTGACATTGATAAATCAAGAGAACAATGCAAAAGCAGAATACTTTTATTTGAAACCACATTATTTCAATCTAAGTTTTAATTTGAAAATCTATATAAATCTAACCTCATCAATTCAACATTCTGGGCCAAGTGGTATAACACTTTTCTGTTCCTATTCCTTGTGCTACTAATTCAGGAAATTGGAGTTGCTTTTGTGCACCAAGTGTAAATTCCATTCAGAAGTAAACCATATTTCAATTATTTCTTTTTGTATGTTATGGTTTTACTAGTAAGGGTTAATTGCATAAACTCTTCGCCTTATCGGTTGACTTATGTTTGGCTTCATTTTCTTAGGTTTTTGACAAAACTTCTCACTGAGGATTTGCCTCGATTGTTTGTCCGTCCAAAGAAGATTGTTTTGGATTTCCAAAAAGTAAAAGCGGTTGGCCCTGTTGCAAATGATTTCAAATCCGGAGAAATGCAGGAAGGGAACAAGGATTTTGTTGGAGAGCTATCAGTTACTCTTGTAGATGCTCGGAAACTTTCATATGTTTTCTATGGTAAACTAAAAAGGGTGCCTGTCTGCTTTATGAATTAATTGACTTAAGTGTTATCTTGTTTTTTATTCGTGATGTAAATCATGTGAGTCTACTTCTGTTTAAAATGTCTATATCAGCACTGGTTTTGAATGCCACTAGCTTTCAAAAAAAAAGTTCACTGTTTGTGAATGGTTATGATACATTGGATACTTCTCCATGATGAGAAATGCTTTGTCAGGTGCTTGTTGCACAACACTTACGTCTGCCTTTATTTAATTGAAAAATGGGAAAAGTAAAACACTATTATATTTTTTTGTTTAACTTATTGAAAAGTATTTTTTTATTCTATCATCTTATGTAGCTCTTCTGCATTTGTAGTTTCGTAGATAACATGTCCATGTGGTATATAACAAACACAGACATTGTTGTGTCCTCTATCTCTATGTGGAGCATTTGCAATTTTAGAGGCTCATTGTCCTGGCAGAAATGGAAAATCCTACATCTGTATACAATGATCCTATACGAATGAGATCTTTCAGTTTTCATTTTCCATATTTATTGGTTATCGTTCTGTCTCAGGCAAAACGGATCCATATGTTGTTCTAAGCTTGGGGGATCAAGTTATTCGCAGTAAAAAGAACAGTCAAACTACTGTCATTGGGCCTCCTGGCAAGCCGATCTGGAATCAGGTGAAGCTCCTTAGCATTTCTGCATAGTCTTTCCTATTTCATGTAATCTCAGTAAGCAGTATGATACATCCAATAGTTAAATTTTTCAGCTGAAGCTGCAAAACTTATTTATATAATCATGTTTTTGCGGTTTTTGGCAGGATTTTCATTTGCTTGTTGCAAATCCTAGAAGACAAAAGCTATCCATCCAAGTGAAGGACTCTCTTGGATTCACAGATTTTACTCTTGGTACAGGAGAGGTGAACTATCTCACTTTTGAAAATATTGTTTATTGGAGTAGGCATTAAACTTGTTGAAATGGCATTTGGGTGTTGTTATGTGGCTTCTATGGTTTGGGTCCATTGAAATTTGAGGTCTTTGGATCATATCAAAGTTTTGACTTCAAATCCTTAACAGAATACTTATCACAGAATGCACCTCAAGAAGGAAAGTTTTTTCGGTGTTGTTATGGTTATAATTCTCCTTATTATCATTATTGTTAATACGTCTATCATTATTAACAACTATTGTTACTGTTATTGTTATTTTTTCTGGTTATTTTTTTTTTTGGGGGTGGGGGGGGGGGGGGAGGGAGTTTTAATGAGGTGTCAAGGGCTCTTGGAGAGCATTTGACTAATCCGCAGGGTAAAATCCTGGGAATGGTTACATTGGAGGTGCAACCAGTGTTCTTCATCTTGTATATTGCTTCTTGCAACCTGAAATCTGATAACTAAAATTATGTCTTATTATATTTGTAGTCATGTAAAAAAAATATCTGCATGGTTAATGTAATAAAGAAATAATTGTAATTTATTATATTTGATAAATGATTGTTAGGTTTGAGAGGCATTTGTTCGAACTTATATTTTTTTTGGCCTTCGTTTCATGTAATTACTCACTGCTTATGGAAAATTGGACAAGACGATTAAAATTGTTTGTGTATATTGGCTACAATTGTCATGCCACATTTACTTCTCCCCTTGACTCGTTAAATAAACTGTCTTCAATAAATAGTATAGAATGTGGTTTCGTTTGTATATTCCCTGTCATGCTACTACAGTGAGTGATACAAAACATAGGAATTCTATGTTGAGCCCTTGCTATGCAAATGATTGAAATGCCTTTGGTTGACAAGAATGCCAACATATGTGATATAATACTGTATATGTGCACGTTAGTTCTTGTATGAATCTGGTTCACCAACGAAGTCTATTACTTGAATTGATGTTTTTCAGCTTCAGGAAGTGTCCCTATTGTATATTGGCCTCTCAAAATGATTTAGTTCAGTCGCCACTATTATAATACAGTTTTTAAGTGCCTTATGCTGCCTGTAGTCCAAACATTTTTATAGATAACCTTATTGTGCTAATTAAAACTTTTTTCGTGTTTTAATATTGAGTCCCTTTCATGAAGCACTGATATTATTTCAGAATACTACACACTTTTTGCTAAAACTAAAGAAATTTTCGATATGATGAAAGTGCCTTTGTCCCTGTTAGTCCTTGAGAGAAGAAGAGGAGTTTGTTTCTCTCTATTTTTTCCTTTTAGATTGACTATATTCGGGAGGCATTGTATTTCTCAGTTGGAATATTTTTTTTTTGTTGTATTTTTTTCATTTTTTTGTATACATGTCTTTCTAATGTATTAACATTTCCAGGTTGATCTGGGATCACTTGAGGACACTGTTCCAACTGACAGGATTGTGGTCCTGCAAGGAGGTTGGGGATTGTTTAGAAAGGGATCTTCTGGAGAGATACTACTTCGACTGACGTATAAAGCTTATGTTGAAGATGAAGAAGATGACAGGACTGAGGTGAAATCCATTGATACTGATGCTTCTGATGATGAGTTGTCTGATTCCGATGATTCAAATGCAACATATGAGCAGGACGAAAGGGTTTCTTTAAATGAAACAGATAAAGAGTCATTTATGGATGTTCTGGCAGCTTTGATTGTGAGTGAGGAATTTCTAGGCATAGTTTCATCTGAAGCGGGAAATACCAAATTTCCGGATGATGCATCAACTACAGTATCTATGTTTTCAAACTCACAAGCTTTGGATGATAAATCTATACCCCCGGATTCAGATAAAGGTTCTGACGGTTCTGGAGGTATGTTATTTTAAAAATCTGCGTCATAAGTTTGATTTCAGCTGTGCCGTTTTCCTGATGTAAATTCAAAAACTTGTCAATTGCAGGATCAGTGTTATTGTGGTTTGGTGTGATTACAAGTATATTAGTGCTAATTGCTATCAATATGGGTGGGTCAAGTTTGTTCAACCCTTGATATGATGTGAAAGAATAACAGCTAGTTTTTGGTGCTTCTTGTTGATCAAGTAATTCTCTAAACCTGCTCTGCTTCTTGTTTTTGCCTTGAATTATTACTACTTGCCTGCAGTATTCTTATAATTCCCTTCAAGCCTTTTCCTATTGAGGCTTTTTGTAGTTGCGGTTTACACCTATGTAAACTGTTTTGTTTTTGTTAAATTAGCTAGGCAACTTTGTGAGCAGTACAGTCAAAGGCGCATGAGACACTCCCTGCTTTAAAGAAAGCTCAATACACTAAAAGTGAGCACTTTTGCTCGAACTTTGGGTCTTTCTTTTTCCCTTCTTTCCCCTCCAGATTTGTCAAAAGAAAAAGAAATAGTGTTCATTATTTTAGTAATTTAGTCTTACCCTCTAAGTGAGGGGTAGCTGTTGCAGTTTTTTTTTTATTATTGAAGAAAAAAATTCAAATAACATTTTAGTTATAAACTCTGGTAATCAAACCCATTCTCTTCCTTTTTTTTCTTTCCCTTCAAACCTCTTCTCTCTCTCTGTAATAAAACCTTCTTACAATTTTTTCATTCTTTTTCCAGCTACTTTTCTTGTTCTCCTCTTTGTAATTGATTTTTGGTTTAATTGCATTCAGTACCCTCAGTTTTAGAGGGTGCAGGCGGTACCCCACATTTTTAAAAATGGCAATTGATATTCTACTAAATCGAATTTGATGCAATTGATATTTTACCGTCAATTTTCCCTTAATCTGAGTCAAAGGAATAATTTTGACTACAAAATCAACCATGTGTTGCTCATGCATCAGCTCCTACAAAATAATTGATCAAATCTTTTACTGCCTATATATATATATACACACGCGCGCGCGAGTGTATATTATTTATATTTCAGAGGGAAAGGCGTTAAGAAAACAAAAAATGGAGAAAATGTAGTCCCAATGAATTATTGAAATATTTCTACCAGTTCTTCGAAATAAGATGGCATTTTCAAGCATGGGTTTGCTTAACACATTTATATTAACAAAAGCATTCTTAAAAATTATCTTTTTAAGGATCTGCTTGTTAAAAGTTCTTCCTATGACGAAAATTTGTGACCATACACGTACTTTGTCTTCTCAACTAGTTGAAGATGTTTTGGATTATTTAATGGATGATGACAGCAGTTCTGCAAAGCTGGAAACTTTTAGATTGGAAAAGTTTTGCACGATTAGAATTGCTGTGAGTACTTTATTTTCTATGTTCTCAATTTGAGTTTTATATTAACACAGTGAGGTTTCCCAAGCCTTGTTAAATCTGGAAAATTGTGTGTCATGACTTGCTGTAGTTTCTTTAGTCTAGCATTGAGAGTGGTCATTAGAAATAATAGAAGAGTAAAGGGCTTTTACTATGTTTTTAGTAAATGTTTTGTGACAACTCAGCCTCTTTTCATTTGACTATTCACTTTATCTTTAATTATGTTTCTTGACTAGACCTGTTTTAGACTCGTCCGAAACTCTACTGGTAATTTTGGAGGACTTCATTGGTAACATTATTTGTGCCACAATTATATTGACATTACGAGTGAAGTTTTTCAAAATTATTAATAAAGTTTCGAGTGGGTCTAAAACACCCGGTCTAACCAAGAATTTTTTAGGTTTACCATCCAAGCTAAAATGGATTGCTCATCCAGGAACCATGTTTTATGGCAGGTTGTTTAACAATCCCCTTCTTGCATCTCGGTGGACAAAGGTGGCTTACCAAGAGGATTCATTTTCATTGTTCTACTCAATTCCGTTATGCAACTTATAAAAGAAAAGGCATAAATTCATGGTTAGTGGCAGAGGAATTTTCTATTGGCGGCAGGAAATTTTTGGGCATTTTTTTTATCTAAGCCGTTGTAAGTGTAATTTGTCTTGTATATCAATTTGTTGTTCATTAGTACATGAAAACAATAATCTGAAACTTGTCTTTACCAGAAAGAAGCTTTTGTTGGTCACAATGTGACCATGGTTCTTGTTTACGAGCCCAGCTTTTGAAGAAATAAATTATTCCGACATTAGAATGTTGGGAAAAATGGGCTTGAAAAATGCTTATAGAAAATTCCTGATTGGTTCTTCAGTTTTTCTCTTTTTGTTGTGAGTTTAATAGAAGAGAAACATGAGAGGAAAGAAAAACTAAGAGGATGAGTGTTTTCTTTCATGTGTTTAATAGAGACGATGAAAATCTAAGAGGAAAGAAAATAGTTTTTCTCATTTTGTTTAGTAGAGTGGAAAAGTGAGGGGAAGGAAAATGCAATAGTATTATTTTTACAGTTATATCTTTCATAATGTTAATGAATATTAATGTGAGAGATTAATTGGTAAATTGATAATCTCATATCTTTTTTCTCGTATTTTTTACTCTTCAAGCATCTCAATTTTGAAAGATTATGATTTGTACATGCAAAAAAAATACATGCATTATCTTAGTTTTTTTTCCTCTCAATTTTCTCTTTTTTCTAAATAAGAGAAAAGTTTATTTCACGCACTTTTCTTTATTCCTACTAAACACAAGCTATAAATTCTTTAGGACCCATGCTCACTTCTCTCCTTTCTGCATTCATATTAAATTTGCCTAATTTTAGTGGCTTTCCTTTTTTCTTTTCTTTGCCTAAGTGATTAATTTCAGATTAATTTTATGTAAGATGTTTATGGCGTTATTTGGATAGACAAAAATTGTTTTGATTAGATTTAAACAAACTGATTTAAGATAAGAAAATACTGATTTTATCAAATTCCACTTTTTAGTCTTTCAATTGCAAGTGTCGTGTGTGTTTATATAAATTCAGTTCAAATTTAGCAGCAATATTTGACAAAATGGAGTTATTTATGGTGCGTTTAATTGTGAATTTTTTTTTAATTTTTTAACATTTTATCCAACAATTTATATTTTCTTAACATAATTAGAGAAACTACTTTTTTCAACATGATACTGAAAAAAATAGGATGATGGATTTGGTGACTAGAAAGATATATTTGTTAAACAAGAAAATGCATTTGGTGACTTGAAGAGTATAAAATAAAATAAACAAGTAAAAAGATAGATTTCTCATCTCGCCCTTTAAAATTAAATGACTTTATTCTGTCATCACGAAATGAAAATCCTACCCACATGTTATTATCTCTCACATTTGTTTGTTAAAAAAAAAAATCATCTTTATCTACTAAATACACCAATTTTGTATGACATTTTGAGAACTAAAATCGCATGTTTGCATTAAAGGTTGCCCTCCATCACTAGTATTTTGATTCTCCACGGTTAGGGGAATATTTTGTGAATCATGGTGACTGATGCAAGCCTGTGCCTTGAGATTTATATCCTATTTTAATATAATAATACTTTAAGCTTTTTAGTAAAATATTAAGAGTCTGCAGATTTGAAGAAATTTTTACGTGCGCTCGATGTAAATCATTATTTTTACATCGAATAAAAATTTTATTAATAATTATTAAATAATTTTATTAATAATATAAATAACGATTGTACGAATGTTATCAATGAAACTACTTAATAATTACTAATAAAATTTTCACATCGTACAAACTTTTCAAGTTTTTGATTTCTATCTTGCCTAATAATAGTTTAGCTTTCCAAAAATAACCATGGAGCATTTACTTTGGTGCCATATTGTATTTGTCTCATGTCTGCAATGAAATTAGAAGCGAAAATTTTGATTTAGATGCATTAGATTTGTATTTTTTGTTCGTTAAAAAGTAACATGGATTTAAGTTTAAAATTTTACCTGTACTTGTTTATACTGTAAAGTTTTGGATTAGGTTCGGTTTACCCGTGAGCTATTGGAGTTATTTAATTTGCATGGTTTGTGTTAGTTATTTAATTTCTCCTCCGGAATTAAACTTTCATTTCTTGTCACGATAAATTTTGTTCTAATAGCATTTTATGTATGTAGCATACAAACAGCAAATAAAATAAAGCAAAGAAAACTGGTATAACCATCAAGTTAAAGGTAGTTACCAGAAACGTTGCATAGTTTTTGTTATAATCTGCAAGTTAAAGATAGTTACAAGAATTAATCTTATATTTAATATAATATTTTTTTATTTGATATTTTTTTTAATGAATCACCCAGATATTTACCCGTAAAAAAAATGATTAATAAATAAATTACCTATATCTGATATTATCCGTTCATTATCCACCTCTAAACGAAATAAAGTAGCAATAAAAAGAGAGGCACACTTTTTAAACGTGTGATTTGAAATGAACACGTGAGAGCCAAATCAACAAATGGATTTCAAAACGGGAGATTGGGAATCTTGAGATTTGGGGTCGGTGAGGCAAAGATAGAGGAGTACTCATTATTTTCAGGATATTTAAGGTCACGGGTAAAGCTAAAGAGAGATCCGCAAGAGACGACAAGTTTTGACATTTTTCGAGTATGTTAATGGGCTCTGCGTCAAGCAATCATTAGTTTGTTTCTTTTTCTGATGACTTTTTGTTTTCAACGAATTTGTCAGATGTTGTCAATTGGAGTTATTGAATTAAAAAAAAAAATGTAAAAACATGTTGTCACGGGTCGATGAATTCGTACAGTATCATAATTTTTTTTACTCAGCAAAAAAATATTATTGTCGAAAAGATCATCCCACGAGTCCGAGATTATAGGTTCGATTCATGACTCGGGTTTTCAATTAGTCGCGTTTGGTTTGAAAAAAAATATATATTTTAATTTTTTATAAACAGTTGATTTTATGTTTGTTTGGAGAGTTTAACTATTCTGATATTAAAATTCAATAGAGATGAAATTAAAACGATAGATCTTTTTTATTTTATATTTGGACACTGCAAAAATTTATTAATATTTTTTATTTAATTTTTTTGTTTCTAAATATTCCATAAGGACAAATTAAATTGTTTTTTCGTTTCTTCGTAGAGAAAGGTTTATTCCAAATTACAACCTAAGAGCCATTTTCAATATCTTATGTTTCTTTGATTCAATAATAAAGACTATGATAAAACAAAAATAATCATAATTCTATTGATTATGTTTCATTCACTGTACAGACTTAATCTCATTAGTTTAGACTATTTTTTTTTAACAAACCATTTTACTCTTTTTTTTTCTTCTTCTTTCTCCTCCTCTTCTTCTTCTCCGTGTCAGCAACAGTTCTCTTCCCATCTCTTCCTTCACACCTCTTCCTTTTCCCCATGTTTGTGACGTCTTTCCTCCCTTCTCCTCTTTTGCGCCTCATTTTCTTTCCCTTGCCCTTCTCCTTCCCCCTCTCCTATTACAGCCTCATCTTCTTTCCTTTTCCTTTCTCCTTTCGCTTCCTCCTTCTCTATGCCTCTCCTTCCGCTTCCTCCTCCTTTATGCCTCTCCTTCCTTCCCTTTCCCTTCTCCTCTTCTTCTTTCCCTTTCCCTTCTCCCTCCCTCCTTCCTTCTCCTCATTTTTTCTTTAACTTATACTTCTTCTTTTGGCCAAATCTACTCAGATTTGATTCGCGCCACTTGTCCGTTGCCATCGCATTTCCTCAGTCTTGCTACTGCATGGGTTTTTCTGGGTTTGTGATAGAGTCTCTTAATATCGTGTGGAGAATAGAGAAACTTCCTGTTAAGGTTTGGTAATGACGTATGTGTTTAGTTTTAAGAAAGTTGACAATGATTGATGGATTAATAAAGAGAAAAAGAAGAATCGAAGAATGAAAAAGATTATGGAGAATCGTGAGTTTGGCCTAGAGTCAATGATTATATTGAGTTAGTAAGAGTATTTTAATCTTTATACTTATTATCCCGTCTTAATTTAAATTTGAAAATTTGATGAAAAAAATATAATATATTAAAGTGATTCCATTTTAATTATTTTTAATCTGATCTACTGTAATCTTAATTCTGTTCCACCATAATCTTATGTAAATTTAATATTTTATAGATAAGTTGGAATTGATGGCAAATAAAATATAATATTAGTAAAACTAAATTTCAAAATAATAATTGAAAATTCAATCACTTTGTCACATGGTTGCATGTGAGGACAGCGAATCCGATAGGGCATACGGTGTGGGTTCTCTCATCTCTGTTCCCTCTTCGATTTCTTCAATTTTCTTTGTTGTTTTCTCCATCGACTGATCTGATTTTATTAATTTTTTATATTTCCGATCGAACTCTGACACTGTTCAAAAAGAAAAACAAAAAGATTTGATATTTTCTAGTTCATGCACTAGTTCACTGTTTCAAGTGTACGGAATTGTTTGGTTTCTACCAAACATCGCCTATATAGCACTCGAGTCTTATCACTTGAGCTTCCGAAAGCTTAAACATCGGTTCCACTACGGTTCCGATCTTAAAGCTTTGGAGCTTCAGGTACTCTCTCTCTCTGTCTCTCTCTAGGATTTTTTTGGTTTTGGTTTGGTGTGAGTGCTGTTTTGAGTGCTACATTTTTGTAGGCTCGATTTTCTGTTTGGTTGCTGAGAAAATTGATGAACTAAAGGGCAATCGACATTTTCTCTAGTGTCATTCTCTTTTGATCCCTAAAATTTAGAATTTTAGATGAAAAGTGTTGGATAGGGCGTTAGATACTTCACTTGTGATAGTGCCTTTTTTAAAGTAAAAAGATACTTAGATTTCTGCTGGAAATTAATAGATCTAGATCTCTAATTCCATAAACGCGTTTGCTTAGACGAGCTTTCCAGTTGCTGTATCTTTTGTGCTGTTTTTTTAATGTTTACAAGACAATGCTTTGCTTCCTGTGATAATTCACTGAAAATCAGGCTGTTTTGCTTCAAATTGCAAGTCGTTCGCTTGCATTCATTGTCTGTTTGGCTGTGTGTTGAACTTTAGCTTGATAGATTTATCAAGCAAAAAGATCTGGTAACTAAAGAATTTAACCAGATATACTCTTTGACCTTATTTACTGAGTCGTGTTTGATGGAAGGTCTTGATCCCTTGAAAGCTATTAAACTATTTTGGGGTGTGACTCAGTGGCAAACCGCATCTATGAATTCTAATTTGGCACTACAAAGTCGAGAGCTTTTTTTCTGTTTTCCCATTGTCTTAAGATTTCTTTTTGTAACGTGTGTTGCTTCAAATAGTATTATATCTTCACTTTGAAAAGAAGAGGAACTACAGGAACATCTTTGTTCTAAACAAAAAATAAAGGGAGCACTTTTACTTATAAAGAAACAAATAAAATATAGTCTTCATGTTTAGATCTATTTTCTGTTCTGTGAACAAGATCAAGGTTCTTAGTTCTTAAAGCTACTGAATTATTTTGGGTTTGGACCAAATGGATAAAAATATCAACATTCTAGATCTATGCTGTGAAGTGAACTTTTACCTTTTACTTCCTACGTTATCCTAACTTGCTCTTTCTCTGTACTATTTTATTTACAGTTGTGTAGTTCTTAGAGCTATTGAACTATTTTGGTCTGACTAAATACAGAAATGTTTTTGATGGTTCTGGGTTTGTAGTTAGAAGTTTACAGTTTCCTTCTTAAGAGTTTAGGTTATTCTACTTTGTTTCCCAATTCTTCTTTTCAAACTTTTATAGTTTCCGTACTTTTCAACATTTAGGTTTTGCTTAATTGCTGAAAGAACAAAGGAAAGATTCATGAAAGAAATTCAATGGCGTTTATTTGTTCTAAGAAATGTGAAATTGATATAAACTATGCCATGTACCAAGTAGGATGGATTATCAGATAATTGCACCTGACTTGCTTAAACTGAGCTTTTTTTCCTTCAAAATTCCTTTCGCGTAACTGAAAATAGTAAGAGATAGCACTTTTATTTTCTATTTGTTCCTTTACTAAGCAAACCCAAAAAAAGCATATCAAATATGTATTACTTAGTGCATGTATTGGTGTTAGTGATCTATAAGCATAATAATGGGATTCGTTATATGTTTTACAGATAATTGTTAATACAAAACAGATTATGTGGACTTCCTCATAAGACGTGATTCCTACTTACACCCCTCAATTAATGTCCTTACTGGCCTAGAGTTGATTTTTGGCCTTACCATTTACATTATAGCTTAGTGTTATTTTTGTGCATTGAATTTGACTTCTCTCTTTGCGCTGTATTATCATATTCTATTTTATTCTTCTGAGCGAGCTTTGGTTTTATTGGTTCATATAGTGGTTTTCTGATTAGATTGTACATAGCTGCGTTATGAAGAGAAGCACATTCACTGTTCTTCTAACTCTAAAGGACTCTGGGTTTCTAGTCCTTGTCTACTCTGTGCTTCAGTAGCTTGAAAATTTTAGTTTCTATGTTATCGACATGTATCTTGTAAACTGTATCCTTTACGAAGAGGATATGGACCTTCTGACTTCTGAGACATGCCATTCACTCTATATAAACTTTAATATCTGACTTGTATTGGGGAAGATCTGATCTGTTATAACTTAAGATTGATCATATTTTTCCCTAGACAAAAGTCTACCTTCTTGGATTAGAAAATGAAATTAGAAACTTAGTTGACATGTCCTTGCTGTCATCAGAAATGTCTTTTAAGTGCTTTCTTTTTGGCCCCTATCTCCTTTTTGTTTTTCCTGCCAAGCTGATACTGTGCCTGCCATGTTATTCACAGTGCCACTTTCTTCCAAATTTAGTCTTGCTGATTCCAGCCCTGCGCTTGTGATAGTTGGCCTCATATAGGAGCAACACATCATAAATTGTTTGCCTAAGTATCCCATCCTCGTATTTAATTTTTTTATCAAAAAAAGATGGACATTCTATTGCACATTTCAGATTAGCCAATGTACTTTTTCTTTTTTGAAAGAAGATTAGCCAATGTACTAGTAATTGAAAAGCATATAGAAAGTTGGCATTGTTAACCCATATAGATTTGTGTTTGATTAGAAGCCAATTTCTTCACACTGAAATGTGATACATGTCGAAGCTCATTTCATTCTTGCATTGCATCGTAAGAGAAGTAAAAAGTTCTTTTTATTAGACTTAATTATATAGGATTCATGTTAAAGTATTTTGATTTTGCTATTTATATGTGCGCTTACATAAGATCTCTGAGGTCAGTTGATATTTTATTTTGGTTACGTAAATATTTTGGGCATGATTTATGATTTGCCCTAGTTCCTGTCCTTAGAGCACAATCTTTTGTTTAATTCTCACCTAGGGATGTCAGTTCTGTAAATTCATTTAGTGAGAGGCTCTAGTAATTTGTTCAAACTTTTTGTATCGTCTACCTTCCAAAACTTGTTCCTTTTCCATAAATCTTTCATTGTAATCCCTCTGTGATGGACTGCAAAGTTACTTATTGTCCATGAATCTTTTACCTCACCCCCTCTGTTTTTCGTCATTTTAAAAAAAAATATTTTTAGTGCCAAAGCTACTTTGGTCCTCTATATTAGCCTGCCTTTATGCATCTCGAAAACTCAGAACAAGTTCTGTTGACTTACAATTCTTATCGTTTTTGTTGCAGTGATAAAGCACCTTCTTTCACAATGTCAGATCTTGAGGCACCCCTGCGCCCAAAGAGGAAGAAGTGTTGGGTGGACTATTTTGTCCATTTCCGATGGATTATTGTCATTTTTGTTGTCCTCCCAATCTCTTTCACACTTTACTTTCTGACGTATCTTGGTGATGTCAGATCTGAGATGAAGTCCTTCAAGCAGCGTCAGAAGGAACATGACGAAAATGTTAAGAAAATAGTGAAACGCCTCAAACAGAGGAACCCATCAAAGGATGGCCTTGTCTGTACAGCACGTAAACCCTGGATTGCTGTTGGAATGCGAAATGTGGACTATAAGAGGGCTCGGCATTTTGAAGTTGATTTATCTGCTTTCCGTAACATCCTCGAGATTGATAAAGAAAGAATGATTGCTAGGGTTGAGCCACTTGTCAACATGGGGCAGATCTCCAGGGTCACAGTTCCAATGAACCTTTCCCTTGCAGTGGTTGCTGAGCTTGATGATCTTACTGTTGGTGGCCTCATCAATGGCTATGGAATTGAAGGAAGCTCCCACATCTATGGCTTATTTTCTGATACTGTTGTGGCTTATGAGATAGTTCTGGCTGATGGCCGTGTTGTCAGAGCTACCAAGGACAACGGGTATTCCGACCTTTACTATGCCATCCCATGGTCTCAAGGAACCCTGGGGCTTCTTGTCTCTGCTGAGATCAAACTTATACCCATTAAAGAATATATGAAGCTGACCTACAAACCTATTGTGGGTAATCTAAAGGAGCTTGCCCAGGGTTACATGGACTCTTTTGCTCCTAGAGATGGTGATCAAGATAATCCAGAGAAGGTTCCAGACTTCGTAGAAGGCATGATTTACACTCCTACAGAAGGTGTGTTCATGACTGGGAGATATGCCTCGAAAGAAGAGGCCAAGAAGAAGGGAAACGTGATTAACTGTGTTGGTTGGTGGTTTAAACCCTGGTTCTACCAGCATGCACAGAAGGCGCTAAAGAAGGGAGAGTTTGTTGAGTACATTCCAACCAGGGATTATTACCACAGACACACAAGGTGTTTGTATTGGGAGGGGAAACTTATCCTTCCATTTGCAGATCAATGGTGGTTTAGGTTTCTCTTTGGCTGGTTGATGCCACCCAAGGTTTCCCTGCTCAAGGCTACTCAAGGTGAAGCCATCAGAAACTATTACCATGAGATGCATGTCATTCAGGACATGCTTGTTCCTCTCTACAAGGTTGGGGATGCCTTAGAGTGGGTCCACCGTGAGATGGAGGTAACCCTTTTTTTCGCTTTGCTTCTTCCCTTGCCTCTTCTTCTATAATCATATACTTAGCCAAAAAATTATGCTTGTATTCTGTTTGGTTTAAATGTGGAATTGTGAATTGAAACAACTAGCCAAGTCTAAAGGAGAAGAGAGAAAAGGAAATTTGAAGCAACTCACGTAAAGATGGTCTTGATTGGTACTTGACCTCATAGGATATCCTATACTGGTGCATAATGTGATGTCTAGACCTGCCAACTCGGGCTGAGTTTCTTGACAAATATTTGTTTGAAGCAACTTCCCGATGTGGTTAATGGAACTTCTATACCAAAGTTATTTTAGGTTCCATATCATGTTTCTCAAGGGACTATCCAGTGGAATATTATCCCTAAACAGGATTCATATGTTCATCCAGAAAAGAATTGTTTTTTAGTTGGGGTGGGAGTGGAGGGAGAATAAAGAATGGAGTGCATATAAGAAACACTCTGGACATATTCAAGGTCGAGTCTTATAGGTTTGTTTGTTATGATTTTGTAAGGTTCAACGATCAAGATAGTAACTTTGATTGTTGTTATTCTCTAGGTATATCCCATTTGGCTATGCCCACACAGATTGTTCAAGCTCCCTGTCAAAACCATGGTTTATCCCGAGCCAGGGTTTGAGCATCATCGCAGGCAGGGTGACTCACCCTATGCTCAGATGTTCACAGATGTCGGGGTGTACTATGCACCAGGCCCTGTCTTGAGGGGTGAGGTGTTTGATGGTGCAGAGGCAGTTCGTCGGATGGAGAATTGGCTGATCGAAAACCATGGTTACCAGCCACAGTATGCGGTGTCTGAGCTGAATGAGAAGAATTTCTGGAGGATGTTTGATGCTGGTCTCTATGAGCACTGCAGACGGAAGTATGGAGCTGTTGGTACCTTCATGAGTGTGTACTACAAGTCCAAGAAAGGAAGGAAGACTGAGAAGGAGGTGCAGGAAGCTGAGCAAGCCCAACTTGAGCAGGCATACGCGGAGGCGGATTAGCCCATGGACTGACTATGAAATCAACTTAGAATTATTTGGTAGGGTTCATTGCCTTCCCTGCTCCTATGCATGTTTGTTCTTTCTTTATAATTTTCCTGTATGATCCAGTTTTTGCTGACATTATTGGGTGTTTGAGTCGCTTAACGGATTAGATTAGACTCTTTTCAGATTGTTTTTCGCCTTAAGTGACAATTTAGGCTAAGCTCTTGAGGGATTGCGGTTCCTCTCTGTTGCTCCCTGCCTTCCCTGAAATGATTATCCCCCTCTCTTCCATAACAATCTGGCGTTGTTCTAATTTGATTTATTGGCCTTTTGGAATTAGTATTATAATTTTACTGCTTCTCAAAGTCGCCTGGTGTTTTGCTTTAAAGTGAATATTTTCAGTGACGTTGAATAGCTAATTTTAGGCGCTTGATTTTAAGTAAGTTTGATTCTCACAACCAAGGAATTCAACAAGAGTGGCAAATTTTGGCTCGACTTACCTGAAACAAGATCTGCTCAAGCTCAAGCTCAAATCCATACCCAAACCCAACTCAACTTGAAATTGGAAGTGACTACAAGCTTAAAATGACCTAAAATTTCAAGTGTTCAAACCTGAGCGACTTGAAACTCAAGACTAACTTAAAAGAGACTTGACATTTTTTATAAAAAATGTTCGTGAAACCGATGGTGATCAAGTGAAATATATAATCTTATAATAATATATGAAATTAAAAGTGAAATAACTACTAAATTTATTTATAAAAATCATCATATTATGGTTTTATTTATTTTTATAACTTTCATCGGTTTCACAGTACATGATTGGATATGTTTTTGGCTTTTATCTTAAATGAAAGTCTTGATCAATTTTGAATTTTTAATAGGTAAGAGTTATTGAAAGATAAAGTTGTATTGTTCGCTTATCATATGGGGTTGAACATCTCATCACTAATTTTTTATTTTTATGAAATTTGAATTTTAATATTTTAAAAATCAAAACAAAGTGAAAATAAATAATTTATGAGAACTAAATTGATCAAATAAGATTAGACAATTGAACAATAATTTTTCACATACTTTATTTTTTTCCCTTAATGATGTCATAATTATTAATGAACAAAATACATGTAGATTTGTGAGATTCTAGCAATCGATTTTTTAGAGTGAAAGCGTGAAAACTTTACCAATTAAAATTCTATAAATTGAAGCGTATTGAGAGTAGGGATGGTAACAGAATGAACTTGAAAGGAATAGTGTCATATTCGTCACCATTTATAAAAATACTCATTGTTTTCGTTTTTGTTTATGAAGAAGATTTTATTTTGCTTTTTATCCTTGTTCCCAGTAGAAATTTTTGAAGATCCCAATCTTCGTCTCATTCCCGTTTGTAAAAGGGACAATGATTCTTTAATAAAACCATTTTTTTATATACAAAAAGCAGCTACATTAGATTAAAAAAATGTTCACTCTATAATAACACTAGATATAAGATAAAGCACAAGATCATTAGACAGAATCAAAATACAAAATAAATGTTTAATATAAAGTATAAACACTAAATCATTTATCCACACCACAAATCCAATTACATGTTAACAAATTAAAATTAAATAATAAAATAAATTCAACGTCACAAAATACGTTCTAACTTAAATGCTTATTTAAATAGTTAAAAGCAATTGGGTAATTATCAATTTTATTCAATATAGTTATATATAATACATAAAAACCTAATGTATATAGGAGATAGGTATGGAGATTTTTCGGGTCCAAAAATTGTCCCTTCGTCTCCATCCCCATTCCCGTCCTCACGGGAATAAAATCACTTTCATATCCATCAATGCGAATTTTTTTGTCATTTCTAATTAACAGTATTTAAATTATATTAATTATATTATTATTTAATATTATACAATATTACAAATTAAAAGTATGTACACAAAACATATGCACTTTTCTTCTCTTGTTCTCCTATTCTATTAAATTTATTGCTTATAAGTCTAAAGAAACTTAAAATTAATTACTTATATATAAATTTTTATTTCACATTTGGAGAAGAATTACTAAAACTCCAACAATAATTTTGGTGATTTAAAACGATATTGAAAAACTTCAAAACTTTATGGTTTAAATTTTTAAAAAAAATTTGAAGTGTAGCTACCCAAAACTTTGGGAATTAAAATGCAACTAAGAGTCTGTTTGGTTCAATTTATAAGCTGGTTAAACCAACTTATAAGCTTATATTTCAATCTACTTGCTTATTGGTTCAATTTATATTTAAGGGAGATTATAATTGAACTTTGAGAAGTCGGGATACCCTAACTCAAATCAATCCCAGACTATAATTTGGTTTGATTTTGATCAATGTTCTTTTTATATATGAGCTTTCTAAAAAAATTCTATTTGTCCATAATCTAAAGCACTATTTCATATTATAACTTGGTCATTTGGACAATTTTAAATTGATTTCGGCATTTTTTTTATCGAACTCCTCTACAATTTATTTAAAACTTTAAACAAGATACTTAAACACTAAATAACTTATTTCTTAAAATTAATTTAAGTGTAAAATTATAATCTATCACTAATAAATAATAAGTTGATTTTTTCAGCTGAACTAAACAGACTTAAGACTCGAGATTGTTAGGAACAAAAAAAATCACTTATCCTTTGAGGTGAGTGATTTTCCGATGTTATATTCCACAAGCGGAGAGAGTGAAAAAACAAAATATTGAATACAAGAATGTTGTAGAACTTCTGATTTTTTTACAGAAGTTTTTTCTTGGCAAAAATTTAAAAAAAAATTCCTTAAATTTTTTAATTTCCTAAAGCAGTTGCATGCAATCCTAATAATAATTTTTTTAAAACCAAATAATGAAAAACAAAAGAGATTATATGTAAATTCAAGTTTTTTTAATTTAATGATTATTTTCGAGTCATTCATATAAAGTATTCAGATTCAATCTCTTTCTTTATCAATGTAATAAAAAAATTATATGTATTTAGTTTCGGGAATTTTCATCATAGGGTGCATGTGTTGAGCAATTTACCATTAAAAGTTATAAATAAGATATTAATAGATTGAATTTACTATTAAAGTTATAAATTAATGGTAAATTAAATTGTTTAATATCTAGTTATTTTATTTATTATATTAATATTTAAATATAAAAAATAAAATGTGGTTGATTTTTAGTAACTTAGCCAACCTTTCCACGAGCCGAGCACAAACAACTCGCTTTAAATTAGGCTGATGGGCTAGCGGTATCGAACTAGCGATCCATGTTTGGGACACAGAAGTCTCTAACTTTGGAGCGCTCACATGCTTATCTTGGAGCGCCAAATAAAAATGGGGGAAACGTCTATTGCTGAATGGATAGAATTTCTGTCAATTCTCCCTATCCTTCATCTCTCTCTCATATTGCCTATGGGAAGTTGAGATATTTTCTGATGAAGCTATAACTGTAAGTAAACCTCAGTAGTAAGTACTATACTGTAATTTGCATTCTGCACTTGCATCTCTTTCTTTAGGAACAAACTGATATCTGGTTGCTCTACCATATTTTATTACCATCTATGTTTTTTTAAGGATTCAAATAGAGTGTCTATGTTGGTTTTCATGTTTTTCCCTTTTTTTTTTTTTTTGTAATTTCGTTTATTCCTTCTCTTCAATGACCGGGTATTTGTGGGCAATGTGGAAAGAAACTAAAGCCATGTTTAGAAGCTGCAATACCCTTTTGCTCGTAAAAAAAAAATCTTCATTTTTCACTAGTTGGGTCCGTTAAACGGCATGGGTCAGTTATGGTTCGTTGAATTTGTGTGTACGAATTGTTTGTGCAAATGAATAACTCATCTCTCATAATTTATTAACCTAAGTTGGTTTGAAAGTGGAACGTCCCTTTGCTGAAGTAAAATATTTTCTCTCTTTTTGTTCTGTCATGAACTGGGTTTGTCACAAAACTTGCTAGGAACCTGGGTGAGCATTAGTTTGTAAATGTGTGTATAAGTTGTTTGTGAAAATGCCCAAGTCATCTCTTATAAGTTATCACTTTTCAGTTTCCAGGGAGCAAAGCTCACACTTGATTTTAATTAATGCAATATTAGCATGCGAGTGGAAGAGAAAGTTGTTCCACGTCATACTGTGTCCCAAAAGCTTGCAGCAGTTGATGCTGGTCAATCTTTATATTGGAACTTGTACAGTTGATGTTGTTCATTATCAGACATGATTGATGGGAAATATTGAATTTTCGTACTCTTTTGCCTGATATTCGGTAATAATTTTTCTCATATTTTCTCTTCAGCGCATTATTTTCTACATGCTTAATATTTGCAAGTTGTAATTGAATCCGTTGAAAAGTATGGACAATATACATATATATGCTATTTATTTTTAAGTATTCAATTGTTCTAATTTTTGTAGTGTGTGTGCACTTTGATACATCTTTGGTTTTTAGTTTTCTTTTTCCTTTTTGGGTCTGAACTACAGCCAACATTAATTGCTGCAGACACTGGTCGTGACTATCAACTTCTTGAGTTTCTCCTGAACTTCATGTCGTTCATCTTATATATTCCTGGAGTTGCATAATTACCACTTCCGGCATCCAGGATTTGTGGCTGTTCCCTATTCCTTTGCACACTAACCTGAAAACCTTTTGGTTCTTCTATATCTTAGTTTTTATAGCCAAAGTCAATATATTAAAATGTCACTTATATGCTCTTCATCCTCAATAGCTCTCACCTCACATATCAACCAATTTGTTACATGCAATTTAAAATTCCGGAGAGATATTTCAAATCCATGCTCTTTTGTTAATCATCACAAGTTTCCTTGTGGTATTACCAAGAACATTCATACAGTTTTCAAAAGCAAAACCAACCTGAACTCTGCAAGGAATTCCATCAAAGCTAGTCATGAATCATTCGGTGATAAAAGCACAATATCTTTTGATTGGGAAGATCAAGAAGACCTCGAGGACACGGGGTCACCATGGGAAGGGGCAGTTATTTACAAGAGAAACCCTTCAAGTACACATATAGAATACTGCACCACCTTAGAGAGGCTTGGGTTAGGAAAGGTTTCAACTGAAACCTCAAAATCGAGGGCTTCAATGATGGGATTACGGGTAACGAAAGCTGTGAAAGATTATCCACATGGAACACCTGTTCAGATCTCCATTGACGTGACAAGGAAGAAGCAAAAATTGAGGCTTGATGGAATCATTAGAACTGTCCTCTCTCTTGGCTGCAATAGGTACTTTTTATTATACTTGGTTTCAATTTATCTTTGAATGGTGCTTTCACAACTTTGGCAATCTATTTTGAATCTTTAATGTATGCCCCATGGTTGGGTAGGAGGAATTGACACCAGTGTAGTATAAACACCTGTTCTTTTTTAATAGGCTGGTAGTTGTCTCATAGCCTATTTAATGTGCATGTCCTGCATTAGATTCATGCAAGAACTAGTAAAATTGTAGTAAAAACTATTGTTCTTATTTCTCATCACTGTTGCATCTGTAGAAGCATATGTAGATATCTGAGAGAAGATGTGTTCTTGATCCTTCAAAAGTGGGAAGTCACCTTCTCTGAATACAGTAGGATAGACTTAACTGTAAAGCATGTCTATATGATCACATTTTTGGAAAGGTTAGATTTTCATGCATTTAACAAAATTATCAAAATGGTTACATGGTTATCTCTTCCTTTTTTTTATTCTTCGAGTTTGAGTTATGGGACTGTTTAGTTTACAAATGCAGTACCATAATTACTCATAATTATGCATTCTGCTGTTCCAGTTCATTGGAAGTAAAATTATAGTTCATGTGATTGTAATTTGTAAGGATTAGTTGGGACATCTCTGATAACTACGTTTTTTTACCATATCTGAAAAGCCACTGGTAAGTGATACTTGTTTCTCACATATTCCTTTTAACGGTAGTTTGACCATGTTGCAAAGAAAATTTTCATGCATTAACAAAATTGTCAAATGGCTATATGATCATCTCTCTCTCTTCTTTTTTAGTTTTTTGATTTTGGGGTACATGATAACATCTTCTGGAAACTGATTGTGAAGCTTGATGTTGACAAAAGAGTTATATGGGATTTTACATGTTGCCCGCAAAGGTAGGTGTTAGAACTAACAAAGTGACAATAGAATGATATGGAACCCTAAACAATTTGAGTTATATATAGGATATGTGTGAAATTAAAGAGTGAATTACTGGTAGATGTTTCTCTACCTTCCTATTTAAGGTGTATATACTCAAGAATTTTTTATTGCTGTTGCTAATTTTAAATAGCATTACTTTAGAAGTTAGGAGTGTTTACTTTTTGAATCATTTCTGGTATGATTGTTGGTTACCAAGTCGTGCAATGATGTATTTACTGTGATTAAATAGACTAAAGAAATAGGGATTTCGGAAAAGAAAATTTTCCTAAAGTAGCAAATATGCAGAGGAATGGTAGACAGATTCTATCAATAGCACATAGCCGGTGGTTCAGAGGAACTGAAAGCCGAGGCTTGCATTAGGTTTTCATGAGGTGATGGCATTATTTGGAGACTAGATTGTAGAGTCAAGTTTACTATTAAGAATGGTTGGACTGCTATTAAAGAGAATTGAAGAAGGTTGCTTTGTATGAACTACTTTGCCATAAAAAGGTGATTCCTGGACAGAGTTGTAGTCTTTGGTTAGGTTTAAGGGGATGATCAGACCAGGGATTTTTTATTATCTGAGAAGTGAATACAACAGTCACTTGATGTGGTGTCTGTAAATCTGTATTGCAGGTTCAGGGAGTATAGAACATCTATTTTCTGAATGCAATTGTCAGCTTCTGTCTGGATGACACTGATGGCAAAGTGCTTCATAGACAGTGGAGTACCCTTGGGATTAGGAGATTGAATGGATAATTCAATGTTGTTCAGGGGATGATATAATACTAACAAATGGCATAAAGTAGCCTTTGGTGTGTCTACTTAGCGTATTTGGATGAGAAGAAATAATCAAGGGTTTAGAAGATCATTTTCAAACCTAGAAGTGGTGACTAAGAAAGTACTTGAGAACGTTATGATGCTATTTGAAGGAAAAGTATAACATTAGAAGATTTCTCTATTTATAGAGCCTGCTTTGATAGCTGGAATTTGAGAGTGCAGTCCAGCACAATGCAAAGGAAATTTGTAAATGGGAGGTTTCCTCTTGAGAGTATTGGACACTCGGCGCTGATGGATTGTTCATAACATAGAGA
The DNA here is from genome assembly GCA_023935145.1 of Bretschneidera sinensis. Classification (NCBI taxonomy): domain Eukaryota; kingdom Viridiplantae; phylum Streptophyta; class Magnoliopsida; order Brassicales; family Akaniaceae; genus Bretschneidera; species Bretschneidera sinensis. The sequence goes on from CM043698.1 coordinate 153,059,602, forward strand.
GGAAGATCAGCTGAAGTTCTAAGGAATGAAGCTAATGAAGTGATGCTGGCAGCTTTGGCCAGAGAGAATGATATCAAGAGACTGATTATTAGCACAAATTTTCAATGCACAGTCTTGATTCTGAACAAAAGTGAAGATCCTTCGAGAGAAAATACTTGTGAAAAGTTAAATGAGATTTTAGTTAGCTGAGTCTGTTAAGAGTAAAACTGTAAAACACGCAAATAGAGCGAAAATTTGTTGCGGATTAATGCACTAATTATAGCAGAAAGATAAATCAGATGGTAGTGTTGTTTTCTTCATTAGTTATAATGAGTTTAAGATGATGATCAATAGAGATGCTCAGGGCTATAATTATTATGATTGATTTATCTTGAATAATTTCCTTACTAACCATCCCAAAAATATTAATATCTTGCCTTCAATTACTTTTAGAAAAAAGAAGAACAGTAGCATTGCACCTGCCCTTGTGTTTTCCTGATGTATTGGTTCTGCAGGTACGTGCTTTAATGGTTTGCTAGGGGACCCAGCAGTGACCAACTATGTAACTTATGTTTCCAGGGTGGCATAATCAATTTAGAAAGTGTTTTTTTGTTGTTGGAAATTTTCTAGAACATGTTTGGGTGCTGCATAGATCGAGTCGTGGCCTTCTGCATCACAATATTTACTTCCATAGCTAAGAAGGACAAAAGAACAAGTTAAGAAATGCATAAAAAAGAAGCGCTAGAAAGAAAAGGGCAGGAGTTGATTCTAGTCTTTAGCGCACTTGATATTCTTATCAGTATTTTAATCCTTGATAAAATGATGCTATTCCAGTCTTTTTGCTCTCATCTTTGCATGTATAGGTGCTGTCATCATTCATGTACATAGACTTCATTTTAAGAAAAAATGTTTTGATACCAAAATGGAACTTTTTTTTCCTAGTTCATGTGATGTCAAGATACCTCCTTCATTATATGTTGTCTTTTGTTTCTTTGCTCTGCGGATGGCATTTGACTCTGCCAATTTTATGTTGAAGATGCGGTGAGCCAGCTGCTGAGAGTGTGTTCTCCAACTTCTCCTTTTTACTAACTGAAGAACCGATTGAAGAACCAGAGATTATTAATATAGGGTTGGACTTTCGGGAAGATAAGTTCAATTCTTTTACTGGAGGTGATAATGAAGACGAAGACGATGAAGCATCAATTGATTGGGATGATCGGCTGTACTTTCCTCCTGAAGTAAGCGAAATTGATATTTCAAAGAACATAAGGGACATGTTACATTTGGAAATTACCATCAATGCAATATGTGATCCAAGGTGCAAAGGTATATGTCTTAAGTGTGGTACAAATTTGAACACTAGTAGTTGTAATTGTAGCAAAGGGGAGGTAAAGGAGAAAGGTTATGGCCCTCTTGGAAATTTGAGAAAACAAATGAAAATTCAAGAAAATACTTGATCAACGTTTCGGTTTGGTTCGTATTTGTTGTCATGGGATTATCTTAACACTCTTATTCGATGCTTTTTATTTTTCAAATAACAGTGCTATTGGAATCTAAGTGGCGGAGTTGTGTTATACCAATGGAGTCTATGGCCTCCTCGAGTTATCTTTTTTCCTATCAAATTATATACGAAATTTTGAATACCATAAAAAGTACACAAGTTTGACAGGGCATGGAAGGAAAATTTCTTTTTTGCGGTGCAAGTGGAAAGTTGATGATGTACGGATGTTATTAATAATTTTTTTAATTTTAGCGGTTCAAAATTTTTGGTTTATATCCGATGCAATCAAAAAATTTTCGTATAAAAATGTTTCATGAATTATGAAAAAAGCTGTTTATCTCTTTTATTGGAGCTGTTATTTTTTATTATTATTTTAAATTATATCAATTATTTTTGACACTTTATTTATTTTTATTTGTCAAAAATGTTTTTCTTAAATGTAAAATCAAAGATTTATTAATCTAATTGCACGATGCATCGTAAAATTATTAATTCACGGTGATTCAAATGGTAATTGATTTTTGTGATCAAAGTAACATTATTGGCCTCAAAACGGCGTCATTTGCAACTATACTTTAGGTAAAAAATCTGGCTAATGGCCGAAATCAACGGGTGAATTTACCACCAAGTTGACGGAGAAAAAGATAGGCTTAAATGCATTTTGCCCTCTAAAGTTTGAGTAGTCTTTACACTTTGACCCATAAAATTTTAATTATAGCAATTTAAACCTTAAATTTATTGATTTGTTGCGATTGAAGGTGTCCGTTCACTTACCATTTAAATTGATAAGGGAAGTGACACGTGTCGTTCAAATAAAAGTTAATATATATATATATAAATTAACAAAATCTAATTTATTGATTTGTTGCGATTGAAGGTGTCCGTTCACTTACCATTTAAATCGATAAGGGATGTGACACGTGTCGTTCAAATAAAAGTTAATATATATAAATTAACAAAATCTGAACAATTGAAAATATAAAATTAAAATTTGAAAAATTAAAAAAATGCAACTAATTAATTTGAACCAATAGGGATTACAAATTTAAATTAAAACCTTATGGATAATCTCCAGAGAAGAAATCACAAAAGGGCACATAAGACAAGTCAGTTTCATCCAATCATTATCATCAATCACCATTTGTGATTTTAGAAACCATAGAGAAGTGGAGGGAGAAGAAACGGGCATAAGCATAACCAAGCTGGGGAAGGAAATGCAAATGCAGGATCAGTCAAGCCTTTATGAAGCGTACAATGAACTCCACGTTCTGGCGCAGGAGCTTGAGACGCCGTTCGAGGCCCCGGCGGTGCTGGTTGTGGGCCATCAGACGGACGGCAAGAGCGCACTGGTCGAAGCCCTCATGGGCTTCCAATTCAACCACGTCGGCGGCGGCACCAAGACCAGGCGCCCCATTACTCTCCACATGAAGTACGACCCTCACTGCGACCTCCCTCTCTGTCACCTGGTCTCCGATGATGACCACACGCTCGCCCACCAGAAATCCCTTCACGAAATTCAGGCACTTATCTTTACTCTACTCTCTGCTTGCTTAACTTGATAGGAGGGGGATTTTTTTGTTAAATTACAAAAAACACCATTGAGTTTGTGCAAATTTTCATTGGATTACAAAAACACTATTTAGTTTATGCCTACTAAAATAAAGGAAATTTTTGTAATTTACCCTTTTCGTTTCCTTTTATGTGTTTCTTGTTATTTTTATTGATCTTAAGTCTTGATATGCTAGTTAGTTGCATAATGTGAAAATCTGTGGTATATTTTGATGGAGTGTCTTCAATTTTTCATTCATGCATTGTTTGTCACAGAAATGGATGCAGTATGCTATGGACCTATGGTTTACCATTTAGATGATGAAATTCATCTTGAAATGCTGAAAAAGATATGTACTCCATTTATTTACCGTATGTTTGTCTTTTATATAATAATTTTTCTCTAGGCATACATTGAAGCTGAAAACATGAGGTTGGAGCGCGAATCGTGTCAATTCTCAGCTAAGGAAATAATTATCAAAGTGGAATATAAATATTGCCCGAACCTTACTATCATAGACACTCCTGGACTTATTGCCCCTGCACCTGGTCAAAAGAATAGAGCTTTACAGGTATTTTGCCAAGCCATTGAACCCTTAAACTTGATTTTTTTTATCTCACTTCAAACTATATAATCATGATGGTCATTGCTACTTTGTTTATTCAGGCTCAAGGTCGTGCAGTGGAGTCTCTAGTGCGAGCAAAAATGCAGCATAAAGAGTTCATTATATTATGTCTTGAAGACTTCTGTGACTGGAGTATCGCAACTACACGAAGGGTGGTAATGCAAGTATGTCTTTCTAGGCACATAATGTTTCTCGCTTTCTTGATTTTTAACCTCAAGCTATTTTTGGATAGGAATGTGTGAATATCACTAGCTTTTAGGAGTGGTCCATGTCAAACCGCAGACTCAGGACAGTGTTTTCTCATGCGAGTAAAGATGAAAAATGTAAAAGAAAATAATCTTCTTGCATCTGAGAGTATTTATTTCTGAGAAGTGTGCCAGAGTATCAGCTTTTATTGCTGTTACTGCCAGGTTGTTTCCCGCAATAGTGGTGATACTCTGGGAAAACCTCAACTTGTGGCTAATAGAAAACCTAATTATAATCACTCTTATGCTAAGGGAGTTTAATGTTATAGGAATTATACAGGTAAAACGCTTTATCTAAGGAATGAAGGGTTGCATTTAAATATTTTATATGAACGTAGGGCTTGATTTTTTCATTGATCATATAGGTTGATCCTGAGCTTTCAAGGACAGTTATTGTCTCGACCAAGCTTGACACCAAAATTCCTCAGTTTGCACGTTCATCAGATGTGGAAGTTTTCCTTTCACCGCCTGCATGCACACTTGAAGGCTTCATATTGGGTGACTCTCCTTTTTTTACATCTGTGCCTTCTGGAAGAGTTGGTTGTGAACATGATTCGGTATACAGATCAAATGATGAGTTCAAACAGGTTTATTCCTCAAACTATTCAAGTTATAATCTTGTCTTCTACATATATTGAAGGTAATCAAGTTGATACTGAGGAAATTCTACCATTTCACATTGAGTGTGTGATGTTGTCAGTCATGAAAAATACCCATTCCTCCGATCCTTGAATTTGATCATTTTTCCCATCTTGAACCCATGGCTGTATACTATAATGGCTAGAATGCAATGTCAGTATGGTATTATAATTTTATTTTTGTGCAGTAATTATAATAATTCAAACCATTCATACCCTGAATTCTATAACATTTTAATGTCATATATCTACATTGATATTAGTTGGTTATGTGTGTAGTGAACTACTATCTGGTATTATGAAAAGTAAGTATATACATTTTTTCTTGAGAAATGAAGGGCAATAGCACACTGTGTGGTATGGATGATTGCTAATTAGTGGAATACCTGTGGAATTTTATGTGTTGGACACTAAGGTTCCAGCAATTCTAGAAAGTCAAATGACATTTTTTTTTTCCTTTCAATTTTTTTATTTTCACATAATTGATAAGGCTCTGGTGCTAAATATGGATATAACTGTAGGGCCAGCTTATGTAATTTATACATGTGAATGATTAGGACATTATGTTATAATGTGCAAGGCATAAGTTCATCTGAGAGATGGGTTTTTGTGATTTGGATTGTGGAAGAGTGGCTGAATTTCTGAAAATCACATGTAAGGGGTTTATTTGGTTCTAACCTATCTGATTCACATATTAGGCTATTCTCTTCTTTTGTTCAAACATCTATTTTGAGCTTGGTTTTGCATAACTAATATGAAAACCACGTATAAATGAATATGGTTTTTTATTTATTTATTTTTTGGCTTGAATCAAATGATTACATAGAAATTTGCTTTTTTAGAGGTTACACAGAAAATTGTTGAACATGCTGCACTCTTTACCCGAAATCTGTTCTGGGATAAAAACTAATGTTTTCAATTGAAACTGATGAAAGCATAGTTTTGTCCCTGGTTTTGTCATGGATCAACGTGTTGCTAGCATACTTATGTTCTGGTGTCATCATTTTTTAAATTATCATACCAGATTCAAATGCACAGGCCTTTTACTACTTAGTCCTATAATTTTTTTTTTCTGAGCCATAAAGACCAACTGAACTTTTAGAGCAGTGACTTTTCGTTTTTATTAAAATCAAGGTACCATTACAAGCACTAAGTTCCAGGGTAAGGTAAATCATATAGCACACTAGTACTTCCAGCAAATTTGTGTCTCAATTTGCATCCTTTATATGTACTTTATTATCTACATTATTTTCATCATTCCTGAAACCATTTTAGCACTGAAATTCATGGTTCTTGAAATATGCCGGTTTTATGTTCTTGTCTTGAGAACTCTTCATTATATTCTTGAGCTTCTAAACCCTAGTTGATGCCCGATCATGGAATTCAACTGTTTTCTAAGCTTATCATAACAAATTGTATCATTTTTATTTTCCAAATCCAAACCCTATTTGATGCCCAATGATAAGAATTCAATTGTTTTCTAAGCTTGAACAAGCAAAATTATGTTATTATATTGAACTTTCTGATCCTAGCAAATGGGGGTTAAGGTTATTACTGAATACTAGCAAGGGGATTAAGAGTTGGTTAAGTGAAAATATCAGTGTGAACCCAATGATATTAGAATATGTTAAATGTTTTTTCAATCCCTAAATTGTTCCAGAACTTCTTGGTTGTTAATCTTCCATAATGCAGGCTGTTTCTCTGAGAGAGATTGAAGATACTGCATCCTTGGAGGAGAAGTTAGGCCGGTCATTGTCAAAGCAGGAAAGAAGTAGAATAGGTGTAAGCAAACTTCGGTTATTTTTGGAAGAATTACTACAGAAAAGGTATGCATTCTTTTTGTTTCCATTGTGCTGAGATTATATATATATATATATATATATATATATATATATATCGATCCACAATATTCTAGAAGTTAATTCGAGAAATATATGATTGCAAGGTATATGGACAATGTTCCTTTGATCATTCCACTTCTTGAGAAGGAATACCGCAGCACAATGAGAAAGCTGAACGACATAAATAAAGAACTCAGGTATATAATTCAAATTATAAAATTGCATGGACTTCTAATGCTATTTGAGTTGGATTTAAATAATGGCTCTCTGATTGCTCAAATTCCAGCATAGATGTCTGGAATCACAAACTTTAGTTTTTTTAGTATCATTTTTATTCATTAATATCTCCTTTATCATGATTAATTGTATCCTATTCCTTTCTTTAAATGCAGCTCTTTGGATGAAGTAAAATTAAAGGAGAAAGCAAGAACTTTTCATGATCTGTTTTTAACTAAGGTTTCCATTAAGGATCATCTCATTTTGTAGCTGTCATACTACTCCGCTTGCAGTCAATATTTCCTTTTTTTTATGTGGCTTATTGTAACTTATTTGGTTATACCTGAACTCATGGGATGGAGAGAGATCATGTGAACAAGTCAGGGAAATCCCCCCCCCCCCTCCCCCTTTTGTGTGTGTTTAAAATAGGGGCCCTTTACTCATTCTCATTTTCAGTCACACAACACGTATGCACACTTACCTATACCTGTTATTCTTTTTTCATTCTGATTGAATGTGTTTTGTTACTCAGTTGTCTTTGCTATTGAAAGGGACAGTTGTTGCACCTCCGGATAAATTTGGTAAATCATCTTCATGTTGTTTTTCATGGATTTTAACATATAACTGGTATTGTTTTATTATATGATCATTATTTAGAGAAGTAAATTTACTCTTTTTTTCAAATATTTTTGTTAAGTCATCACTCTTTTTCTTTTGTTTTTTGTCCTTTTGGGATAGTGCACCTGATGTTTTGCAAGATTATGGACATTTTTCTTGTTTTGTTCTAGGTGAAACACTAAAAGATGAAAGAACGAATGGAGGGGCATTTGTTGGTACTGATGGTCTTCAGTTCCCACAAAAGCTAATACCTGTAAGGCAAATATATTCCTGTAAATATTTGTATGCATTTACTTGTCTTGCGCAAAGCACATGTAGTATGGTATTGAAATGTCTTAGGTGCCTTTGTGTGCGCATATGTGTGTCTAAATGTGCACACATGGGTAAATGTGTATTGGTGCACCGTGATGAAGTCACCATGAGTTGAGTGGGGGCAATTGCCCCACTTAAATTTTCAAATTTTATGGTGTGTATATATATATATATATATATATATAGAGAGAGAGAGAGAGAGAGAGCTATTTTAAAAGTTCTCAAAGAAAAAGAAAAACACTTCTTGGCTAACCCTGCTGATTCTCTAGAATTTTTTTTATTGACCTCACTTGCCTAAAAATAAAATTCTTAGGTTGACGGATTCTGATGCTAAGTCAATGAAAATGTGCCAAACGAACTCTAACCATGGAGAAACTATTAGGTGGGCATGATCATCCACCATGGACCAAGACACATTTTGGTGTAAGACCCATGAAAGGGTGGTTTATCAAGTTTTGTTGACCAATTAAATACATATGTGGTACTTTCTCATTAGCTTAGTCTACAGTCATGTGGTAGACCTGGTCTACCAAAGGATTTCTCTTAAAAAAAATGAGATCAATAAAAATTTTAGTAAAAAATTACAGTCATGAAAAAAACAATTTCTTTATGTCACCAAGATATATAATGCCATAAATATTTTGTAGACTAATACACCTTAAGTAGTGGTTTATCGTTGATTCATAGAGTTGAATATTCCATCTTTAGAAATTTGTTTTCTTATTTGTCTTGTCTCCTATCCATCTCTTTCTATGGCAGAAAATTACGTCTTTCTTGGTAGCATGACCAAGGCTATTAAGCCTAAGATTATCGCAATTAATCTTTCAACCAAACACCTTGGATCTTTTTAATTTATGCACCGTCTATTTTCTTTTTAATGATGTGTATATTTAGGTAAAAAATAAGGTTCTCTGCTTAACTGGAGAGAACAAAGATTCATGAAGTATTATACACAAGATTAAAAAGAAAGGCTAAATTAAAAAAGACTTCTTAGCCTGGGTTTATTTCATTGACACTAATCCCCAAAGTTCCTAGCTCCACCACTGTTGGTTCATGTCCGTGTGCATGTTTGCACGTGTGCAAGTGCAAACCAACTGAGAAAATCAATAAAGTGACCTGGTTTAAGAAAAGATGTTTCACACTTTAGATATGCTATAGTACAATATAGAAGGCTGTCATTCCTTGTTTGTTCGACAAAAATTGCTTCAGGCTCATGGGAGGTTTCACAAACATGCGTATCAATACTGTTTTCTTTTTTGTGTGCAGAATGCCGGGATGCGTCTTTATGGGGGTGCACAATATCATCGTGCCATGGCTGAATTCCGTTTTGTGGTTGGTGGAATCAAATGCCCTCCAATTACACGGGAAGAAATTGTGAATGCATGTGGAGTTGAAGATATTCATGATGGAACAAACTACTCTAGGTATCGTGATTTATCAGCGCACTGCATTTTTGGTGCTGATTATTTATGCCTTTATGGTTTAATAATTTTTTTTACGTCCTAACCCACAATTCTCTTTCTCCTGATTTTCCTTTGTTTTTTCTCACTTATCTTTTTATTTGTGAAATTAGAACAGCTTGTGTGATAGCTGTTGCGAAGGCTCGTGATACATTTGAACCTTTTCTTCATCAGGTAATACTAACATTACATCGCAATGTATTCCTTGTTTTTGATGCCTTGAGTTATCTTCCGTGATCCAAAAACTAAAAATAAAAAGAAATCTTCCACGGCATGCATATCTCAGACATCTTTATTTGTTTAAAACTCAAGTTCACCAATGAACTTACTGTATACTTTGTCCTTTGAATGTATTGAATACATGATAAATTTCGGCGCACTACCAGTTGAAAATTTTGTATTTACAATTTTACTTCCCATGCAAATTTTATATGGTTGGTTTTCAGCTTGTTCATCTTTAGCTATCTATGGCAAAACTAATGTCCTTGTTTTCTTGGTATAGTTAGGATGTAGGCTGTTGCACATACTGAAGAGATTGCTTCCTATCTCTGTCCATCTTCTTCAGGTATGAGCGTTTGTGCCTTGGTGTTCTTTGTCACTTACAGAATCTTTGAAGTATTATGCAATTATTTTTGGACAGCTTTCCTATTATAGTTTATGTAACCTACCTCTACTGTTTTAAACAGAAAGATGGTGAGTATTTAAGTGCCCATGAGGTGTTTCTCAGGCGTGTTGCTTCTGCCTTCAACAGCTTTGCAGAATCTACTGAAAGAGCATGCCGTGAAAAGTACACCACTTCCCTCCATTGAAATCGAATTGTTTTTCATTACCAACTCATAGTATCCTGAAAAATATTCAGTTATCTGAGCTGCTATGAATTACTTCATAATAGTCACTGCACAAAGTGAACTTTTTTTATATAACTTTCATGGAGTTCATTGATTAAATTAAGCACTTAAATTTTGTAGATTGTAAATGATCTTGGTTCTGGTTTGAAAGGGGGGGAAAGGTACTACTAACCAGTACAAATGCAACATCCATCTCGATGATAAGAATGAACTTAAAAACATTGGTATAGATGTGGGCATGAAAACAAACTTAAAGACCAAGGTTAAAGCATGTTGATGAACTTCAAAGTGTACGTTGGGTTAAACTTTGCCAGATAAAGAATTAATGTCACATCAACTACTTTGTAGCGCATTGCAAGTTTGATAGATACAAAACGTGAGTTTGATCAATACAAAACATGGAACACTCTATTATCATTGCCAAACTAATAGATATGAAACACTAGTTAATGCTAAAAAATATATACTGCAGCAGATCTCCAGCAGTATATCAGTGAGGGGTTTTAAAGTTTTTTTCCGCTGTCTTATTTAAAATGGTTGAGATTAAATTTATTTTAGCAGTAAGGAATCAATCATGATTAGGGTTCTAGGGTTGTCTTCTTATAAATATTAGCTATGAGATGATTATATGGTGATCATTGACTTTTTTATTATCCGTAAAATCAGCCTTTGGCTTTTATTTTCTTGCGAGAACATTAGGGTGTTTCTTGATTTAGCACTCAAAAAGGTTTCCCTTGTTTGCCTCTAAGAAACTTAGGTTGTCATGGTGAATTGAAATGCCCAATATGCAATTACGTTATTCACCTCTCCTTGCAAGCCATCCAGCTCTGCAATGGGGATACAGACCCCTACAACACGTTGATCACTGTTGAGACTCCTCAAGTGTGTTTGTTCTATTGTAGTGGATACAACTGGCACATGATGTAGGACGGCACATGGATGGCTCTGATACCATTTGATGCAAACACGGGATAATAGGCTCACCCATGATATGTTGGGTTGGTTAGTTTGTTTGTATAGGATGGGTTCGGCTTGGGTCTTCCTTTGTCCCCCATTGTAAATTTTTTCACATAATGCATTTTTTCTTTCTTGTTAAAAAAAAAAGAATAGGCCGACTCATGTTCTTATCCCTGTAGATCCTTTGTCAAGTGTGGGGTGTGTTTACTCCAATAGAATTAAAATGCTTAAGTAGTCCTAATTGTGTCAACGTGCCTCTGGGGTCTGTATTCCTCGAGTTGATGAAATGCAAGGTTTTCAAGGAGAGGTGAAATGACAAAGTCCCACATCGATAGGTACTGGGATATTTGGGGGCTTATAAGGTTGTGGGCTCTCTCAATTGGACAGATAGTGTGGGTTCTCCCATGGTCCCTTGTTTGCATCAGACTCTTTAGCACTAATATCGATTTATAATCTAAGTTTTAAGAATTACCTTCAGGATTTTCATTGGGCTGATACCCCTATGGAACCTTAAACAAAACAGACTTTTCTCTTATGAAAACAAGCAGGTAAGAGTTGGGTTCCCTTGAATATAAATTCTACTCGCTTTGAACCATTCTCTTATGCTAGATTGTGTACTCTGCTCAGGTAGTCAGGTTTTTGTCAGAAGTTCTTCATTTTGTATGCTTAGAGATTTTCTGTTCAGTTTTTCTACTTATGTGCAACTCTTTGCTATTAATTCACTGCAGATGTATGGAAGATTTAGTGAGCACCACTCGCTACGTCTCATGGTCCCTTCACAATAAGGTTAATACAATGACTTATGAGGCATTTCATTGCCAATATGTTACTTTAAGAAATTAGGTTATGCTTTGTCCATGTATAATTTTAGAATACATTTGACATCAACTACATCTCTCTATTATTACTGTGGGTCACCTATTTTTCTACTATTAGCAAATGCTAATGAAAGTATGAAGCAGGATTTGTAATTGTGGGTTTTTCCACCATCTCAAGAAATCTTGAACATACATGATGTTTGTTCCATTTGTTAATTTGATTTCCCTTGCTCATCTTACCTCTCTTTGGATGTTAAATTTCTAGAACCGTGCTGGTTTACGTCAATTCTTAGACTCATTTGGCGGAACAGAACAGTCTGCTATTGTCAGTAATTCTGTATCTGCTAGTCCTTCCCAAGAGTCATTACCTGGGTCAGTTGCCTATGAGAAGCCGGAAAGTAAGTCAAGGACAGAAGTAAAACTCAGTCATCTGGCCTCGGGCATCGACTCAAGTTCTTGTACCCAGACAACAGAAACAAGGCTGGCTGACCTTATCGATAGCACACTTTGGAATCGGAAACTTGCCCCTTCATCTGAAAGGATTGTTTATGCCTTGGTACAGCAGATATTCCATGGCATAAGAGAGTACTTCTTGGCATCTGCCGAATTAAAGGTTTTATTCTTTTTACCTTACTTTTTTATAATATCTAATTCTAATTTCACCTCATGATATTGATCCTATCATCTTTTCCGTAAACTTCCTGTTCCCTCTTTGCTTCTTGCGTCTGTTCTGCAGTTCAACTGCTTTCTTCTAATGCCAGTTGTGGATAAATTGCCTGCTCTTCTCCGGGAGGACCTAGAATCTGCATTTGAAGATGACTTGGATAATGTTTTTGATATCACCAACCTTCAACACTCATTGGGCCAAAGGAAGCGAGACACGGAGATTGAGCTGAAAAGGGTATTCTAAGTATACTTGTTCTTTCCCCACATAGAACTGTTTATATTGACCATCTCGCTCTCTCTCTCATGTGTGCTGGTTTGTTCAATGTACTGATGATTTTGCAGATTAAGAGGCTTAAAGAGAAATTCAAGATGATAAATGAGAAGCTTAGTTCGCATAAACTCACGTCAAGCTTGTCGGCAGCTTCACTGGTGTAATCATGCAACTTTTAATTAAAATGAATAAGTTAGAGGTGTGAGATGTGTTTATTGTCTCTTCTGTTTTTGAAACCTAGTATTTCATTATTTTGAAGTGAGAATGACATAGGTGGTTTTACTGTGAAATTTCAAATTCTTGTTCATGAAGTTTCAATTTGTTTCCATTTTCTGATGAGATTATTTACCTTCATTATTAGAAATATACTGATTTGGTTAGAAGCATCATATATAGTTCTATCACAAACATCTAGTGGTTTCGGGAATATAACTTTTAGAAACTTGAATGGGAACGTCTGGGATGTGTTAAAGTAAATGGAAGTGAATGTTGCTCCTCTATTTTTTCACGTTATTTTGGCCCAACTACCAAATATTGAGTTATATATTTTATAGTTAGTGATATCAGATGTAGATAGCTTGTACCTATCACATCCATGTTATCTTCAGCTTACAGGTATGGATGGGAAATAAAACAAACCCTTGGTCTTTTGAGGGAGAGGACTATATTCAAGCGTGCAGCCAGCTCAGAAACCCTACATTCTTTTTTCTTGATAAGTAGAAACCATACAATTTCTTAAAATAATTGGACAGCTCAAACGGAGAATAATTGAAAAGCTTGATCTCCCTCGGGCTTCATTGGCTTGATGAAATGCTTTTGCAGGTCAATATTAACCAGAGTTCCAATTGAAATCTTTTTGGCTAAACCAGTAAGTGAATTTCTATCACCAGGAGTCTTTCACACTGCACATATTAATCCTTTTTTTCTTTTTCTTTTTTGGTTTTTGGCTGAGTATAACGTATAAAACCTATATGTTTGCCAGTAGAATTGAAGGCATAGTGATTGAATGTATTTGCAACCGATCAGGCTGGATAGTGTTATTCCTACATGGTTATGTAGTTACAGGATGTGAGTGTATATATTTGAAGACCTACAAGCGTAAACGAGTAACAGTAGTATATTACTTCACTGTGTCACAGTGGTTGAACAGAACAATTTGCGTTTGATAAATTCTATGGGTGCCTTAAACATTGGAATGGGAACACAGTTTTCTGAAACTTAAGGACAATTTTCTACTACTTTATTACTGTATTACACTCTAGAGATCTTTTCTCTTTAATTGAATATGCCCGACTCATTTTTTTTTTTTTTTTTCAGTTCATGCCTCCTTATCTTATATAATATACTCCATATAATTAAACTGCATCTTCTAAAAAGTAACTCTTGCGCCATGACTTCCAGAAATCACCTTGTCAAAACTTGTGAAACTATGAGTATACGTGTGGAGGATTCTGCATTGCTGGTATCATTTGGGAGCCCTAAGTATTGGTTTGCAAGACAATTGGTTGGTGTTTTGGTGGACAAAAGAACAAAGGCAAGGCCATAGCCTCCAAGTTCTGGATACTTTTGTAACATGGAAAACACAATTTGTTCTAAAGGTAACAGCAGCAACAGATTTGTTGTTTGATTTGCACTCTTTGAATCGGAGAGTAGATGGGTAGAGAGGATGGCCAAGCACCCTCCCCTTTGCGGTACACATGCCATGAAAGATCGTGAAATGAAGTTGTATTTTAGGCCAACTTGGAAATTTAATCATTTCTAGGCTTAAGGACGATTCTTACTTGCTACATTTTTTTATTGAAGCGGTAAACTGAATGAAAAGTCTCTCCTTTGAGAAGAGATAACCGTTGAGTTAAACTCACGTGCTTGCTATTGTTTCCCGGCGAAACAATGGAAATGATCCATCGACAAGGTATACATGATTTAAATCCATAACCTTGGGCGCATTTGAGTGTTTATATGCCTTGTCAGAAAGTTAAAAGAGTAACATTCTTCCTTTACATGAGATTAGGAAGTTTATGAAATAGAGGAAACTAGTCTTGATAGTTGAGAACCTGATCAATAAGCATTAGACTAGAAAAGAACAAGAAAAAGTGAAAAATGTAATCGTTTGACTAATGTAATAGTAGTACAAATATAAACAACTGTATGACTTCATTAACCAGAATCGTTAATTAAGGGTTTGATTTTCCTTTTCCATTTTTATTGCTCGTGCTCTGTGCCATTTATGTCAATACACACATTTACTCGATGTTTGTTTTGAGGCTCGGCTTGAACTTTTCCTTCTTTTACACGAGTTGAACTCGATCATTTGTTCCCAAGCTGGAGTTTAGCTTGACTCGATTCAATTTCATCTCTAATGGCTTAAATGTTTTTTTTATAGGATTGATATATGTTAAAAAAGACTTCTCGCATGAATCAAAAATTAGAAAGAGAAAGAAAGAGAAGAGATTTATATACATGAATTGATCCATAACTCATTGACTTAAGATTTCGGGTTAAGATGGTGCTCATCATGTATGCTAAGACCTTTTCGTGCACAAGGCTTCTAATTCCAACAACTAGTATGAGAGTTGAGGGTTCAGCTTGGGCGTAAAAGATGATGAGGTGGTTTAGTTTAGTCAAACCGTATAGCTAGTATTAAAAGTGGTGACGGGTTCTCTGACGACTTCTATTAGAACATATAACTTTTTTAATGTATATAATGTGACTGTGTGATAGTGTGAATAACGCAAGTACTTTGAGTGGCACTTGACACTTGTAAGTGTAGGAACACGATAGTGAAGAGTGGTGACTCCCCCTATGACTTGACCCTACGACGGTATCATGTGACTCTCAAGTGACGAGAACAACACAAGTATTGTGTAGATGATGAATGAAAGGAAAGCAAAGACTCACATGTAAGGGGGAAATTGTCAGAAAATACTTTAGTTATGAATCCCACCTCAAAAAAAAGAAGAGAAAATTACAAAAAAAAAACACTTATATTTTAGTGCAAACTATAATTGCGTCATTCTATATTAAAAATATACTAATACAACCCTAAGCCTCAACAATAATTAGTTCAAACTGGTTCAAAAGATCTCATAATGATCACTTGTCAAGAACTGAATATTAACAAATTGAAATACTCCCCCTTCACAATATTTTTTTGGGTGCAATAGAATATGACTCAAAGATGTTGGTTCAAATCATCTTGGCCCAGTGTGTGTGCCCATGAGAAATTGTGTATGTGGTTCGTGATATTCGATCTTTACTTCCAGATAATGTGAGTGTGCATCATGTGTACCGTGAGACGAATGGCCTAGCGAATAGCCTTGCAAAGGTGGGTCCAATTCTTGGTGGGTCTCATGTTTTCTCGGTCTATTGTGATTGCTTTATAGGTCAGCCAATTCTTGGTGGTTGATATGGTCCATATCCCCTCTTCAAGACTTGTAAATAAAAGTCAATCTTGTATAGTTTACTAAAAACAAATATGGCGAATTTTTGGCGCATAAAAAAAAGGAGAGAAAATGATTGAGTTTCAAGTTACATAAAAGTGGGGAGGTAAGATAAGTTTCTTCAGTCAAAGCATGAGAAAATGACCACTTGGTCTTTTGGAGCCGACTATCAACTAGTAATATGACTCCTCCACACTCCAGAGTCCACATTTCAGTAAGATGACACAACTATCAACTATGGATAAAGATATTTAGAACCATAATCTCCATTCATTCAGGGATATCCGATAAAACTATAATGACACAGAGAACCACGATCCTCAACTATCAATGAAAATTTAGAATCTCAATCCAGCCTCTCATTTTGGCCCCTCAATCTCAGCAAGTGGTTTGTGGCAGAAAAGTTAGTTAAAGGATTTTTCTATCCCCGCTGTTAAGTACGGGTGGATTTTTTGAAAATTACCAGCAGACCTTCGAGAGAAAGATAGGTGTACGAGTAAGAGATATTCATTGATGGTAACCATAGCACTACTCATCAACTAAATATGCAGTCATCATCTTTCACTCACATCATCACTGCCAAAAGCACTTCCAAGTTTAATACGGCTCTTACCACCACTGGACAAGTTTGAACTAAGTGCACATTACATATGTATCCAAATCCATAGTTTGTTCAAGTTATAATTCATTAGTTCTCTTTTAATAATAGATAATTATAACAAAGAAACAAGATAATGAGACCTACTTGCACGTAAGTGGCACTAATTTACAAGTCATTTCTCCAATAAGGTTAAGTGTAGATCATAATCAATTATGTTGTCTACCCCATCATCTTTGGCTATTGTCTTCATTAGATTGAACTCAGCCGTGCATAATATTAAATTGTCAGCCGATGGATAAAAACTTAGCCTTATCTCGCCAAAGAATTGCTATGATTTACTCTTTAAAACAATTTAATATATAAAGATCATAAGCAACCAAACACTAATTGGTTCACAAATTTAGATTGAGTTTGGTACAGCAATGACATTGAAATTGAAATATACCAGAATTGAGTCTTTTCGACAGTATTGCTGGCAGGATTAGGACATAAGAGTAATAATTATGATTAATGGTTAGGACTTAGACTTAGACTTAGGACTTAGGAGTGAGGAAAAGCATCTTTCTGGGTTCTACTTCTGTCCAAAAAACCCATCTGTAGCTTACTTGGAAAGGGCTGCTAAGACTAAGATGAAGCTATATATGCGGTCTTTGTCTTTATTTCAACTTCTTTAAGTCTTTTTCTCATAATATCCCCACTATGAGTGGGTTAAAACTTTTCCTTTCTAAATCCATGAGGAAAAAAAGAGAGAAAAGAATAGTTTTTTAATCAATAATAAAAAGGGCATAAAACACACGCATACAACTTAATTGGAAGCACAATCTACACAGTACCAAGCAAAAATTGGCATCTTTTTTTCTTTTTTTTTTTAAATTTTGAGCAGCAAAGAAAACTTTTTATTATTAACAAAGCATAATAGCAAGACTCCCAGATTGACAAACGACTGGAACCTAGAAAACTAAAACAGAATCATGGATTCTAATTTCTAAGGATAAGAACAGAGTCAAAATACTTAACAACGGACTAACCTCCACCCACCGAGTGAGTGAGAAAAGCGCCACGAACAGAGGTGCAGAACAGAGAGCCTCGCACAGGAGAAAATAATCATTGAGGACATTTCACAAATAGCTGGTGTGATAAAACAGCATATCTAACTCGAACGTACGTGTGGTCCTTGTCTCCTCGATCTATGAAGAAGGACAAGCAATACCAAAATTGGTTTAAGTGAGAAACAAGTAGAACAATTAACAACGTTGTTCGTGACAGTGTTTTTTCAATTAAAAAAAAAAATTGGTCCGATCTCATCAAATGCAGATTTCTACATATCAGTTCATATATCTCTTTCAAAAACAATTTTATCAACTCAAGGTCACTGTCAATTCGAACTGTTAAATTAAGAGAATAATCAAATATTCTTTTTTTTTTGTCCTTTTTTCATTTTGATCGGCTATATCATCGTCCGAGTAGAAAATTTCTTGTTTGCACGGCTGTAAAGCAAGATTCTTGTGCTGAATAAAAATTTGATAGGTAATTTTTAAAAGTTTTATTGATAATGTTAATTAAGTAAAGAATATATACAGATATTATTAGTGAAGTACCCAAAAATTATCCATCAAGTTTTCATTTAATATAAAAATCTTGGTTTAGGATCATATGGAAACTATATTCTAAGTAAATTCTATTTTTTGTCTTTCAACTATTACCCGCGTTTTATTTGGGTTCTTGAATTTTAATTAGGCATTTAACATTTAGTATTGATTCAATTTGATCCTTTTGTCAATTATCCAGTTAAAAATTAGGTGAAACATTATTGGATTTGAATTTAACAAAGTTGCTAATCATCATAATAGATTGAAATTAAACTGTTTTAAGCTTGTCAGAAATACCTCAACACCTAAATTTAAAATGAACACATGACAGAAATACTTAATTGAGTCAATACTAATGGTTAAGGACCCAATCAAAACGATTTAAACTTTTGAGAACTAAATAGGATACGGGTCAAAATCGTAAAACGAAAAATGAAATTTACTCATATATTTTTTTATTATTTTTAGACAATAAATAAAGATCGAGACTCTGTAAAATTATTTTTTCTGCTTTTACCACTAAATGTATATATTTTTACCAAAAAAAACTAATTATCTTAGTCTATTTTTTTTTAAAACGACACCCTATAATCTACCTTGATATTAATTACCGCTTGCAAAAAACATCAAATCTGATCAGCTATGAAATATATATATATATATATATATATATATATATATATATATATATATATATATATATATATGCATCCCTGTTCAAGATCACTCGTTTTCTGCTAATGGTTCTTCTCCAAACTCTACTCCACGCATCAGTGGCACTTAATTTCCACAACAAAACAAGGGTGGGGGAGATAGGAGCTCTTAGAATAAAACCCAACTTTTAAAACTCTATCCCATGATATACACATGAAAGAAACGAGCGTCCGTCCATGCGACACCACCACTATAACACCAAACTCCAATCAACAAGAGGTAGAGGAAGATCTTAGGTAAGAAAGATGAGGTCGTGGTAATCAAGTGGGCAGTGAAAATTAAAGCCGAGCTCGAATGCTTTGAAGTTTGGTTTGAAAGACTCTTGAACAATCTGATAAAGTATTAACGAGCTTGAGTCGAGCTAAGCTGAAGCTAATATTCATATTAAAATTAAAATTTAGGCTCGAGTTTGAACTCGAGCTTTGATTCGAATAGGTTCGTTTGTTATTGAGTTCGAGCCAAACCAAGCTCGAACTATCAAAAAATTGATTGAGATCGAACTTGAACCTAGTTTTTGAGTTCAATTCAAACTCGAGCTCGAACCTGTTTATTTTAAGTCAAACTGAACTTGAATACCTTGATATACAAGATTGACTCGTCTCGAATCCACTCCTATATGAGAGTTGAATTTGAGGAAAATCCAAAAATAACTTTAGTCCAGCGTGTGAAGTGCATGTAATATAAGAAACGTGATGCACATTTGCCATTTATGTCGACGGATCACTAATTAAGACTTTAAAAGAGAACTTAATGTTAGGGTAATATTTGGAGACAATGACGCAATTAAAATAATATGGTATTTTAGCGAAATGATATTAAAAAAGACAAAGAATATAATGCACATTGGCCTATGAAACTTTTGATTCAACAATAATAATAAAAAAAAAATCAAAGTTGAGTTTATAAGACCACACGATTTTAAGTTCAACTTCTACCAATATGTCTCATTTTATGTATTGTGGGTATTATCATAGTATTTTGGACTAGGTTAGTAATTGCATTATGGGATTATAATGAGATCAAATCAATTATTATACTTATATAAAACCCTTTCAATAATAAATAAATATATATATATATATATGATGCACATTGGTGTTTGGATTAAAATGAAGAATGCAACGAAAATACAACATCTTTAGACGCCGTTTGGAGGGGTACTTAAATCAACTTATTTAAACCTTGAAGTAAGCTTGTTTAAATCCCTCGCAACTAGAAGCTTAATCATATTTCATTATTTTTGCAAACTAATTGTTTAAAAGAAAAACCTAACCCAAGAGACCTATTGGGATGTTCAATATATTTGAGAGGAATAACCTAGTATTGCCCTATTTTATAATGAACACCCTTTTAATTCACATAGACATTATTGTTGTTGTTTTTCTTTTTTAAATGTAGAATAATCATCACCCTTGGTAGCTGCATAACTTTGTGTGGATCCTTGGTTCTTCTTCTTTACATTCTAAAAATGTCTTATATGCACATATTTATCACTACAAAAGCCAATTTTGTGAAAGAAAAAAAAGAGGTCAACAAACGTTTGGATCAGTAATAAGAATTCGTAGACTTCATTGGAAATGTTTTGGTTCGAGTCTTTTTTATAGGTGTTTATTGGTGCTAAACCCAGGTTTTCTTCGCATAGAATATGGATTGGTCCTTAGCTTTGACCCTGTATATGCAGTAATGATTACTTCAAATTCACTTTGTATATTGGGACTCAATGTTCCTCGACGAATATGTGAAATAACCTCCCTATTTACCCATTTCATATTTTAAAAAAAAACATGAAAATCTGAATGTTTTTACGGTCACTTTGGGTAACTTGGATTGGTTCTTGTGTCAACAAATTTCAGCAGCCCACTAACTAATGTAGGACTATACGAGTGTTTCGTAAGAAACAAGAAATCCCATTTCCTTGTGCATATACACATAAATAGAGATCCAATAACATTAAACACAAAAATAATATGGGTTGACATTAATTAAAATATAAAACCAATCCGCTTAGTTACTGATTATTATCCCGAGTTGAAAAATACTTTGAATCTTTCATGTTTTGAAATCTTGAGATCGAATGTCGAGATCAATAACATGTTAATAAAAAAAAGTTGTTGTGATGTGTATTGCAAGAAAATAAAAAATAATAAAATTGTTGTTATGCTAAAGTTATTAACAGTTTATGTCACAATATTTTTTTATTACAAAATCATTTATTTATGTGAAAACTACTTGTCAATAATAAATTATTGTATAAGATAAGAACTCAATCTCATACACAAAGAAACAAGTAAAGGAAGCATAAGAGAGATGTGATGGTTTGGTTTGGCGTTGATACTTTTAATTCCACGAAAGTGTGCACAAACAAAAATTTCATATTGAAATAAATTTTAAAAATTAAAAGTTTTCTATAAATCTTAATCACAAGCACTCATCCAAACCTCTTACGTACAATCCTCAAAAGTCACATGTGATGCTTTAATCCCAAGAATACCTTAAATAAAGAGTTTGATTTTCCTCTTTATTTTATGAGATTATTACGAAACATCTTTACATTTTGCTTTATATTTCAATATCTCATTTACATTTTAAATTCGATCAATTTACTCCTTACATTATTAAGGGGTATCTATAGGACCTTCTAATTAAAATTTCAACCAAGTTAGAATCTGTACACTCGTACAACCCACACGAGAGCTTCATTTGAATGCAAAAAGACAACTATAACAATATTTTATCAAAATTATCTTCACGAATTGTAAATTATTTTGAGCTTGAAAATAAGAGAGAGATTTGTTGGAGAAACAAAAGAGAACATAGTTGCCTTTTCACATTCAGATAAAGCATGAGTGTGGGCTACAAGTGTGCACCGGTTATAATTTAACCGAAATTTTGATCAGAATGGCTTATTATCCTTTATATTACATGGTGTAAATTGATTGAATTTAAAACGTAAGGAGAACATTCAAACATGAAACTAAAATATAAGGGTATTTCATGATAATAACTTTTATTTTACACATGTAAATGAGCTTCAAAAGGGAAACGACTTTCGAATTGAGTTTACAAAACCTGAGACTAAACTCCAATCAATCATGCATACTGCAGATTATTGAAAGCGCATCCTGATTAAACGCTCGATTGTCTCTTCAAACTTCTTATTGGGTTTATCATATCTCAATCGAAATTTTACACAATAAAAATAGCATGAATAGTAATTGCGTAAATTTTATGAATGAAATCTCATGACTGGTAATCACTCAACAAACAAGAAACCATTCTTGAGTGGGGTCCTAAAACTAAACGTGACAATCACTCAACTCTCTTGTTCTCTAAGCCTACAAATGAAGCACACCATTTACATTCATTTAGATCATACACCATTCCAATTTTATATTATAGCTATAGAAATCCAACACACTAAGCCATGAAGTAATGTTTTACATGGAAAATGAGTAAGCAAAGTAGTAGTAGTACAACTTTCTTCTTTTTCTCTTAATTAATTTCCAAGAATTAATTAATAATTGGCATTAGATTAATCATTTATAGAATGTGGGACAGATGTTGAGGTCCATTGCAACAAAAGAAAATCAGTTGAACTCCCATACTAAATAATAGTTGATTGCTGTTTACACTTGTGGGTGTGGATCTCCATTGTCCAAATCATTTGATTGCTAGAAGGGGGAGATGCATAATGGGGGGAAAGGTAAAGAGTCATAATAAAGAGTTATTAGTTTTTTTATACACAACTATATATAATTATTATGGTGATTATTATTATTGGTACATAGGCATTTACTCCAAGCCAAGATTGTGGGCCAACCCAGTTCCATATGATGGTCCAAGACCAAACCCATATTCATGTGTGCCACGTGGATGACAGCAGCTGCATGATATAAGCATGAAGTGTGATGATGATGAGTCACATTATTATTAATTTTAATTTCCATGAGAAATTAAATATATTATAATATATATATATATATATACACACTAACGTGTACTATGTGTAATGTTGCGAGGAGAATATATGTTTTTCATTCATTATTGTCATCTCAAAACTATTAATTTATTATTTGTTCGTTAAAATATATGTATAAATATAAAAAAATAAAATGTTTAGAAAATGAATATTTTTAATCCGTATTCTTTGACCCGTTACCCGTAAGATCTGACCTGTATCTGATTCGAGTTATATTTTTCTCACATAATTAAAAGAATTTTTATCGATATTCGTTTTTTACCTATTACCTGTCCGTAAAACATGAATATGAGCATGAAAAATAATATCCATTATGAAACGGATATTTTTAACTCTTATCCATTGATCTGCTACCCGTAAGTCGACCCGACCCGTCTGTTTCTCCTTTCTACTCAAAACCAATTAATTAGAATCTATTTTCCCTCGTTTGTTACAATATATTTCCACTCGTTATAATGATTTCTGAGAGATAAATGATTAGTTACTAGTTAAGTTTCATAACCCGACACTATATTATTTGTTGATTGTTTCGGATGGTTATTTTGAGGGTTTAAATAAATAAAAAAATCTTATTTGGATCTTGTGTGACATGTCATATTTTTATCAGTGAAAATTTCACTGATAATACAAACTTAATTAATGTTATCAGTAAAGTTTCTCAAAATTTATCAATAAAATTTTCACCCGATGCAAACATGATTTGTTACGCGGGATGTTGGCAAAAATTGCTATGTTTAAATATGTTTCCCATTTTTTTATAAGGAAAAAATATAACCTTTTAGGTAAAAAAAATAAATAAACAAAGTGTTCCGTTATAGAGATAACGTACCGCCGCCTTGGTGCTTGGAATTGAGAGCACCAGTTCTCTCAATTGGGTGATTAGTGATGAAGCCACCTTCTTTTTCACGTCACTCTCTTTTATTTCCCTTTCACTCTATGGTCTCCTCAACGCTATAAATAACACCCCAATACAAACCTTCCTGATCACTATTCTTCATCTTCTTCTTTTGAGTTATCATTATAAATTTCTTCTTTCAGCATCAACATTTATTGATCAGATGGGAGATAATAATGTGAACCTCCCCCCTGGATTCCGATTTTATCCATCGGATGAAGAGCTTGTTGTCCATTTCCTTCATCGTAAGGCCGCGCTCTTGCCTTGCCATCCAAATGTCATTCCCGATCTTGATCTCTATCCATATGATCCATGGGAGCTTGACGGTATGATTATTATTTAATGTTTTTTTATTCTTAATTCTTTTTTCAATTTATTTTAGAGAACAATTTCACGAGATAGAAAACAAACAGTGATTTGAATTTTTTTACCAAAATTAATGAATCGTTCTTGAGTGAATATAGGTAAAGCTTTGGCTGAGGGTAACCAATGGTACTACTATAGCCGAAGGACTCAAAACCGGATTACAGGCAACGGTTATTGGAAAGCAATGGGAATTGATGAACAGATTTTTACGAGCACCAACAAGAAAGTTGGAATGAAGAAATATTTTGTGTTTTACATTGGGGAAGCTCCTGCTGGTATCAAAACCAATTGGATAATGCAAGAGTATCGTCTTACAGACGATGGTTCCGGTAGTAGTACATCTTCCAAAAGAGGAGGCCGTAGTAAAAAATCCGTAGTAAGTGCAATATATTGTTTATCGATTAAAATTTACTTCGTCCGTGCATATTCGATACATCAAATTTAAAAAAAAAAAGATGTGTACATTAGTAAACTAGGTACATATATTGATTCCTTTTTTTGTAAGCTTAGTACAAAAAAAATATATATATCCTGTCAAATCATTCATTTAATCCTTTTTTTTCTTCTTAATCTTATGCTTATAATACAAAAGTGAATTACAGTAAATGGGTAATCTATCGAGTTTATTTACAATTTTATCTTTATTTTACTTCTATCATTTTGTTTATTAGATTCTAATATGAATTAAAAAATAATAACAATGTCTTTAAATTTTTTTGTTTTTTGTTTTCAGGATTATAGTAAATGGGTAATCTGTCGAGTTCATGAACGAGATTTCGAAGAAAATGATGATGGAACAGAGCTATCATGTTTGGATGAAGTTTTCTTATCACTGGATGATCTTGATGAAATAAGCTTGCCAAATAACTAGAATGGCAAGAAATTTAGATCTCTTATGTATGTAGTATTAGCAGTCCATTGTAAGGCTTTATCGAAATGTAAGTTGGTATTAATGTATGTTTTAAATAGATTTAAACAAATTTAAATTAATTTGTTTGATATAAATTTAACTCCAAACAACCCTTAAGTGATATATTGTAAGCTCACAATGAAGAAGGAAATTAAAAAAAAAAATTAAAATGTATTTTAGGCTCATAGTCAAATACCACTTACTATTATTTATTGCACTTGAAATTGGATTGTTAATATTCTGTCACCGCCAGACTCATAAAAACAGCATACTTATACTGCCGATTTATGACACGTGTGAAAAGTGGGCCACAAAATTACTCGAAAATTGATAGGATTAATCCAAATAGAACATGCTCTTCGAAGCAGACGTGAGAATTTTAGCTTATACTCTTTTTTAATTTGTTGTTCGTTGGTTAAAGTATTGACATGTATGAGTGTTTTTCATTCGTTAAAATATTGATATGTACGAAAAAGATATTTTAATTTATATCTGTTAATTTATTATCTGTAAGATTCGATTTATATCTATTTTGATTCGTTATTTTTTTATTTACATAAAAAAAATTTATTAATATTTATTTTTAATTTATTATCCGTTCATTAAAATAAAAATATAAATTTAAAAAATAAATATTTTTAATTCGTATCCATTTACTTACATGTTTGTAAAATCTGATAGAGCTTATTTCTCACCTCTACTGGGATGCCACGATACGATGACCTCAGTCATAGAAAATCTGTGCACTTGCTAATAGTGGGAATATTATATTTCAATCTCTTCCCTTCTGTTGAGATTCTCACGGGCAAGAGTTATTGTTCAAAAGGAGAGGAGAGGTGGAGCCCAAAGAGCACTGTAAGCTTGCTGGGAATTGAGCATTGCTTCTCTTAAAGCCTTTTTAGCTTTTTCTTGTTGTTTGATGGTAGTATTTGGTAGTTGTCTTGTGTCGCAAAGCTAAGGAACAATATTTTGTTTGAGGGGGTACTTTTATTTTTTATTTTTCAATATAGGTGCCTGCTTAGGAAAGCATTGAGTCATCTATGATGCAAGCATTCTCACATTTTAAAAGCGGTTCATGTTGAAAGAACCCAAAGAATAAACCGAACCAAAACTTTTATCAATCCAAAAATAAATTCATCCATAACTCAATACTATTTTTTTTTTTAGTACTACTAAAACCTTCCAAAAATGTCATCAAAATGGTCAAATTGCGCCACGTTATCTCCTCAACATGTTACGGTAATTTTTTTTAAGGAGAAAATTGATAATTTATTACTCGATTTTTGACATGTGTTGCTTGCAGTATTGTTATTAATGGATTTTTCGGTAATTCATTCTATTGTTCAAATATAGTTAGAAGAGTAATTACAAACCAGCGTTATTTCAATTAATGAGAATCTTAATCATAAAACGAACAAATAAAATAATGTTTTTTTAATATTTTTAAACTTGTAAATAATTTAAAATGTTGATGTGATGTCATCTTATTGATTTGGTTTATTGCCTACCTAATAATTATCACTAATGATGAAGCAGCACAATTTGATCCTTCTAATCCAATTTAATAGTTAGATGAAGCTAGTTGTATGCACACATTTCATCTAACTTTTTGATTTGGTAGTGAATTAAACATATGAACATAAAAAGTAGGATAAAAATGCAAAAAAAAAATAATAATAATAAAGCAAGGCATAACCTTATAATTAAAAAGAATTACGAGTACTAATTTGAGTGAGGAGAACAAACACCCAAAAGCTATAAATAACAAAAAAAAAAGGTACCAAAACAGAATTCGACTCACGAGCCCTGCCATCCATGTTAGTATGTATGGTCAAGTTTACCTACTCAATTGAATTGCAAGATAATTAATGTGACTCAAATAATACAGTACATTTGGTCAGTGTGAGCATTGAAATGACCTAACTTGACTATGGTAATGAACTAGCCACTCACTCTTAGGCATTTTGATTTGATAACTCATGTTGAGAACATTCCTTACATACAAAAGATCATTCCCTGTGAGGTTGGAGGTTCAAAAATATCATCTCTTGTGAGGCTCGAGGTTCAAAGATCACATCATAATAGTATCACATTTCAAATATCCAAGCAAGAGACACACCAACGTTTATATAAAGAGGTATCCATCCTCAACGAAAATATGTGTACACAAAAAAAAAAGTATAAACATATGCAATCGCAAACAGTAAGAGGTAAACACTCAGAAAAACTTCAAGTACAAAGAGACAACTTACAAAGAACAAAGAGAACCATTACAGTTCTCTCCTCCTCTCAAATATCCTTTCATTTTGACATAGTTCTTTCTTTTTTTATTCTTAGATCTAATCATCGGAGTGTCCTCTCTGAAGCACAATGCCTACTACATGCCCCAAGCACTAAAGAGATATTCCATGTCTTGACTCTTTCAACCAGGACAACCTTGGCCATCAAAGACCAGGCATCCTTTGTCATCTTTTTTGACATCAACATTAATTAAACAAAACTACGAAATATAATAAATAAATAGAATTTTTTTATCAAGAATATTTTTTTAACGTAACTAAATAAACAATGATATTGTACCAAAAATTAAACTATACCCTTTGTCCCAATTTATATGTCACAGTTAATTTTTTGAAACAATTTTGACTTTAATATTTCTTGAATATGTTATTGATTTAAAATTATAAATAATTTTGAATAATTATGAACTTTATAAAAATAAAAATGTAAATTTTTAAATACTTTATTAATTCAAAGTTAAAAAATAATAATTTAAGTGGATGGACAATGCGTACAAATTGAGACAAAAAGAGTATGATACTATGCATATTTCATGTGACTTTTATTTAAAATAAAATATATTACAACAAATTTAAATGGAAAAAGTGTCTCCAAAGTCCATACTAGGATCCAAGCCCAAAATTCAAGCTAAGTGCAAAAAGCAAAATTCAAGCCTGATAGAACATTACCCAGCTCAATTTGGCTCTAAAAGGAACAAAAAGAAAACTATTGATCTAAAACTTACTAGGCCAACCCAATTATCGAGCGCAGAACTTCTCTAATCTCGAGCTCATATATATACGCCAGCTTGATCCACAACAATTGACTGGTGCATAAAGAAAGAAGGGACAAAGAGTGGGAGACAGGGTGCAATTCAGCTGGTACCCAAACTCAAAATTGGTTATTTCCCAACCAAACCGTAATTTTTGGTTACATGATAAACCGAATCAAGATACCATATATATTACCCTAGAGGGAGATAGAGAGACAAAAGGAATCCAAGCGAAAAGTAATAGCAACAGAAAAGGATGCCAATCCGTGGCAGTGCCAACTCCTCTCATGCCATCTACATCTATATAAGATTTGTCTTTGTAAGATTTATAGAAGCCGTGGTATCAGCAAAGCCTAAGACAAGTATCACCATCTTTTTATGGTCAAATAGCTGACCCCATTTACCAAAAATAACATATCTTCTATATACGAGAGTAGGAAAGAAGTTAGGGACAAACCAAATTCTGAAGCAACACCAAGATAACATGGATTTTGACTTGTTCCAATGTTGAAGCTTACACCAAAAGAGGACGCTTGTCTCAGATAATGAGATTTGTTTGCTAATCTGGGCATATTTCAGTGAACACCAGCAACCTCCTTCTCTTAGTAGGATCAGAAAGAACACCCTGGATATGTTCATCAATGTCTTCCGTTGATGGAGACTTTTCAGTATGAGCTGGCAAGGTAACCACAATGCCATCATCTTGGGGTGACCAGTAGTCCCTGCTTGTGAGAGTGGTGAGCTTACTGCAGAATTCATCCTTGATTGTGGAGGTGGGGGGCGAGGAGAGAATCTTAGTGGTATCTTCAGAAGTGGTGGTTGATGTGGGGGTCTTGCCAGTATGCTCAGATTTGATTATGGAGGAGGGAATGGAGGAGAGTATCTTACTGGTGTCTTCAGATGTAGGGGTCTTACCAGTATGCTCAGGTTTGATTATGGAGGTAGGGCTCTTGCTAGCAGGCTCAGGTTTCATAGGTGAGGGTGTTTGAATCGTCACAGCTGCTGCTTCTGCCATGATCTGCTGAACAAAGCGGGACTTTGGGCCATAAGTGCTTGATCCTGTATTGGTGTATGATTTAGCCACCTGTGTCCACAAAATACAGGATCTTAGTAGCCGAATCTGTCAACAAAGAAACAGAGGAATTCAGACATTTCATGACTGCTAACCTCAGATTTGTTTCGGATAGGAAAATGAGTAGGGCGCAGCTCTTCTTTTCCATGTGCAAACTGCAGACAATGAACAATTTCCATCATAAATTACTAAATGCAATTAAAGCCCCTTAACCGTGGCAGCTAATACAGAAGTTTGATAGTACTCCGCAGTATATATGAGCAACCCACGAAATTGCTCTAATGGGAAAAGACTCTTGACCACAAAATGGTCACCACTAGAAGTCAGTGCAGCAACATGGTAAGCTATGACCTAACAACCATTAGGTTGACTTGCATACAAATGATACAGCTCATTAGTTTCCAATTTCAGAAGCTTAGTCCCAACCTAATTTGAAAAGAAAGAGTCACTCCTTCAAAATGTCTCCACTCTCCTTGTATTTGAAATTGTGACCAAAAAAAATAGCTGGCATCTGATACTTTTAACCCATGACAGCTCATAGGCGAACATTCTTGAAAATATATAATAACCAAACAGTTTTCAATCATTCAATTCAAATGGTATTCGTTTTCTGCTTGAAGCTGAATACATAGGGAAAACATCAAATGTTAAATGAACTTCAACACGCTGGTTTACAGGCCAAGGTATGATGGATAGAAATTCTTTTCACTCTTGGGAATTGTGTGCAAATGTGCTGTGTGTTGAGCCCTAACTTCAAAATTTCCACATCTTTCTCTGTACAACCACAAGGACAACCTAACTGGCATTTGATGTTCACAATTAGCTCATACCATATTTGTTAAAACGACGCAAACTCAGAGGCAGAGCATTCACTTTAATTGGTTGAAAGCAAATATTACCATGATCACAGCTGAAGGCTATGGGATTTTAAGGAAGCCCAAGAAAAGATTCAAGTGAATAAGGTGTTGCTACATTTGATCGCTTCGTAAAACAACTGTCATAATGATTTTTATAACACTTCATTATAGTTTCTAAAGCACAAAAAACGACTGATTCTCTCTTCTTCTTTTTGCTTGTAAAACAAGAAGAAGAAAAGTAACTTATATGCATGCATACAATAAAATTTATCTATACACAGACAAACAGAGACTCTAAGGCGAGAAATGGACCTGGCATGTAGACCCAAAGCAGCATTGTCCAATATCCTCCCAAGCCCTGCAAATCTCCATCTTATAAAAAGTGCTATTCCCGGATGAAGAGGATGGCAAAGACGATCCTCCACCGCCAGAACTCAAAACCGACCCTGCTCTTGAAACCAACCCGCTTTCGAAACCCTCCCTCCAGAAGCAATGGACCCAACAAGAACGGCATCCATCACCAACTCGTCCTCATCCACAGCCTCCAAGTTCTCCACGGCTGACAGCGGCAACAAGGACAATCTCTTCCCGGAATACCTGCGGCTGTAATGGAACTTTCCGCTTGCCGGAGAAAAGGAGGCACCGCCCGCAGCTACAGGAGAATTGGAGCGGAGGTACCTCACCAGAGGGGACTCTGTGTTGGTGAGATTCTCAGGTGAATAGGAATTGAATGGTAAAGTTGATTGGTGATGGTGGATTCCACGGCCTCTTTGGATCAACAATGGCGGCACGTTGCCCTTAGGGCCTCAAGTTTGGGCATTTCAGGATTCTTCTTGTTGTAAAGGGAATCCATTGAGTTTCTACGTTTGGAAACAAAACAATTTCAGTGACTTATTTCCACCACCAAAAAAAAAAAAGATTGAATGTTGAAGTTGATGCTTTCATGAACTATGAGCTAAAAATTGAAATGTAAAATACGATTTAAGTGATTTCTTTTTCCTCTTCCTTTCTGACTTTCTCGGTATTTTGAGTTTATTCGTTTTTTTTTTAAATTAAATTCCCGCAAAAATAACTTAACAATCTTTTTTATCAAAACAGAACCGTACCAAAGGGAAAACTGGTAAATAGAAGTCTCATGCGAATCAAAAATCATAGAATTTCACAAGAAATTGTGAAAACTAGAATTCGTACGAGAGAGGAATTGAGCAAAAACGAAATTCAGTAGCATAAATTCAACACAAACAATCTGGTCAATTAACTTACTAAAAACACCAGCAATTGGTTAAAAGTTAAAACAAACAACATATATATATATCAGAAATCGAAACACAAAGAGAGTATGATCACAACGAATTATTTACACATCACAGGGTGTTTGATTTTGTATCGTAATAAGCTAGTAAACCTAGAGTCCTGAACAGAGAATCTGAAGGCAAGTAAATGAAAAGCAAAAGAAATCGAGACATTTCATCATCTGTGTATATAAATGAATCGAAAGCGTGAAAGAAAAATTGAAGTCGAGTAATCAAAATACCTAGAAGATGGCGAGATACTTTGAACAGTGATGCTTCGATATAGAAGAGCTTCGAATTTGAATGAATTTGATATCCGAACCGCTGGAGCCTAAGAGACCGTACAGTTTTGGGGATTGAATTGTTGAAACGAAGCACAACTCGTTCAAATGAGCAGAAGAGAGTTGAGCTTTGAGAGCAGTGTTTCTCTTTATATAGGAGAGAGAGGGGGAGGGAGGGAGAAGAAGCTGAGCTGATATGTGCTTTTGCAAAATGGGACCCACAGGTCCAATTGGCTTCTCTTTACTGTTTATCGTCTTCTCTTTGCAGTCCCATGGTATGAAGTATGAACCTGCATTTTCTAAATTTAACCCAAATACTTTGCACATATTACTACTTTGCCCCAAGTTTTTTCTGCTGGAAGTGCCGAAGAGAAAGTAACTATGTAATAAATCTAGAAGAAAGGATAAAAAAAAAAAATAAAAAAATAAAAAATAAAAAGCATCGATGAGATGAGAGGAAGATAAAATGCTTATAGATTCTCAAAGTTGGATGATTTTAACCGTCATCATTGTATGAGAATCCTTCCATTATGGTACATTTTTTTATTTTATTTATTAAACATATTCTTTTATCGTGCTTTATAATCAGGATTTCATGACTATCCAAAATTTAAAAAAAAATACATATTAATTATAAGAGATTTTTGAGTTCAACAGAAATATGGTAAGGTAACTAAGGTTTGGTCCCAGCAAGAACATCTTTTACAAATCTGCCAAACTTCCCCCTCTCTTCCATTTTTCTCTGCAAATTTCTCTTCCTTTCCATTTTCTCGGCAACCTCCTTCTTTCTTTTCTTATTTTCTCTCAATCCTGTGTTATCTCTCTTCCTATTCCTCAAAATTTTGATATTGATGAAAGTAAAAATCTCGGTATCCGCAAAATCTAACAAGGTATGTGAGTATTTTATTCTTTCTTCTAGTCGGTTTGTCTTCTCTGGCATCACCGAGCTACACTACCGTGAGCTCCATCGTATCTTTTTTTTTCTTCTGTCTTTGTTTTTCTGCAAATTTCTCTCCATACTTACATATATTTTGTTCAAATTAAAAACTGTAATTACATGGGCTTACTATGAAGTTAAGTCCTTAATCCTATTGCAACATTTTTTATGTTTAGATTTTCTTATAAAACTATATAACCACCCCAAGTTGAAATTCCTTCAGATAAAGTCATTTGATTCTCATATCCTATCCACTTTATACACTAAAGTTATATATCATCCTCTACTGTGTAAGTCCGATTGCCATCTCAACTGATCCCCGTCTTCAACCAGGCACCCTCACAAGAGGAAGTTCTAAATACTACAGTAATACATAAGCTCAAATGATGGGATTCAAATTCAATGACCATCACAATTTTGAAAAACACGAACATACACGTCCAGAAGTAGTTGATCATGATCACGGACTAGTTATGATTATGAATTAAAAACTACCACATTTTATACATGAGACCAATATGCATTGCTTGGCATGCTTATTGGTTAATGGTCTAATTCTCAAAGCGGGTTCTGCGACGACACAAACTAGAACGACAAAACCAACCCTCAGTACCATAAAATATTACACATCAACATGAACTATACACGAGTCGCTTGACAATGATATGCACCAAACCTCTTTACACAAATCCATAGCAGAAAGCTACCTAAATCAAGTTTATATTTCTACTAGTTGAGAGAGTTGGCCGCCAACTTCAAATTCCATCAAAGGGATTCTTTAGACTCCTGCCAAGCAAAGACATCATAAGGCCTGCACCATGGACCCTCCCCTCCGGAATCATTAAGTCAAAGTTGCTTCTCCCACCACTGCCACCGACATTGTACCCATTTCTTTCTTCTCCTTGCTTCTCAGCATTCAAGAAACTTGAATAGGATGATAAGGACTTCATAGATAGAGGAACCAAAACCTGTGGGGGTATGAGTTGTTGCCTTTTCGCTGGCTTTTCCAGTGAATCAATGCAATCGGAGACCACACTAACTCCAGAGGAAGAATAGTTGTTGTCCAAGCTGCTGCATGTGGTTGATGCAGTAGAAACAAGCCCATAAAAGAGTCCTGGTCCAATCAGCCCTCCCTTGTTAGTGTCTCGCACCTGGGCCATGCTGCTATGTGCAGCACAAAGACCACTCTTGCTCCTCGCAAATTTTTCGCATTTTCCCTCTCCCCAAGAGCATCGCTTCCCTCCACCATGAGCCTTGCAGAAGTCCGTGCTACCTTGGGCACTCTTCCCACAGCTTTCAATTTTGCACCGCTTTCCACCACCATGCCTAACACAACAATCAGTGCGGCCGCGGGCACTCTTTGTGCAGCCTGGCACCACGCACCTCTTCCCACCACCATGGGCAACGCAAAAATTTGTGCCTCCATGCACACTCTTTGGACAAATTCCACCACCATCAAAGAGGCAGCGCTTTCCCCCACCATGTCCTTTGCACAATGGTGTGCTCCCTTCAGCACCTTTATTACACCCTGCAAATATGCAACGTTTTCCACCACCATGTGCCTTGCAAAACAAAGTACTTCCCTGGGCACCCTTAGCACATCCCAGGTACTGGCAACGGCGCCCACCCCCATGAGAGATACACAAACCAGCCTGTCCTTCAGCACTACGGGTGCACCCATCCATTTTACACCTTTTCCCCCCACCGTGTCTAATGCAAAGCCCTGACTTGCCTCGTGCAGCCTTGGAACACCCTCCTGTATATCCGCATCGTCTGCCACCACCATGTGCTATGCAAAATTCTGTCTTCCCCTCAGCACTTTTAGTGCAACCCAGGTGTTGGCATCTTTTCCCTCCACCATGGGCCTTACAGTAGGCAGTTCGGCTCTCAGCACCCTTGTTACAACCTGGCTTTTGGCATCTCTGTCCTCCCCCATGACCAATACAGAGACCAGTAGTTCCTCGTGCACCCTTTATACAACCAGCAAAATTGCATTTTTTTGGATTGCTGATTCTGTGCCCTGAAGATGTCACAGTAATTGTTTGCTCAGAGACAGCACCGACTGAGAAATCTGTGGGGGAAGATGGCTCAAGGCTCAGCTGCGGTTCATGAGAATGACTTTTGGTCCCAAACCGTGCAACATCTTGGATATGCAGTGAAACTTTGGCACTATCCATTCTTGGAGCCAAAAGGAGTGATGGCATATAGCCACCAGATTTCTTTGCAGAGGTAGAACCTTCATCAACAACAGGAATCAAAAGTCTACTGTCATCAGCAGAAACTTGGTTTAAAATAGATGTGTTAACATCAGTCTCTGTTGACAGTGAACAATCCAGCCCACACAAAGCTTCCTTAGTCCCTCCAGAAAGGCCAAGTTTTAAAATTGAATCACCCTCAGATGAGAGCCCTTGAGGAAACACAGCAGATGAACCTTTGTTCTTGTTAACCCCAACAATATAATAATCATCAGAGTATGTACTTGGTGTTGGACCCAATCCAAGAACCAACCTACAGCCATCATCAGGAGCACAGGCAAAATCAACCTGAAGATTGTTTTGAGTACCCCCAAATCTGGCTTTGTTGCTTCCTCCATGACCAAGGCATTTCAAGCTTAGAGCAGTATCACCAAAGTTGTCATTTTTAAAGAGTCCACTAGCGTGAGAAAACTGTACAACCTTCTTGTTCAAATCCATTCTATAGATCCGTTATCAAAAAGGTACAGTATGCTGAAGTAACAGAACAGTCTTTTAGTACATGCAACTACCAGGTATGTATTATCAGAACCATATGAACTACTAGAAGATATTTTAGTAAGCAACCTCCACCACTAGCAAAGCCTGATGTGTCTGACCTGTCCATCTTATCAAATATCAGCACCAAAAGGAGAGATTCTAATCTGAAAACATACTGTTTCAAAAATATCTGACAACGTTTCTAGGATAAAACCCTTTTATAAGAACAATTAAAATTGAAGGGCAAATATCTTTGGAGCGTCTTGTGCTCCTTGCTGATAAATTGTTTAGCTTCATGAACCCTGACAAACAAAAGAAATGATGCCACAAACTTTAAACGATCAATGAATTGAAACATAAGACAATGATGTTCTCATTAGGGAAGTAAACCATAATCAGACATTATTTAAAAATAGTTGACTTCAGGCATTTTGAGTACACAAAAGGAATAATATGTATGTACATCGTTGTGCAGAATGCTGGACCGTAATGCACCGAAAGGAAAATACTACAGATGCATATGCAAACTAATAGAAAAAAGATGTCCTCCAACACATTTCACGATTTGATAGATACATAATAAGTTAATCACCAAATCTGAGAAGGCAAGTTTGACACTTGAGAAGAGTGTCTGATTTTGCAACTAGGATGATGGCTCTTAAATATGACAATAATTACTTATCAAAAAAAGATATGACAATAATTCATAAAATTAGATGAAATCTAAAAACTAATAGGACCTGATTGAAATCAAGTGGTGGGGGGCTTGAGGAATTAGGGGAATCATTACTTGAAACTCAGTATACTAGGCCAATATAAGGGAATTAGAATTAGGAGTTTACAGATGGGCAAAATGTAAAATTCAAAATTTCTTTGATTTGACTAAAACAATTTCACTGAATTGTTCAGAATTTTAATCAATCATGTTGAATTAATTATCATAAACTTTAAGCATCATTTAAATTGTTCATTGAGCTATATATTAAGTAACGTGCAGTAGAGGAGCACAAAACTAACAGCATCACAGTAGAATCAATAAAACATTCGCAATTTGGCAAATGTCCCTTAGACAAGTCCATGCAACGTAGAAAGCATGCATCAAACAAATAACAAGTCCCTCATCAATAATTAAACCCGACCATAACAGTTTTGTAATCCAACCATTTCACACATTAATCACGCTTTTAAATTTCTGGTTTTATATTCGCAATTTAGTACATGCAGAAGAGAGGTGCTCACGGTCAGGATTGGAATAATCGCAAAATAGCCTAAAATAAAAAAGTGAACTGCTGATAAAAGCTGAACACCCACCCCCCAAAAAAAAGTAAAAAAGAGAGGGAAAAAACTATCTATAAAAAGACACACATATACAGATTTTTTTTCCTACTTCTCAACTCCCCCTTCCATAAATTTAGTCCTAAATATTTTCCAGAAATAAAAGAAGATATGTATGACAAACAAATGCACTAAGAGAAAACAAAAAACAAAACAGAGAAATCTTCTATGACTGTCTCTCGAAAACTGCCAGGCAAAAATTTAAAATTGAAGATTTTCAAAGAAGTTTTTTTTATTGTTAAAACAGACGCACAGCATTCGAACCTGAAACAAAGAAGCTGCATTAATAAATTTATTTATTTTTTTAAAATCCAATAATAGTTTTGATCTCTAGGCACCCAGGAAAGCGGTAACAACCTCAGGATTTCAGCTCAACTTATATCATGCTAAGGTTGAGTAAAGTATTGCACAAATTTGTTATGTTCCCATAAGAAAATGTTTTCTACACATTGAAAAATAAGATCAAAAGTAGGATTACCCTAAACATGATGAAATTAATTGGAAGGAACCCAAACTTAAGAACAAGCCTTCAAATGATCAAGTAACAACCAAAAAACTAAAAAAAATTGCTACCACGGAAAAGGTACCTGCTTTCCACACATTCTGATAGACTGCAAGTCTGCAAGCCCAACATACTGTGCAGTATTTAGTATACGTTCCAAGCTAGTTAAAATAGAAATTCCGCCTTGGATGTTGACGAAGTCATTAGGATTTGATCAAGAATCCTTGATATCTTATGTTTTCAACAATAATTTGTTCACTTTAGGGCCCATTTAGCTTAACTTCAAATTCTGCGGTAAGGACTCAAAAATGATTCTAAAACAACTAAAGGTAGAAGCGTTGTGGAGTTAAAAGCTATTTGGTGTTTGGTAAAAATTGAGTTAAAAGGGTTGTCAAACTAATTAATGTGTATGGTAAATAAGTTGTAAAACTGCTTATACATGTTGAAATTACTAAAAAATGTATATCAGTGCTATTTGACTATTTGGAGGTCTTTCTTTCACCAAATTAACTTTATTATTTGCAAAATATAAATATTAATTTTATTACAATGAAATATAAACAATTAAAATAATAATATTTATTAATAATTTAATTTAATTAATAATAATACTATTTTTATTAAATAAATAAAATAATATTTTTATTAAATAATAATCTCAATGTTCTAATAATAATGGATGCATCATTGTTATATTTAAAATTTGATTAGGAAAATGAATGGTGATTTATGTGGTGGTAAAGGTGTAAATACCTTTGCCACACAAGGGTAATTTAGGAACATGAATAGTATCAAAACTGATTATGGAATTAAAAGCTACAAAACCCAATTTCTGATTTTGGGCCTAAATCATCTTTTTTTAAGTTGTTTTCAGCTTTTGATTCGTAAAAAAAGCAGGTCAAAAAAGAGATGTTTGGCAAAGCTTCTACCAAAAAGCAGCAGAAACTGTTTGAGAAGCACTCACAAACAGGCACTTACTAGATCACATGAGCCACATATGGCCCCCCTCATTATTAAGTCTTTAGCAAAAAATGACTCAATCAAAAAGGTAGCTGACAGGAATTTTCAAATTACAAGGTAGGATCTTGTAATTACCACAAACACAATAGTGGAGAACGTAATATACCCTTTAAAATAATATTTTTAACACATACCCTCTCATGTAATAAATAAAGGCATAGGGCATGTGCACCAAACAGTAGATCAAATACTTATAGTGCTAACTTGCATATTAAAAGAAGTATAACTCAGTTTTGTATTGACTTCCAATTGATGGAATAATGTTTTTCCCACTTTTTTTTATTAAAGGGTGGTCTAGCATTGTTTTTGTCAACTCTTTTTCTTTTTCAAAATACAATTGTTTTGTTTTTGTTACATTTTCAAACTTTGCAAATAAATTCTGATGACTAATCCTAAAATGTCAATGAACAATACATTAAGAACTATCTCTCACAAAAATATATTTCCCCCAAAAGGGAATCAAACAAAAGTACCTAAAAATGTAAAGAGAAAAGCAAACTACAAATTAACAATAAATCCATGACAAACTTACTTCAAAGACTTCGTCACGAAACACCAATAGAAGCCATTAACTCTTTTGTAAAATTGTAGACTTAGATTCACCAATCAGACAAAATCTTCCAACCTATAATTTGTTCTTTATTGAGCAAAAGTACAAATATCATGGTATTTGGTCTTAGAAGATTATATAAAGAAAATACTCAAGTCTTCCTACCCTAAATTTTTCTATCCTAATATTATCTTCAGGTATCCAGTAAAAACAATTCAGAAGCCTAAAAAACCAAAATTAAAAAATAAAGATATAAAGGAAACTGTTTCCTTTTGCTGCAGATGAGAAGAATATCTAGTTTCGAGTTGCAGATAAATCTGTAGCAACTAGCAAGGATAGAAGTGATAATCCAATTTGAGATACTTTGCAGAAGCAAAACAG
This sequence comes from Bretschneidera sinensis, assembly GCA_023935145.1. Taxonomy (NCBI): domain Eukaryota; kingdom Viridiplantae; phylum Streptophyta; class Magnoliopsida; order Brassicales; family Akaniaceae; genus Bretschneidera; species Bretschneidera sinensis. The sequence goes on from CM043698.1 coordinate 153,098,651, forward strand.
GGCACTAAATTTCCATCTTAATAGAATAGATCTGAAACTAGAAGTTTCAGAAAACTCTCTATACTTTAGCTCCAAAAGTTTTAATATATTCATTTCAAGATAGAAAGATAAGGATAGTACTTGGGATCTGCATAAAAGCCCTAAACATAGCATCAACCACGATAAGAGTAGGTTAATATCCTTAGCTATACTTCATCAAAGAATCATATACGCAAGTGATCTTACTTAAACAAACACACAATCAGATCAGAGAATTTACTGGTTCTTCTAAAGTATCAAAGACCCAAATCATTAGCAGCCAAATGAAAAATAAAAAACGAAAGGAAAAAAAAAGGAATACCCAGTAACCAGACATCAGCTTACACATTCTCCTTTGAAATAATTAAAGATGAATGCAAAATCAAATAAACCATCTAAATTCATACATAGATATCTCAAAACCCTGACCCCTGATCAATTTCAGCGAATCTAATTAGTAATTCCATAAAAGGGAAAGAAGCCCAAGCAGGAAAATACAAGAAATAAGTAATAACTCCATAAATTAATATTAAAACAACATTTATATACTATATTAATAACAAAAAAAAGCAGTACTATGTACGAACAATCAGTAAAACGATTAGTCATGCAAAAAAACGGAAAAGAAATATGCAGATATACCGTGTTGACATCCAAACTTAGAGAGAAACCCGAGAGAGCTGGCGGATCTGAGATGCTGTAAAAGACATGTTGTAACACTGAAATTCTTGTTCTCGCCGAAACAGAGAAATCGGAAGAGAGGAATGGAATTGAACGAGTGTTGGACAGAGAGAAATAGAGATATTAGGTAATAAAGTTTTCAATAAATTAAAAAAAAAAGTCACGGTTTGGGCGGCTCCGCCTTAATTGCAAAAATCTCTTATATTTAGTGCTAAATAACAGTCTGTCCTCTGAATTTTTTAAAAGTATAATTTAACCCTTAATTTTATCAATTTGAAATCATTCAATTTATTGATTTGATTTCAGTCAAATTCTAACCAAATTCAAAAGAAAAATAATATTATCAAAAAATTTAATATATTTATTAACTTAACATGTTGGTACGATTTTATCAATTTAAAGTATTTCAACTCATTAGTTTGATTCTAGTCAAATTTTGACCAATTCTGATAAAAAGATTATCGAAAAACTTAATATATTTGCTAACTTGCCACGTTATTATGATTTTGTCAATTTAAAGCAATTCAATCTATTGGTCTAATTGGATCACGATTCTCTCAATTTAATAATTGAAATAAATGTTAAGTTTATGGTGAGATTAAATGCCATATTGACAAATTTGAATTTGGATATTCTCCATTTAATGATGTGAAATTCAGTCTCACTATAAAACTTTACTCGATTTCAATTTTTAAATAGAGAGGATCATTATCCAGTCTGATTTGAGTCAAATTTGGATCAAATTCAGATAAAAAGATAACCGAAAAACTTAATATATTTATTAACTTACCACGTTAGATGGTAAATATATTCTGATAATTTTAACCATCTGACGTGATAAATTAACAAATATATTAAGTTTTTTAATAATTTTTTAGTCGAGATCAAATCAATTGATTGAATTATTCTAAATTGATAAAATCAAAGGTCATTTTAAAAACTACAAAACTGTTACTTCACTCATTTTGCAATTAAACTTTTTTTTTTAAATTTAGTTTTTTCGCTAATAAAAAATTAAAAACTAAACCATCAAACATAGCACGCAGGAGTAAAAAATATCCAAAAACAATCAGTAGGGAGCACCAGATGATACAGCCTTACGGGACACAAACACTACTGATTTGGACAATGCATGCTTTTAGGAAAACGACAGGCATCTCAAATGTCGAAATTGCCCTCTGTTCGATGCTTGGTAAGTGTGAATTATGAAAATATTTATGTCATTTCGTACGATTTTAATATGGTAGTAGGAGTTGTCTTCTTCGACTTCAAGATGCAGCAAATGAGTAGAGAGATAAGTGGCCGAGGTGGAGTTATCGTGGCGTGTCCAAATCACTAGCAAATAACTTTCTTTCTTTTTTTTTTTCTTTGGATAAACCAAAATATTTTTTATTTTGGTTAAACAGAATATTACAAATAATATACTCCTTTTATATGTCTATTGCCTAAAAAATTTCATTCTTCATCGTGTTCATCTCCCATCTAACAGTCAACCTTCACCAAAGGAAAAATTCTTAATAGCATCCATGCAAACACGTATTTTTTATATCAGGTGAAAATTTTATTGATATTTATTAAATAAATTTATTAATAACATCAATAGTAATTATATAAATATTTTTTATAAAGTTATTTAATAATTATCAGTTGTTGATATCGATTTCGAAACAATTGATTCTACAATAGCAGCGGAACACTTATGCATATAAAAAACACAAAAAAAAAAAAAATTTACAAGTCACCGGAGGAGGACTATCCAATTCTTAAGTTAATATCTCGAAATAAGAAAAATAAGAATTGTACAGAAAATTGTATTGTACTTAAAAAATTACGAAAGTCTCCTTTATATATAGCACCTGAAATTGAATCTGTTACGAAAAATAATGACGAGAAATAATATTGTGAAATAATTTTAATAATGTCAAATATAATTATGAGATAGTAATATTAAAATTTACTTATATTCAATGTCGAGAGTAATTATCTTTTGGTAATTAATATAACTTGTTAGAATACCTAAAACTTAAAAGTTAGATATAAAAGATATCATTTTGTTCATATAATAAATATATAATTAATTATTTGATTGAATTTATAAAATTATATTTTAAATTTCAAAAAAAAAACACTTCTCGTGCCAATATATCATAGGTAAGGTGAAGTTTCAACTCAATGTAAGAATTTTCCCCACCAGTGAGGTCTAGCCACTTGCCCTACCACTAGCCGAAAGAAGAAACAGCTCGGCTGAGGTCAAGAAACGGTGTGTCGGCTCGGCTATCTTAAGCAAGGGCAGCTTCTTCAGCGCTTCACTGCCAGTTCATTGCATCCAGTTGAATTAATACAACGAATCTAAGAATGAACACTTGGCGGTATTTGATTGGCTCTTGGCGTAATAATTGGAATTCTCGGAATTGGAAGACCATACGAGCTGTGCCTACGAAACCCCTTTTAGATCCGCTCGTGCCGCGCTTTGAATACGTGCGTGTGCATAGACTCATGATGAGCCGCTTTTAGTTGGTCACTCAAATTTCATTTGAGTTTTATTTTCATCTCTTTTTTTGTACGTTAAGAAAATATAATTATAAGACCCCAACCTTAGACTTAATTTAAATCCCACTCTCTCAATTTTCGTTTTTACCAATTCCATCCTAACCTTTAATAGTAATATTACAAAATTATCCTCTTGATCATAACTATGTTTCATTGTGTTAACTAAGGGTGAGCAACCATATCGATTGAATCGTCAAATCAGATTAAATCAGTACAATGAATTGAGTTGAGATGGGTATTTTAAACGTTGGATTTATTTTGGATTAAGAAAAATTTGAAAACAATTTGAATTAGATCGTGAATTTTTGTACCTTGATCCAAACCGATAACTCGATGAATATATATTTAGTATTTGTATATTTAATCGTCATCCCATTCAAATTGACATAAAAAATAATTTAAAAATCTTGACAAGTATTAATTACGATAATTACTCTTTTCAGTGAGATAATTGATCTGGTTATCAAAGTTGAGTTTTGTTAAAATATCCACATGTGAGTTATTTTACATCTATACATAGTTTGAGCCCAAGATATTTGAGCTTAAACTTATGAGTCATATTAGTATCAATCCATGCATATCAAGCCCATGTTCTTTTAGTTTCATGCGACGTAAAGTAATCATGACCTTAACAAGTGGTATCAAAGTCGATCGTGTAACTTCTACGATATTGCCCCATGGTTAAGTTTATAAATAAGAAATGTTTGTGCGTCCACAGTTGTCTACCTCGTGAGAACTCCCATGATTGAGTTTGGTTTAACTTTCTCATATTGATCGAGTGATCGGTGGTTTCATTGAAAATGGAGTTTAAAATATAATTTACACTTGAGATTAAACTTTTGAATTATATTGATGTCTATCCATGTATATCAAGTTCGTATTCTTGTAATCTCCCACCGTGTGAAGTGCTTCCGACCTTAACAAATTTCTAAGATCACAAAGTTTCATATTCGATTCCAATAATGTATGAATTATTTATCTAATTTATATAAATACTAATTTTTCTGGAGTTGTTATAAAATTATATTCAACTCAATCTTTATATTATTTAGATATAATTTTATTTTAATTAAAAAAAATAATAACGGACATGAAACCGATGCAAGTGCACAACGCCAGACAAGAGGGTTCAATGCATCGTTATTGTCAAAAAATAAAGCAATGCATAAGAAAGCGAATGGCAGACGAAAGTGGCCATTATTGGACATTTTGATAAAGCAAACGCTTGAACGCCCCAACAAAATCTACGGAGCCCACAATGCAAAGGAATCTTTTCTTCTGCCCCAACGCTACCCGTCTGGGTTACGATCCCACGCGGTCACGCTCATGAAAACTAATTTATGTGAGCCCCGCGTATGATTACCATCTCATCAGCAGCCGCAATTGAAAGGATATAGATCTTCTCTTAAATGATTTTTTGGATCAACGCTAGATTGAATATCGAAATGTGATTTTCACTTTTATGTCATATTTATTTAAATTTTTTTATTTATTAAAATTAATTTTGACCCGATAGGGTTTTACGCGTTAGTTTTGTGGAAAATAATTTTCTTTTATATGAAGCATCATAAAATGTGGACAAACACTTTTTTTTGGAGTCAAATGTGGAATTGTCTTTTAAGAAAATGTCTATAGGAGTATTATTTATAAAAAAATTTGTATGAGTCACATAATAATAATGTTTAAATTTTCTAAAATTTTAAAAATAAAGCATTTATCAAAATATTAAGAAAATAAACATCGCACATAATGCAAACCCAAATATGAGTTTTTGAAAAAAACAAACCAAATTTCATTCTTATTACATGTTATCCTTTTTTTTATTTCTTTTTTATTCTTGATGTTTTAAAGAAGACTCATCGAGTTTATGAGTTACACAATAAAAGATATTCATCTCCAATTCTAGATATAAGTGGAGTTTGATCATTGATATTTTGTGTGATGATAAATAACTCTAAGAACTAAACTAGCTGATACCTATGTTTCTTTTTATTTATAAATTACAATTAGTTGAGCATCATTTAATATATTTGAAAAAAAAACAAATTTATCTTCAAGGTTTCACAATTAAGTCAATTTAACTTTAAGTTTTGAAAGAATATCTATTTGACTCTGATTTTTATTTTTTAGGTCAATTGAGTCTTCCGTCCAATTGGACCGTCAAAAGGCATGCGAAAGACATGTCAAGTCCATGTTTTTCATATCAGTTTATCTTTGAATTTTATTTTTCAAGTCAACTTGCACTTATTTGAGAAGTATGACATGTCTTTCACGAGTCTTTTGACGGTTCAATTGCACAAAAAACTTAATTAACTTAAAAAAAATAAAACTTAAAACAAATTAATATTTTTTTAAAGCTTAAAATCAAATTAATCCGATCATTAAATCTCTAAAATAAATTTTTTTTTCTTCATATATATAATTTCCTAATGTAGTTGGCTTACGTGCAAATGTCAAGTGGCCTCTGGACAATCGCTTTGAGCCAAATGATAAAAATATAGAAATAGCTAAAAGTTCGAGCAGAAGGGCAGTTTTGTCAATGTGGTAGGTACTCGCCGAGCCATGACGTCCCTCCGCGTTACATTACTATTGGCTGATACCAACTCTCGGAATATTCAAAACAAAGGTGACGCAAGCAAGTTGAAGTTGAAATATCTTAAGAAAACAGCACTCATCAAAGCTTTGTTAGGCAACCCTGACAACTTGGGGCGTGTGTTTGTCATTGTCTACCCAACTATCTTATTTGATTAACCAAAAAGAAAAATAAAAAAAGTTCTCATAAATTATTAGGTTATAGTTATGAGTTCTATTCTCACGGACATAATCAAAAAAATTTATTGGTTATTATAAAAAATTGTAGTAGTAATGGAATATTTAAATATTTTATTTTTATTTCATTATTACTTCAATTCTGTGTAATTATCAGTAAAATTTATTAGTTTCGTGATAACTTCGACAGAATCGATTTTGTGGAATCAAAATTCTATCTTTATTATTTTAGAAGTGACATCTTATTATAATAACGGTTACTATTTAGATATTCATAGTTTACATTATGAAAAATTGAGTGGTGATTATTATTTAAGTTTCTATACAGTTACAATTATTTTACAGAATGTTTATCAAAATGTTTGGAGTGAGTGTGTTAACAATCATCACTCATTAATTGTTTTGTTTAAAATATGATGTTGAGCAGTGACAGACTCAATCTTTTTCTCCATCGTTTGAGAACTAGAGTTTTAGTAGTGATTATAAAAAGTTCGAGAGGTAACAAAAAAGTTTGGACAAGAATAAAAACAAAAACTTCAAAAAATTTTTTTTTTTTATAACAGATCATTACAATCGCTCCACAATCTTTGTCCTAAGATTTTGTAGAGGATATAAATCACAGGACGTGCAGTGTAGTAGCAGGACTCAAATCTGAGACTTTACAAGATCACCGTCATTTTGAAAGTTAAACTTATCATTACGTCATGTGCCTCTAAGATAACTATTTTTTTTTTTTTTGGATAACTCATGTTGTTTTTCATTGACCAAGCCGGGTAATAGAAAAAAAAATAGATGAAAGTGTGTGCTAAATTGCTACTAGTCTTTATTGATTTATATAAGATAACGTCAAATACACGAGCAACTCGGCAAGTTTGATGTAAAATAATTATTTAATTAAGAGATTGTTAATTAAAGTCTGTTGCGATTAACAGTTAGAATGGACTCATGTATTATGTTTGCATAGTACTACGTGTCCCATTTGCGCAAGTGTAATGCACATGCTCATCATATACGCACGATTTATATTAGCAACGTCTTTTTATTCAACTAAATAAATGAAAAAATTATAATGGATAAAATTGCAATATACACACAAATTATTGTTGATTAAGCCAATCTCTCCGTGTATTTAGCCCAACCCATCTATACATAGCACGGTGAATTACATATTCGGTACGTAATCTTTATTTTGCTGTCAATTTAATGCTTACATGTTTTAATGGAAGCAATGATATCCTTAAATTAACATAACTATTGCTTGGTGTCCTTCCTATTTGAATTCGTTATTTTTTTTTTGTTTTATTCATAAGAGATAATTATATTTGGATCGAGATTTGATCACATATTATTAATGCAATCACAAATAATTTTATCAATTAAATTAACATCTCAATTAAATTTAACGGAATTATATCTCGTGTTTTTCACGTAATGAGTGGATCGTCTACCCTGTAAAATCTTAATTGCAATTTAATCAAGTTTTGAGTTGAATCAGATTGACTTGTCATAAATTTTCACCCTTATTTGGTCGTTGGAACCTCTTAAATTGTTCGTTTTATTAGCACACAGAAGTGAATCGTCAAGATCTCATAATGGTCTTGTTTGGTAAGGATTTAAATGTTACTTAAATCAACAAAACTTTAAGTTGGTCTTTAAACTAGAGAAAGTGTGTGGAATAAAAAAGACCTATTTACCCCTTATCTTTTGAGATAATTATACACTCGCTTGATACTCCAATCTTATCTTCCGTAAGTATATCTTTTTGGATGTTTTGACAATCAAAAACCTCATTTAAGCATATAACCCAAACAACCAAATTAACTTAAATTTTTAAACCACTTAAAATTTTGTGATTTAAGTTACAGTTAAGTCTCGCCCAAACAACATCATATGAAAGCAACAAACTGAAATTTCATTTGCTAATCCTAACTGAAGATCCCCAGTCTTCCACTTCCAAATCTCCAACAGCCAACTGAACTACCAATAGCATGGCATATTATGTTTCACAAAACTCTGTCGTTTTGATCAGATACTAACCAAGTTATAATTCTTCTTGTCAGATGCTCAGTCTTCTGGTTTGGCTTCAGTTTTCATAGTTTTTATAAATTATTATTGATTGTTTTTTGGTTAATCTGACTTGCAGAGATGAAATGAAGTTGTGTTTTTGTTGGCACCAATTACCATGTTGAAATATTGTCAATGAAACTAGACTTATAAAAATAGATTAAAAAATGTAAGAAAATGAAAGCACAAATTTCATTTCATTATCAAAATTTTCAATTTTGAACAATTTGGCAATGTGGAGAAAATAATAATTATTGAGAAAATTGTTACAACTCTCAATTTATCCTGCTTAATTTATTTGACAACTTGATTCAAATCCTAACACTTAGAGAGTGTTTTAAGTCTCCCACATGAAGAACATGTTGTCCCAAAGCAACTTTCCGGTTACCAAGCTCATCAACAACACTCAAATCCTTGCAAACATCCACATTGAACCTTATCAATGCTTCTGCTTGCCCTGTCAAGAACACCTTCTCAAAACCCAACAAGTGTTTTTGAGGTGAGTTATGAACCGATGGAGGAGTAGAGAACAAGAAAACTGTATGGCTTCCACTTATCATTCCCATGTTTTTAACTCTCAAATGTACATCAAAAGCCGAATTCTGACAACTTTGTTGAACAGCGTCGACTGATTTGCATTTTGATGAGCGACAAACGTGACCTTCCTCTAGGGGGATGGAAACTAGGTGAGGTGCTTTAACTATTTGGTGTTTGATCTGTGAGTAACTTAGTCCATCTCCGAATGAGTAAACGGTTTCACCAGTGTAGAATCTATAGCTCCTGCCTGGGTATCCATTTGAAGCATCTGGTCTCATGTTCATGTTTGTCATTGGAACTTTATCTACGTATGCTTGCGGATACCATGTCATGGGTAGTCTTCCACCTGCAACCATTTTCATCTTATGAGTTCAACAAAATATCCGAATCATTTGAAACGCCGTTGTTAAAATGGGTATATTTTGTGAAAGATTAAGAATGAAATAGAGACTGAAATGGACTTTTACTTGGATTAAAATGCCCGAAAATCACATCAGCAATGGCGGCTCCACCAGCTTGGCCAGGGTAGCCAACCCAAAGGATGCTTGTAATTTTGCTGTCATTCTTGGCAAATGTTATATCCATTCCCCCTCCAGACATTATAACAAGTATCACAGGTCCTTTGGCTACCTTTGCAACTTCTGTTACTAAAAGCGACTGCTCTCCTGGAAGAAGAAGGTCAAGTCTGTCACGACTTTCTGCCTCTATAGATTGATCTGCACCCATTACAAGCACAGTGGCATCTGCCGAGGCAGCTATATTTTTTGCATCATCTACCTGAGCACTACTGCAAGCCACATTAGAGCAGCCAGGCTGATAAGTTGTTGCAACCGATGCTGCTAGGCCTTGCAAAGGTGTTGTATACTTGCATGGGGTGCCTGCCAAATTTCCAACAAAATTCATTGAACATTTAAATAAAACTGAAATCAACAAAACAAGTTTAAATGTATTTAAGTAGTTGGACAAGCTTTCAGAAAAAATAATGAAAATGTTCAAATGATTAGTAAAGTAATGTAGCAAAATTTACAACCACACAAAACAGATTTACCAAGTCAAGTATTGATTCAAGGCAAGCAGAATTATGCAAATGAATCCAATGAGAAACTAGAAAATTGTCATCATATTGTTGAGCTCTATAGTTTGTGGTTGAATACCTTCATAGTTTCCAATCATGGTCATTGTGACATTGGCATTGGGTCCAATTACGGCCAATGTTTTGAAGGCAGTGGGAGATAGAGGCAGTGAGCCTGCACTGTTTTTGAGCAGAACTATCCCTTGCCTGGCGGCTTCACGAGCCAGCTCCTGGTGCTCTGGGGTACATACATCCTTAGGACCAAGTTTTCCATAAGTTTGCTTGCTTGGGTCACCATCAAAGAAGCCAAGTCGCATCAAAGTAGCAAAATTGTTAGAGATGGCATTGTCAATGGCTGCCTCATCAACAAGTCCTGCTTTAACTGCAGCTTCAGTGTGGGTGCCTAGGAAAGATCCACAGTTGAGATCCAGCCCTGTTGAACAAAACCATTCACCAAATCAATTTGTAATCACTACAAAGTACTAAACGTATATGTCTGAATTCAAAATGCTGCCTGATCAATTTGGATAACTAGTTCTAATTTCAAAACTTGTTGGAGATATTAATTAAAAAGTTCTCCAATCCATCCTTGGCAATTCTATCAGCTACCCATTACACTGTTGTTCCCAAAATCAATGTTCCAAAAATCTAAGAAGGGAAATGAGAGTCAGTCACCTGCCAAAATAGCTTTGGCTGCAGCTTCCTCTGGTGTCTTGGTGTAATTTTGATATTTAAATAAAACTTCTACTGAATCACAGTCAGAAACAATGTACCTGCAGCAAGCCAAAGCTGTTGTAAACAAAACAATCCATGTACAAAAACATAAAGGGAAAAGATTTGGAAGAGTAGAACATACCCATTTAATTTCCATTCGCCTCGAATAACCCCAGCCAAAAGGTCTGGGTCAGTACAGGTTGGCTTACCATTAACTTGGTTGTATGAACACATAACACTAGCCACATTCCCATCAATAACACAACTCTTGAATGGTGGTTGAAATGTATCATCCATATCTTGCTTTGTTACCTAACTCATCACAAGCAAAACAAGACAAACAAAATGACTCTCAAAAATTGTGAAGAGGAAAAAAAAATAAAAAAATAAACTCCTATCAAGGAAAACTAAATTAGTAACAATAAAATTACCACAGCATTGAAATAGAAGCGATCATTCCCTTTCCAGTTATCCAAATCATAGGCTGTATAATGTTTACAACAAGCGGCGACCTTAAGCCGATTTGGGTCAGCATCATCACTCTGTTGTAAACCTCTAACATAACCTGATGCATATTTACTAGAGAGCAATGGGTCTTCTCCTGGAGTCTCTTGCCCTCTTCCCCATCTGGGATCTCGAAAAATGTTAATGGTTGGAGACCAAAATGTCAATCCTGCTAATCCCACATTGTACATTGCTCTGGCTTCAGTTGAAACTACCTGCATATCATCATTAAGCTATTTAAACATCATTAAATTGCATAGTTGAATATTACAAGTTTCCCTTCTTTGTTACATTGACAAGAGGGGGATCGAACCTGGGTCTCCTATATGGAGAGCCCGGCGATAACAACTAGGCCAAGAGACTCGGATTCATTACGACAGGTTTCATTACTCCAAAAGACATATGGCAGACTTTGGCATGACTTCTGTACGAGTAATTTTATTGCATTGTGCAGTGCGTTTATCTCTTTGAGCAATCAATGAAAAATAGGCACTTCAAGTTTGAAACTACCTTGCCAATGGCTTCGAACAGGGATGAATTGAAGGAAGCCGCCGTCAAAATGACCTGAGGAAAGCTTGTAGCTGCGGGCACCACATTGGAGAAATGGGTCCCGGGACCGCCGTAAGAGACTCCATGTAAAGCCTCAGACCACCACTCATACTTTGGTATCCCAAGCCTACTCACACTCCCTGCACTGCTCACCAAGAACCCTATCTTCTCTTGCAATGTCAGCCTCTTCACCAAATCTCCAACCCTCGATTGTATCCCCAACGACGTGTCGCAGAACCCAAAACTCGCCAGCGTTGAATTTCTCGCAACATCACAGGCAAAAACAGGTGACGTTTGCCCAAGAACCCAGCTCGACCTCAAACAAAAGCATTGAAAAGAAAGCAAAAAACAGACCAAAACAGAGACCTTCGGTTCTCTGTTTCTTTGAGCAGATGCCATTTTGTTAGACCCTTTCACAAATTTGACACTGCAACTTCTTCTTCTTCAATGGTAAGGAAAAGGGTATCTTCCTTTGGGATGTAAAGTTTCTATTATATAATATTTTTGTAGAGGGAGTGGAGAGTCGTTAAAGCACACATGTTGTTTCTTGGTAACCCGTGATGGTTAAATTGGGAAAGGCGATGAAAAAGGTAATAAATCGCGGTTTCGTTTGTTTTTGGCAAAGAAGACCACTAACATAGTAACATTGAGAGAATCTCTATATTTGAGGAATGCTCATAGCGAATCCATGATAGATTTATCTTTTTTTTTTCTATATATCAACACTGTTTTACTTGGCAATTCTCTGTATTACTGTATGTGTAAGTGAGTACATTGGATTGAGCTTTTATGTGTGCGTGAACGGAGGTTATCAGGGCTGTTTCTGTTGGAACAGTTGAAAATCTCATTGATTATTTTTGAAATTTTATTTATAATGTTAATTTTTCAATTTTATTTATATTAAAATTATCAATAAAATTTTTTAAAATTATTAATGAAGTTTTTAACTTATTTAAATCCAATGTGATTTGTACATGATTTTTTAATATACGACTCAATGTGAAGTTATCGCATCAATAGATATAAATAAGTTTATCCATGCTGGATATGAGTAGATTCATCCACTCTAGTGTTGAACCAAATAATTCTAAATTCAATGAATCAATAAATAAATTTTTACAAGGCAATTCATATGGTAGATATAGTCAAAATAATTGGTTGAGTTTTTCTAATATAATAATATAAAAGAGGTCAAATTCAAATTTAATATATTTAATGAAAAAGAGATTTGGTTAAACTAATAAATTCAGTAAATCAATAAAGAAGTTTTACAAGTCAATCTATGCATTATATATAGTTGAAATTTAGGTCAAATAAAATTCATGCATATCTTTAATTAAAAAAAAAACCATATAGTACAATGTTATGAAATATACGTAATTTTTTATGATTACTAATTAATTTCTTCGATTTGCAATAACGAGTGAGTAACAAATCAAAACCGAGTACGTGTTAAAAGTTTTACCTTTATATCTATCAAGCACGACATTTTAAGTTAAAATTTTATTGTATCTATCAAGATAGATTTTGATGTGTGTGCGCATAATATATATATATATATATTAATTATGATACATGTATTGCAATTATCTATAGGTGGAGGTATGGATAAGACATTGCACAATCCCTATCTCCAAATTTCCATTGGTTGAACGCTGATTTGGTCGAATCAGGCCATTGCCCTTAATTAGTTATGCTAAATTATCATTCTGTTGGGAGTTTAATGAGTGATGATAAGAGGACTCCACCAATCAGAACGACGTCGTATTCGGTGTACTTCTGCTTTTTTATGTTTATGCTTCTGCACGTTAGTTACTACTTTACTAAATATTCTTCAAAAAGTTATTATTCATTACTACTCATGTTTCGATAAATTTATCACTCGATCTTTGAGAGATTGAATGTACGTTAATGGTACATGATTGAGAGTGATTTGATTTAAATTAATCATGCAAGCTAGATAAGATACACATGGTATATGATTCCTTGAAGATGATGTTAGTTAAATAGATGATTAATCCACCGGTCTTGAATTTAATCGGTTAAAACGGTTAAGATAATTAGTATAAAATAGATTAATTAAATAGGATATATTGATTGACGGTTATATTTTTTAACCATTTCACAGTTTAATTAATTAAAGAATTGATTAATATTTAAAATATGTTAAATATAAATGTAATAAATTAAAAAAATAAGTATAAATTAAATATGTAATATATTAAAAAATTAACTATATAAACAATATCAATTAACCGATTAACTAATCGTACCAATCGAAATCAATTCAATTAATTAATGTCCAAATGTTTAGATTAATTTAATTAAAACAGTTAAAAAAATTTGATCAAAAAAATGTTAGTTAAAATTTTTAACCGATCATTTCAACTGTTAGCATACCATAATTGTAAAAGAAATTTTTAAAGCAAAAAAAGACAGTTTCAAAAGTAAATACAAATAACCTAATGAGAAAAAAATATCGTAAATAACCACAAATTTTGCACATTAAAAAGAAAAAGAAAAAGACAACAGCTAAAATCCTTTAAACACGATCCCTACCTATCCAATATCAACACTGCACAAAAGTTCCAACCCAACAAAACCCGATCCAACCTCTCATTTCCTCAAAAGAAATTGAAAAATTGAATATATAATATAATAAATTAAAAACAAATTTAATTATATAAACAATATCGATTAATCGATTGTACTAATCAAAATCATTTCGATTAGTTAGTGTTAAAATATTTAAATTAATTCAATTGAAATGCTTAAAAATTTAATCGAAAAAAATTAATTAAAATTTTTAATAAACCGAACCTAACTTTCCAACCGTTTGATTATATGAGAAAAAGAATCAATTGTGGAGATCACTATCCAATTTTCGAGATGAGCGTGGACGGGCAAGCTAGACGGATGAACTAAAACCCATGTGGTGGGTGAGGTCCAGTTTCTCTACTGATCGAATTTTAAGTAATCAGTCAATTTGGTTCTTAAATTAAATTGATTTCTTTTAACCTACTCTCTTGATTTTTGAGGGAATTAATGTGTACGTAGTTCGATATATATCACATGATTTGTTGTCGGTAAGTCTTAGCTGTTGAACCTAAAGTAGTCAAAGACAATAAGAAGGCCACCAATGTCAATGCAATTGCAAGGCAACATTAATCTTTTAGTTAGTTAGTAAGTAGACATATTGAGCCATGTAAGTTTCAGTGAAAGAGTTCGTTCATTTCGTTAAAAATTGTTCGAGTTTTCTCATAAACGTTTGTTGATATTAAATCTAACTTTTTATAGTACATAATGTAAAATGATCTTTAATTTCGGTTCTATAAATACGATGAGAATTTATTCAAATTCACTTTTTGTTTTTTGATTCAATGTTTCATGATGAATATACAAGAAAGTCTATCTATTTACCTATTTTCAAAACTCAAATGAAAAAATCTAACTCGTTGAAAATTTGATTGGTGACTTTTTTCAGGATTTCTCGGGAGAAAAACAGAGGTAGAAAGTGAAAGCAAGAATCGCGGTCCAGAAAAATCAAGGATGCAGCATGGTATTTGACTGAGACGCCAATTTGACTTGCAAGTCAGTTTGTCGTTAGCAATCGGTGATAGACGCATATGGAAATGCGTACCACGTCTACATAATGCGTTAATTTCTTGAAAATGGAGTGATAATTTTATAGGATGAGATTTTTGGTCTTTATCCGTGTTTTATACGTTATTTTTTATTTTAGGAGTGTTTCGTAAGTAAATTTTTATTTTGAATCGAGTTTGGATTAAAAAAAGTTGTACTCGAATTTGACTCATAAAGTAGAAGTTAAGTTTGGACTCTGTTTATTAGTAAACCTAAACTCGAATCGAGTTTTTCAAATTAAATTTTTTGAAATAAAATAAATATAGTATATATAATATCTATTTAATTTATTAATTAATTCGAGCTAGTTCGCGAGCCTAACGAATCGAGTTTGACATTGTTCAAGTTCAATTCGATAAGCTAACTTAGCCAAGATTACAGTTCGAGCTTGATGTAATCAAATTTCGATCCGAGTCTCTTGAGTGAGCTGAGCTGCTTAACTCATTTCCACCTCTACTTCTCTTAAAACATGGGTATGAACATGAAAAATAAGATTTATAAGAAAACAGGTAATTTTATCTCATACCTGTTTACCTACTATCCGTAAGGTTCGAATCGGATATTATCCGTCCCTTGAAATATAGGTATGAACATGAAATATAAGGCCCGTTAGAAAGCAAGCATTTTTAGCATATACTTGTTGACTTGCTACCTGTAAAACCAAGGCCGTATCCGATCCGGATCACCATTTTCTAGCCTAAATATAAATTTTTTTTATCAATACACGTTTTTGACTCGTTATCCATCTACTAAAACACGATAATGCACATGAAAAATAAAACTAATTAAAAACAAATATTTTTAATTCATACTTATTAACCATGTAAAACTTGGTTTTATCGTATCGGGCTAGCCCCTTCTTCACGTCAAAATAAAATAGTAACATAGAAGAGCTTAGAAATATTAATCATATTTTAATAATGAAAACAAGCATAAAGAAGAGAGGTCTCGTTCTGAATATCCTTATATGGTAGTAACTAACTATGCACTATAATAAAATGAGAAATAAATTAACCACTTTCTTCTCAATTCGAGAAAAATGAAAAATAAAGGTGGATCGGGAGACTTAGTGGAGCCACTTTTTTCTTCTTCTACATCTCTCTACTTTTTTTTCTTCTACAAATAAAAAGAAAAAAAAAATTATAGTGTGTCAAGAAAAGTGTAAGAAAAATAAAAAGTAACAAATAAAATTTATATGGTTCGAAATAAAATTTCTACGAGATGAATTTCAACGGAGTTGTTTCAAAAAAATAAAAAGATTGAATGGAGCAATACAAAATAATTTCGAGAGAGAGAACTTTCAAAACCTAATCACCAATACACTAAAAAATAGACTCGTGTTTTCTCTCACTCAATAATCTCTTGCTCTAACTCTAAATATTCTTCCATTTATATAATACGTGAAGTTGGCTAAAAATTAAAACCGGATCGAGAAAGAACACAAAATAGACTCAATCTCGTTGACAACATGATTTACCAAATGGTAAACACGGTTCGTTGATTAACCGCCAACATCAAATGTAATTAATAGTAGATCACAATATAAGCTCATTGTGTATTATCACTAACCCATACAAAACTTTGTAATATTAACAAAATTCACTATAAATGATAGAAACAATACAAATTGAACAAAAAGCTCATGTTGTTATGAAAATCAAATCTGAGTGTCTCAAAACTAGATGTGGAAAACAGACGAGTCAAATTGAGTCTTATGGTCAACAGGTACGAGATAAAAATACTATTTTCTTAGTGGGTCATATTTTTCATATTTATACTTATGTTTTAGCAGACAGGTAATTGATATTGGCAAAAAAATTATATTTAAATGAGGAAAAGACGACCCGGGCTAAATACGGGTCGAATCTTGCGGATAGCAGATTAATGGATACAAGTTAAAAATTTTCGTTTATTAACGAATTTTATTTTTCATACCCATACTCATATTTTAACATATAGATAACGAGTCAAAAACAGATACGAGTTAAAAATCCTACCTCAATATAAAATATAAGGAAAATGGGTTACATGGGATATATGTATCTCTAATTTCTTTTCACTCAATTTCACTCTATCCAAATATAAGATAAATTTTGTACGGGTTGTATTTATCATTAGGGTGCAAAATCATTAACACACCATATCATTTGAATCAATAGTATCATTTGTAATGCGTATTGATTGGACTGAATAACTTTATATATGGTGCACAATATCAATGAATGGAACAAAAAAAACTCAAATCCATTTAAGCATGCAATGACAAATATTTGTCATTTTTTCTTAATAATTAGCTTGCATTAAACATTTTTACAATTTTTTTTTATTTTTAGAAATTCTCAATTTGAGTACATATATTGTGCTGAATATGCAAACCATATTGATGTATACACATATTTTACTACTTTTCCCCAATATTTGTTAGATTATTTTATCATAAAGTTTAAGCTTGTATATAATAACATATGGTTATATATAATATTTTTTTATATACATTATATTTAATAATTCTTCCATACAATGTGCAAGGTATTTACTATATTTTGTTATATCTAGTTGGTAGATTTAGCGTAAAATATATGAATAAAGATCAACAGAATTGAAAAATGTGGGTGTCAACTTAGTTAGTAGAGTCGTTTGTCATTATACAAGAGATCAGGAATTAAACCTCACTCACACTAGAGATACTAGAGATTAGGGATGGAAGAGAGTTACCTTATATTGTGTAGCCCAATTTATTTATTTATTTTAAAAAATAAGTTGAAAAAGAAAAATTTACACCCAAAAGAAAAAGGAACCAAAGATTGAAATTCCTAATAACAATTTAATTTAAGCTAATTTTATTAATAGAATCGCTTGTTATTGTACAAGCGACTAGAGATCAAATCATCCCCGCCCATATCAGAGATGGAAAGGATATCGACGCGAAGAGAGCTACTGCCCCTTATGTTGCTATTTTTTGAAAATTGACTTATCTTTTATCCCTATTTATTTCATTTTTTCTTGAATAAACAAAGAAAAAAGGAATAAAAAGAGTTGACCAAATTGCAATTTTAATCTTTTTTGGAGGTCGGTTACGAATTGGTCCCTAACTTTTTAAAAATTATAATTGAATCCATGAACTTGATTAAAGGGTTACAATGTGGTCATTTTGACCAATTTTGACAAAGTCAAACCATTAAAATTGACAAAAATCTATCATGGCTTACCTGAAGGCCACCTAAATGCTTCAAGTGGCATGTGGGATCCACTTTAATTAAAATGTGCTAAACTCATCGTATTTGTCCTTTAAAACACTAAAACAACTCATTTCATCAGATCACACACAGAAAAAAAATCCCCAAAACTTGATTATTTTCTCTTTTTTTCTTTCTTCTTGTCATTCTTCTTCTTTCCCCACAACCTAATTATTTTTCTTTCCTTTTATTCTCCTTTCTTTTTCATTTTTCTTCATTCATTCCTCATTCTCCTTCTTTTTTATTCTTCTTCTTCTTGAAGAGGCGTTCTCCTTGAACCTAGGCTCAAGTTCAGTAGGTATCCTCAATGACTCAAGACCTCGACTCGGTGATGAAGAGTTTTGAGGATGAGATATCTCGTTATCGAGTAAATTTATCGATACCTTTAGCCAATCATTGACTTTCTTTGTGCGTAAGTTAACATGGAGAGAATGCCAACGCTTTTCAAAATCAAAACTTGAAAGCTTCTATGCTTTAGTCTTTTTTTTTTGATAAAAGAACCCCCCTCCCCCCCCCCCCCACACACACACACATATATATATATATATATATATATATATATAATAAACTTAAAAACTAAACATTATTCGTATTTTTAAGTTTTTCCATTCCTTTAATATGTGTGTATATATATATATATATATATATATCATTTTGAGTAAGTGAGTCATTTCATATGCCTACTTGGCCCTCCATTGAGCTTAGTTAGGATTTCGTTAATTTTAACGGTTTGACATGGTCAAATGGATCAAATTACTCAAAATTGAGTTTTTAATCAAGTTTAAGAATTTAATTATGATTTAAAAAAATTCAGGGATCAAATCGTAACCGATGCTAAGAAAAAAGAATTAAATTTGCAATTTTACCAAAAACGTTTGATGTGATGTTCTCGTGGCTTAGAATACTCAATTCTGAGAAATATAGTAAAAAGTTCCCCCTATGTGTTTTTTGATTTTTCTTCACGACAAAAGATGCTCAGTTTCAGAAAAACGAAAGAGCCATTAGTTGTTGACTCTAAGCATTAATTAAATTAAATTTTAAATTATTCTCACCGAATTCATTTTGCATATTCAGTTTTTCAATTTCCATTTTGGAATAATAATTTCTCTCCTCCTCGAATTTCTCTGCAAGGAGGCTGTAGTGGGTCCAGCTAGGTGTGCGCGCGTCTTTGACCCGCGTATTTTCCTTCCTCTGCTGCTTCCCATCTCTCTGTCTGCCTTTGGACAGTTCTCTTAGATATATCACAAAAAACCCTACTCTCTCTGATAAAGAAAGAAATTTTTTTTTTCTTTCCTTTGACTAAGTCCCCAATACCCAAGACTACTCCTATTGAAAATTCATGAGTCAAGTATTCAAGGGTTTTCTCGGTGTAAGTTTGTTACTGCTTGTGACAAGGGTAGTAATGAAGAATTCTGGGTTTTAGCTTCTGGGAACAAAGCCAAAAGTAGAAGAAATAGAAGGGACGAAAAAGGGGAACTAATGGAGCGAGCGATATCGGCTTTTTTCTGGTTCATTTTGGTGCTCGATTTGGTTTTGAGAGTCGCTGGTAATGCCGAAGGTGCGTACTGATTATTAAGCTTTTCCTTTTTCTTTTTTTTTTGCCTCTTGTGGGTTGGCTGTGTTGACTTCGAAATGGAATTGTTTGTTCTGCCTAGTTTCATTAGAATTGCTTTAAATTTTGTATTCAAGTTGCCAGAATTTTATTATGTAATGAAAACTGCTATTTTCTTAGCGGATACGAGATTTTTGGAAATTTTCGTTTTCTTGCTTGTGGCATAAGATTTTTAAGACTTTGTAATTATAGGGTTGACTTCCATTATGGCATCAGATTGTTCTCTGTAGAAACTTGAATTTGGTCATTAATTGCATGATGATATTTGGAAATTTGAGAATGAAGTAGTACTGCCTGCTTACCCAATGTAATAGTAATATCTACATATCTAGTACTACTTATCAAAAAAAAAAAAAAAATCTACTTATCTAGTACTAATTTGCATTTATGTTATAGGGCTTGTTTGGGAACCCACTTTCAGTGGGATTAAAGCGCACATTTCTTAAGAAAAATGTGCTTTAATCCCACTTAAAGTGGGTTCTAAACCTCTCCATAGTACATGATTAAAGATTCTTAAATACAAGAAAATGGGTACTGTAACCTGATCTCTCTGTATAGGTTGATTGTAATTAGACAATTGATGTTTGCAATAAGCTCTGATGATTTCCCCATTTATGTAAGACAGGTGATGCATTAAATGCTTTGAAGAACAGTGTAGCTGACCCTAACAGTGTGCTACAAAGTTGGGATGCTACTCTTGTTAATCCTTGTACATGGCTTCATGTTACATGCAATAGTGAAAACAGCGTAACACGAGTGTAAGTTTCTCTATTTGACTTCCTACTTGGAGTTGATGTCCCTTTCTTTTCTATTTGAAGACGCTTATAATGACAATATACTTTCATTTGTGTTTATTTAGTGATCTTGGAAATGCAAATCTATCTGGTCAACTGGTTTCACAGCTTGGTCGGCTTTCAAAGTTGCAGTATTTGTAAGTCATTATTTAATGTGGAGTTGTTTGATTGTATCTGTATAGTGTGCCCATTGCATTATGCTTATTATATTGTTTTTCAACTTCTAATGCCTTTCTCCCATTAGCTTAGACGAGCATGGATTGATGGATTCCTTTTTTTGTGCTTTTCATTAGTCATGATTGTATTGATATATTTTGTTTTCTGATAGAAAGGCGATTCTATTAATAGTTAGACTCTTGGAAAACTTTGAACTTTGTTAAAGTTGAAAAATACATGTCAATAAACATCTGATACCAAAATCTTGCATGGTTAAAATTCTGCCATTGTACAAAAACATCTATATCTTCTGTTCTATTGACTCAAATTATAAGTTGTTTCAACCTTATACTACCTTAACAACCATGTAACTCTTGCTTCTTCCAATTGCAAGTTGGCCCCATACAGTGGTGTGATTTGTGGACGTGAACATGAGTTTTACATTTTGACAGGGATTCGTGGTGTTGGACATGGCTAGTTATGAGGATTTAGAGACGGGGACATGACTATATACGTGTGTGTTTATGATTTTATAAAATACTTTTTTTATTAGTAAAACCAACACACACAGCACTCGAACCTGGACCAGGGCCACAACCTTAACTATTGAGCTAAGGCCTCCTAAGCATGATTTAAACACTAAACAAATAAATTTAAAAATGATTTGAGTATTTATTTTTATGCAGAAAACGATATGTAGTGAAATAAATTATGTAAACAATAACTATGTAAATTTCTTCACAAAAATGCATAGCTTTTCCATAATTCTACAAGTTCTTTAGGTATGACCTCAAGTGTCTAGCATGTCAAATTTTCAATTGGGAGAGTTTCCTACAAATAGTAACTTTTAGGTTACCGTTTACCAATGTGGAGAATAAATTGACAGTTATAGCTTTGCTTTTTTTGTGGCTAACTCATAGTTTTATTTGTTAGGGTAAAAAAAGAATTAATATAATTATCTACATTGAAGTATAAGACCTCTTTAAGCACTTATACAAATTAACTAAGCCCTAATACCAAACTAGTTGCTGTTATCTACTGACAAATAAGCTATGGTCCTTTTTCTGGCTACTTCATAGTTTTATTAATTGAAAACAAGAAAAAAATAAAGACACAATCTAGATATCTATGCAAAACCTTGAAACCTGTTCGAGGACATGGTAATTTTTGCAACTCAACTAGACCTCTTTATTCAAGACTAGTTGGGTTGTTTAAGCTATTCTCTTTTTTGTGATATTTATTGAGAAATAAAATAAAGAAACAATATAGATATCAATGAACTCTATGAAGTCATCATCATTTACAAAAAAGAATTCCACTAAACCAAAACCACTCAGTATTGAACCATCCTTCCTTGATGGAGGCTAGAGATCTTTCAACTCCATTGAATGATCTCTTATTCCTTTCATTCCAAACTACCCAAAAAATAAAGGGAGGGATCAAGGAATAGGCCTTTCTCATTTGCTTAGAAGCTACAAACTGCTCGAAGCCCACACCTCTACTTGAATGAAACCGACAGCCACCCAAGAGAGTCCCACCACACAAAAAGCTATCTCCTATAATTGTCTAGTGAACACCCCAAGAAAAACTTGATAGAGACTCGGCCTCCTCTTTACAATGCTAGGATCTATTGACTAAAACTTTCCCTCTCTTTTGAGTATTGTCAATAGTTAGAAGATTCCTCTCATGTATCATTTACCAATCATGGGCATTTCGACTTAATATCCCAAACAATCTTCCATTATGAAGATTCACACTAGAGCTAACGAAATCATCCTTAGAAAGCAGGAGAGAAAACATTCGGAAATTGTTCTTTCAAATAAGTTGCACCGTGCCATACATCATGCCAAAACCAAATGCCATTATCATTGTCTCACTCAAAAGAAACGTGAGGAAAGGAGTCAACCCATCCTTTCCTAATCTACTTTCATTATCCTACACCCCAAGCATCTCAACCCTCCTTAGCAATCCACTTGGTATGCTCCACCAAAACTTAGCAACAATGACTTTTAACTAAAGTTGTTAACTTTACACCATGAATCTCCAAAGCCATTTACCAAGTTGTGCTTTATTGAAGAGGACAAGTGATTCAATGTCAACACCTTCTTGATCAAAGGGTTGCTTGACTACCCCCCATTTGACATCGTGATACTTGTATTCTTCTCCCGTATTACCCCAAAGAATTTTTCTTCAAATCTCTTCTAAATGCTTCGCAATCTCACAAGGAATAGGGAAGAGAGACATAAAGTAGATCGGGAGGCTAGAAATGGTACTTTTAATAAGAGTTATCTACCCCCCTTGGAAGATATTGCTTCTTCCAACCCACTAACCTTTTTTCAAAATTTTCAACAATGAAATCTAACATATTTTTGTCTTTAAGTTTAGTACTTGTTGAGAGTCCTAATTAAGTTTATGTTGAGAGTCCTAATTAGGATTTCTATTATGTGTTCTAGTAAGTTTCTTAGTCTTATTTAGTTTTATCTATCTTATCTAGTTATATCTCTTAGTTCTATTAGGTTTGATATTCATAAGTCTATATATAGCAATGTTGAATTGTATTCAAATAATCAATTAATAATACAAAAATTCTTTTCAATTCTTAATTTCAATATGGTGTGAGAGTTCAAGGTTTGGGATAGTGGAGGTGATCTGAGATAAACACCATTAATATATATATATATATATATATATATATATATATATATAGTTTAGAATCTTTTCAGTTTTTTTTTTCCGGTGAAATAAAAATTATGGATTTTTTCACGGCACTATTTTCAGGTATTGTTCCCAAGTAGCATAGAAAGTTTGATAATAGATTTGTTAAAAAAAAAGAGTGAAAAAAGGCAGTAAAAAAAAAAGGCTGTCAAAAAAGGGTAGTAAAAAAGCCCTTAGTATTAAAAAAATAAAACAGCAGCTAAAAAAAAGGAGTTTCTCCAATTGCTGCTATGTGTTCTTGTATTTCCAGGGAAGAAGAAGAGTTCAAGAAGAAGAAGAAGAAGAAGAAGAAGAAGAAGAAGAGTTCCTCAATCCGATGTTGATGTTGTTGACCCATGCATATTGATGTTATTAACCCGATCATCGTGTTGATGTTGTATTCTCCTTACTCATTGATGGCAGTCCATTGGAGTCAAAGTCAAAGTTAAAGTTAATAAAAAAAAGAACAAGACAATAAGTCAAAAGTCTTGTTGATCCGGTATTCTCGGATCTTGTTTCGTTAGGTGGTATCGACGTGGTGACTTAACTGTTTGTTGTGGGTGTGGAGGCCCGACATGTTGTCATGGATTATTGTAATTTATGGATTTGGTTTTATTTGTTTCATATTGGATGAGGTTTGTTGTTGTTATGAGTTTTTTGTAACAAGTTGGTGCATGTGTATGCTCCAACTTGAGAGGGAGTGTTGAGAGTCCTAATTAGGTTTCCTATTATGTGTCACAGTAAGTTTCTTATTCTTATTTAGTTTATATCTATCTTATCTAGTTATGTCTCTTAGCCTTGTTAGGTTTGCTATTCATAAATCTATATATAGGACTGTTGAATTGTATTCAAATAATCAATTAATAATAAAAAAATTCTTTTCAATTCTTAATTTCAGCAGCACCCAATGGAAGGCGTAAGTAGGTGAGTGGGAGAGAACCTACTTCACACCCCAACTTATTTTGCAACTAACTCTCTGTTTACCTCCTCCGCAAGTGTAAACAACATACTCTTGCTTAGATTAACCTTGTGTTTAGAGATCGCATCTAAGCCTTAATACCAAATTAGTTGGGTTAATGTACATGATTTTTTATGTTTTGTTCGATCTACGACGGTTATCATCGTAAAAATCTTTCACTATTTCAACTTATATCAGAAGTGGTAATTTTTTATCTGTTCTCTCCGATTGTTTTTTTTAATGGGTTAAATTATCTGTAAAGCTTGCCACTTTGTTTTACTTTGAGTCTATTTCCATGATTGCAGTCATAACTGTTTATTGGAGGGATATTATTTCTGAAACCTTTTTGTCACTTCTGAAGATTTCCCATTAAACTTCTAATAAGATACCTTGCAACAGTCCTGAGATTACTCTAGAACCGAGAAGAACTATGTCAATAATAGCTCTCTTTTAGAAGTTTAATTGGTGAGAGCTATTAGCGGATTAGGATTCACCCTAGGCTTGTTTCCATAATTTTTAGTTTATTTTGTTCATGTTCATTATACTTCCGTAATATTATGCAAGGAACAAACCTTTCGACAAGTCACAGCATTTAGTGCTTGAGATGTTTGGTTTTCATGAGGAATGGGTGGTTTATTGCTGTTTTAGTCTCTTGCATGCTTTCTTACATTGAAGTAGCTGAACAGGTTCTTTCCTTTCGACTACATGATTTACAATTCCAAAGTACAGAGTGTGAATGTGCAGTTTTAATACTGACTTCCAAATTATCCCTGATGCCATCTAAATCTTGAGGATGATTGTCTAGCTTTTCATATGGTTGTATACATTGTGAAAGCAAAGATTATGACATAGATAGTTTCAGTACTGATATTTCATAGTTGGAATGTGTTCAATTGAATTCTTTTAATCTAGAATCATTAAATCAAGTTTTATGGCAGGGAACTTTACAGCAATAACATAACTGGGATAGTTCCGGAGGAGCTTGGGAATTTGACAAACTTGGTGAGCTTGGATCTTTACTTGAACAATTTAACAGGTCCCATTCCAACGACCCTGGGCAATCTTATGAGACTACGTTTCCTGTATGAGCACATCTCTTTCATCTTTCATTCTTTAAACTGAACTATTTTCTTTATATATATATGATTCTTAGTGTAAATTTGGAAGTCATACACTTCACAATATTTTGTTCTGTGGCTTGATATATTGTTGGTTGGATGGGAAAGTGTTAGTGCAAATGTTTAATTGGTAGTTTCAAAGATCTTTTTCCATCTACCTCTCTATAAGTTTATGTGCATAAATTAAGTGGGTGTTGGTTGTAGTTATAACTAGTTACAAATTACAGTGTCGTTTGCTCATTGTAGCCCCTTCTCAGGTACTGAATTCTTGTGAGTTTCTGTGATATCTTCGGCTATTGATCGTGGCAGATCTAATTGTTAGCAGTTTGTTATGTGTCTTGAATTCCCAAAAGAGGATATCGTGTAAGACAAAGTATAAAAAGTTCAGGATTGTAAGCCTCAAGAATTTAATTCTTTTCCCCACCCCCATCCCAAGGAAAAATTGGATCCCCCACCCCAAAGAAACCTTTGGATGTGTATCTTTAGACATGAGTTTTAAGAAATAATAGCAGTGGATTGAAGGGGAAAAAATCTTGAACAGATGTCGAGGACCGAAAGAGTAAAAATTTACTTAAGGTGAGTGGCATGTGTTCTTAAATACTAGCATCGAGAGGTTTGATATTTGAAAATATTATGTGTTCAGCGTCGGGACCAGATCAACTAGAATTGTTAAGTGCTTCACATTGATTGTAGAAACCCACTAGATTTAGTGTGTCGACTCCAGAAAGAGAGAAAGAACCTTGAAAATGATGTAAAGGACCCCTAAGAGACTTGCTTAGCATTGAGAGCTTTGATATTTCAAAGTAGCATTTATGTTTGGTGCTGGGACCAAATCAAGTAGAATTGTCAAGTGCTTCTCGTTGATTGTAGAAACCCACTAGAATTTAGCGTGTTGACTCCAGAGAGAGAGGTGATCATTTAGAATTGTTACATCTTTCGCATTGATTTTAGAAACACACTAGAATTTGTTACCAGTGTAGAATAACTGAATTCCGCAAATGTTAAAGATTTTATTTGCAAATCCATGATTTTTGTTTTGAAAGCCAACAAATCATTGATTTCACACCTGAAGTTTCAAAAATGCTGATTTTCGTATGGTTTGCAAATTCCATTTGCAATTCTAATCAATTTTCGTTTGCAAATCTAATTGATTTTCATTTGCAAATGGTATCAAAATCAGTCGTCTTTACAAATGAATTCCACAAAATGAAGATAGGGCGGGTATAAAGACCGAAATAACCCCTTGTATTAGGAATTATAGGGGTATTTTAGGAAAAAAGGACTCTGAAATCTTCAATTTAATATATAGTGGGCCACTCTTGGAAATTCATCTGCAAATGAATTCAATTGAAGAATTCAGTTCAAATAGATTCAATTGAAGAGTTCATTCGCAAATGAAATGAAGTCCTTTTTCATTTGGTTCCAAATGGACTGATTGTTTTGGCTGCAATCACTTCTCCTGTCTATAGATGGGGAATTCTAGAATTCTAAAATAGGAAGAAGGTAATGATGATGTTTATTTAATTATATTGCATTTTATTTCATATATTTTTAAAAAAAAATTAGAGTTCATAATGTGTATAGGAAGCTCAGATTATGATGAAAACCATTGTAATGCTGTGAGAGGTGGTTGCATGTGTCCATCCATGAATTGCATTACGCTTGTACAAAATCAACTCTTAAAGCAGTTTTTGTTTATATCTCCAAATTATGTCCCCTGACTCCCCCTGGGACCCCACAAGTGGTTGGGACAGTTTTCATCCATTGGGGTTCTTTTACTAGAGAGGAAGTGAAAATTTGGGGTTGGAAACGAAAATTAATAGAATCATCATATAGAGGTTAAGTGGCCTTGTTGTAGGCTTGTTAACTTGGAAAAAGTAACATATTATAGTGTAATAAAATCGTTAAGTTGCCTAAAGGTGAATGTGTTTGAGTCTCGTTAGCAGCCTTCTCGTATAAAAAAGTTGAGGATTGTATTAGGATCATTGTTTGTGAATCCTGCTTTGACTGGACCAGCACTAGGTAATGGCCTTTCTTCTATTTTTAATCATTTTTTTTATGTAAATAAAATTGCATTCACTAAAGGGCACCAAGGGGGTGAACAAAAGGTGATTAATGGACTCAGCATCCTCTTTGCATGGGTAACACAGGTTAACAAGAATCTTTCTACTTTTTTGAAGGTTGTTGATAGTAAAGATCCTTTCCTAAGTAGCCCCTGTGCAAAAAAAAAAAACTACCTTAGTCTTTCCCAAGGAAAGCTCTCTCCCCCCACATGGACCTCTACAAAGGCCTTATACCTCACATCAAAACTACCTCTCCCTTCAATCTTCTTTAAATGCTTATAGTAGTATTATCAATTAGTTTTCCGGCCATGCTCTGTGGCTTGATTGCCAATCTCGACTGATGTGGTTGTGATCAGTTGATTCCTAGTTGATGCAGAACCTGAGGTTATAGGTTGGCTGCTGATCATTCATTGACCATGAGTTGCTATGTCAATTTGGTATTAGAACTTTGGGCTGGAAAGCTGCAACTTTAAGATGCATGTTTTGACCAGTGGACGCTAATGGAGTTCTTACTTCTTAGTTTTCTTCCACCTTAC
This sequence comes from Bretschneidera sinensis, assembly GCA_023935145.1. Taxonomy (NCBI): domain Eukaryota; kingdom Viridiplantae; phylum Streptophyta; class Magnoliopsida; order Brassicales; family Akaniaceae; genus Bretschneidera; species Bretschneidera sinensis. The sequence goes on from CM043698.1 coordinate 153,126,918, forward strand.
TATAAGCTCATCTGGACAGTACGAGTTTGATTATACTGCTGTAAATAAACAGAGGAATCCCTAGACTCTATTGTCTAGCCTCTTGATGAAGACTGAATTGGTTGAATGGGAATCTTTCTTTCTTTTTTATTTTATTTTTAATAAGATGGTTGTATGGAAATCATTGGCAGTGTGCAGTGGGCTTTCTATTTCTAATTGCAGAAGAAGATATTTGTATGTTTCTATGCTGGTCGATAATATGTATAGTGATTACATTAATGTTTATATGTAATCATCTGAAATATGACATTTTATGTTTTGTTACATAGGCGTCTCAATAACAACAGCTTATCGGGAGAAATTCCTAGATCTTTGACTGCTGTTATGTCACTACAAGTCCTGTGAGTGTTATGTTGATATCATAATTTCCTACTATTATTGGCTAGTCTCTTTAGTTTTTATTTTGCTAAGAATCATGTATGTTTAACATAATATTGTCATGTGAAATTCAGGGATCTTTCAAACAATCAGCTCACTGGAGATACTCCTGTAAATGGTTCCTTTTCTCTATTCACTCCCATCAGGTTTGCTTCCAATTCCTCCCTCCCTCCTTCCTTTCCTTTTGTTTTGGTGACCTTGGGTGACCTATCAGATTGCTTTACTAACTGATGCATTCCTTCTTTGCAGTTTTAATGGTAATCCTCGACTTAAGCCTCTTCCAGTTACTCCACCTTCTCCTATCTCCCCTACAACGCCATCTTCTTCAGGTTCGTTGTTCAGTGTCCCTTTGTTTTTTTCCTAGGAAAATTTTCAATTGTTACTGCAATTAACTCTTAAGTTTTTACTAAATTGGGCCTATTTTTCTTTTCCCTGCAGTAGATATTTTGTTTCTCTTCACCACTCGGTAGAAATATAGTTTGCATTTTTGACATCATGGTCTTATAAAATCATTTTTCTTCTTCCTTCATAGTTTATGTATTTCCTCAAAGCTTTTCTTATTTTTATTTCCTAAATTTAATTTTTTTTTGAGAAGTAAAAAGTGAAACAAGTTAAAATTTATTGGTAAAACACACGCACACATTACTTGAGCCTAGGACCTAGGACCTCAACCTCAACCATCGAGCTAAGGCCTCATTGGCTAATGCAATAGAAAAAAAACCTAAATTTAATATTAGTATCATCATATAAAAATATCATGAGTAATCATGATTATTGGAGCCACTCTTGCAAAGTAGATTGTATTTACATTTGTAACTCAGCTTGCAGACAATTGCATCTTTGGTGATGGTTAATTTTTTTTTATAAGTAAAAAATATATTAAGAAATGCACCAAGGGGGTGCAACCCATTTACAACGATTTTCTATAGGATAGAAACTCTATAACTCCAAAAGACCTGTATCTTTTACCAAAGAATCCATTTAAACCAAAATTAAGGGCACTGAACCAACTATCTCTAATTACATCAAAATTTCTTTCAATGTCCTCAAAAGTTCTACGATTCCACTCATTCCATACAATCCAAAAAATAGAAAGAAGAATTAAAGAGTAAGGTTTCTTTAGCTCCTTAGAAGCCCTAAGCCCACTCCAAGCTCAAATTTCATCTTTCACCGAGCCTGCGGCCAAGAGATATCCAAAACACTAAACCCCATCTCCCACAAGCTTCTAGCTAATGAATACTCCATCAAAAGATGAAAAACGACTCGATGTAACCTTTGCAAATGAAACACCTGTTAACAATCACTTTTCCCATTCTTTCCCCCTTCTTTGCATTTTTAGCTTGGTCAATATCTTCCTAGAACTAAGACTGTTGGTCTTGGATGTACAAAGAAGACATTTTGCTCCCCAAAAATTTCCATGGTAGTTATTTAGGCTATAGTATTTAGTATGCTGCTGGTTAGATTTAATTTCTTATTTTCATATTTTATCGGGTATGAGTAGTTTGGCAAATTTTGAGATTTTCTGGATCGGGCTGTAGTTCTGGTTCTTAACACAGGATTTCAGGTCTCATATTGGTTAGTCCTATGTGTTATTCTGTTATTTGCAGCAACCTGATTCTTTTGTTCATATTGCTTGATTGTAATTCCAAACCATACTCCATACCTGTATCTTTGAAACCCTAAGAGTGCATTTAGTTGTGGAAATTTTTTTTTTCCATTTTTCTAACACTTTCTTCAACAATTTGCACGTTTTTAATATAATTTGAAAAAAAATTCTCTTTCCAACATAATAGTTGAGTTGTAATCTAGGGTTTAGGTTAGATATGAGAGAGAGAAGAAGATGGAGAAGAAAGATTTAGGGTTTTATTCTCTTGACCCTTCACCTGCTAACATATTATTTATATATGAGATAGATAAGCCCAAGTACAAAACTACCTTTCAGGAAAAATAAAGGAAATAAAAATAATAACTCTAACATTCCCTCTCAAGCTGGAGCATACAAATCAAACATGCCCAGCTTGGAAGACAGCTGTTGGAATGATGTACGAGCAGGAGGCTTTGTGAGAATATCACCAAGCTGATCACCCGAACGAACATATGGAGTAATAAGCTCCTTCTGGAGCAACAAGTCCCGAATAAAGTGACAATCCACTTCAATATGCTTGGTACTTTTATGAAAGACGGGATTATTAGCAATAAAAATAGCAGCCTGATTATCACAATACATCTCCAGAGGAACAGAAACATCAATACCAAGGTCGCGAAGGAGAGCACGAACTCACAACATTTCAGACGCCGTATGAGCCATAGCTCGATACTCAGCTTCAGCACTAGAACGAGCAACAACGTTTTGCTTCTTACTCCTCCAAGTAACCAAATTCCCACCAACAAAGGTGCAATAACCGGACGTAGACCGCCGATCATAACGAGAACCAGCCCAGTCAGCATCACTAAAGCCAATGATAGAAAGAGAAGTAGAGGGTTTATACAACAAGCCAATGTTAATTTTTAGATCTTATTTATATTAAAATTATCAATAAAGTTTTTTAAAATTATTAATGAAAATTTTAACTTATTTAAACCCAATGTAATTTGTACATGATTTTTTAATATACGACTCAATATGAAGTTATCACATCAGTAGATATGAATAGGTTTATCCACGCCGGGTATGAGTAGATTCATCCACTCTAGTGTTGAACCAAATAATTCTAAATTCAATGAATCAATAAATAAATTTTTACAAGGCAATCCATATGGTAGATATAGTCAAAATAATTGGTTGAGTTTTTCTAATATAATAATATAAAAGAGGTCAAATTCAAATTTAATATATTTAATGAAAAAGAGATTTGGTTAAACTAATAAATTCAGTAAATCAATAAAGAAGTTTTACAAGTCAATCTATGCATTATATATAGTTGAAATTTAGGTCAAATAAAATTCATGCATATCTTTAATTAAAAAAAAACCATCTAGTACAATGTTATGAAATATACGTAATTTTTTATGATTACTAATTAATTTCTTCGATTTGCAATAACGAGTGAGTAACAAATCAAAACCGAGTACGTGTTAAAAGTTTTACCTCTATATCTATCAAGCACGACATTTTAAGTTAAAATTTTATTGTATCTATCAAGATAGATTTTGATGTGTGTGCGCATAATATATATATATATATATATATATATATATATATATATATATATATTAATTATGATACATGTATTGCAATTATCTATAGGTGGAGGTATGGATAAGACATTGCACAATCCCTATCTCCAAATTTCCATTGGTTGAACGCTGATTTGGTCGAATCAGGCCATTGCCCTTAATTAGTTATGCTAAATTATCATTCTGTTGGGAGTTTAATGAGTGATGATAAGAGGACTCCACCAATCAGAACGACGTCGTATTCGGTGTACTTCTGCTTTTTTATGTTTATGCTTCTGCACGTTAGTTACTACTTTACTAAATATTCTTCAAAAAGTTATTATTCATTACTACTCATGTTTCGATAAATTTATCACTCGATCTTTGAGAGATTGAATGTACGTTAATGGTACATGATTGAGAGTGATTTGATTTAAATTAATCATGCAAGCTAGATAAGATACACATGGTATATGATTCCTTGAAGATGATGTTAGTTAAATAGATGATTAATCCACCGGTCTTGAATTTAATCGGTTAAAACGGTTAAGATAATTAGTATAAAATAGATTAATTAAATAGGATATATTGATTGACGGTTATATTTTTTAACCATTTCACAGTTTAATTAATTAAAGAATTGATTAATATTTAAAATATGTTAAATATAAATGTAATAAATTAAAAAAATAAGTATAAATTAAATATGTAATATATTAAAAAATTAACTATATAAACAATATCAATTAACCGATTAACTAATCGTACCAATCGAAATCAATTCAATTAATTAATGTCCAAATGTTTAGATTAATTTAATTAAAACAGTTAAAAAAATTTGATCAAAAAAATGTTAGTTAAAATTTTTAACCGATCATTTCAACTGTTAGCATACCATAATTGTAAAAGAAATTTTTAAAGCAAAAAAAGACAGTTTCAAAAGTAAATACAAATAACCTAATGAGAAAAAAATATCGTAAATAACCACAAATTTTGCACATTAAAAAGAAAAAGAAAAAGACAACAGCTAAAATCCTTTAAACACGATCCCTACCTATCCAATATCAACACTGTACAAAAGTTCCAACCCAACAAAACCCGATCCAACCTCTCATTTCCTCAAAAGAAATTGAAAAATTGAATATATAATATAATAAATTAAAAACAAATTTAATTATATAAACAATATCGATTAATCGATTGTACTAATCAAAATCATTTCGATTAGTTAGTGTTAAAATATTTAAATTAATTCAATTGAAATGCTTAAAAATTTAATCGAAAAAAATTAATTAAAATTTTTAATAAACCGAACCTAACTTTCCAACCGTTTGATTATATGAGAAAAAGAATCAATTGTGGAGATCACTATCCAATTTTCGAGATGAGCGTGGACGGGCAAGCTAGACGGATGAACTAAAACCCATGTGGTGGGTGAGGTCCAGTTTCTCTACTGATCGAATTTTAAGTAATCAGTCAATTTGGTTCTTAAATTAAATTGATTTCTTTTAACCTACTCTCTTGATTTTTGAGGGAATTAATGTGTACGTAGTTCGATATATATCACATGATTTGTTGTCGGTAAGTCTTAGCTGTTGAACCTAAAGTAGTCAAAGACAATAAGAAGGCCACCAATGTCAATGCAATTGCAAGGCAACATTAATCTTTTAGTTAGTTAGTAAGTAGACATATTGAGCCATGTAAGTTTCAGTGAAAGAGTTCGTTCATTTCGTTAAAAATTGTTCGAGTTTTCTCATAAACGTTTGTTGATATTAAATCTAACTTTTTATAGTACATAATGTAAAATGATCTTTAATTTCGGTTCTATAAATACGATGAGAATTTATTCAAATTCACTTTTTGTTTTTTGATTCAATGTTTCATGATGAATATACAAGAAAGTCTATCTATTTACCTATTTTCAAAACTCAAATGAAAAAATCTAACTCGTTGAAAATTTGATTGGTGACTTTTTTCAGGATTTCTCGGGAGAAAAACAGAGGTAGAAAGTGAAAGCAAGAATCGCGGTCCAGAAAAATCAAGGATGCAGCATGGTATTTGACTGAGACGCCAATTTGACTTGCAAGTCAGTTTGTCGTTAGCAATCGGTGATAGACGCATATGGAAATGCGTACCACGTCTACATAATGCGTTAATTTCTTGAAAATGGAGTGATAATTTTATAGGATGAGATTTTTGGTCTTTATCCGTGTTTTATACGTTATTTTTTATTTTAGGAGTGTTTCGTAAGTAAATTTTTATTTTGAATCGAGTTTGGATTAAAAAAAGTTGTACTCGAATTTGACTCATAAAGTAGAAGTTAAGTTTGGACTCTGTTTATTAGTAAACCTAAACTCGAATCGAGTTTTTCAAATTAAATTTTTTGAAATAAAATAAATATAGTATATATAATATCTATTTAATTTATTAATTAATTCGAGCTAGTTCGCGAGCCTAACGAATCGAGTTTGACATTGTTCAAGTTCAATTCGATAAGCTAACTTAGCCAAGATTACAGTTCGAGCTTGATGTAATCAAATTTCGATCCGAGTCTCTTGAGTGAGCTGAGCTGCTTAACTCATTTCCACCTCTACTTCTCTTAAAACATGGGTATGAACATGAAAAATAAGATTTATAAGAAAACGGGTAATTTTATCTCATACCTGTTTACCTACTATCCGTAAGGTTCGAATCGGATATTATCCGTCCCTTGAAATATAGGTATGAACATGAAATATAAGGCCCGTTAGAAAGCAAGCATTTTTAGCATATACTTGTTGACTTGCTACCTGTAAAACCAAGGCCGTATCCGATCCGGATCACCATTTTCTAGCCTAAATATAAATTTTTTTTATCAATACACGTTTTTGACTCGTTATCCATCTACTAAAACACGATAATGCACATGAAAAATAAAACTAATTAAAAACAAATATTTTTAATTCATACTTATTAACCATGTAAAACTTGGTTTTATCGTATCGGGCTAGCCCCTTCTTCACGTCAAAATAAAATAGTAACATAGAAGAGCTTAGAAATATTAATCATATTTTAATAATGAAAACAAGCATAAAGAAGAGAGGTCTCGTTCTGAATATCCTTATATGGTAGTAACTAACTATGCACTATAATAAAATGAGAAATAAATTAACCACTTTCTTCTCAATTCGAGAAAAATGAAAAATAAAGGTGGATCGGGAGACTTAGTGGAGCCACTTTTTTCTTCTTCTACATCTCTCTACTTTTTTTTCTTCTACAAATAAAAAGAAAAAAAAAATTATAGTGTGTCAAGAAAAGTGTAAGAAAAATAAAAAGTAACAAATAAAATTTATATGGTTCGAAATAAAATTTCTACGAGATGAATTTCAACGGAGTTGTTTCAAAAAAATAAAAAGATTGAATGGAGCAATACAAAATAATTTCGAGAGAGAGAACTTTCAAAACCTAATCACCAATACACTAAAAAATAGACTCGTGTTTTCTCTCACTCAAGAATCTCTTGCTCTAACTCTAAATATTCTTCCATTTATATAATACGTGAAGTTGGCTAAAAATTAAAACCGGATCGAGAAAGAACACAAAATAGACTCAATCTCGTTGACAACATGATTTACCAAATGGTAAACACGGTTCGTTGATTAACCGCCAACATCAAATGTAATTAATAGTAGATCACAATATAAGCTCATTGTGTATTATCACTAACCCATACAAAACTTTGTAATATTAACAAAATTCACTATAAATGATAGAAACAATACAAATTGAACAAAAAGCTCATGTTGTTATGAAAATCAAATCTGAGTGTCTCAAAACTAGATGTGGAAAACAGACGAGTCAAATTGAGTCTTATGGTCAACAGGTACGAGATAAAAATACTATTTTCTTAGTGGGTCATATTTTTCATATTTATACTCATGTTTTAGCAGGCGGATAATTGATATTGGCAAAAAAATTATATTTAAATGAGGAAAAGACGACCCAGGCTAAATACGGGTCGAATCTTGCGGATAGCAGATCAATGGATACAAGTTAAAAAATTTCGTTTATTAACGAATTTTATTTTTCATACCCATACTCATATTTTAACATATAGATAACGAGTAAAAAACAGATACGAGTTAAAAATCCTACCTCAATATAAAATATAGGAAAAATGGGTTACATGGGATATATGTATCTCTAATTTCTTTTCACTCAATTTCACTCTATCCAAATATAAGATAAATTTTGTACGGGTTGTATTTATCATTAGGGTGCAAAATCATTAACACACCATGTCATTTGAATCAATAGTATCATTTGTAATGCGTATTGATTGGACTGAATAACTTTATATATGGTGCACAATATCAATGAATGGAACAAAAAAAACTCAAATCCATTTAAGCATGCAATGACAAATATTTGTCATTTTTTTCTTAATAATTAGCTTGCATTAAACATTTTTACAATTTTTTTTATTTTTAGAAATTCTCAATTTGAGTACATATATTGTGCTGAATATGCAAACCATATTGATGTATACACATATTTTACTACTTTCCCCCAATATTTGTTAGATTATTTTATCATAAAGTTTAAGCTTGTATATAATAACATATGGTTATATATAATATTTTTTTATATACATTATATTTAATAATTCTTCCATACAATGTGCAAGGTATTTACTATATTTTGTTATATCTAGTTGGTAGATTTAGCGTAAAATATATGAATAAAGATCAACATAATTGAAAAATGTGGGTGTCAACTTAGTTAGTAGAGTCGTTTGTCATTATACAAGAGATCGGGAATTAAACCTCACTCACACTAGAGATGCTAGAGATTAGGGATGGAAGAGAGTTACCTTATATTGTGTAGCCCAATTTATTTATTTATTTTAAAAAATAAGTTGAAAAATAAAAATTTACACCCAAAAGAAAAAGGAACCAAAGATTGAAATTCCTAATAACAATTTAATTTAAGCTAATTTTATTAATAGAATCGCTTGTTATTGTACAAGAGACTAGAGATCAAATCATCCCCGCCCATATCAGAGATGGAAAGGATATCGACGCGAAGAGAGCTACTGCCCCTTATGTTGCTATTTTTTGAAAATTGACTTATCTTTTATCTCTATTTATTTCATTTTTTCTTGAATAAACAAAGAAAAAAGGAATAAAAAGAGTTGACCAAATTGCAATTTTAGTCTTTTTTGGAGGTCGGTTACGAATTGGTCCCTAACTTTTTAAAAATTATAATTGAGTCCATGAACTTGATTAAAGGGTTACAATGTGGTCATTTTGACCAATTTTGACAAAGTCAAACCGTTAAAATTGACAAAAATCTATCATGGCTTACCTGAAGGCCACCTAAGTGTTTCAAGTGGCATGTGGGATCCACTTTAATTAAAATGTGCTAAAACTCATCGTATTTGTCCTTTAAAACACTAAAACAACTCATTTCATCAGATCACACACAGAAAAAAACCCCCAAAACTTGATTATTTTCTCTTTTTTTTCTTTCTTTTTGTCATTCTTCTTCTTTCCCCACAATCTAATTATTTTTCTTTCCTTTTATTCTCCTTTCTTTTTCATTTTTCTTCATTCATTCCTCATTCTCCTTCTTTTTTATTCTTCTTCTTCTTGAAGAGGCGTTCTCCTTGAACCTAGGCTCAAGTTCAGTGGGTATCCTCAATGACTCAAGACCTCGACTCGGTGATGAAGAGTTTTGAGGATGAGATATCTCGTTATCGAGTAAATTTATCGATACCTTTAATGTCGATATGACAAACTTTTGTTACTTGGAGAGATTGTCAATGCCATTTACTGAATTAGGATGCATGAGAGATGGCTTCAGTATGCTCTTTAGCCAATCATTGACTTTCTTTGTGCGTAAGTTAACATGGAGAGAATGCCAACCCTTTTCAAAATCAAAACTTGAAAGCTTCTATGCTTTAGTCTTTTTTTTTGATAAAAGAACCCCCCTCCCCCCCCCCCCCCCCCACACACACACACATATATATATAATAAACTTAAAAACTAAACATTATTCGTATTTTTAAGTTTTTCCATTCCTTTAATATGTGTGTGTATATATATATATCATTTTGAGTAAGTGAGTCATTTCGTATGCCTACTTGGCCCTCCATTGAGCTTAGTTAGGATTTCGTTAATTTTAACGATTTGACATGATCAAACGGATCAAATTACTCAAAATTGAGTTTTTAATCAAGTTCAAGAATTTAATTATGATTTAAAAAAATTCAGGGATCAAATCGTAACCGATGCTAAGAAAAAAGAATTAAATTTGCAATTTTACCAAAAACGTTTGATGTGATGTTCTCAGAATACTCAATTCTGAGAAATATAGTAAAAAGTTCCCCCTATGTGTTTTTTGATTTTTCTTCACGACAAAAGATGCTCAGTTTCAGAAAAACGAAAGAGCCATTAGTTGTTGACTCTAAGCATTAATTAAATTAAATTTTAAATTATTCTCACCGAATTCATTTTGCATATTCAGTTTTTCAATTTCCATTTTGGAATAATAATTTCTCTCCTCCTCGAATTTCTCTGCAAGGAGGCTGTAGTGGGTCCAGCTAGGTGTGCGCGCGTCTTTGACCCGCGTATTTTCCTTCCTCTGCTGCTTCCCATCTCTCTGTCTGCCTTTGGACAGTTCTCTTAGATATATCACAAAAAACCCTACTCTCTCTGATAAAGAAAGAAATTTTTTTTTTTCTTTCCTTTGACTAAGTCCCCAATACCCAAGACTACTCCTATTGAAAATTCATGAGTCAAGTATTCAAGGGTTTTCTCGGTGTAAGTTTGTTACTGCTTGTGACAAGGGTAGTAATGAAGAATTCTGGGTTTTAGCTTCTGGGAACAAAGCCAAAAGTAGAAGAAATAGAAGGGACGAAAAAGGGGAACTAATGGAGCGAGCGATATCGGCTTTTTTCTGGTTCATTTTGGTGCTCGATTTGGTTTTGAGAGTCGCTGGTAATGCCGAAGGTGCGTACTGATTATTAAGCTTTTCCTTTTTCTTTTTTTTTGCCTCTTGTGGGTTGGCTGTGTTGACTTCGAAATGGAATTGTTTGTTCTGCCTAGTTTCATTAGAATTGCTTTAAATTTTGTATTCAAGTTGCCAGAATTTTATTATGTAATGAAAACTGCTATTTTCTTAGCGGATACGAGATTTTTGGAAATTTTCGTTTTCTTGCTTGTGGCATAAGATTTTTAAGACTTTGTAATTATAGGGTTGACTTCAATTATGGCATCAGATTGTTCTCTGTAGAAACTTGAATTTGGTCATTAATTGCATGATGATATTTGGAAATTTGAGAATGAAGTAGTACTGCCTGCTTACCCAATGTAATAGTAATATCTACATATCTAGTACTACTTATCAAAAAAAAAAAAAATCTACTTATCTAGTACTAATTTGCATTTATGTTATAGGGCTTGTTTGGGAACCCACTTTCAGTGGGATTAAAGCGCACATTTCTTAAGAAAAATGTGCTTTAATCCCACTTAAAGTGGGTTCTAAACCTCTCCATAGTACATGATTAAAGATTCTTAAATACAAGAAAATGGGTACTGTAACCTGATCTCTCTGTATAGGTTGATTGTAATTAGACAATTGATGTTTGCAATAAGCTCTGATGATTTCCCCATTTATGTAAGACAGGTGATGCATTAAATGCTTTGAAGAACAGTGTAGCTGACCCTAACAGTGTGCTACAAAGTTGGGATGCTACTCTTGTTAATCCTTGTACATGGTTTCATGTTACATGCAATAGTGAAAACAGAGTAACACGAGTGTAAGTTTCTCTATTTGACTTCCTACTTGGAGTTGATGTCCCTTTCTTTTCTATTTGAAGACGCGTATAATGACAATATACTTTCATTTGTGTTTATTTAGTGATCTTGGAAATGCAAATCTATCTGGTCAACTGGTTTCACAGCTTGGTCGGCTTTCAAAGTTGCAGTATTTGTAAGTCATTATTTAATGTGGAGTTGTTTGATTGTATCTGTATAGTGTGCCCATTGCATTATGCTTATTATATTGTTTTTCAACTTCTAATGCCTTTCTCCCATTAGCTTAGACGAGTATGGATTGATGGATTCCTTTTTTTGTGCTTTTCATTAGTCATGATTGTATTGATATATTTTGTTTTCTGATAGAAAGGCGATTCTATTAATAGTTAGACTCTTGGAAAACTTTGAACTTTGTTAAAGTTGAAAAATACATGTCAATAAACATCTGATACCAAAATCTTGCATGGTTAAAATTCTGCCATTGTACAAAAACATCTATATCTTCTGTTCTATTGACTCAAATTATAAGTTGTTTCAACCTTATACTACCTTAACAACCATGTAACTCTTGCTTCCTCCAATTGCAAGTTGGCCCCATACAGTGGTGTGATTTGTGGATGTGAACATGAGTTTTACATTTTGACAGGGATTCGTGGTGTTGGACATGGCTAGTTATGAGGATTTAGAGACGGGGACTTGGCTATATACGTGTGTGTTTATGATTTTATAAAATACTTTTTTTATTAGTAAAACCAACACACACAGCACTCGAACCTGGACCAGGGCCACAACCTTAACTATTGAGCTAAGGCCTTCTAAGCATGATTTAAACACTAAACAAATAAATTTAAAAATGATTTGAGTATTTATTTTTATGCAGAAAACGATATGTAGTGAAATAAATTATGTAAACAATAACTATGTAAATTTCTTCACAAAAATGCATAGCTTTTCCATAATTCTACAAGTTCTTTAGGTATGACCTCAAGTGTCTAGCATGTCAAATTTTCAATTGGGAGAGTTTCCTACAAATAGTAACTTTTAGGTTACCATTTACCAATGTGGAGAATAAATTGACAGTTATAGCTTTGCTTTTTTTGTGGCTAACTCATAGTTTTATTTGTTAGGGTAAAAAAAGAATTAATATAATTATCTACATTGAAGTATAAGACCTCTTTAAGCACTTATACAAATTAACTAAGCACTAATACCAAACTAGTTGCTGTTATCTACTGACAAATAAGCTATGGTCCTTTTTCTGGCTACTTCATAGTTTTATTAATTGAAAACAAGAAAAAAATAAAGACACAATCTAGATATCTATGCAAAACCTTGAAACCTGTTCGAGGACATGGTAATTTTTGCAACTCAACTAGACCTCTTTATTCAAGACTAGTTGGGTTGTTTAAGCTATTCTCTTTTTTGTGTTATTTCTTGAGAAATAAAATAAAGAAACAATATAGATATCAATGAACTCTATGAAGGCATCATCATTTACAAAAAAGAATTCCACTAAACCAAAACCACTCAGTATTGAACCATCCTTCCTTGATGGAGGCTAGAGATCTTTCAACTCCATTGAATGATCTCTTATTCCTTTCATTCCAAACTACCCAAAAAATAAAGGGAGGGATCAAGGAATAGGCCTTTCTCATTTGCTTAGAAGCTACAAACTGCTCCAAGCCCACACCTCTACTTGAATGAAACCGACAGCCACCCAAGAGAGTCCCACCACACAAAAAGCTATCTCCTATAATTGTCTAGTGAACACCCCAAGAAAAACTTGATAGAGACTCGGCCTCCTCTTTACAATGCTAGGATCTATTGACTAAAACTTTCCCTCTCTTTTGAGTATTGTCAATAGTTAGAAGATTCCTCTCATGTATCATTTACCAATCATGGGCATTTCGACTTAATATCCCAAACAATCTTCCATTATGAAGATTCACACTAGAGCTAACGAAATCATCCTTAGAAAGCAGGAGAGAAAACATTCGGAAATTGTTCTTTCAAATAAGTAGCACCGTGCCATACATCATGCCAAAACCAAATGCCATTATCATTGTCTCACTCAAAAGAAACGTGAGGAAAGAAGTCAACCCATCCTTTCCTAATCCACTTTCATTATCCTACACCCCAAGCATCTCAACCCTCCTTAGCAATCCACTTGGTATGCTCCACCAAAACTTAGCAACAATGACTTTTAACTAAAGTTGTTAACTTTACACCATGAATCTCCAAAGCCATTTACCAAGTTGTGCTTTATTGAAGAGGACAAGTGATTCAATGTCAACACCTTCTTGATCAAAGGGTTGCTTGACTACCCCCCATTTGACATCGTGATACTTGTATTCTTCTCCTGTATTACCCCAAAGAATTTTTCTTCAAATCCCTTCTAAATGCTTCGCAATCTCACAAGGAATAGGGAAGAGAGACATAAAGTAGATCGGGAGGCTAGAAATGGTACTTTTAATAAGAGTTATCTACCCCCCTTGGAAGATATTGCTTCTTCCAACCCACTAACCTTTTTTCAAAATTTTCAACAATGAAATCTAACATATTTTTGTCTTTAAGTTTAGTACTTGTTGAGAGTCCTAATTAGGTTTATGTTGAGAGTCCTAATTAGGCTTTCTATTATGTGTTCTAGTAAGTGTCTTAGTCTTATTTAGTTTATATCTATCTTATCTAGTTATATCGCTTAGTTCTATTAGGTTTGATATTCATAAGTCTATATATAGCAATGTTGAATTGTATTCAAATAATCAATTAATAATACAAAAATTCTTTTCAATTCTTAATTTCAATATGGTGTGAGAGTTCAAGGTTTGGGATAGTGGAGGTGATCTGAGATAAACACCATTAATATATATATATATATATACATAGTTTGGAATCTTTTTAGTTTTTTTTTCCGGTGAAATAAAAATTATGGATTTTTTCACGACACTATTTTCAGGTATTGTTCCCAAGTAGCATAGAAAGTTTGATAATAGATTTGTACGAAAAAAAAAGAGTGAAAAAAGGCAGTAAAAAAAAAAAACGCTGTCAAAAAAGGGTAGTAAAAAAGCCCTTAGTATTAAAAAAATAAAACAGCAGCTAAAAAAAAGGAGTTTCTCCAATTGCTGCTATGTGTTCTTGTATTTCCAGGGAAGAAGAAGAGTTCAAGAAGAAGAAGAAGAAGAAGAAGAAGAAGAGTTCCTCAATCCGATGTTGATGTTGTTGACCCATGCATATTGATGTTATTAACCCGATCATCGTGTTGATGTTGTATTCTCCTTACTCATTGATGGCAGTCCATTGGAGTCAAAGTCAAAGTTAAAGTTAATAAAAAAAAAGAACAAGACAAAAAGTCAAAAGTCTTGTTGATCCGGTATTCTCGGATCTTGTCTCGTTAGGTGGTATCGACGTGGTGACTTAACTGTTTGTCGTGGGTGTGGAGGCCCGACATGTTGTCATAGATTATTGTAATTTATGGGTTTGGTTTTATTTGTTTCATATTGGATGAGGTTTGTTGTTGTTATGAGTTTTTTGTAACAAGTTGGTGCATGTGTATGCTCCAACTTGAAAGAGAGTGTTGAGAGTCCTAATTAGGTTTCCTATTATGTGTCACGGTAAGTTTCTTAGTCTTATTTAGTTTATATCTATCTTATCTAGTTATGTCTCTTAGCCTTGTTAGGTTTGCTATTCATAAATCTATATATAGGACTGTTGAATTGTATTCAAATAATCAATTAATAATAAAAAAGTTCTTTTCAATTCTTAATTTCAACAGCACCCAATGGAAGGCGTAAGTAGGTGAGTGGGAGAGAACCTACTTCACACCCCAACTTATTTTGCAACTAACTCTCTGTTTACCTCCTCCGCAAGTGTAAACAACATACTCTTGCTTAGATTAACCTTGAGTTCGGAGATCGCATCTAAGCCTTAATCCCAAATTAGTTGGGTTAATGTACATGATTTTTTATGTTTTGTTCGATCTACGACGGTTATCATCGTAAAAATCTTTCACTATTTCAACTTATATTAGAAGTGGTAATTTTTTATCTGTTCTCTCTGATTGTTTTTTTTAATGGGTTAAATTATCTGTAAAGCTTGCCACTTTGTTTTACTTTGAGTCTATTTCCATGATTGCAGTCATAACTGTTTATTGGAGGGATATTATTTCTGAAACCTTTTTGTCACTTCTGAAGATTTCCCATTAAACTTCTAATAAGATACCTTGCAACAGTCCTGAGATTACTCTAGAACCGAGAAGAACTATGTCAATAATAGCTCTCTTTTAGAAGTTTAATTGGTGAGAGCTATTAGCGGATTAGGATTCACCCTAGGCTTGTTTCCATAATTTTTAGTTTATTTTGTTCATGTTCATTATACTTCCGTAATATTATGCAAGGAACAAACCTTTCGACAAGTCACAACATTTAGTGCTTGAGATGTTTGGTTTTCATGAGGAATGGGTGGTTTATTGCTGTTTTAGTCTCTTGCATGCTTTCTTACATTGAAGTAGCTGAACAGGTTCTTTCCTTTCGACTACATGATTTACAATTCCAAAGTACAGAGTGTGAATGTGCAGTTTTAATACTGACTTCCAAATTATCCCTGATGCCATCTAAATCTTGAGGATGATTGTCTAGCTTTTCATATGGTTGTATATATTGTGAAAGCAAAGATTATGACATAGATAGTTTCAGTACTGATATTTCATAGTTGGAATGTGTTCAATTGAATTCTTTTAATCTAGAATCATTAAATCAAGTTTAATGGCAGGGAACTTTACAGCAATAACATAACTGGGATAGTTCCGGAGGAGCTTGGGAATTTGACAGACTTGGTGAGCTTGGATCTTTACTTGAACAATTTAACAGGTCCCATTCCAGCGACACTGGGCAATCTTATGAGACTACGTTTCCTGTATGAGCACATCTCTTTCATCTTTCATTCTTTAAACTGAACTATTTTCTTTATATATATATATATATATATATATATATATATGATTCTTAGTGTAAATTTGGAAGTCATACACTTCACAATATTTTGTTCTGTGGCTTGATGTATTGTTGGTTGGATTGGAAAGTGTTAGTGCAAATGTTTAATTGGTAATTTCAAAGATCTTTTTCCATCTACCTCTCTATAAGTTTATGTGCATAAATTAAGTGGGTGTTGGTTGTAGTTATAACTAGTTACAAATTACAGTGTCGTTTGCTCATTGTAGCCCCTTCTCAGGTACTGAATTCTTGTGAGTTTCTGTGATATCTTCGGCTATTGATCGTGGCAGATCTAATTGTTAGCAGTTAGTTATGTGTCTTGAATTCCCAAAAGAGGATATCGTGTAAGACAAAGTATAAAAAGTTCAGGATTGTAAGCCTCAAGAATTTAATTCTTTTCCCCACCCCCATCCCAAGGAAAAATTGGATCCCCCACCCCAAAGAAACCTTTGGATGTGTATCTTTAGACATGAGTTTTAAGAAAGAATAGTAGTGGATTGAAGGGGCAAAAATCTTGAACAGATGTCGAGGACCGAAAGAGTAAAGACTTGCTTAAGGTGAGTGGCATGTGTTCTTAAATACTAGCATCGAGAGGTTTGATATTTGAAAATATTATGTGTTCAGCGTCGGGACCAGATCAACTAGAATTGTTAAGTGCTTCACATTGATTGTAGAAACCCACTAGATTTAGTGTGTTGACTCCAGAAAGAGAGAAAGAACCTTGAAAATGATGTAAAGGACCCCTAAGAGACGTGCTTAGCATTGAGAGCTTTGATATTTCAAAGTAGCATTTATGTTTGGTGCTGGGACCAAATCAAGTAGAATTGTCAAGTGCTTCTCGTTGATTGTAGAAACCCACTAGAATTTAGCGTGTTGACTCCAGAGAGAGAGGTGATCATTTAGAATTGTTACATCTTTCGCATTGATTTTAGAAACACACTAGAATTTGTTACCAGTGTAGAATAACTGAATTCCGCAAATGTTAAAGATTTTATTTGCAAATCCATGATTTTTGTTTTGAAAGCCAAAAAATCATTGATTTCACACCTGAAGTTTCAAAAATGCTGATTTTCGTATGGTTTGCAAATTCCATTTGCAATTCTAATCAATTTTCGTTTGCAAATCTAATTGATTTTCATTTGCAAATGGTATCAAAATCAGTCGTCTTTACAAATGAATTCCACAAAATGAAGATAGGGCGGGTATAAAGACCGAAATAACCCCTTATATTAGGAATTATAGGGGTATTTTAGGAAAAAAGGACTCTGAAATCTTCAATTTAATATATAGTGGGCCACTCTTGGAAATTCATCTGCAAATGAATTCAATTGAAGAATTCAGTTCAAATAGATTCAATTGAAGAGTTCATTCGCAAATGAAATGAAGTCCTTTTTCATTTGGTTCCAAATGGACTGATTGTTTTGGCTGCAATCACTTCTCCTGTCTATAGATGGGGAATTCTAGAATTCTAAAATAGGAAGAAGGTAATGATGATGTTTATTTAATTATATTGCATTTTATTTCATATATTTTTAAAAAAAAATTAGAGTTCATAATGTGTATAGGAAGCTCAGATTATGATGAAAACCATTGTAATGCTGTGAGAGGTGGTTGCATGTGTCCATCCATGAATTGCATTACGCTTGTACAAAATCAACTCTTAAAGCAGTTTTTGTTTATATCTCCAAATTATGTCCCCTGACTCCCCCTGGGACCCCACAAGTGGTTGGGACAGTTTTCATCCATTGGGGTTCTTTTACTAGAGAGGAAGTGAAAATTTGGGGTTGGAAACGAAAATTAATAGAATCATCATATAGAGGTTAAGTGGCCTTGTTGTAGGCTTGTTAACTTGGAAAAAGTAACATATTATAGTGTAATAAAATCGTTAAGTTGCCTAAAGGTGAATGTGTTTGAGTCTCGTTAGCAGCCTTCTCGTATAAAAAAGTTGAGGATTGTATTAGGATCATTGTTTGTGAATCCTGCTTTGACTGGACCAGCACTAGGTAATGACCTTTCTTCTATTTTTAATCATTTTTTTTATGTAAATAAAATTGCATTCAGTAAAGGGCACCAAGGGGGTGAACAAAAGGTGATTAATGGACTCAGCATCCTCTTTGCATGGGTAACACAGGTTAACAAGAATCTTTCTACTTTTTTGAAGGTTGTTGATAGTAAAGATCCTTTCCTAAGTAGCCCCTGTGCAAAAAAACAAACTACCTTAGTCTTTCCCAAGGAAAGCTCTCTCCCCCCACATGGACCTTTACAAAGGCCTTATACCTCACATCAAAACTACCTTTCCCTTCAGTCTTCTTTAAATGCTTATAGTAGTATTATCAATTAGTTTTCCGGCCATGCTCTGTGGCTTGATTGCCAATCTCGACTGATGTGGTTGTGATCAGTTGATTCCTAGTTGATGCAGAACCTGAGGTTATAGGTTGGCTGCTGATCATTCATTGACCATGAGTTGCTATGTCAATTTGGTATTAGAACTTTGGGCTGGAAAGCTGCAACTTCAAGATGCATGTTTTGACCAGTGGACGCTAATGGAGTTCTTACTTCTTAGTTTTCTTCCACCTTACTATAAGCTCATCTGGACAGTACGAGTTTGATTATACTGCTGTAAATAAACAGAGGAATCCCTAGACTCTATTGTCTAGCCTCTTGATGAAGACTGAATTGGTTGAATGGGAATCTTTCTTTCTTTTTTATTTTATTTTTAATAAGATGGTTGTATGGAAATCATTGGCAGTGTGCAGTGGGCTTTCTATTTCTAATTGCAGAAGAAGATATTTGTATGTTTCTATGCTGGTCGATAATATGTATAGTGATTACATTAATGTTTATATGTAATCATCTGAAATATGACATTTTATGTTTTGTTACATAGGCGTCTCAATAACAACAGCTTATCGGGAGAAATTCCTAGATCTTTGACTGCTGTTATGTCACTACAAGTCCTGTGAGTGTTATGTTGATATCATAATTTCCTACTATTATTGGCTAGTCTCTTTAGTTTTTATTTTGCTAAGAATCATGTATGTTTAACATAATATTGTCATGTGAAATTCAGGGATCTTTCAAACAATCAGCTCACTGGAGATATTCCTGTAAATGGTTCCTTTTCTCTATTCACTCCCATCAGGTTTGCTTCCAATTCCTCCCTCCCTCCTTCCTTTCCTTTTGTTTTGGTGACCTTGGGTGACCTATCAGATTGCTTTACTAACTGATGCATTCCTTCTTTGCAGTTTTAATGGTAATCCTCAACTTAAGCCTCTTCCAGTTCCTCCACCTTCTCCTATCTCCCCTACAACGCCATCTTCTTCAGGTTCGTTGTTCAGTGTCCCTTTGTTTTTTTCCTAGGAAAATTTTCAATTGTTACTGCAATTAACTCTTAAGTTTTTACTAAATTGGGCCTATTTTTCTTTTCCCTGCAGTAGATATTTTGTTTCTCTTCACCACTCGGTAGAAATGTAGTTTGCATTTTTGACATCATGGTCTTATAAAATCAATTTTCTTCTTCCTTCACAGTTTATGTATTTCCTCAAAGCTTTTCTTATTTTTATTTCCTAAATTTAATTTTTTTTTGAGAAGTAAAAAGTGAAACAAGTTAAAATTTATTGGTAAAACACACGCACACATTACTTGAACCTAGGACCTAGGACCTCAGCCTCAACCATTGAGCTAAGGCCTTATTGGCTAATGCAATAGAAAAAAAACCTAAATTTAATATTAGTATCATCATATAAAAATATCATGAGTAATCATGATTATTGGAGCCACTCTTGCAAAATAGATTGTATTTACATTTGTAACTCAGCTTGCAGACAATTGCATCTTTGGTGATGGTTAATTTTTTTTTATAAGAAATGCACCAAGGGGGTGCAACCCATTTACAACGATTTTCTATAGGATAGAAACTCTATAACTCCAAAAGACCTATATCTTTTACCAAAGAATCCATTTAAATCAAAATTAAGGGCACTGAACCAACTATCTCTAATTACATCAAAATTTCTTTCAGTGTCCTCAAAAGTTATACGATTCCACTCATTCCACACAATTCAAAAAATAGAAAGAAGAATTAAAGAGTAAGGTTTCTTTAGCTCCTTAGAAGCCCTAAGCCCACTTCAAGCTCAAATTTCATCTGTCACCGATCCGGCGGCCAAGAGATACCCAAAACACTAAACCCCATCTCCCACAAGCTTCTAGCCAATGAATACTCCATCAAAAGATGAAAAACGACTCGATGTAACCTTTGCAAATGAAACACCTGTTAACGATCACTTTTCCCATTCTTTCCCCCTTCTTTGCGTTTTTAGCTTGGTCAATATCTTCTTAGAACTAAGACTGTTGGTCTTGGATGTACAAAGAAGACATTTTGCTCACCAAAAATTTCCATGGTAGTTATTTAGGCTATAGTATTTAGTATGCTGCTGGTTGGATTTAATTTCTTATTTTCATATTTTATCGGGTATGAGTAGTTTGGCAAATTTTGAGATTTTCTGGATCGGGCTGTAGTTCTGGTTCTTAACACAGGATTTCAGGTCTCATATTGGTTAGTCCTATGTGTTATTTTGTTATTTGCAGCAACCTGATTCTTTTGTTCATATTGTTTGATTGTAATTCCAAACCATACTCCATACCTGTATCTTTGAAACCCTAAGAGTGCATTTAGTTGTGGATTTTTTTTTTCCATTTTTCTTAACACTTTCTTCAACAATTTGCACGTTTTTAATATAATTTGAAAAAAAATTCTCTTTCCAACATAATAGTTGGGTTGTAATCTAGGGTTTAGGTTAGATATGAGAGAGAGAAAGAGAGAAGAAAATGGAGAAGAAAGATTTAGGGTTTTATTCTCTTGACCCTTCACCTGCTAACATATTATTTACATATGAGATAGATAAGCCCAAGTACAAAACTACCTTTCAGGAAAAATAAAGGAAATAAAAATAATAACTCTAACACTCGCTCTCAAGCTGGAGCATACAAATCAAACATGCCCAGCTTGGAAGACAACTGCTGGAATGATGTACGAGCAAGAGGCTTTGTGAGAATATCACCAAGCTGATCACCCGAACGAACATATGGAGTAATAAGCTCCTTCTGGAGCAACAAGTCCCGAATAAAGTGACAATCCACTTCAATATGCTTGGTACGTTTATGAAAGACGAGATTATTAGCAATAAAAATAGCAGCCTGATTATCACAATACATCTCCAGAGGAACAGAAACATCAATACCAAGGTCACGAAGGAGAGCACGAACTCACAACATTTCAGACGCCGTATGAGCCATAGCTCTATACTCAGCTTCAGCACTAGAACGAGCAACAATGTTTTGCTTCTTACTCCTCCAAGTAACCAAATTCCCACCAACAAAGGTGCAATAATTGGACGTAGACCGCCGATCATAACGAGAACCAGCCCAGTCAGCATCACTAAAGCCAATGATAGAAAGAGAAGTAGAGGGTTTATACAACAAGCCTCTACCAGGAGTACCCTTCAGATAATGGAGAATACGACAAACCACATCAAAATGAGGTTGTCGAGGAGCATGCATGTACTGACTAACGACGCCAACGGCATAGGTAATGTCAGGGTGAGTAACAGTAAGATAGATTAACTTTTCAACCAACTGACAATATCGACCAACATCAACAAACAGATCACCATGTTCACTATCAAATTTTACTGCAGAGTCCATAGGAGTATCCATAGGGCGTGAGCCTAAGAGACCGGTTTCAGACAAAAGGTCAAGGACATATTTCCGTTGGGAAAGGGAAAGACCCCGAGAAGAGCGAGCAACTTCAATCCCAAGAAAATATCGAAGAGCACCCAAGTCCTTAGTATGAAACCGCTGGCCCAAATAGCACTTCAAATCAGCAATGCCAGTTGAATCACTCCTAGAAACAATAATGTCATTCACATAAACAATCAAAACAATGGTGCTAGAAGTGGAATGACGAACAAAGACGGAATGATCAGAGGTGGAACATTGGAATCCATATGTTGAATTGATGAACCCAAGCTCGAGGAGACTGTTTCAAACCATACAAGGCCTTCTTTAGACGACATACAAGATGGCCATTCCCAGCAACAACGTATCCTGGTGGTTGGTCCATATACACTTCCTCCTGAATATCACCATGAAAGAAAGCATTCTGATATCAAGTTGATACAAAGGCCAAGAACGATTAACAGCCACTGAGAGCAAGATGCGAATAGAGTTTAGGCGAGCAACAGGGGAAAAGGTCTCCAAGTAGTCAACACCATAGGTTTGGGTATATCTTTTTGCAACCAACCGCGCTTTAAGACGTTCAATAGAACCATCAGGAAGATACTTAACAGTATAAATCCAACGACAACCCACTGTCTGTTTTCCTGGAGGAAGGGGAGTAAGCTCCCAGGTGTGGTTCTTGTGAAGAGCACTCATTTCCTCATCTATAGTTTGTTTCCAACAAGAAGAAGATAGTGCCTGCTTATAGGATGAAGGAACAGAAATGGAGGACAGAGAACAAGCAAAAGACTGCAAACAAGGTGAAAGACGACTATAAGACAAGAAATGAGCAATAGGATGTTGTGTACAAGTTCTTTTACCTTGGCGTAGAGCAATAGGTAAATCATCGGTGTTCAAGGAAGGAGACAAAGCAGGATCCTCAGACCTTGAAGCTGTAGGAATAGGGCCATAAGAAATAACACGCCTATCTTGAGATCGGTGGTATACCTGCAACGGAAGGTTAGAAGGAGCTGAGGAAACCGGAAAAGTGACCATAGGTGGAGACATGGGCATCGGAAGAGTAGGAGAGGGAAAAGAACGCATCCCCTCACAACAAGATATGAGATCTGAAAATAGACTCTCACATTGGGAGGAAAAGAATGAAGTAGACTAAAAAAATGTGACATCAACACTCACAAAGTAGCGACGAGAATCAGGACTGTAACAACGATAGCCTTTTTGAGTACGGGAATACCCAAGGAAGACGCATTTCCGAGCTCGAGGAGATAATTTATCTTGACCCAAATCAAGCACATGAACAAAAGCAACACAACCAAAAACCCGAGGAGTGAGGGAGAAAGGAGGCTGAGCAGGATCAACAAGAGAAAAAGGGGACTTATGATTCAAAACAGTAGAAGACAAGCGATTAATGAGATAACAAGCAGTTAAAATAGCATCGCCCCAAAAATGTTTAGGTACTTTCATATTGAACATTAAAGTGCGATCAATATCAAGTAAATGGCGGTGTTTCCGCTCAGCCACACCATTTTGCTGGGAAGTGTGAGAACAACTAGTCTGATGAATAATGCCTTTATCAATGCAAAATGAATTCATAATGGTCTGGGTATACTCTAAGGCATTATCAGATCGAAAAATCTTAATAGGCTTATTAAATTGAACAAGAATTTCATTATAAAATTGAAGAACAATTCTAGGCAATTCAGACCTCTCTTTCATTAAAAATAACCAAGTCATTCGGGAATAATCATCAACAAAAACAACAAAATAACGAAAACCACTCAAAGTAGCAGTTTGAGATGGACCCCAAATATCTATATGAACCAAAGCAAATGACTCAAACTGACGATCATGAGTACTACTAGGAAAAGAACTACGGTGATGCTTCCCTAGCAGACATGCCTCACACTTTAATTTAGACAAAGGACTCAATAAGGGAATAGCAGTCTTCAATTTAGCCAAAGATGGATGACTCAAGCGGAAGTGCCACTGAAGAGGAGAAACTGTAGCAGACAAAGCTGATGAACTGAGAGATAGGAATTTACCAGGATCCAAAAGATAGAGACCGTCCTTCTCATGCCTCGAACCAATCTTCTTCTTGGTCTTGAGGTCCTGAAAAATACAAGAAAGTAGGAGTGAAAAGAATTTCACATTGTAATGCTTTTGTCAACTGACTAACAGAGAGTAAATTAAAGGGAAAATTAGGAATATAAAGACTAGAAGGTAAGGA
This sequence comes from Bretschneidera sinensis, assembly GCA_023935145.1. Taxonomy (NCBI): domain Eukaryota; kingdom Viridiplantae; phylum Streptophyta; class Magnoliopsida; order Brassicales; family Akaniaceae; genus Bretschneidera; species Bretschneidera sinensis. Next base: position 153,151,241 of record CM043698.1, read on the forward strand.
GAGAGAGGTGGTGGGATGGAGAACACCTTGTCCATGAATAGGCCGAGAAGAGCCATCAGCTAACACGACATGATGATTAGTAGGTGTTAAATCAGAAAAACAAGATGATAAACCAGAGATATTTTTGGTAGCACCAGAATCAACAATCCATGAAGAGGGAGAAGCTGCGACACATGCAATATTACCTGAATTGGCTAAGGTAGCAGTAGAGGAGGAAGAAGGCTGTAAAGAAGGAAGTGCACTGCGCAAGTGCTGGACGAGAAGCTCGCCAAGTTGAGTACTGAACGTATCACGAGAACCAGAACTAGAAGAAGCAGATCCAACAGAGGTGGGTTGTGACTGTACCATACTTGGAGACTGTGCTACACCATCACTGACTTGATTCACATAATTCGGCTTACCATATTTCTGAAAGCAATAAGGTTTAGTGTGATTTGTACCCCCACAATAATTGCACTTCCTGTCACTACGTCCACCAACGCGACCACCACAAGAACCACCACGAAAATTACGGCCTCCACGACCACCGCGGAAACCACCACGAAATCCTCCACGGCCTCCACTGTTAGAGACCAAGGAAGTAGTTTCTGAAGAAGTAACAGGGGAACTAATCAAGGGAGAATGCTGTCCTAAGGAAGAACACGATAGCCGCGAATAGGCAATAGCAGCTGTAGGCAAGGTCTCACTTGCAAGGATATGATCTTTAAAGCCACGAAGATCAGAGTCCAAACTAGACAATAAGCTAGCAATCATAAACTCCTCTCATTGCTTCTTTTGCTGCTCTAAATTAGTGGTAAATGGCCTATGCTGCAATAATTGATCCCACAAATTCTTAAGTGTGCTATAATACTCAGCTAAAGGTTTTCCAGACTGTTCAGTGATGAAAATTTTCTCATAGAGCTCATACACATGAAAAACATTACTCTGATGAGAAAATGAATCTGCAATTGAGTCCCAAATTTTCTTGGAGGAGTCTCAAAATTCAACGATTGTAGCAATATCGGGATCCATACTATGCCATAGCAATCCCATAACAGCAGAGTCCTCACAAATCCAATCTTCATAAGTTGGATCACTAGCACTAGGAGGATTGTCAGTCAAATACTTCAACTTTCGATGTGCACGTAAATAAACTCTAACTGCATGTGCCCAAGCCATGTAATTCAGACCATTCAACTTTTTCAAAGTGATAGATTTAGGCAAATCATTGTTAACATTAAAAATGAGGAGTTTTTCTTCTCAAAAAAAAAATGTTTCTTCAGTCTTAGTGCTAGATTTCTCTTCTGTCATCTCAAACACAAGGTTCAAACAACAAAAACAGATCTGATACTAAACCAACAGACCCTTAAATCAGTCAAAGAAGCAGTAACAGACTTGAGAAAAGGCAAACCTCCCAAAACACTTGAGAAATCCACAAGAAGATCAACAAACTGATGGAAAGGCACATAAACAGCCCTTTTTACACATCAAGATGAATTAGAGCAAGGCTACAACCACCATACCAAAGCAGCAAAAGCAGGAAACCATAAAAACAGAGGTCAAACTTCAAGAAAAAACACAGTTTACTCTTCAAATCATATAAAAAAACAACCAATTGTGATCCAAACAACAAAACAACACCAAAGCCACTCAAGAATCACCTAGTCGGCACCCATAGAGACTACTCTAAGCAACAAAGTCGATCCAAAGTCCCAAAAATTGGAGTTTTTTTAAAAATCGCACTAAAATCTGGAAAAATGGAAGAAAACTTCGAAAACCATACCAAACGACCTCGGATCGCGACGAAACTTCACCAAAAATTTTCCCTGGGTGAGTCGACCAGATTGGAGGGATCAACTCACCTTGCTGATGTCATCTGCTGACGTCAGCATCTACGTTGATGACGTCAGCAGATCTGTGTTGATGATTTCTTGCTGTGTTCCTTGTCTATTATTTAGATTTGTCACACAAGGATCGATTAGGAGGCTTTGATACCAAGTTGAGTTGTAATCTAGGGTTTAGGTTAGATATGAGAGAGAGAAAGAGAGAAGAAGATGGAGAAGAAAGGTTTAGGGTTTTATTCTCTTGACCCTTCACCTTCTAACATATTATTTATATATGAGATAGATAAGTCCAAGTACAAAACTACCCTTCAGGAAAAATAAAGGAAATAAAAATAATAACTCTAACAATAATATTGGAAAAGATGCAGAGAGAAATATTGTTTTCCAAATTATGTTAATAATGCACAAATTGTTGAGGAAAGTATTAAAAAAATGGAGATGAAAAATGTTTTACAACTAAACGCACCCTAAACCTTCCACGTATTGTCTTACTCGTTCCACTACGTGACACATCAAAAACAACCCTGCCTACCTTTGGAAGTATTAGCATATAAAGAGAGTCATCAAATTCGATCTTTGCATCACATCTTAAATTAAAACAGCCTAAATAACTTTTCCAACAATTCCAAAACATAAAAACTCCAATATTTCAACATTTAACACATTTAGAGAGCCTGGTTATTCGAGTTTGTCCCAGATCATTCAGTTTTACCACTCATCTGTGATGTACAACAACTGGATTTGATATTTTCTGCTGTGTAAATCTCTGTGCTTCCTGCTTCTAGATTGCTTTACTCAATGTAGAGTCTGGATAATTAGGAACTAACGACCTTATAAAAAAAATCAGTAACTATTTGATCAGGACAGTATAGAAAAATAACAATAAACTAAAAATAAAAGATACAATGATCCAAATCACATGGATCAATCCCAAATCACATAGGATAACAATCCAAATTACATGGATACTAACAACTCAATCGCAGAGTGTTGGAATTCGATAATTTGGTTTTTTATTCATTCATAAACTGCTAAGTAATAGCTGAGTCTCCCATATATATATATATATAGGAAAATCTTACTCTGTAGATAATGAGGAATCATAAGAAGATAAGGCTAATCCTAATCTATAGATAAAGAAGAAATCATAAGAAGATAAAATACAAATCCTAGTCAATTACATAATTATCCCCATAATTAAAATATCCCCGTACTTAGATTAAATTCCTTAATTCTACTCTTCCTCTTGTACTCCATCACTATTGACCCGGCTCACTAATCAGGATCTGATTCTTTCTAAGAAAAATAATACATCCTGTTTTATATGACAAACTATTTTGTTGAACTTGGGTTGCTTTCAGCGGGAAATATTAATTATTCTGCATATTTGGAAAAGAGATAAACTTAACGATTCTGTTTTTGTTAAATCTCATACTCTCAGGTAATGGTGCTATTGGAGCTATTGCTGGGGGTGTTGCTGCTGGTGCTGCGCTGCTGTTTGCTGCCCCTGCTATTGCACTTACTATGTGGAGACGAAAGAAACCTCAGGATCATTTCTTTGATGTACCTGGTTGGTGAATTATCTAAAGGTGGTTTATATTGATTATCATGTTCTGTGTGGGATTCTTTTCATTCTGTTGACATTCTTTGCAGCTGAAGAGGACCCGGAAGTTCATTTGGGACAACTCAAGAGGTTTTCTCTGCGTGAACTACAAGTTGCAACAGATAATTTTAGCAACAAACACATTTTGGGAAGAGGTGGATTCGGCAAGGTTTACAAAGGACGCCTAGCTGATGGTGGTCTGGTGGCAGTAAAAAGACTGAAAGAGGAGCGAACCCAGGGCGGGGAGCTGCAGTTCCAAACCGAGGTAGAAATGATCAGCATGGCAGTTCATCGGAATCTGCTTCGTCTACGTGGGTTTTGCATGACCCCAACAGAACGGTTGCTAGTCTATCCCTTTATGTTTAATGGAAGTGTAGCATCATGTTTAAGAGGTATTGCATGTTGGTATCTCTCTTTCCTGTGTTTATTTATTTATTTTTAGGGCAAATTACACTGCACTACTTCCAAGTTAGCTGAAATGACATTAACATACCAAACCTTTTTAAAACCCACGATTCACTCTAAAAATCAATTTCCACCATCAAACAGGCCCAAAATGAATTTATTTGAAGAATCAAAATTTTAATTGGATATTACTTTTCATGATGACCAAAGTACTTATAGTGTTAAAATATCTCCAAGTGATTATGATAAGTTTAATAGTTTAATTTATCTCAAAATTGTTAATAATACAAATTTTTAGGTTATTTGAATTCCTATTTTTCTTAAAAAAAATAAAAACATGTTGTATCATTTTAATTTTTAAAATAGAAATTTGTTTTTCATTTTTATTTTATGATTGTCTTTGATATTTATTTATTTGAGATGTTAGACTATTTAATTTTGTTAAAAAAACATATCAACAAACTTTCCATTTAAAATATTTAATTTTCTTTTATGATGGTTTTTGATTTTCATTTATTTGGGAATGCGATAGGCACTGGTATCATAATATTTTTAAAATATAAAATATATGAAGTAAAATTTAGTTTACACCATATAATAGAATATAAATTCATTTAAAATATACTTTTAACAATTTAAAAAAAAAAGAATGATGATAATTTTCTTTTTAAAAAAAAACCATAAAAAATTCTTTGTCAAATATATGTTTCATCCCTAATACATTCCATTCCATATAATAGAATAAAAATTCAAAAAGTATATTGGGGCTGCTTGATGGTAGAAATTAATATTTTGGGGTGAATAGTGGGTTTTAAAAATGTTTGGTATGTTAGTGTAATTTCAGCAAACTTGGAGGTAGTGTGCTGTAATTTGCCATATTATTTATTTATTTTTATTTTTTTCATTGCCTTATGCTATCTGTTTTATATATGTTGCTTATTTGTCAATGTCATGTCTGATGGACTCTAAACATTGATTAGAGTTCAAACTTCAATTATCAACATATGTTTCATTCCTCACTAGGTGAGTGCAAATCATGTAACCTGAATTTTGGGTCAGAATTGGATAAAACCTTTTAAGTTTGGAAAATGAGAATTTGCTCTTTGCAAACAAAATGTGGAGAAACTCATGAAAAGCCAAAATTAGATTTTAAGGCCTTCTGTGTTTATGAAAATGCAACCGGTCTTATGATCTTATTCATGCATTGTCTAGATCGTCCGGAATCACAACCACCACTTGATTGGCCAATACGGAAGCGAATTGCTTTGGGATCTGCAAGGGGGCTCGCTTATTTGCATGATCATTGTGACCCTAAGATTATTCATCGTGATGTGAAGGCTGCAAATATATTGTTGGATGAAGAATTTGAAGCTGTTGTTGGAGACTTTGGGCTTGCTAAACTCATGGACTACAAAGATACTCATGTAACCACCGCTGTGCGTGGAACGATTGGGCATATAGCCCCTGAGTACCTCTCAACTGGAAAGTCATCAGAGAAAACTGATGTTTTTGGGTATGGGGTCATGCTTCTTGAACTCATCACGGGACAGAGGGCTTTTGATCTTGCTCGGCTTGCAAATGATGATGATGTCATGTTACTTGATTGGGTATGTATTTGCTGTCTCCCCATCATTTTTTTTGTTTGTTGATAAATTATCATTGGTGATAATGCATTTGTGAAGTTAGGCTTTTGTGATTTTGCCCAGTTTGGGAAATTTCATATTTTCCAGTTACCGCAATACTTGGTCAACTACTGGCAATACAGAAAGCAAATGAAAGTGAAATTTAGTTTCATTTATCATGGTTACTGGAACAAGTGAAAATTTTAGTATCTTAACATTTAAAGTTAAATAAAGGAGTTAGTTGAAAACTTGCAGCACGAGAAGGGCTTCCTAATACTTTCATTGAACAGTCATTCATTGGGTTTGGTGATTTTATGTATTGCTTTTAAACATTTCTGAAGTAACAAAATTTACTATTCTGTTATTTATAAGGTTTCCAAATTTCTTGTGTAAGCCCAAGGCATGGTTAGATATTAATTTTAGAGGGGTGATTAACAGTCAGGCGACAGGTTCAGGATGTATCATTACTATTGTCAAATAGCATCAGAAAATTGTAGATATTTGGAAACTGGCATGAATGCTTGGAAAGCACTCCAGGTTTTTCGACCCTATAGTTCAATCGTATACACCATGCAACACAAACACATTTCTACATCATGTAGTATACTAAAATATTTTATGGCAGAAAATCAATCGATCGTATTTCACGGCACAAGATCAATCTATCGTATTTCAAGAAATCATTCCATTAATACATCAACTAAATGCTTCAATATGTGTATGCTAGCATTCTCATTTGGGAATCGTTGTGCATTGCTTAAGTTCTGTTTGGTATTATGTTCATCTATGTCTTTCATAAACCGCATTAGGTCCTTTGATTATTAAAGAAAGTGGTTTTCTTTTCTCTGAACTGACAGTATTTTTGGAATATCAGGTAAAAGGACTTCTGAAAGACAAGAAGTTGGAAACACTAGTTGATGCAGATATGCAGGGTAATTATGTTGAAGACGAGGTGGAGCAGCTGATCCAAGTGGCTCTTTTGTGCACGCAAGGCTCTCCCATGGAACGACCGAAGATGTCAGAGGTGGTCAGAATGCTGGAAGGCGATGGCTTGGCTGAAAGATGGGAGGAGTGGCAGAAAGAGGAGCTTTTCCAGCAAGAGTTTAACCATACCCACTACCCGAATACTGGTTGGCTCGTTCCTGACTCCACTTCCCATATCCCCCCAGATGAACTGTCTGGTCCTAGATAGCATACGAAATAAAGGCTTCTGGAAGCCCATTTTGTATTTGAAATTGATAATTGATCACGTTTGTGCATATAAGTTCTTTTCTCTTCTTTTTTTGGGGTCTTTTTTTTTTTTTTTCCTTTGATGTCTAGAGTGTTATACATATTGGAATTTTTATAGGGTTGAATGGTTTCTTGATCAAGCTGTAATTTTTAAAAGGTTGTCAGTGGCGTAATGAAACTTTATGTGCAAACGAACACAGCAGGAGGGACCTGAAAGGCTTGTTTACTAAAAAATTATTGAAGATTGTAACACAAAATAAATAAATACATATCTATTTTCTCGATTGGTGGCTCATCTAAAACAGAGTGAATAAGTAATGATAGCTTGTTTTTTCTTTTTCAAATAGAATCCAAACGAAAATATTTTTGAAATTTTGTCATTATTTTTATAAGATAGATTGTCATTAGGTATATGATATTAATCTTGCCACTATTATCCAAATGAAAAGGAAAATAAGATGAATCAATTTCTATAGATTAATAAAATAAAATAATTTATGTTTATTTTTGGATTGAAGGTAAGGATGAATGAAATTATTTCATTTTATTTTTCTTTTCATTTTATCTTTATTTTAATTAGGTGTATAAAATGGACAAAATTGTTTATTTACATGAATGAATCCAGGGGTATTTGAAAGTTGCATCAAATTTGGCACTACTACTATAAAATTAAAGTTTAAATGCAGCTTGCTTCACCACTAGAACAACACCATTGGTTTCAAGAAAGAAAGTAAAATTAAAAAGAAAAAATAATAATAATTTGGATACATAAACCAAAAATTAATGAGAAGATGCATATTGCTTTTCCTTAGTTAGGAGAGCAATGTTATTGTGGTTTTTTTCAATATTACTCCTAAAATTTTGAAAAAAATAATCGAGGAAAAAGATAACTCGGATCAAAATTAAAATATTATTCTCATTTGAGAAAATGAGAACAGATGGAACCGCTATATTAAAGCTCATGATTTATTAATTTAAAATTTTTAGATGATTTTTTTTACAAATTAGAGATAATATAAAATAAGTTAAGATTATATGAAAACAATGTTAAACTTTAAATTAGCTATTTCGGATGTTTTTCTTAAAAAAAGTTTGTACATGTTTGGGTTCATGTCAGCGCTTACGTGTTTGATTTTGAAATACATGTATATCTATTTATCTATTTTCTATACTCAGACCCTGTCAGGTAAGTGATTTAAGCAAAATTTTGCCAAAAAGTGATTTAAGTAAAGTGATTTAAACAGACTTAAATCACTTGTTGAATATCGCTATATGGTGAACCTTCGTGTGTTGTTCACCCTTAAAAATATTTTTGTTATACTTATGAAAATTAAAAAAAAAAAAAAAAAACTTTAAAAAAGTAAACCAAAAGTAGGAGTGGTGATCCATGGAACCAGAGAAGTCCACTAATAATCATAAGAAAATTAAATAATATTTTTTTAAAAAATTTAAAACTAAAAAATTTAGATACCGAAGTTACTATTCAATTTTTCCGTAATTACTGGTAGACTTTCTCGATTTCTTGATAACTCTCATGGAATCAGATTCGTAGTATATCACAACATCAAAAATTAGGGTATAATAGGAAAAATTCTTGGTTGCACCGGGTGCAATGGAAACTTGATTAGGAATTTCAGTAGTATTGACAGTTATGTATGTTAGACATTACTAGTGAAATCTTCAAAAATTACCAATTAAGTTTTCACCCAATATAAATATCTCTTGAATTGCACCTAGTGCATTCAAGAATTCCTAAAAAAAAAATAGTTATCACCAATTTCAACATAAAAAAAATAAAAATGCATCTCTATATGTGCAACAAGTTGAATCAAATAATGGTTTAAGAATATTAATTTATATATATATAAATAAGGTATGGCTCAGTCTCATAATTTTTATCAAGTGTACTATTTAACCAATTAAATGAATAAATTTTTTTATTATTAAATCATTAAGAATTTTTTTTTTCATATATACATAAATAAAGTTTAAAAATTGTTAAAAAATATATATTATTTATATTTTTAAAATAATATATATATATATAAAATAATTAACATTAAATTTAAATAAAAAAATAATAAATGATTAAAATTATAAAATAGAAGGAGTATATGTTTACGGTAGCAATGATAAATCTCATATGGTTTGATAATTTTAAAATTGTCATGAATTATGAGCTCCCAAGTCTTAATTTCCACCACAAAAGAACTTAAAATAGATTTTCACGTGGAAAAATGGGACAATTTTCAAGTATCAAAATTGCCAAGAAAGTTCATGTCCAATAATATATTGAAGAAGAATTAGAATTTGAGATGATCACTATTCCTTTTTCTTCGTGTCTTTGTAGTGTATTCATTTCGTGGTGTTTTTGCCAAGAAAGGGATTTGACAAATCTCTTTGATCATCTCATTGCCACATGCGATGGAATCAATTACCAAGTACCAACGCATACAGAATTATAAAATTCCAAAGAAGAATCAAACTTAATTTCCAAGAATTATAGAATTCTCGCATGTAATTCCAAAATTCAAACTGAACTGCATTGGCATTTGCAGCCCCATGGGCTGCGCGATCCAGCCCCAGGGGTTGCGTGGCTGCTGTCCTCCTGGGGCTGATCAATACCTTGGCTGCTTTATCTTTTCTTTTAATTTTTTTATATCATGCCATAAAAAAATATGCTATAATTAGTCACTTTTTATTCACCAAAATTAATATTTTTAGTTATTTCAGTATGATTTTTAGATAGTTATAATTATGTATTTTTTATTTTAAGAATTTGGATAGTTATTAGCCTTTTTACTATGATTTTTGTTGTTGTTATTTGACGCATTATAACCTTTTGGCTCCAGGTTTAAAACTGAAGGATAGTTTGGATGAGAAGGGTATCTGTTTTTTATGGGTCAAAGATCATGTGGAATGAGGGACAAGAAAAAGACTGGAGGAGAAGAGTAAACAAAGTGGTTTGTCCTCATCTCTATTTGTCTCTTACTTTGTTAATTCATTATGCATTAGGCTTCTTCTTTTTCTGATCATTTTCCAAGTTCGTGTTAGGTGCCCAGTTTTCTACTCACTTTTATTATCATTATTGTCAGTGCCATTGCTATTTTCCCCTTTTGACTGATTAAACCCTAGAATAATTGTGTTCTTTGAACATTTTTCTGTTTTCAAATAATATAATATAAATGTCCAAAGCATGTTGCTTTAAGCCTTTTGTTCTGGTATTATTGACTTCATTTTTCTTAGTTTCAGATGCTGGGTTTATATCAATAGTGAAATATTGATAATTAAATATCTGTGGGTGTGTTTTTAAGCTCATTGTCAAGCCATGAACTTTGATTTTTTCAACTTTGGTACAAAAGATTAAGTCTTGTAGATTTCTTCCTATCAGAGAAAAAAAAAAGGATTTAAGTCTTGTAAACTTACTTCCATTCTTAACACTAATTGTTTAAGGAAGTTAGGTGTTTGCTCATTTTATGTCTTATGTTCCAGTGAAAGTCAATTTCCATATATTTTCTTTTTTGTCTTATGTTCCAGTGAAAGTCAATTTCCATATATTTTCTTTCTTTTGGTGTTTATCTATGTTTTACATCATATCTCTGTTTTTTCCAGTAATAGTTGGGTAGACTTAAAACACTATGTAAATGTATTGACATGCACTTAGTCAGTATTCGGCATTTGTCTCGTATCAGGACTAATAGGTTCAAAGTTTCTAGGCACTTTTTAATGTTTGTGCTATGCAAGGATGTCTTTTTTGAGTAAATTTCACGCAAGTGTAAGACATCAAAAAGATTAAGATTAAACCCTTTCTGAATGAGGTCAGCATTATAACTCAAGTGGAGCTTGTTTGGAATAATTTAATCATATGTAATAGTGGACGTAGGTATGTGTTTTGTTCTACTAATATGGTATTTTTTAGGAGAGGTGACCTTTTGATATCCATTCGATTAACGAGAGACCTGTCAGAGAAAATGATCACTTGACTTGTCAAAGGGCATGTGAAACATTCATTTTTTATGATTCATTAACATTCAATCCCTCATTTTCTCATACCAGCACTGAAATTTAATTACTGTATTAGTTGTATGCTTTTACGACACATATAGCATTGGAATTATAGGCCTAGCAGGTGACCTTTTGATATCAAGCTGTTAACAACTAGCAAAAATCAAGTGACTCTCTTCTACTAAGAGCTTGAGGGGTTGTTTGGGAGAAGGCTAGTCTTAAGGCTGCACTAAATTAACAGAAGAATTTCAGTATGCTATCTTTAGTGGCAATTTATCTTTTGTATGTAGTAGCAATTTATCTTTATTAAAAAAAAAATCTTTCGTACGTAGAAATTGATTCTAGCCCATTGGCCTTAAATATATGCACATCATGTAGAGGACTAGCTCAGGTTATACGAGGCTCAAATTGAAGGCAACCAATAAAAGGATTGCTCTAATTGATAGATAAGAAAATGTGTATTTGCTTTAAAAAATTGTTTGAACTGTTACTTTTTTTTTTTATAAAAAAAAATGATGATTTTTTACGGGTTACAAAAGTAAAATCAGGGGAAGTAAACATATAAATTTTTGCATGCATTGCATAAGTCAGGAGCATTATGCAAAGAAAAAATTAGGTGTAGGTGTGGAAAATAGACTTCTTGCTCTATGTTAATATAAAATTAAAAGACTTATAAAAAATGTTAATATACAATTAAAAGATTATATGGATGCATTGGTCTAACACGTACCGTCGAGTAATGAAACTTTGGACATTGACATATGGAGTGAATTGATCGATTTCACATGCATTTGCTTCCGAGAACTTGCTACTGCAGAAAATTCTTCATGGCTCTCCTCCCTGACATCTAAAAAAGTCCGAGTTGAGGGTGACATATAGTTTATATTGGACACTTTTATAGAGTTGATTGATGGTGGTAAAAGTCTATATATTTGTCAATGTGGATATGTTCTTGATACTACTTATCTCACATCAAACCTTAAGAGGAGTTGTCAGCAAAGTATCCTTAGCGAAAATGTACAAGTTATCAATTTGCAATTCTTTGCCCTGTGGAACTTCTTTGCAGCCTATGCTGCATGATAGGTACTGCTACAATTTTGATAACATGAATCAAACTTTAGTGTTCTCAATTCTCTTTTACTTTTTTGCTTATCTTATTTATCTATGCATTACACTCATCGTGTTGTGTTATTGTTTGCTATCCTTATGCAGTGTTAAAGTCCACAAGAACGGAAATGGTATGCATATTATTGTAGTTGTTTAAACCTTTTTTTAGATTTGTGTGCGCTTTTATTATCCATTATGGTTGCCTTAGCTATATATTTCTCATCCATAGTTCAAACTTTGTGGTCACAGGTCATTTCACAAAGGTACCCCGCAATGTAAACGTTGAGAAGCTGCGGAATGGCTATTTGTTTCCTGAGGTCCCATCTATAATCTCCCCTAATCACCTCTCTTGTCTAGGATTCTTTTTTAACGAGTTCTTTGTCCTTGTTCCTTTCTTGTGAAAATAATATTCTTCCATTAAGCTTTTCCTAGCTCCTTATCTTGCTTGCTGCAATATGACAAAATTGAACACCGCTTTTGTAGCTTTAATATTTGAACACTTCATTTAGTACCACAGTGCTACACTTTTATTTATTGAGATACTGTAATCTTTTCTGATCAAATTGATTCTTGAAACATGAGGGTTTCTTGCATCCAGAACTGGACTCTGGTTTGTCTACACTATCAATATTGTCTGTGGCTTGGCGTTGCCTACTTCTTTTCTTTTTTTTAGTAAAATACTGTCACCCTTCATCCCTTGATTTCCTTTTGGTTACCTAAGTGTCTTGCCATTGAAGCCTTCACTCCTACTGATGGTTCTGATTGCTTTTGAACCAGATCTCGATGCGTGAGTTTCAGCACCTTGAAAAATACCCAAATGCAAAATTAATAAGCCTTGGGATTGGTGATACGACAGAGCCTATACCGGAAATAATTACGTTGAGCATGGCTAATGTAATCATTCTTACTTAATTTCATTTTATTTCCATATTTTGTGCTTTTATACATATTTTTAAGTTTAGAACTGGCAAATGTTTACATTTATGCATCAACTTGCTCCAAGCTGCCTTGGTTAAAACTGGTCTATGTTTATACCTAATTCTGATGAAATAGTTTCTTTTTACATAAAACTTTGAATCATGGGGTTTAGTACTGTGTGTGATGCCTGCAATTTAGTGCTCAACTGAGTTCAGCTTGACATGACCAGTTCAACCAAACTCTTGTGAAGCAACCTAGTGCTTTTCAACAATATTGAGTTGAAATATGTTTTCATTTGTCAATATAAGGTGGGAAATCTCTTTTGAAAGTCATTTGATGCTATTTATTCCTTAAGGTTGCTGAGTTTAAGTCCAGTACAAGGTCAGTGATCTTTCTTCTTCGTCCTGTTTAGTCAGGACGCTTTGTAAGTAGGTCCAGAAGGAAAAAAGGGACAATTCTCATTAAAGATTCTTAAAAGTTCATTGCTTTTCCTCTGCATGGGTCAGTGGCTTTTCTCTGCATTCAATTGTGGGAGGTTTTAGGCTTAAGTCCTGCCAAGCTCATTCACTTGTCCAGTTGGTATTACCCTAGTTACATCTTTCGAATACAAATGTCTCTGCCAAATTTCTAGACTGCCTTTGCCTGAAGCAACTGTTGCAGAACAATTGACATTTGTTAATGGTTCACTCTTACTCTGTATGACTTAAAGGAGTCTGAACATACTCTGTCATAATAGAGATTTATTTTGGTCGGTTAAATTTTCTGTAATTTGTGAACTCTTATCTTATGGTGTGAATGAGTCCTGTCCAGCATGTATGTGAGGTTGCTTATGTTTTGAGTCGGAAATGAGTTTCAGTTATATGACTTCATGACAAAACACTCCATGAGACTAGCATGTCAAGATTCATGCATCTGCAAACATCATGCATATAGATATATCCGTCACATGTAACCATATACACACACTAGCAAAATGAGGAAAAAAAGAAAATTTTATTTTACACTTACGAACAATTATTTTTTAACTTTGCGAGGTTCATGTGAAGTTATGCACCATAGTCTTCCAAAATGCATGGAAATACTATTGAAAGGAGGGTAGTTTACTGCAAACAGGCTGGCTATCTATCTATGAATCATCTTATATTGTGCAATAACTTAATGAAATAGCAATTTGAAATCATAAAGATATCAATGCCTGCGTTGTTCAATCAAACCGATATTTTTTTTTTGTCTTTCATTTTATTTTTCTGAAATATACCAATCCTTATATCTATTTTAAGTATAGGGAAAAAATGTGTTGGCATCTACATAGGTCAATCGAAGAGCTTTTATAAATGTACAGAACTGTTGCTCTCTCCTTTATTTTTCCCTAACAAATTCTGCTTCCATACCTTATAGTGAAAGGGGAGAAGGGGGAGCAATTGTACATTAATAATATACTGCTCATCAGTGTCATAAGAAAAAATAAAGGTTGTCTGAAATTTGATTGTCCAGTGATATGGTATTATGCAGCATGCACGTGCCCTTTCAACAGCTGAAGGTTATAGAGGGTATGGAGCTGAGCAAGGGGATAAGGTATCAGGATGCTTGTTTCAGCTGCTTTTTTTTAATTACTTTGGAGGAGTTCTTGTTTGTTACCCAATTGCTTGATTGATTTCATTTTCCTGAAATTCAATGTGTTTATCAGTTACTACAGCTAATATCTATTGACTATCAATAACAAGAGTACTTTTATCGCTAGTCTTTCATGTGATTTCTTATGCTTTGAAGGATGTTATCAGCTGGAGCATAAATAAGTGGATAAATAATCTGTTTAAGTGGGTTTCCATGAACGGGGTGCATCTACTGTTTTGACATTAAAAAAGACAAAAGAAAGTGTATGATTTTGGCGTTGAAAATTGTAGTGCTGTTAATACATTCTAAGCAGCTTCAAAATTGGGAACTTTCCATTTTTCTTCATTTGTGGCTTCCTATCTCGCTTTACAGTCTTAGGCTTTAACAGAGATGATATTTCATGCTATTAATTTCCAGTATGTTAACTTCTGTGTCTTTTGCAGGCACTGAGGAAAGCAATTGCTGAAACATTCTACAGAGATTTACCAGTGAAAGACACTGAAGTTTTCATATCAGATGGTTCACAGTGTGATATATCTCGCCTTCAGGTACTGAACTATTCAAGTTTCGTGTGTGTTTCTGATCATTTTATCCTCCTGAATGGTCTCTGTATTTACTAACCTTTGTGTAAGTGTTAGAATTCCACCAGCACATAAGGTGTAGATTCTGGTTAAGCTTGGTTCACTGCAGAAAACCAAATGTGATTTTTTTTCCTTCAACATTTGCAGCTGCTTCTGGGTTCCAGTGTCACAATAGCAGTGCAGGACCCATCCTTCCCGGTGATATTTTTATGCTCCATTCTATTCTTACTATGTTATTTTTGCAGTACTTTACATGCAAGTAATCTAGTAATTATAGGACACCAAGTTGTCAAGAATATCAAATATTGGGTACAATAGATAACCTAACTTAATCCATGCTATTTGTTCCTCTGCTAGCATCAGAGGCCTTAGTACTATTATTGTTTCTGGAATAGCTGAAAGAAAATATAACAAAAATCCAAAATGGAAGAACTTAAGTTATTTTATCATGTGAAGTTGTTTCCTTCCCTAAAGGATAGGCTAATAGGAATTTATGGTAATGTTATTCGTAATTGCAATATAACTGAATAGCATTATTATCATGCTTTAATAACAACATTGATGCATCTTTTCCTGTTTTAATTTCCTCAAACCGAATGCATCTTTAAAATACTTCACAGTAATTAGAAGAATACTTCAAATTCAATCACCAAAGTTCTTTCTAAATATTCTTCCCCTTAAGGAGACCTAATATTACATGGTTTCTGCTTGGTTTGCTACAAGAAGAAGTGTGGTTTTCTTGTTGATTGATTCTCTGAATGGTAGGACTATCATTATTTTAGTTGTTTCTATAGTTTGTTTCAGTACAGAATACGGATATCAAAATCATGGCTTTAGCACTGTAATGTTCTGATTGGAAATATTTCTTGAGACAGGCTTACATAGATTCAAGTGTCATAATCGGTCAGACTGGTGATTTTGAGGAAGCAACTAGGAAGTACAAGAACATCGAATACATGCCATGTGGGCCTCAAAACAATTTCTTTCCTGACCTAGCAACCACGTCAAGAACAGATATAATCTTCTTTTGTTCTCCAAATAATCCTACTGGTTCTGCAGCAACACGGAAGCAGTTACAGAAACTTGTAGACTTTGCTAGGAATAATGGGTCAATTATTGTTTTTGACTCTGCCTATGCTGCTTTTATTACAGATGATAGTCCTCGATCAATTTTTGAAATTCCTGGTGCCAGAGAGGTAATACTGCCATGGTATCTGGCTAAGTAGGTTAGCTGTTTGTTATTCCTTGTTAGACACGCATGAGTTTAGGTTGTCGTTTGGTTTATTATTTTGTAAGCAAGTGTGCCTTTGCTTAAAATAACTCGCAGAGGTCTTTTCACTTTGGGTGATTGTTGTTGTTATTATTATTTTGCTTTGACGATAATGGGAGATCGAACCCACCATCATTACCCTCTACCAAGGGAAGGGGTACTACTACGCCAAAGACCTAATGGTGGATGGACTTCTATTAAACATTTATGAAATGCATAGCCCATAAATGTTTTAATCTTATGCAACTTTGAGCAATATATTTCCCTCTTTTTCTTTTAATTTCAGGTAGCTATTGAAATTTCCTCTTTCTCCAAATTCGCTGGCTTCACTGGTGTACGTCTTGGTTGGACAGTGGTCCCTGAAGAACTCTTATTTTCAAGTGGGTTTCCTGTTATAAATGACTTCAACCGCATTGTGTGTACCTGCTTTAATGGAGCATCAAATATAGCACAAGCTGGGGGACTAGCATGTTTCTCTTCAGAGGGTTTCAAGGTAAGTTTTAAGTGCAGGAAGGATTTCCAAGAAAGAACAACATTTACTAAATTGTATTCAGCTTTTATGTTGAACTTTGCCTATTGTGTATGTCTATGCACGTGCCTCCCGTGCAAAATTGCAGTCATGTCCATGATTGCGTGCATATAGATGATCGAATTCTTGACTATTTTTTTTTATAACTCAGAAACCTCTAAGAAAAGTGGACCTGTTCCTACAGGCCCAAACTGGGGTGAAGATAGCACGTCAGCTCCCGCGACCTCCCACTTAAATCACAAATATGGTTCATGTTGATACGATGAAGATCTATCAAAACGATCTTGTGCTTCTTAGACTAATAATTTCTTATGTTGATACTTTGTCAAACGAAACACTCGTATCTTTACTTCATTATGTAAAGGATCTGTTTGGTAGAAATTTGGATTTAGGAAATTTTCTTAAGATGTCAAGTTGAGATTAATCTCATGAACTACTTACAAATCCACTAACAGCTATCATTGGGAAACAAACAAAAAAAAAATGATGTGAATACTGAATTTATTTTTGAATTTTTTTCAGGCTGTGTGTTCAAGAGTTGACTACTACAAGCAGAATGCGAAGATACTGGTCGACACTTTTGCTTCTCTAGGTCTAAAGGTATATGGTGGCATAAATGCTCCTTATGTGTGGGTTAATTTTCCTGGCTCGAAATCATGGGATGTATTTACGGAGATTCTTGAGAAGACTCACATAATAACAGTTCCTGGCTGCGGATTTGGTCCTGCTGGTGAAGAGTATTTGAGAATTAGCGCTTTTGGGCATAGAGAATCTATCATAGAAGCTTCAAGGAGGCTGGAGAATCTCTTCTCATAGGGTATAAAACCCTCTTGGTTCCTCCCAAATCAATCTGTAGCAAACTAAATAAACTGGTATGGCTTGACAGCAAATTCTTTTGCAGTAGTCTAAAGGTAAAATCTTATATCAACTACATGAGTTGTGAAATCAAAGAAAGCCTCTTGGTTATTTGTAGGTTTTAAATACCCTACAAAATAGTGTTCCCATCCTTGTTACTGTTATTATTACTATTTCAGTCACGTAAAAAATAAATTTTTGCAAGACAAAAGATCAAATATTTTACTTTATTTCTTCTTTTCCCATTTTCTTTCTATTGGAATGACGGGCTCGCGTATATAGGCTTTGTTTGGATTCCTCTTAAAATGGGATTAAAGCAATTTTTTTTTAATCCCACTTCAAATAGCATCCCAAACAGTGCTATAGAAAGATAAGAGGTTACAACCCAAGGAATGTTATTATTACTTTAGCCCTATTTGATTTTCATGATTCACTGACTGCAAATGACTTGAGAGTTGAGATCACTAACACTCTCTTGATACTAAAAAGAAGGGCAGCCAAACTACTCCAGGTTTATAGCTTTCAAAATTTAAAGCCATAAAAGGATACAGTACAATTACATTTTCAGTCTGACTATTACAGGATCAAACTTATGGTCACAGCAAGCAAACAACATAAAACTTACATACTCTATGAAGATGACTTGTGTACAACATACATGCAAACAAACAAGATTTATCGACCTTACTAAAAAGAGAGAAAATGAAGATGAAGATGACCAACTTGGATAACTAATACTCCAACTTTATCGAATACCAATTTTTAAACATGCGGTACAAGAAAATGGTTAAGTATTTTCAAGTTCAAGCTTTTGGTAATTAGTTAACCAAAACATTCATAAATGATATGAATCAAACCCTTCTAAGAATTTATCCTGAAACCAAGATAGTAAAAGGAGTGAACTTTCTCCCCCACCACCCTCTCTCCTTCCCAACCTCACCCCACCCCACCCCACCCAACCCAAAGAGGACAGCATTAGACTTCAAGTGTCTGACAGCTAACCAGTTCCATGGATCCAGCCCTCCTTGTGGCAATGACCTTCCAGAGATCTGTTTCTGATTCTCCTACTGATTCAGCAAGTTCATTTGATGAGCCATCTTTTGAAGATGAAGCTGATGCGATGGAAACAAAATGATTTTTCACACCAGCCTGCAGTACGGAAATGTTGCTGTTGGCATCTTTAGTGATCACATGAAGCTTTCCAAGTAAACCGGCAAGTAAATAAGGAGACTCTGAATCACTGAAGTCGCGAATGGGAACATCTCCAACCACAACTTTCCAGGTATCATCCTGGTAATCATATACCTTAATCCTAGCACTGTCAAGTGAACTCGAAGGATCCAGTGCATACAACTCACCGTCAACCAAAACACTCAATTTTGTTCCTGCCTGCCTCGCAGGCCAACCCTCACCCATGCCAGCAGGCATTTCAACCCAAGAATTCACCTCAGGATCATAAACTTCTCCTCCAACATCAACAAAAAAGGGCCAGCAATATAAACTCTGAGGCACAAATAACCTTCCCCTGTATGATGTCATCCCAGTTGCAATTGGTTTGAGCAAATCAGCCAAAAAGGCAGTTGGTAGCACTTGAGCTTTTGTAAAAGGCATGCTTGGTATTTCAGACCATATACCCATATGAGGATCAAATACTTCAGCAGATTGAAGAGGGGTCAATCCACCACGACCTCTGGTAACACCTCCAACAACATAAAGCTTGTTATTTAAGATGCCTGTCTTACTATAGGCTCTACCGTTTGACATTGGACTCACTTCACTCCATGAATTTAAAACTGGATCATACCGCCAGACGCATCTCAATGCTGAAGCTCTAGAGAATCCCCCTATCACATAGAGGCATCCACCAACAGCCCCAATGGCGCATCCGCAAAACGGCATTCGGTCCACCGAATCCTTCCTCCCAAGCCAGCCCCTTATGACATCTGCAATCCTTATACTTGAGCCCACTACATTCCACATACTAAGTCCAGCTAAACCCTTCCTGGATTCATCTTCAAATGCAATGCTGGGCATTGGCGGCAACCTTTGCCATCTTCTGGACAAAGGGTCCAAAGCGTACCATAAAAGCTTGTTGTCTTCAACCTTTGTTAATATATAGAGCCATTCCTCTGTTGTTCCAAGTTCTTTTCTGAGATTGAACAGTTCAGCACTCGTAATAGCAGCTTTCCAAGCTTGAGACACTAATTTTGCCTTCAAGTAGTAGATCCTAGGAAGTCTGGCAAGAATCTGATAGGATATCTCATCAGGAAGGCTGGGAATCAATCTCGTGTTATCCTCACAGAAGCTTAATAGTAACCGTTGCCTCTTGCAGGTTTCAGAGTTTGAAGCCTCAGAACGCTCGTTCCCTCCAGTCCTGGAACCATTTACGCTCAATATAGTCCCCATCACTTTGCTTTTTATCAGTACAGATCTAAATCAACACCAGACAGATCCAGATTTTACAACTACAGATTCAAATGACGGAAAAGATTTTGCTTTCAACAGAAAGCTGCTTAAAACCCTTGCAGTTCACTTCACATCTGAGATCACAACAAAGCAACAAAATAAGGAAAAAAGACACCTGAATAAATTTTATAGGTTAATTGCAACATAAACAGTAAGACCTTTTAACAAAATTTAGTCCTAAACAAGTAGACAGCGAACTAAACCACATAATAATTCAAGAAAATGCACCAGCTATTGGTTAAATAGCAAACAATGAGACACTAGCATCCATATTGCCAATGGTCTTAGAGACTGACATCAAATCCACCTCAATAGAGGTTTCATTTGGTTAGACAGCCTACAAATCAAGATTAACATATCATGGTAGTTAAAAAACAGCAAATCCTTCACTTAACCAAGCATAAATTTATAACACAACGGGGCATTACAAAAACTAACCCCAACAAGAACTCCCACTTTTATCAGATGCCCTAATAAAAAAACCAACCAAAGAACAAATGAGGAAATTTCACCAAAAGGATTAAATACAGGCACATTTTGTGGTTCAATAATTAGTTTTAATTCCTTAAACATATAATATATTCAACCCAAGAACCTGAGAACATGATAACTGACTCAGATAATATTAAGGAAATTTTATTTTGTTTCCTACAAACAGAAGCTAGGCCAAACACCCCAAAATAATGATTTCTGAAAAGAATAAAAAGCTGAAAAAATGTTTCTAAAAAACTGAGGTTGTGTCACAGATGTTTTACCAAAAACAAAACAGTGGAGTTATAGTTTTTAACTCCACGGCTGTTTTACCAAAAACTGCTTCAAAAACCATTTTGACAACCATAAACCGAAACTACGACTAGGGCAAAAGGTACCTTAATATGATACGAAACAACAATCAGAGGATTCTAAGTTGCACTAACTATTATCCAGCACTTCGAGGAAATAAAACAATTCCGAACAATGATTTCCTTCTCTCAACCTTTCCAAACAAACAAATTGAACATGAATCACATCTTTGTGGCTTACTTCATTTTTGAACCCAATGTTTTACATTTTTTATGCAAACACAATCCTTAGTTACTGTTTAAAAAAAAACTTTATTCTTCTAATCCTTAGTTTTCTGCGCAGCTAAAAAGAATTTTTGGTAAAGAACAATGAGAAAAATCCAGACCTCAATTTCCCAATTACTAAACGAGTAGAACGTTGACCAAAATCCATATGTTTTTTTTCCCCAAATAGAAAAAAATAGCAAATTAGAAACAGGAAACTTGTCTTCTGGAGCAAACAGCAAAGAGAACCATGAAGGATTTTATCACTTAAAGAACAGTGTGAAGGATCTATGCTAAACAAGGCCAAAAAATTTCAGCTTAGTAAAGTAAAATTTATACAGACAAATAAGAATTTGAACAATTTATACAAACATCACAATCCTATAAATTAATTAAATAAAAAACAGGTAGAGAATAGAACTTCTTTCTCTTCGTTTAAACCTCGGGTAAAAGCACCCAATTACCAGAGAATTAAAAACCTATGCCGACGATCTGTTTGGCTCAAGGGAAACCCCTTCCCGATAAAATGGAAACTAATCCAATTGTAATCATATGCTTCCCTTCTAACCCGCGAAGCTAAGAAAAGAGCTAAAACAACAAAATTTCGTTACGAAGAAATTAACAGATGAAATCAAAAGTACCTTTTTTCTTTTGTGGGCAAAATGGAAGAAATCAAGAAGAGGAAATTGGGTTCGACACGCACGCAATTTTCCTCAGTTTGATCAGGGATTTGTGTTTTGCGAGAGCAAACCTATTGCCCTCTTTTTTTTTTTGTTGTTGTTAATTTTAGTAATTTTTTTAGTGTATTAAATATTTAACTTTTAAACTATTGTGAGCATCTGCGCACATCAGCCTGCAGGCGTCATCCGTACTAACAAAGGCAAATCGTCATTCGCCAACATAACATTTTTGGTAATTGATTGTTTTTATGGTATTTTTAAAAGGATTTTATAAGGGCTTAGCTAACAAAAGAAAAATACTTGATGAGACTCATGAGCTATGATTATTTTGGTTGGAAAATTACAAAAAAAATAACCATTAGTGCAAGCTACAATTTTCCTTTTTT
Organism: Bretschneidera sinensis; assembly: GCA_023935145.1. Classification (NCBI taxonomy): domain Eukaryota; kingdom Viridiplantae; phylum Streptophyta; class Magnoliopsida; order Brassicales; family Akaniaceae; genus Bretschneidera; species Bretschneidera sinensis. The sequence goes on from CM043698.1 coordinate 153,173,381, forward strand.
TATATTAAAAATTGGTATAATTTAAAAAAAATACTTTGCGAATTGTCTGCTTTTCATTTTACCTTCACTTTGTGCTTGCTAGGATAACAAAATGGGTGACAAAGGTTAGTTTTTGAAAAAAGTACTTACAATTTTACTCTGTCGACGGAGCAAAGCATAAAGTTAACAAAAAATATTCAAGATATGAAACAAAATTGGGATAAATCATAAGATTTTTTTTTATGAAATTAATATAAAAATAATGTATACGCGCAGACGTTAACATCTGTCACCTCCCTAACTAATAGAGCAAAGAACAATGTTTAGTTTATCACGAAATAAACCGCATGGGGTAAAATGAAAAGCGGATAACTCATAAAATATTTTTTAAAATTAAGCCTTAAAAGTATGTTAAATGCATCTTTAAACCCCAATTATGGTTAATACAAATTAATAAAAAAATCTCATAAAAATTCACATGAAAAAGTGTATTTTAGTTCGTTGATATTCAATATTAGGGGTGAGCATGGAAACCAATTGTAGACATCCAATTTCGTTCCAAAATTTTTAAATGGACCACATGCTGGTTCTTATGACGAATCTTTGATCCTAGTGTGCTCGGACTTGGTAAGTGAGGAAGTATGGATTTAATTGTGGAGTAGGAGCAATTGCAAGACTCTTTTGCTCAATCTATTTAATTTACTTTGGGTTTAAATCAATTGGACTTTATTTGATTCAACTAATCTAAGACTAAAGTCTTCATTTAAATTTTAACTCAGTCCAAAACCTACTAAAACACATTGATCTTTCCTAAGCCTAAACACTTTTGGCCCAAATTTCAAGCCCAAAAAGATTTTTAATTTTTAAGGGTGAACTTCCAATTTCACCATCCGCTTGGCACTCCTTGATTGGTTCACTTTTCTCAAAGTAAAAGTTACTTTTTTATAACCAAAAAGATTTCTCTCCTCTCCTTATGTGGCAGGCCATAATGAGGAATTTTCACTATTTTTTTTTGCCTTTTGAACTCATATTTCCCTCCTAGATTCCCTCATCTTCTTTTTTACCAACTGTTATCTTTTTTCCACACAAAATAAGATTTTTTTCCACCTAAAAAGCAACAACAATGCACTTATAAAATATCTTATTTTTTTCCCTCTTTGAACAGCCATGTGTACCAAAAAGAAAGAGTTTCTCTTCTTCTTCTTTTGCTTAGTTAATTGGACATTACCTTATTAATCTTCTCCCATTTTCTAAATGTTAAATAACATATTTTTCTACCAAAAAAATCACATTTTATACCCTAAAAATAGTACCTAAAAAACAATCATTTTTTTAGAATGTGAAGCCTTTTCCTCATTTCTTTTGCTTTGTAATTGCACTCCTTTTTTCCTTAAGCATTTTCACTTTATTGTATATCAAAAATCAAAGAAAATATATGTCTTTTCCACCCACTTTGGTCGTCCAAAGCAATAAGAATTTCTCCTCACATTTTTTGCTTTTGCTTTTGCTTTATTGAAAATACTCCAAAATGTCTTTTCTTGTTTACCTTTTTGCAAATCTTATTCTTCACTTTTTTTTTCACCTCAAAAAAATCCCTCCCTCTTCCCTATGTCCAACCACCTAATAGTCTTTTCTCTCTCACTTTTCACTTGGTTTACCACACCTTACTTCTCTAGCCCCATCTTTACACCCCAAAAGTGAAACACATTTTTTCATCTCAGAAGTTGAAACTATTTTTCCCCTTCCCTATATGACATGCCATGCACCTTCTTTTCACCAATTATTTTGTTTTTTTTAATATCTTGGCCAGCTCTTACTCCTCCTATAAATACCCCCTTTTGCTAACACAAAAAAAAAAAAAAAAAAACCAACACAACACTAAAGCAATGTAATGCAAAAAAGAGAGAAAAGAGAGAAAGAAAGAAGTGATTAAAGAGATAAAAGGAGAGAAGAGTAAGAACATTAAAGAGAGGAATATAGCAAAAGATAAGAAAGTGTTTAAGAAAGGTGGGAAAAGAGTAAAGAGTGAAACACAAAATAAGAACTAGTGAGAGTTTTTCATCATTTTCGACCACCTTTTGTTTTTTGGGTCTTCTAATCCTCATTGGAATCATTCTTCCAACTTCACTAAGTCCACAAGAGCACAAGGATCTCCGAGGATAATCCCTGCACGTGGAAATTTTATTTAGCCAAAGAAGGTTGGTTAAACTTCTACATTTTGCAAAATAAATTGTTAGCATGATTCATATGTTTAAACCACCTTGAAAATAGACTAGATTAATTTGGCTCACTTTAAAAATTTCGTCTCAAGATACTTACTAGTTTCTTAGTATTTTATTTTTCACTAGTTATATGTCTTTCTTTAGTTAGCTACTAGTTATAATGTAGTCTCCCCATTAAATGCAATGTTAAATTAACGGTAGTTTTAAAGTTTTTTCCTTTAGTTCAGTACCTTAAGATTTTTTATGTTCTCTAAGTTAGATGTTTTATTTTAAGTTGTCATTAATTACATGTGAACTTTAATTCTTTAAGAAGAATTTTAGGCCCTTTTGGTCCTTGTTAATTTTGGGTCCCTTTTGGCCCATTAAAAATATTACTAGTTACTAGTTATTAGTTATTTTGAATCTCATCTTTAAGGTAGTTTAGTTTAAATCTATTTAGCTTAATTCCTATTTTTTTTAACTCATCTAGTTTAAAGTAGCTTAGTTTAATTCATTCAATTTAGTCTTCAAGTTTAATTCATCTAGTTTAACTTACATAATTAATCCACATAGTTTAAACGCATGCACTTTAATTTACTTCTCATTTATACTTTGCAAGTACTTTTAATATTTTTTTCATAGTCAAAGCAATTTATTTCCTTTATATACTTACTTTGACCGCATTACTTTAAAGTTAATATTTGGTGTTGCTTTGTTTGAATAAAATTTGCAAAATGCGTGCTTGGTTTTATTAGTAATGTATGATAATAATACTTGAATTAAAATTTCAATTAATTCCCTTGAAACACAAAGGGCTAGACTTCGGTCTAGGTAAGAGAGAGCTTTAAATCCTTACTATTTTGCACCCAAATCTCCTAAGCTTTTGAATTTTCACGTAGACCAATGACAAGCGATTTGACCCCCTTCAAGGTCAAATGGTAGCTCCTTACCTGTCATCCTTGCTTTGTGCTTGGATGACAAAATGACCCTTTGTCTAATACATTAAAAGTGCACCCATCATAGGAGCTTCCTTACTACTTATAAAGGGTTTGTATTAGACTTGGTAGGTTTCATTCATTTTCATATGCTAATCGTAATCTGCACCCTCGCTATATCCACATTCTTAAGGGGAGTGGCCTTGGGTATTGAGCCGGATGCATGGGTCTCAGGCGAAAAAGAGAGGTACCTACACTAGTGGACCCACGAACTCGACCCAAACCGGTGTAATGGGTTGGGTTGGGGTTTTCAAAAGTTGGGTTCGGTCATGAGTTAAAAAATTTCAACCTGACCCAAACCGATAACCCAATCATTATATAATTATATTTTATATATATTTAAAATATACTTACTTTAAAGATTGATGGACTATATTCATTTTTTGGTAAGTTAGTTTGGATTGCAATATATATTTTGTGTGTGTATAATTGATGGACTACATTCATATTTTGATAAGTTAGTTTGGATCGCAATATATATTTCGTGTGTATATTTGTATATATGTATCATTTTTTTCTTTTTAGAAACCTTCCAATAAAAAATGATAGTTTTCATCAAAAAGATGAATTAGAATTTAAATATGTAAGGAGTATACTTCTTTTTAATACTTTTTTAGTTGATGAAGACTATTTATTCTCTTGAATTTTTTTTTTTGGACTTTCAATATGCTTTTCAAAAACTTGTTAAATTGATTTGTTTGCCCTATGTTCATTCACTTTATGTTTTTTGTATGATGAAAATTGGTTATGGAGATTCTAGGACCAAGTCTATATTAGTGTTGAAGTTTTGAACATTTTGATTGATCAAACTCCTTTAAAATCTAGTTTTTATTTGCTTTTGTATGGTTTGTATTAAATTAAAGTTGTTTGAACTTTGTGTGAAGTGATGGTTTGTAATATTTAATAAATTAATGTAGGGATTTGATTTTGAATATAATGAATAATGAATAATCGTAGTAAAATATTTTTTTTCTTACGTACACTACAAAAAAATTGACATATATCGACGGTCCAAATCCGTCAGTAAAGACTGAAAAACTGTTGGTATGGACTCTTTTGGGCTACACCGATAGTTTTGAAAAACGTTGTAGGAAGTATCGCAGCTGTAGGGATATACCGACGGTTTTGTGACCATCAGTATAGATATAAGAGATTTACTTATGGTTTCAAAAACCGTTGGTATAATCGTCACTATAGGTTGGTTTTACTGACGAATAAAAACTATCAATATAGAGCAACTTATACCGATGGTTCTATAATCGTCACTATAGGTAGGGTTTACTGACGAATAAAAACCGTCAGTATAGACCCAACATATACCGACGGTTCTATAACCGTCACTATAGGTGGGTTATACTGACGACTAAAAATTGTCAGTGTAGACCAACCAATACCGACAGTTCTATAACCGTCACTATAGGTGGGCTTTACTGACGACTAAAAACCGTCAGTATAGACCTAACTATACCGACGGTTTTATAACCGTCACTATAGGTGGATTATACTGACGATTAAAAACCGTCACTATAGACCTACCTATACCGACGGTATAGCTCCTCAGTAAACCCCATGTTCCTGTTTCAATTAGATTTTCATTATATATATATATATATATATATACAAAATAATCACACAAACACTACAAAGAAGTTTCATTCTTCTAAATATACTATGCTATTTGAAAGATGAAATCTTACATATATAGTCTTTCATCTTAAATATATATTCTAACATTAACATATTATAAAACATCTTTGAAATTGAAAATAAAAACTCTATCCCAAAAGTTATAGCAATATGTGCTCTAGCTATTTTGTATCTTCTTAATCAAGATCGTCCTGTTGAGAAAATATATAAAACCTAATTAGTCAACAAAATACAACACCAACCCAAAAATAAGAAAAAAATAGATGGAGAAAAAATAATAAAACCTAATGGGTCATTCGAACAAAAGCATGAATATATGATAACATAGCCATCAACTATATTTCCTTATGACCATCAACTATATTTCCTTATGACAAATAGTTTGAGGTGATTGTAGCTGCAATTTGTATGCATCATCTTACAGCTAGCAACAAAAATATGGAAAGTCCCTCTTATAATCAATCATACATGCCTATATATTAAGAAGAGAAAAAGCAACAAGTGATGCATAAGTTTGAAGTCAATTGGTAGTATACAGTGATCAAAGATTGTCTAGTTTCAAAAGATCAAGTCATCACCACCAATAAAAAAATATGCTAGCAAAAATAAGAATTGATGGAAGTCTTGGACCATGGGAAAACAAACAGAATCTGTAACATGATATTCTATAACCATTCAACTCCTTTCTTGACCAACTTACGTCCACAGAAACTACTATATCATTAGTTTTGACACACCATCCTCTCTTCATATAAATAAATTGTGCTCATACCTTCGAGTCTACAAAATTTGAATTGGTCAAACAACACTTGAAAGTGAATCAAATGTTTTTCTAGGGATATAAAACAAAAACCTTATGCATATAGCAAACGATGTATACAATTTCAGACTCAAAGCTTTTTTGATCTACAAGCATTTACAATCAAATTTTGTAACTAGCACTTTATCAGAAATGATTTTTACATTATTTCTCCGAAACAAGGCTCAAGCACAAAATAGGTGTAAGAGAACAGAAATTGAATAAATAATTTCCTGAGCCATGATCATAGTTCTCAACAGCCAAGTTCATAACCTCTAATTTATGGCATAATATAATCAAAAGTAAAGCAATACCCAACCATCCCTCCAACACAATTGCAGCGAACGTAGTGTGCGGGGCAATCATATTGGGCTTAGCCAAAACTATCCCTCTCTTTGAATACCATTAAGGAAAAGCCTCAGGTTATCCCCAGCCATAGCATTGTTAAGAATCTTCTAAAACATTTTGACCCCAGTAACAGTGGTATTCCTAGTTTCCCTCAACCCAACAATATCAACAGCATCCATAAGTTCATATGTTTTGTCAACCCATAACCCATTTATTTTCATCCTTGTTGATTTTAGGATTAGGCAACAAAGCCTCCAAAGCTAATAAGGCAAGCCCAAAAATAACAGGGGCATCATCCCTAGGGAATTCATAAGAAGAAAGAAACTCACACACCTCCAACTCGATGATCTGCAAGAGCTCATCGTCAACCTTAATTTGATTAATTAAGGTAAAAAAATTTCAGATTTCTTGACAAAATGAAATTGAATTTTGAGAATAAAATAATAATCAAAATTTCGAGTTTTGTTCAAAGAGAAAAACTGAGAGAGAGACAGGAAAGAGTGAATTTTTTAAATTTTGTTATATAAGAAGGGGTATTATAGTCTTTTCATTAAGTCTGACAAAAGTTAACAGAAACTATCTAAACAAAGCAAGTCAAAAGTTGTTGGTGTAATTTTTGAAAATACGTGTTAACTGTAGATTTCACCAAACCTTAGGGGGTAAATGTATAGCTTGTGTGCCCACTCTTTTTTTTAAGATGGAGAAACAGAGAAACTTTCTTTTTCTGCTGCTATATAGTGAAATAAACAGCTGTCTTTTCTAGGCTTAGGAAATAAATCATATCATTAGTGAAATAAACCACCAACAGTGATACCAATTACAATGCTCAGGGGAATCCACTTCAAAACCAAGGACTATAGCATGCTTACGATTACAGAGAAATCAACAGGAGGATCTCAGGTTTGAGCCATTGATGTAAATTATTTAATATAATAGGTAACATTTAGCAAGAGTGAATCTTTTATTTATTTATTTTATATATATACAGAAATAGTGAAGCTTATACAGATGGTCCAACTCTAAATAGATTTAACACAAGTCTAAAGGAATATGTGCACTCATGAAATAAACATCTACCATAGCATGACTTGGTGTTATATCACAAAATCGGCATGGAAACAATCTAGAATGCAGACAATAAAGAAACTCCCAAAATGATCACTTAACCACCTAAAATTATCAACAAGTAAAATCAAACCACGTCGTAGAGATTAACTAAAAATTGACCATTCTACCCTCAAAACTCATTGTAACTAGTAACTGACCATTCTAACCATGCAAAAAAATTTTCTCCAGCCCAAGCTCCCTTAAGTGGGAGATAAGTGTGGCAATAATCAAGTATGGTTTTTTACTTCCATGACATTGTTTACAATGGCAAAAATGTTAAGAATGCAACATATAACCAACTGTCATAGATTAAGCGCCCTTAGATCCCCAAAGAATTAAGAACAAGGACAGCCCACAACTATATAATTAATTTCTATGATCATGTATTACATTAAACGTATGACTTCGAGCAATACAGTTACCTTATTCATTCTCATCAATCTGATGACTTGCACCCGAAGAACGTGAAATTACTATAGGTGAGTTGTTTTGAACATTATTTGCATCAAAAGCCTGTTAAAAATAAAGGAAATTGTAGTATAAGTCAGATCACTTAGAATCATACTCTAACTATTTTATTCAATGCACTTATAAAAACTATTTTATAAGCAACAAAAATAATTAAAGAACACACATGCAAATTGGACAAACAAATTGCCAGTGAATGAATCATATTTCCAAGGTAAGAAATGAGTCATATCTCTTCGTCTAAGTTGCATGCTTTTATTATAATATCATCAATGTTCTCGTGAGGAAACATTCTATGTATCACTGATGCAAGGCTATGAATTACTCTATGTAACCTCCTAACTTGTTTCACCACTTTTGCATAATCAGATTGTTGAGATGATGAAGTATTAGATCGTTAGAAGATGAGATGATCTTTCCCAAACAATGAACACACCCTTTTTGCTCTGGTCCTTTTACTTAAGAAAGCGCATCATCCTTCCAAGAGGGGTTTGAATGCAAAGTTTGTGAACTGCTAGACTCATTCATATACTTCTTCATTAATTCCTGAGATTTGCAAAATTAAACATAAAAAAACAATATCAATTGGTGCAAGGTACTAGTGTGGGAAAGTAATTAACTAGTAAACAGAAATAAAAAGAAGAGTGTATATACCCAATCCGCTTAATAGGCTAATAAGTAATAAGTACAAAAGTAGAAGACCAAAGTACAAACCATGTTTTGTGCTGCTTTCTCACTCATGGTAATCTTATCGGTGTGCGTACGACTTAGAATATAAACTTCTGCACGTGAAGGAGTTTGCCCATTGTTCTCCACAATATATAATAACAAATGATGTAAAAAAACAACCAACACATTATAAACCTTATTTTCTAAATGATACTGAAATTTTATATATAGTCACATTTTCTTCAATTAATCTAGGAAATGATTTTGTGCCAATGCAATGAGGGTTATTAATTTTGCGACGATTTTCTTTGTTTTTTTGACTTATTTCCTATGAATGCAAAACACAAGTAATTACATATGTTAATCATCACTAAATTATTAAAAAAATATCAAGTAAAAGTCTCTTTATAAGAACAAATTTGTTATAAGTCATACCTTTGCTTTTTCTTTTTTCCAATACCGAATTAAGAATTGAATTGGTTTTTATACCCCAGGATAAGTATATACATGACTATAGTGAAAAAAAATTTAATCCGTCACTATAGTTTATATATACACTAACAGATTAAAAATCCGTAAGTATGGATCACGATTTATAACAGATTAAAAAACCGTCAATATAGATATCATCTGTACTTACGGATTTTTAATCCGTCAGCGTATATGTGAGCTATAGTGACAGCAGTTTAAATCTGTTAGTATAACTCTAAGTTATACTTACGGATTTTAAATCCGTCAATATAGACTGGATATACTGACTGAGTATAAATCTGTCAGTATAGCCATTCGTTAGTAAATTACATTTTTTTTGTAGTGGTAATATGTTTGCATTACTTTTTAAGAGAAAAAAAAATACTAAACTAGTGACCAAAACCGATCAAAACCGATTTGAATGGGTTTGGTTGAGTTGGGATTAGATGGATTCATAGGTTGTAATTTTTCCAACACGATATAATTGGGTTTGGTTGAATTTTTAGACCAACCCGACCCATGCTCACCTCTATTCCATTCTAGATAAATGATCATTACGAGACAATTTTAACCTTCAATTCATATATAAGGTTTTAAAAATTATAAACTTGATTAACAATAAATTTTACATCATTCTTTTGAAAATCTAAAAACTTTTCAACAATGTGCCTTTTCAAACCAGGATTCTTAGCACTATCCCACAATTCTACATCAGATTTGTAAGAAAATTAAAAATATATATTATAAATATCTTTATAGAGATATGGGAGAGATTGATTAGGAGATAAGAAAAGTGATTTGCTGAATTATTTTAGATATTGTGGATCAACAAAAAAAAATAGCTATTAATTTAAAATAAAATCAAACAATTTTTTTCCTAAAAAAACTACTGACTACCCGTTTACATGGCAAACGATGTTAAATGGTCTCAAAAACGCTAATAAAAGCTCAAGATTACATCATTGATCAAAATTTGATGACTTAATTGTAACAAATTAAAGCTTAACGATCAAATTGATTTTTCAAACAAAGTTTAGAGACCAATATGAGATATTGTTGTCCTCTGCGCATACAGTCCTTTCTTTTAAAGATAAAATTATAAAAACGTCCCTTTAACTACGCCTTAAGTGCACAGATGTCTTTTAATTTTGAAAAACAACCATATCATTCCCACCGTTACGGAATTTGTTAGTCAACGGCTCAGCTACTAGAAGAAGTTTGACACAGAAGTCAAAGCTATCACAATCATATCATGTTACCAATTATTTTGTAATAACAAGATTGTCCTTAACAGAGGCTTTGCATGTGAGTGATTTTTTATGAAGTAAATTTTATTTTTGATCTTTTTAATTTTACCTCCCGATCTTTGAAGTTTAAATAATTTTAATTAGATTTTTAATGTTTAATATGTCATTTAATTAGATTTTTTATTATCAAGTGCTCCATTAAAACTTAAAAGAGGCAAATCTATGTAGGATCTACTTTCTTATTTGACGTGGATAAGTTTAAGAATCAACAATACGTAAAATTTTTAATTTTACGCCATCTTTTTCGTTCAAACTATAATCCATCAATTTCTTCAAACGCTCAATGACATGTCATCTTCTTCATTCTCAATCCCTAATTGAAACTAAACCAAACCAAATCAAACCAATTTTCCTAATAATCTTTTTCGAAATGAATTCAATTAGATGGTGTAATTTTAAATCAAAGAACAAACAACTTATGTTCAATCTAAGAAAGCACGTGCTGACCGGTGAAATTTTTACTCATGTAGAATCCCTCTAATGGAGCACTTGATAGAAAGACTTAGGTCATGTTTGCGTTTTTTTTTTTTTTTTTTTAAACTGAATTTAAGTAGTTTTGCTTAAATCAAATTTGTTATTTAGTTCACTTTTTAGACAATAATATATATCTTAATAGTATGGACTACCAATCTGCCATGGAGGAATATATAACCTCTTAAAGGTGGAAAACAGACGGGTCAGACTGGGTACGGGTTAAAAATGTGCATTCCTTATTAAGTCTTATTTTTCATGTCCATATCTGATTTTAGCGGACAGGTAACGAGTCAAAAACATGTATTTACAAAATTTCTCCTATTTATGTAAGAAAAGAGTGATCCAAGATGAATACAAGTCGAGTCTTACAGGTAACAAATACAAGTTAAAAATATTTATTTTTTAATATGTTTTATTTTTTTATGTTCATAACCGTATTTTAACATACAAATAATTGATAAAAAATCAGGTACTTCCTAAAAATCCAAACTCTACGTTGTGAGATGAGGACAGGAGTGGCTATTGGGGAAGCCGGAATGACCTTTTTTTTATTCCATCTTGTTTTATAGGGTAAGTAGGACAAGAAATGAGAACCCACGTTAATCGTGGAGTTTAGTCCCCGACCAGTGAGTTAAACGAAGAGATCGCATGTATTACATGTACATCAGACTATTCCTGTGCATAAATATTACATGGTTGTGATTCTTTGTCGACCTTTCTTGGTTGCAATTCTTTTGTTTTTTTACTGGATTTCTCATGACCAAATGTTTCTTTCAGTAATGTGTATCATGTGGTGTTTAGTTTTTGAATTGGAACATACTACTTCAAAGGGGGAAAACACAAAGTTAATACTTCTTTTGCATTGTGAAAATTAAGAATATTGTTTGTAAATGGTAAGTATTTCCTTTCTCATTATGAAATTATGTTAAATGTAAGTGCAAGTTTTATACACTGGATTAAAAATATTTTATAAAAAAATATATAGGTAAAAATTACCCTTCACTCGATATGATTATCTCTCTTCTCTTTCACAATTAAATATAATTTTATCATTTCAAATCATTTTTTTATTAACAATCTCTACTATGATAAAGAATTAACTGAGTCATTTCTTATAAGCTTAAGTTTTTTGAGATAATTGGTAACTTGATTTTTTTTAATACGGTATCAAAGCTCTATGTCTTTGTTTCGAGTATTGGAGTGTGCTCTTTTTCGTTTAATATTTCACCCAGTTTGATGCCATTTGATATTTGAACTTTCATATATTTGAGTTTCATTAAGTTCGTTGTTCTTTGATATTTAAACATTCTTATATTTGGGTTTCACGTGTAGAATATTTAATCTTTCAATACTCTTACATGTTAGGGGGCGTGTTAAGTATAAATAATTAATTATGTTATTTTCTATCAATTTCTTTTGAAATAATCGGTAACTCGATTATTCTTTAACACACGCTAGGCAATAAGAAATAATATTCTCTTATAGTGATAAAACATGTCAACTCATTCAAATATTGAATCAATGGTTTATGATAAGCACCATTCCAATAAACACTAACTAAAATAAATGACGTAACGCAAGCATAATAATAGATTTAATTTTAAAATATAAAAAAATCCAAATCAAGGTTGTTAATTTTATTTCGAAATTAACGACCCATTTCGGTTTCATAAACAAAACGGCACATTGAACCCCCTTGTTTAGTTTCACTATTTATTCTGATCGTTTCGATCTATTTCGATTGCCTCTTAATTTTAATGATAAATTGAGGTATTTTATGATTAAAATATTCAATTGTCTATCTATTTCTTAATACTTTTTCACAGTTCAAGAGTATTTTATAATTCAAAAATTAATATTAGAGATTTTGGTGTTGATTATTAATTTCATTATCTTTTTCATTCTATGTTTCAATAATTATGTTTTTATTATAATTTATATATATATGTTAAAATGTATATAATTTAACTAGCACGTAATTAAAATGTTATTAAATTCGAAACGTCACTTCAAAACTAAAAAATTTTGAATAAAAAAAAACGTTGTTCTACATGATATTAACTATGATATATGCGTTTTGTCATTGTCAAGTTAAAGAGCAGTGTTTCTTTTTCCTTTTGTGAAAATTGAATTCAATACTTACTAATCTGTTGTTGCTTTCAATCTAGCGTATTATTATCTCCATATAAATTATGGTGAGAGAGCAATAACTGTTAATAACACGACATATGAAGATGACACTGATGTATCTGGACCTTCAAGATTTTTCCAGAGTAGAACTAATTGGGCATTTAGCAGCACTGGTAACTTCTTGGACGATGACTTCGAAACAGATACTTATATTGGGACGAATACATCTACGCTCTTTATGAGTGATTCTCAACTTTACATGAAAGCACGTCTTTATGCCATCTCTCTAACTTATTATGGGTGTTGTCTGGGAAATGGAAACTACATGGTAAATCTCCACTTTGCAGAGATAATGTTTACCGATGACTTAACTTATAGCAGCCTCGAGAGCCGCTTATTTGATATTTACGTTTAAGTATTTTAAGTATGATACTTCCCATGGTTAATTTCATTTTTGATATTTAACAACTTTAAAATTTTTTAACATTTTGCTTTAATAGGGCCAATCAAATTGTTTGAATTTATCTTATGTATAGTTCAAATTGACGTTAAGACTGAAATTTGATTCATTGTCACCACTTGCCTACATAAGAAGTTAACTGGATTAGGTTATTGCAGAGGAAACTTGTGGTTAAGGATTTCAATATTGAGGATGAAGCATGAGGTGTTGATAAGGTAATTGTGAAAAGATTTTCTGTCACTGTGACCGACAAAACGTTGGAGATACGCTTGTATTGGGCTGGGAATGCTACAAATGGTATCCCTAAGAGATGAGTATACGGTCCTCTTATATCAATTATTTCTGTGAATCCTAGTAGGTCGTACACCATAATTATGAGCTTCTTTTTATCTTAGAAGTTGGTACTGATCTTTGACCTATCAAAAGTGTCCTATGTTCATTTTTATAGTATGCATACAATATTCCTTACAGATTTTTGGAAACTATACTTTGTACAAATATTCTTTTGTTCATGACAACAAACGTGTCTTCATTTCTTTTTTGTTCCAGTTGTTTCTTTTGGTTTGATCTTCAGGAATTTATGAAAGAATATCTACTCATATAATTACTATTTATTTAATGATTAATAAATTTACTTGTGAGAAACCGTGGCAATAAAAATGAACTCTGATATTTTTGGATTCAAAACGAAATGATTTCATTTCAATGTTTTTCTATGTAATCTTGATTCTTGCATTCGAAGAAGATAAGGAAATTTCCATGTTGAGATTATGCATCTAGTTAAAAAGTATCATTTCATCAAATTAACTATTCTATGCTTTTCTTTAAACAAACTTTATGGCCCCATCAGAACCTGGCCGTAGCAGTAGTAGTATATCTGTAGGCACCGTGGTCAGAATTGTGGCTGCAATAGCAGCCGTTGTTTTGCTGGTTGTGGGTATCCTTTGGTGGAAAGGCTGTTTAGAAAAGAAAAACACAATGGAACAAGGTATTTTAAAAGAAATTAACTTTTTTAGTTATAATTATCAGTTTTTTCTTTAAACCTAAAGAATGATCAGCGTTTATCAGTCACTATAAATTTTTGCAGAAATTAAATAAAAGACAAACATCAGCGTGACATCTGCCATGTAACAATTCAAGTAGCAGGACATCAAACAAACTCAGCTATCATCATTTCAGTGAAACCGAATGGTAAGAAAGAAATTTCAACAAACTGTCAGTATAAGTTCTTGCACTTTTCAAAGTACCTTAGACAGCCGTTTGAAATTAAAAGGTTGGAATTGTATTTTCCATTCTAAGCAATCCAAAAATATGTCGGTTATGAAAATGAAAAAACCGGCAGAAAGTGATGCACCAATGAACAGATGTTTATTTAGCTATATTGAGAAATAAGGATAGATAAATCAAACAACATATAGCAAGTATTTATACCAAGATGCAGGAGTTGACAGATGGATAAAGCAAATATCAAAGGACCACTGCCCTCAATTTGAACAAATAATCTGAATCTCAGCTCTGTTATAATATTTAGTAAATCACAAAGTCTCCTTGAAGAATTTCCATGAAATACAGATACAATCAGAAACTGAGATAGTATAATCAAGACATACTGTGTGGATCTGCCATTCCAGATTCCAGCAACTCTCCACGGCCAGCCTGATTAGCAATAGGTGATGAAATTCTTTTGAATTCCCTCTTCAACTGATTCAGATCAGATTTATATTCCCTTTGCTTAGCAAGAAGCATAGCCATCACACTTGGCTGCAAACTTCTTGCCTCAAGGTCCATTTTTCGAATCTTCCAAAACCCAAAAAGATATCATAACAAAGATCCAACAAAATAAAGGAGGAATAGAAATCTATGAGCATAGAGGATGTGATAAAGTTTATCCAGACAGTACCAAAACATCAGCATCATCTAGTCCAGAATTTCATCTGCAAAAGTAAATCAATACAAGACCCATTCCCATTCCATTACAGTCATAACTCAAACAAGCATGGAAGCCCCATAAACAGCATGTAACAATTTCAACAAAAACTTACAAAGAGCTTCTTCTAACTAGATAAATAATTTCATAAAACTATAGTGGATCAAAATGGTACTTGCACTGTTGTAGCTAGTCAGATGTATAAGCACAACACCCGCATTGAAATACCCATTATTCTGTGGAAGATTCACATTGACTATAACCCTCAAGTGAAGCACCTTCTCCAAGTGAGAAGAATAGTCAAAATTCTCACTGAAAACTCAAAGAAGAATCATGTTATAAAGACAATAGTTTTTCTCCGAGAGGTCATGGAGAGAATGGCATAAATCTCCAAGCTGGGAACTGAAAAATGACAATGGAAACAACTTCCAGTTATTAACAATTCTAAGCATGTTTCGAAAACAAATTTAGTCTTTTCGAACTTGAAATTCAATTATAAATTCTAGCATGTAGATGTTAATCTTACAATATGAAGCTAAAGGAGGCTTGTTAATGAAAAAAACCATATAAACATCTTTAACAGGTCTATTGATGCAAGTATCTGATTTTCTCTGATACCTCCTCGCCCCTCCTTTGACACTTGCTAAAATTAGAGAGCTAGTTATGCACTTATGCTCCAAACTTCTACATAGCTTCTCTTATTCTTTCTCTTCAAACTCCTGTACTATCTTAGTGCTCCAAGGGGATTTATTTTTATCAACTTAAAGGTGTGTAGAAAAACCTATAGGAGATTATGGTTTAGTTTCTTCTAACCAAACCATGGAAGCAGATGGTAGAGCACATGTAAACACCTCCAATATTCAAGAAGTGGGCCATCCTAATTAAAAACAAATGCCTCAGCTGAAAACAATACAGAAAAGTGGATATGTCATGGAAATAAATTCAATTTCAACAGTTTGAGAAGATTCCTGATAATTGAGTTCTCCTATACATGCTCACTTAGGCTGTTCATTAACAATGATTTCTACAACTTGAGGTGGCATATAACGCCATGGACTCCACAACATAGTAGTACTCAATTTAGGTGATAGTTGGGATGATACTTGGGAATAAATATAAGCAATGCCCAGAACATCCAAAATGGATAGTGGAACAAGAATGTGAAGATAATGGGTAATACTATAGGAACTCAAAATTGATAAAATGAAATTCTTAGCTGCACAACTATTTACCAAAATTGTTTCAAAAACCCTTTTGAATACCAAAAACTGAAACGAAACTACAGGTTCCAAACTATTTGACTTAGAAACTACAAGCCCACATCAATTCCATAAACTCTTCAACCATGATCTATCTTATCATCTTATAGGTATTATATGTTAAGAGATGAAAATTGAGACAAGGATGAGGATCTCACATTTGTGATGCTCTTTCGACATCGAAAGCTCGAGCCTTGACACCGCAGAAAAAACTGCAAAAAAAAGAAATCCAAAATAACCAATCAACCAACCCAAATCAATGATGGATATAACCCAAAATTCCAAAATTAAATCAAAACCCACCCAAAAATTCCAAAATTACCAGAAATAGTTGGTGTGAGGACACCATCACTAATCACCATACAAGCCCCAATCAAAGCCAACACAAGCAAAACCCTCTGCAACATTCTATGCTTCTCTAGAGTAGATTTTAACCT
Organism: Bretschneidera sinensis; assembly: GCA_023935145.1. Taxonomy (NCBI): domain Eukaryota; kingdom Viridiplantae; phylum Streptophyta; class Magnoliopsida; order Brassicales; family Akaniaceae; genus Bretschneidera; species Bretschneidera sinensis. Next base: position 153,190,059 of record CM043698.1, read on the forward strand.
TGACCCAAAACTTGATTTTGGTGCCGACCCAATGCTATGCTTTTTGTACTCACTGAGCTCCTCATCTGCCAATTGGAAATTGGGCAGTGAGTTGACCCGGGCGTGTCGACACAGCAACGAGTAGAGAGCAAAAGTCCCTCCTTCACCATTATCATCAGCTTTGAGCACTATGAACACATATTTGAGCAAAAACAAATGGGATCAGAGAGATGGGTATCTTCTCGTCGTCTGTTCAGATGGGTACTGTAAGAGAGAGTTACAGATCGGAGAGATGGGTATATTTTTTCAGGGATTTGAAATGAGGTAAGGCTGAGTGACAAATATGTGTTTGGGAAGTAGGAAAATGAGAGGAAAATTTCTCTACTCTCTTCTGGGTTTCTTCGAGCTCGTCACCGTCGCAATTTGTTGAAGATGAAAGGAGAGAGACCTGGTGAAAGTGAAAAGAAAGGAAATAGGGAGAGAGAAGATGAAGGCGTTGCAGAGAGAGGGAATAGCTCTGTGAATTGGAGAAGGAGAAGGCGAGGTCACGAGTGAGAGAAGAGGTCTGTGAATTGGGAAAGTGAAAATGAAAACTGAACACTGATTTGAGCTCGAAAACGTCAATTTGCAGTGTTCTCAAATCAGTGTTTGAACAGCAAATTTTACAAAACTGTGTTCAAGCATGGTTTTTGAACACTACGTCCCAAACAAGAGTGCCAGTGTTTGAAAAGAGTTTTCAGTGTTTGAACATTGAAAAGAGTTTTTGAAAACTCTCCCCAAACAAGCCCTTAATGTTTGGCAAATTGTGACCTCTTTTTCCGATTTGAAGTGGAAGGATCTATTCAACAAGTCCAAAACTCTGCCTTTTTCACCTTTGAAATGCTTTCAAGGACTCCCACTAGCGACACATGTCCCATCACAGTTACCCTCTTCATCTCTAGATCTATACTGAATGATGTAACTCCTGATTTGTAACATGCAAACCAAAAACATATATGAATTAGCTTCTTAATCATGGTAAGAACACTAAAAGTATGTTCAGCCAAAAAAAAAAAGAGGTAAGAGAAAAGAAAACTAAATGATTGATACTTTCTTTTTGGTAGCAGATGAGAAAAGTAAGATGAAAGAAAACTAAAAAAGATTTATGCTTTCTTCTTGAATGTACAAATTATAATCTTTCATAATTTAGATGATTGAAAGTGAAAAATAAGATAAAATTATCAATTTACTTGTCAATCTCCAACTGATTTCTCACATTAATATCTGTTAAACATTATGAAGGATATAACGGTAAAAATAACTATTTCATTTTCTTTCCTCTCACTTTTTCACTCGATTAAGTAAGAATAGCAATAAACTATTTTTTTCTTATAGTTTTCCTTCTTTACTACTAAAAATACGAAAGAAGAGTCAATTTTCTTACTTTTTATCCGTAGATTTTTTTTTCTCTTACTTTTCTCTCTTGCTGAACATATTAGAAATGTTGAATATTGGACAAACCTATATTTTATGTGGCCTTCTGATTAATATAATTTAATTAATGATATAATAAAATGGGTGTTTCTCAAAAAAAAATTTTACTACATGTTATGGGTGTAGAAGAAATTCTTACACCAAGAGCTGTGACAATCATTGATGGAAGAGGGGATGCAATTTATTCTCTCTTCCATCAATGATTGTCACTACTCACTACTTCCTACTTCCGGTCCTCTCCTCGAACATATAAGAAATTCTCATGTTCTTCGACAGTTGAAAGATCAATCCCCGATTTAATTGATGGTACATCAATGATAATATCTAATAAGCATCAATTGATCGGGACATTGATTCCTCAATTACTGAAGATCAAAGAACCGAATTGGTCATAAAATGGTTATGCCTTGTGGGAATTAACAAACCTCTAAATTATATAAAACAATCTTGGTCACTTTCAGAAGAATAAACAGAGAAATAAAGCATTAATATTGGTGCAAAAATATGTTTTACCTTCCATTTTAGATAGAAGTTTCTTCACTTTACCAGCACAACCATGACAATGAAGAGAGACCCGCATGACAACTACCTGCAATAACTAGTTATTATACCTGAGAGAACCACAACCATTCTCCAACCAATAATTTCTCTTTTAGTTGAACACATTTTATAATCAAGGCCAGTAATGCAATCAACAGACAAATATGATCATGTTATGACAATAGTTATAAGCGAAAAAAATCACTTAATCTTGAAACTAGGAATAATAATCGGGTGAAAAGAGTATCCGGACTTTTGGATCGATTAATCCCAAAAGCGTTGTTGGGTATTCAAATAAGATGTACTATTAAAACATTATGCTGAACTGTTCCACTGCAATTTCTACTGTGTTATACATTTTTTTTTAATTTCTCACCAAACAGAATAATACCCAAATATGGGAACAGAGGTGCTGAACAGATCAGTATCCTGGCCAGCAGAGTAACCCAAAATGCTGCTGGTTTATTGACATGGTCAAGTAATTTACCAGCCACCAGAAAGTTTACAAGAAGAAAATAATAAAAAAATAAGAAAAAGGAAGATGGTGATATAGTTTAATATAATCTTTATGCATATTACCAAGACATGCTTTCTTTTAATCCACTTATCCATCTTGGAGATCTTTAATTTGATGAACATTAGTTCACCAAACTTATTTCTTCAAGAAGATAATATAATAGTAGTAGTCTATGTTACTTGGACTCGGACGGATACGAGTGTCGGACACAGGTATCTGTGTGTCCAAATGTCGGATTTGTCTATTTTTAATATTTTTCGTAATTTTTCTTTAATTCGAAGTCCCCGAGCTTTACGATTCAATATAATTGCAGAAGTAACAAATGGGTCAAAAAATAAATAATTCTTTACATTTGAAATGTTGTTAATCTGACCTGGAAGACATTGTCTGATGTACTTAATGAAGGTGGTTTCTGAAGGGGTTTTGGCTCTGGCTCTTGATTTTGAGTTCTGTTTTTGATTGGAGGAACAAAGACTGGTCTCTTGTAATTGGCTTGAACTATTCTTTTAGACCCAACAAGCTTAGAGTACTTGGCATTGGTGATTAAGCCTGTACCATTAATAAGGGATCTAGAATCAGGCCTTCTTGGCACTATAACTGAGTGATTAGGATCACCTGTCATGCACACTGCAGTTGCTGCTGCTGTGGACTGGCACATGAAACCGCTCATCTTCTTTGTTCTCATCTTGTTGTTCATGGCTCAAACAGAGAGATCAGAGAGAGAGAGAGAGAGAGAGAAATCTTTTTGATGGGTAAGCAAGGGAAGCATGGGAAAGAGAGGTATTTGAAGAGCAAATTTAATATAAGTTGAAGACTTGAAGGGAAGGCTGGTAAGTTGAAAAAAATGGGAGAAATTATCTGTGCATTCTTTATTTATGACGTAGCTAACAAGGGTTTGTCTGTCAGTGGCAGTTTTATCAGTACTGTGTTTCTTTCTCTTGATTTAATGCATTAAACCTTCCTGTGTCTTTACCTTGACTTTTAGGTAAAAATTCAATTTGGTGGTCCTCCTATAATAAAAAAAAGAGGGAAAGAACTGATGGGTGAGAGGGAAATTGGATCATGTGACTTAGAGCAGTATGTTGACTATTGATAGTGATGTAATTCAATGTTGTTGGGTGGTTTGTCAAAGTATATATGTGCAACGTTTATTATGGCTTGGCCCAAAGGGTTGAGCTTGTGGGGTTAGCCATTGACCTGCCCGGTCCAAGAAGGGAGTTGAGCTATGGGCTCTCAGAGAAAGCTTTGGGCCCTTGACTGTTAGAATGGAGGGCACTGAGGCTGGATTCACAAAGCAGTGACAACCTCGTGCTCTCTTCAGTGGAAGAAAAAAAAGTATATAATAAAAAAAAAACTAGAATTATGAATAAAATAACTGAAGTAAATATAATTGTTTAAAATACAAGAAAGTATATAAGTTGGCCCAAACTTCAAGAATTCTTCATATATATATTAACCTTTGGTTACCCCACTCTTTGCTGTGCCAATCCTTTTCATCACTTGGGTTAGGTTTTTTCATTGGGTAAAGCCCCACTTGCTTGGAGTAAACCTTTCTCATCTTGAGCTAAAGTGCCTAGTTTAGCCCATCTCACCTTGGGCTTGGGCTAAGACCACCAAAGCTCTTCAAAAAACTAAATTATACATATGCCAAACAAAATATCTTGGGTTAGCCCATAAATATGCACCAATACCCATGATTGGTTTACTTTGATGTAGATTTGACTTTTGTATGTGCCAAATAAATCTCCCAATCATGTGTGAGTCTTTACCAAACTCTTATTAGAATGAAAATTTGTTAATAATTGGACATTCATTATTTGACATCATGAAACCCGAATGGTACAAGAGTTTAGACACGATTATCAAAATCGAATTGTATTGATCAGATCATCGATTGAATTACTAATCGGATGTTAGTTAGATCCAATTCTTACAAAAGATTGAAGATGTGATTAGGCCAATCAAAATCGATCAATTCTTATTGAACCGTATGAACTAGTAATCGGGTGTTAATTTCATGTGCTTTGAAATGAAAATTTAATATACAAACTCTTCAATTTTTACAATTTTGAGTTTTAGATTTTAGTAGATATTCGTAAGTTCTCATTACATATAAGAAAATTAAGAAATCCCATTATGTGATTAAGGTCCATTATGTGATTAAGGTCATGCGTGCACCTTTAAGTAGTTATATAGAAGAAAAAAAAAACTACAACTCGAGCCTGATTTAATTAAATTTTTAACTGAACTCTTTGAGCTGAGCTGCTCGATTCAGTTCCACCTTTAATTGAAACAAATAAGTGGATGAAGAGATTTAGTCAGTGCCATTGTTGGCACATGCGTAAGGCTACCAACAAAGTTGTTCATGAACTAGTTCGTCTATCATGTAATTTTTTGGAAGTTAGGATTTGGACGAAAGAAATCCCTAACTCAACGTGACATTTTGTGTGTGCAGATATTTCTGCTATTAATTATTGAATAAAGCTTCTTTGGTTATTTTTTTAAACATATTATTAATCTATTGGTTAAAACAATGAATCAGTGATTTGATATTTTTATCAATTTAATTTTTGATCTGATTTTAATAATTATATATTTAAAAATGATTAAAATTTTAGCCCACCTAACAAGTGTGGACTATAAACCGTGGAAGATAACAATGTGCATGGAAAATAAAACTGGCAGACAAGAAGATCGACTAAAAACATTGTTGTCTTCTAATTATTTTATTTTTTGGACCTTGTATTTTATATGTGGACTTTTATAAAATCCCGTCCATTATTTTAGATCCTTTAGCAATGATGAATTGAATTACAATATTTTTGTTCCATTCTGCTGACATTACCTGCAGGCTACAATATAATCCAAAGAAGCCTTTATCCCATTGATTTTATAATCTCTTTACTATATAGTACTTTGCAAATTAATTAAGTGGAATTTATTCATCAACCAATTCTAACAATTATTACCCTTTTTCACACACAATGTATTAACATATTAATATCTTGGCTTAATTCTAAAAAAATAGCTGTATTAACATATTAATATCTTGGTTTAATTCTAAAAAATATCTTATGGACCTCGTGGCATACTTTTTTTATTATTTTTATTTTATGCGATGTGGTTTATTTCGTAACAAAACAAATTTTGTGTTTTGTTAGTGGAGTGACGGACGTTAACATTCATACGTGTGAATCAAATTTTTTGGATTAATTTCATAAAAAACCTTGTGTTTACCCCGATTTTCATTTCATGTTATGAAGATTTTTTTTGATAAATTAGACATTGTGCTTTGTTTTGTCGAGTGAGGTAAAATTTTACTTCTTTCAAAAATTAACTCTCGTCATTTTCTTTGTTAACGGAGCAAAGTATAAGGTGTGTTTTGTCACTAAATGCAACACATTAGTAAAATGAAAGCGAGTAAAATACATTGCTTTTTTAAGATTAAACTAATATCTTTAGAGAAGAAGTTATTCAAGTTTATTTGCATGTTCACATGGTCCAATCAAGTTGGGCAAAAAATCAAATAAGCAAAAATAAAAAGGCTAAAACATACAAATATTTTTTAACAAAAAAAGGGTTTTAACAAAAATCACACTATATTTTGGAGTTAGTGTCAATTATCACCTTGTGCTTCTAATTGACACAATCAAGTCCTTGTATTTCTAACATTTCTCAAATATACCCTTGCATTAGAAAATCTTTGTCAGAAAATAATGAAAGTTTACGTATATTAATGATTACGTTTGGGTTTCTATTTAAGCTAACTTAAAATAAGTTAGCAAGCTAACTTAAAGCAAATTAACAAGCTAACTTGCTCTAAATTAATTTAAATAACAACCCAAACATAGTCAATATCATTTAAAAATGCTTTTGACCATTTAAAAGGCAAATTTATCTTTCACATTTTCATAATTTTTTTTTACAGTGTAAATTAAGCCCTGAACCTATTTAAGCTAATTTACTTTTAAGTTAATTTAAATAAAAATCCAAACATGACCAATATCAATGCTTTTGACCATTTAAAAAGCAAATTTATCTTTCACATTTTCATAATTTTTTTTACCGTGTAAATTAACTCAATAAAACTAGAGTAATCCTTGATTATTTTATGCTTTAATCCTAAAAAAATAAATTAAAAAATAGTAAAAAGTAAGTTTATCTAACACGTCGGCTTTTTTTGTTAGTTTATAAAAAAAATTAACGGAATGAGATTATTTAAGACATACATGATATACATAGAGATAATTGTCTCGATTAAAAGTACATGGCCCTAATCGAGACTACCTTCAAATTAAGGGGTTTTATTTTGTAAAAACCCCAAAAATAAAATATATGAGTCCTTAATTCCTCGTGAACTTTTGTAGTACTACGTATCTCTTTGGCTTTGCATTGCCATTTGTGGCACGACATCATGTGCTAAGCAAAGCAAATTGTATGCAAAATGGAAACCTCATGAAAACCTTTTTTGTCAAATTTTACGATTCCAACAAGTCTTGTGAAATCCTAAAACTCTGTCGTTTATCCCGCTAATGTAGGACTCCTAATTGTCCGACAGAACAAATCTTCTTAGTTACCGACTTCAGAGGGAAAATAGAAGAAACTCAAAGCTCTCAGATTCAACGAACCTAGACGCTGTTTGAATCTTGATTTCCATCATATATAAGAGCTGGTTTTGTATTAATTTTCTCTTCGTCTCTATCGACTTGTTGTTTACTTTAATGTTAAGCCCAGCAAACAGAGAAGCTCATTGATGGTAATTCCCGCACTTAAAGGTAACTCATTCTTTCTTCAATATTTATTTTGTTGACTTTTTTTATAATGCATAAAAAATTATTGTGTGTAATCATTAAATTCTGATTTTTTTTTTCTTTCCTTCTGTTTTCAACTCTGTTTGTGATCTTAATTGGTGGTGTTTGATATGATTGATCAGTATGAATGGTTCATCATGTGTAATTTTAAAACACCAAGTTGAAGGAACAGAGATGTTCTCAAAAGAGCATATATTGATTTAGGTTTTACCTATGTTACCTGCACATGGGTAGAGTGTGGGACACATATTCCTCTATTTTTAATAATTTTTTGTAAATTTTCTTTTTGGGTGTCCAACTGTCATTCCCTTGTTTGTTTGTTTGAGTGTGGAGAAGAATTTTTCCATTGCAAAACATCATTTTTGGTCGGATGAAAATTTCAGATGAAAATTTCATTGATAATTATTAGATAACTTAATATGAATAGTAATTATTCGGACTTTACCAGTGAAGTTTTCACATTGTGCAAAAATGGTGTATTGCATCAGATGAAGGGTCAGTGTAAAGTGAACAGTCATGTAACATATGTATTACGCTAAAGCTGAAAAGACACATTGAAAAGTAAGTGGTTTTTGGGTTTTTTGCTCTATATTTTTCTTTATTTTTGTTTTCTCTAAGTCAAATTGGATTGGTTAGTTCATTTTTTTTTTCTTGGCAACTGTTGGTGGTTTGTTTTCCTTTCTTGGTTGTTCCGTTTCATTGATATTCTTCTATCACAAAAGTGGACATGAGGCACTTTCTGTTTTTTTTTATCAAAGGGACATTCTTTCTTGATATTCCTTCTGTGAAAGTTTTTTTTTTTCCTTCTGAATTTTCTAAAATTTTCAGTTTTGCATGAAGTTCTTCAAATTTAACACTTAACTTCTGTTCTTAATTCATGGAAACAATTAATTAATTGGCTATGTAACCTCTGGCCTTTAGCAATGGACACCAATCAACAAGTCAACACTAAACAAGCTGATAATATATTATGCCGATGACGAAATGAATAATGTGATAATGGATAATCTCCTCCTTTTTTATACTTAATTAATCCAAGTGTCATTTGATATTGATCTTAATCTAATTTATCATCAAATTGTTGGGTTTCGTCTATGTGCATGGACTGTTAATGAGAGCTAGATACATAGTTTCTGTTTTAAAAAGAGTTGACTTTTGGAACAAGTCTTAGTGCTTGAAAAATTATATAAACAGGAGCTGCCTTTCACATTTTCAGTGCAGATACTCATTCCAGAACTTTATCTGTTTGGTAACACTTTAATCTTTCTGCTATGCTCCTTTTAAAGTTTTTATTTTGTCTTTGATTCAGTATATAGTTATCCCTTCAAGCGGAAATGATTCTATTTCTAAAAGGAATAATGTTAATTAATTATTAATCCTCTTTCAAATTGAACAAACAGATGCTAATTAAGCAATGAACTAACATAATTTTATGCTTCTTATGTAATGTAGGATAATTACCGGTAATCAGTCTTTCTGTCCATAATGACTCTGCACGTTACTGATGATTCTGGAGCAAAGGAGAATATAGACATCACTAGTACTGTTTCTTCACGTCGCCATTCAGAGAATTTGCCATATGTTCACAGAGTTGGAGTACCTCCTAAGCAAAACCTTCTCAAGGAATTCACAGATACTGTGAAGGAAACTTTCTTTTCGGATGATCCGTTGCGCGCTTTCAAGGACCAAACAAGTTCAAGAAAGTTTGTCCTTGGCGTCGAAGTTCTTTTCCCTATTCTTAAATGGGGAAGGGAATACAGTCTTACCAAGTTCAAAGGTGACTTGATTGCTGGACTAACTATTGCAAGCCTTTGTATTCCTCAGGTAAAACATTGTTCTGCAAAATGTGTAATGTAATTCATGGTTTATGTTATTTGGTTTTTGTGTTTTAATTTGTTAATTAATCAGGATATTGGATACGCGAAGCTAGCAAATCTTCCTCCCCAATATGGGCTATGTATGTTTTTTTTCCCTTGTTCGTATTAACATGTGCGTTTGGATTGAAGGGAAATAGAAGGAAAAGAAAGGAAGGGAACCTTTCCCTCCATTTACTCTCAATCCAAACACACTGAAGAGTTCACTCTTATTTGTTACCCCCTTCTGAATATGTGATTTGTTTTCCCATTAATTGTATTGCAGACAGTAGCTTTGTTCCACCTCTTGTTTATGCTTTCATGGGTAGTTCAAGAGATATTGCCATAGGACCTGTGGCTGTGGTCTCTCTCTTGCTTAGTACTATGTTACAAAATGAGATTGATGCATCTAAAAACCCAGTTGACTATCTACGCCTTGCTTTTACGGCTACATTCTTTGCTGGTATGACCCAAGTCATACTTGGATTTTTCAGGTATTCTGGCACCTACTGAGATTAATAAATTATCAATCTTTGCAATTTTTTGGGGATAGTTTTTGTCATGTTAAAATGTTGAATTCTTTTGCTCTTAATCAGATTGGGTTTTTTGATTGACTTCCTATCTCACGCGGCGATTGTTGGGTTTATGGCTGGAGCTGCCATTACCATTGCACTTCAACAACTTAAAGGTCTTATTGGGATTAAGATATTTACAAAGAAGACTGACATTGTCTCTGTCATGCGCTCTGTTTGGAGTAGTGTACATCACGGCGTAAGTGATTGCTAGCTCTTAAATTTCCCAATTTTTCTGTAATATGAATTGTGTAAAATCTTACTAAATCTATCTTCTGTACTCTTATCTTACAGTGGAATTGGCAAACTATACTCATAGGGGTTTCCTTCTTGGCTTTCCTTCTAATTGCCAAGTACATTGTAAGTTTCCCATATAGTCCTTCCTTCCTTCTGTAATCTGCCGTGTAATTTTACTAAGTAAGATTCCTTCGATGAATTTTTTTTCATGATATATATTTTCTGGCAGGGGAAGAAGAACAAGAAATATTTTTGGGTACCGGCGGTTTCTCCTTTGATCTCTGTAATCATAGCTACCTTTTTTGTGTACATTACCCGTGCTGACAAGCATGGTGTTCAAATAGTAAGTAATCTTTTCTAGTTCTTGATTTTTTGGTCTTAATTTGTCTCACTACAACTGAAAAGAAAAAATAATGGTGAACTCATTGTTACTGTGTTCTCTACTTATTTTAAGGTGCGACATATTGAAAAGGGTGTGAATCCATCATCTCTTAATGAAATTTTCTTCACCGGAGAGTATCTTGCCAAAGGTTTCAGGATTGGTGTTGTAGCGGGTATGATTGCATTAACGGTAAGTGAATCTTGCACCCTAGTTTTTTTGATTAAGCAAGAGGAACTTCAATTATTAATTGAACTTAATTTTGATCTGTAGGAAGCTATAGCAATTGGAAGAACATTTGCAGCCATGAAGGACTATCAGATAGATGGAAACAGAGAAATGATAGCATTAGGAACGATGAATGTTATTGGTTCGATGACTTCTTGTTATGTAGCTACAGGTGAAAATTTATCATTGCTGATGTTTTTACTTTTTACTCTTATCAAACATTTTCATCTTTATACTTAATATTTAGAGTTTTGATTTCCTTGCAGGATCTTTCTCGCGTTCTGCAGTAAATTTCATGGCCGGCTGCAATACTGCAGTATCAAATATCGTGATGTCATGTGTTGTACTATTAACTTTGGAACTCATAACGCCTCTTTTCAAGTACACACCGAATGCTATTCTTGCTTCTATCATCATATCTGCAGTGATAGGCTTAATCGACATTGAAGCAGTAATCCTAATATGGAAGATCGATAAATTTGACTTTGTTGCTTGCATTGGAGCTTTCTTTGGCGTAATTTTCGTTTCTGTTGAGATTGGCCTTTTAATCGCGGTAGGAACCTACAGAAAATTAATGATTCGGAAATTCACTTAAGGTTGTGATTTCCTGATATTATTATCTACTAATGTTTCCATCGGTGAAACAGGTTTCAATATCCTTTGCCAAAATCCTCTTACAAGTGACAAGGCCACGGACTGCAATTCTTGGGAAGCTTCCTAGGACTAATGTTTACAGGAACATCCTGCAATACCCAGAGGCAACAAAGGTTCCAGGGATTTTGATTGTTAGAGTTGATTCTGCAATTTACTTTTCCAATTCTAATTATATTAAAGAAAGGTAAACTTGTTTTTCCTTCTCCTTTCTATAGATTTTGAATGATTTACATGACATTAACACTTAGAATTGAATTTCTTCAAGGATTTTGAGATGGTTAATTGATGAGGAAGATCAAGGGAAAAAACTGTGTGAACCCAGAATCCAGTATTTGATTGTCGAAATGTCACGTAAGCGGTTTATGCTTTCTAATTATGCTAATCTCAATCAAACTCGAATTCATCTTGCTTCCCACTCCGACTCCCACTCCCACTCCCACTCCCACTCCCACTCCCACCCCCACCCCCACCCCCACCCCCACCCCTCAAAAAGAGAAGGATTCCTCTTGTAACTCAAATCTTTGTTTTTGTAGCCGTTACTGACATTGACACAAGTGGAATCCATGCTTTGGAAGAATTGTATTGGAGTCTTCAGAAGAGAGATATCAAGGTAATTAATCAGCATTTATATTAATCTGATGAAGATAACTGCATGTACTCAGATTGTCAGCTATTTTTTTTCCCCAACAGCTTGTATTAGCAAATCCAGGGCCAGTGGTGGTGGATAAGCTCCATGCATCAAAATTTGCAGACTTGATAGGGGACGATAACATCTTTCTCGCGGTGAGTGATGCTGTACTAACATGTGCTCCAAAGATGGAAGTTGAGCCATAAAATCATGCGTATGCCCACATTGCAATCACAATACCAGAAACTTTGATCGTTAGCTCTTCTTCAACAGAAAAACTGAACATGTAAAAAAACGGAAAATCCAAAAGATGAGAAAATAAGTTTGGAGATTAATTATGAAAAATGAGATAGTAGGAGCTCTTCATCTTTTCTCTGAGTTGGGATAATTGTTCATCCAATTATTTCTGTAACACCCTCAAGGGATACGATGATGGAATTTAGTTTTTCATTTTGAATGATGTAGATGGAGAGGGAGAGAGAAAAGTTTGTGAGTTATAAGCTAAAGAGCGTGTTCACGAGCGAACCTTGTAGAAACAAGTATTGTTTAAGACTGGTTCATTTATCAACCGAACATCAAATTCATGTCTGTATTCATCCGTTTCTCTTGAAAACAATCTCTCTTTAACAAACGGGCACTTCACGAACGTGTTCACGAACATAATCAAGTTGAAGAAGGCATTATTTAAGATTGGTTCATTTATCAACCGAGTGTTAAAACTATGTTTATATTCATCCAATTACATTATTAAATGAACGCAAACAAGTTCACGAGTTTGAACACAAGCTTGTTCATGAGCACACTTATTTACTTTCGGTCTGATAGAGAAACATATTAGCATATTCTCATCCTTGTTTTAAGGATTACTTTATGCCATGTTTTTATCCTTGTTTTAAGGATCATTTTAAGCCATGTTTTAAGGATGACATTTTTCCTTTAACAACCTATATATACCCTTAATTGTATAGAAGAAATCAAGCAAGCATTTGTACAACTCTTTACTCTTTTCAATTCTCACTTCTCTTCACTCTCTTCAATTCTCACATGGTATCAGAGCCCTCAAGCCACCAAGCTTAAAAACCGATCCTCATATCTTCCTTATATCTCCCTCTCTCTCTCTTTTTTTTTTCTCTTCTCTTTCCCTACAATGTCATCTCCAATCAACTCATCAGATTCATCAAACTCCTCAAACTCCGAAACACCGGTTGTTGTATCAACTGGTACCAACTCTTCCTTACAAACCAACAATCTAATCTCTATCAATACTGCATCCCAAATCTCATTCAAGCTATCCGGAGGTGGTAATTATGCCTCTTGGAAATCTCAATTCTCTAATTTACTGTTTGGTTATGATTTGCTAGGCTATGTCGATGGCACACATACCTGTCCTGCATCCACCATCAACATAATTGGAGGAACTGAGTCTGTTCCGAACCCAGATCACAAGAAGTGGCTGCGTCAGGATCGTTTAGTACTGCAGGCAATTCAGGCCTCCCTTGCAGGTACCATTGCACCACTTATCTCCACCTGCAAATGCTCTACTGAAGCGTGGAATAAGCTAGAAACAACTTTTGCTAATCGTTCGAATACTAGGATGCTCTTCTTTCTTTCCACACTCATGAGGATCTCTCAAGAAGGCACCACCATAGCCGAATACATGCAACACATCAAAACAATTGTTGACGACCTTGCTTTAATTGGGCACCCTCTGAGTGATGCTGAGATTGTCGTTCACACCCTCTATGGCCTCAGTAATGACTATAAAGAACTGAATGCAGCCATACGTACAAGAGAAACGGCTATGACAATCGAAGAGCTTCACGATAAGCTTCTAGATCACGAGACCTTTCTAAAACGAGAAGAAAGGAAGAAAGTGACAACAACAATCACTGCCCAGTACAACCATCATCGCTCCAACAACAATAAAAACAGGTCAGGTTCTGGAAATCATCAAAACAATAGAATGAGAAACAATAATTATGGCAACATGTCATTCTCCAGCAATCCACAGACCAACTCTAGAAATCAAGGTTTTCATAACTCTTCCTACTCCCCCCTCAACAGCAATTTTTCTTATAACACAGGGGGAAATTTTGCTCCAGCAAAGAACTCACAACATCAACCATGGCGACCAAACAACAACCATGGACAACCTAAGCCAATATGCCAATTCTGTGACAAAATTGGGCACACAGCAAAGGTTTATCAGTCTCGAGTAAGGCCAAACCACAATCCCAGCTGGTCTCAGGCAAATCACTCGACCACAGATCAACAATCCAACCGCAACAATTGGCTAGTTGACTCTGGTGCATCGTACCACATTACCTCTGACTTGCAAAACCTCTCTGTTCACTCAGATTACAATGGGAATGAAGACATAACGGTTGGCAACGGTAACGGTATTCCAATATTTCATATTGGTTCTACAAAACTCACATATTCAAATATCTCATTTAATCTTAATAATGTGTTGTGTGCTCCCCACATCAAAAAGAATTTACTTTCAGTTTCGCAATTTTGCAAACAAAATGCCACATCTATTGAATTCTTTCCTAATTCTTTTATTGTGAAGGATTTGAGTACGGGGGCATCCTTGGTGCGAGGCCAGAATAAGGACGATGTCTATGAGTGGCCCTCTATGTCATCATCACCATCATGTGCATCTGTTCCAACAACATACACAGCCACCACAACAACTACCGCCAACCTATGGCACCGCCGTCTAGGCCATCCCTCCGAATCCATTCAAAAAAAAATTAGTAACTACATTTTCTCTACCCGTATCTCAGTCTCTTTCTAGTCATTGTGATTCATGTATCTGTAATAAAAGTCACAGACTTCCGTTTGGCTTAACAAGTGTGTCTTGTACTTCTCCGTTAGAAATTTTATATACCGACGTTTGGGGACCATCACCAATCATGTCTTATGAAAATTTTCGGTACTATATAATTTTTGTGGATTACTTTACAAAATATACTTGGTTCTATCCTATCAAACACAAATCCGATGTTCCCCTCATATTTGACAAATTCAAGAAATTAGCCGAAAACTTTTTTCAATTGAAAATAAAAACAGTCTATTCCGATGGAGGTGGTGAATATCAAAGCTTGGCTCATCACCTATCTCACTTTGGTATTCAACACCTCACATCTCCTCCATATACTCCTCAATTAATGGGCTCCGCTGAAAGAAAACATCATGATCTAGTCGAAACTGGTCTCACTTTACTTCACCAAGCCTCACTACTTTTACGGTTCTGGTCTGTAGCATTCCAAACAGCCACCTATCTTATTAACTGTATGCCCAGACCAGTCCTTAAGTCCCACTCTCCATTCAAAAAAATATTTTACAAACAACCAAATTATCACAAACTAAAAGTATTTGGCTGTCTGTGCTACCTTTGGCTCCGTCCCTATTCCACTCATAAGCTAGCTCCACGATCAAAACCATGCATATTTATTGGTTATTCACTCTCTCACAATTCCTATATCTGTCTTGATCCATCCATATCAAAAACCTTTATTACACGTCATATCATTTTTATTGAGTCTCAATTTCCCTTTCAAAAACTTTCCATACATGAACCATGAATTAACACAGAATCTCTACATCAATGGTGTCCCTCAAATCTCTCTAATCCTCTCACAAATCTCAAGTTAACATCTCATGAATATGTCACTCACAATCAGACACCTTCATATCCTTCCCTATCTACATTAAATCACATACAATCAAGTTCTCCTCCACCAGCTGCCCTCACTAATACACACTCCTCAAATCATGGTGTTGATGAACAAGTGGATCCTCATGTCACGCTGCCTACCTCTGCCTTGCACTAATCACATTCTCTGGACTCCTCTACAAAACGAGTAAGTCATGATTCATCTCCTCATTCATCTCCCTTACAGACTACTCCATTCAAATCGCCACCAAAAATAACTACCAGGTCCCAACATAATATCTTCAAGCCACGCAAAATACTTGACCTTCACACCACCACCTCCAAAACTGATGAACCTCCTGAACCCACAACATATCGCCAAGCCGAAAAATTCCCTCAATGGCGTAAGGCGATGAGTGATGAGTATGATGCCCTTCTTAAAAACTCCACATGGACTCTCGTACCCCATCACCACACACAAAAACATCATTGGGTGCAAATGGATATTTAAGATTAAGTGAAACCCCAACGGTACTGTTGCCCGCCATAAGGCTCGTTTGGTTGCCAAGGGATTCCATCAACGTCCCGAAATTGATTACACAGATATTTTCAGTCCTGTTGTAAAATCTACAACAATTCGCCTTATTTTAAGTTTAGCGGTCTTCTATGGATGAGACTTGTACCAACTGGATGTTAACAATGCTTTTTTGCAGGGCACACTTTCTGACAATGTTTACATGCAGCAACCTCAAGGCTTCACTCATCCATAGTTTCCTACTTATGTCTGCAAGTTGTGCAAGGCCATCTATGGTCTTCGCCAAGCTCCCCGTGCATGGTATCATGAATTATGTGGGTTCCTACTCCTTCACAAATTTGTGAACTCTAAATCAGATAGTTCTCTGTTTATCTTTCACCATGGACAGACCACATTCTACTTGCTTGTGTACGTTGATGACATCATCATTACATGCAACAATTCCATCTCCGTCCAGCAGTTCATTGATCAGTTGGCCAATTGATTCTCCTTGAAGGATCTCGACCCCTTGTCATATTTTCTGGGTGTTGAGCCTCGCACAACTCCAACTGGTTTGTTCTTGTCGCAGCGAAAGTATGTACTTGACATCCTACACAAGACGAATATGGCTGATGCTAAAGAGGTTAGCACTCCTCTATCCACAATCGAGTCTCTAACACTCAACGACGGCACCCCCCACCATGACGGTACTCAGTTTCGACAAGTCTTGGGATCACTACAGTACCTGTCTTTAACACGGCCTGATATCTCATTTGCAGTCAATAGACTGTCACAGTTCATACATTGTCCTACCTCACATCATTGGGCCACTGTCAAACGTCTACTGCGGTACCTCAAGGGAACTTTTGATCATGGAACCTTTCTTCACAAAGAATCACGTCCGCAACTCCATGCCTTCTCTGACTCTGATTGGGCAGGAAACACTGACGATCGTACATCCACATCTGCATATGTTGTGTTTTTAGATGCCTCACCAATCAGTTGGGCTTCCAAAAAGCAACGCACCATTGCTCGCTCATCTACTGAAGCTGAGTACTGTACCATAGCTTCGACTGCTGCTGAACTAAACTGGATAACTAATCTGCTCCAAGAACTACATACTCCACCTACAGTTGTACTTACAATTTACTGCGATAATATTGGTGCCACATACTTATGTAAAAATCCGGTGTTCCACTCACGTATGAAGCACATTGCCATTGACTTTCACTTTATTCGTGACCAAGTTTTTAATCATCGGTTACGTGTTTCTCATGTTCATACTAATGATCAATTGACGGACTCACTCACCAAAGCACTTCCTCGAAAACAATTCTTGCATCATCGGTTCAAGATTGGCATCCGAGATGGATGCTCCATCTTGCGGGGGCATGATAGAGAAACATATTAGCATATTCTCATCCTTGTTTTAAGGCTTACTTTAGGCCATGTTTTCATCCATGTTTTAAGGATTACTTTAGGCCATGTTTTTATCCTTGTTTTAAGGATCACTTTAAGCCATGTTTTCATCCATGTTTTAAGGATGACATTTTTCCTTTAACAACCTATATATACCCTTAATTGTATAGAAGAAATCAAGCAAGCATTTGTACAACTCTTTACTCTTTTCAATTCTCGCTTCTCTTCACTCTCTTCAATTCTCACACGGTCAAAGATGAATTCAAACCGAGCTTATTGAGAACTATTAAGACTCAGTTCACCGAGCTTCGAATAAAATACAATCCTAAAGTTAGGCTCTTTACTCTTACTGAGTTGAGCCTAAATTCTTGATAGTTCGTGGAGCATTTAATATATGCTAATCGGCTCATTTAATATATGTTTTTATAAATTTATTTTTTATTTATTAAATATAAAATATATATTTAATACTATATTAATATATAATAAGTATGTTTTATTTGTTAAATATAAAAAAAATTATAAAATGTTGTAAGAAAGCAAATGGTTAGAATCGAACCAGGACCTTTAGGTTAACCGCTGACTCTCACTTTCTTCATATAAGTGAACGGAGACCGGTTTTTTTTTTCTCTCTCCATCTCTGACTGTGACTGTTCAAGTATCGAGTGTTCTCTCTCGCTGAAAGTTCCAGCGGCCAATCGTTCAAACAACGGGCTGCCAACACTTCATCCAAGCAGTAAGTCCCTCTCTCTTTCATTTTCTTTGATTAAGAAGAATAGGAGAGCTCTAGGTGCTATATGTCGTGTTGATAAAATTCTTGTGGCGAATAGAGAAGAAACTGAAGTTCACATTATTCGGACTGTTCATGAAATGGGGATACCCTGTGTTACCGTTTACTCGACCATATGGGTAAATTAGGATCATCTTTGTATAAAAAAAATTGCATAATAAATACCAAAATTTGTTTCAAATTGATATGCAGTGGTGTGGGTAACAAGCAAATGATAGCAGTAAATTTATTGAAGCAACCCTTCTCTGGCATATGAAATGACTAGTATATCTTTTTAGTAGGTTACTACTGTCCCTCTGCAGCACCTGTACAGGTGCTAAAGACGGCCAATGCTGCAAATGGCTCTGCTAGGTTCTATTAGTCAAATTTGCTTGATGAGGACAACTTGGGACTGGTGATTTTCGGTTTAAAATCCTAGTGGGTGGGCTATTTGAATTTTTGGATTGTAATGAGATTATGACTTGCTTTAAAGGTTTAAACTGACAATTTGAAACGTTGGGGAAGTTTGTAAAATAAAGGGTACTTTACCGTATTTTTTGCAGAATTTTTCTTATGTTTCTTAAAATTTTGATATGGTTGTTGAGTTCTAATTTTAGTGAATTTGCTAGCTTATTTTTTATTACAAATTTGATTACATATTTTAGAGCATTTTTGTTGCTGTTTTTGATATTTTTATTCCTAGTGTCAATGCATTTGTCTGATCTTGTTCTTTAATTTTATTTACAGGTTTGAACCTTTAATGATTGGACAATGAAGTAGAGGAGTGGAAACCCTGAAATCTCCCAAATCATTCAATCTAACAAACTAAAATTTAAGCACATCAACAAACCTTTTCAACTCTTGTTCAAGATGGCATCCTCAAAGGTTGTCTCTCGGTTATCCTCTCGGCTTCAGCCTCTCACTCTCAAACTCAACAAGAAAACATCTCTCCAACCTCTACTCTCTCCGGTCAAACTCACCTCTCAGTCTTCAACGCGCATTTTTCGCTCTTCACGGTGAGATCTCACAATTTAGTATTTTTTATTTTTTTTAAAAACCCATTTTTTTCTTTTGATTCTAGTATATTGTTTGGATGCCGAGAAAACATAGGAGAACATTCATTGCTTGAAAATTAATTCTCATATGGCACCTATACTAACCAAACTCTCCATCCCACCCACTTAACAAAAAAAAATCTCTACCCCACTGAGCTACTCACTGGTTTTATTGTGATTATAATGATGGGTCCTGTTGCTATTCTTATACTCGTTTGTTAATACTTTCTCATAAACATAAATTTTGTGTGTATGCGTGTGGTTAGGTTACCATTGGAATTGAGTAGTTTGGGGACGATGTTGCCACTGCACAGTGCCATAGCGTCTGCAAGGCTGATATCGAGCTTGTCCATAGAATCAAAGAGCTGGGGATTGGTTCCTCAAGGTCAGGTTCTTCATTTTTTTCCTTTTTTTAATAATAATTTTCGATATAGTTGGTCATAGAGTTGTCATTGTAGTTTGAAGTTTGAGAAGGATATCTTTAGAACATAAGGTGCAATGCACACCACCTTGCTTGTTTCCTTAGCAAAAGCTCTTGATTTTCGAATGGATATGTGACATCAATTTTGATTCTATTATTTGTTTGTGTCAATTAAAAAGGAAAAAAAATGTACAAAAGGATGGAAAAGTTAATGAAGAACCTGAATTAATTATGCATTTATTTGTGTTGAAATTAACGTCAATGACTTGTAATCAATTGAACTAAGTCCTTGTACGGCAGGGTTTGCTAATGTGCATATTCTTGCACCAACAGACTAGCCTAATATAAAGTTTCAGAATCTTTTACACTAATGAATATGGGATGTCAATATGACACAATCCTCCTTAGCAAGTCAGGATCATTTGTTATGGTAAATGGAAAGTTAGGAACCAAGTGTTGCGGAATGTTTCACTCCCGTATTAAATTTTGTTTGATTTGAAATGTAGTTTGAACATGCCCATGAGAAGTAAAGATGGTACTTATGAAAAGGTTTACCTGCAAACTGAAAGAGATAAAATGGGAGGACAATATATTGCATTAATAAGCTCTGTAGGAAGTCTAACATTTATCTGCAATGGTGCTTGACTTGGTGAAAGTAACTCCCAATGTCTTGTAGAAGTTGCTTGAATGATGTTTTACTTCAAAATGGAATTTGGATTTGATTTTTTTATGAGAGGTGTAATGTATGTAATATGTATTGATGTAATCAGTATTATTATTCCTCAAGTTAATTTAGGATCCTCTTTCAATTTACGATTGCTCCTTGCTTAATAAGTAACTCATTTGTATATGTTTCACCTAAACATTTTTGCTTAGGTGGTTTGGTGATCTAAACAGTGAAAGGGCGGTGGGAATCTTAATTATATGGATATTTTTTTGACAATAATTTAATTCTATATGGATTTCGTTTAGTCATGGGGTGCTTTTGATTGATACATAGTATGTCCTTAGCTTAAGGCTGTGTTTGAAATGATAGATTTAGTCAGCTGTTGTCATGTGAGTTTTTCTTTGAGCATGTGAGAATGGGTGACCCATTGACTGGATCATGTAAATAATTATATTATTTTAGCTGTTTGTTGCTTATTGCAATTATGAGGTAAATCTTTTGAAATTTGTAGAATAGACTTAAAAGTCTGAATTGAAGCTGTGTGCTTTGCTCTTTGTTGCTATAACTTTAAAGGAAGTGTACGAAACGAAAGGGCAAAGTAAACACCAATAAAATGGGCCCTGATGTGTTATGCTCTGGTCTTTCAGTATGTTTTATGCCTTCACCTGATATCATATATCTGTTTTGATATTTGTTTTGTCCACATTCCAGGTATTTCAATGCCTTTATGACAATCTCCTTGTGGCAAGTTTTTGGGAGGAAGATGTTTGGGAATGCAGTGCTCATGTTGACATTTTCTCTTCTTTTATATTGATTCATAAGGCATAAGCTGCGATCAATGTTGATTTGTGCTTTGAGTTATGTTGATCTTCACCCTTTTCCCCTTCCTGTTGAATTAGTCAGTCGAGGAGGTTGGATGGATTTTTGTTTGATCAGGAGAAAAGTACTATGCATTATGTTTTATGAATGTAGCTGTGCTAATCATTGTAGTTTTAGCATCGCTTTCCCTAGTTATGAGCAGTGCCTATCAATCACATGTTAATTCTTACTATTTTCTGTTCCTAAATACAGTAATGGTGTTTGTATACCGATTT
Organism: Bretschneidera sinensis; assembly: GCA_023935145.1. NCBI lineage: Eukaryota > Viridiplantae > Streptophyta > Magnoliopsida > Brassicales > Akaniaceae > Bretschneidera > Bretschneidera sinensis. The sequence continues at coordinate 153,211,530 of CM043698.1, forward strand.
TCAGTCCCTAAATATCATTTATGATGGTGTCAATGCTCTGTAGTATTCCATCACTCACTTGCTGGTTCCTCCATAATCTATGATTCAGGAGATAGTTTTTTTTTTTAAGAATTCAATCGAGAAACACAAAAAAAAAAAAAAAAAATGATTTAAGTTATATGTAACTCAAAAGGGGATCTTGCTACAGACTAAAAATCAATGTAAATTATTCATGGACCTAATGTTTTCTCCAACATTAAAATATATATATATATATATATATATATATATATATATATATATATATATAGCGCTTCTTAATGTAACTATTTTTTTCTCCCTCATGTGCATGGGTGTGTTTCTTGATTTTTTTTTTTTTTTTTATAAAAAACTTATCTCTAATGTGATCAATGTTGATAGTAGAGGTGGCAAATAGGTTGGGTTGGATTTTAGTCATTTTAATCTCGGATCGTATTAAATCTCAAATCAGGTCAAATTGGGTTGGATTCGAGTTATTTCAAGCTTGGTTGTTCGGATCGGGTCGGGTCATATTATTTTGATGCATTTTTTGAATTAGATTGGATCGAATTTTTGAGTTGGGTCATGCTTTACCACTTCTAGCCGAAAGGCAAATACTTCAAATATCACTTTTATAAATATTTTCATAATTTTCCTAAGGTTTGTAATACTAATTTCTGTTCAGAATACTTAATTTTGTTTTGATTTTACTCTTAACATATTATTAACTTGAAAAAAACACCTACGAAAGTTTAAAAAATTAAATCAATAATTTTATTAAATTATTTAATTACCCTTACAATAAATTTAAATTTATAAAATTATTTTGTCATCTCATGAAATGATTTTTCTTATATAATGTAAATTGCAATATTGAATTATTGATCTTATTTATGTGAATAGGTTGTCATTTGCTGTTGCCTGGTTGGCAGGCTCAGTCATTATTTAGTCTGACAGGAAACATTGCTCATGATTTTTGAATAGTTTTGTAGTTTTTTTCATAAAACTTTTTTCCTTCTTTATTTGAAGTATTAGTAACGATAAATGATGATAACCCAAATCAAATTTATTTAATTATTTAATATATTAATTACCCCATGAAAAAGGAGATGCCATCCTTGAGCTAGCTAACTCACAGCTACAGCCTACAGCTCTTGCATGCTCATCTATTAATGGATTTGACTCTGTTTTTGTACACTTTTGATTAGTGGCAATGGAAATCCAGCCTATTTAAACAGCATTGATACTTTGCTTAAAAAAAAGCATATGTTTTTTTTAATAGGTTTCATGGTAAAAATAAACTCATTCAATGACAAAATAAATATATTTGATGGTAAAAAAAATTAACAAAAATATTGATTTTACTATCAAATATATGTTTTTTACTATTATTTTACATCATTTTTTTTTAATATAGAAAATACACATAAGAGAGAAAAACCTAACCCCTCTAACTAATGCATGAGCTACAAAAAACGTACCTATACTCTTTCTTTTCCATTCCCTCCATTTCTCTCGATCTAAATAAATAAAGGTTAAAATCGAGCAGCAGGATTAGAGTCAAATTCAATATATAACTGAGTAATATCAACATCCCTAGCAAATTGCAGACACTCAACGACCGTCATTGATTCAATCATTTCAACCTCAAGCAGTCGAGCTCGCTTCTAAACCATTGAGGGAAGGAGGCATATGGTTGACAGGAAATTTTTATTTGTATCGGGTGTAAAATCATTTTAGTGAAAATTTAACTGATAATTTTTTAAAACTTTACTAATAATGTTTGTACATACTCAATTAACATTATCAATAAAGTTATTAAAAATTATTAATTAAGTTTTCATTCGATGTAAAAATAAGTTTTATACTTGATGCATGTAAGAATCTCTCTTGTTAACATCCTTAGTAAAAATGATGTTTCCACGAAACAGATTTAATGAGAATCATCACGAAATCGAAAAAATTCATTAATAATCATAAAAAATATAAATAAATTTTCATAATTATTAATAAACTTTCTTAATTATTTGTTTCCGTAACATCATAATTCTCCCTAATAACAACGAGACAATTAGAAATTACAAAAAAAAAAAAAAAAAAATACTAGTATCTGCGAATCAACGCTGACCATTGACTACGTACTCATTTTCTCGTCTCTCGATGCTTACCACAAAAATAAAACGCGTGAAAACTTTGGACTTACCGTTGTCCTAATTACTTCCAATAACAAAAATATCAAAAGCACCCTTCCTCACTTTGTCCTATATTTTCATTTTCCTTTTATTTAATTCATTCCCCTTTCAATTAAATTAATCTTAATTAACATGTTTAATTAATAAACAACGACCATATATAAATATAATATTCTTAAAAAAATATAGATTAAGTTTTAATTTTTGTCCTTCAAGTTTACAATTTATCTTATTTATATACTTAAAGTTTGATATGTCCTAATTTACCATATAAAGTTTCTAAATGTTTCAATTTGTCCTTAAATTGAAAATCTCTCATTTAATTCCTACATGGTATCAAATAGGGGTCGATTCATATTGAACCTGAGTTGAAAAGAGTTTGAATTCGGTTTGATAAGTTTACCGAGTCAAAATCACAACTCGAGCTCAAATTCGATTTAATCAAGTTTCGAACTGAGCTTTTCGAGCCGAACTACTCAACTCAATTCCACCCTTAACATCCAATGTGACTAAATAAACGAAAAAATTCATGCTCGATAACATCATGCATCTCTCGCTTGACTATTACCATTCGTAAACAAATTAATTTGAGAATCAAACTCGTTTACAAATATCTTTGTCCCCAAATTGTTTTTAGTTTTTGCTTAGGGTTTCGATCCGCCATTCAATAACCCGTAAATTTCATATGCTTTCCATGTTAGATATGAGTTGGTTTTACATGTAGAAGTTGAGCGTGGTGGGATTTTGAAGATAGGGAGATAAATTTGAACATTTAGAAACTTCATGTACTCAATTGAGACAACTCAAATCTTAAGTATGTAAATAAGACAAAATGTAAACTTGAAGAACAAAAATAAAATTTACTCAAAAAATATATTAATATTATAATAACTTCTTCCCATTCATCCCTATATATATAGAACCCCCTTGTGCATAAATTGTGATCAATTGAGATTACTGCAAATTCAGCAATTTAATCAAATCATGATTTTTTCACATAGCTTGGACCTACAAAATGGTGCAAAATTACCACAATTCCATTCAAGTCCACTCTCTATAAAACGGCAGCAACAACAGCCTAAGTTGGTTGCCGTTTCATGCAGATCATCAATGGCGAAGGAAACCGCCAACCTGTACAAGGTTCTGTCTTTGAATCCCAACAAGGCAGTTAGCATTGACGAGGTAAAGAAAGCATACAGAAGCATGGCTCTTAGGTACCACCCTGATGTCTGTAATTATAACAATGATCCCTCCATCAAGGAAGAATCTACGAGGATGTTCCTTCAGTTGCACACGGCTTATAAAACGCTGTCGGATCCTGTTCTACGAGAAGAGTACGATTTTAGATGTTATTCAACGAGTTTTGGAGATCATAATAATATCGGCGATCAAACGAGTAGGAGGAGGACGAGGAAATGGCAGTACCAAGTTGCTGAGTTGAAGAGAAGGTCTAATTACCGTATGGCCCAAAAGGAAGGATCATGGGGGATGAGAATGAGGGCGCAAAACATGCAGAATTAAGAATAAAGGGCTGATTTCGTAATTAATTCATTTTTATTTTTATTTTTTGTGCATTCGTGATTTGTTAATTCTCACACATTTATTTTAATTAATTCTTTTTAATGGTGTCTCTTTGGCAAGTTTGGGTAACTTTCTTAGAAGCTCGTCGATGGAAGACGGGTTTCACCAACGTTATTGACGGCGTACTCATGGAGAAGCTAATAGGGTAGCTCGTGAATTGGCTAGAATAGCTTGTAATTTTGATGAATTCAGATTTTGGATGGAAGAAATTTCGGAGGCAATATGACCTCATGTGTATGGAAATATATACGCTCTCAATTCTATATTTTGAATAAAGTTTCGGATTATTTTTAAATATTAAAAAAGTGATTGAAGTTTTCGTTGTGCGAAAAATGATAATTTTTTTTTTCTCAATTTTTTATATGCAGTAGAGACGGTTTCTTTGCTTTCCCCCACCACTCTTTTTGTGCTCAATCGAAACGTTTTCTTTACTTCTTTTTCCCCTTTTTATGTGCAATAAGCGTTTTCTTTACTTCCTTTTCTCTTTTTAAGTGCAATAGAGGCGTTTTCTTTGCTTCTCCTTTTCCCTTTTCTTTTTATGTGCAATAGAGGCGTTTTCTTTGCCTTCCCCCAACCCTCTTTTGCACGCAATCGAAGCGTTTTCTTTGCTTCTCTTTTTTTTCCCCTTTATATGTTCAATACAAGCGGTTTTTTTTTTTTCCTTCTCCCCCACTCCCCTCTTTTTCCTTTTTTGTTAGTAATGGAACCGTTTTCTTTTCTTCTTTTTACCTCCTTTTATGTGTAAAAGAAGCTTTTTGGGAAGCTTCTATTTAGAGTCCAATAAATATTGATTTGAATATACCTTCGTCCAAACCACTTGCTTCACCCTTTCAAACTATTTAGCATTTTATAAAAATTACGTTAAAATAAATAAATTTAAATATTAAAAATAGTGTATAAATATTATTTTACTATTTAAAGATTATTAATTTATTTATTATTTATACAATATAAATATATTAATTTTATTCATAGTAAAATATAAACACTTAAAATAATTAGAATAATAATTTTATTTTTATTAAATAAATAAAATAATATAAAAAATAATTAATGATTTACATAATGATAATGATGTAAATACTTTTACAAAAGATCACATAAGAAGATGAATATTGAATATTTGATGTTTGATAAAAATAATTAAAAACTATTTGATGTTTGATAAAAATTGCGTTAAAATAAATAAGTTTAAATATTAAAATTATTAAAAATATTGTATGAATACTATTTTACTATTTATGGATCATTGTTTCATCAAAATGACTTTATTATTTGTACAATGTAAATATATTAATTTTATTCATAATAAAATGTAAACAATTAAAATAATAACATTTATTAAAAATTAAATTAATAATAATTTTGTTTTTATTAAATAAAAAAAATTAATTAGTGATTTATATAATGATGAAAATATGAATAATGTCAAATCTGGTTGAATTAAAAACTACATAACCCAATTTTTAACTTTGAACAAAAATCAGCTTTTTAAGTTATTTTTAACTTCTTATTTATAAAAAAAAAAATATCTATTGAAATAAATTTCACTTCTTTGGCAACATAAGCTGATCGAAAAGCTTTATCAAAAGTAACAACAACAACAACAATCAAGAATAAAAAAAAACACTTTCATTCAAGACTGGCATTCATGCATTCCATAGTTCAAAATAAAACCCAAAAAAACATATAAGCCAACATAGAGTAATATATCATAAGGATTAAAATATCCAGAGTTAGTACCACCCAAGCGAACCAGAAAATGAATTTCTATCTACTTCGAAGTCACACCTCAAAAGAGAAGAACTAAAAGCAAGAGAACCCAAAATGACAAATTCAAACTACACATAAAAACAAGTCCCTCGTAGTCTACTTCCTCTTCCTCTTCCTCTCAAAATGATACAAAACCCGCTTAGAGACTAGAGAATAGTGCAACTACTAGGCCAATGGCTAGAGACCCAACTGAACTGGAGAGCAGAGTAGAAGCTGCGTTTCCTAGAGCTGGCGCTGGAGCAAGCTCGTTAACTGACGATGCAGGTGCACCTGCAGTGGTAGTTGGAGACAAACCTGAAACAGCATGTGTTTTAGACATTTAGTACAACAAGATGGAAATCATCCTTGTCAAATTAAACCCCTTCATCACATAAAACACATGGATAAAATTCAAGAGACAAATCCATTAACATCTGTTTTTTTTTTTTATTAATTGCAACCTATGCTACTTGGACTCGGCTATGGGTGGTGTCAAACACAGTTACGTGTCCAGTGTCTGGACTCCTCTATTTTTTGTAATTTTTCCTTTAATTTGGAGTGTCCAAGTGCCATACCTTTATCCGAATGTAACATAGATTGCAACAATTGGAGGTGAGAAGATTTTAATTCTTTGAGACCTCCTCTTTAGAAAATAGTTTCTCAATTAGACTATGTTAACGGAGTAAAGTGAAGAGTTCACTTCTATTTCACAACTATATTAACAGAAGCTGAAGCACAAGGTGGCACTGGGTTTAGTTAAAACCAAATGTTACAAATCTCCCTTTGTAAGGGCATGTCAGATTTGATTGCTATCGCCAATATATTAATTTACAGCAATGATTTAACATCCTCTCTAATCCTTCCCACCCACACAACAACCTTCTTTATCCATAAAATAAAGAGTTGTTGACATTAGAAATCGAACACACTCTAGCACATTTGACTCGGCAATAACCATTGAGCCAATCCTTTCTCGGGCAAGATTTGGATAACTCAAGACTTTGGGATAAGGATCCAATCCATTATTTGGAAGGTTCAAATGGGCAATTTATCTGATTCAGAATCCTTTTCTAGGACAAACAGATTCTAGGAGATTGATTTTAGCAAAACACCTCTCTCATCCTACATCATCTTATCATCACCCCCCTCCCAAAAAAACCCAGAAAAAGACGCCAAAATATAAGAAACTAAGTCCAAGGAACCAGAGATAGCTTATTATATATCAAGTGAAAATAAGATTCTGTTAAAAATCATTATTATGAGCAATGCAGCAATCAAAGTAGCAAGCAAAAGGAGCTCAGGGTTTTCAAGACATATATTAGGCAAGTTTTAAATTATTATTTACTAATTATTTTTCTATTCACTACATATACCATTCAATAGATCAGACCAAAAACCAGATAGAATGTCTTTTACAAATCTTCAAAACGAATCATTATGCAGATTAGTCCAATCTCATCAGATAAAATCAAATCCGCATCATATTTTATCATATCAGCAATAAAAAGATAATTCAACCAGGAAATATCAATAAGATCAAAATAGAACATACCAGGCGCCCCAGCAGGAGTAACAGATACTGAAAAACAACAGAACAAGGCTTTATTAATAATCAATCAAAAGCCTTATACAATTAAAAGGAAAGGAAGATGGGGTAAAAGCCAAAATTGGAATAAAGAATAGGAAATAGTAAATGTAGCACATTTTCGAAAGGAAAAGAGAAGAAACTACTGTCGAAAAAGAATCTAAGAAAAAACCTTTCCTGGCAGAGAAATGAAAAACTAGAAGAAAAAAAAGCCCCTAAAAGGGCAAAAAAGGCGACTCACATCCACAGTTAGCAACAGAAGGAGCAGAGACTTTGCAAGCGGCAGGGAGAGAAGTGGCCTTGGTGACATTCAAAGTGACACCCAGAGAGGCACTGCTCTTGAAAGCCTCACAGAGGCAAGCAGCGTCAGTCTTCAACACAGTCTTCAAGCCAGAGCAGCATGTTCGTTCTGGCTTTGACACTGTACTCCCACTAGACACGAACGACAGGCAGTCCGCCATGCTAAAGATCAGCGAAGAGCAGTCAACGGCTGGTGCTGGGGCCATATGGCCGTGATGGGCGCAATCAACGGCCCAGATTGAGAGCACTGAGAGCAACAAAGCAATGGAGAATCTTGCTGCCATTTTCTTCCTTTCTTTCTCTGCTGCTACTTTTGGAGAGAGAGAGAGTGGCTGCGAGTGTTTTGAGACTAATGAGGGAAGTTGGGATTAAATAAGAAGTTGAAATGATGAGAAGTGAGGAAAATGTGAAGGGAAGGGAAGGGAAGGGAAGGGATTATTGGATCTCTAGAGAGAGAAAGGAAGGAAAGGACCGAAGGAAATGCTTTCTTTCCTGTTTGAAAAGAGGGAGAGAGAAGGGTGCCATGTGGGCACAGTAGTCGGTGCATTCAAATATGATAGTCTGTGTCATGGATAGTATGATCCATGTTTCATGAGATAGGGCTATCCATTTTTTGGGTAGAAGAGAAATTGTCCTGGTAAATTTGAAAGAATGGAAAAACTGGTTGAATTTTACCTCTCCTTTTTTTGAAAATTTTGTTGCATTTCACCAAATAAAAATGGATAAGTTGGTTGACTAATCTGTTTTATATATAATTTTCCTTGTTCCATTTTGATGGTGATACATGGATTCAGTTCCGGGGAGATATTACGAAATCGAAAAAAATTTAATAGTAATTATGGGGGGATTGAATAGTAATTACAGTATTTAATTATTTTTTTAAAAATTTACTATTTTATTTTTTTGTGATTACTAGTAAACTTTCATGGTTTCATGGTAACTCCCACTGAACAGAATCCATGAGATCACCACTCGTTTCTTGTTTCTTCTTTGAATGTGAGCTTTCTTGAATTATTTTTAAAAAAAAAGTATTTTAAAAATTACTAGTAAAAGATAAGATGGAATAATTAATTTTATCTTATCGTTTCTTTTATCCGATGTAATGCAAATAGACTTTAATTTTGACTATCATAAAATAAATTACATTCTATTTGATTAAAATAATTTTTTATAGAATTTATTTAAATTTTATATTTTATTGTGTTTAATTTACTAATAAAATGTAAAATTCATTCTCAATTAAATTGATCACATGTTTAGTTTACTAAAAGTGTAAAATTCATTTGCAAAATAACCAAATCTTACAAAAAAAATTTGAAAAGTAGAATTCACAAATGGACTATAATGGGCTTTAATAAATGAATTTTACAATTCAAGTAAAATATAGGCTTAAGTGCAAAATTTCTCCTAAATTTATGGTTAAATAGCAATTTATCCAATGAATTTATAAAAGAGGTAATTTAACCCTTAACTTTGGTAATTTGGAGCAATTCAACTCATTGGTCTAATTCTCATTAAATTTTGACTAAATTTTGGCAAAAAAATTAATATATTTGTTAATTTGCCATATCATATAAAAAATATATTAAGTTTGCAGTCATTTAACCATTTAACATGAAAAATTAGCAAATATATTAAGTTTTCTAATAATCTTTTGGTTGAAATTTGGTCGTAATCAAACCAATAGACTGAATTGCTCAAAATTAACAGTGTTAAGGGTTAAATTGCATCTTTTGAAAACTTAGGAGGCAAACTATTACATAACCCTAAACTTAGAGAGAATTTTGTAATTAAGCCAAAAACATATCATACATGAAAATTCATTTGCAAATCAATTTTAATTTTGGTTTCTTAGAAAATAAAAGGTGAATTCATGTAAAAATGAGTTATAGTTTCATTTCATTTGTAAAATAATTGAATTCTATACTTTGTTTCATATCGAACATAGTATCAGACTATTGATATCAAAAATAAAAAAAGGAAAACTGTTGGCAATAATTACTTTTATTTAAACGATATTATATATAAATAATAAAATGATTGATTTGAATATGATATATATACGTTTATATTATTTTTTCATACAAAACTTATAATATTACTATTTAAAATGAAAAAAAAATTAATCGATATCTATACTATCAATAAAGCCCAAACATTATTTTGGTGTCCTCCATTTTTAAATATCAAAAATACCACCGCATAAATATAGAAACAAAAATGTAAAATTAATACAATTATGTTTGCTTAATCGGTAACAATTTTTATTTCAAGAACTACTCATCTACAGTAATTATTAAGTAGGTACATATTATCAGTTTCAAAAATCATTTTTTTTTACAATAATCACCTAAACAGTTACACATTACCTATTACTTACTATACTTAAATTTGTTTTTACATTTTTTTAATTTAATAAGTAATTTTAATTTTTTAATAATAAATAACTAACATCACAGTATGAATCTGTAATAAGTATTAAGATATTTAATCCTATAGAAAAAAATACCAATCACAAACTATTGTTGAGATGCTATCATAAATAAAACAACCGACTTTGTTAAACTCTAACCTGTACATGAACGTTACTTGGCACTGTTATGTGCAGCGAAGTCTAGAAAAGTGTGTTGAATGTTGACTGGTAGGGTGGGGTCAGCGCATGATCAGGCATGATGGACGAAATAGCAGCTGCTTGGCTGCGAAGTGACAAATTGACCAATCCACTACTTATTGTGTGTCATGGCGAGTCGACATGAACATGTGGCTACCACTGATTTTTACCTACCTACTTACATTTAAGTAAAACTTAATGTTATCTTTATTTAAAACCTTTATCTTTTACCAAATAGACACCACAGAAATGGTAAGGCTATTTAGTTTAATAATATTTGCAGTAGAGTTTTTTTAAATTATTAATAAAATTTCGATCGAATTAAAAATTAATATTTTAAATTTAATCTAATCAGATATCTTTTTAAAAATAAATCATTAAAAAAATTATACCGATCATTTTTCATCCTCTCATTTGCTCTTATTTATTGTAATAATTTATGATAAATAAAATTTTATTAATTCAATTTTTTAATTTTTAAATTGAAAATAAGCTAAATCACAAACTCTATATAAATTCACAATTCTATCATTTTAACTATTTAAAATAATATACATAAATTTATAAAAATCTTTTTGTAGTGGAGGAAGATTTGACAAAAACCTTTATTTTTTTTATTTTAAAAAAAAAACTGACAGATAGTACATCAACCAAAAGTAATTGTTCACATTAGATTATTAAGTCACGCCATCAAATAATATTACAATCATATGATGAATTTGACTAAAAAAAACCTTAAAATATAGATGATGTAAATCAATAATTCAACGTGAATAATTATTATTGAGTGGTCGTATAAATGACATAATACCAACGTTTTACAAAATAATTTATTGTTTTGCATATAGAATCTCTTCTAATTGACAAAAAGATTTATATAATCCCTATTTAAAAATTAAGTTTAATTTCATTTTCAAAAAATACATCATGATATGCTTCTGTTAATAAAAAAAAGGATTAACAACAATAAAATTATAAACAAAAATATCACTAGCAGATATGAAGATAGAAACCAACAATCTTGTAAAGTTGTGGTTATTCCACAAAATAGATGTTATTTAACACACCATGATAGTTTCAATTTAAAATTTTAAGATAATTAATTGATAATTCACTGTTTCTGACTAATATTTTCATTTCTCGTTCTCTTTTCATTTGATAAGGGAATCAATATACTTAACCATGTAAATAACAATAACCAGAAATTGTGGAGATTTTCCTTGGTTCTAGTCTTTCATCAGGAAATAATCAAGCAAGCTGGGTGGCAAGCTTTGCTTTTGTTATCATAGAGCCTATCGTTTCATGTGGGTGCTTTTAGTTTTAAAATGTCGATATTAGTTCAAAAGTTGATCAAGGAGGCCGCAAATCTCATCGGATCTAATTTTCCAAATGATTATGCTAACTTGCCATCTAAACTTTACTTTATAAATTATGGACTGTCCACTTTTCGTTTGCCATTGATTGCTTGAGTTGTGAATCCTGTTATAACTTGTACCTAATGGACCCAACTTATTAATTTTGGGCATCTTAATTTTACATATCGTAAATGTTTAATTAATCCATCAACTTCCCTCTAATTATGGGTTCTCTCCAAAAAAAAAAAAAAGTTTTGTATTTTTTTTTAAAACGGTGTTATATATACGTAATACAATAATTAATTTGATTATAATTAAGCTCATGTTATTTTATTATTCATACAGAAAACCACAAATTCATGTAAATTAAAAATATAACCTATATATAAATCAAATATATAACTCATACAGCGTAAGAATCGAACTTAAAACGTTATAATATAAGGGTATGTGATTTCTGAACTGTTAAATCTTAAATTTTTTTATCCTTTCAAATATTCTTTTAACAATATTTGATAGTAAATTATTATATTTATAAGTAATTCGACAAATGTAATAATTTACTAGTAAATATAACCATTTTACTAGTAAAGATGATAATTTTTTTTATGCATTGAAAAAAACAAAATACCTAAGTGTGACCCTTCTTTTTTGGTGAATGCAAAATTACTTAAAGATGAGTGTAAGTGGTCTGCTGGTGTATAAAAAGTGCCAGCAGGCCCTTAATTTGTCTTTGAGCCACTAAATTTTGAAAATTTTCTCTGCATTCTTCTGGGTTGTCAAATGTAATGATTTTGCATTTAACGTTGTTTTTGAACCGCCTTCCACTTAATTAGGCTTTGTTAAAGGATCGATGAGTGGGGCAGGATTATTCCCATGGATTTTGTTGGCTGTCTAAATATGCTCCTCCTTTAATACTAACAAAATAAAGAAGAAAATTATCTATTTATAACTTTTAAATGGATGTAAAATCAAGATTGTAAAGAGGAAAATGATCTAATAATTTTCTCGAGAAAATTTCATTTATCACTTTAAATATGGCGTAGAAGGAGACAAAGCTTAAGACAACAGAGTAGAATATTGACCTTAAAAATTACTTTGCTCAAATAAGCATCCTACAATATGGAGACAAGCAAAACTACTAATTTTGACTTCAGTGATTGAAAATCATATAAGCAATGAATCCAAATCTGATTTGAAGGGTTAAGATCCATAATAGTATCACTAGTTTCATTTCTGAATAAGGGCTACCTAAAAGGTCTCTTAACGGAACAGCCTTATCATCATTTACAAGAATAAAATAAAAAAGAATCAATATGATCTCCAGTCTCCACTTACATGCATGAACACCCAAAATGGTACTCAATAATTCATTAAAAGACTAGAAATATGTATATGTACAAAGTGGAACAAATTAAGCAAAGAAACCAAACTCACTGTGATTGAGAGTTAAGGTCTCCTGTGTACCAATGACACAATGACAGTCACATCATCAAGCTTGCCACCCCTATATCCCACATATCCAGCTGCCTGGGCTTCATCTGCAAATGGACTCCTAGCAGATGATGAACTTCCGACCTCTTGTGCTCTCATGGCCAGTAATTCTGCTATTTCCTGAAACAAGAACAGTCACATCATCGTTAGCTCATGGTGGATTTAAATCTCACTCCAAGGTTCAACTTGTTAAAAGTTTATATCCTGAATTTTTAAATGGCCAACAGCCAAGAAGCAGATAGACATGCTACGGCCATTTGTATTAACTGCTCTTAAAATGAGGTTCTAGTACAAGAAGTCCAGAACCATAAAAAGAAAAGAAACTCTGGGTTACCATCTCTATTATCACCACAATTTTATTATATGTGACATGCCTTTTGAAGCCACGTCGCAATTCCTTATGGTTAGCTGAAAGTAATCTTTTATCAAAGTATTTTAGTTACCATTCGGGAGATATTCGGATATGTAAATTTGATATAGTAGATGAGATACTGTTGCAACAAAGCACCTGAGTTTTCAAACCCTCTTGCAGTGACCTGGAGACAATTGAGGCAATTTCTTGGTTGTATAGATTGTCAAAGAGCCCATCAGTTGCAGTGATAATCACATCACCTTCATCTAAATCAATATGGTATACCTGAAACAACAAATAGTCTATCATCATCATGATTATCATCTCTCTCCACACCAACTTTTGAATCCTTGATCATTTGTTGTATGAAGAATAAAATCAGAGCTACAAAAGAAGTTGAGTCAATATGATGACGAACATTGTTCTTCTCAACATTAAGGAATCTCATTGTCTTTCAAATACCCAAGTTTAGAAGAACCTACAAAAGGTTTATAGTGAAATGTAATTCAACATATTATACCTCTACAAATTCTGAGGGTTCGTCACCTCTCTGTAATCGCAAGGGAAAACTGAACTCGTGAATCATTGGAGAAGACCTTTTAAGGACAGTGCCGGTTCTTATAATGATGAATCCCGTGTCTCCAATATTGGCCACATGGAGTGCCTGCAAATTCAAATTGTCAATGTGATGTACAACTGTGAACTCCATCACAATGAGCATAGAGTTGATAGATAGCCTTCTAACCATAGAGACAACAACATAACATTCTTAGATATTTTCCTCCTTTTTTTCTTTTCCAAAAGTGAAGCATTAATTCATTAGAGAAAATCAGGCTGTAGCAGCTCTAATGAAATATGGTAGATTTTCTCAAGAATCAGCAATCCTCCATATTATTTCACTTGCAATAAGTAAACTTGAAAAAAGATATTACTACGTTCAAGCCATTTGATTATTTATATACCTCATTCAAGATGTCAACAGTTTATGTATGCTTGAAGTTATGAGCAGACATGCTGTGTTGTCATTAGTTTTTTTCTTTTTTCATCCTTTCTTATGGCCAAGGGATTAGGGAATATTGTTTTTAGCTCTTACTTTGACATAAACAATATCAGTTGCTATCTCTACAGCACGCATGTATCTGTCATTTCACCATGGAAGATAAAATGTGTCTAACTGAAGATTTTTTATGATTTTATTTCAAAAAATATTATTTAAGAGTCTAGAAGATATCTGAAATATTTTATGGATCAGCCATATGTAGAAGCATGAACTCGAAATAAGAAACAAATTTCACAGCACCCATTATTTAGAATACAGCACCTCTTCTTTCATTTCTGCTGACTGAAGTTCTTATTTTCAGAGTTTCATCAATTATACTAGCTGGTCAGTGCCGTAGCAGTAATAGTCATTTTATTATGGGTCTTCATGATTTTCCCACGAATCCAATAAAGAGGAGATGGGTGCTGCTGCTTATAAGAAGCCTTCTCCTCCTCGATAAAATTTCATATGGTTAATGTTGGAGGTCCATAGATCTTGGATCCCATTTCTTTTTTAATTATTACATTATAAAGGTTAGGTTATAACTTTTACCTTTAGGTTTTAGCATATTTTAAGACTTAAAATATGTATTTATACAAGCTTGTTCAGAGGCCTAAAGGTGCCAAGCTTAACCATTTTAGCTCATTAAATAACTGAGCTTCAAAGGGCTCAAGCTCGATTGCTAACATAGATAAATGAACAAAAAAAGATTTCTTGCCAAGCTGAACCCAGATCATTAGGGGAACAGTTTTAGTTCACTCCCAACCCTAGCAGGAGGTATAATAAGCTTTCATGTAAAAGATTTTATTAATTTAATAAAGAACTATGAATACTAACATAAATTGTCTGTTGCCTAGTTCTACCTCCATAACCATATTTATCCATCCCTATCATAATCTCTTTTTTTTGATAAGTTCCCTATCACTACTTAAGAAAATTTAGTTCCTTCGCTGCAAGAGATTTTAGTAAGATCAAAACTATACAATACAATCTGACAATAGCAAATTCTTGGCCAATAATCATTCACAATAGACAAACTTTTACCTAGACTAACCTGAGCCGATAAGCTCCCTTCATCTTGACCTTTGTTTAGGATGAAACTCCAATTCATTCTAAATTAAAACCGTGATACTTATGGAGCAAGTATAGACTGGTTTGAGCCTAATGGATAGCTTCTGCCAAACTCACACAGAGGACAACACAAGCATATGTGTTTCAAGAAATACATAACATTTCTGCTTTTTGTATCCTCAACTTTAACATTTGCACAATGCAAACTCTAAAAAGCCTTAAGAGCAACTACTTTTGGTCAGCTACCATAAACCCTTTTTCATCATTTAGCCTATCCAGGTCTGTATCCTGCAATAAATCCCTGTATAATGACATCTTTTGTTAACGTATCAACATAATCACATTTGACAGGAAATTACCTCTTCTGTTGATGCCTCTGACATTCATTTTGAATGCCTTCTTGTTTTTATGCCAGCCTCAACATAATCCTCATCACTCTTTTTATGCGTGCACTCATTGCTCTTTGCTGCACATTGCCAATCCAGCTTAGACAGATTACTTGCCCTCATCCTCAAATAACTCCTTCTAGCTTCTAAATGAACATGATAATTTCTTATTCCATCTTTCCTTCCAAATAATTATCACAGAGACCATGTTTTTACATAATTACTAAATTATTCCCTTGTTAAGAATGGATTTGGATCCTATGCAGTTTGGCTCTCAACTTCAGGGTGTAGTTTACGGTTAGATTAAGTCTAACCTCAGCTAAATGAAAACCAATGGTCAGGAATATGTCTAGTCTTTGTGAAGATGCAGCAACAGTGTTACAGTAATTGTCAAACATTATCCTTAAAAGAAACTTTGCACAGACGTTTTCAAATTAGCAACTTCTTTTAACAGCTTGAGAAGATAATGGTTAAAAGGCCTTAAACACATGATATTCAACTTCAGAAACAAATAAATCTCAAAGAATCTATTTTCAAGGATTTATTAAAAAGTAAAGAAGCTGGAAACCGAAGCTTATTCTTAAATAAAAAAGTTTCTCTTCAAAGATTTATTAAAAAGGAGTAAAATAAAAATAAAAAATACAGTCGAAATATTAATTGAAGCTTCTTAGCTCATGGCCAAATAGAACAGGTTGCCTCCTTAAAGAAAAGATCCTCTCAAAACTCCCAAACCCACCAACTGTTTGGAAAAATTTCAAAGAGAAATTCCATCATCAGCTTAACACTAAGTAGATCCCTAAATTTTCTCAATTAAAGAAAGAAAAAAAAAATCCTTGAAGTTTCAAAGAAATGAAATAGAACTAACTTTGGCTAAAGAGATTGCATGAATTCGAGCAAGGGATCGAGGAAATCTCCAAGATCGAACAATTTCATTGATGGGTTTTGTATTCTGGAGAGAGAGACATTCGCTGCTGTTGGTAAAGAGAGAGATGCCCTTCTTGCTGCTGCTTGTAACAGTGTTACTAACGGTGAGAAAAAGCCATTTTTTCAAAGTTAGGTGATGTGGTATGTTTTTTACCTTAGATCTTAATTTTGTTGAGGTGTTATATAATCTCACTGTGAACTACACTTCTGCAGTAGAGAGCCTAACTGCAGAGGATCCAAATCCATTAAGAATAAGGTTTGATTTCTTGTAGACCTATAACTACTTCTACATCTTGCTATCATTCTAACAATTTGATCAGAATTCTCTAGATTTCTTAAGTTTTTTTTCAAACAAAAATGGATGCTGGTTGAGGAATCAAATTTTCTTTTGTTACAAATATTTTGAAACTGTAATAACAATTTTTCATAGTTATCAATACAGTTTTGTTAAAAAATAGATATCAATGTAGTTTTGTTTTGTTGTATAGTTATCAATTTGTTATTGTTACTAAGAACATATAATAATGAGGAGCAACGCCCTCACTACAGGCATCCCACACTAGCAACGTACTTGGCATTGCAGATGGTAAACTCCAGAAGGAAAGTCAAATTTGTCTAGAGAACACTGACATATATCCAAAGGCAAGAAATGGCATCGACAAAAACTACCCATCTCCACAAAGAATTCTGGCGTCATGGCAGTCTGCCTTTCATTCAAAGGCATCCTTGAATTAAAACATCCTAAATCATATCAGGGTGTTGATGAACACACTTGGACACAATATATCTACAGAGAAGCAGGATTTCATGCATGTTTTGGATTAGTACCCTCAGAAATCAAAATGAGTTTACATCTCAAAATTACTTAATAAAGTTACATCATGAATGGTAAAATTCAGCAGGAAAATGAAAATTTTCACAAATCGATATTCCCGTCACACCGATTGTCTAAGTTATTGTACTTGTTTATTCATGTGAAAACGGTCAGAAATGAGGGCATGCATGTTTACAGTCCATATGTTGGGTTATATATATATATATATATATATATATATATATATATATATAACCCAACATATGAATAATATGAATTCACTTATCACTGTGGGGCAAAAGAAAAATGTTCAAGTCTGGTTAAAGTCACACCTGATCATCAAAATAAGCAACCAAAACTGTCGATGCCCCAGGTGAGTGTGTTTCTGCAGCACTTCTATTTAACACTTCTACTGGGTCAGTTACTGGAATGCTTTTGCAATCTGAAACGATCTTTTGACAGCTGTTCAAGAGTTCCTGGGCATATAGTCCATCATTGATCCCTGAAGAATAAAGCAGCAGATATCTAATTCAGCCCAGACATTGCATAGCAGAGATGATATCAATGCTGCATTTTGGTTTTTCTTTAGAGTCCCTTGTCAAACAATGAGATATATAAAGAGAGAGAGGTCATAAGTAAGAGAGAATGTTACTTAACGGCAGTTTTTCTAGCATTAACTCCAAAGTATACTCAATATCATTGACTGACCCTTAAACAAATTATTGTATTACAGAATGATTAACCAATCTTATATTGGCTATTGAGCCAAATAGAAATGAGCTATTAACTGAAATTCATCAATTGACAGGAACAAGGTAACTTTTTAATTCATAGACCAACTTCCAAGTTCCAACTAACATAACCCTTGTTCAATTTACAAAACTAGGGAAAAGTGATTGTTAATAGATGATACATTTGCAAAGGGTGCGTCGAGTCCATTTTTCATCTTTTATTGGATTGTTCGTTATCTAAGAGTTTATGGGTGATGGTGCATAGAGTTTTGGGGGTTTCTCGGTTGATAGCCGGCTCCATAAAAAATGAAGTGTGGGTTTGGAGTGGGTTGAGAGCCTCCAAGTACATCAAGAACGCTTACACGTTGATTCTCCTCTCTATTTTTTGGATTGTGTGGGATAAGAAGAACAGTAGAGCGTTTGATGGTGTAAAGAGACCTATTGATGTAATTAGAGATAATTGTTTTTTTACTCTTAATTTTTGGTTTAAAGGGAATTTTTTTTTTGTAAATGAGGCAGAGGTTATTGATTTTGTGGAGCTCCTCCTGTGTATTTAGCCTTTGGTTTTGAGTTGCATCCTCTTGGTGCTTTTAACACAATTTTGCTTATAAAAAAAACTAACATAACCCTTGTTTATATGAAGACAATCTTAGAATAAATGCAGTAATTGATGCTTGGTTCTTTGTCTTAGTTTTCAAGTGTTGATGACTAAAAAGCTGGAAATAGTTGTAAAGCATATCAGATGCAAATAGAGGATATATTTAGTGAATATACATTTAATGCCAAAAGAAGAGGGGGCATGACCTAGTACAAAGGAAGTTCACAGAAGGCACTTAAAGGTGAAAAAAAATAGTAACACCGAAAATCTAAAATATCAATAAACTCCACCACCCACAATGCACCTCGAAAAAAAAACCTAAAGTTTGTGGAAGCAGAGAGCCAAGAGAATGAACTCCTAAAAATAGCAAACATTAATCCCATTGTAGGATGCTCTGCTCCCTCAAAACAACAGATTACTGCCTTCACCAAACTGACCCCTCCAACTGGCAAACATTTTAACCACTGTACTAGGCATAACCTGAAAAACTCCAACGAGACAGGAAACCATGCTCCAAATTTCTGAAGCAACTGAACAGTGAAGCAATAAATAATTCATTGCCTCCCCATTCTTCTTACATATATAAGATCAACTTAAATTTTCTCCATTCGCTTTATCATGAGTATGTAGTGTAAACAATAAACACTGGTAATAATCCAACTAATGACAAATTGTAGAAGTTGGAATGGCAGGCCACTAGAGGCCATCATTTAGCAAAGAACAAGTTAAACAAGCAGAGTAACACAACCAGGGATGGATCCCAAAGTTTTATTTTCTATGGTAATGTCTCCCCTGCTTCCTAGCACCCGCAAAGTTTGAGATTTTTTTTATATATTTTTTTTGTTTATTATAGTGAAGATTCAGTGGAGACTTAAACAATGTAATAGGTTAAAGAAAATGTAATAGATTAGTTCCTAAATTTTTTTGTAAATTGGATATAGAGAAGGCTTATGATCATATTTGTTGGTATTTTGTGCAAAAAATGGGATTCAAGGATAAATGATGTAAGTGGATCTTAAGTGTATCTCTTCTACTTCCTTCTCCATCCTTATTAATGGGTGTCCTTCGGGTTTTTTAGAGCTTTTAGGGGCCTCAGGCAAGAGGATTCCTTGTTTCCCTTTTTGTTTACTTTGGTGATGGAGGCGTTAAGTAAAATGTTAGAAAAAGCGGTAAAGAGGGGATTGTTGAGCAGTTTTAAAGTTGGGAGCGTCGATGGTTGCGTGAATGTCTCTCATCTCCTTTTTGCCAACGATATGATTTTGTTTTGTGGGACGGAGGTCTCTCAAATTTTGCATCTTCAGTGTATTCTTTGCTTTGTGACGGTCTCGAGGCTTAAGGTAAATCTTGGTAAAAGTGATCCAATCCAGCTTGGTGAAGTTACAAATGGTCACCTACTTGCTACTCTATTGGAGTGCAAGTTGGGTAAGCTCCCTATTTCTTATCTTGGTCTTCCCCTTGGAGCTGAGTTTAAAGATAAAAATATTTGGAACCTGATTGCAGAGAAGTTTGAGAAACGGTTGGGCGGGTGAAAGAATCATTATCTCTCCAAAGGGGATAGACTTACTCTTATTAAGAGCACTCTTTCTAGTCTTTCCATCGACTATAAGTCTCTTTTCCTATTCCTAGTTCTGTGGCTAAGAGATTAGAGAGTATTCACATAAGATTCCTTTAGGGTAACACAGAGGAGGAGTATTAAGTATAATTTGGTGAAATGGGATGTGGTTAAGCAACCTATGGAAAAAAGGGGTACTTGGAGTCAAATCTTTAGCTTTATTCAATAAAGTCCTTCTTAGCAAATGGCTTTGGAGATTCCTGGTTGAGAGGGATCATTTTTGGAGGCGAATCGTGGAAGCCAAGTTTGGGATGAATAACGATATGCCTAAGGAATCGAGGGGGGCTTATGGTGTGGGAGTTTGGAAATGGATTAGAAAAGGATGGGAGGAGTTCCGACATTTTGTTGAAGTTTAGGTGGGGAATTTACCTCGGCTTTGGTACAACTCTTGGAGTGGGAATACAATAAAGGATAAATTTCTGGCCATTTTTGAAGAAAAAAAATAGGCGAGGGTGAGCTCTTGTTTCTCGATATCTAGTGAAGGGGTTTTTTTGGGATGTGCGTTGTACTCGTAATGTGCATGATTGGGAAGTCAAGAAGATAGCAAGGTTTTTGGAGACCTTATATAATACTCGATTAGAGGTGCATAGAGAGGATTTGATGAGGTGGGGCCATGCCCAGATCATGGGTTTAAGGAGAAAGATTTCTATAAGATCCTCCTTGATAGAATCCCGTCAAATGGTACTGCCAATTTTCCTTGGAAAGCAATTTGGTGCTCCTGTGCTCCGAAGAAAGTAAGTTTTCTTGTGTGGGAGGCTTCTTGGGAGAGAATCCTTAGTCTTAATAATCTTCATAGGAGGGAGAAAGTGATTGTCAATCGATGCTATATTTGTAAGGAGGGTGTCGAGTTTGCGTATCATCTTTTGATGGATTGCTTGTTTGCTAGGAAGTTGTGGGAGATGGTTTATAAAATTTTGGGAGTTTCTTGGATAATGACAGGCTCTATAAAGGATGGAATTTGAGTGTGGAGTGGTTTGAGGGCTTCCAAAGAGATGAAGAAGGCTTATTTGATGATCCCTCACTCTATTTTTTGGCTTGTTTGGAGGGAAAGGAACTATAGGGTTTTTGATGGAGTAGAAAGCCCCATTGAAACTATTAGGGATAGATGGTTCAATATTTTCAATTTTTGGCTTAGAGGGCATGTCTTTGTGGATTTGCCTCATTTTAAATAGCCGTGTGCTTTGTTAATAAAAAAAATTCTCCAATAAGAAATAAGCCAATAATTTTTATTCGTAACGCCACTTTTCCTTTAAATTCTTTTAGGTCATACATACAAAGAGAATATAGTAAGATAAAATTATAACAACAAAACATCAATAAAAGTATAAATACCTTACGAAGAGAATATAGTAAGATAAAATTAAACAACAAAACATCAATACAATTATAAATATGTTACAAATTTACAAGTCTTAATAGGCTTACATGGATCTAGAAACACCCAGGTTACAGTGATCCAAACCCATTTAGGTACGTATTTGATTCAAGACTCTGAGGGAAAAACCTCGCTTAAGTACATATTAAAAAACTTAATTGATCTAAAAGGCACATTTTATGTGATTCATGTAAGCTGATGTATGGGATTTTCTTTTTGTTATATACTTGCAGTTTTATTTTAAATATAATTTGATGAATTTTAAGTCTCATGATAAAAAAATCTGACACTTTGCCCACCCCCCCCGCGCACAAAAGACAATGCTCCTCAATCTGTCACTGATCGCAACAACATTGTTGGGATAAAACGGCCTAAGTTAGGAAAAAACCTAGACAAGAGAGCTGACCAAGTAAAGGCCCAAGTATATAGCTTAGGACACTTGAACACAAAACATGCACACACCACAGTCCAACAGACATCTGGAAAGCCACCTTGTTCCAAGGACCATCAAAGAACCAGACACCCTACTTCCATTCAACCAAGCTCCATAGACTCCACCCCACAAGCAACGCATTCCTGCATTCTCCTAAAGCTACTTAAGTGAGCCGTACTCCCTAGCCTTACGTGCCTTGATTGTCCCTTTTGCCTCTGAACCAATTGTACACTCCATGTCCGACTCTATTTGAATCCCCACCCACTTGGATCCTTACTGGCCTCTGTCATTGCTTGGTTCCAAACTGTTAGCACACTTACCAGAGAGTACCTTCACAATACTCGCCACACAAGATACCTGAGCCCATCTTCTATCCGATTGTAACACACCAAACACCTTGAAAAATCACTCACCACAGTCTTCATGCCCAAGCCCATTAATTTCTCTGATGAAACAGTCCGAGTTGGGAGAAAACCTAGACCAATGAGTCCACCAAGCAAAGACCCAAATATATACTTATAACTTATGATGATACTAGAAACCAAAAGCTTAAGATATTAGATTCTAGGTCCACCACCATATATATATATATATATTTATATATTGTTCACTTACCCAGTTCCTTTTCCATGTGGAATATGACCTACCCACATGTGAAACTCGACAAACACTGAGTGAATGGGAGAGCTACAATAAGAATATGACAGAATGAAGAGTGTATTCTCCTATGCTTCTTGGAAAATTAATACTATTATTTTTCAATTTTAGAATTAATTCTCTGAACTGAGTTGTTTTTAAGAAAATCTGATCATTAGTTTTCTAGTAACTTCCACAACAACATCAGCTCAGATATACTGGATGCAAGTACTCGCATTTTATTTTTCAAGACATGCAAGAAAAACATTCATGCATATACACTATGTTATATGGACTCTTCACTTTACCGTGCCATACCCGTGTTGGACCCTCGACACTTGGACACTCCAAATTAAAGAAAAATTTACGAAAAATTATTAAAATAGACGAGTCTGACACTCGGACAGGTACCCGAGTCCAGTTAACATAGCATATACATAGGTAAACAATCAGATCTATGAATGGTTCAGTGATCTTAAATACGAAAATTCATAACATTGCATTTACTCTTTGTCGGGATCAGCCACTGACAGATGGTGAATTAGTTCCATCAGGAGTTCACCTCTTTTTGAAGGTAATAATTAATTAAACACCAAAAACCAAAACTTCCCAAGAATGAAGCAGTATTTGCATAGAAATGCTGAAATAAGAACCTGATTATAATATAAAAAATGCTAAATCCTCAGGTAAACAGAGTAATTTACATCCTCTGAGGGAAAAAAGAAACTTACAGATAGATAAAGAGTAACTTTAAAATAGGCTATAGCCTAGTAGGATATTTTCAATAATATATTCTAAATGATTTGGGGCATCAAATATCTGTACAAATTTCCTGTTTCTTTAGTTGAAAATGCAAGTAGAAAAATAACGAAAGCATAAGGTGAGATGCATAAAAAATTTGGGTACCATGAAATTTATACCTTCCATTGACCACTGACCAACTCCATCAGCAACACCTAGCCAATTCTGGCAAAAAACAAAATAAGCATCCTCTCCACCTGCCAATACCTGGAAATTATTATTTTCTAAATTACTTACCGGAATATTTGAATTCATATCAAACATCACATAACCTAAAGTAAAAGGCTACCTACAGCTTCCGATTTCATTTTTTGAAAGGAAGCATTTTTTTTGTCCAATGTCATGAGATTCTCTTTCAAACTTTCAAGACCTCAGCAAAGATGCTTTTCAGATGTTACATACTACAATGTAAAAGTAGAAAAATAGGACAAAATGCCAGATTTAATCTCTGAGGAATCCAGTGAACAACCAGCCTATAAGTGTCAATCTGAGTAACAAGTACAAATACTAGCGCTCTCTGTGTTAGACTGAATACTCTATCTTCTTCACTAAATATTCACAATGTATTAATTCTGAAAAAAAAAATGACAATAAATGGAAAGTAGGAGCTATGGCCATAACATACAGGTACCTTAGAGGGATGTTGAAGTAAAGCGGCACCAGAAGACAAGAAAAATCCTTTTGTTGAGATTTCCTCCCTGTTGATTATAAAATGAACAAACATGAGGAACACATTAGCATAGAACTTTTTTTAAGTTGGTCTATTTACTTTTTCTTAGAAGTCTTCTCTAAAGAAATGCCAGCTTTTCTATAAAGTCCGACAATCAGTACATTTCCTCTTCATTCTTAGAAAATATTTATAAATTTTATCATACAATTGATTTCAACCAAAAAAAATGATCATATTTAGCATAAGAGAGTGAAGTATCAGTCATTTACCACAAAGAATACAAGAAAAAATGGTGGAGAACACATGAAAGATTAAAAATCAGGGTTTTAGTGTGATGTTATATTTTGTAATTAAGGAATTTTATGTAATTTTGATATTAGAGGTATTTAGGTATATGCATGTGTTTATGATTTTGTGTTATTTTATATATATATATATATATATATATATATATATATATATATATTAATGATGATTGTGTTTCATTTGCTCGTAGGAAAATAAAACTTAGTGAGATTTTTTTTTTTTATAAGTTTACATAAACAGTATGATGTAGGACAGGAAAATAGAGAAAAATAGAAACCAGGCTACCCTAGAGATTGAGAAGAAACCAATGATACTCAATATCAATAATCTGATTTTTTATTCATTTAAAACTAATTAAAAATTAACATAAGGATCTTTTATATAGAGATCTTGGATGTCCTACACCTACTCCAAAACTTTAAATAAAGAAAATCAACACTAATTAAATATTATGTCCTAATCCCGTTCCAAGTAATTAAATTCTAATAAAATACTATGTCCTAAAATCCTTACTAAAATATAATTCTTAAAACCCATGAGTTTTTCATGATTACAAATTTGTCTCCATACCCTTTTGTACCCAAAGAAAATAAAGAAGAAATGAAAACCAGGCTATCTTGGGGATTGGAAAAGAAACTAGGCTACCCTAAAGGTTGAGAGGAAATCAATAATACTCGATATCACTAATATGATTTTTTATTCATTCAAAACTAATTAAAAATTAACATGGGGATCTCTTATATAGAGATCTTAAATGTACTAAACCTACTCCAACAATTTAAATAAAGAAATTCAACACTAATAAAATATTATGTCCTAATCCTATTCCAAGTAATTAAATTCTAATCAAATACTACATCATAAAATCCCTACTAAAATATAATTCTTAAAGCCCATAAGTTTTTCATGATTACAAATTTGTCTTCATACCCTTATGTACCCCATCATTCTCCACCACTTAGAAAAAACTCGACCTCGAGTTTTGAAGCGATGATGCAGCAATATGTAGAAATAAAACATAGTCATGAAATTATGGAAAAGCAATGTCTCTACTAAATTTTGCTGAGAACGTCTGTTGTGGAGATGCTTCAAACCAATAGGACCATGCGTATCAACCATTGTTTCACCCATATTTTCAATCTTTTCGTGAACTTGCTCAACATGTAAAGGAGGAACTGTTGCTAGTACAACCTCTTGATCAACTTCTTCATCTATCGATTCCCTTTCTGAATTCCTCTCATCAACCACATAATCTTCCATAGGACTTGCAGTTTCTCGGCATGTAGCATCATCCACTTTACTATAGTCATTTGAAGAAATATCCAAAAATTGAAACTTCAAACGACAATGTTCAAGAACTCTTTCGAATAAATTTCGAGCGATTGACAAAACTTCTTCATTGTCTTTTCTAATAGTAGCTAAAATAGGAGAGAAAACTTTTAGAACATTATCCATACCCCAATCATCAATGTTTTCTAGAACATCGGACATGATAGTTTCCATAAAAGAAAAAATATCTTTTTGGTGATAATCTCTTATGGTCGTAAGAAAATGTTGTAACATATTGATAATCAACATACCACATTTAAGATCTAGCATCACTAGACATAATTTTACCTTAGCGAAAATCTCAAGAATTGAGATCCTTTTAGCATAGGACGGACTAGACCTATCAGTGAGGCAAGAGGCGACTGCAATTTTCTGATAGGTCAAGAGACGACTACAATTTTCACACCAATATGTGAATGCCTGAAAAACTGATCAACAACTAAAACTTCCATCAACAAAGAAAATGTCGTTTGCAACAATGTAGGAGATGATTGTGTTCCATTTGAAAGACATAATTTAGTTTAATCAAGAATATAAAAGAGCTTATCAACCGAAGAATGTGGACTTGTAAGCTTATACTGAACTTCGGTGAGTTATTGGTCAAGCTCGAGAATAGACAACATATTTATAATTTAAATAAATTAAAAACAGTCGAAAATAGACAATATATTCTAATTTAAGTAAATTAGTAATAGAAATAAAGCATGAAAAAGGATTTTGGTGGATGAGGAAACGGCAAGCCGGCGATCGCAATGGTGGTGACGGATCGGAGCAAATGGTGGTTGCTTATGGTGAGTTCTATCGTTTTCCGACGAGGAACCTATGCGTGGGTTTTGGGTTTGAGTAGATCGGGAAATTCTGATCATGGAAGAGTGATTGGTCTCGGAATGCAGCGGTTATGGTGGTGGGGCGTGGCGGATTGACTTGAAATATTCATGTTTTGGTCTCCACAGGCTTGCGAGGCTGCTGGTGACAGCGGTGTTGGCTGGAAGCCACCAGAAAATAATAGTCACCCTCAAACCGTCACTCACTGGTGTTAAATCTGATTATTGTGCACTATTTTGGGCTAGGGTGTGTTTGGGCGTGGGTAAGGGGGTCTAGTTTTAGGATTTGATACCAAACTGATGTAGGACAGGAAGATAGAGAAGAAATAGAAACTAAACTGACTACCCTGGGGATTGGAAGAGAAACCAAACTACTCTCCAAATTCAAAGGAAATCAATGATACTCAATATTACTAATCTGATTTTTTATTCATTCAAAACTAATTAAAAATTAACATAAGGATCACTTATATAGAGATCTTAGATATCCTAGACCTACTCCAATACTTTAAATAGAGAAATTCAACAATGGTCAAATACTATATCCTAATCGTATTTTAAGTAATTAAATTCTAATCAAATACTATGTCCTAAAATCCCTATTAAAATATAATTCTTAAAACCCATATGTTTTTCATGATTACAAACTTGTTCCATACCCTTACAAATTTGTTCCATACCCTTCTGTACCCCATCGCAGTATTTGTATGTAAGTTTATTAAGGAAGATACATTGCTCTCATAATCTTGTTTTTCAATGAGCAACCCCTTGCAGGGTAAACCCTGTGTACTTAGGCTGCTACTAACTTAACCACCAGGATGATATGGGAAATCTAGCAAAGGTTGGCAATGTGAGGAGGATAACACTTGCTTACTAGGTTGACCCCATACTGCTGCCTCTCATAATTCTACAAGCTCTTTGGAAAAACTAAGCTGAATTCTCTTACGATTGTTTGTATAAGCATGTGCATAAGTAAACAAGAGTGTCGTGCCCAAGTGTCAAACATATCAGTTCTTTAATAGAAGAAGTGCCTTAAAAATCAAAGAAAAAAAGATACTATTTCACCAGGCAAAAAGATAACAGAAGAATTAAAGTAAGTTTTTTTTGGACCCTTTATATAAAATTTTCAATCCGAGAATTGGAAATAACGATAACCACTAGTGAACCATGCATACAAAAAAATAAAGAAAAACACTAAAAAAGGGAGATTTTATTGAGTATACCAGTGGTGAGTAAACTTATTGATCATATATTTGAGTGTAATTGAAAAAACCAGCAGTATATCTTATATGTAGGGCTCTTCTCTACACCTGTACATATTTTTTCTACCTATGTATCCAGCAAAGAGACAGACACTCAAAAGAGATGCTTGCATGAAATTTTTGGAGAAACTGAGAAGTTAAAATATTTATGCAGGCAGGAAGAGGATATTAGTAGCATACCTCTTTGAAGTAGTTTCAATCATTTGTAGTTCTGTTGCAACGGAATCTGACACTTGCGCAATATCACTGATTTCAACATCACCATCAATTAATTTTTCTTCCCAAGTTGAAGAAGGAACATAGTCATTGGACTACAAAGAACAAATGTACAATATAACTTGAAGTCATTGAATATGAAACAACTGTTCTCATAAACTACAGAAAACCCACACGCTTAATGAGTATATTGTTAACTTTGACGATACCTTAGGCCTCTAAATGAAGCAACTATGCAAAATATATGTCTAAAATCCCATATGCAGACAGAGTTTAGCACTTAGGAGAAGGAAAGAGAATTCATATTGTTAAAGATGCACTCGAGGTATAAGACCGAATAGGGTTCATGATTAGGAAAGAAAAAGTCATCTAGCAAGGAAAACAACCTCAAGCATCCGAATACTTTATTTGTGAACAGTGAAATGTTACAGTACTGTGAACAATGCACATGACATAATAACAAAATACCCCCCCCCAAAAAAAAAGAATAATATTAGAAGACATAAATAATCCCTACTGATTGAACCCACAAATTGAAGAAAATAAAACTCAAATTGCTACTGTGAATAGTGTCCACTACAGAACTGTGCACAGTCCACTGCTACAGTGTTGTGAACAGAACCACTACATACTGTCTACATTAAATCGCCATCACTAAGGAAGCGCTACAAACTGATAAAGCATGACAAAACATGTACTCACACAGATGAAAATAACTAAACTTTATTACCCTATAGAGGAAGAAGAAGGCATACGTTATTGTCAACAAGTAATGTGACACTACTTATATGTCACAAAGTCATCGCTTTTCAGATTTCTCAGGGATCCCATAATTTTTGTTATCTGTTTCTTCCACAACAATCCAAGTCCTACGGAATATTTCCAGCTGCAGAAACGCTCATAGCTACTAAAGCAAACAAGATGATCAGTTGAGGATTTTTTTTCTTCTTGTTTTTTATCAGTTGAGGGTTACTATCCATGTAAAGAGTATGAGCATGGTAAGTATGAGTGGAGCCTTGAAGGACACAATTTGAATCACAGTCAAAGGCAGCATTTGTGATGGTTGGCATCAACTATCTTCAGGAAATAGATCTTCTATGGCAGGGCACAGCCTTAGCTTACAATAATTTCTTCACCTATGAAAAAGAGGAAGCGTTTTATAATGGATATCACATGTTGCCTGCCACTAGTCTTATAATTCCTTACCATTACAATTAACAATAATGCATTGCAATGCTCATAGCCTACCACATATACACACAAATCAAGACTAGTAATAGTCAAAATGAAGAGAACAAGGACTAACCATTTTAGAGCAATCAGTTCTCTTTATGTTACCAGATTTAGCCACCATGCCATGGGTCGTTTCATCATTCAGAATTGGTTCAGCCTCTGACAAAGTGGATGTGGGCATTACTTCAATCAAATTATTTTTATCAACATCTTCATCTGTCATGCAGTTCGCCAGTGTCTCCACATTATGGTCCTTTGCAGTTGAAGATAGATGCATGACTTTAATGTCAGTATTCTCCTCAGTACCTTCCTGAGACGCACAGTTATTTTGTACTTCAATTTTGAAGCCACGTCCAGAAGAAGCCAATCGCGTTTTGATTTCACTCTCGCTATTCTTTTGGGAAACTTCCAAAGAATCAGAAACCTTTTCTCCATCAGACGCTAAGTCCAACTTTGAAGCAGTAATCGAAATAACAACATGATTTTTACTACTGTGCTCACCATTCACCTCAGAGGCTTCACTATTTTCTACTTCTATGCCATCATGATGCTCAGATACACTAACTGGACTTAGAATTTGCTTCTTGTCCTTCTGAATGGAATCTACATTGGTTTTCACAACATCACTATGGCTATCAAAAGCAATGTCATCATTTTTGTGTACAGATCTCTCATTAACAGGATCAACTATTTCAGCTAGGTCACTTCTTTTTTCTCTCTTATGATGACATTCAACTTCCCCTTGTAGGGTATGATCAAGCTCCTCATCAACAATCTCTAATTCATGATCTCCATCAGGTGCCTCCACTAAATCATCGTTTTCTATGACTACTTTTAGCAAATCTCCACTAGCTACTATTCTATCTTCCACTGCACCTCCATGAGTGACCGTTGATTCTTCCACTTCAACATTTCTTTTCATCTCATTCACATTTCCGAATCGGAATAAAATGCTCCCATCAGAATGTTCTGTCCATTACAGCAAAGCCAACAATAATGAAAAAGAACCAAAAACCAAGCACAGCGATCTCAAAATGAATATCAGGTTTACTTCAACTACTCAAATAACATAATCGTGATTGGGAAGAACAACAAAAGAGACTCAACCTACAGTTTGGCTGATGATAAACTGAGGAACAGAAAATATATTATTTTAAATTTTATGTAGAATGTTGGTTTTCTAATTTTGGTCTTAACAAGCTATGGACTGAGCTAAACTAAAATCAAATAGCTAGAAATGATACAAACAATTAAAAGATGTACCAGACGCCAAACAACCAAAAAAATTTATATTTCAATGTTTGGCGAGTTTTCTAGCTTTGCGCAATTGTATTTTGATTTGTGATGGATATTCAAGTTCTACGGAAATGAAGTGTACTGTAGAGTCACTGTGGAACATCTTTTTTTTTTTTTTTGGTGCTATGGTTTTCTTTGATTTAATAATATGTCTTACAAGGGCTGACCGCTCTTAAGACCAATGGGGGGCATGGCAGGGCTTTGAACCTCTTTTTAATTGTTTATTTAGTTATTTTAAAAGGTTTATAAAATTTTAATTTTGGCATTCTCAATTTGTATTTGTGTAATGCTGTTACGCCCCGACGTTCAGAGAGAGGTCTAAAGCCAAATCCCAAGTATCACGGATGAGGTTAGTCGTGAAGAGTTAGCAATTGACGTGAAGATCTCGCATGCGAAGACTGGGCCATTAGCAGTAGAGAGTTTTATGTTTTACGTTGCTTGATGTTATTTTTCTGTTGCATGTTTATTTCCGTTAGTTATGCTTTCTGTTATTACGTGTGTTTGTGTTTCGGTTACTAGCAGTCTTATGTTGTCTTTTATTTCGGCATTATGTACGAGGCTTTTGCTTATTTAAGCAGCCAAGAATTATCAATGAAATCATCAAGCAAGTTTATCCAAATTGTGGTACATTCTCACCCGAAGAGAATATTTTCCTTAGTATTCGTAACCAATTCTTAAGCGGGACCTATCATTGGTATTACAGCCAGGTTAATGCGAACCAACAAAGAACGCATTGAGCATTTAGAGTCCGGGCTCGGTGCAGTGCAGGAGGGGTTACATCGAATGGAGCTCGGCGTGACTGACAAACTTCACCATTTGGAGGAAACTCTCAATCGCCTTTCAAATGTTTTGCTCCCAAATAAGGAGTCCCCAAGCCATGGCAATCACAATCGAGATAACCAAGACACAGGCCGACAGATTGTCTCCTCCAAAACAGCAAACCTAGAATTTCTGCGTTTCTCAGGGACGACCCAACGGAATGGTTCAACTGTGTGAACCAGTTCTTCAAGTACCAAGGCACCGCTGAAGCCCAGAAAGTGCCCATGGCAGCATACCATCTGGAAGGGGAGGCCAGCTAGTGGTGGCAGTGGATTCGCAGGACATTTCAGGAAGAGGGACACGTGATTTCATGGGAGAAATTCGAAGAGGAACTCTGGGCTCGCTTCGGACCATCAGAGTGCGAAGATTTCAACGAAGCTCTCTCACGGGTCAGGCAACTAGGAACATTGAGGGACTATCAGCGCAAGTTTGAGAAGCTCGACAACAGAGTTCGAGGATGGACTCAAAAGGCATTAGTGGGGACATTCATGGGCAGCTTGAAGGCTGAAATTGCCGATGGGATTCGGATGTTTAAACCGCATTCCCTCAAGCATGCCATTAACTTGGCACTGATGAGAGACAACCAACTCACACGACAGCGAAGGTATATGCGACCATCACTTGCAAGAGCTCCTCTAGCTCTTCCACAAGCCACTCGAGTAGCTCCTGCTACACCTACGGCCCCAATTAGGCGTTTATCATGGGAGGAGATGCAAAGGAGGAGAGTGCAAGGCCTCTGCTTCAACTGCAATGAGCGCTTCACAGCCGGGCACAGATGTCAAAGACCTCAGTTGTTGCTATTGGAGGGATATGTGGGTGCAGACAACGTGGTCTGTGATTACGTCACTGATCAGAAAACATTGGAGGTTGACCAAGGTGGAGATGCAGGGGAGGTGCAGGAACCTGAATTTGAGCCTGAAATCACGTTGCACGCATTAACGGGATGGACTGCCCCGAGAACCATGTGTATGACAGCAAAGATGGGCTCTCACGAAGTAGCAGTATTGATCGACAGTGGATCGACGCATAACTTCATCAGCGGTTGCTTGGCCAGCATGCTGAGGTTGCCGGTGGTTCCCACGGAAACGTTTACTGTTCGAGTGGCCAATGGCGAACGGCTAAAGTGTCAAGGGCGCTTTGATAAGGTAGTGGTGAATTTACAAGCACTGAGTTTTACCTCAGCCTTTTCTCTCTACCCTTATCAGGTCTTGATCTGGTGCTTGGCATTCAATGGTTGAAAATGCTGGGTTCCATGGTTTGTAATTGGATACAATTAACCATGGAATTCATCTGGGATAATCAAGCCCGAAGACTGCAAGGAATAGGCAAGAAAGCCATTCAGGAGGCTACGTTAAAAGAAATATCAAAGGAATGCAGACGGGGTTGTGCGCTGTTTGTCGTATGTTTCCCAACAACCACAGAAATCGCATCACAGGGTGCGGCATCTGACATGAAGCAGCAAGGCATGCAGCAGGTATTGAAGGAGTACAAGGACGTTTTCCAGGAGCCCTCGTGTGTACCACCTGTGCGCGAGGTAGATCACTGCATTACACTTGAAGAGGGCATTGAGCCAATTAATGTACGCCCCTACCGATATGCGCATTTTCAGATAGAAGAGATCGAAAGGCAGGTTCAAGAGATGCTGAACTCCAGGCTCATTCGGTCTAGCACCAGTCCATTTTCTTCGTCAGTACTACTAGTGAAGAAAAAAGATGGAAGTCGGCGATTTTGCACAAACTACCGTGCACTTAATGGCGCCACCATCAAGGATCGCTTCCCCATTCCAATGGTGGACGACATGTTGGATGAATTATATGGCGCCTCTTACTTCACCAAGTTTGATCTTCGGGCTGGATATCATCAAATAAGAGTAAATCCTCCCGATATTCCTAAGACTGCTTTCAGCACTCATAATGGTCATTACGAATATTTGGTAATGCCTTTTGGCCTTTGTAATGCACCCTCTACTTTCCAGGCAATCATGAACTCTATATTTCGACCCTACCTTCGAAAGTTCATTTTGGTTTTCTTCGATGATATTCTCCTATATAGTTCTACTTGGGATACGCATGTGATGCACGTTAAACAAACTTTGGAGGTTTTGAGGCAACATAAATTTTTTGCCAAGGCAAGCAAGTGTGCATTCGGCCAGCAAGAGTTGGAGTACTTGGGGCACATTGTCACGCCTCAAAGGGTGAAGGTTGATAACCATAAAATTGCGGCCATGGTAGCATGGCCACCTCTTACTAATATTTCTGAATTACGTGGTTTTTTAGGCTTGACAGGATATTACATGAAGTTCGTTCAAAATTATGGCATCATCGCTTGGCCTCTTACCAACCTACTCAAAAAAGGGAAGTTCGGATGGCCTGAGGAAGCCGAAACAGCCTTCTTGGCTCTTAAGCAAGCAATGACCACCACTCCCACTTTGGCTATGCCTAATTTCAGTGATTCCTTCACCAATGAAACCGATGCTTCAGGAGAGGGGATTGGCACAGTCTTAACTCAATAAGGCAAGCCCATCGCCTTTATGAGTCATGCACTTGGCATTACAAAAAAATCATGGTCTACCTACGCCAAGGAGATGCTTGCAATTGTGGAGGCAATACGACTGTGGCGACCTTATTTATTGGGAAGAAAATTTTTCATCCAAACTGATCAGCGCAGCCTGAAATATTTTTTTGAACAACGAGTGGCGACACCTAAGCAACAAAAGTGGGTAGCAAAATTAATGGGCTACGACTGTGAGATGACTTACCGCCCAAGCTGTGAAAACTCAGTTGCGGACACCCTCTCACGTAAGCCTAACAGTCTAGTTCTTCATCATCTACATGTGGCCATCGTAACCATGTGGGATGAGATTAGAGGTGCCTATAAAGGGGATTCTTATATCCAATCTGTAGATCGAATGGCCACGGCTCAACCCGAGGGGCCATATTCACAGCGCCAGGGACTAATTTTATTCAAAGGCAGAGTAGTTATTCCTTCTCTAGAGGTGCTGCGGACCAAGCTGATGCACGAGGCTCACGACACAAAAATCGGGGGGCACTCAAGAGTATTGCAAACGTTCAAAAGATTGGCTCAGCAATTTTATTGGCCAAAAATGCACCAAGCAGTCCAAGAGTATGTCAAGTAATGTAAAGTATGCCAAAAAATGAAGTCCGAGCCTTGCCAAGTATGGGACGACATCACTCTTGACTTCATTGAAGGATTGCCAACCTCCCACGGCAAGGACACTATCTTGGTAGTCATTGACAGGTTAAGTAAATCCGCACATTTCTTAACTTTAACTCATCTTTTTACTACTAAAGGTGTGGCTGAAAAATTTGTGGAAGGAATTATCAAGTTGCATGGCCTTCCCAGATCCATCATCAGTGATCAAGACCCAATATTTATTAGCAGATTTTGGCAAGAGTTCTTCCAAATGTCAGGAACCAAGTTACAACTCAGCTCCGCCTATCATCCGCAAACCAACGGACAAACAAAAGTGGTAAATCGCTGTGTAGAGCAATATCTTCTATGCTTTGTTCATTAATGGCCACGCAAGTGGAGCACCTACCTTCCATGGGCTAAGCTGTGGTATAATACGACATACCATGCATCTACAGGAATGCCCCCATTCCAGGCGTTGTATGGTCGTTTACCTCCTTCAATCCCCATTTACCATAGTGGGTTTTCTTCGATGCAAGAAGTGGACCAGAGTCTTGTGTCTAGAGATGAGTTGCTTCGCCAACTTAAAGCTAACCTAGAGACTTCCATTAACCGCATAAAGCAAACGGCGAATCAAAAAAGACGGGATGTAAATTTCGAAGTGGGTGACATGTTGTTTCTTAAGTTGCATCCCTACCAGCAGCAGTCAGCTTTCAAACATGCCCACCAGAAACTCACCAGTCGATTTTACAGGCCATATCCAGTGATACAGAAAATTGAAGCGGTTGCATACAAGCTTCAGCTACCAGAAGGAGCTTGAATTCATCCTATCTTCCACGTTTCACTCCTAAAAAAATTAGTGGGAGACTTCGCGGTGCCTTCTACGGAGCTGCCACAGTGACCGACGAACGAGCTGTTATACTGGAACCTCAGCAAATACTGAATGCTTGTTGGGTCAAAAGGGGGAATAAAATTGAGGAAGTAAATCTGGTCCAGTGGAAGCATCTATCTGCGGAGAAGGCCACGTGGGAGACAAACCAGTCGTTGCTTGAACAGTTTCCATCTGTGGACCTTGAGGACAAGAGTCCACTTGATGGGGGGAGTATTGTTAGGCCCTGACGTTCGGAGAGAGGCCTAAAGCCAAATAAATCCCAAGTATCAGGGATGAGGTTAGTCGTGAAGAGTGAGCAGTTGACGTGAAGATAGCAGTAGAGAGTTTTATGTTTTACGCCACTTGATGTTATTTTTCTGTTGCATGTTTATTTCTGTTAGTTATACTTTCCGTTATTACGTGTGTTTGTGTTTCGGTTACTAGCAGTCTTATGTTGTCTTTTATTTCGGCATTATGTACATGGCTTTTGCTTATTTAAGCAGCCAAGAATTATCAATGAAATCATCAAGCAAGTTTATCCAAATTGTGGTACATTCTCACCATAAGAGAATATTTTCCTTAGTGTTCGTAGCCAATTCTTAAGTGGGACCTATCAAATACTTTAACCTAATAACAATGCATTTTTTTCATATCCTCACACATTTTCCTTTATGTCATTAATTGATTATAATAATTAAATGCATATTGTTATAGTAATACCTTAACTCATAAAATATCATTAATAAAAATTACCTTTTTATTCATAAAGTTATCAAGATTCAAACTTTATGCTGATTCAAATCTTCGTTCCATATGTTTAACAATATGAATAATTAATTAACTACAAAACAAACAAAAAAAAAAATTGTACTACAATTTTGGCTCTTGTTAAGATTAATTCCCGGTTCTGCTTCCGCCTCTGCTCATTACCATGATTATCTGTTGTTAATGGAAGTTCTTGCTTTCTCATATTAAAAAAAAGTAGTCACTGTACAACTGCTCTCTTGAATTCAATAATAAGTACATGCTAAGCAACCTAACGTGAATTTTTTCTCATTTGTTACTACTAAATAAATTCTACGAATTTTATGAAATTCATAAATAATTCCATAGTTTATTATGTTTAGAAAGCTAATAACCTTTGGAATTCATTTGTAAATTGAGTAAGCTTGTAACAAATCCTATCAAAATTAATACAATTTGCAAATGAAATGCAATTCATACATAATTTGATTCCAAATGAAGGCTAGGTAAAACATACTCAAATATATTTAAAAAATTAAATAATGTAATGATAATAATAATAATAATCGGATATTAGTGAGCCTACCGGTTGTAGAGACAATATCGAAATCCCCGGTAGCATCATCCGAAGAAGAAGAAGAAGAACAATGGGGTGAAATAGAACTGGAAAGCATCAGGTGAGTCGAATATTGGGGCTTGGGAGTAGAGATTCCATTTCTATTAGAAGATTTTGAGGTTATGCGACGTCGAACGTAGGGTTTTCTGAAACAAGTGAAACACAAAGAGCGAACTTCAAGACTGGCAAACAAAAGATCAGCCATTATCGTGTGATGAATGAAACACCAATCAAAATCGTAAATGCATTTCTGGTTTTTACTCCGTTTAGCGTTTTAGTTTTTATTTTATTTTATTTTAAATACTGTATTTTCTTTTATTCAGGTTGGATTTCAGTAAGGTTGCAGATAAAGAGATTAGTAGATAGACAGTGATGCTAGTGACGATGTGCTTTATATTCTTTTTAACCTTTTCTTTTTTTTAAAAATGGATCCTCAAAATTAAAGAATTCATATAACTTTTTTTTTAAAAAAAATCTAGAATATTATTAATGGAGATTTCTTTTTTATAAAAAAAAAATCTCTTATTTTAAGAGAAAGTAATATTAAATATTAAAATTTCTCAACATAATTAAATCATTATGAATTTAATTTGCACCTACAATTAATGTGAGGAGTTAGATTGAATCTTAAAAATGTATAGATTTGACACTAAAAAAAATGTACTTCTCGTCAAAATGTAAGTGGTAAAAAAGTTTTGTTTGTATCGGGTGCAAAATAAAACTTTTGAAATGGGTAAAAACTTGATTGATAATATTTAGAAACTTCACTGATAATATTAATTGAGTATGTACAGATGTTACTAGTGAGTTTTTAAAAATTACCAATTAAGTTTTCATCTAATGTAAATATCTTGGTTTACATCTGTTGCAACCAAAAATCTCTCGATACTTTATAAATTAGTATCAATTACCATACTATACTTTTAATTGAGACATCTATTTCACGTGCTTCAAGTATATCACAATTATCTTTTTGTTAAAATTTCTCATTAAAAACTAATGAAAACTCACGCGTCAATATCAATCAATATTTATATTCTTAAATCACTTTTATATTGCAAATGTATTTACATTATTCATGTTCGTAATAAAATTTTAAATGTAACAATGATACATCAATTATTATTAAAATATTAAGATTATTATTTAAAAAATATTTTTATTATTAATTTAATTTAATTATCAATAAATAATATTATTTTAATTATGAATAAATTTAATATGTTTATATTGTGTAAATAATAAAATCATTTTGATAAAAAAAATACCTACTAACAATCAAATATTAATAATACTTGTGTACTCTTTGTAATGATTTCAATATCTAAAAAAAAATTTACAACAAATTTGACAACACTTTAAAATTATATATATTTTTTTTTCCTAAACATCAAATAACTTTCAACACTTCTACTTTAAACTGATTTAAAATTACTTTGGACTACCTGCATAATCATAAAGCTAAGCATAATCCATTATCAAGAGGATAGTTTCTTGACGTTCAGAACAGGGTCATGCGAATTTCCTCGGAGAAAGAAAACATAGCCATGAGATGGAAGGACTTGGTGGAGGACCACTATGCAGTGGCATATCCTGAGGACCTGAGTGAAAGCTGGTGATATTCCAAGCTTCCTTAAATTAATGACAAAACAAGATTCAAAAGAGAGGGTCCACCATCCACGTGGTTGGAGCCAAATTGTAGATGAGGATACCATACTTCCCATTGGCCAGTAATCTTTGCATAGATTTCCTTTCCAGATTTCATTATCCTTTACAAATCCTCCCTTTAATCCCTCTCCCTCTCTCATAGCAAAAATCTCACTAAGAAGTCACATTCTTTTGCTAGAAAGAGTATAGAACAGAGCAGACAATGGCTGCAGCAACCTCTGGTGCACTGCTTAATGGGTTGGGGTCTTCGTTTCTCTGTGGAGGGAAGAAGAGCCAAGCCTTGTTGGGTGCTAATGTGGCTAAACCAGGGAGTTCTGTTGCTGGGAATAGGAAGCTAGTGGTTGTGGCTGCTGTTCAGGCAAAGAAGTCTTGGATCCCTGGTGTTAAAACCGGTGGCAACTTCGTTGACCCAGAGTGGCTCGATGGCTCGTATGTCTTCTTCTCTTTCTCTCTCTCTCTCCTTTCTTTTCTTAATTACTTGTTAATTTGATCACATAAGTGTCTAGTATTTGACTGATCAAATTGAATGTTAATGTTGTATCTTTTTAATTATTTGCAATTTATAACTTGCAGGCTACCGGGCGATTATGGGTTTGACCCACTAGGCCTGGGGAAGGACCCAGCATTCCTCAAATGGTACAGAGAGGCAGAGCTGATCCACGGGCGGTGGGCTATGATTGCTGTGTTGGGCATCTTCGTGGGTCAAGCCTGGAG
Organism: Bretschneidera sinensis; assembly: GCA_023935145.1. NCBI lineage: Eukaryota > Viridiplantae > Streptophyta > Magnoliopsida > Brassicales > Akaniaceae > Bretschneidera > Bretschneidera sinensis. The sequence goes on from CM043698.1 coordinate 153,250,887, forward strand.
CGGCATCCCCTGGTTCGAGGCAGGGGCGGATCCAGGGGCAGTGGCTCCTTTCTCCTTCGGGACACTCCTGGGCACCCAATTGATCCTGATGGGTTGGGTGGAGAGCAAACGATGGGTGGATTTCTTCAACCCGGATTCACAGTCCGTGGAGTGGGCTACCCCGTGGTCAAGAACAGCAGAGAACTTTGCTAACGCCACGGGCGAACAGGGCTACCCCGGTGGCAAGTTCTTTGACCCATTGGGCCTTGCAGGTACCATAAAGGACGGTGTTTACATCCCCGATGCAGAAAAGCTTGAGAGACTGAAGCTTGCTGAGATTAAGCATGCGAGGATTGCTATGTTGGCTATGTTGATTTTCTACTTCGAGGCTGGGCAAGGGAAGACGCCACTTGGTGCTCTTGGCTTGTAAGACAAACAAGATCATAAAATGTCGATGTAGATAATTAAATTTGCTTTCGGATTAGAAAGATGGAGTGAATTAACTCACCCAACTCACTGAACTGAAGTGTGTACTGTGATCATCTTTTCTTGAGCGATCATCTTTTCTTGAGCTATGATTCAGTTCCCCCATCGATAGCAACATTCTTTTCTTCTTGGATCGTGTGAGATGAGTGTTACTGGTCTAATAAATATCATGCCACATCAAACAGAAAAATGAAAAAGCATTCTCTTTCACACGGCCGACCCAAAACACCACAGTTTTCACAGCAAAGCAAAGCAGAGATTCTTGGTAAATTAATGAAAATTTGATAGATAATTTTTTAAAATTTTATTAATAATATTAAAATTTAATACGATAAAAAAATATTATATGATTTTTTTCATCAATATATTTTTTTCACCAAAGAATGTACTTAAAAAGGCACCAATATCAATTGAAAAAAATGGTGTTCCAACTAAGCTTAAGAAATCAAACTTAAGCTAGACTCAGTCCGACTCAAGTCAATCTCGAGCTCAAGGAGTTTTACTTTGATTTATATAAAAAGCATTGTAAATTCCCAGTTTTAATTGAAATATGAAAGTACAAATTATAAAAAATTGAAATATAAAATAAAACAAATTGAAAAAAACTTAATTATTGAGCTTCCGCTGTGGGTTACCAACCCACCCTTAGTACCGAAATGGGTACTTTACAAGAAAGAATTACTTCTACCAAAGAAGGGTCCATAACTTCTATTCAAGCAGTTTATGTACTTGTAGACGATTTGACCGATCCTGCTCCTACCACGACATTTGCACATTTAGATGTCCAGTTCGTGAGCTTAACGAATCGAGCTTCCTAAAGCTTAGACTCAACTTGTTAGGCTAAATGAGTTTATATTTGAACTTGATCCCTTCCTCATGGAACCTAACAAAGAAGTGTTTAATCCTAAACACTCTAAGAGTTATTACAACTATTTCCCCTTTATAATAAATGAGATTTGTTGTAAAGTAAATAATAGAGAGATAACAATAAGTACTTTTACAAATAAACAATATATCTCTTTCAAGAATAAGCTTGAAGAATGGCTCAACAATAATTTTTTCAAAGTTTTTGAGAATTAATGAGCAAACTTCTAAATTGAATGTGTTCACTTCTTGTCTTAAATGCTCATTGAAGTGGATTTACATAGCCTTGAATTAATATGGCCGTTAGACACTGACTTTATAGGTTTGGTGCATTAAATACTCAAGTCTCGCGTCTTAAACGGTCATATTTTCGAATTACCAGTTGACTGGATCCTTGTACCAGTCAACTGGGTCAAGTGAGAAATCTCACTTTTAAGCTTTGGGGGAGTAGTAGTTGACTGGGTCCTAAGCACCAGTCGATTGGGAACTCTCTGTCCCAGTTGCCAGTCGACTGGGTTTTTGACATCAGTCAACTGGGGACTTTCTGTCCCATACCTTAGTCGACTGGTATAATGAGCCAGTTGACTAGGTTGCCTTCAACCCGGTTTTTCATGTATTAAAACTGTTTTTGACTTGGAAACATTTGTATTAATAGTTTTGTCAAAATTTTTTGTAAAATGAGTCATAGATCAAGCTAAGTGATTGAATATGAGAGATTTATAGTTGTTTTCAATACCTTAATGTCTATTCTATATCTTCTGTCTTGTCTTGGCGTCTGAATCTAGTTGAGTTCTTGCATCTTGTTTTTATGCTGAAAGCTTTTACTGTTCAAACGCTTAGATAAAACTGTTAGTACAATTAGAGTAGTGTTTTGTCATTATTAAAATCAAATATAGGTCAACAATCTTCTCATTTTTTATGATGACAAAACTAATGGGAGAAAAACAGTTTTAAAAACTAAGTGTTGGGTTTTAGAAAAAATTGGGCAGAGTTTTCTCTGTTTTTCGGATAAAACCAACTTGTTAAGCAGTTCAAACGCAGTTTATAATCAACCCAACCAAACAAAGTAAGACAAAGTTATATTCATCAATGTGTTTGGAGTAATGCTCCCCCTAAATCTATGTTATATTATAAGTTTACATTGATTTTTCTCCTTCTTCTCTCATATTTTGAAAATAACAGAAATGGGGTGTAAACTTAAAAAACAAGAAAGATAAACATTACAGCTATGAAGATAAGGCAAAAAAAAAAAAAACTTGTAGGTAAAAACTAGGCATGTTTCAGAATTAGAAAGACTTCCCGAGAAGAGTCAGAAGTTTTTACACTCATATCAGCAATTAAGGCATATAGGTGAGCATGAATATTATAAACCAATCAACTATATATCATAAAAGTAAGATATATATATATATATATATATAAGCAAAATGCTAACAATGTAAATTAAAGCAACAATATATTTACATCCATCTAATGTGAGCTTATAGGAAGCTTGTCTGAGTACAAAATGTGAATGAAAACTAAATGTTCGTGCTACAACCATCTAGACCTACAAAACAAAAAAGCTTAGCGAGAGTCGGAGAATCAGAGCTGTCTCGTATAAGATCATAAAGCTCAGCCAAGGAGCCCTCTGTGTGCTCTCAGTGCACTTCAAAATCATCACGAAGTGTGCGAAAGTCACAGTGCATGGAATCAAAGGAAGAGTTCAAACTCTAGAACCAGGACTGCATGGATAGTTGGATGCTCGAAATAGCTTGTAGTAGATTGTCGTACCTAGACTAACCAGCACTAGAACCACCATACTGTGGATTGGGTGCTCAATCATCAGTATCCATAGCAGTGGGATGAGCTGCATCACCAAGAACCTCGTTGTCCTCCTAGCTAATGTTACCCTCTCCAATCTTTATGTTATTCCTAACCTTGGAGTAGATTATTCCATCGCGGATAGTATACCCTATCTTCTTCAGAGAAGACACATTGATGATGTCCTTGGGGCTGATGTCCTAAGCCTCATAGGTGGGAAAGAGGACCAGAAAATACTGGAGGATAAGATTGATGAGCATCCCATAGGGAAGGCACTCGGAGTCACTAGCTTCGCCATTTATCATGCTGGCGAGCAGTAAGGGGTAGATATTGAAGTGGTGTCCAGTTTTGAGACACCAAATCAATACTACGTCTATCTTCGAGAGATTGCCCCGACTCCCAAGTCGTGGATGGATGGTCCAACTCACAATGAGATTGAACAGCTTCGAGTCAAGGGGTATATCACTACATGTGTGAAATGTAGTGGGCCTAAAGATATAATTAGGGTCTCCCCTAACGATCTGGCATGCTTTCTTATAATCAAAGTTGTCCGACTATCCATCTAGACTCTATTAGATCCCTCCCACTAGGATCCTCATAATGCTAACTAGGAGGTTAGTGTTCGCCTCAAACTCCACGTCCATCACACTGGTTCTGAAACGAAGAGCCAATGGACTAGGCTTCACCAAGTTTGCGTAGAGCTAGTGAATGACATGGGTAGTATTTTTGGTGAATCTTAACAAGTGGTGTCAAATGCACTGCCTCAAAAGGAGGTAAAATGTCAAAATTTGCATGGCAGGTAGAATTAAAGTTAACGAATCTATCCATCATAATCTTTTTGTGGCGAATGACGGAGTTATACCATTCTTTGGCGGCTGGACTCCAAAATAGTGAGTCGTCGAACTCAGTCTTTGCCTTTTTACTCGAGGAACTCACCAAACCCTTTCCTTTGGCATCCGGTATTGTGGATTTCTTGGACTGTGGCCTTATAGGTGCATATGGTCCTCCAACGGTGGTTTTGATCCGGATTCTCTCAGATATTTGGAAGAAAGTGTTTTTAGGGATAAATTTGAGAGATTTTGGGAAAAATGATTTTTTCAACCGTGGAAATTTGAAATAAAGGTGATGGAGGATAAGATTAAGGATTCTGTGGAGTGTTTTTGTGAGATTGTGGATAGAAATCAGAGATTTTCTAGAAAGAGAAAGCTTAAGAATTTTGAAAATACCTGAAAAATTGAAATGACTATTTATAGAATCGCGATACCAGTTGACTGGATTAGGGCACCAGTCGATTGGGTCATGCATAGAAATTATGTTGCATGTAAGGCAGCACTATATATTCATGGCAACAATTGAGGGTGGGAGATGCTGAGCATTGTTACAAAAGTTTGCATATAAATATATAAATATAAATATATATATATATTTATGTTTTTTTTATTAATTACTTACCAAATCCTGTTTGGTTTTCTTTCAACTACGATTCAAATTACTCTCTTTCTTTAAATACTTGGGGACCAAAAGAAATGTTGAAAGAACAAAATTTTGAAGGGGTTTACGGGAGAATTTTATAGAGAACCATGGGAAGCTCTAAGAAAAACAGAAGGTAATAGCATGAAGTTTATTTTTGAAATTTAGCATACATGAAATTTCTCGGAATTCAAAGTGGGAATTTTCAAAGGGTGTGAATTATGGAAGAATTGAAGAATAAATTAGAAATTTAATACAAATATTATGTCATGTGTTGATGATCAGCAACCGGAGGAAATTGCTGAGAGGAGCAGGAAAGACAAGGAGGTGATCCGCGGATAGCTCTAAGTGCTACGTGGTGAGTTAAATTTATTTAAAGTAATCAAGATAAATATGAAATATATAGTGATAATATTAGAATAAATCATTAACTTATGATTTGGTGATAGATGAATGTTGGTTGATAGGTATGATAGGAATAGTGGATGTGTAGAGAATTATTTTATGAGAAGTAATATTATTGGAATAATGAGTCGATTTAATAATAAGGGCGATAAGGAAAATTCTTGATGAGCTATGGTTGATGATTTGATATGATTTATGAGGAGAGGAAATTTAGTGGATCTTGACGAGCTATGATTGATAAATTGATGTAATATATGAGGAGAAGAAATTAGTGAAATTGATCAAATAATAATTTGAGAAAATGCAGGATAACTAAATTAAATGTCTGAATACACGCTTGTTTTTATATTATTGTTTATATGCATATTTCATATCATTGTTCATATGCATATGCATGAAATAAAAGAACCGAGAGGGGGCTGGTCTAAATGAAAAACCATGATAGTCGGTATATGCTGGAAATAAATGAAAACCGTGATAGCCAGTATATGCTGGAAATAAATGAAAATTGTGACAACCGGTATATGATGGAAATAAAAGACCTGAGAAGGGGCCAGTCGAAATGAGAATAAAAGAACCAGGAAGGCAACCAGTCTAAGATAAAAACATATCGACGTGTGGGAAGACGTTCCCATTAATAATAACATTTAACTACACACATTGCATTTGCTTTAAATATTGATTGTTATTGCTTGATATGTTAAAGTACTATTTATGATTGTAAATCTATTGATAGGGGAATGAGTCTCACAGAGAGACAAATATGCTAAGGAAGAAATTTGAAAATATGTCTGATGAGTAACTTAAGAAGAGATTGTGTAATAAGGGAATTATGAAATTGAGTAGTGATTACAAAATATTGTTATTAAATTATTTGAGGAAAATGATGAATGAATATTGGAAGAATTGTTAGAAGTAATTGAATTATAAGATGTAACTCGGAGTATACAATTGAATATTTCTAGTAAATTTAAATCACTGAGCTTGTTAAGCTCACTCCTCATTGTACAATGATTTCATGTAGCAGGCAAAATATATAGTTTGGTGAGTTGAGGTTCAGATGAAATCATTTTCTATAAGCCACGTACGTGTCCACTTCCTCAGACTAATGAGAAAATAAAATAAAAATTTATTTGTAAATATTCATGCATATTATGTTGTATAATATGTTTAAGTCAAGATCAGAATAATGTATCTCCCCTGTTGAGGGTTGAGGATTGATGTAAAAATTTATGTTGGTATTATTGTTTATTGTTGCATATATGTATCATGCAAGGATTTTCAAAATGTGATAACACTGTCTTGGGGGTGGCCAACCCAAGATGGGTCGTTACAACAACCGAGTTTTGTTTCTTTAGCATTGCACCTAAGAATTGGCATGTTCCACTAGTACTTTTTCTATCTAGTCTACACCCTGCAAAATCAGCATCTGAATATCCTACAAGATCAAAAGTTGAATCTCTAGAGTACCATAATCCTAGGTTTTGAGCCTCTTGTAGATATTTAAGGATTCTTTTTACTGCGATTACATGTGATTCCTTAGGATTAGTTTGAAATCTAGCACACATACATACACTGAACATTATATCAGGTCTACTTGCAGTTAAATAAAGTAAAGCTCCTATAAGTTTTACTGTCTACACACTTACCTCCTTCATCAAGGTCAAGTTTTGTAGAAGTGCTCATAGGAGTGCCAATTGATTTTGAGCTTTCTATCCCAAACCTCTTTTGATTGATGAAGATGCATCCTTTCAATTATTTGATTTGAAGTCCAAGAAAATAGGTAAGTTCTCTCATCATGCTCATTTCAAATTCACCTTGCATGCACTTAGCAAACTCTTGACACATAGATTCATTAGTAGCCCCAAATATGATATCATTAACTTATATTTGGACTAGTAGTGTGTCATTTTTGTGAGTTTTTGTGAAGAAGGTTGTGTCTATTTTTCCTCTTGTAAAATTATTTTCAAGCAAAAACTTACTTAGTCTTTCATACCATGCTCTTGGAGCTTGCTTCAACCCATATAGAGCTTTAGAAAGCTTATAGACATGATTTGGAATACTAGGATTTTCAAATCCAAGAGGTTGCTCAACATACACCTCTTCTTCTATAAAACAATTTAAAAATGCAATTTTTAGATCCATTTGATATAACTTAAACTTGTTAAAGCATGCAAAGGCTAATAACATTCAAATAGCTTCTAATCTAGCTACAGGAGAATAGGTCTCATCAAAGTCTATTCATTCTTCTTGATTATATCCCTTAACAACTAGTCTAGCCTTGTTCCTAGTTACTATTCCATTTTCATCCATCTTATTTCTAGATACCCATTTAGTTCCTATTATAGTATGATTCTTTGGTCTAGGAACTAGATTCCATATATTGTTTCTTTCAAATTGATTTATTTCTTCTTGCATAGCATTTATCTAATCAACATCCTTCTCAGCTTCTACAAACGCCTTAGGTTCAATTTAAGATAAATAAGCTACACAATTTCAAATATTTCTAATAGAGGAAGGAGTTCTTACCTCTTGTGAAGGATCACCAATCACTTGATCGATTGGATGATAATTTACATACCTCAAATCTTTGGGAAGACTATCTTCTTGTTGACTTATAGATGGTTGATCAAGATTGAGAGCTTCTACTTCTTGACTTATTTGAGGTAGGCTCTTTTTTGGGTCAACAATAGGAGAAGATGTTTGCGTTCTTGGAATGAAATCTGCATCATCATTGAAAGAAACTACTCTAATACTAATTAGGTTAGACTCATCAAAGGCTACATGTACATATTCTTCTACCACTAGAGTTCTTTTGTTAAAGACTCTATAAGATTTACTAGAGGTTAAATATCTTAAGAATATTCCCTCATCGATCTTTAAGTTAGATTTACCCAAGTTAGTTTTATTGTTATTTAGGATAAAGCAGTTACAACCAAATGGGCGAAAGTAAGAGATAGTAGGCTTTCTACCTTTCTATAATTCATATGGAGTTTTGTTAAGCGTAGGTCTAATTAAAACTCTGTTTAAGATATAGTAATAAGTGTTTACGGCTTTCGCCCAAAAATATTTTGGCAAACTATTTTCACAAAGTATTGTTATTGCAAATTCTTCTAGAACTCTATTTTTCCTCTCAACAACTCCATTTTGTTGAGAAGTTCTAGGAATCGAAAAGTTGTGATCAATTCCATTTTCATCACGAAATTTTGAAAAACTTTGGTTTTTAAATTCTTTTCCATGATCACTTCTAATGCTTGAAATACAAATTTCTTTTTCATTTTGAACCTTTTTACAAAAGTTTTCAAATCCTTTGTAAGCTTCATCCTTGTAGCAATAAAAATAACAAAGGTATATCTTGAATAGTCATCAACAATAACAAGAGCATATTGATGGCCACCTAGACTAATGGTACTTATTTGACCAAATAAGTCCATATGCAAAAATTCTAATGGTCTAGTAGTTGAGACTACATTTTTTGTTTTAAAAGAAATTCTAGTTTGTTTTCCCATTTGACAAGCATTACACACTTTGTCTTTTTTGAATTTGATTTTTGAAAATGATTTTAAGCAAATCCATATTCACATGGCCAAGCCTTCTATGCCATAGACATAAATTTTCACTAAATGCAGGAAATTTTTTTTCATTTTTCGAATGCAAAGATTTTAAATCAACTATATAGATATTTTCATGTCTATGGCCAATAAACTTGATCTTATTGCTCTTGATGTTTATAACTAGACAATGAGAGGTTTTAAATATGACTTTGTTGCCTTTGTCACATAGTTGACTAATACTTAGTAAATTTGGTTTAAGGTCTTGCTCAAATAATACATGATCAACGGTTGAGAAATCATTACCAACTTTTTCATGCCCAATGACCTTTATCTTTGTGTTATCTTTAATGGTGACATATTCGTCATCTCTTAGAGTTAGCTCTTTAAATATACTTCGATCACTGGTCATATGCTTTGAGCATCCACTGTCAAGGTACCAATAGTTACTTTTTTTCCTTGGTGTGGAGAAATATCTACATTACACAAGGATATACAATTGCACTCTTAAGTACCCAAATTTTCTTGGATCCTTTTGAGGTTAGTCCTAGAAAATACGGTTCCTTTTGGGACCCATACTTTTTTAACATTTTAAGGTGCTCTAAAATTGTAGATATGTTGATTAGGAATGATCCTAGGATAATAGTTATTGATATTTCTAGGGTTTCTCATACGTAGATGCCTATAGTTCCTTGGATAAGTATTCCTAATATACATGTTTCTATCGCGAAGATTATGAACATGCATGTCATTTCTAGGAAATGTATGATGATGATTTCTAGGATATGTACTTGCATTATTATGAACATGCATATTATTTCTAGGATACACATGATGGTATTTCCTAGGATGTGCATGTGTAGTGTGCAAGTTATGAGTATACATATTACCTCTAGGATGCACATGATGGTTACTCCTAGGATGTGTATATGCGTTTCTTGAATGATTGTTCCTAGCATTTTCATTTCTTGAGTGAGCATACATATATGCATGAGTATTTCTAAGATGCTTAATTCTTGTATATGCATTAGAATTTAAATTCAGATTTTTAGACTTACTAGCATACATTGAGGGAGTACTTTTAACCTTGGTAGAGGTCTTGGAAGTGGAGGCATCATTCAAACATGTTGTTTTTATGAACAAAGTTTCTTTAGATCTTTGCTTGTCCAAGGGAGAACAACTCAAGCCAGATTTTCCTCCATTTAATCTATAGCTAAATAATACTTCATCTAGGTTTTCTTTTCTAAGCATAAGTCTAGATATAGTGCTATTCAAATCCATTATTTTCTTCTTTAAAATGTCATTTTCATTTTTTAAAAAATCTTGTGAAGAGTTATAATGCATGAAAGACAATTTTTCTTTTTCTTCTTTTAAGCCCTTCATCTTTTTAGAGAGAGATGAGACTTCTTTTTTTATGGTGGTATTCTTAGAATCGAATTTCTTCAATTCTTCATGCATTTCATTTATAACCTTAATTAACTCTTCACTACTACTAACAATGTTATTATTAGAAAGGGAAGAATTTGATACCTCATTTTCGTTATCGATTACCATTAGACATAGGTTGGCAATCTCTTCGTATCCGAACCTATTGTCCGAGGATTCTTCTTCTTCGTCATCAATCCAAGTGGTTGCAATCATAGCTTTCTTTTTGAAGCTCTTATATGGTTTGCTTGTCACTGTATAATCGGCCTTGATATGACCGAGATTTTTGTAACTATAACACACAAATGGTTCCCTTTTTGAAGTGTGATCCTTCGTGTAAGGTTTCTTGCTCTTCTTCAAGAATCTGTGAAACCTCTTGGGGATTAGAGCCATCTAACCATCTTCTTTGCTTCTCTCTACCTCTTCTTCCATTTCTTCCTCTTTGTTGCTCGTAGAGGCCTTGAAAGCAATCACTTTTTTTTTTTTTTTATCATTATTGACAACGAGATTCATTTCTTCCATCTTGTATGTCAATAGTGATCCGAGAAGTGTTTCGACATCAAGTTTGTCGAGATCTTTGGCCTCCGTGATGGCCGTTTTATTTGCTTTCCAAGTGGATGACGAAGACCTTAAGATCTTCCTTATTAGTTCAAATTCCTCAATGTTCCTACTAAGAAGCTTTAAACCGTTAATAATAGTGGTGAAAGGTAAGTACATTTGAGAAATTGTTTCGTTATTAGACATTTTGAAAGATTCGTAATCGGATACTAGCATATAGATTTTTTATTTTTTAACTTCGCTAGTTCCTTCATATGCAACTTGCAGTTTTTCCCAAATCTCCTTAGCCGAAACACAAGTAGAAACTTCATTATATTCAGAAATATCTAAAGCACAATATAAACTACTTGTGGCTCTAATATTTAAAGACATCATTCTACAATCCTCTTCATTGGACTCAGTTTTGAGTTTAGGCATTGTATGTTTGATTTCTCTAATAGTTATTTCCTTTGTAGGAATTCTAGGTCCTTCTTCAATGACTCTCCATAGATTGTAGTCTTGTCATTCGACAAAGATTTTCATCATATTTTTCCAATAGTTATAGTTAGAGCCATTGAACAAGGGATGCCTAGTATAAGAATATCTTTCGGAATATCTATTAAATGCCATCGGATCAACTCAAGGATTTTAAGCCTGAAATTAAGTACGAGGCTCTGATACCAATTGTAAACTGAGATTCAAACCTAAGAAGGCGGTGAATTGGGTTTTAAAAAACTTTTGCTAATTACTTACAAGTTTATAAAAAATAGTTAAATGAACAAAGCATACAAACAAGTAATGTGCTTTAAGTAAAAGAGTTTAAGGAAGAGAAAGTGAAAATTCAGTTTATAGTGGTTCGGTAATATTGGATTCTTTTCGACCCTACATCCACTCTTTTCAAGGAACCTCCTTGAAATAATCCACTAAAACTTTTAGTCATACAACTTCACGGGTGTTCTATAAACCTTATAACCAATCCTTTACTCACGGAAGCTTACAAAGAAGTGTTTAATCCTAAACACTCTAAGAGTTATTAAAACTCTTTTCCCTTTACAATAAATGAGATTTGCTATAAAGTAAATGGTAGAGAGATAGCAATAAGTACTTTTACAAATGAACAATATCTCTCTTTCAAGAAAAAGCTTGAAGAATGGCTCAACAATAAATTTTTCAAAGCTTTTGAGAGCAAACTTATAAATTGAAAGTGTTCTCTTCTTGTTTTAAATGCTCATTGACGCCAATCGACTGGGGACCTTCTGTCCCATACCCCAGTCGACTGGTATATCGAGCCAGTCGACTGGGTTGCCCTTCAACCCAGTTTTTTATATATTAAAATTGTTTTTAACTTGGAAATATTTATATTAATAGTTTTGTCAAAATATTTTGTAAAATGAGCCATAGGTCAAGCTAAGTACTTGAACATGAGAGATTTTCAGTTGTTTTCAATACCTTAATGCCTATTCTATATCTTTTGTCTTGTTTTGGTGTTTGAATCTAGTTGAGTTCTTGCATTTTGTTTCTATACTGAAAGCTTTTATCGCTTAAACACTTAGATAAAACTGTTAGTACAATTAGAGTAGTGTTTTGTCATTATTAAAATCAAATATGGGTCAACAAAAAGGTCTATAACTTCTATTCAAATAGTTTATGTACCTGCGGACAATTTGACAGACCTTACTCCTGCCATGACAGTTGCACATTTAGATGTCTAGTTCGTGAGTGTAATGAACCAAGCTTCCTAAAGCTTGAGCTCAGCTTGTTAGACTAAACGAGTTTATATTTAAACTTGAATCAACTTGGGATTCAAATGAGTTGATATGTCGAATTGAGCTTTTGTTGAGCTGTACTTGAGCTTTACAAGCGACTCAACTCGTGGCTGTCCCATAAAAATGAATGGCTACTTTTTAAATACGGACTAAAATGAAACATGAGTGATAAGTGTGCATTAAAACCATGTCTTTATTTAACTATTTTGTAGTCATGTGGTTGTCGTTGGATAAAAGTTATATTGAAATATATTTTTTTCAAAGAAGATTTATTGGGTCAGAGTAACTCTTTACCATCATTGATATGAGTGAAGTTTGATCCAGATCTTTTTATATAATGACAAATGACTCTCGAATTGTCACCCATAATTACTATTTCTTCCTTCCTATATTTTTAGTCCACTTTCTATTTGCACAAAGTTTAATACAAATGTTTTTTTGTCTAAAACAACCTTCAAAGTTAGAGTTGAGTTAAATATATGTGGACAGTGTTTTCAAAGGCAGATCTAGGGTGTGCTCGGGGCACGTCCAGGGGCAAGGCAGTTTAAAAACGTCCTAGGCGTCAAAAGTTAGGCGTTCTTTCTACTGAGCAAACAGTTTTTTTTTTTTTTTTTTTCAGTATGGGTGTACGCCTAAACCAAAGAAGTGCATTTTTTACGCCCCGGGTGTCCGAGCATACGCCCATGATTTTTTTTTTTTAAAACAGCTTCTTCTTGACTGAAGAGTGTTGGTGATTGGTGATTTGGCGCTAACCACTCGTTGACAAGGTTGTTTGGTGGTCCATCTTAAACTGTTGTTGTCGTATAGTGACTATGAGAGAAATAAACAGGGAGATAAGATACAAAGAAATGAAGATCATATGAACTCGATGACTCGATGGCTCGGTGAGAGAGAAAAACTGAGATGAAGATGGAAAGGGACAAGAAAAGAAGGTCTGTGACTCTCTATTGTAAAATCTCTTCAACAAGAAGGAATAAAAGTGTTGAAGAAGACTTTTTTTCTTTTGGACAATGTTAAAATAACTAGTGGTTTGTTTATTTAGCTCACACACTTAGATGTGGTTTGTTTTATTTGTAAGTTTTTATTGGTTTTTTATTATGTACTTTTGTCACCCACCCCATGTATATTCAACTGATCTACTTTTGGTTTTTTTAAAATAATAAATCTTTGATTTTTTTAAAATAATAAATCTACTTTATTCATTGATTAGACAAAGGTTTCTTGAGCCACTCCATCTCCTAGTCTACTTACAACACCAATCTCCTAGTTTCCTTCCATTATAGCATATATATAAATAATTATGGTTTGATGTATGCCACATTAACATGGATGATAGATACTACATGTATAATAAAAAAAACTATATATAAAAAATCTATTATTTGTTTTAATTAATATTTATGTGATAAGATCTTTTTTTATAGCTCTAAGTTGTAAGACCATTGAAATAATATGATTACAATATAAATTAATAATATTATTTACAGTTTATTTATTTTTTTAAAAAATATTTTGATCATTTAATTTATTTAATTACTATTGTTTTATTCAAACGCTCCAACATTTCAAAAGACTTACGCCATAACATTTTAGGGCTTACGCCTTGCCTTATTGAGACAAAACACCTCGCCTCTGAAAACACTATGTGTGGATTATACAAGAGTTATGTATGATATAAAAAAAATATTAAGGGTATACTTGTAAAGTTATTGGTTTTTATATCTTATCTAAGAAAAGTATATAAATAGCATGAGATATCTATTTTAGAAAAAATTTGAGAGAATATTTAAAGTTCCGTCTATAAAAAAAATTCTTATGTAATAAAGCAGATGATGTGCTTTATATTCTTTTTAACTTTTTCTTTTTATAAAAAATGGATCCTCAAAATTAAAGAATTCATATATATATATATATTTTAAATCTAGAATATTATTAATGGAAATTTTTTTATAAAAAAAATCTCTTATTTTGAGAGAAAGAAAAATTAAATGTTAAATTTTCTCATCATAATTAAATCACTATGAAATTATAGATTGAATATTAAAAAATTAATAGATTTGACAAGTATAAAGATGTACTTCTTATCAATATTTAAGTGGTTCATATACTGAAAGAATTTTGTTTGTATCAGATGCAAAATAAAGCTTTTGTAATAGGTTGAAACTTGATTGATAATTTTTAAAAACTTCACTAATAATATTAATTGAGTATATACGGATGTTACTAGTGAGTTTTTAAAAATTACCAATTAAGTTTTCACTTGATGTAAATATCTTGTTTTGCATTCGTTGCAGCCAAGAATCTCTCGGTACTTTGTGGATTAGTATCAATTACCATCATGTATTTTTAATTGAGATAACCATTTCACGTACTTCAAATGTATCTCAAATATTTTTTTGTTAAAGTTTCTCATTAAAAACTAATGAAAACTCACGTGTCAATATCAATCAATATTTATATTTTTAAATTAGGTAAAAGTATTTACACTATTCATGCTCGTAATCAAATTTTAAATGCAACAATACATCTATTATTATTAGAATGTTGAGATTATTATTTAATAAAAATATTATTATTATTAATTTTAAATTAATTATCAATAAATAATATTATTTTAATTATCTATATTTTATTATGAATAAGTTTAATATGTTTATAGTGTGCAATTTTAATATAAAAAAATACCTACAAATAATCAAATATTAATAATACTTATGTACCCTTTATAATAATTCAACATCTAAATTTTTTTCATTTATTTATCTAACACATTTCACGACACTTTTAAATTATATCTTTTTTCAAAATATCAAATAATTTTAACACTTCTGTTTTAAACTGATTTAAAATTACTTCGCACTCCCTACATAACCATAAAGCTAAGCATTATCAATTATCAGGCGGATAGTTTCTTGACGCTCAGAACATAGTCATGCAAATTTCCTTGAAGAAAGAAAATATAGTCATGAGATGGAAGGACTTGGTGGAGGACCACTATGCAGTGGCATATCCTGAGGACTTGAGTGAACACTGATGATATTCCAAGCTTCCTCAAATTAATGACCAAACAAGATTCAAAAGAGAGGGTCCACCGTCCACGTGGTTGGAGCGAAATTGTAGATGCGGATACCATACTTCCCATTGGTCAGTAATCTTTGCATAGATTTCCTTTCCAGATTTCATTATCCCACTTGGCTCTTTACAAATCCTCCCTTT
This sequence comes from Bretschneidera sinensis, assembly GCA_023935145.1. Lineage (NCBI taxonomy): Eukaryota > Viridiplantae > Streptophyta > Magnoliopsida > Brassicales > Akaniaceae > Bretschneidera > Bretschneidera sinensis. The sequence goes on from CM043698.1 coordinate 153,266,389, forward strand.
AATTCCTCTCCCTCTCCCTCTCATAGCAATATTCTCACTAAGAAGTCACCTTCTTTTGCTAGAAAGAGTATAGAACAGAGCAGACAATGGCTGCAGCAACCTCTGGTGCACTGCTTAATGGGTTGGGATCTTCGTTTCTCTGTGGAGGGAAGAAGAGCCAAGCCTTGTTGGGTGCTAATGTGGCTAAACCAGGGAGTTTTGTTGCTGGGAATAGGAAGCTAGTGGTTGCGGCTGCTGTTCAGGCAAAGAAGTCTTGGATCCCTGGTGTTAAATCCCGTGGCAACTTTGTTGACCCAGAGTGGCTTGATGGCTCGTATGTCTTCTTCTCTTTCTCTCTCTCTCTCTCCTTTCTTTTCTTAATTGCTTGTTAATTTGATCACATAAGTGTCTCTAGTATTTAACTGATCAAATTGAATAATTATTTGCAATTTATAACTTGCAGGCTACCGGGCGATTATGGGTTTGACCCACTAGGCCTGGGGAAGGACCCAGCATTCCTCAAATGGTACAGAGAGGCAGAGCTGATCCACGGGCGGTGGGCTATGGCTGCTGTGTTGGGCATCTTCGTGGGTCAAGCCTGGAGCGGCATCCCCTGGTTCGAGGCAGGGGCGGATCCAGGGGCAGTGGCTCCTTTCTCCTTCGGGACACTCCTGGGCACCCAGTTGATCCTGATGGGTTGGGTGGAGAGCAAACGATGGGTGGATTTCTTCAACCCGGAGTCACAGTCCGTGGAGTGGGCCACCCCGTGGTCAAGAACAGCAGAGAACTTTGCTAACGCCACGGGCGAACAGGGCTACCCCGGTGGCAAGTTCTTTGACCCATTGGGCCTTGCAGGGACCATAAAGGACGGTGTCTACATCCCCGATGCAGAAAAGCTTGAGAGACTGAAGCTTGCTGAGATTAAGCATGCGAGGATTGCTATGTTGGCTATGTTGATTTTCTACTTCGAGGCTGGGCAAGGGAAGACACCACTTGGTGCTCTTGGCTTGTAAAACAAACAAGATCATAAAATGTCGATGTAGATAATTAAATTTGCTTTTGGATTAGAAAGATGAAGTGAATTAACTCACCCAACTCACTGAACTGAAGTGTGTTGATGAGTGTGTGATGAGTGTCTAATATATATCATGCCACATCAAACAGAAAAATGGAAAGGCATTCTCTTTCACACGGCCGACCCAAAACACCAAAGTTTTCACAGCAAAGCAAAGGAGAGAATCTTGGGAGGGACGAAAATTTGGTAGATAATTTTTTAAAGCTTTATTAATAATATTAAAATTTAATATGATAAAAAAATACTGTATGATTTTTTTTATTAATATATTTATTTCACCAAGGAACATATTTAAAAGGCACCGACACCAACTGAAAAAAGAGATGTTCCAACTAAGCTTAAGAAATCAAATTCAAGCTAGACTCAGTCTGACTCAAGTCAATCTCGAGCTCAGAAGTTTTACTTTGATTTATATAAAAAGCATTGTAAGTCCCCAGTTTTAATTGAAATATGAAATTACAAATTATAAAAAATTGAAATATAAAATAAAACAAATTGAAAAGAAAACTTAATTATTGAGCTTTCGCCGTGGGTTATCAACCCACTCTTAGTACCTAAATGGGTACTTTACAAGAAAGAATTACTTCTACCAAAAAAGGGTTCATAACTTCTATTCAAGCAGTTTATGTACCTGCGAACGATTTGACTGATCCTGCTCCTGTTACGATATTTGCACATTTAGATGTTCAGTTCGTGAGCTTAACGAACCGAGCTTCCTAAAGCTTGGGCTCAGTTTGTTAGGTTAATTGAGTTTATATTTGAATTTGAACTTAATTCGGGATTCAAACGAGTTGATACGTCGAATAGAGCTTTTATCGAGCCGAGCTTAAACTTTACAAGCAATTCAACTCATGGCTAGCCATTAAAATGAATGGCTACCTTTTAAAGACGGACTAAAATGAAACATGAGCGGTAGGTGTGCATTAAAACTATGGCTCTATTTAGCTATTTTGCAATCATGTGGTTATCCCTAGATAAAAGGTATATTGAAATTTTTTTTTTCCAAAGAAGATTTGTTAGGTCGAAGTAACTCTCTAACATCCTTCATATGAGTGAAGTTTGATTCAAATTTTTTTATGCGATGATAAGTGACTCTCTAATTATCACTCATAATTACTATTATTTGCATTATATATTTTTAGTTTACTTTCTATTTGCACAAAGTTTAATACAAATGTTGTTTTGTCTAAAACAACTTTCAAAGTTAAAGTTGAGTTAAGTATATGTGGATCCTACAAGAGTTACGTATAATATAAAAAGAAAATATTAAGGGTATACTTGTAAAATTATTGATTTTTATATTTTATTTATGAAAAGTGTATAAATAATATGAGACATCTATTTTAAAAAACTAACTTAGAGAATATTTAAACTTCGATCTATAAAAAAAATCTTAAGTAATAAAACTTGAAAGGCCCAAATATTACAGAGCCCAAAAAGAAAGGAACCGGAGCCCAGACTTTTTGTTCTTTTTCATTTTTTGGTCCAATACACAAAGCCAAAGCCAAAGCTCTTGTTTGGCCCGAAAGGGCAACCGGGCTGCTACCATCTTCTACCCCAAAAATTCCCTTTGTCCTACATCTTCTCCGCACAAATCTAGCCAAATTTCCCATCTTCCCAAACAGTCACCGGTCACACCACCCAAGTCAATCAGACCATCACACAACATGGACTTCACCGTCAACCGGTCCACCCACTCTCCGTCTCCTTCCTCTTCCACTTCCTCCTCCACTCCACACCCTACCACAGCTACCACCACCACCAACACCACCACCAGCGACCACGACCCCATGCAATCCTGGTGGGAATCCGTCTCCAAGCAGCGCTCCCGCATCCTCTGCCTCTCTTCCATCCTCTCTTCATCTCTCGGCAACGAAAACTCCCTTTCCTCCCTCGCAGACTCCGATCGTCCAGCACTTTCCCTTCTCTCTTCCCTGCACGCCTACTCCCTCTTCTCCTCCGCACTATCCGCCCCTCTTTCGGGCTCAGGATCCGACCCACTCTGTCAATGGCTCTACGAGACCTACCTTTCCTCCGACCCCCACCTCCGCCTAATTGTGCTCTCCTTCCTCCCCCTTCTTTCCGGCCTCTACCTCTCCCGTATCCACTCCTCCGACACTTCCTCCCTCCCTTCCCTCGCCGGATTTGAGGCGGTCCTCCTCGCCATTTACGCCTCCGAGGCTAAGTCCCGCGCTGGCAAACCCCTCCTCGTCCAAGTCCCCGATCTCTCGCAGCCCTCACTCTACCACATCCCTCGCAGCCCTCGCCCCGAAAGATCCCGCCCCTCCATCGGGGTCTTGTCTCCCCCTCTGGAGCCCCAGATCGCCGTCAAGTCTACTAAGCGCGCCTGCATCGTTGGCGTAGCTCTCCATTGCTACTTCAAGCAGATCTCGCAGATGCCAGGTTGGTCTAAGCTCGAATTCTGTAGATTCGCTGCTGCTTGGGCTGGGCAGGCATGCCATTGTAAGAACCAACTTGATGGTGGTGAGGATGACGGAAACGAAACGAACAGCTTAGAGAATTTCGCCATCAATAACGGTAATTGGCATGAGCATGTGATTGACAATGCTGCAGAGGAGATGGGCAGATTAAGGGTCGAAAAGGAAAGCGAGGCGGCGGATTTGGAAACGAAGGGGGTGAGGATTCCGTTGCCTTGGGAGCTACTACAGCCGGTGTTGAGAATTTTGGGTCACTGCTTGTTGGGGCCTTTGAATCCACAAGATGTTAAGGACGCAGCTTCGGTGGCAGTGAGATGTTTGTACGCAAGGGCCTCTCATGATTTGGTCCCGCAGGCGATCATGGCAACTCGGAGCCTAATCAACCTTGATAAGAGCTCACGCACCTCTGCCAAGGCTGCAGCCGCCGCCAATGCTTCTTCTAATGCTAACACACCCAGCAAGGCTAAGAAGCCTGAAATCCTTCTGGTTTCAAAGTGATTTGGTATGGTTCTTATTTCTCTGTGCAGGTCATTGTTGATGTATAGTTAATTCGAGGCAATATTCAAAGGCACTTTTGTGTAGGTTGATTTTCTGTATGCAAATTATTGTTTTAATTTATATAAAGTGTTGATTCTTTCCTTTGTTAGAATTTATGCTTAAATGAGTTTTATCCTTTGCTGAGTTTGTCCTTGTTAAAATATACTCCATGGTTTTGTTTAGAATTGGTGTTGTATTTGGAGGAATACCTTTTATATGGCTCTTGTTTAAAGAATGAGATTAGTAGTCTTATATGATTCAAAATTTACTTGTATGCATGATTTAGTTTTTTTATTGGCTCATATTGTTTTGTAGTAGCAATTTTCTAGGAGTTTTTGTTTTCCAATGCTGAATTATGTGTCTCACCTCGATCTTGATCTGTTAAGTTGAGCATTTAGAATTTCTATTTTCTGCTATTAATATAATCTGCAGTTTGATTTGGTTAAGGCATTTTTTTATGGAATAATGTTATCTGTCCAAATAAGCGTCTATAACATTTTCTACAAATATTAGTACTTGTGTGGACTTTGCCCTTGTTAAAGTGTGTTCCAGGAATTTTGCCCTTTTTTTACTCCTGAATGCTTCTTTCTGAACAATTCTTGTTTAGTCCGAGTCCATGAAAAGAAAAATTCTTAGTTGCACGAGTGCATGCTAGCCATCCATCGAGAGAGAGAAAGTCACTCTCTGTTGATGGACAGTTGGCATACACACCCAGTGCACCCAAAAATTTCATCCATGAAAGATACATGGCACAAAGTTATATCTCACCATTAAACGAAAAATATTTCCTTTTCTCTCTTCTCAATTTCTCATGTTATCCAATAATGAGATTGCCCCTTGCACCATGCATGTTTAATGCACATGTGCTAGACAAAAACTTCAATTTAATGGGCTTTACCATGGTGGGAGTTTTGATCTTGTTTATATTGCTGCCCTTCTTGGGAAAGATTACAGACAGACTGCTGAACTTCTTTCCTTGCTTTTTTGAATTCATTGTATCCTCTATGGTTCAACATTTACTTGAAGGTTTTGTATGAACGAATCTGTTTTTGTCATTGCCTTGTATTGTTTGTTGTTATGCTTTGTAATGTTTATTTTTCAAATCTTTTTTTTATATGTTTCTTCTTGATCTTCATATAAAACTTTGATGTAATTCTTTTTGTTTTTTTTGTTCCTGAGAGTTATTGAATCATTGATCAATGATACTATAATTTTAGGTAATTTATTTAGTTATGTACATATGATAATGTTACCTTGTGAAAAGTAATGGTCTAGTATGGATCGTTTTCTGTTGAGGCTAGAATTTGACTTGCCTAGAAATAAGTTCAGTATCTTCTAGTAGTGGTTGTAAAAGTTTCATTTGTGTTTGATTTGGGTATGTGTTTTAAAAAACTTCTGTTTTCATTAACAAAAAACAGTACATCGATATGTTACATTTTTCTTTTGGGGAAGGATCCTCTTGGGATCTGTCCTGTTGATGGTTTATTTAAAGTCGATCCCAAGCCCTGCTGCAGAAGACCCTTTCCTTTTTCCTTTGTCATCATCCATCTCCTCCTCACCCCCCCCCCCCCAAAAAAAAGAAAAGGAATTTTGGCATGAAAAGACGCAAAGAATGTGTTATTGGTATAAGAATATGTAGTTTGATTTTGTGCTTATCAAAAAAGGAATGTGTAGTTTGATTTTGTGGCCCAATGAATGAGGTGTATTTTCAAGTAGAAATTGAAGTAGTTATCTACCTTTTTTAAACTAATAATTAAAGGAAAATTGCAAGAGCGTTGATAGGAAGCTTGCATTTCTGTCCATCACTATTGTACAGTCGAGCAGTCGTGATGCTTGAGTGATAATTTTGATAGCTCAACTAGTAACGAATAGGGGCAAGCAGGGAAAAGTTGGAAAATCTGCGCATTATGATTCGTTGCGCCCACTGATGAATCTTTTTGGTGGACACTTTTGAGGGACATTTTAAAAAAAAAAAGATGGATCTAACATTCTAATTACCTACTTGGCTGCTATAAGGATTTGTTAGTTAATACTTCCACCCCAGGACTTTAGGACATCCAAAGCACCAAGTATTGGCTCATATTGTTTTGTAGTAGCAATTTTCTTGGAGTGTTTGTTCTCCAATGCTGAATTATGTGTCTCATCTCTATTTTCATCAGTTGATTTGAGCATTTAGAATTTCTTTTCTGCTATTAATATAATCTGCGGTTTGATTTGGTTGAGCTGAGGCCATTGAAAAGCATTTTTTTTTTCCATAAATGTAAGTACTTGTGTGGACTTTGCCCTTCTTGAAGTGTGTTCCAGGAATTTTGACCCTTTTTAACGACGGAATGCTTATTTTAATGGCCTTTACCATGATGGGAGTGCTGATGTCGTTTATATTGCTGCTGTTCTTGGGAAATATTACAGACAGACTGCTGAACTTCTTTCCTTGCTTTTTTGAATTCATTGTATCCTCTATGGTTCAACATTTACTTGAAGGTTTTGTATGAACGAATCTGTTTTTGTCATTGCCTTGTATTGTTTGTTGTTATGCTTTGTAATGTTTATTTTTCAAAGCTTTTTTTTATATGTTTCTTCTTGATCTTCATATAAAACTTTGATGTAATTCTTTTTGTTTTTTTGTTCCTGAGTTATTGAATTATTGATCAATGATACTATAATTTTAGGTAATTTATTTAGTTATGTACATATGATAATGTTACCTTGTGAAAAGGAATGGTCTAGTATGGATCGTTTTCTGTTGAGGCTAGAATTTGACTTGCCTACAAATAAGTTCAGTATCTTCTAGTAGTGGTTGAAAAAGTTTCATTTGTGTTTGATTTGGGTATGTGTTTTAAAAAACAGTTCTGTTTTCATTAACAAAAAAGAGTACATCGATATGTTACGTTTTTCTTTGGAGAAAGGATCCTCTTGGGATCTGTCCAGTTGGTGATGGTGGATTTAAAAGCCGATCCCAAGCCCAGCTGCAGAAGATCCTTTTCCTTTTCCTTTGTCACTAGCCCTCTCCTCCACACCCCTCCCCCCAAAGAAAGGAATTTATGCATGAAAAGACGCAAAGACTGTGTATTGGTATAAGAATATGTAATTTGATTTTGTGACCCAATGAATGAGGTGCATTTCAAGTGTAAAGCATCAGAGAAATAGAAACTGAAGTCGTTCTCCCTCTTTTTAAAACTACATGTCCTAGTACCAAGGTAGTAAGCATACATAATTCCCTCTTCAAGAACCTTGTTTCATTCCTCTCATATGGTATTTGATTACATGACCTACTAGCAAGCAAAATTCTATTCAATTTAGCTTCCACCTCTGGTATTACCTTCTCATTCTTCCAATCACAACACTTTTCAAATCTTTTATGGATTTTAAGGGTCATTTTCAACTTAATACTCTCCAGCAACATAAGAATTGGCATATTCCTCAACTTGGTGACCCATGCATCAAAAGACTATGATTATTAGTTACTTGCCCACTTTTTGAAGTCAAGTCAAAACTATATCTTCACCATGACAATGATTTCTCCGTTATCCATTCTTCTGCATTGAGGTTCAAATTTGTTTGGACTCACATTTTGCTTTTTAGACATGATAGTCAATGGTACGTCTATTGTTTTCTCACCAATGGCTTCATATACACTCATAGAAAAATATCCAACTATCAATGCACCCGACCTCAACAATACCATATGCCATTGGGAACAATCCATCATTTTCATCTAATGCTACGGTTGATAATAGGATCCCACTAAAAGGATCTTTAAGAAAACACTCATCCAGACTTAGAAATAGCCTACACCCCTTTAGAAATCCAACTTTCGTAGTATTGTAACATACAAAGATCCTTTTAAACACAGGATGTTCAGTAAAAGATGTTCTCTCATGAATCTATATCTTAATCATATTACTAGGATTCTTCTCAATCAACAACTCCCTTTACCTTCTAAGTTTCCCATAAGATTTTACATGCTCTCTTTTACTAATTTTAAAGCTCCTCCTAGCCTTATAGAGTTACATAGGATGAGGATCAACCTCATAGTCTTTCATTAGAATGTCTCTCATGAATGATTCAAAACATGTCAATCATGTGAATTATAAACAGAAAGAAAATAAAACACGATATACCCAGGTTCACCTCAGAATAAGGTTACATTATGCCAGAAGTTTTACTATTATCAACATCACAAATCTCTCGTTACAATGTGCGCTCAGTATATAGAGAGTATTTAAAAGCAAATTAAGGCGCCCTAATTAGGCTTTCTATCTTGCAGCAAAATCAAGGTTATTCATAGTTACAAGCTCAAACCGTCAAACAAAAAACCAAACATAAAACATGTACGGGGTCTGAAATTTTCGAGCGTGCTGCTCCCTAATCTCCGGCCGCTCACCGTAGTTGTCGGGAGTGATACAAATCTAGACTCGTGAAGTATGCACCAACTCTAGCATATCATTCCCAAGTCTGCAGTTAAGTGATTTTTTTAGTATCCTAACAATCTAAAAACTCTTGCATTATTGTTCTTATCCACCCTCATATGATTGTGTACATCATTTAATTTCTTGACCATAAAACTATCTCATGTTACAGAGGTCCAAATCTTCCATGGACACCCTTCACCATTACACAGTGCACACACTCTTTTAGTATTATTTTGGGGCCTAGGAAAACTGTATCTACCTTCAACACTATAATCAACTAGTGTCTCTTTAAATTCCTTCACAAATTCATTCATAACCAATTTCAAACACAATCTTCCCATCTTCTTAACGTTTGAAAATTTTCGCATTAATTCTTATAGTGGGGTCAACTGTCCTTGCCTTTGGCATGCTATTTGCACCCTTTTCATTAGATAAATCCTTAACAACCTTTGCATCACTTCCATTTGAATTGACATTATTCAACTCATTGTTGAGTCATCATCTTGCTCATCTACTTCAACACCACCAGAGGTTGCATCATTTCCACCCTCATCACCCTTGTCTTCATCAAAATCCGAATCACCATCTTAAGCATCATTCCAATCCTTATCTTCCTCATAAGAGATTTGAAAGTCATTATTATCTACATCTTCCTCAAGAGGCTCTTCCATAACATTTTCTTCCTTAATACCTTCTATATTATCACCTTCATCATCCACTTCACTCCTATTCGCATTCATATTATCATCCAAATTATGAACATCATCATCCCTAACATTTATATATTTTTCTCCACTATATCCACTTATATTTGCTTATTCCCCAACAAAGTTCATTAGTTTGGCGTATATGCATCCTTAATATCACCCTTACAACTCACTTCAGTCCAAGGTGCATCCATATCATCATCAAAATCAACCCAACATTCATATCTTCTCCAGGAATGGAATGTGGGTAATTTCACATTTTCGAAAGTAAACAACAAATGGAATTCGAAATGAGCTTAAATCAACCAACTAATATAAGTAATTGAAGCTAAAAGAATGAAGAAACTTACCTAAGCAGAGGACGACAAAATGAGAGTAAATGAGACAGACAAAATGCTTTTAATATATGGATAGTTTTGTAATCTTAGTTTTTTTGTCAGAAGTTAATGGTCAAATGACAATCAAACATGGTCCAGCATATATGTAGGTTTTAAAAATATGGTGATGCAAACGTAAAATTCATTATATCCTAATGATGAGAATGTAATTTTTCCAAAAAGAAAAGCATTCTACGAAAGCCATTTAGGAAGACAAACAATGTCAACTTCAAAAATAGAAAGGGTGAAATTTCTGAGGAGATGTCTTTTGTTAGCATGGAGTTATGTTCATGTAAATGTAAATATAACCTTCAGATATTTAAATATAAACTCTTTGGAGACTCACATTCTCAATATTTTTTGAGAGTTGATGTTCTCACGTTTTTGTTCTTCTCTAATTTCTCTACTTTATATATATATATATATATATATATATATATATATATATATATATATATATATATATCCAAATTGTCAAACTATGTGTTTTTTGGAAATCTTTTGATCAAGTTTTATATTATTGTTGTGAAATATTAAAAATATAATTCTGAATTTAAACAAAACATTTATCAATATCTATACTTGAAAACAAAAGTTATAATTTGAAGACATCAAGCTCTCTTTGAGGTTTGTAGTGGTGATTGGTGAATCTTTATAGCTTGATCATGACAGAATTTCTTGGGCTAGCCCAATGTGTTACCATATATTTTATTCTTTTGGTATGCTCATTGAATAGTGGAGCAAAATATAGCCTTAGGCCTAAAAGTAAACGATTTAACTATTGTTGTCGAAAGCGCTTGTAGGATATAGCGTATAAACCATCATTAAAATATTACATAAGCTTTTTAAGAATTTTTTAATTATTTTTGAATAAGAGTAATGATTTTTTGTTAGAAATTCTTGCGTGTCTTATAAACCTAAACCAATAGAGCAAAGATATTGGGACACTCACTTGTGCCACCCGATTCGTGGATGAATAACCATATGTATTTTGTAAGAGCTTAACTAATAAATGATTATATTGTTCTATTTTTTTTTACTGTAACAAGTGAAATTTATAAAGCTTAAATTGGTTTGCATGAAAATGATAAGATCGAGTGGGTTTTTGATAAAACTCAAGAAATGAGTGACATCCAGCTGAATCAAAGAAACCAGGACGTGGTGTGGAAGGCTTGCAAGAAAAGAGCACAGGGAAAACCAATACAGGTAGAGGAGGTGGATAACAACAGAGCTCCAGAGACAAGAAGAAGCATAGGAGCAAAGAAGACACTTCTCTGGACTAAATACTACATTCTTTAGAAGCTTAGATCAGCTTAGAGATTAGTAGCATGTAGTTAAGAAGTTGGTGGTGAAAGTTGTTAGTTAGTTAGTAAATTGGGTGTGTATCATTTGTAATTACCTTAACTAATTGGGTTGAGGATTACCTAGGCTATAAATCCCATGTAACCAAAGGAAGAAAGCATTGAATAAGAAAATCTCACATTTATGAAAAAATCCTTTAAGATTCAATACTGTCAGATAATTAAGTAGTAATCTTAATTTAGTTGTTGGGCTCCATCCCAATGAAACTCAAGCCTAATTATTGGTGCTTCTTTTTGTTTTTTTTTTTTTTTTAATTTAGTTGTTGCGCCCTTTAGTGTTTTTTTTCCTTTCTTAACTCTTTTATTTGGGCTAGTATCTTCTTCAGGCTGTTGGACTTCGATACTATGTTAGATAATTATTGCGATTGGGTCTGTATGAGCTTAGATTTGTTGTTTTTAATTGTTTAGCTTAATCCAAATTGACATTCAAGCCTTAATTTGTGGAGTCCACTCTCTTGACTTATATATATATATATATATATATATATATATATATTATTTATGTGATAAAGCTATTTCCACACCTCTTAACATCTATTTTTGATACTTAAATTAGAACCGATCAAAACCCAAATATAACTCGTTAAAGAGATATGTAGAGTTTAAAATGAAAAATGAAAAATTAAGTTTTTATACGTGTCACTCCATTATCAATGGACTACTTAGAATGTTAAAAATGAGTATAAAAAACGAGTAGGGGTGGACTCGAGCCAAACTCGAATACTAAGGTATTTGAGTTTGACTCGACTTAAAATGAATAACCCGAATATTGATGATTGAGAAGAGGAAGAACTTGGTTGTTTAATGTTTTGGTTATTTTTAGTTTTTTCATTTAAAGATTTGTACTTTGCAACTTATTTTGAAGTATTTGAATGTGAATCAATGTTAAGAATTTTAATATAGATTGATTAAATTATATTATGCTTTGATTAATATAACTTTCTCGAATTGATAAAATTTTGGTTTTTTTTGTTAATAATGGTTAGTTGTAAAATTTTGATAACAAAACCGAACGAAAAAAAAATGGTTAGCAGAAAAAATTATTAGGTCTAATTTATTGATTATGGATATAAGAAACTATCTTATACAGTAACAAAAAACTTAGTACTCCACTACAATTCATTGAAAACAAAGAAAGAAAAAGAAAGAGCACATATATTTTTTGGTGACCATTAAAAGACAACATTTACCCAACATGTATATTTCAATGGTCCCCCCATCTGTTAAAAGACATGACAGACTCTTTATATATAATCAGAAATGCCATTCTTTTTTAGCTTGAAAACCTTGAATTTTAGCGTATGCCAATAAAACCAAATATTTCTATATGAACACTGATCAATTAATTGAAGAACAAACTCTGCGGATTTCACCCTGAGTACCAGTTTTGACTTCAACGTTACCCATCTTCACCATTGACCTTCCGAACTCAACATCAAAACTTCCTCTAACACCAAGAAAACGCTGGACAAAAGTTCTTGTGGAAGTATCAGTCCACAACAACTGATCAGATTCAAGAATTCCTCGCCCACCTCTCATGTTTGCAAAGTAAGAAGTGTCGAATCTGAATTCGCTGCCTGTGTCTAATGCAATGCGCCTTGATCCGTCACCATTTTCTGGACAGAGAGCTTGCAGCCGAGGAAGGAATGTAGCACTGATGGAAGGATCAGCTTTCCCTGTTGACTTGAAGTTATATAATCTGTAGCTAAAGAATTGACATGCTGAAGTTCCGATGGTGTGTCCGCCTGGTGACAAAAAATGCAACCAATTAATTAACATTATATATATATATATATATATATTTGTGTTTGAATATAATGAAATAATTGGACAATTTTTCAACGATTTAAGTTTTTGAAATAACTGTTTATTTAATTATTTCTAAACTTAATATTAGAGCTTCAGTCTTATTTTCGAGTTTCAAAGATATCATTTTCTTATTTAACATTTATCATTCACTTCTTTATCTTTTGAGTTTTGATATTTGGTTTTATATATGAGGGAAGAATGATTAATTGAGTCATTTCTTATAAATTTAAAATTTTAAATAATTGATAACACAATTATTTTTTATTATTTATATTTAAATTTAGTTAAGTAATAAATTTTTAAGCAAAAAAATTTCTTTGTCCATGCTTACCGGCAAGGGCAACGAGATCTTGGGTGTTGAGACCCTTATCAGAGAACTTTCTCTGTTGCACCATCACGGAGTCATTGAAAGCTGGCAAATTGGCTGTATCTGATGCCAGTGAAACTCTTCCATCTCTCCGTCCTGTTGGTACTGCCCAGCTAAGTCCCATTGTCTGCACAACAATTAAAAGTTAATTAGTCATACTCAATGAGCATAAAAATATAATATCTAAATGACGTTGGTGACATTTGATTGGGAAAAAAATAAATCAATTACCAAAACAACTGAATCACGTGCAGCAAGGGCTACGATATCTGCACAAGAAACAATTCCAGGGCATGCAGCTTCAAGCTGGGTTTTGGCATCATCGATGACTTCATATCCTCTTAACAAAAGGTTAGGACCTGCAGTTTTCTCAGTGTTAGAGCCATCAATAAGAATGGAAGCATCGCAGCCGTTGACAAAGCAATCATGAAAATGTATCCTCAGCAATCCGGCAGCAAGGATGCGATCAGAATGGAAATGAGATTGAACAGTTGACTTAACAATGGTCTCCACTTGAGGACATGTTCTCGAATAAAACCCAACACGAGTGCCTTGGCCTTGCACCAAGGTGGCAGCCATGCCAACCAAAAGAAATATTGACAAACATTTTTGCAAAGAACAAGTGACACTCTCCATTTGGTTTTCTTTTTCTTATAGTACTACTGACACTTGTTAACAAAAAATCTAGGGTTTTGTTTAAAACTGAAGATCGATCCGAGGGTAATATGCTAGGTAGCTAGGCTTGTGTGATATATTTTAGTAGGAAATGATAAGTATTTATAGGGTTAATGTAATCAAAGGTTGAGGGAAAGAGTAAGCAAAACGGGCTACTAAATCCCGTGAGAGAAAAAGGAGAGACATATTCAAAAGAGTACGTAGATAATTAATGAGTCTCCAACCAAATCACTTATCCGTCACCACGTTAAAAAATGTGAGCCAAATCCCAACTGTTTTTAAGTTCAAAAAACAAACATAAACAAGTTGAAAGTTTCCATATTATGACTTTTACACTTGAAGTTAAATCTTATAATTAATTTGTGTCATAATTAAAACTAATAACTTGTAAAAGTTATTAACAGTAAAAAAATAATTTAATCATAATTCAATTGATAATCACGATTTTTATTTGAAAAAATATCTGAATTTTAAATCTTTTTGTACTTTAATTATAAAATAAAATAATGATCGAAAGCCATCTTTAATATATCGACAAGTCATATTGTAAATTAAATTTTCATGGACAATTTATTGACATGTCTGGTCTCACACTAATTATTCATTAATCATGATTCATGACAAATACCAATAATGTTGTTGGTTATTATTATCAAATTTGACATTCAATATTTTAAGTAAATTCGAGGTCCACTAGCTACTAGCTACCAGTGGAGGAGATAAAGAAAAGCTGACTCATTTAGATTTATTTCAATTTAGAAAAGCTAACAATATCGGCATCATATATTAAAAGCTGGAGTCCCCCTATTGCCCTGTTGATCACGGGTCTTCTTGTCTTTGATTTATTCAGCCAATGGGCAATAAGGGTAAGAAATGGTCAGTCTTTTGCCGCGGAAAGAAAAAAAGGATGGTGGGTCTTCTTCTCTGCATTGATTGAGGTAGGGATATATTTGAACTGAATCAAATTTGAGTTGAGAAGTGTTCAAGCTCGATTTGTGAGAAAATAATTTATTTGAACCAAGTTTAAATCCGAATTAGAGGCAAGAAATCCAAATTCGAGTTATAATTTATTCAAACCGAGTTTAAATCTGAACTAGAGGTAAGAAATCCGAATTCGAACTCGACTGGTAAAGTTAAATTCAAATCAGAACTTGACTCGCGAGTAACTTGACTCATTGACTCTAGTTAAGCTTATGTTCTTCAAATGGGGAAGCTTAACTTGACTCATTGACTCTGGTAAAGTTAAATTTTCTTCAAAAAGGGTAGAAAAAAAAAGGGAAGCTTATGTTCCCTTATTAAACCACGTGAAAGGCTAGTACTTAGATTCTTTCTCTTTTGTTTCTTTGCACAAGAAGTTAGGTTCCTAACATTCTTTGATTACCTTGCATTAAAATAATTTCCATCACTGTTGATAAAAAAATGCATTATTGGTACAATTTAACAATGCTTTAAAAAAAAAAAATCACCACTTATCTTTGTGTAGTTATGCTATACTGTGATATTAATACACTTTTTTAATGATAATTTCGACGAAATTGTTATTAACACATAAATTTTTTTGACCGAAATTGATATCGGTGTATATAAAAATCTTGACTTGTTAGTCTGTTTAATAATCAAAATTTTTGTATACACTGGTATCAATTTCGTGAGAATTATCAACACAAGAGTTTATTAGACATATACTTAAAATGTAAAAGATAAATTAATTGTTTTTAAAATATAAAAGGGATATTAAAACACAAAACCAAATATAAAGGTGTAATGAAGAAGAAGAATAAGTGAAGAAAAAAGAGAAAAAGAAACGGAGAAGAAACAAAAAAATTAAAACTTATTTTGAGAATATAAATATGTGAACGTAAATAAGAGTTCAAGAAAAAGAAGAATATGTGAACGTTAACATATTTATATTCTCGAAATAAGTTTTGATTTTTTTATTTCTTTTATGTTTCTTTTTCTCTCTCCTCTTTAACTCTTTTTCTACACTTTTTTTTTTCTTTATTACCCTTTTAAATTTTTTCTTATGTTTCAATATCATTTTATATTTTAAAAATAATTAATTTATCTTTTATATTTTAAACATGTGTCCAATAAATTTTAAACATGTGCATAAAAAAAATATTAACTTTTAAACAAGCTAACAAATCAATATTTTTTGTCAGGAAGGATGGAAGTCGGACCTTTGTGGGAATATACTAAAATTTCTTAGTTTGACAAAACCGGTGCACAAAAAGACGAGCTAATGAAAAGATTCCTATCAAATTTGGGTATTTAATTAAACCAAACTTATATTATTAAAATTTAAAGTTTTTAAAGTTAATAAGTTAAGTTTTGATCATATGCACTTCTTTTCTTTCTCAATTACAAATTACTATTCTTTGAATTCTTCTTATTTTTATTTTTTTATTCAATTCCATCGAAGAACAAATAGTTGGAACTTTATTGGACTTCCTAAATTTACAAAAATAAAGCAAATTATAGAGTTTTTCTTTAAATAGTATCGTTTTAAACTTATTTACTAAAAAGATAAAAGGAAAACTATGCTCTAACCTTGAGGTTTGTCTAATATTTTAATTAACTCTTGAATTTTTAATTTGTTTAGCTTAATCATTCACGTTTTGACATTGCATCAATCTGTCAACTCATTAACCTTTATATTCTAGAAGTTGATTGATACAATGTCAAAACGTGAAGGATCGATCTAAACAATTAAAAACTCAGGGGTTAATTGAAACATTGGGCAAACCTCAGGAGCTAAAACATAGTTTTTCCAAAAGTAAATTACATTGCACTACCTTCAAGTTTGCTGAAATGACACTAACACGCTAAACATTTTTAAATCCCATGACTCACCCCAAAACATTAATTTCCACTATCAAGTAAGCTTAAAATGAATTTTTTTGAAGAATAAAATTTTAATTGGATATTATATTTTATGATAATCAAAGTACTAGGTTAAAATATCTCAGTGATTATGATAAATTTAATAATTTTATTTATCACTTTTTTATCTTAAAATTATTTATAACACACATTTTTTAGCTTATTTGAATTCTGATTTTTTAAAAAAATTAAAAAAATGAAATATCATTTTAATTTTTAAAATAGAAAAGTTTGTTTTCGATTTTTATTTTATGATGGTTTTTGATATTAATTTATTTGAGATGTTAAACTATTTAATTTTATAAGAAAAACATATCAACAAACTTTCCAGTTCAAAATTTTTATTTTCTTTTAAGATGGTATTTGATTTTCATTTATTTTTATTTGATTTCTTTTAAGATGATATTATAATATTTTTAAAAAATATAATATATGAAGTAAAATTTATTTTATATCATATAATATAATGTAATATAAATCTATTTAAAATATACTTTTAATAATTTTCAAAAAAGAACGATGAAAATTTTGTTTTTGAAAAAAGTCCTAATAAATTGCTTATTAAATATGTTCCATCATTAATACTTCTAATTTTTTTATTATAAAAAAATGATCTTTAAGATACCTAAGGGTACTTTGATAATCATGAAAAGTAATATCCAATTAAAATTTGATTCTTCAAAGAAATTCATTTTGAAGCTGCTTGATGGTGGAAATTAGTATATATTTTGGAGTGAATCGTGAGTTTTAAAAATGTTTAGTATGTTAATGTCATTTTAACAAACTTGAAGATAATACAGTATAATTTATTTTTACTAAAATATAATACTTTTTACTACATTATAAAAAAGAGAGTAAATTACAACCAATCAAACCTAACACCGTCAACCCCTGTTTAGGAAAAACAGTAACAAATGGAATGCGCCAATATCGGCATTAAAAATGATGCAGAGCAATTTGTAATTCAAATTAAGCACTATGAGGATTGTTGTCATCGTCCTTGATGTAACCGGGCATTAGGAAGCATAGTCTGTCCCAAGTGGCTCCACATTTTCGATTTGTGCAAGTTATTATGAGATCATTCTATCACGCCGTCACTCTGTGACCCAAAAGGATAACCAGTTGAGCACTACGAGGGTCACACATATATAACACACAAAACATGTATCACCTGGCCGACACTCACATAATCAATACCAGTTCTAGAGTTGTGTTCTGTTCACATTGTTAAACTTCTGCCATGCCTCTGGGGTTAAAAAAACTACAACTTGAAACCTGTCACTGCAGATTCAGCATATATAAAAGATAGAGAATAAATTAAAAAGATTAAAGAAGAAAATAGAAGAGAGAAATATTGGATTATGGAAGTCGATCATTGGCACAAGTCTCATCAGTAAATTGGAGTGCACCAATATCGAGATTATAAATGATGCGCTTATTTTGTTGATGACACACTCCTAGAATAATCAGCTCCTTGAAAATGATGCGCTTATTTTGTTGATGATAAACCTGTCGATCATTGGCACATGTCATTTAGTGGTAACACTGCAACGCAAAACCACCTGCCTTGAATGTCAAAAAATTCACATTCTTCCTTTCCACAGTATAATCAGCTCCTTGAAAATGGTATGTCATCGATGCAAAGTTGTTGAAACCTGGCGAATTTATGTAACAAAGTTCAAATCCTTCAGGCACTCCTGCAGTAAATCTTCGAAGCCCAATTGAATCATAGTAATTCTGAAATGCTCCTATCACGGCCCTGTAAGCATTGAGTCCTACAGTGTTTTGATCCATATAAGTGAGTACAGATCCTGAGTCTATAATGCAACCCCCTTTACGATCTGGTCTTAATGCGAATGTACTTTGTGCAAACCCTAACCGACGAGATCCAACACTTATATCTAATAAATTCAAGTAGTAAACAAAGTTTCCTCCTGGTCCTGCTGCAAACAATGTTGTTCAAAGATTTCGGTAAGGTTACTGGCCGCGAATGTCTTTTCCGATCCTTAATACACTAAGGTGCACCATTGCTTCAAGAAAAGGGACTAAACAGTAGGAGAATCGTCTACCCATATGAATAGATAATTGTTGAATTGGTGAATTTGGCGCGCAGTTTAATCTTAAGATCCCGGAAATGGTTCCGTATTGACCAATTATAAAATTTTGGTTATCGTTCGAACAACCAAAGATTATATCTTTAATACATGTGCCTCCAAATTTGAACAATTCAAATGACACGACACCTTTTGTCACGGCTCCATCACCGTAGGTATTTTTGTAGACACATTCATTATTTACACACTTGTAGGGGTAACCTTGGCAAAAGGGATGACTGCAAGGAAGCTTTTTATAAGTAGAGGAAGAAAGTGAGTTGTAAAGGGGATAGCTTTGTCCGTAACATTTCTTGCACGGCTCACATTGTGTCCTCATTAGGTCACTACCAGTATCCATTAGCAAGTACACAGGTACGTTTTGGCTCCCAATTGTAACCAGCACCACAAAAAAATGAATTATGATCACGCTCCAATGGAATACGAAAGCTGTTGGGATTTAGTGTAACACTTCAAATCGAGAATTGTTGTTATTTGTCTAAGTTTCAAACATATCCAAACATGGTCTAAAGTTGGTTAATGTCCAAACCAATTGTGGGATATCAAAGTTCAGCAAGTTATAAGGTTGCACACATGTGTGTGCTTCAATTTTGAGCATGGGAAGGTCAGGCACACTGCTGTGGAAGTTTCTACCCATAGGCAGGAGGTGTGCACACAGCATCAGGAGGCTACAGCATCAGGTCACGCCGCAGCACACAGCACCACACCAAAACACACAGCATCACTTGGAGAGTGATGTAGGGCTGAGATTAAAGGAAGAACATGATCAAAGGGAGGATAATGACTCACAAGAATATCCAAGAATTAAGAGGCTATAAAAGGGGTTCTCAAGGCCTCATTTCATAAGATAATACAAGATACAAAAACACACATACAAGAGAGTTTTGTGAAATTGTGAGATCATTGTAAACACTAAGAGAGAATTGCGTAGAGAGACATAAACACAAGAGGGACTCTTGTAGTGAGGCTGGTTGTAATTAGATAGAGAGAGTCTAGATTAGATTAGAGAACATTGTT
Source organism: Bretschneidera sinensis (assembly GCA_023935145.1). Lineage (NCBI taxonomy): Eukaryota > Viridiplantae > Streptophyta > Magnoliopsida > Brassicales > Akaniaceae > Bretschneidera > Bretschneidera sinensis. The sequence continues at coordinate 153,286,137 of CM043698.1, forward strand.
GAGTTCTCATCTTCTTCCTTCTCTTCTTGTTTCTTCAAGAACTTGGATTCTTGAAGGGGATTACTGTAACTTTGTAAGAACCATTGAGATAGTGCAGAGAGTTCGAAGAAACTCACGGGGACGTAGACACATTGCCGAACCTCGACAACAAATTACTTGTCTTATTTCTTTCTTTGATTTTCTGTTCTTGAGTTCGATTGCTGAAATTCTTTCTACAAGTCATTCAAGACTTGGGTGTTTGGAAGATCACCACCTGGGCATCTTGTCAATGTGATTTCCAATAGTGGTATCAGATCTAAGCGGCTGGTTATCGGAGCAAGAAGTAGAAGGTACGGAGCCAAGACTCCAAGAATCAAAGATCAAACTTCTTGGGTGATTCAAGAACGGTGTAAAGATCACGATCCGATCGTGTTCTTGAAGGTTGATTCAAGAACGGTGTTAAAGATCCATCTTCGATCTGTGTTCTTGAGGTTGAAGAAAGTAGTTGTGGTTAGTGCACAAATCTGGGATCTTGTCCGCAAAAGATGGCTTCAAATTTTTGTGTGGAGAAGTTTGATGGAAATGGGGACTTTGCCCTATGGAAGCAGAAGATCAAGGCGGTTCTAATGCAGCAGAAAGTGGCTATTAGAGAAGATGATGCTTTTCCAGCAAGTTTCACGGAGGACCAGCGGACCGAGATGAAGAAGATGGCTTACAGCACCATTTTCTTGCACATGTTGGATAGTGTCACAAGGGAGTGCGGAGACTCGGAGGATCCGGCTGTCATATGGAAGAAACTAGATAAGTTGTTTCTTACCAAAACTCTTCCTAACAAAATTTATCTTCTTAAAAGAATCTTTGCTTTTAAAATGGACCACAGTAAGGAGTTGCAAGATAATCTTGATGTCTTTAATAAGCTAGTTCAAGATTTGAATAGCTGTAGCATTTCTTTTCCGGATGAACAATTGACTGTTATTTTATTAAATTCACTTCCAGATTGCTTTGATAATTTGATTAATGCAATTGAGTATGGAAGGGATTCTTTGACAAAGGAGATTGTGATCAATGCCATAAGGGCACATGATTTCAAAGCCAAGATGAAGGAGACATCAAGTGGTGAAGGGCTGTTCATAAGAGGAAGGCCAGCAGCTCGGAATAGCAGTAACAATGGCTACTACCGGGACAATGGTAGAGGAGAAAGCTATAGGAGAGCACACTCTAAACCAAGGGTTAGAGGAAGGAGGTGCTTCTACTGTAATAAGGAGGGCCATTTCAAGAAAGATTGCAAGAAGAGGATGTGGGATGAGAGGAGAAGCCATACCAACAATGGAGAGGCTTCGGTTGCCAAAACAGAATAGCAAGATGGTGATGTTCTTGTTGTGTGCTCGGATGTGAGCAAGGGACAAGAAGGCAACGGGAAATGGATCTTGGACTCCGGGTGCACTCACCATATGTGCCCTCACAAAGAATGGTTCAAGAATTTCAAGGAGATCAATGATGAAAGGGTCTTCTTGGGGAATGATAATTCTTGCCAAGTGAGAGGGATTGGAGACATCCAATTGAGGATGTTTGATGGAGTCACAAGGCTACTGAAAAATGTGAGGTATGTTCCAGATTTGAAGAGGAACTTGATCTCATTGGGGAAGCTGGATTCCATGGGCTATACATGCAAGATAGAGGGAGGAAAGATCAAGGTGGCCAAGGGATCTTTGGTAGTGATCAAGGCAGCAAGAAACGATGGACTCTATGAGATGATCGGAGAAACAGAAACCAATGATCAAGCAGCAAGCTTGATGGCTGAGCTGGACAAGGCAGCCTTTTAGCACACTCGCTTGGGACACATGAGCGAAAAGGGCCTGCAAGTGCTTAGCAAGGAAGGTCTACTTGGTGGTGACAAAGTAGAAAAAATGGATTTCTGTAAGAGCTGTGTTTTTGGGCAGCAACATCGGGTCAGCTTCAACACCGGAGTGCACAAGTCTAAGTGCATTCTTGACTAAATTCATGTGGACCTTTGGGGACCAGCTAGGACACCAACAAAGGGAGGTAACATTTACTTTCTGTCTTTAATTGATGATTATTCAAGAAAAGTGTGGGTTTATTTGGTGAAAAATAAATCAGATGCATTGAATAAGTTGGTGGTGTGGAAAGGGCTGGTTGAGACTCAAATGGGTAGAGTAGTTAAGGGGATAAGAACCGATAATGGCTTAGAAATTTTTAACCAAGAACTTGATCAATTCTGTAGGTTAAATGGCATTCTAAGACATAGGACGGTTATGGAAACTCCTCAGCAAAATGGAGTTGCTGAGTTGATGAATAAGACATTTATGGAAAAGGTTAGGTGCATGTTAAATAAATCCGGATTACCCAAATGTTTTTGGGGGGAAGTGGTGTCTATAGCTGCATATTTGATTAATAGATCACCCTCTAGGATTGTATACCATAAGACTCCCGAAGATTTGTGGAGTGGAAAACCCCCTGAGTTGGACAACCTTAGGACTTTTGGGTGTGCTGCGTATGCACTCCAAAAGGAGGATAAGCTTAGCCCAGGATCTAGAAAATATGTGTTTCTAGGATATGGGGAAGAGGCTAAGGGGTACAGGTTGTGGTCCTTAGAAAAAGAAGGATTTAAACTCATAATAAGTAGGGATGTTGTCTTTAATGAATTGTTATTTCCCTACTTGGAGAAAACTAACCCTGCAGGGGCTAGTGAGCAAACCAATTCAGAAATTGTTGAACATAGCATCAAGGGAGATTCTGTTAAGGTAGAGCAAAGGAGGCAAGAGGGTTCGGACCAGGTAGAGTCCTTGGATGATTGCCAAGCTCAAGAAACTCAAGAAGAGGCTGAACAAGAAGAGGATGCTGCAGCAAGTCAGAAGGACTTTCAGCTCATAAGAGACCAGGAAAGAAGGCTGGTCGGACCACCTTCAAGATATGGGGTTGCGGATGCTGCGGATGCAGCAGCTCTTTGGACAGAAGGAGAGATGAATGAACAAGAAACTTACACAGTGGCCATGGAGTGTAAGGATTCGTCAAAGTGGCAGCTAGCTATGGAGGAAGAAATGGATTCTTTGAGGAAGAACAACTTCTGGGAATTGGTGAAAATTTCAGGAAATCAGAAAGTTGTGGAATGTAAGTGCACTTACAAGATCAAAGAAGGGTGCCCTCCAAGAGATGAAGTCCAGAACAAGGCTAAGCTGGTGGTGAATGGGTTCACAAGAAGAGAAGACATAGGTTTCACAGAAACTTTCTCACCTGGACACAAGGTGGAGAAGATGGTGAGTATCCTCACCTATGTCATTGATGGGCTGTTGGTTTTGGAACAACAGGAAGAGGATGGAAAGGTTTACATCTCAACTCAGTGAGGAGTTCGAGAGGAAGGATCTCAGCCTTACACAAAAGATCCTTGGGATGTGCATAATCCAAGAAAAGGAGAGAAACCGGTTGAGGGTTTCTTGGGCAATGGGTGTTCTCAGCAAAATTGTGAGTAATCCCGGAAAAGAGCATTGACTTGGGATGAAGTGGTTGCTGAGGAACAAGGAGGCTCAGTGGCAGCCAATGGTAGCACTCATAACAACCGGGGCAGAATGCGTAGCAGCTATGGAAGCCATAAAGGAGGTTGTGGGGTGCAAAGGGTTGTTGGACGAGTGGGAGGTCCTAAAAGAGCAGGTTGTGGTGTCTTTGGATAGCCAAAGTGTGGGGCACTTGTGGAGGAATCCGGTGTTCCATGAGGGGACAAAGTATATGGATGTTCAGTATCATTACATTCCGGAAAATGATACGAAAGGATGCATTCATATTAATAAGAAGACCATGGAGGAAAGTCCTGCAGATTTAGGTACTAAAGTCTTACCTCTAAGTAAGTTCAATCATTGCCTTGAATTACTTAGGATTGAAGTTGGTTAATTGGTAACTCAATATGAGTTTGGATCCCGAAGCTTTCTGCACAATGGTTCAGGTTTTGTTTTTTTTTTGAACACTTAGACAAAGGTAGAGATTGTTGTTATTTGTCTAAGTTTCAAACATATCCAAACATGGTCTAAAGTTGGTTAATGTCCAAACCAATTATGGGATATCAAATTTCAGCAAGTTATAAGGTTGCACACATGTGTGTGCTTCAATTTTGAGCATGGGAAGGTCAGGCACACTGCTGTGGAAGTTTCTGTCCACAGGTAGGAGGTGTGCGCACAGCATCAGGAGGCTGCAGGATCAGGTCACGCCGCAGCACACAGCACCACACCAAAACACACAGCATCACTTGGAGAGTGATGTAGGGCTGAGATTAAAGGAAGAACATGATCAAAGGGAGGATAATGACTCACAAGAATGTCCAAGAATTAAGAGGCTATAAAAGGGGTTCTCAAGGCCTCATTTCATAAGATAATACAAGATACAAAAACACACATACAAGAGAGTTTTGTGACATTGTGAGATCATTGTAAACACTAAGAGAGAATTGTGTAGAGAGACATAAACACAAGAGGGACTCTTGTAGTGAGGCTGGTTGTAATTAGATAAAGAGAGTCTAGATTAGATTAGAGAACATTATTGAGTTCTCATCTTCTTCCTTCTCTTCTTGTTTCTTCAAGAACTTGGATTCTTGAAGGGGATTGCTATAACTTTGTAAGAACTATTGAGATAGTGTAGAGAGTTCAGAGGAACTCACGGGGATATAGGCACATTGCTGAACCTCGACAACAAATTACTTGTCTTCTTTCTTTCTTTGATTTTCTGTTCTTGAGTTCGATTGCTGAAATTCTTTCTATAAGTCATTCAAGACTTGGGTGTTTGGAAGATCACCACCTGGGCATCTTGTCAAGGTGATTTCCAACAAGAATGATTCCAAATAATTAACTCTAGCATTAGAGAAATTGATCATTCTCTCAAATCTTTCAAGTTGAGTGAGGTTTCCGGGATATAAAGGTGACTCCGGAGAGTCCCTAGGGATGAGCCTTAGGCTAAATCCAGTTGGTTTTGCAGTAACGAAATGGAGTTGGGAAGATGCTAGCATGAGGTGAAGAAATAGAATAGCTAAAGGTACAGGGGAAGGTTGAATTCTGGCCATTTCAGAGGTAAAGTATGAGCCTGCCAAGCGTATGAGCTAGCAACAACATTTATACTGGTTGGACGAAGCATTTTTCTTAGGCAATTTAATGAATATATGCTAAAATTGGTATTAGATTTTGAAAATTAAATTTACTACATCTTTTTAGTATAAAGATCTTGCTTTAAATTTATTAGTGCAGCCTTTTGACTGTTTTTTTCCCCAAAAAGTATGTTAGAAATCTTAATTCTTAAAATAAGAAGATCAACTCCTCTGCAATAAAAAATAGTAAAGTAAAATCTGTCGTAGATATAAATTTTGGGATTTCGATTGTAAAGTGATCACCATCAAATCTCAAAATTTAAAGAGTTCAAATTCATGTGTAAAAACAGTATAAGCTTTTCTTTACAAAGTTTAGTGCATATGAATTGATTTAATAAAAAAGATACTTTTGTCACATCATCAAAAGAAAAAAGATGAGTAAATTACCAATGGTCCCTAACATCATTTCCGTCTTTTGTTTTTACCCCTTTTAAAAGTTGAAAAATTAAATCAACCATATCTCTATTCTCTTTTTCAACAACAAAAGTACTGTTTGATGTGTTGCTTGTTTATCGTTTGTTGCTAAACTTTTGCAAAATATAATGATTTGCATGTTATTAATGATGTCTCAGTCAAGCCCAAGTGATTTAGCCTGTATTGATGGGATATCGACAAACTCCATGGTCATATATGGAGAAATATGACAGAGATGATAGTAATTTTAAGTAGAAAGTTAGATTGTATTGTGTTATTTCGTCATTAGAACATCATATATTAAATTATGTTGACTTATTTCACCCCATATAAGCACCATAAAATAAGGACTACTGGTATAATTTATTTTTTTATGATGTGGTAAAAATTATCATATTTTAGTTTATAAATTTAAAACAACTCTATTTTAAGAATTAAGAATTCTACATATCCCAGTTTAAATAAAAACTCTCTTAAAATAAGGTTTCGGTTTGTCTTGTGGTTAAAGATTCAATGTATTTTGGGGGGTTGTATTGCCAGACTAGCTAAGAAATCTTGTTTGTATTTAATTCTAAACAATCAAATAAATCTTCGTAGGTTTGAACAATCTGGATGGAATCATATTCATGTAATTACCTAAATGTTAGAGCCGACCAAATCCGGGCTCAGGCAAAGTTCATTCTGAGCTTACACTAAATCATGGGCGGAAATTTGAGCCTCAATCCATCACTGATAATCCGAGCTTGTACTAAATATAATCCAAAATCCGTCGCTGATAGTCCAAAATCCATCATAGATATCTATCAACGATAAAATCAATCGTTGATAGTACGCCGCTAATACTCACATCATTGATAAAATTTTTCTACGTAGATCAAAATTCCGCTATGAAAATACTATCAGCAACAAATTTCTATTCGTATCAATGATGAATTTCCATTGCTGAAAGTATTTAATTTTTTTAAAAAATAAGTCATTTTTAAAATACTATTTGCTATGGATTACTATTCATATCAATGACAAATTTTTTTTGTTCATAATATTTAATATTATTTTTCTTTAATTTAATAAAAAACATAATGTTCAATTTAAGACTATCAGTGACGGCTACATGTTCGTCACTGATACTATTTTTTAAAGACAAAAAGCAGCAAAATGACATATATATATATATATATATATATATATATATATATATATATATATATATATATATATATATATATATATATATATACATTTCCCAATTTCAATGCATTGTAGGAATAACATAAAACATTAACCTCTCATTAACCAGATAACAAAATAGTAACTAGAAGTCTCCACATTGATAAATTATAGATAATCTTAAGGATAGATGTCTAAAAGTTGCACTTTCAAACATAAGAAACAACGTAAAATCGCATTAATTGTTCATTTATCTTTTCATATATCAAGCTGTAGTAGTAGCATGCTTCACTATTGTCAGCTGCATTTCTTCTTTCTTTGCCTTTTTTAAGGAACATAATGTTGGCATTGCTTCCACAGCCCAATCTTCAGCAACAAACTACAAATAACACATGATTCGTAGGTACACACAAATTTCATACTATTCTATTCAACACATGATATGTTTATATCATGAAAAATGTGAAAAAAAGAAATATGGAGGAAAGAAAAAAAGAAAGAAAGAAATATCTCATTTAAAACCGAACTTAGTTTTGTTACATTGTGTTATTTTTCTTTTAACATTCATTCTTTTGTTTTTAACTGAAAAAATTCAATAGCCTAGAAGAAAAGAAATTTCAACCATTCAAAGGGATTTGTTTGTAGTACAACTTCGTTTTCAGCTTTTCAAAGGAGAAATAGACACATATATATAGACAAGGTTAAAGAGAATCAGTCTTCTATTTAATTTTGTATTTCTTGTCTATCTAGTACCAAAACAGCCACACTTTTTAATTATTGCTTTTCCTACTGCAATTTGTACTCTTCCATGATGACGTGACAATTAAAAAAAGAATGAGTTTGCTTTTACTTCAAAATCACAAGCCACAAATTATCAGTATGTATACCGGCCAAAGCATGCAGTTAGTCAGTACCAGGTCTAGAGATGTGTTAATAGAACCTGTTCCGTTAACATTGTTAAACTTCTCCCATGCCTCTTTGGTTTAAAAAAAAAAAAAAACTATAACTTGAAACTAGCCACTGCAGATTCAGCACATATAAAAGATGGAGAATAAATTAAAAAGATTAAAGAAGAAGATAGAAGAGAGAAATATTGGATTATGGAAACTGATCGTTGGCACAAGTCTCATCAGAAAATTGGAGTGCACCAATATCGAGATTATAAATGATGCGCTTATTTTGTTGATGATATGCTCCTACTATAGTCATTTCGTTTTCCGGTGATACCGCAACACAAAACCACCTGCCTAGACTACCGAAAAAATTCACATACTTCCCTTCTAAGGTATAATCAGCTCCTTGAAAATGGTATGTCATCGATGCAAAGTTGTTGAAACCATGTGGATATGCATAACAAAGTTCTAGAGGCATGCCTGTTGTAAGTCTTCGAAGCCCAATTGAATCATAGTAATTCTGAAATGCTCCTATCACTGCCCTGTAAGCGTTGAGTCCTACGGTGTTTTGATCAATATAAGTGACTACAGCTCCTGAGTCTATAATGCAACCCCCTTTACGATCTGGCCTTACTGCAAATACACTTTGTCCGAACCCTAACCGACGAGATCCAACACTTATATCTAGTAAATTCAAGTAGTAATAAAAGATTCCTTGCGGTTGAGCTGCAAACAATGTTGTTTGAAGATTTCGGTAAGGTGGCTCACCGCGAATGTCTTGTCCGATCCTTAATACACTAGGGTGCGCCATTGCTTCAAGAAAAGGGACTAAACAGTAGGAGAATCGCCTGCCGATATGAATAGATAATTGTCGAATAAGTGAATTTGGCGCGTCGTTTAATCCTAAGATCCCAGAAATTGTTCCATGTTGGCCAATTATAAAATTTTGGTTATCATTCGAACAACCAAAGATTATATCTTCAAAACTTGTGCCTCCAAATTTGAACGATTCCATTGACGCGACACCTTTTGTTATGGCTCCATCACCGTAGATATTGGCGTAGACACATTCATCATTCACACACTTGTAGGGGTAACCTTGACAAAAAGGATGACTGCAAGGAAGCTTTTTATAAGTAGAGGAAGAAAGTGAGTTGTAAAGGGGATAGCTTTGTGTGTAACAGTTCTTGCACGGCTCACATTGTGTCCACATTAGGTCACTACCAGTATCCATTAGCAAGTACACAGGTACATTTTGGCTTCCAATTGTAACCTGCACCATATAAAATGAATTATGATCACGCTCCAAAGGAACACGAAAGCTGTTGGGATTTAATGTAGCATTTCGAATCGAGAATGATTCCAAATAATTAACTCTAGCATTAGAGAAATCGATCATTCTCTCAAATCTTTCAAGTTGAGTGAGGTTTCCAGGATATAAAGGTGACTCCGGAGAGTCCCTAGGGATGAGCCGTAGGCTAAATCCAGTTGGTTTTGAAGTAACAAAATGGAGTCGGGAAGATACTAGCATGAGGTGAAGAAATAAAATAGCTAAAGCTAAAGGTGAAGGTTGAATTCTGGCCATTTTAGAGGTAAAGTATGAGCCTGCCAAGCATATGAGGTAGCAACAATACTTATAGTGGTTGGAGGAAGCATTTTTCTTAGGCAGTTTAAAGAATGTATGCTGAAATTGGTATCAGATTTTGAAAATTAAATTTATTATTTCTTTTTAGTATAAAGATTGCTCTGTAAATTTATTAGTGCAGTCTTTTGATTGTTTTTTCCCCAAAAAAGGGTGTTAGAAATCTTAATTCTTAAAATAGGGTTATTTCAATCTTTTTAACTAAAATAAGGAGATCAACTCCTCTATGTAATACATATAAATTTTGATTGTAAAATAATCATCATCAAATCTTAAATTTTAATGAATCCAAATCTATATGTGTAAAAACAGTATACTACAAGTCTTTAATTTACAAATTTTACTGCATAAGAGTTGATTTCATAAAGAAGGCAATTTTGCCATATCATCAAAACAGAAAAGAGTAAATTACCAATGGTCCCTAACATCATTTCCATCCATTGCTTGTATCCCTTTTAAAATTTGAAAAATCAAATCAACTATATCTATTTTCTCATTTTCGACAACAAAAGTATTGTTCGATGTGTTGCTTGTAATATTTTTTATTGCTAGACTTGTACAAAATATAATGATCGGCAAGTTATTAACGGAGTATCAGTCAAGCTCAAGTGACTTAGTCTATATTGATGGGATATCGACAAACTCAATAGGCATATAAGCATAGAGGAATATGGTGGAGATGATAGTAATTTAAAGAAGAAGATTATCAAGAGACTTGGGGTTTAAAAGTACAAGTGGATGTTGCAATGGTTTAGCTTAGTGAAATGGTAAGGACTATTGGTGTAATTTACTTTTCTTATGATGATGCAAAAAGTATCATATTTTAGTTTATAAATTTAAAGCAACTCTCTTAAACTAAGGTTTTGGTTTGCTTTGTAGTTAAAGATATATTCAATGTATTTTGGAGGGTTGTATTACCAAACTAGCTAAGAGATCTTGTTTGTATTTAATTCTAAACTATCAAATAAATCTTCATAGGTTTGAACAATCTCTTATGAAGCATGGGATGGAATCAAACTTATGTAATTGCCTAAATGTTAGAACAATCTCTTATGAAGCATGGGATGGAATCAAATTTATGTAATTGCCTAAATGTTAGAACAATCTCTTATGAAGCATGGGATTGAATCAAATTTATGTAATTGCCTAAATGTTAGAGCTGATCAAATCCGGGCTCAGGCAAAGTTCATTCAGTTTATAGTAAATTTAGGTCAGAAATTTGAGTCTCAATCCATCATTGATAATTCGAACATACACTAAATTTTGGACAAAATCCGTCGCTGATAGTCCAAAATTCGTCACAGATTTATATCAGCGATGAAAATTAATCTTTGATAGTCGGTCACTAATTCTCACATCGTTGCTAATCATTTTCTATGACGAATCAAAATTCGATCACTGAAAATTCTATCAACGACAAATTTCCATTTGTATCAATGATGGATTTTCTATCTCTAAAAGTATTTATTTTATAAAAAATAAATAATACTATATGCGGCGGATTACTATTCTTATCAATGACGAATTTTCATCATTGATAACATTTAACATTTAACAGTATGTGTACCGGCCAAAGCATGAGGTTAGTCAGTACCAGGTCTACAGTTGTGTTAAAAACATTGTTAACATTGTTTGGTTTTAAAGAAAAAAACTATAACTTGAAACTTGCCACTGCAGATTCAGCACATATAAAAGATGGAGAATAAATTAAAAAGATTAAAGAAGAAAATAAAAGAGAGAAAAGCTGGATTATGAAAACTGATCATTGGCACAAATCTCATCAACAAATTGGAGTGCACCAATATCAAGATTATAAATGATGCGCTTATTTTGTTGATGATATGCTCCTAGCGTAGTCGTTTCATTTTACGGTAATACCGCAACGCAAAACCACCTGCCTTGACTGTCGAAAAAATTCACATACTTCCCTTCAACGGTATAATCATCTCCCTGAAAATGGTATGTCATCAACGCAAAGTTGTTGAAACCATGGGAATATACGTAACAGAGTTCTAGGGGTACGCCTGTAGTAAGTCTTCGAAGCCCAATTGAATCATAGTAATTCTGAAATGCTCTTATCACTGTCCTGTAAGCATTGACTCTGACGGTGTTTTGATCAATATAAGTGAGTACAGCTCCCGAGTCTATAATGCAACCCCCTTTAAGATCTGGCCTTACTGCAAATGTTCTTTGTTCGAACCCTAACCGACGAGATCCGACACTTATATCTAGTAAATTCAAGTAGTAATAAAAGTGTCCTCGTGGTTGTGCGGCAAACAATGTTGTTTGAAGATTTCGGTAAGTTGGCTCGCTGTGAATGTTTTGTCCGATCCTTAATACACTAAGGTGCGTCATTGCCTCAAAAAAGGGGACTAAACAGTAGGAGAATCGGCTGCCGATATAAGCAGATAATTGTTGAATAAGTGAATTTGGTGCGTCGTTTAATCCTAAGACCCCGGAAATTATTCCATATTGGCCAATTATAACATTTCGGTTATCATTCGAACAACCAAAGATTATATCTTCAAAACCTGCTCCTCCAAATTTGAACAATTCAAATGACACGACACATTCTGTCATGGCTCCATCACCGTAGGTATTGGTGTAGACACATTCATTATTCACAGACTTTATTTTTTTAAAAGATGAAGGTCATCTGTCCATGAGAGACCCCTTCCCAATTTATTAAAAGCCCTCACTTACGGTGGAGGAATACCGTGATAACAAACTGAAAGCCAATGCCAACGCCCAAAAACCAGTCTAAACATGCCAATAACCAAAACCAAAAGATAAAAAGAGAAACAAAACAATACAATCCAAACAGAAACTCCTATTAACATTGTAAGTAAGGTAAGCCTAGCTTGTCTAACCTGATGATACCCCTCGAATGCCTAGGCATAGAATCTTCACCCTCGAATCGACATGTAAATCATTCATTATTCACACACTTGTAGGTGTAACCCTGGCAAAAAGGATGACTGCAAGGAAGCTTTTTATAAGTAGTGGAAAAAAGTGAGTTGTAAAGGGGATAGCTTTGTGTGTCTTGCACGGCTCAGATTGTGTCCACATTAGATCACTACCCGTATCCATTAGCAAGTACACAGGTACGTTTTGGCTTCCAATTGTAACCAACACCATATAAAATACATTATGATCACGCTCCAACGGAATACGGAAGCTATTGGGATTTAGTGTAGCATTGCGAATCGAGAATGATTCCAAATAATTAACTCTAGCATTAGAGAAATTGATCATTCTCTCAAATCTTTAAAGTTGAGTGAGGTTTCTGGGATATAAAGGTGACTCTAAAGAGTCCCTAGGGATGAGTCTTAGGCTAAATCCAGTTGGTTTTGCAATAATGAAATGGAGTCGGGAAGAATTATATGTATCTCGTCATGTTAAGTTTCTTGAGCATATGCCTTTCTTTTCTATTCCTTCTAGTTCTCATAATATGACTCAGTCTGATCTTATTCATATTAATCCCTTCACTCTTGATACTGATGATGTCACAACCCCTGCTTCACACACACCTGCTCTTACTTCAGATTCAGATTCTTGTAGAGTTCTTGCTGATAGTTCAACAACTGGTACCTTGGCTCCCGATACATCTGTTGCTCCCTCTCCTCCTATAGCTACCCAATCACCTCTTGAAATTGTGGCTCCTCCTCCTGCTCGTCCCACACATATTCGTAAGTCCACTAAACTATTAGATTTTGCTTACTCTTATTATTCTAGCTCTTTTGCTTCCACTTTAGCTTATATTCATCATCTTTCTGAGCCCTTATCCTATAGAGAGGCAGTTTGTGAGCCACTTTGGTAGCAGGCTATGGCCGAGGAACTTACTGCGATGCATCGGACACATTCCTGGGATTTAGTACCTCTTCCGCCAGGTAAATGAGCGATTGGCTCTCGTTGGGTTTATAAAATAAAAACCAAGTCTAACGGGTCTATTGAAAGATACAAAGCCCGGTTGGTTGTTAAGGGATATTCTCAAAAGTATGGCATGGATTATGAGGAGACTTTTGCTCCGGTTGCAAAAATGACCACAATTCGCACCCTCATTGTAGTTGCCTCTGTTCATCATTGGCACATATCTCAGATGGATGTTAAAAATGCCTTCTTGAATGGTGACCTTCAAGAAGAGGTTTACATGTTACCTCCTCCAGGGGTTCCTTATCAACTTGGTGAAGTTTACAGGCTTAGAAAAGCTCTTTATGGTCTCAAGCAGACACCTTGAACCTGGTTTGCGAAGTTCTCTACAGTGATTACTTCACTTGGGTTCCGTCCTAGCTATCATGATTCAGTCTTATTTATCAAAAATACCATTGTTGGTCGTATTATGCTTTCTTTGTATGTTGATGATATGATTATTGCTGGTGATGATGTTGATGGGATTGCAACACTAAAGTCAGAGTTAGCTCATTGTTTTGCAATGAAAGATTTAGACTCGCTGCGTTACTTTCTGGGAATAGAGGTTGCCTTCTCTCCAAAAGGTTATCTTCTCTCTCAATCTAAGTATATAATTGACATATTTGAGCATGCTCGTCTTACTGATAATAAGACTGTTGATACACCTCTTGAACTTAATACTCGGTATTCTTCTTCTGATGGCTCTCCCTTGCTGGATGCTAGCTTATATTGTACTGTTGTTGGTAGCTTGGTTTATCTCACCATTACTCGTCCTGATATTGCATATGATGTTCATATAGTTAGTCAATTTGTTACCTTGCCTACTACTGTTCATTGGACTGCTGTTCTTTGAATTTTGAGGTATCTTCGTGGTACTCAATTTTAGAGTCTTTTATTTCCATCTACTTCATCCTTAAAGCTGCGTGCATTCTTTGATGTTGATTGGACAAGTGACCATACATGTGGTAAATCTATTACTGGCTTTTGTATTTTTTTGGGTGATTCTCTCATTTCTTGGAAGAGTAAGAAGCAAGATGTTGTTTCTAGATCTTCCACAGAGGTAGAGTACCGTGCCATGGCTTCTACTACTTGTGGGATAGTTTGGTTGCATCGACTACTTGCAGATATGGGTGTTTTTCTTCATTGGCCTACTCCTTTGTATTGTGACAACAAGAGTGCTATTCAGATTGCACGTAATTCCGTTTTTCATGAGCGGACCAAGCATATTGAGATTGATTGTCACGTCACTCGACATCATCTTCAAGTTGGCACTCTTACGTTTCCTTTCGTCTATTCTAATATGCTGATTGCTGACTTGTTTACCAAGTCGCATTCCACTTTGCCTTTTCGTTTTTTGTCCGGCAAACTCTCGATGCTTATTGCAGCCGCATCATGAGTTTGAGGGGAGATGTTAATTATATTAGTTACTATTATTTGTTATTAAGTGTAGAATAGTCTTTCTTTCTTATTGTACCAGCTTATATAAACTTGCCTTCCTAATGTAATACATAGACTTTTTCAAGCTAATGAGAACCCTAGACTCTGTTTTCCTTTTTAGCTTTCACAATATATATATATATATATATGTGTGTGTGTGTGTGTGTGTGTGTGTGTGTGTGTTGTGTGTACTGAATTTTTTTTTCTTCTAGGCTATTGTATTTTCCCAATTAAATTTTTGGTAGCATAGATTATGGTGTATTTGGGATTTGAGCTTAAATCTTGATTTGTACTCCAATTTTGATCATAGTGAAATATCTTACCATCGCCTATGAATGTAAGAAATTTAATTTCGAACCTAGTAAATTTTTTGTGTCTGTTTATTTTTTCGCTGCTTTATTCCTACCAACTTGCTACTATATGAAAAGATAAATGAACATACTTATGCTTTTATGTTGTTTCTTATGTTTTAAAGTGCAGTTATGGATCACATCTATCTTTAAGATTATCTATAATTTATTAATGAGAGGTTAATGTTTTATGTTATTCCTACAATGCATTGAGCTTGAGTATATATATATATATATATACACACACACACACACACACACAATGTCATTTTGCTGTTTTTATGCTTTAAAAAATAGTATTAGCAATTGACATGTTTTCGTCACTGATAGTCTTAAATTGAAATTTATGTTTTTTTAATAAAATTAAAAAATATGTTTATATATATATATATATACACAATGTCATTTTGCAGTTTTTATGCTTTAAAAAATAGTATCAGCGACGGACACGTATCCGTCGCTGATAGTCTTAAATTGCAATTTATGTTTCTTATAAAATTAAAAAATGTTAAATGTTATCAATGATGGAAATTCATCATTGATAAGAATAGTAATCCGTTGCATATAGTATTATTTTATATTCTTTCAGCGATGGAAAATCCATCATTGACACAAATGAAAATCTGTTGTTGATAGAATTTTCAGCGACGAAATTTTGATTTGTCATAGAAAATTATTATGAACGGCGTGAGAATAAGCAACGGACTATCAAAGATTGATTTTCATCGCTTATAGAAATCTGTGACGAATTTTGGACAATCAACGATGGATTTTGTCCAAAATTTAGTGTAAGTTCATATTATAAGTGATGGATTGATGCTCAAATTTCCGCCCAAAATTTAGTGTAAACTCGGAATGAACTTTGCCCGAGCCCGGATTTGATCAGCTCTAATATTTAGGCAATTACATAAATTTGATTCCATCCCATGCTTCATAAGAGATTGTTCAAACCTACGAAGATTTATTTGATAGTTTCGAATTAAATACAAACAAGATCTCTTAGCTAGTTTGGTAATATAACCCTCCAAAATACATTGAATATATCTTTAACTACAAGGCAAACCAAAACCTTAGTTTAAGAGAGTTGTTTTAAATTTATAAACTAAAATATGATACTTTTTGCCACATCATAAGAAAATTAAATTACACCAATAGTCCTTACCATTTCACTAAGCTAAACCATTGCAACATCCAATTGTACTGTTAAACCCTAAGTCTCTTGATAATCTTCTTCTTTAAATTACTTTCATTTCCACCATATTCCTCTATGCAAATATGCCCATGGAGTTTGTCGATATCCCATCAATACAGGCTAAATCACTTGGGCTTGACTGATACTCCGTTAATAACTTGCCAATCATTATATTTTGCACAAGTCTAGCAACAAACAATAATAAAAGCAACACATGGAACAATACTTTTGTTGTCGAAAATGAGAAAAGAGATATAGTTGATTTGATTTTTCAACTTTTAAAAGGGATACAAACAAAGGATGGAAACAATGTTAGGGATCATTGATAATTTACTCTTTTTTCTTTTTATGATATGGCAAAATTGCCTTCTTTATGACATCAACTCTTCGGCAGTAAAATTTGTAAATTAAAACTTGTAGTACACTGTTTTTGCACATATAGATTTGGACTCATTAAAATTTAAGATTTGATGTGAATTATTTTACAATCAAAATTTATATGTACTACATAGAGGAGTTGATCTCCTTATTTTAGTAAAAAAGATTGAAATAACCTTATTTTAAGAATTAAGATTTTTAACATCCAATGTTTGGGAAAAAAAACAATCAAAAGACTGCACTAATAAATTTACAGTGAGATCTTTATACTAAAAAGAAATTGTAAATTTAATTTTCAAAATTTGATACCAATTTTAGCATATATTCCTTAAATTGCCTAAGAAAAATGCTTCCTCCAACCACTATAAATATTGTTGCTAGCTCATAAGCTTGGCGGGCTCATACTTCACCTCTAAAATGGCCAGAATTCGACCTTCCCCAGTAGCTTTAGCTATTCTATTTCTTCACCTCATGCTAGCATTGATCAATGATACTATAATCTTTTTTTATATGTTTCTTCTTGATCTTCATATCTTTTTTTTTATATGTTTCTTCTTGATCTTCATATCTTTTTTTTTATATGTTTCTTCTTGATCTTCATATAAAACTTTGATGTAATTCTTTTTGTTTTTTTTGTTCCTGAGAGTTATTGAATCATTGATCAATGATACTATAATTTTAGGTAATTTATTTAGTTATGTACATATGATAATGTTACCTTGTGAAAAGTAATGGTCTAGTATGGATCGTTTTCTGTTCAGGCTAGAATTTGACTTGCCTAGAAATAAGTTCAGTATCTTCTAGTAGTGGTTGTAAAAGTTTCATTTGTGTTTGATTTGGGTATGTGTTTTAAAAAACAGTTCTGTTTTCATTAACAAAAAACAGTACATCGATATGTTACATTTTTCTTTTGGGGAAGGATCCTCTTGGGATCTGTCCTGTTGATGGTTTATTTAAAGCCGATCCCAAGCCCTGCTGCAGAAGACCCTTTCCTTTTTCCTTTGTCATCATCCATCTCCTCCTTACACCCCCCCAAAAAAAAAGAAAAAAGAATTTTGGCATGAAAAGACGCAAAGAATGTGTTATTGGTATAAGAATATGTAGTTTGATTTTGTGCTTATCAAAAAAGGAATATGTAGTTTGATTTTGTGGCCCAATGAATGAGGTGTATTTTCAAGTAGAAATTGAAGTAGTTATCTCCCTTTTTTAAACTAATAATTGAAGGAAAATTGCAAGAGCGTTAATAGGAAGCTTGCATTTCTGTCCATAACTATTGTATAGTTGAGCAGTCGTGATGCTTGAGTGATAATTTTGATAGCTCAACTAGTAACGAATAGGGGCAAGCAGGGAAAAGTTGGAAAATCTGCGCATTATGATTCATTGCGCCCACTGATGAATCTTTTTGGTGGACACTTTTGAGGGACATTTTAAAAAAAAAAAGATGGATCTAACATTCTAATTACCTACTTGGCTGCTATAAGGATTTGTTAGTCAATACTTCCACTCCAGGACTTTAGGACATCCAAAGCACCAAGTATTGGCTCATATTGTTTTGTAGTAGCAATTTTCTTGGAGTGTTTGTTCTCCAATGCTGAATTATGTGTCTCATCTCTATTTTCATCAGTTGATTTGAGCATTTAGAATTTCTTTTCTGCTATTAATATAATCTGCGGTTTGATTTGGTTGAGCTGAGGCCATTGAAAAGCATTTTTTTTCCATAAATGTAAGTACTTGTGTGGACTTTGCCCTTCTTGAAGTGTGTTCCAGGAATTTTGACCCTTTTTAACGACGGAATGCTTATTTTAATGGCCTTTACCATGATGGGAGTGCTGATGTCGTTTATATTGCTGCTGTTCTTGGGAAAGATTACAGACAGACTGCTGAACTTCTTTCCTTGCTTTTTTGAATTCATTGTATCCTCTATGGTTCAACATTTACTTGAAGGTTTTGTATGAACGAATCTGTTTTTGTCATTGCCTTGTATTGTTTGTTGTTATGCTTTGTAATGTTTATTTTTCAAAGCTTTTTTTTATATGTTTCTTCTTGATCTTCATATAAAACTTTGATGTAATTCTTTTTGTTTTTTTGTTCCTGAGTTATTGAATTATTGATCAATGATACTATAATTTTAGGTAATTTATTTAGTTATGTACATATGATAATGTTACCTTGTGAAAAGGAATGGTCTAGTATGGATCGTTTTCTGTTGAGGCTAGAATTTGACTCGCCTACAAATAAGTTCAGTATCTTCTAGTAGTGGTTGAAAAAGTTTCATTTGTGTTTGATTTGGGTATGTGTTTTAAAAAACAGTTCTGTTTTCATTAACAAAAAAGAGTACATCGATATGTTACGTTTTTCTTTGGAGAAAGGATCCTCTTGGGATCTGTCCAGTTGGTGATGGTGGATTTAAAAGCCGATCCCAAGCCCAGCTGCAGAAGATCCTTTTCCTTTTCCTTTGTCACCAGCCCTCTCCTCCACACCCCTCCCCCCAAAGAAAGGAATTTATGCATGAAAAGACGCAAAGACTGTGTATTGGTATAAGAATATGTAATTTGATTTTGTGACCCAATGAATGAGGTGCATTTCAAGTGTAAAGCACCAGAGAAGTAGAAACTGAAGTCGTTCTCCCTCTTTTTAAAACTACATGTCCTAGTACCAAGGTAGTAAGCATACATAATTCCCTCTTCAAGAACCTTGTTTCATTCCTCTCATATGGTATTTGATTACATGACCTACTAGCAAGCAAAATTCTATTCAATTTAGCTTCCACCTTTGGTATTACCTTCTCATTCTTCCAATCACAACCCTTTTCAAATCTTTTATGGATTTTAAGGGTCATTTTCAACTTAATACTCTCCAGCAACATAAGAATTGGCGTATTCCTCAACTTGGTGACCCATGCATCAAAAGATTATGATTATTAGTTATTTGCCCACTTTTTGAAGTCAAGTCAAAACTATATCTTCACCATGACAATGATTTCTCCGTTATCCATTCTTCTGCAGGTTCACTGTGCTCTTTCATACTATTCATGACTTTGTTGGTCAACGTGAAAAGCCTTGGCAGTCCAAAAGTCTCCCCTTAACTCTAGTCTTGGATGTTTGGTTCAGAAGTTACTATAAATATGTTTAGCACAATTTTTGTGATAGATAGTTGGAAAGGACTCAACAACTGCATTATTCAACCCTTGTTTGTGTTAAATCAATATGTCAGTGTCATTTACTTTCATATAAATGACACAATGTATGAATGAATATATTACATTGAGGTTCAAATTTGTTTGGACTCACATTTTGCTTTTTAGACATGATAGTCAATGGTACGTCTATTGTTTTCTCACCAATGGCTTCATATACACTCATAGAAAAATATCTAACTATCAATGCACCCGACCTCAACAATACCATATGCCATTGGGAACAATCCATCATTTTCATCTAATGCTACGGTTGATAAGAGGATCCCACTAAAAGGATCTTTAAGAAAACATTCATCCAGACTTAGAAATAGCCTACACCCCTTTAGAAATCCAACTTTGGTAGTATTGTAACTTACAAAGATCCTTTTAAACACAGGATGTTCAGTAAAAGATGTTCTCTCATGAATCTATATCTTAATCATATTACTAGGATTCTTCTCAATCAACAACTCCCTTTACCTTCTAAGTTTCCCATAAGATTTTACATGCCCTCTTTTACTAATTTTAACGCTCCTCTTAGCCTTATAGAGTTACATAGGATGAGGATCAACCTCATAGTCTTTCATTAGAATGTCTCTCATGAATGATTCAAAACCTGTCAATCACGTGAATTATAAACAGAAAGAAAATAAAACACGATATACCTAGGTTCACCTCAGAATAAGGTTACGTCATGCCAGAAGTTTTACTATTATCAACATCACAAATCTCTCGTTACAATGTGCGCTCAGTATATAGAGAGTATTTAAAAGCAAATTAAGGCACCCTAATTAGGCTTTCCATCTTGCAGTAAAATCAAGGTTATTCATAGGTACAAGCTCAAACCGTCAAGCAAAAAACCAAACATATTTACGGGGTCTGAAATTTTCGAGCGTGCTGCTCCCTAATCGCCGGCCGCTCACCGTAGTTGTCGGAAGTGCTACAGATCTAGACTCGTGAAGTATGCACCAACTCTAGCATATCATTCCCAAGTCTACAGTTAAGTGATTTTTTTAGTATCCTAACAATCTAAAAACTCTTGCATTATTGTTCTTATCCACCCTAATATGATTGTGTACATCATTTAATTTCTTGACCATAAAACCATCTTGTGTTACAGAGGTCCAAATCTTCCATGGACACCCTTCACCATTACATAGTGCACACACTCTTTTAGTATTATTTTGGGGCCTAGGAAAACTGTATCTACCTTCAACACTATAATCAACTAGTGTCTCTTTAAATTCCTTCACAAATTCATTCATGACCAATTTCAAACACAATCTTCCCATCTTCTTAACGTTTGAAAACTTTCGCATTAATTCTTATAGTGGGGTCAACTGTCCTTGCCTTTGGCATGCTATTTGCACCCTTTTCATTAGATAAATCCTTAACAACCTTTGCATCACTTCCATTTGAATTGACATTATTCAACTCATTGTTGAGTCATCATCTTGCTCATCTACTTCAACACCACCAGAGGTTGCATCATTTCCACCCTCATCACCCTTGTCTTCATCAAAATCCGAATCACCATCTTAAGCATCATTCCAATCCTTATCTTCCTCATAAGAGATTTGAAAGTCATTATTATCTACATCTTCCTCAAGAGGCTCTTCCATAACATTTTCTTCCTTAATACCTTCTATATTATCACCTTCATCATCCACTTCACTCCTATTCGCATTCATATTATCATCCAAATTATGAACATCATCATCCCTAACATTTATATATTTTTCTCCACTATATCCACTTATATTTGCTTATTCCCAAACAAAGTTCATTAGTTTGGCGTATATGCATCCTTAATATCACCCTTACAACTCACTTCAGTCCAAGGTGCATCCATATCATCATCAAAATCAACCCAACATTCATATCTTCTCCAGGAATGGAATGTGGGTAATTTCACATTTTCGAAAGTAAACAACAAATGGAATTCGAAATGAGCTTAAATCAACCAACTAATATTAGTAATTGAAGCTAAAAGAATGAAGAAACTTACCTAAGCAGAGGACGACAAAATGAGAGTAAATGAGACAGACAAAATGCTTTTAATATATGGATAGTTTTATAATCTTAGTTTTTTTGTCATAAGTTAATGGTCAAATGACAATTAAACATGGTCCAGTAGCGTATATGTAGGTTTTAAAAATATGGTGATGCAAACGTAAAATTCATTATACCCTAATGATGAGAATGTAATTTTTCCAAAAAGAAAAGCATTCTACGAAAGCCATTTAGGAAGACAAACAATGTCAGCTTCAAAAATAGAAAGGGTGAAATTTCTGAGGAGATGTCTTTTGTTAGCATGGAGTTATGTTCATGTAAATGTAAATATAACCTTCAGATATTTAAATATAAACTCTTTGGAGACACACATTCTCAATATTTTTTGAGAGTTGATGTTCTCACGTTTTTGTTCTTCTCTAATTTCTCTACTTTATATATATATATCCAAATTGTTAAACTATGTGTTTTTTGGAAATCTTTTGATCAAGTTTTATATTATTGTTGTAAAATATTAAAAATATAATTCTGAATTTAAACAAAACATTTATCAATATCTATACTTGAAAACAAAAGTTATAATTTGAAGACATCAAGCTCTCTTTGAGGTTTGTAGTGGTGATTGGTGAATCTTTATAGCTTGATCATGACAGAATTTCTTGGGCTAGCCCAATGTGTAACCATATATTTTATTCTTTTGGTATGCTCATTGAATAGTGGAGCAAAATATAGCCTTAGGCCTAAAAGTAAACGATTTAACTATTCTTGTCGAAAGCGCTAGTAGGATATAACGTATAAACCATCATTAAAATATTATATAAGCTTTTTAAGAATTTTTTAATTATTTTTGAATAAGGGTAATGATTTTTTGTTAGAAATTCTTGCATAGAAGGTGTCTTATAAACCTAAACCAATAGAGCAAAGATATTGGGACACTCACTTGTGCCACCCGATTCCGATTCGTGGATGAATAACCATATGTATTTTGTAAGAGCTTAACTAATAAATGATTATATTGTTCTATTTTTTTTTACTGTAACGAGTGAAATTTATAAAGCTTAAATTGGTTTGCATGAAAGTGATAAGATCGAGTGGGTTTTTGATAAAACTCAAGAAATGAGTGACATCCAGCTGAATCAAAGAAACCAGGACGTGGTGTGGAAGGCTTGGAAGAAAAGAGCACAGGGAAAACCAATACAGGTAGAGGAGGTGGATAACAACAGAGCTCCAGAGACCAGAAGAAGCATAGGAGCAAAGAAGACACTTCTCTGGACTAAATACTACATTCTTTAGAAGCTTAGATCAGCTTAGAGATTAGTAGCATGTAGTTAAGAAGTTGGTGGTGAAAGTTGTTAGTTAGTTAGTAAGTTGGGTGTGTATCATTTGTAATTACCTTAACTAATTGGGTTGAGGATTACCTAGGCTACAAATACCATGTAACCAAAGGAAGAAAGCATTGAATAAGAAAATCTCACATTTATGAAAAAATCCTTAAAGATTCAATACTGTCAGATAATTAAGTAGTAATCTTAATTTAGTTGTTGGGCTCCATCCCAATGAAACTCAAGCCTAATTATTGGTGCTTCTTTTTGTTTTTTTTTTTAATTTAGTTGTTGCGCCCTTTAGTGTTTTTTTTCCTTTCTTAACTCTTTTATTTGGGCTAGTATCTTCTTCAGGCTGTTGGACTTCGATACTATGTTAGATAATTATTGCGATTGGGTCTGTATGAGCTTAGATTTGTTGTTTTTAATTGTTTAGCTTAATCCAAATTGACATTCAAGCCTTAATTTGTGGAGTCCACTCTCTTGACTTTTATATATATATATATATATATATATATATATATATATATATATATATATATATATATATATTATTAATGTGATAAAGCTATTTCCACACCTCTTAACATCTATTTTTGATACTTAAATTAAAACCGATCAGAACCCAAATATAACTCGTTAAAGCGATATGTAGAATTTAAAATGAAAAATGAAAAATTAAGTTTTTATACGTGTCACTCCATTATCAATGGACTACTTAGAATGTTAAAAATGAGTATAAAAAACGAGTAGGGGTGGACTTGAGCCAAACTGGAATACTAAGGTATTTGAGTTTGACTCGACTTAAAATGAATAACCCGAATACTAAGATATCAATTTTGACAATAAACAAATAAATCTTGAATATTGATGATTGAGAGGAGGAAGAACTTGGTTGTTTAATGTTTTGGTTATTTTTAGTTTTTTCATTTAAAGATTTGTACTTTGCAACTTATTTTGAAGTATTTGAATGTGAATCAATGTTGAGAATTTTAATATAGATTGATTAAATTATATTATGCTTTGATTAATATAACTTTCTTGAATTGATAAAATTTTGGTTTTTTTGTTAATAATGGTTAGTTGTAAAATTTTGATAACAAAACCGAACGAAAAAAAAAATGGTTAGCAGAAAAAATTATTAGGTCTAATTTATTGATTATGGATATAAGAAACTATCTTATACAGTAACAAAAAATTTAGTACTCCACTACAATTCATTGAAAACAAAGAAAGAAAAAGAAAGAGCACATATATTTTTTGGTGACCATTAAATGCTCCCCCCATCTGTTAAAAGACATGACAGACTCTTTATATATAATCAGAAATGCCATTGTTTTTGAGCTTGAAAACCTTGAATTTTAGCTTATGCCAATAAAACCAAATATTTCTATATGAACGCTGATCAATTAATTGAAGAACAAACTCTGCGGATTTCACCCTGAGTACCAGTTTTGACTTCAACGTTACCCATCTTCACCATTGACCTTCCGAACTCAACATCAAAACGTCCTCTAACACCAAGAAAACGCTGGACAAAAGTTCTTGTGGAAGTATCAGTCCACAACAACTGATCAGATTCAAGAATTCCTCGCCCATCTCTCAAGTTTGCAAAGTAAGAAGTGTCGAATCTGTTTTCGCTGCCTGTGTCTAATGCAATACGCCTTGATCGGTCACCATTTTCTGGACAGAGAGCTTGCAGCCGAGGAAGGAGTGTAGCACTGATGGAAGGATCAGCTTTCCCTGTTGAGTTGAAGTTATATAATCTGTAGCTAAAGGATTGACATGCTGAAGTTCCGATGGTGTGTCCGCCTGGTGACCAAAAATGCAACCAATTAATTAACATTATATATATATATATATATATATATATATATATATATTTGTGTTTGAATATAATGAAAAAATTGGATAATTTTTCAACGATTTAAGTTTTTGAAATAACTGTTTATTTAATTATTTCTAAACTTAATATTAGAGCTTCAGTCTTATTTTCGAGTTTCAAAGATATCATTTTCTTATTTAACATATATCATTCACTTTTTTATCTTTTGAGTTTTGATATTTGGTTTTATATATGAGGGAACGTATTAAAGTATGAATGATTAATTGAGTCATTTCTTATAAATTTAAAATTTTAAATAATTGATAACACAATTATTTTTTATTATTTATATTTATATTTAGTTAAGTAATAAATTTTTAAGCAAAAAAAGAAGAAGATGATTTTGATTTTTTTGTCCATGCTTACCGGCAAGGGCAACGAGATCTTGGGTGTTGAGACCCTTATCAGAGAACTTTCTCTGTTGCACCATAACGGAGTCATTGAAAGCTGGCAAATTGGCTGTATCTGATGCCAATGAAACTCTTCCATCTCTCCGTCCTGTTGGTACTGCCCAGCTAAGTCCCATTGTCTGCACAACAATTAAAAGTTAATTAGTCATACTCAATGAGCATAAAAATATAATATCTAAATGACGTTGGTGACATTTGATTGGGAAAAAAATAAATCAATTACCAAAACAACTGAATCACGTGCAGCAAGGGCTACGATATCTGCACAAGAAACAATTCCAGGGCATGCAGCTTCAAGCTGGGTTTTGGCATCATCGATGACTTCATATCCTCTTAACAAAAGGTTAGGACCTGCAGTTTTCTCAGTGTTAGAGCCATTAATAAGAATGGAAGCATCGCAGCCGTTGACAAAGCAATCATGAAAATGTATCCTCAGCAATCCAGCAGCAAGGGTGCGATCAGAATGGAAATGAGATTGAACAGTTGACTTAACAATGGTCTCCACTTGAGGACATGTTCTCGAATAAAACCCAACACGAGTGCCATGGCCTTGAACCAAGGTGGCAGCCATGCCAACCAAAAGAAATATTGACAAACATTTTTGTAAAGAACAAGTGACACTCTCCATTTGGTTTTCTTTTTCTTATAGTACTACTGACACTTGTTAACAAAAAATCTAGGGTTTTGTTTAAAACTGAAGATCGATCCGAGGGTAATATGCTAGGTAGCTAGGCTTGTGTGATATATTTTAGTAGGAAATGATAAGTATTTATAGGGTTAATGTAATCAAAGGTTGAGGGAAAGAGTAAGCAAAACGGGCTACTAAATCCCGTGAGAGAAAAAGGAGAGACATATTCAAAAGAGTACGTAGATAATTAATGAGTCTCCAACCAAATCACTTATCCGTCACCACGTTAAAAAATGTGAGCCAAATCCCAACTGTTTTTAAGTTCAAAAAACAAACATAAACAAGTTGAAAGTTTCCATATTATGACTTTTACACTTGAAGTTAAATCTTATAATTAATTTGTGTCATAATTAAAACTAATAACTTGTAAAAGTTATTAACAGTAAAAAAATAATTTAATCATAATTCAATTGATAATCACGATTTTTATTTGAAAAAATATCTGAATTTTAAATCTTTTTGTACTTTAATTATAAAATAAAATAATGATCGAAAGCCATCTTTAATATATCGACAAGTCATATTGTAAATTAAATTTTCATGGACAATTTATTGACATGTCTGGTCTCACACTAATTATTCATTAATCATGATTCATGACAAATACCAATAATGTTGTTGGTTATTATTATCAAATTTGACATTCAATATTTTAAGTAAATTCGAGGTCCACTAGCTACTAGCTACCAGTGGAGGAGATAAAGAAAAGCTGACTCATTTAGATTTATTTCAATTTAGAAAAGCTAACAATATCGGCATCATATATTAAAAGCTGGAGTCCCCCTATTGCCCTGTTGATCACGGGTCTTCTTGTCTTTGATTTATTCAGCCAATGGGCAATAAGGGTAAGAAATGGTCAGTCTTTTGCCGCGGAAAGAAAAAAAGGATGGTGGGTCTTCTTCTCTGCATTGATTGAGGTAGGGATATATTTGAACTGAATCAAATTTGAGTTGAGAAGTGTTCAAGCTCGATTTGTGAGAAAATAATTTATTTGAACCAAGTTTAAATCCGAATTAGAGGCAAGAAATCCAAATTCGAGTTATAATTTATTCAAACCGAGTTTAAATCTGAACTAGAGGTAAGAAATCCGAATTCGAACTCGACTGGTAAAGTTAAATTCAAATCAGAACTTGACTCGCGAGTAACTTGACTCATTGACTCTAGTTAAGCTTGAACTTTTCGAAATAAATATGTTTTTTTTTTATATATTTTTTAAAATAAAATAAATAAATTTTATATTTATATTTTTGAAAGAAAATAACCTCTTGAACGGGTTGAATTATAAGCATCACAATCATTTATCTGAGACCTATTTATATAAACGACAGTGATTCATCCATTTCAAACACACAATAATTAGACTCAGTCTATGCATCTGAAATTTTCTTCAAAAAGGGTAGAAAAAAAAGGGGAAGCTTATGTTCCCTTATTAAACCACGTGAAAGACTAGTACTTAGATTCTTTTTCTCTTTTGTTTCTTTGCACAAGAAGTTAGGTTCCTAACATTCTTTGAATACCTTGCATTAAAATAATTTCCATCACTATTGATAAAAAAATGCATTATTGGTACAATTTAACTATGTTTTAAAAAAAAAATCACCACTTATCTTTGTGTAGTTATGCTATACTGTGATATTAATACACTTTTTTAATGATAATTTCGACGAAATTGTTATCAACGCATATAAATTTTTTTGACCGAAGTTGATATCGGTGTATATAAAAATCTTGACTTGTTAGTCTGTTTAATAGTCAAAATTTTTGTATATACTGGTATCAATTTCGTGAGAATTATCACCACAAGAGTTTATTGGACATATACTTAAAATGTAAAGGATAAATTAATTGTTTTTAAAATATAAAAGGGATATTAAAACACAAAACCAAATATAAAGGTGTAATGAAGAAGAAGAATAAATGAAGAAAAAAGAGAAAAAGAAACGGAGAAGAAATAAAAAAATTAAAACTTATTTTGAGAATATAAATATGTGAACGTAAATAAGAGTTCAAGAAGAAGAAGAATATGTGAACGTTAACATATTTATATTCTCGAAATAAGTTTTGATTTTTTTATTTCTTTTATGTTTCTTTTTCTCTCTCCTCTTTAACTCTTCTTCTACACTTTTTTTTCTTCTTTATTACCTTTTTAAATTTTTTCTTATGTTTCAATATCATTTTATATTTTAAAAACAATTAATTTATCCTTTACATTTTAAACATGTGTCCAATAAATTTTTTTGATAATAATTTCAACGAAATTAATACATATGCATAAAAAAATCTTAACTTTTAAACAAGCTAACAAATTAATATTTTTTGTCAAGAAGCATGGAAGCCGGACCTTTGTGGGAATATACTAAAATTTCTTAGATTGACAAAACTGGTGCACAAAAAGACGAGCTAATGAAAAGATTCCTATCAAATGCGTTTGACATGGGTTAAAGTCTTGTTTGGGTATTTAATTAAACCAAACTTATATTATTAAAATTTAAAGTTTTTAAAGTTAATAAGTTAAGTTTTGATCATATGCACTTCTTTTATTTCTCAATTACAAATTACTATTCTTTGAATTCTTCTTAGTTTTATTTTTTTATTCAATTCCGTCGAAGAACAAATAGCTAGAACTTTATTGGACTTCCTGAATTTACAAAAATAAAGCAAATTATAGAGTTTTTCTTTAAATAGTATCGTTTTAAACTTATTTACTAAAAAGATAAAAGGAAAACTATGTTCTAACCGTTGAGATTTGTCTAATATTTTAATTATCCCTTGAATTTTTATTTTGTTTAGCTTAATCATTCACATTTTGACATTGCATTAATCTGTCAACTCACTAACCTTTATATTCTAGAGGTTGATTGATACAATGTCAAAACGTGAAGGATCGATCTAAACAATTAAAAACTCAGAGGTTAATTGAAACATTGAGCAAACCTTAGGAGCTAAAACATAGTTTTTTCAAAGGTAAATTACATTGCACTACCTTCAAGTTTGCTGAAATGACACTAACACGCTAAACATTTTTAAATCCCATGACTCACCCCAAAACATTAATTTCCACTATCAAGTAGGCTTAAAATGAATTTTTTTGAAGAATAAAATTTTAATTAGATATTATATTTTATGATAATCAAAGTACTAGGTTAAAATATCTCAAAGTGATTATGATAAATTTAATAATTTTATTTATCATTTTTTTATCTTAAAATTGTTTATAACACACATTTTTTAGCTTATTTGAATTCCGATTTTTTTAAAAAAATTAAAAAAATGAAACATCATTTTAATTTTTAAAATAGAAAAGTTTGTTTTCGATTTTTATTTTATGATGGTTTTTGATATTAATTTATTTGAGATGTTAAGCTATTTAATTTTATAAGAAAAACATATCGACAAACTTTCCAATTCAAAATTTTTATTTTCTTTTAAGATGGTATTTGATTTTCATTTATTTTTATTTGATTTCTATTAAGATGATATTATAATATTTTTAAAAAATATAATATATGAAGTAAAATTTATTTTATATCATATAATATAATGTAATATAAATCTATTTAAAATATACTTTTAATAATTTTCAAAAAAGAACGATGAAAATTTTGTTTTTAAAAAAAGTCCTAATAAATTGCTTATTAAATATGTTCCATCATTAATACTTCTAATTTTTTTTTTATAAAAAAAAATGATCTTTAAGATACCTAAGGGTACTTTGATAATCATGAAAAGTAATATCCAATTAAAATTTGATTCTTCAAAGAAATTCATTTTGAAGCTGCTTGATGGTGGAAATTAGTATATATTTTGGAGTGAATCGTGAGTTTTAAAAATGTTTAGTATGTTAATGTCATTTTAACAAACTTGGAGATAATACAGTATAATTTATTTTTACTAATCAAACCTAACACCGTCAACCCCTGTTTAGGAAAAACAGTAACAAATGGAATGCGCCAATATCGGCATTAAAAATGATGCAGAGCAATTTGTAATTCAAATTGAGCACTATGAGGATTGTTGTCATCGTCCTTGATGTAACCGGGCATTGGGAAGCATAGTCTGTCCCAAGTGGCTCCACATTTTCGATTTGTGCATGTTATTATGAGACCATTCTATCACGTCCTCACTCTGTGACCCAAAAGGATAACCAGTTGAACACTATGAGGGTCACGCATATATAACACACAAAACATGTATCACCCAGCCGACACTCACATAATCAATACCAGTTCTAGAGTTGTGTTCTGTTCACATTGTTAAACTTCTGCCATGCCTCTGGGGTTAAAAAAACTACAACTTGAAACCTGTCACTGCAGCTTCAGCATATATAAAAGATAGAGAATAAATTAAAAAGATTAAAGAAGAAAACAGAAGAGAGAAATATTGGATTATGAAAGTCGATCATTGGCACAAGTCTCATTAGCAAATTGGAGTGCACCAATATCGAGATTATAAATGATGGGCTTATTTTGTTGATGATACGCTCCTAGAATAATCAGCTCCTTGAAAATGATGCACTTATTTTGTTGATGATAAACCTGTCGATCATTGGCACATGTCATTTAGTGGTAACACTGCAACGCAAAACCACCTGCCTTTAATGTCAAAAAATTCACATTCTTCCTTTCCACAGTATAATCAGCTCCTTGAAAATGGTATGTCATCGATGCAAAGTTGTTGAAACCTGGCGAATTTATGTAACAAAGTTCAAATCCTTCAGGCACTCCTGCAGTAAATCTTCGAAGCCCAATTGAATCATAGTAATTCTGAAATGCTCCTATCACGGCCCTGTAAGCATTGAGTCCTACAGTGTTTTGATCCATATAAGTGAGTACAGATCCTGAGTCTATAATGCAACCCCCTTTACGATCTGGTCTTAATGCGAATGTACTTTGTGCAAACCCTAACCGACGAGATCCAACACTTATATCTAATAAATTCAAGTAGTAAAAAAAGTTTCCTCTTGGTCTTGCTGCAAACAATGTTGTTCGAAGATTTCGGTAAGGTTACTGGCCACGAATATCTTTTCCGATCCTTAATACACTAAGGTGCACCATTGCTTCAAGAAAAGGGACTAAATAATAGGAGAATCGTCTACCCATATGAATAGATAATTGTTGAATTGGTGAATCTGGCGCGCAGTTTAATCTTAAGATCCCGGAAATGGTTCCATATTGACCAATTATAAAATTTTGGTTATCGTTCGAACAACCAAAGATTATATCTTTAATATATGTGCCTCCAAATTTGAACAATTCAAATGACACGACACCTTTTGTCACGGCTCCATCACCGTAGGTATTTTTGTAGACACATTCATTATTTACACACTTGTAGGGGTAACCTTGGCAAAAGGGATGACTGCAAGGAAGCTTTTTATAAGTAGAGGAAGAAAGTGAGTTGTAAAGGGGATAGCTTTGTCCGTAACATTTCTTGCACGGCTCACATTGTGTCCTCATTAGGTCACTACCAGTATCCATTAGCAAGTACACAGGTACGTTTTGGCTCCCAATTGTAACCAGCACCACAAAAAAATGAATTATGATCACGCTCCAATGGAATACGAAAGCTGTTGGGATTTAGTGTAACACTTCAAATCGAGAATTGTTGTTATTTGTCTAAGTTTCAAACATATCCAAACATGGTCTAAAGTTGGTTAATGTCCAAACCAATTGTGGGATATCAAATTTCAGCAAGTTATAAG
This sequence comes from Bretschneidera sinensis, assembly GCA_023935145.1. Classification (NCBI taxonomy): domain Eukaryota; kingdom Viridiplantae; phylum Streptophyta; class Magnoliopsida; order Brassicales; family Akaniaceae; genus Bretschneidera; species Bretschneidera sinensis. The sequence goes on from CM043698.1 coordinate 153,317,838, forward strand.
GTTGCACACATGTGTGTGCTTCAATTTTGAGCATGGGAAGGTCAGGCACACTGCTGTGGAAGTTTTTTCCCACAGGCAGGAGGTGTGCGCACAGCATCAGGTCACGCCGCAGCACACAGCACCACACCAAAACACACAGCATCACTTGGAGAGTGATGTAGGGCTGAGATTAAAGGAAGAACATGATCAAAGGGAGGATAATGACTCATAAGAATGTCCAAGAATTAAGAGGCTATAAAAGGGGTTCTCAAGGCCTCATTTCATAAGATAATACAAGATACAAAAACACACATACAAGAGAGTTTTGTGACATTGTGAGATCATTGTAAACACTAAGAGAGAATTATGTAGAGAGACATAAACACAAGAGGGACTCTTGTAGTGAGACTGGTTGTAATTAGATAGAGAGAGTCTAGATTAGATTAGAGAACATTGTTGAGTTCTCATCTTCTTCCTTATCTTCTTGTTTCTTCAAGAACTTGGATTCTTGAAGGGGATTGCTGTAACTTTGTAAGAACCATTGAGATAGTGCAGAGAGTTCGGAGGAACTCACGGGGACGTAGGCACATTGCGGAACCTCGACAACAAATTACTTGTCTTCTTTCTTTCTTTGATTTTCTGTTCTTGAGTTCGATTGCTGAAATTCTTTCTACAAGTCATTCAAGACTTGGGTGTTTGGAAGATCACTACCTGGGCATCTTGTCAAGGTGATTTCCAACAGTGGTATCAGAGCTAAGCAGCTGGTTATCGGAGCAAGAAGTAGAAGGTACGGAGCCAAGACTCCAAGAATCAAAGATCAAACTTCTTGGGTGATTCAAGAACGGTGTAAAGATCAAGATCCGGTCGTGTTCTTGAAGGTTGATTCAAGAACGGTGTTAAAGATCCATCTTCGATCTGTGTTCTTGAGGTTGAAGAAAGTAGTTGTGGTTAGTGCACAAATCTAGGATCTTGTCCGCAAAAGATGGCTTCAAATTTTTGTGTGGAGAAGTTTGATGGAAAGGGGGACTTTGCCCTATAGAAGCGGAAGATCAAGGCGGTTCTAATGCAGCAGAAAGTGGACTTGGCTATTGGAGAAGATGATGCTTTTCCAGCAAGTGTCACGGAGGACCAGCGGACCGAGATGAAGAAGATGGCTTACAGCACCATTTTCTTGCACATATCGGATAGTGTCACAAGGGAGTGCGGAGACTCGGAGGATCCAGCTGTCATATGGAAGAAACTAGATAAGTTGTTTCTTACCAAAACTCTTCCTAACAAAATTTATCTTCTTAAAAGAATCTTTGCTTTTAAAATGGACCCTAGTAAGGAGTTGCAAGATAATCCTGATGTCTTTAATAAGCTACTTCAAGATTTGAATAGCTGTAGCATTTCTTTTCCGGATTAACAATTGGCTGTTATTTTATTATATTCACTTCCAGATTGCTTTGATAATTTGATTAATGCAATTGAGTATGGAAGGGATTCTTTGACAAAGGAGATTGTGATCAATGCCATAAGGGCACATGATTTCAAAGCCAAGATGAAGGAGACATCAAGTGGTGAAGGGCTGTTCATAAGAGGAAGGCAAGCAGCTCGGAATGGCAGTAACAATGGCTACTACCGGGACAATGGTAGAGGAGAAAGCTATAGGAGAGCACACTCTAAACCAAGGGTTAGAGGAAGGAGGTGCTTCTACTGTAACAAGGAGGGCCATTTCAAGAAAGATTGCAAGAATAGGATATGGGATGAGAGGAGAAGCCATACCAACAATGGAGAGGCTTCGGTTGCCAAAACAGAACAGCAAGATGGTGATGTTCTTGTTGTGTGCTCGGATGTGAGCAAGGGGCAAGAAGGCAATGGGAAATGGATCTTGGACTCCGAGTGCACTCACCATATGTGCCCTCACAAAGAATGGTTCAAGAATTTCAAGGAGATCAATGATGATAGGGTCTTCTTGGGGAATGATAATTCTTGCCAAGTGAGAGGGATTGGAGACATCCAATTGAGGATGTTTGATGGAGTCACAAGGCTACTGGAAAATGTGAGGTATGTTCCAGATTTGAAGAGGAACTTGATCTCATTGGGGCAGCTGGATTCCATGGGCTATACATGCAAGATAGAGGGAGGAAAGATCAAGGTGGCCAAGGGATCTTTGGTAGTGATCAAGGCAGCAAGAAACGATAGACTCTATGAGATGATCGGAGAAACAGAAACCAATGATCAAGCAGCAAGCTTGATGGCTGAGCTGGACAAGGCAGCCCTTTGGCACACTCGCTTAGGATACATGAGCGAAAATGGCCTGCAAGTGCTTAGCAAGGAAGGTCTACTTGGTGGTGACAAAGTAGAAAAAATGGATTTCTGTAAGAGCTGTGTTTTTGGGCAGCAACATCGGGTCAACTTCAACACCGGAGTGCACAAGTCTAAGTGCATTCTTGACTACATTCATGTGGACCTTTGGGGACCAGTTAGGACACCAACAAAGGGAGGTAACATTTAATTTCTGTCTTTAATTGATGATTATTCAAGAAAAGTGTGGGTTTATTTGGTGAAAAATAAATCAGATGCATTGAATAAGTTAGTGGTGTGGAAAGGGCTGGTTGAGACTCAAATGGGTAGAGTAGTTAAGGGGATAAGAACCGATAATGGCTTAGAAATTTTTAACCAAGAACTTGATCAATTCTGTAGGTTAAATGGCATTCTAAGACATAGGACGGTTATGGAAACTCCTCAGCAAAATGGAGTTGCTGAGTTGATGAATAAGACCCTTATGGAAAAGGTTAGGTGCATGTTAAATAAATCTGGATTACCCAAATGTTTTTGGGGGGAAGCAGTGTCTATAGCTGCATATTTGATTAATAGATCACCCTCTAGGATTGTATACCATAAGACTCCCGAAGAGTTGTGGAGTGGAAAACCCCCTGAGTTGGACAACCTTAGGACTTTTGGGTGTACTGCGTATGCACTCCAAAAGGAGGATAAGCTTAGCCCAGGATCTAGAAAATATGTGTTTCTAGGATATGGGGAAGGGGCTAAGGGGTACAGGTTGTGGTCCTTAGAAAAAGAAGGATTTAAACTCATAATAAGTAGGGATGTTGTCTTTAATGAATTGTTATTTTCCTACTTGGAGAAAACTAACCCTGCAGGGGCTAGTGAGCAAACCAATTCAGAAATTGTTGAACATAGCATCAAGGGAGATTCTGTTCAGGTAGAGCAAATGAGGCAAGAGGGTTCGGACCAGGTAGAGCCCTTGAATGATTGCCAAGCTCAAGAAACTCAAGAAGAGGCTGAACAAGAAGAGGATGCTGTAGCAAGTCAGAAGGACTTTCAGCTCATAAGAGACCAGAAAAGAAGGCTGGTCGGACCACCTTCAAGATGTGGGGTTGCGAATGCTGCGGATGCAGCAGCTCCTTGGACAGAAGGAGAGATGAGTGAACAAGAAACTTACACAGTGGCCATGGAGTGTAAGGATTCGTTAAAGTGGCAGCTAGCTATGGAGGAAGAAATTGATTCTTTGAGGAAGAACAACTTCTGGGAATTGGTGAAAATTCCAGGAAATCAGAAAGTTGTGGAATGTAAGTGCACTTACAAGATCAAAGAAGGGTGCCCTCCAAGAGATGAAGTCCGAAACAAGGCTAAGCTGGTGGCGAATGGGTTCACAAGAAGAGAAGACATAGTTTTCACAGAAACTTTCTCACCTGGACACAAGGTGGAGAAGATGGTGAGTATCCTCACCTATGTCATTGATGGGCTGTTGGTTTGGAACAGCAGGAAAAGGATGGAAAGGTTTACATCTCAACTCAGTGAGGAGTTCGAGAGGAAGGATCTCAGCCTTACACAAAAGATCCTTAGGATGTGCATAATCCAAGAAAAGGAGAGAAACCGGTTGAGGGTTTCTTGGGCAATGGGTGTTCTCAGCAAAATTGTGAGTAATCCTGGAAAAGAGCATTGGCTTGGGATGAAGTGGTTGTTGAGGAACAAGGAGGCTCAGTGGCAGCCAATGGTAGCACTCATAACAACCGGGGCAGAATGCGTAGCAGCTATGGAAGCCATAAAGGAGGCTGTGGGGTGCAAAGGGTTGTTGGATGAGTGGGAGGTCCTAAAAGAGCAGGTTGTGGTGTCTTTGGATAGCCAAAGTGTGGGGCACTTGTGGAGGAATCCGGTGTTCCATGAGGGGACAAAGTATATGGATGTTCAGTATCATTACATTTCGAAAAATGATACGAAAGGATGCATTCATGTTAACAAGAAGACCATGGAGGAAAGTCCTATAGATTTAGGTACTAAAGTCTTACCTCTAAGTAAGTTCAATCATTGCCTTGAATTACTTAGGATTGAAGTTGGTTAATTGGTAACTCAATATGAGTTTGGATCCCGAAGCTTTCTGCACAATGGTTCAGGTTTTGTTTGTTTTTTGAACACTTAGACAAAGGTAGAGATTGTTGTTATTTGTCTAAGTTTCAAACATATCCAAACATGGTCTAAAGTTGGTTAATGTCCAAACCAATTATGGGATATCAAAGTTCAACAAGTTATAAGGTTTCACACATGTGTGTGCTTCAATTTTGAGAATGGGAAGTTCAGACACAATGCTGTGGAAGTTTCTGCCCACAGGCAGGAGGTGTGCGCACAGCATCAGGAGGCTGCAGCATCAGGTCACACCGCAGCACACAGCACCACACCAAAACACACAGCATCACTTGGAGAGTGATGTAGGGCTGAGATTAAAGGAAGAACATGATCAAAGGGAGGATAATGACTCACAAGAATGTCCAAGAATTAAGAGGCTATAAAAGGGGTTCTCAAGGCCTCATTTCATAAGATAATACAAGATACAAAAACACACATACAAGAGAGTTTTGTGACATTGTGAGATCATTGTAAACACTAAGAGAGAATTGTGTAGAGAGACGTAAACACAAGAGGGACTATTGTAGTGAGGCTGGTTGTAATTAGATAGAGAGAGTCTAGATTAGATTAGAGAACATTGTTGAGTTCTCATCTTCTTCCTTATCTTCTTGTTTCTTCAAGAACTTGGATTCTTGAAGGGGATTGCTATAACTTTGTAAGAACCATTGAGATAGTGCAGAGAGTTAGGAGGAACTCACGGGAACGTAGGCACATTGCCGAACCTCGACAACAAATTACTTGTCTTCTTTCTTTCTTTGATTTTCTGTTCTTGAGTTCGATTGCTGAAATTCTTTCTACAAGTCATTCAAGACTTGGGTGTTTGGAAGATCACCACCTGGGCATCTTGTCAAGGTGATTTCCAACAAGAATGATTCCAAATAATTAACTCTAGCATTAGAGAAATTGATCATTCTCTCAAATCTTTCAAGTTGAGTGAGGTTTCCGGGATATAAAGGTGACTCCGGAGAGTCCCTAGGGATGAGCCTTCGGCTAAATCCAGTTGGTTTTGCAGTAACGAAATGGAGTTGGGAAGATGCTAGCATGAGGTGAAGAAATAGAATAGCTAAAGGTACAGGGGAAGGTTGAATTCTGGCCATTTCAGAGGTAAAGTATGAGCCTGCCAAGCGTATGAGCTAGCAACAACATTTATACTGGTTGGACGAAGCATTTTTCTTAGGCAATTTAATGAATATATGCTAAAATTGGTATTAGATTTTGAAAATTAAATTTACTATATCTTTTTAGTATAAAGATCTTGCTTTAAATTTATTAGTGCAGCCTTTTGACTGTTTTTTTTCCCCAAAAAGTATGTTAGAAATCTTAATTCTTAAAATAAGAAGATCAACTCCTCTGCAATAAAAAATAGTAAAGTAAAATATGTCGTAGATATAAATTTTGGGATTTCGATTGTAAAGTGATCACCATCAAATCTCAAAATTTAAAGAGTTCAAATTCATGTGTAAAAACAGTTTAAGCTTTTCTTTACAAAGTTTAGTGCATATGAATTGATTTAATAAAAAAGACACTTTTGTCACATCATCAAAAGAAAAAAGATGAGTAAATTACCAATGGTCCCGAACATCATTTCCGTCTTTTGTTTGTACCCCTTTTAAAAGTTGAAAAATTAAATCAACCATATCTCTATTCTCTTTTTCAACAACAAAAGTACTGTTTGATGTGTTGCTTGTTTATCGTTTGTTGCTAAACTTTTGCAAAATATAATGATTTGCATGTTATTAATGATGTCTCAGTCAAGCCCAAGTGATTTAGCCTGTATTGATGGGATATCGACAAACTCCGTGGTCATATATGGAGAAATATGACAGAGATGATAGTAATTTTAAGTAGAAAGTTAGATTGTATTGTGTTATTTCGTCATTAGAACATCATATATTAAATTATGTTGACTTATTTCACCCCATATAAGCACCATAAAATAAGGACTACTGGTATAATTTATTTTTTTTTATGATGTGGTAAAAATTATCATATTTTAGTTTATAAATTTAAAACAACTCTATTTTAAGAATTAAGAATTCTACCTATCCCAGTTTAAATAAAAACTCTCTTAAAATAAGGTTTCGGTTTGTCTTGTGGTTAAAGATTCAATGTATTTTGGGGGGTTGTATTGCCAGACTAGCTAAGAAATCTTGTTTGTATTTAATTCTAAACAATCAAATAAATCTTCGTAGGTTTGAACAATCTGGATGGAATCATATTCATGTAATTACCTAAATGTTAGAGCCGACCAAATCCGGGCTCAGGCAAAGTTCATTATGAGCTTACACTAAATCATGGGCGGAAATTTGAGCCTCAATCTATCACTGATAATCCGAGCTTGTACTAAATATAATCCAAAATCCATCGCTGATAGTCCAAAATCCATCATAGATATCCATCAACGATAAAATCAATCGTTGATAGTACGCCGCCAATACTCACATCATTGATAAAATTTTTCTACGTAGATCAAAATTCCATTATGAAAATACTATCAGCAACAAATTTCTATTTGTATCAATGATGAATTCCATTGCTGAAAGTATTTAATTTTTTAAAAAAATAAGTCATTTTTAAAATACTATTTGCTATTGATTACTATTCATATCAATGACAAATTTTTTTTGTTCATAATATTTAATATTATTTTTCTTTAATTTAATAAAAAACATAATTTTCAATTTAAGACTATCAGTGACGGCAACATGTTCGTCACTGATACTATTTTTTAAAGACAAAAAGCAGCAAAATGACATATATATATATATACATTTCCCAATTTCAATGCATTGTAGGAATAACATAAAACATTAACCTCTCATTAACCAGATAACAAAATAGTAACTAGAAGTCTCCACATTGATAAATTATAGATAATCTTAAGGATAGATGTCTAAAAGTTGCACTTTCAAACATAAGAAACAACGTAAAATCGCATTAATTGTTCATTTATCTTTTCATATATCAAGCTGTAGTAGTAGCATGCTTCACTATTGTCAGCTGCATTTCTTCTTTCTTTGCCTTCTTTAAGGAACATAATGTTGGCATTGCTTCCACAGCCCAATCTTCAGCAACAAACTACAAATAACACATGATTCGTAGGTACACACAAATTTCATACTATTCTATTCAACACATGATATGTTTGTATCATGAAAAATGTGAAAAAAAGAAATATGGAGGAAAGAAAAAAAGAAAGAAAGAAATATCTCATTTAAAACCGAACTTAGTTTTGCTACATTGTGTTATTTTTCTTTTAACATTCATTCTTTTGTTTTTAATTGAAAAAATTCAATAGCCTAGAAGAAAAGAAATTTCAACCATTCAAAGGGATTTGTTTGTAGTACAACTTCGTTTTCAGCTTTTCAAAGGAGAAATAGACACATATATATAGACAAGGTTAAAGAGAATCAGTCTTCTATTTAATTTTGTATTTCTTGTCTATCTAGTACCAAAACAGCCACAGTTTTTAATTCTTGCTTTTCCTACTGCAATTTGTACTCTTCCATGATGACGTGACAATTAAAAAAAGAATGAGTTTGCTTTTACTTCAAAATCACAAGCCACAAATTATCAGTATGTATACCGGCCAAAGCATGCAGTTAGTCAGTACCAGGTCTAGAGATGTGTTAATAGAACCTGTTCAGTTAACATTGTTAAACTTCTCCCATGCCTCTTTGGTTTAAAAAAAAAAAAACTATAACTTGAAACTAGCCACTGCAGATTCAGCACATATAAAAGATGGAGAATAAATTAAAAAGATTAAAGAAGAAGATAGAAGAGAGAAATATTGGATTATGGAAACTGATCGTTGGCACAAGTCTCATCAGAAAATTGGAGTGCACCAATATCGAGATTATAAATGATGCGCTTATTTTGTTGATGATATGCTCCTACTATAGTCATTTCATTTTCCGGTGATACCGCAACACAAAACCACCTGCCTAGACTACCGAAAAAATTCACATACTTCCCTTCTAAGGTATAATCAGCTCCTAGAAAATGGTATGTCATCGATGCAAAGTTGTTGAAACCATGTGGATATGCATAACAAAGTTCTAGAGGCATGCCTGTTGTAAGTCTTCGAAGCCCAATTGAATCATAGTAATTCTGAAATGCTCCAATCACTGCCCTGTAAGCGTTGAGTCCTGCGGTGTTTTGATCAATATAAGTGACTACAGCTCCTGAGTCTATAATGCAACCCCCTTTACGATCTGGCCTTACTGCAAATATACTTTGTCCGAACCCTAACCGACGAGATCCAACACTTATATCTAGTAAATTCAAGTAGTAATAAAAGATTCCTTGCGGTTGAGCTGCAAACAATGTTGTTTGAAGATTTCGGTAAGGTGGCTCACCGCGAATGTCTTGTCCGATCCTTAATACACTAGGGTGCGCCATTGCTTCAAGAAAAGGGACTAAACAGTAGGAGAATCGCCTGCCGATATGAATAGATAATTGTCGAATAAGTGAATTTGGCGCGTCGTTTAATCCTAAGATCCCAGAAATTGTTCCATGTTGGCCAATTATAAAATTTTGGTTATCATTCGAACAACCAAAGATTATATCTTCAAAACTTGTGCCTCCAAATTTGAACGATTCCATTGACGCGACACCTTTTGTTATGGCTCCATCACCGTAGATATTGGCGTAGACACATTCATCATTCACACACTTGTAGGGGTAACCTTGACAAAAAGGATGACTGCAAGGAAGCTTTTTATAAGTAGAGGAAGAAAGTGAGTTGTAAAGGGGATAGCTTTGTGTGTAACAGTTCTTGCACGGCTCACATTGTGTCCACATTAGGTCACTACCAGTATCCATTAGCAAGTACACAGGTACATTTTGGCTTCCAATTGTAACCTGCACCATATAAAATGAATTATGATCACGCTCCAAAGGAACACGAAAGCTGTTGGGATTTAATGTAGCATTTCGAATCGAGAATGATTCCAAATAATTAACTCTAGCATTAGAGAAATCGATCATTCTCTCAAATCTTTCAAGTTGAGTGAGGTTTCCAGGATATAAAGGTGACTCCGGAGAGTCCCTAGGGATGAGCCGTAGGCTAAATCCAGTTGGTTTTGAAGTAACAAAATGGAGTCGGGAAGATACTAGCATGAGGTGAAGAAATAAAATAGCTAAAGCTAAAGGTGAAGGTTGAATTCTGGCCATTTTAGAGGTAAAGTATGAGCCTGCCAAGCATATGAGGTAGCAACAATACTTATAGTGGTTGGAGGAAGCATTTTTCTTAGGCAGTTTAAAGAATATATGCTGAAATTGGTATCAGATTTTGAAAATTAAATTTATTATTTCTTTTTAGTATAAAGATTGCTCTGTAAATTTATTAGTGCAGTCTTTTGATTGTTTTTTCCCCAAAAAAGGGTGTTAGAAATCTTAATTCTTAAAATAGGGTTATTTCAATCTTTTTAACTAAAATAAGGAGATCAACTCCTCTATGTAATACGTATAAATTTTGATTGTAAAATAATCATCATCAAATCTTAAATTTTAATGAATCCAAATCTATATGTGTAAAAACAGTATACTACAAGTCTTTAATTTACAAATTTTACTGCATAAGAGTTGATTTCATAAAGAAGGCAATTTTGCCATATCATCAAAACAGAAAAGAGTAAATTACCAATGGTCCCTAACATCATTTCCATCCATTGCTTGTATCCCTTTTAAAATTTGAAAAATCAAATCAACTATATCTATTTTCTCATTTTCGACAACAAAAGTATTGTTCGATGTGTTGCTTGTAATATTGTTTATTGCTAGACTTGTACAAAATATAATGATCGGCAAGTTATTAACGGAGTATCAGTCAAGCTCAAGTGACTTAGTCTATATTGATGGGATATCGACAAACTCAATGGGCATATAAGCATAGTTGAATATGGTGGAGATGATAGTAATTTAAAGAAGAAGATTATCAAGAGACTTAGGGTTTAAAAGTACAAGTGGATGTTACAATGGTTTAGTTTAGTGAAATGGTAAGGACTATTGGTGTAATTTACTTTTCTTATGATGTGGCAAAAAGTATCATATTTTAGTTTATAAATTTAAAGCAACTCTCTTAAACTAAGGTTTTGGTTTGCTTTGTAGTTAAAGATATATTCAATGTATTTTGGGGGGTTGTATTACCAAACTAGCTAAGAGATCTTGTTTGTATTTAATTCTAAACTATCAAATAAATCTTCATAGGTTTGAACAATCTCTTATGAAGCATGGGATGGAATCAAATTTATGTAATTGCCTAAATGTTAGAACAATCTCTTATGAAGCATGGGATTGAATCAAATTTATGTAATTGCCTAAATGTTAGAGCTGATCAAATCCGGGCTCAGGCAAAGTTCATTCAGTTTACAGTAAATTTAGGTCGGAAATTTGAGTCTCAATCCATCACTGATAATTCGAACATACACTAAATTTTGGACAAAATCCGTCGCTGATAGTCCAAAATTCGTCACAGATTTATATCAGCGATGAAAATCAATCTTTGATAGTCGGTCACTAATTCTCACATCGTTGATAATCATTTTCTATGACGAATCAAAATTCAATCACTGAAAATTCTATCAACGACAAATTTTCTATCTCTAAAAGTATTTATTTTATAAAAAATAAATAATACTATATGCGGCGGATTATTATTCTTATCAATGACGAATTTTCATCATTGATAACATTTAACATTTAACAGTATGTGTACTTGCCAAAGCATGAGGTTAGTCAGTACCAGGTCTACAGTTGTGTTAAAAACATTGTTAACATTGTTTGGTTTTAAAGAAAAAAACTATAACTTGAAACTTGCCACTGCAGATTCAGCACATATAAAAGATGGAGAATAAATTAAAAAGATTAAAGAAGCAAATAAAAGAGAGAAAAGTTGGATTATGAAAACTGATCATTGGCACAAATCTCATCAACAAATTGGAGTGCACCAATATCAAGATTATAAATGATGCGCTTATTTTGTTGATGATATGCTCCTAGCGTAGTCGTTTCATTTTACGGTAATACCGCAACGCAAAAGCACCTGCCTTGACTGTCGAAAAAATTCACATACTTCCCTTCAACGGTATAATCAGCTCCCTGAAAATGGTATGTCATCAACGCAAAGTTGTTGAAACCATGGGAATATACGTAACAGAGTTCTAGGTGTACGCCTGTAGTAAGTCTTCGAAGCCCAATTGAATCATAGTAATTCTGAAATGCTCTTATCACTGTCCTGTAAGCATTGACTCCGACGGTGTTTTGATCAATATAAGTGAGTACAGCTCCCAAGTCTATAATGCAACCCCCTTTAAGATCTGGCCTTACTGCAAATGTTCTTTGTTCGAACCCTAACCGACGAGATCCGACACTTATATCTAGTAAATTCAAGTAGTAATAAAAGTGTCCTTGCGGTTGTGCTGCAAACAATGTTGTTTGAAGATTTTGGTAAGTTGGCTCGCTGTGAATGTTTTGTCCGATCCTTAATACACTAAGGTGCATCATTTCCTCAAAAAAGGGGACTAAACAGTAGGAGAATCGGCTGCCGATATAAGCAGATAATTGTTGAATAAGTGAATTTGGTGCGTCGTTTAATCCTAAGACCCCGGAAATTATTCCATATTGGCCAATTATAACATTTTGGTTATCATTCGAACAATCAAAGATTATATCTTCAAAACCTGCTCCTCCAAATTTGAACGATTCAAATGACACGACACCTTCTGTCATGGCTCCATCACCGTAGGTATTGGTGTAGACACATTCATTATTCACAGACTCTTTTTTTTTAAAAGACGAAGGTCATCTGTCCATGAGAGACCCCTTCCCAATTTATTAAAAGCCCTCACTTACGGTGGAGGAATACCGTGATAACAAACTGAAAACCAATGCCAACACCCAAAAACCAGTCTAAACATGCCAATAACCAAAACCAAAAGATAAAAAGAGAAACAAAACAATACAATCCAAACAGAAACTCCTATTAACATTGTAAGTAAGGTAAGCCTAGCTTGTCTAACCTGATGATACCCCTCGAATGCCTAGGCATAGAATCTTCACCCTCGAATCGACATGTAAATCATTCATTATTCACACACTTGTAGGTGTAACCCTGGCAAAAAGGATGACTGCAAGGAAGCTTTTTATAAGTAGTGGAAGAAAGTGAGTTGTAAAGGGGATAGCTTTGTGTGTCTTGCACGGCTCAGATTGTGTCCACATTAGATCACTACCCGTATCCATTAGCAAGTACACAGGTACGTTTTGGCTTCCAATTGTAACCAACACCATATAAAATACATTATGATCACGCTCCAACGGAATACGGAAGCTGTTTGGATTTAGTGTAGCATTGCGAATCGAGAATGATTCCAAATAATTAACTCTAGCATTAGAGAAATTGATCATTCTCTCAAATCTTTAAAGTTGAGTGAGGTTTCCGGGATATAAAGGTGACTCCAAAGAGTCCCTAGGGATGAGTCTTAGGCTAAATCTAGTTGGTTTTGCAATAATGAAATGGAGTCGGGAAGAATTATATATATCTCGTCATGTTAAGTTTCTTGAGCATATGCCTTTCTTTTCTATTCCTTCTAGTTCTCATAATATGACTCAGTCTGATCTTATTCATATTAATCCCTTCACTCTTGATACTGATGATGTCACAACCCCTGCTTCACACACACCTGCTCTTACTTCAGATTCAGATTCTTGTAGAGTTCTTGCTGATAGTTCAACAACTGGTACCTTGGCTCCTGATACATCTGTTGCTCCCTCTCCTCCTATAGCTACCCAATCACCTCTTGAAATTGTGGCTCCTCCTCTTGCTCGTCCCACACATATTCGTAAGTCCACTAAACTATCAAATTTTGCTTACTCTTATTATTCTAGCTCTTTTGCTTCCACTTTAGCTTATATTCATCATCTTTCTGAGCCCTTATCCTATAGAGAGGCAGTTTGTGAGCCACTTTGGTAGCAGGCTATGGTCGGGGAACTTACAGCGATGCACCGTACACACTCCTAGGATTTAGTACCTCTTTCGCCAGGTAAATGAGTGATTGGCTCTCGCTGGGTTTATAAAATAAAAACCAAGTCTGACGGGTCTATTGAAAGATACAAAGCCCGGTTGGTTGTTAAGGGATATTCTCAAAAGTATGGCATGGATTATGAGGAGACTTTTGCTCCGGTTGCAAAAATGACCACAATTCGCACCCTCATTGCAGTTGCCTCTGTTCATCATTGGCACATATCTCAGATGGATGTTAAAAATGCCTTCTTGAATGGTGACCTTCAAGAAGAGGTTTACATGTTACCTCCTCCAGGGGTTCCTTATCAACTTGGTGAAGTTTACAGGCTTAGAAAAGCTCTTTATGGTCTAAAGCAGACACCTCGAGCCTGGTTTGCGAAGTTCTCTACAGTGATTACTTCACTTGGGTTCCGTCCTAGCTATCATGATTTAGTCTTATTTATCAAAAATACCATTGTTGGTCGTATTATGCTTTCTTTGTATGTTGATGATATGATTATTGCTGGTGATGATGTTGATGGGATTGCAACACTAAAGTCAGAGTTAGCTCATTGTTTTGCAATGAAAGATTTAGACTCGCTGCGTTACTTTTTGGGAATAGAGGTTGCCTTCTCTCCAAAAGGTTATCTTCTCTCTCAATCTAAGTATATAATTGACATATTTGAGCATGCTCGTCTTACTGATAATAAGACTGTTGATACACCTCTTGAACTTTATGCTCGGTATTCTTCTTCTGATGGCTCTCCCTTGCCGGATCCTAGCTTATATCGTACTGTTGTTGGTAGCTTGGTTTATCTCACCATTACTCGTCCTGATATTGCATATGATGTTCATGTAGTTAGTCAGTTTGTTACCTTGCCTACTACTGTTCATTGGACTGCTGTTCTTTGAATTTTGAGGTATCTTCGTGGTACTCAATTTTAGAGTCTTTTATTTCCATCTACTTCATCCTTAAAGCTGCGTGCATTCTTTGATGTTGATTGGACAAGTGACCATACATATGGTAAATCTATTACTGGCTTTTGTATTTTTTTGGGTGATTCTCTCATTTCTTAGAAGAGTAAGAAGCAAGATGTTGTTTCTAGATCTTCCACAGAGGTAGAGTACCGTGCCATGGCTTCTACTACTTGTGGGATAGTTTGGTTGCATCGACTACTTGCATATATGGGTGTTTTTCTTCATTGGCCTACTCCTTTGTATTGTGACAACAATAGTGCTATTCAGATTGCACGTAATTCCGTTTTTCATGAGCGGACCAAGCATATTGAGATTGATTGTCACGTCACTCGACATCATCTTCAAGTTGGCACTCTTACGTTTCCTTTCGTCTATTCTAATATGCTGATTGCTGACTTGTTTACCAAGTCGCATTCCACTTTGCCTTTTCGTTTTTTGTCCGGCAAACTCTCGATGCTTATTGCAGCCGCATCATGAGTTTGAGGGGAGATGTTAATTATATTAGTTACTATTATTTGTTATTAAGTGTAGAATAGTCTTTCTTTCTTATTGTACCAGCTTATATAAACTTGCCTTCCTAATGTAATACATAGACTTTTTCAAGCTAATGAGAACCCTAGACTCTCTTTTCCTTTTTAGCTTTCACAATATATATATATATATATATATATATATATATATATATATATATATATATATATATATATATATATATATATGTGTGTGTGTGTGTGTACTGAATTTTTTTTTCTTCTAGGCTATTGTATTTTCCCAATTAAATTTTTGGTAGCATAGATTATGGTGTATTTGGGATTTGAGCTTAAATCTTGATTTGTACTCCAATTTTGATCATAGTGAAATATCTTACCATCGCCTGTGAACGTAAGAAATTTAATTTTGAACCCAGTAAATTTTTTGTGTCTGTTTATTTTTTCGCTGCTTTATTCCTACCAACTTGCTACTATATGAAAAGATAAATGAACATACTTATGCTTTTATGTTGTTTCTTATGTTTTAAAGTGCAGTTATGGATCACATCTATCTTTAAGATTATCTATAATTTATTAATGAGAAGTTTATACTTGGAGTGTCGAAAAAATTCACATACTTCCCTTCCATGGTATAATCAGCTCTGGTATGTCATCGATGCAAAGTTGTTGAAACCTGGCGGATATACGTAACAAAGTCTTAGAGGCACGCCTCTAGTACACCTTCGAAGCCCAATTGAATCATAGTTATTCTGAAATGCTTCCATCACTGCCCTGTAAGCGTTGAGTCCTACGATATTTGATCAATGTAAGTACAGCTCCTGAGTCTATAATGCAACTTCCTTTACGCTCTGGCCATACCGCAAATATACTTTGTCCGAACCCTAACCGACGAGATCCAACATTTATATCTAGTAAATTCAATTAGTAAAAAAAGAGTCCTTGTGGTCCTGTTGAAGACAATGTTGTTCTAAGATTTCGGTAAGGTGGCTCACCCTGAATGTCTTGTCCGATCCTTAATACACTAGGGTGCGCTGTTGCTTCAAGAAAAGGGACTAAACTGTAAGAGACTTGCCTGCCAATATAAGTAGATAATTGTTGAATTAGTGACTCTGGTGCGTCGTTTAGTCCTAATATCCTGAAAACTGCTTCATGTTTGCCAATTATAAAATTTTTGTTATCGTTCAAACAACCAAAGATTATATTTTTAAAACCTGTGCTTCCAAATTTGAATGATTCATATGATGCGACACCTTTTGTTATGGCTCCATCACCGTAGATATTGGTGTAGACACTTTCATCATGCACACAGTAAACTTGGCAAAAAGGATGACTGCAAGAAAGCTTTATATAAGTAGAGGAAGAAAGTGAGTTGTAAATAGGATAGCTTTGTTCGTAACATTTCACATTGTGTGTACATTAGGTCACTACCAGTATCCATTAGCAAGTACAGAGGTACGTTTTGGCTTCCAATTGAAACCAGCACCACATAAAATTCATTATGATCACGTTGCAGCGGAAGACGAATGCTGTTGGGATTTAGTGTAGTATTTCGATCTAGAATCATTCCAAATAATTAACTCGAGCATTAGAGAAATTGATCATTCTCTCAAATCTTTCAAGTTGAGTGAGGTCTCCAGGATATAAAGGTAACTCCGTAGAGTCCCTTGGGATGAGCTTTAGGCTAAATCCAGTTGGTTTTGCATTAATGAAATGGAGTCGAGAAGATCCTAGCATGAGGTGAAGAAATAGAGCAGCTAAAGTTACAGGAGAAGATAGAATGTTGGCCATTTTAGAGGAAAATTATGAGCCTGCCAAGCATATGAGCTAGCAACAATATTTATAGTGGTTGGAGGAAGCATTTTTATTAGGCAATTTAAAGAAGATTAACGTTGGTATCAGATTTTGAAAATTAAATTTACCATTTATTAGTGCATTCTTTTGAGTTTTGATAGGTTTTATTTTTCCTAAATAGGTGTGTTAAAAATCTTAATTCTTGAAATAGGATTGTTTCAATTTTTTTTTTACTAAAATAAGATACTTTTTGCCACATCATTAAAAGTACCATATTTTAGTTTTATAAGTTTAAAATGTGGTTTCAGTTTGTCATGTAATTAAAGATTCATTGTATTTTGGCATGTTGTATTGCCAAACTAGCTAAGAAATCTTGTTTGTATTTAATTCTAGACTATCAATAAATCTTTGCCTTCTTTAAGGAACATAATGTTGGCATTGCTTCCACAGCCCAATATTCAGCAACAAACTACAAATAACAGGACACCATATTTTTTCAAAAAAAAAAAAAAAAAACATGATTCGTAGGTACACACAAATTTCATACTATTCTATTCAACACATGATATGTTTGTATCATGAAAAATGTGAAAAAAATAAATATTGAGAAAAGAGAAAAAGAAAAAAAGAAAAATCTCATTTGAAACCGAACTTAGTTTTGCTACATTGTGTTATTTTATTTTATTTTTTAACATTTCCTTTGAAATTCAAAGGAAACAAAGAAAAACATTCATTTCTTTTGTTTTTAATTGAGAAAATACAATAGCCTAAAAGAAAAGAAGTTTCAATCATTCAAAGGGACATGCTTGTTGTACAACTCCGTCTTCAACTTCTCTCTGTTGTTGAAAGAAGAGAAATAAACACACACACACACACATACATATATATATATATATATGTATATATATATATGTATACATATACATATATATATATATGTATACATATATGTATGTGTGTGTGTGTGTATACAATTAGATTTAGTGCCTTAACCATTACACCAGCAAGATCTTATTGAAAATATCCTACTTAGTTTCTTTTTCGATGTGTTTACTTCTTCTTCGTCGTCGATGTGTCTTATTCTGATTTTTTTGGGATTTGCACGGCTTGGAAAAGGAAGTTGAGTACCTAAATAAGTCACTCTCTCTCTCTCTCTCTCTCTCTCTCTCTCTATATATATATATATATATATATATATATATATATATATATATATATATATATATATATAAGCATGATAACCCGAGTTTGGAAGAAACTTGGGCTTGGAGAGTCCTCCAAGCAAACGCCCAATATATGATGTAGGAGACTATATAAACCCAAAAGTTTAAGCTAATAGGTTCTAGTTCCACCACCATATGTATGTCATTCACTTATCTAGTTTTTTTTCTCCATGTGGGATTGCTTTTTTACATCGCTTTACTCACACGTGAATATTCCCAACAATCTTTCCCTCATGTGTGAGTTTCCATTGCTCCCCCTTACTAGCATGGTTATACCAACTCCAAACTCGCACCATAGTCCAATAGGCACAACTAGAAAGTCATCCGTTCTCTTATCGGGGTTAGATAACCACACACTGACTTTCAACAACGAACTTCATAGACTCCATCTTGCAAACCACACAGACTTCACCGTGCGAGCATCACCCACTCGCTACCCAAGTCATCTTGTTCGTGCAACATGAGTCCCTCGAGCTCTCACTGTTGTTTGACTACATCACCGTGAGTATCCCGGAATTAACCACATGATATAGTCATGCCCAGTTGATACCACTTGTTAGGCATGATAACCCAAGTTTGGGAGAAATTTGGGCTTGGAGAGTCCACAAAACAAATGCCAAATATATGATGTAAGAGACCATATGAACCCAAAAGCTTAAGCTAATGGATTATGGTTCCACCACTATATATATGTCATTCACTTATCTAGTTTTTTTTCTCCATATGGGATTGATATTCCACATCATTTTACTCACATATGAATATTCCCAACAAGAGAATCATTCTTCTATTTAATTTTGTATTACAAGCCACAAATTAATAATACGTTTACGGCCAAAGCTTGAGGTTAGTCAGTACCAGGTCTAGAGTTGTGTTAATAGCAGCACCTGTTCAGTTAACATTGTTAAACTTCTCTGATGCCTCTTTCGTTAAAAAAAAAAAAAAAAACTATAACTTGAAACTTGCCACTGCAGATTCAGCACATATAAAAGATGGAGAATAAATTAAAAAGATTAAAGAATAAAATGAAAGGGAGAAAAATTGGATTATGGAAACGGATCATTGGCACAAATCTCATCAGCAAATTGGAGTGCACCAATATCAAGATTATAAATGATGCGCTTATTTTGTTGATGATATGCTCCTAGCATAGTCATTTCATTTTCCCGGTAATACTGCAACGCAAAACCACCTGCCTCGAGTGTCGAAAAAATTCACATACTTCCCTTCTACGGTATAATCAGCTCCTTGAAAATGGTATGTCATTGATGCAAAGTTGTTGAAACCATGCGAATATACGTAACAAAGTTCTAGAGGCACGCCTATAGTAAGTCTTCGAAGCCCAATTGAATCATAGTAATTCTGAAATGCTCTTATCACTGTCCTGTAAGCGTTGACTCCTATGGTGTTTTGATCAATATAAGTGAGTACAGCTCCTGAGTCTATAATGCAACCCCCTTTACGATCTGGCCTTACTGCAAATGTTCTTTGTTCAAACCCTAACCGACGAGATCCAACACTTATATCTAGTAAATTCAAGTAGTAATAAAAGATTCCTTGCGGTTGTGCTGCAAACAATGTTGTTCGAAGATTTCGGTAAGTTGGCTCCCTGCGAATGTCTTGGCCGATCCGTAATACACTAGGGTGCGTCATTGCTTCAAAAAAAGGGACTAAACAGTAGGAGAATCGCCTGCTAATATAAGCAGCTAATTGTTGAATAAGTGAATTTGGTGCGTTGTTTAATCCTAAGACCCCAGAAATTATTCCATACTGGCCAATTATAACATTTTGGTTATCATTCGAACAACCAAAGATTATATCTTTAAAACCTGTTCCTCCAAATTTGAACGATTCAAATGACGCGACACCCTTTTGTTACGGCTCCATCACCGTAGATATTAGTGTAGATACATTCATCATTCACACACTTGTAGGGGTAACCTTGGCAAAAAGGATGACTGCAAGGAAGCTTTTTATAAGTAGAGGAAGAAAGTGAGTTGTAAAGGGGATAGCTTTGTGTGTAACAGTTCTTGCACGGCTCACATTGTGTCCACATTAGATCACTACCAGTATCCATTAGCAAGTACACAGGTACATTTTGGCTTCCAATTGTAACCAACACCATATAAAATACATTATGATCACGCTCCAATGGAATACGAAAGCTGTTGGGATTTAGTCTAGCATTAGAGAAATTGATCATTCTCTCAAATCTTTCAACTTGAGTGAGGTTTCCGGGATATAAAGGTGACTCCAAAGAGTCCCTAGGGATGAGCCTTAGGCTAAATCCAGTTTGTTTTGCAATAACGAAATGGATTCGGGAAGATGCTAGCATGAGGTGAAGAAATAGAATAGCTAAAGCTACTGGGGATGGTCGAATTCTGGCCATTTTAGAGGTAAAGTATGAGCCTGCCAAGCATATGAGCTAGCAACAATATTTATAGTGGTTGGAGGAAGTATTTTTCTTAGTCAATTTAAAGAAATCTTGAAAATTAAATTGGTATCAAATTTTGAAAATTAAATTTACTATTTCTTTTTAGTATAAAGATCTCACTGTAAATTTATTAGTGCAGTCTTTTGATTGTTTTTTTCCCAAATATGGGATGTTAGAAATCTTAATTCTTAAAATAAGGTTATTTCAATCTTTTTTACTAAAATAAGGAGATCAACTATAAATTTTGATTGTAAAATTATCCACATCAAATTTTAAATTTTAATGAATCCAAATCTATATGTTCAAAAACAGTGTACTACAAGCTTTAATTTACAAATTTTACTGTTGAGGAGTTGATTTCATAAAATAGGCACTTTTGCCACATTATCAAAAAAAAAAAGTAAATTAAAAATGGTCCCTAAAATCATTTCCGTCTCTTGTTTGTATCCCTTTTAAAAGTTGAAAAATTAAATCAACTATATCTATTTTCTCATTTTCGACAACAAAAGTATTGTTTGATGTGTTGCTTAGACTTGTGCAAAATATAATGCTTGACAAGTTATTAACGGTGTATCAGTCAAGCCCAAGTGACTTAGCCTATATTGATGGGATATCGACAAGCTCAGTGGGCATATATGCATAGAGGAATATGGTGGAGATGATAGTACTTTAAAGAAGAAGATTACCAAGAGACTTAGGCTTTAACCGTACCAGTGGATGCTGCAATGGTTTAGCTTAGAGATATGCCAAGAACTATTGGTGTAATTTAATTTTCTTATGATTTGCAAGTGGATGTTGCAAAAAGTATCATATTTTATTTTATAAATTTAAAACAACTCTATTTCAGGATTAAGAATTCTACCTACTCTTGTTTAGAAAGAAAAAAAAAAACTCTCTTAAAATAAGGTTTCGGTTTGCCTTGTAGCTAAATATATATTCAAAGTATTTTGGGGGGTTGTATTACCAAACTAGCTAAGAGATCTTGTTTGTATTTAATTCTAAACTATCAAATAAATCTTCATAGGTTTGAACAATCTCTTATGAAGCATAGGATGGAATCAAATTTATGTAATTGCCTAAATGTTAGAGTTGATCAAATCCGAGCTCGGGCAAAGTTCATTATGAGTTTACACTAAATGTAGGTCGGAAATTTGAGCCTCAATCCATCACTGATAATCCGAACACACTAAATTTTGGACAAAATCTGTCGTTGATAGTCCAAAATTCGTCACAGATTTCTATCAATGATGAAAATGAATCTGTGATAGTCTGTCGCTAATTCTCACATAGTTGATAATGATTTTCTATTACGAATAAAAATTTCGTCGTTGAAAATTCTATCAGCGATAGATTTCCATTTGTATCAATGATGGATTTTTCATCGCTGAAAGAATATAAATAATACTATATGCAACGGATTACTATTTTTATGAATGATGAATTTCCATCACTTATAGTATTTAGCATTTTTTAATCTAGTAAAAAACATAAATTTCAATTTAAGACTATCAGCGACGGACTATCAGTGACGGATACATGTCTGTCACTGATACTATTTTTTAAACGATAAAAACAGCAAAATGACATTGTATATATATGCCTTTCTCAACCTCAATGCATTGTAGGATTAACATAAAACATTAATAAACCAGATAAGAAAAATAGTAATTAGAAATCTCCACATTAATGCATTGTAGGATCCATAACTGCACTTAAAAAAAATAAGAAACAACATAAAAGCATAAGTTTGTTCATTTATATTTTCATGTAGTAGCATACTGTTAGGAATAAAGCAGCTAAAAAATAAACGGACACAAAAAATTTATATGGTTCAAAGTTAAAATTCTTACGTTCATGGGCGATGCTGAGAGATTCATTATAATCAAAATTGGAGTACAAATCAAGATCTAAGCTCGAATTCCAAATACACCAAAATCTATGCTACCAAAAATTTGATTGGGAAAATACAACTGTAACGACCCATCCTAAGTTGACCGCCCCCGAGACGGTGTCATCACATTTTGAAATCTCAAGCATGACACTTATATGCAACAATAAAATAAATAACACCAATAGAAAATTTTTACATAAATCCTCAACCCTCAACAGGGGAGTTACCTCGATCTGATCTTTAAGCATTAACTAAACATAAAATGCATGAATATTTACAAATAAAATTTTCTTCTTATTTTCTCATTAGTCTGAGGATGATGACACGCACGTGGCTTACAGAAATGATTTCTTCTGAATCTCAACTCACCAAATTATTTGTCAAGCCTGCTACCTGAAAATCATTGTACAATGAGGAGTGAGCTTCACAAGCTCAGTGAATTAAATTTACTAAAAGTATTCCAAATTTCAAAAATAGTCCTTTAATATTTAATATTTTATTTTTCACATAACCTGACGACAATTTTCTACTATCATTACACATGTCATATGATTCATTCTCTATCAATATCTTCTTCTCAATTATTGGTCCACCTTAAGACCATCAATTATCTCATAATTACCTCGTAATGAGGTTCACATCATAAAGTCCATCATTTAGATGGTTCTTATCACCATAGCTGTCTCTGTCTATGAGATTCAACCATATATAATTAAATTCACAATATTATTCCACAACTCATCATTTTAATAATCTTATCATCATAGCTGTCTCTTTTTATGAGACTCAATCATCTATAATGATATTCACAATAATACATCACACCTCAACATTTCAATAATACTATCTTTATAATTGTCTCTTTCTGTGAGACTCAATCATCTATAATTAAATTCACAATAATATTCCACATCTCAGCATTTTAATAATCTTATCATTATAGTTGTCTTTTTTTATGAGACTCAATTTTTATAATGATATTCATAATAATACATCATACCTCAGTATTTCAATAATATTATCTTCATAACTGTCTCTTTCTGTGAGACTCAATCATCTATAATTAAATTCACAATAATATTCCACATCTCAGCATTTCAATAATGCAACAATAACTAAAACAGATGCAATATTTGAATTATTATGATGGAAACATCTTCCCACCTGTCGACAGGTTGATATTATCTTAGATTGGTTGCCTTTCCGGTTCTTTATAGCTTATCCCTACTGTCACGAAATTTATTTCCAGCATATACCGGCTGTCATGGTTTTTCAATTAGACTGGCTACCTTCCTGGTTCTTTTCTTTCATTAGACCGACTGCCTTTTTGGTTATTTTCTTTCTCATTTAATGCATATGCATATGAACAATGATATCAAATGAACATATGAGCAGTAACATAAAAAAAAAAACAACAAAATTTTAAAACAATTAAATTGGCATTCCTGATCATTCTCAAATTTATATAAAATTTTTCACTAAGACTCTCTCATCCCAAATCACATCAAATCCTCCACTAAAACTTGTCAAGATTCACTAAATTTCATCCCAAAATCTCATCAAATCATCCATCAAAGATTGTTAAGATCTACAAAAATTTATCTCCTCAAAAATTCATATCAAAATCTCAACCATAGCTCATCAAGAATTTCACTTCTCATTTTTAATTAAATCAAATCATTTTTTTACTAATATTTCTTCTCACAAAATAATTTTCTACGATTCCAACGTTTATACCATATCTATCCACCCAAAGATTTATCTACCACCCAATCATACTTTAATAATTAAATTTAATATTATCACCAAATAATTGATTTTTATTTAGACTACTTAAAGTAAATCCAACTCACCACGTAGCTCTTAAAGTTACCCGTGGATCACCTTCTTACCTTTCCCATTCTCTCTCAGAAATTCCCCCAGTTGTAGATCGTCAACACCTTACATCATATTTGTATAAATTTTCTAATTTTTTCTTCAATTCGATATAAACTACATACTTTGAAAATTCTCACTTTGACTTTCTGGGAATTTTATAAATGTCAGAATTTCAAAAATAAACACTATGATATTACCTTCTGCTTTTCTGATAGTTTTTTGTGATTTTCTATGAAATTCTGCAGAAAATACTTTCAAATCTTTCAGCATTTCTTTGAACTCCCAAATGTTTTAAGAATACAGATGATTTAAAAAAACTAAACAAAATCTCTTGAGTAAAATTTTACGCTTACATCTGCTATGTATAGGAAAGCTTGGGGCTGAAAACTTCAGTAGTCCCCCTCTCCAAAGAACTCTACAATCTCCACGTTGTGGAGACATGTGAGGCCTTCCCAAATATCTAAAGAAATTGACAGCAGGAGCAGGTATTACACCTGCTGCCCATGCTTTTAGTTTCAATGAAATTGGCAGCAGGCATTACTTCTGCTGCTAACACTTTTTGATTTTTTTTTTGAATTTTTTTTACTTCTTTTCTTTTAATGACGTCCACGTCTTGAAAATCCTTTAATGACATCCACGTCCCAAAAATCCTTTAATGACGTCCACATCTCAGAATTCCTTTAATGACATCCACGTCCTAAAAATCCTTTAATGACGTCCACATCCCATAATATTTTTTTAAAAGAATTATTTTCTTTAATACTAAATCCTTTGCGTAAAATATATGATTTTAATTTCATGCTATATTTATTAATTTACTTCTTTACCTTTACTTTACGAATACGGGTATTACAATTCTACCCACCTTACAAAAATTTCGTCCTTGAAATTTCTTTACTTTGCTCCAGAAACAGTTGTGAATAATACTTCTTCATAATTGTCTCACACATTCACGTAATCTTTTCAGCATCCTTATTCTGCCGCCGTACTTGAACTAATGCAATTTCTTTATTATACAAAACTTGTTCCTTTCTCTAAAACCTTTATTGGTACATGTATATACACCCAATCTTTTTGAATTTCTCTAGCTTAGCTTGAAATATTATAATACTCATCATGTACACACTTTCTTAAAAGTGAAATAGGAAATATCTTATATAAATGTTTTAATTCTGGTGGCAACTCCAGGCTACTTACAACTAGTTCAACCCTCTTAACAACCTCATAGGGTCCCACTTACCTTAGACTCAACTTTTCTTATTAACAACTATTCGATCTACTTTGTGCTGCTTTACGGTTCTTTCTAACCAATTTAATCCTTTCAGCTGTTAACTCTATGATTAATGGACCAGATATATTTCTCATTCTCATTCTCTAGATGATAGTAAATTGTGCAATCGTCGTTACTAATCAACTTCATCTACCATCTCTGCCTCCATTTCAACTCCCTCTGGTTAGACAAGTATGTCCAACTTTTATAACCCATGACTATCTCACAAGTGTCTCCATACTGATGATGTCTTCAATCTTTAAAGTAAACACTATAACAGTCCATTCTAAGCATGAGTGTGGAAACTTCTATCATGAATCCTTAATTTCTTAGAAGTATGAGCTACAAATTTCCTATGCTACACATATCCCAATCATTGATGTGATGTATCACTATACACCACAAATCCTTCATCACTAGAAGGAAAACATCAATACTGGAGCTGTAGTCAATGTCTCCTTTAGTAATTGAATTTTTTTTCTCATATTTCCCTCACCATACAAATCTTACCTTTTCCCTGGTTAGTTTATTCAACCGTATTTCAATATTAAAAATTTCTGAAAAGATCTTCTATAATAACCAGCTAACCCCAAGAAGATTTTGTTTTCAGACACATTAGTTGGTTTCTCCCAACTTAACATTGTCTCTAACTTTTGTAAATCCACTGTTTTCTATTTCTCCGATATTTCATTTCAAAGAAAGTTATTTCATTCAATCAACACCCATACTTAGAGAACTTTTTATATAATTTCTCTTTCCTCAGAATCTCCAACACACTGTCTAATTGTTTCACATGTTGTTATTCCTCCTTAGAATACATCAGGAAATCAAATACAACCATGTTAAGATATGGTTTAAACATTCGATTCATCAAGTCCATGAATGTTTCTGGAACATTAGTCAACTTATGACCATCACATGTCATAAAAGCAGTCTTAGACATGTCTCCTTCTCTTTATTATCAAATGGGTGATAACCTGATCTCAAATATATCTTAGGACATACTTTCACTCCTTGCACTGCTCAAACAATTTATTTATCTTGGGAAAAATGTATTTATTCTTATTCAACTTTTTGTAGTCTATACCCAATCTCATCATTCCATCTTCCTTCTTTACAAACAACATAGGGGCTCCCCAAATATATTAGGTTCGAAAAATTATTTATTCAAAAAAATTCTTAAAATGGTACGTTCATCTCTCTTAATTCAGCTGGTGCCATTTTGTAGGGTGCTATTAAATATATGTGATGATTCTAGTATCACATCAATAGAAAAATTAATCTCCCTACTTGGAGGCAACCTAGACAACTCATCAAGAAATTATACTAGAATAATCTTTCACCACTAAGATTTATTCTAACTTTCTATTTTCCTTTCTAGGATTCATTATGTATGCCAATAACTTTTTACAATCCTTCTTCAACCATCTCCTACTGGTTGGAGCAAAATAAGATAATTCAAGAGTATTTCATGTTCTCTTTGAAGTTAGACTTCTTATTTCCTTATTTTGAACACTATCTTCTTTCATCACCAATCTATTCATTCTCAACATTAAATGAAATTATATATATTCAAAGATAATAAATCTGCTTCAGATTTTTTCTAATCGGATAACCTTTATAAGCATTTATGATTTTCAACAGAAATATTTTGCACTTAAGGACTAATACATACTTCAATAAACTTCATATGAATACTTGATGCAAAAGAATGGGTTGCATCAAGGTCAACCAACATTGACATGTCCACCTTCTTCACACATAAAGCATTTCAAATTTTAACAATTCTGGAATAAATATCTCACCTGAATATATCTGTAACAAACTTCTGTCTCCCAATCATACATTAGATTGCCACTTCCCTTGGTGGCATACGTACTTCCTCTACCATGACTTCCTGTTCCAATAACCTGTCTCTCAAATTTAAGGGTCTCCCTGATATTAATCTAAGCTACGCAAGCAACAGCTCTTGCTTGCCTCTGACTCTGCATTTCAGTTCCTTGTGACAAGGAATGCCTCCTCTAGGTGGTCTCCCACCCTAAACACTCATACTATCACCACCTCTATTACCTTCATGTCTGAGCCTCTTGAACCACTCTTTCTCCTTCCTTTAATCTCCATCACATCTTTCCCAATCTAAAATGATATATCTACTAATATGACATAATTCATTTGCCTCATGTAATATAGTTTTGATCAAATCTTAAAACATAGTTCATCTATGAACTTCTTAAACTTCTTCTCCTCTAGGTATACTATTTTTGGTTCAAACATTGACAAAGCCACAAATCTCCTATCGTACTGAGCCACAACCAATCCATTTGCCTCAAATAAATAAAATCTCATCTTGTTGGGCTCTAAAGGCCTAAAAAAGTATTTATCAAAGAAAACCTTCTTAAACCTATTCCAGGTTAAGGGTCTATCAACATCTGTATCCTCTCATCATTTTAAAATTTCTCCTTCTAATTCAAATGAATCAAAAACAATCATTTGCTTGTCAGTCATTGGTAAAATACCAAATAATCTCTCTACACATTTCTCCCGAAACTCAAGCATAAAAGCATTCATAGATCCTTTAAACAACAGAGCATTTATCTTAATTATATCTCCCTGCATCTCGTGCATAAACTCACTTTTCCCCATTTTTAAATGTCTACCATTACTGGATTAACAACATCAGGCATTGCTCTAGCCTGTTCATCAAGTCTATGCTATAAACTATCAACTCTATCATCTGTTACATTCATTTTCTCAATAGCATGAGTAAGAGCTTATCTTAGCTCATCTCCTTAAATTTTAGATTCTCTCACACTTTTACTAATATCAATTATATTTTTAAATATCAATCATACTATCAGCACGTTCTCTTCTAGGAACCAGAGATTCAAACTCAACCTCGACTTGACAAAATATTGTGGGCCTACCACGCCCTTTCAAATCAACAATTCTAATTCTAGCACTAGCATGTCCACGTGTCATCCTCAGACTATTCATTATAATTTATTTTAATCTTCCATTTTCTTACTTTTTATGCAGTCTAAGGCTCTGATACCAAAATTGTAACGACCCATCCCAGGTTGGCCTCCCCGAGACGGTGTCATCACATTTTGAAATCTCAAGCATGACACTTATATGCAACAATAAAATAAATAACACCAATAGAAATTTTTTACATAAATCCTCAACCCTCAACAGGAGAGTTACCTCGATATGATCTTTAAACATTAACTAAACATAAAATGCATGAATATTTACAAATAAAATTTTCTTCTTATTTTCTCATTAGTCTGAGGATGATGACACGCACGTGGATTACAGAAATGATTTCTTCTGAACCTCAACTCAGCAAACTATTTGTCAAGCCTACTACCTGAAAATCATTGTACAATGAGGAGTGAGCTTCACAAGCTCAGTGAATTAAATTTACTAAAAGTATTCCAAATTTCAAAAATAGTCCTTTAATATTTAATCTTTTATTTTTCACATAATCTGACGACAACTTTCTACTATCATTACACATGTCATATGATTCATTCTCTATCAATATCTTCTTCTCAATCATTGGTCCACCTTAAGACCATCAATTATCTCATAATTACCTCGTAATGAGGTTCACATAATAAAATCCATCATTTAGATGGTTCTTATCACCATAGCTGTCTCTTTCTATGAGACTCAACCATTTATAATTTAATTCACAATAATATTCCACAACTCAGCATTTTAATAATCTTATCATCATAACTGTCTCTTTTTATGAGACTCAATCATCTATAATAATATTCAAAATAATACATCACACCTCAGCATTTCAATAATATTATCTTCATAACTGTCTCTTTCTGTGAGACTCAATCATCTATAATTAAATTCACAATAATATTCCACATCTCAGCATTTTAATAATCTTATTATCATAGCTGTCTCTTTTTATGAGACTCAATCATCTATAATGATATTCACAATAATACATCACACCTCAACATTTCAATAATATTATCTTCATAACTATCTCTTTCTGTGAGACTCAATCATCTATAATTAAATTCACAATAATATTTCACATCTCAGCATTTCAACAATGCAACAATAATTAAAACAGATGCAATGCATGAATGATTATGATGGGAACGTCTTCCCACCTATCGACAAGTTGATATTATCTTAGACCGGCTGCCTTCCCGGTTCTGTACAGCTTATCCAGGCTGTCACGAAATTTAATTCCAGCATATACCAGCTTTAATTAGACCGGCTGCCTTCCCAGTTCTTTCATTTTCATTAGACTAGCTACCTTCCCGGTTCTTTTCTTTCTCATTTAATGCATATGCATATGAACAATGATATCAAATGAACATATGAGCAGTAACATAAAAAAAACAATTAAATTTTAAAACAATTAAATTGGAATTCCTGATTATTATCAAATTTATATAAAATTTTCCACTAAGACTCTCTCATCCCAAATCACATCAAATCCTCCATTAAAACTTGTCAAGATTCACTAAATTTTATCCCAAAATCTCATCAAATCATCCATCAAAGATTGTTAGGATCTACAAAAATTTATCTCCTCAAAAATTCATATCAAAATCTCAACTATAGCTCATCAAGAATTTCACTTCTCACTTTTGATTAAATCAACTCATTTTTCTACTAATATTTCTTCTCACAAAATAATTTTCTACGATTCCAACATTTATACCTTATCTATCCACCCAAAGATTTATCTACCACCCAATCTTACTTTAATAATTAAATTTAATATTATCACCAAATAATTGATTTTTATTTAGACTACTTAAAGTAAATCAAACTCACCATGTAGCTCTTAAAGCTACCCGTGGATCACCTTCTTGCCTTTCCCTTTTCTCTCAGAAATTCCTCCAGTTGTAGATCATCAACACCTTACATCATATTTGTATAAATTTTCTAATTTATTTTTCAATTCGATATAAACCATACACTTTGAAAATTTCCATTTTGACTTTCTGGGAATTTTATAAATGTTAGAATTTCAAAAATAAACACTATAATATTACCTTATGCTTTTCTGATAGCTTTTCATGATTCTATATGAAATTCTGCAGAAAACTCTTTCAAAATTTTACTCTTTCAGCATTTCTTTGAACTCCCAAATGTTTTAAGAATATAGATGATTTAAAGAAACTAAACGAAATCTCTTGAGTAAAATTTTACGCTTATATCTGCTATATATAGGAAAGCTTGGGGCTGAAAACTTCAGCAGTCCCCCTCTCCAAAGATCTCCACAATCTCCACGTTGTGGAGACGTGTGAGGCATTCCCAAATGCCTTAAGAAATTGGCAGCAGGAGCAAGTATTACACCTGCTGCCCATGCTTTTAGTTTCAACGAAATTGGCAGCACGCATTACTTCTGCTGCCAACACTTTTTGACTTTTTTTTTTGAAATTTTTTTTACTTCTTTTCTTTTAACGACGTCCACGTCCCAAAAATCTTTTAATGACGTCCACGTCCCAAAAATCTTTTAATGACATCAATGTCTCAGAAATCCTTTAATGACGTCCACATCCCAGAATTCCTTTAATGATATCCACGTCCCAAAAATCCTTTAATGACGTCCACATCTCAGAAATCCTTTAATGATGTCCACATCCCAGAATATTTTTTTTAAAAGAATTATTTTGTTTAATACTAAATCCTTTGCGTAAAATATATGATTTTAATTTCATGCTATATTTATTAATTTACTTCTTTACCCTTACTTTACGAATACGGATATTACAACAACAACCTAGAAAAACAGATATATATATATATATATATATATATATATATATATATATAGGCAAGGTCAAGAATAATCATTCTCTTATTTAATTTGTTAAGATCAGGAATACTTCACAAAGTGGATGATCACTTGAACACCGGCTTGATATATATGAATGAGTATCAATATGATTTAAAAGTTTAAGCTTATAATTTCTGGGCCCAAACCATGTATATAACTTATTCTTTTTTTTTTTAATCTTTCTGATGAGATAACTTTTATGTGGATATGCTAACACATGCTTTGATTTTTTCAATTGCATTTCTTCTTTCTTTGCCTTCTTTCAGGAACATAATGTTGGCGTTGCTTCCACAGCCCAATCTTCAGCAACAAACCACAAATGACATGGCACCATATTTTTTTCCAAAAAAAAAAAAACGTAATTCGTAGGTACACACAAATTTCATGCTATTCTACTTAATACATGATATGTTCGTATCATGAAAAATGTGAAAAAATGAAAATATGGATGGTAAGGTCATTGACATTGAGCATCTTCCTAGCAAAATTCGTCAAAATCGGACCAATAAAACGGCATTGTCCGCACCATGAAGCCGTAAAAATGCACTACCACCTGTCAACAACTTCTTTAGTAAAATACAACTTCATAAAGGGTTGGCAGACCCGGCAAAGCAGATAGGGCATGATAAGGTCATCTTTTGTATCACAATTTGAAGAGATTCCATCGACACCACACAAAAATATACCGAATGGCGAAAAGGGAAAACTATAAGCGGCCCTACTTTCTACTTGAAAATGGTGAACTGCACAACTAGTAGTAAACGCAACAATGATATCATTTTGCTGGATGCTTAAAACGTTTGGCAATCATATTTGACAAACTAATTAACAAGGACAAAAGTATATGTCTTTGTTGAGATATTTTTTAATTACATATGCATTAAGTTTTTGTCTTTTTTTTGTTTATGTTTCTTATTTTTATGTCTGTATATAGATTGTTGGTTTGTTCACATAACACAATACCAATAATAAAAATTTTTCTACAATATTTCAAATCAATCTCATCTATCACTCTCTAATCTAAACATGTATCTAAGCATCCTTGGGACTCTGGTGATCATTACGAGTAAACAACACTTGAAAAAATAGAATCTTTAGTTTTAGAATAACAAGTCTACTCTCAAAAAGAGTAAGTACCCCCATCATCTGCCATCACCCTAAGTCCTAGTATCTGGTGATTTGCAAATAATATGTCGTCCATTGGGGTGAATTAATATTCGATTCTACATTTAGATTCTGCAGCAGACAAATTCTGCACCAATAAGAAAAGCCCTGACTCATTTTATGATGTTCTAAAGACAATATAGTTTTATGATGTTTTAAAGACGGAATAAAACAGCGCAGTCTAACTTGCTGCTTAAAGTTTTATCTGAAGATAAAATAAAACAACATAATTTTATTATTTAAAGACGAAATAAAACTATGCAATCTAACTTGTTGCTTAAAGTTTTATCTGTGATCCTTTTGTAGTAGAATTTACAGAGCTCTTTGCTGCTCCGTATATTTTTACCTACCTTTTGGATTTCAACTATATTGTGCATTGGGCATATTAAAATGGTTTTTATTTGACAATCAAATTAATCCTAATTAAAAGGGCTCTTGCATTATTCCTTTCAAAAGAAAAAAAGCCACATCTCCTTCATTGGCATTTCGCTAAGCTAAACCATTTCAACATCCACTTATATGATCGAAACCTAATTCTCTTGATAATCTTCTTCTTTAGGTCACTTGGGCTTGATTGAGACACCACTAATAGCTTGCCACTCATTATATTTTGCACAAGTCCGGCAACAAGCAATAATACAAGCAGCACATCAAGCAATACTTTGGTTGTCAAAAAGGAGAAAAGAGATATGGTTTATTTAACTTTTTTATTTTTAAAAGGGGTACAATCAAAGGATGGAGATGATATTAGAGACCATTGGTTATTTACTCTTTTTTTATGATGCGATAAAGAATACCTTATTTTAGTAAAAATGTTTGAAACAACTTTATTTTAAGAATTAAGATTTCTAACACCGGTCGTTTGGGAAAAAAATCCAAATTAGACTAATCTTTACTGTTATATATATGACATTTCTTTTCATATTTTTAATGATATATATTCGATGAAACTTTGTTGAATTATGAAAAAACTATGATGGAAGATAAGGAAAAACAAACTCAGAACCATATCCATCTAAATGTTATAAAAATTAGAGCTAAAGCCCTAGTTTGAAGGAAATGACCAACACACTTTCCACTACGCTTGACATGCATAATGATGCAGGAGGATCCAAGTCAGATGATATTGAGTTGTCAGATAGCACATTGTTGGCATTGAGATACCTTGAGTTGACAGATCAGCGCAAAGATGACAGGTGGACTACTGGATCACTCCAAATCTAAGGGTGCGATTTACATCGTTTTGCGTGCCACGGGCTCGGATCGGGCCCTAGAGACCTTAATCTGATTGAAAACAGGCGCTCGATCAAAACTTAGGTTTTTGCCCTAAGTATAACGAGTTTTTAGCCAAAAAACGACGTTTAGGCCTTCAATTTTGCAGTTTTCAGTTTTTAGGAAACTTTCTATTTGCAATTTCTTTTGTATTCAAGTCTGAAATGACTACCGTTAATTCTACCTTAATTCTAACGCTTAATTTTAGCATTTTCCATAGTTTTTCCCCAAATTCATGTTTTCGGAGATTTTTACCTTTTTTTAGCTTTGACCTTATAAATAAGGAGGCCATGTACGGAAAAAGGAAGATATGATATTTTGGATTGCATAATTTTGAATTGAACATCAGAGGTGTTTCTCTGTGTTTTTTTTCTTTGGGCGATTCTCTTGTGTTTTTCCCTGTGAATTATCTGTTGAAACTAACCTGCAGAATAATCGCTGTTTTGTCCAGCGTCAATAAATCGATTGAATCTATTGAAAAGCAGATGCAAAGGTCTTGGTACCCTTTATAATCAGGCCCTAAAGAGATAGGTGTGTAGAAGACTCCTTATATACATTGCTCTTTGTCAACCGTTTTAAACATTTATATGGATAAATTGAGAAAAGGCAATGAATTCCATTAAAAATAATTTTACAACAATCAAACATCCATTTTAGTATGTCTCTTATGTAGAAACCCATTTCATATTGGGGCACTTGAAATAAGACATTGAATATGCCAGAGCACAGTGAGGTAGTTTTTTTTTCCTTCATAATTATGTTCATTTGAATTCTGATTGTTTCTATTTTCTTTTAAAGATTTATTAGTCAAATTGGTTTATGGTAGTTGTAGAAATATTCTACGATAGGGACATCAGCACGTGGAAGACAACAATGTCCTACACACGATCGGATCAAAGAGTTTTACTAGAAAAATGGATGAATATGTGAGTTGGTTTGCTTCATTCATCCAATTTTTCATTTGAGACATAGTGTATTGAGTTATTGTTTGAACTCTTTTCATAAATAGTAGGAGATAAAACATAGAACTGAGCCTGGGCACGTAGAGTTTTTTTTTTTTTTTTTTTTTTTCTGAAATTCATAAACGCAAGGATGAAATTTCTATTGATGAAGCATCAAGGCAATTTGTGGTAAGTTCAACAAAACTAGTTCTCAAATACTTGAAGTTTGAGGTTTTTAATTCTTATATCAATTATTCTTGGATCATTTTTATTGGTGTTCTCAAATATGTTGCCTTTGCCATATAAAATGTTACTTCATTTTGTTTCCCATTAGGCTTTATTTATTTTTTGGATAAGAAAAGACAGCTAAACAGATACTTGATGTGATGAGACTTGAAAATGTAAAAAAAATAATGATTACATACAAAAGCTTGTTGTGGCTACTTTGTTTGGATTGTATTTTTGTTCTTCTTTTGCAGGAGGTTTTA
Organism: Bretschneidera sinensis; assembly: GCA_023935145.1. Lineage (NCBI taxonomy): Eukaryota > Viridiplantae > Streptophyta > Magnoliopsida > Brassicales > Akaniaceae > Bretschneidera > Bretschneidera sinensis. Next base: position 153,352,873 of record CM043698.1, read on the forward strand.
TGGAAAAAGAGGGGAAACTCTGCCCGTTTTTCTGTAAAATCTGATTGGTTAACTTTTGTTCCTTTTGTTTTATGTAACTTTCGCTACAAATAGTTACTCAATCTTTGGGGGAGTTTGTTTATTATTTTTGTAATTTCTTAATTGTAGGTGATTGCTGAAGCTTGTGTGGCTGAATTTGTTGCTACTTTAGGATCTTCTGACGCTAGCAACAATTTACAAATACAAAATGAAGTATTTATGGAGCTTATGGGTGAAGAGAGTTCTAGACGTGTACGAGGTCAAGGGTTTGGAGTTACTCCCACAGGTATGTATGGATTTTCAGCTCAAATTAGGAATGATGTGGGATACAATGGAGCTTACACTGAAGAGATACATAATTTGAAAGTACAAATTGAAGAACTCAATGAAAAGTATAAGCGTCAGATTCAAGAAATAACGACGAAGTATGATGATCAAATAATCAGTATGCAATCCCAAATGGATGAGCTCAAGTCTTTACTGTAGTGGTTGGTTAATGGAGGATCTCATAATTGATTTCAAGTGTAATGATACGTAAAAGATTTTTTCAGACTTAATTCCATTACTTGGTTGTGTATGAATTTATATGTTAACTATGAATGTTTTTTGTGTGAATGAAATGACTTTTGTATTGATATTTGAATTTATATGGATCAGATGGTATATATATATATATATTGAGGAACAAGGGTTTATAGTAAGTGTTGTTATTAAACCTAAAATAGTGTAAAAACATAAGGCAAGTATTCTGGCGCTTTAAAGTGCCACAAAAATGGCTAATATTTGGTATATTTTGGCGTTTTAAAGTGCCACAATATTCTCGTATTGCGACGTTTCTAAGCGCCATAAAATTTTACATATTGAGGCACTTACAGTAAGCGTCGGAACTGGCACTGCAACACCACACATACCGGTGCTTTATTCGGAATTTGCTGTAAGCGCCGATATCACATACTGCGGCACTCAAAAGCACTAAAATATGCTAAAAAAAGCGTCGACATCTGCCACTTATGTTGTAGTGCATTGAGCTGACAATGGCCTCGGCCCAAGGACATGTATTCGAATAGAATCCAACATGCGTGCTTTGGCTTTGAACTATGGTGGCAGATATGGCAAGCAGAACAAATGTTATAAATACTGTCAATTGGTTGGCACCTGATACAACCAATAAACTCACCACCCAATAGCATAACGACACGTGGATGACCTACCTGTCCAATAATACAGTGACACGTGGACAATCCTCAACCAATAGCACAATGACATGTGGACAGTTCTTACCTAACAGCACAATGACACATGGACTATTCTGGCCCAACAGTATAGTGACACATGGAGAAATTGTGGGCAGTCATCGTTTCCCTCGAACTCCCTCACGCAGACGTGTAGGCATTATTACAGGGATCACAGCCGTCCCTGGATACATGACTAGACCCTCGTCGAAAGAACGAGATCTCTAAGATTGCCCCATCCCTGGCACATGGATAATTCAAAAGCTCTCAGTAGTACTCTCCGGTATTCCACCGACCGACAAACCCTCTTACCTCGATCATGAGCCCACTCCCCTTCGCCATATGAGGGATAGACTTCCTCGACCCCTTCACCGAAGTGCTCGGTCAACGAAAGCACCTCATAATGGCGATAGATTACTTCACTAAGTGGGTAGAGGGAGAACTGCTGGCTAGTATAACTGATCACTAGGCCCAAAGCTTCGTTTGGAAATCCATAGTGTGCCACTTCGACATTCCCCGTATATTGATGACCGAAAACAGCAAACAATTTGACAGTGCCCGATTCAAAGAGTTTTGTGAAGAACTATGCATCGAACATCGATTCTCCTCCATCGGGTACCCACATGCTAATGAACAGGCCAAAGTAACCAACATGACATTTCTACAAGGTATTAAGTGGAGACTAGACGAGGCAGACAAACAATGGGCCAACAACTTGCCAAATGTACTATAGGCGTACTGGACAACCTCCCGAACACCCACGGGGGAGACCATTTTCGTAATGGCATACGGCTCCGAAGCGGTCATCCCTTTGAAAATTGGGGTACTGATTACACTCAAACTAATACGCGGTTATTGTGTATAGTTGAGGTGTCGATCCCACGAGGAAAAGCGAACTACAAATAAAAGTGTAAACCTTAATACGAACGATAAAGATTAAGTGAGAAAATTTATGTTTTTATAATAAAATAATGTGAGAAAATTGTGTAAATAGATTAAAGAATATAATAGAGAAATAACAAGGTTCCAGGAATCCTCCCTAGGTTCGTTGCCTTATTCCGATCTTGATTCAATTGTTTTTAGCTCGATTGCTAGTTTCACATCCCAAACAGGCAATCGACAAATATTCAATCAAAGCATATGTAAACCCTAATGTAATTGAAATGAATTACTCTTTACTTTCGATTTAAGCATACATGACCTATCCTATAGATTTATCAAGAAACGACAATATATCTTAATGACAATATCGCAGTAATGGACAAACCTAAAAGATAAATCTACCAGACTCAATCATATTCAACAATCTTGACATAAGAAGAGCATGACTAGACTTATATCGAGGGGAACAATACATTCACTGGATTAAGAGAAAATCTTATAATTAAATCAAAGAGTAAATCATAACAATGTTTTGACAATAAATCCAAACTACAACTGAATCAATAATGGAAGCTAAGAACAACTACACATAAGGATTCATCCCTTTGCCTTGCTTGGAGATTAGTTGGCCATAGGGTTCATGCTTGAACATTTTGATGGAAAATATGATACCCTTCTTGAGTTTTCTAGCCTTAATGATGTCCCTTTTCTCAAACCCTAAGTGATCTATTTATAATACAAATGTCCAAGGGTGTTTTGGGTCTAAACAATTAACTAAAACCCTAATTAGGAAAATAGGGGTTCGTGTGCATGCTGCGACTTTGTCTGGTCTTTGGTTAGGTGGGCTTCTGGGCGCCACAACTTTGCCTGGTCTAGGCCGCGGCACACATTGGTCCTTGTTGAGACTCTGGGCACCATGGCTCAGCCTGGTCCAGGCCGCGGAGTACACTGATGGCTTCCTTGCTCTTTTGGGCTTAGTTCTGGAAGTCAAGGCTTAGACTTTTTCAGGCTGCAGCGCCCACACTTAAGACTTGGTTTCTCTTCATTTTGTCCTTCTGCAACCATGCCCTCACTCGAATGTGCATCGAAGCATCATGCTTTAAGCTATGATAGCTTTCCATCTCTTTTGAACTCAAAGTACCTGAAAATGCACCGAAATAAGTCAATGGTCCAAGAATATCACTTTAGAGTTATTAAGGTATAAAAGTGTAATTCAAAGCTCGATTAACCCTAAAATACTAACAAATAAGTACTGTTAAGATGCATTTTATGATTCTCATCATAACCCCCAACTAGTTTATTACTAGTCCCTAGCAATTCAAGCAAAAAAAAGACAATATGAAATGAATTCTTTGGTAGGAATCAAACAAAGTAAAGCAATGTTAGCGTTAATAATCCAAAAATAATCCAAACATTAATCTTAAAATTGTTATCGACTCTTAACATCCATCTTACCACAATCCATTAATCCGAACACCCGGATGATTTTATGCATAACATTCATGAATACAAGTCTTGGCCTCTAAAATATATTAATTTACGTGACATCAATCACAAAAACAATGCTCTATAGGCTCATTTTTCAAATCACTCTCCACTATTGTAGAAAAATCACACTACCTGGGATCAATAGGTCTTTAATAAGCTTGTAATGTTAGGCTAAGGTAAAGGTTAAGAAAGAATGGGACGGTTTCAACAAATAAAAGAACTTAATTTCTTAGTTTTAAACACAACCTACTTTAAGCACTAGATAACCTTACTTCAATACCCAACTCTTTCAACCATTTTTCGAGCATTTTTCTCAATAAATCACCATTTTTTTTCTTTTCTTCTTTCTTTGCCATAATTCACTTTTTTTAATTTTTTTTTATTTTGGCATAAGACCATTCACCTTCCTTTTTATTTTTTTTTCTTTTCCACAACCCCCAACTTTTCTCCTTTAATGTACTTGGGTTATGGTAGTAATATTTTTTCATATTTCCATCCTTACTCCTCTCAAGTGATTCTCAACAAATATGTATGACTAAGTTCTCTTAAAAGAAAGGTATGGATAGAATATTTTTAGGCAAATAAAGGTGAGTAAATTGGTTATCGAAAGAAACAAGGCTCAAATTCTTCTTAAAAAAAAAAGGCTCAAATAGGTGACTAGCGATAAATATAGCAAGGGTAAGTTTGAAAGGCTTAAACGGTCCAAAAATGGCCTATATCATATCCTAAGTAATGTGCATTCTAGGAATTCGCCTTAAGTGATTATCAAATAAGTTCTAGAGCTTGTCGAGACTGCAAAAGTATTCATAAAACAATCACACATAAAACTTCTCTAAATGTTTTAGACTAATTTTGCAATTTTACCGCAAACCAGAGTCTCAACCCAAATGAAGATTGACACTTAAATTATTCTTAAACTGAAGCAAGATTTAACTTCTTCTAAATGCTATATGCTATCTCAATTAAGCTCATATCATTGACATGTGACTTAAGTCTAAGGCTTAACACAAAGCATGCTAAAAACAAACAAAATGGGAAAATGACACCAAATAGTTCAATGAAAAAAAAAGAAATACGTTTCCTCCCCCAACTTAAAAATTGTATTGACCTCAATGTGAAAGAAAAGGTAAAGGAAACTCCCTTTGTAAGTAAAAGTGCACAAAAGCTGAAAATTTTTCACTACCATTTGAACTACATGCCGTGCTTCTTGCTGAAATTTCAATCTATAACATAGAACAAAACAAACAAAAAGAAAGCAACTGCGGTGTAACATTAAGATTTCCACCGTATGTTAGGTTAACACATGAAATGGAAATAACTAAAAACTAAAATAAAGTACAAAAAATAAAATAACAAAAAGGAATACATAATAAATGTTAGTACAGTCATCCGATAATAAAAACAAAATAAGAGTAGACAAACAAGAGATAACCCAAAACTAATACTCTATGTCTTCATCCTCTTCTTCATTCTCTTCACCTTCCTTTGGAGTTGGATCAAAAGATGAACCCGGATAGGGTGGCAAGATGGGAAAGTGATCCATGTCACAACCAGTAGCGGAGGCAAGGTGTTGGTACATCTGACCAAAAGAAGAGTATACCCCCACTTGATAATCGGCTTGCCTAGCCAAGAATCGTTCTTGATGATCAAACCTATCATGCAACAGTTTCTTATGCTCGTCAAAACGAATCTCTAACTGCTCAAGGCACTCTGCAACAATGAAATTCCTAGAGGGAGGAGGGGGGAGGCAATTGCTGCTCTCTCTTCCAGAGCTGACAGCCTTAAGGCTTTAATTAGAGTGAGCATGCCATTATCGATGGGCTTCTTGGGTTGCTGGACCTCCTCATTAGGACTGTACTGGACGCTGACTTGGATGTATAATTGGGTAATTAATGAAGGGAAGTACAATCCAAGCTTTTGTCACACAGTGTGTATGATAGAATTAAATATGATTTGGCCCACATCAATAGTCATGCCCATCAAAATGGCATAAAACAAGAATAACTCTCTCAACAGTAAGGTCACTATAGTGCGTAGCAGGCATCAATCTCTGACATACAAAATATTCCCAAGCTCGAGCATTGACAGTCAGGGAAGTACCGGGCAAGGTTAATGGGGTATCACCCGTCATTTTCCATGTTGTGCCCGGAATATAGAGAGTATTGCAAATCTCTTCATAATTAATATTAGACGCATATGCAATGTACTCACTGTTTTCTATGTCAGGTAGCCCATGGAATCTATTGATAGATGGGCTGCTAAAAGAAACTATTTTTCCTCTCACCCTCACCTTACCATTCCTATGTTCTTCTACATTAGCGTAGAATTCTCTAACCATATATGTAAGGGAATAAGATGGTTGTCTTGCAAATGTACCCTAATGCCTATCAATAATCATTCTAAACAAGGTTGGGTTTCCCTTCTCTGTGATAGTGAATCCTCTCTCAGGAATGGGTTTTCTAGCTTACATTATCATAACATATCTCTCATGAGCCTCAAAACTAACAAATTTGCTCTCATCGAATTCTTGAGGTTGTTTCCCCCTTGGTCTCTTAGTCTTAGGGGCCATTTGAATCAAATGTATAGAACAGCAGAACTAATTCAAAATCAACCACCTAAATAGCACAAATGAACAACAAAGAGGAGAAATTGGTCTTACTTGATGCCCAAAGTTAGAGAAAAGAAAAAGTACCCACCAACTTGAAATCTTCTTGAAGAACCCAAAATCCTCTTAGAACCAAGCTTTGTGGAGAAATTTCCAGCAAAATCTGCAATATTAATGCTAAATCTTCCAAGAAATGATGTTAGAATCAAGAAATTTTGAGTAAAAGTGAGTGGGTAAGTGAAGGTTTGAGAGAGAAATGAGTGTGTTGTGTGTTTGCAAAAGAGAAATGAAGAAGATAATGCATATATGGGTTTAAAATGACCAGTTCACATGTTGGTCAGATCAGGTGGAGCTGCGGCTTGAAGGCATGGGCATACTCGATTGGATTGCTGAGCGGTGCGACGTTGGATCATGGGAGGGTGCTGGGCGGTGCGACGCGAGAGCGCTTGTTGAGCAATTATCTACCTAAATAAATAAGTAAATAATCACACTCATTTTTCTTGCAAGTGCACAAGGTCAATTTAGTAGTATAGTGTGCGAAAGCAAGATCATCTCCACAAGGATTGGTGAATTTCTTTTTAGAATTATATTCGCAATATAAAAAGATAGAAATAATAAAAGAGTTGATTTTGATAAAGATAAAATAATAAAGATAAAGGCGTAGGGACTTGATATCCACCACTAATTATGCTACCACAACAAAACAGTATGCCAATGCTTTACTCATGTCATGAATACCTAATGTTTGTCAACCTAAGGGCATGGTATCTACTCCTTAAGCTATTGATCTCCCTAAGCAATGAGTTAGGCATGGTATCTACTCTAACTCTTTTCTCTCTCAAGGGATTCAACCTAGTGTATGCTGAGTTGTTCCTTAAGAGAGAATAGGATCTGTGGAAATCGACAACCACACGGGACCTAGGGCATGGTATCTACTCCCGGTTTCCCATATTGATTAACCCAAGAATCCGGTGTGGATATCTTTTGTTACTAATTTCAGACCCGGGACTCGGTCATCCAAATTGATTTAACTAACAAGTCCATACCACATGCACATATTGATCAGACATATACATATGAGGAATTTAAATAAAAGTAGGTATTAATCAAGTTAAGCAATATAACATAAATATCGCAAAGGTGCCAATACTAAATTTATTGAGTAAACATAATTAGGGCTCAACCAAGCCCTTACTAAAAGTTAAGTACACATAATAAAAATAAAGGAAAGAAGAAACCTGAGAGAAGAGTCGTCAATTCTCCTCCACAGTTTTCTTCTCCAAGCTAAAGTAAAAGATAGAAGTGTTCTCTAAGTTGTGATAATTTATGTGTGCTTTACACGTGTATTTATAGGGCTTGAGTAGTCCTAAAAGGCTCATAAGTTCCTAAACTTTCCTAAAACACAAAACTCTTTTATTTCCAAAATAGGGTTCTGCAGTTTACTGTTCACTTCCGTACATATGCGTTCGATTGCATGCGTCTTGCGCTCGATCGCATTGCTGCGCTCGATCCTTCATGTGTGTGAACGATCGCATGTGCGCTCAATCGCATGCAGTAGTGCGATCGATCGCACTTTGACCAGAAGCTGCTCCAGGATTTCCAGGCTTCTTCCCTTAAGTGCCAAAACTGCTTCCTTTTTCTCCAAGACCTATAAAAACATGTGAAACACACAAAATGAAGTAAAACAGACTAAAACGTATAGACAAAGAGCTTAACACATATAAATTAAGGGGCTTAAATATGAATATTTAAGCATTTATCACACCCCTAAACTTACATATTGCTAGTCCCTTAGCAATACAAAACTAAAAACTAAATGAAGAACAAAATTAAAGATAAATTCACTTCCATGATACTTAAAGATTTGGGTTGCACAGAAAACTATGATAACTGATGCGATGAAATTGACACTAGCAAGTGCACTAATCGTTCAAGTAATAAAATGGTGAGTGAATATCGTTCCCAACGAGGACTGATCAAATACTACAAAAATTATGACTTAACTTTTACTGTTATTTGAGCAAACGAATAATTGTAGGGGAAAGATTTATTAACAATTAACTAAGGAAAAACAGAACGCAATAGTAAATAATGGAAGATTAGAAAATTTTGGAATGAAAACTCTTATGAACTAACGTGCTAAGGACTCGACTTCACCTAAACCATAATTGACAAGAGTTTCAAATGGACAAGTTTCGTTTAATATGTTTTCTAAGATGGTAGAATCCCTAATAAATTGGTTATCCATATTCCGGGTCTAACCACAATCTCAAGAATCATTAACTTCGAATATCCGTATTCCAGGTCTATTCTACATTAACTCAAATTGAGAAGCATTAAGTGTTTTTGGATTCCTTTCAGTTAAATCTCCCTATTCGGTTACGATTTAAACGGACCACATGAACTTCCTAGAATCCCTATTCGGTTACTCCTATTCCATTCATGGCATGTTTTACCCTGGCCTTTGCATACATAAAAATCCAATATCATATTTATTAGTTCAACCATTCATAAGAGCATGGCTTCTCTATTCGACACATCACCATGCCCAAAGAAGGAATCAAAATAATAAAAAGCATTAAGAACAATAAAACACACTCTTTGAAAAACACATTAAATTCCACTTGTCCAAACAACAACTCAAGATAAAGGTTTAGGATCCATCTATCCTTAACACAAAAATATCTACTCCATAATCATGTTCAAACAACCCATGTTCATATTATAAAACATCAACATAGATAGAATAAAAGAATACAAAACCGGAGAAGAATGATTAAAAGCTTGATGCGTAGCCTCCCGGAGTGTCTCCAAGCCTCCTTTCGTGTCTCCTCTCCTCCAAATTTTTTTTTCTTTCTTCTCTTTTCCGCCCCCTTTTCCAGATTCCCTTCTTGTTCAGCTAGGGTTTCAATTTATAACATTCAAAATTCGCGGGCTGGCACTGCAGCGCCAACATCCCAGCACTGCAGCGCCAAGACATAAAGAAACCCTAATTCTGGTGCTGCAGCTCCAACTCAGCGCCAACATCTTGGCACTGCAGCCTTGAGTTTCTGTCCTCTCTGTGCATTTTGGTGCTGTGAGGTGCGGCTGATGCTGAACCAGGAGGTATGACCTCTGTCCGCTAAAATCGCCATAACTTTCTCTAGAAAAATGATTTTAATGAACCGTAAAATCCTCCAGAAAGTAGACTTCCAGATCTTTCTGAGAATATGTGGCACACTTCCTGGTTCTTCCTACATCAATACAGTTTAATTTGTAAAGATGGTTGATTCGTATGGCAACTCCAGCAACTTAGTGAAAACTCCTTTCGTAGTTTCTCTTCATCTTGGCTCTTCCACGACCATTCTTTTGCTTGAGTGTTCAATGGAGCTTCGTGTTTAAAATGATGATAGCTCTTCCATCTCTTTTAAATCAAGATACCTGAAAAATGCACCGAAATAAGTTAATGCTCCAAAAATACCACTTTAGAGTTGTTAATGAATAAAAATGCAATTAAGACCTAAATCAACCCTAAAGTGCTAACAAATAAGTACGATTATAATGCATTTTATGGATCTTATCACAGAGTTATCACACCCCCAAACATACGTTTTTGCTAGTCCTCGAGCAAACTAGAACAAAATTCTATGCACACACATCCTAAGAGTGCGAGATGGTTTGATTAGATTTGATATAGCATGCCTCAAAGATTGCATAAAAATTATAACGCACGAAAAACTTTCCAAATGCTGCCAATGTCTAGAATTTCAAATTTATTGCTAGCCTTATCTTACATCAAATTCTTCAAACATGTGTGTGTGCAACACCTTTATAAACTTAATCACTCTGATCGGTTTATGCAAGCAAGTAGGATAATGCCAATCTTTCAAAGTCCATAAGCTTACTTTTCACACCACTCTCCACTAATGTAGGCCATGACAATACCCGAGATCACCAGGACTTTATTCAGCTTATAACTTTGGCTAAGGTTAAGGTATGGTAAAAGATTGATTTGAGGTTCACATCACCTTAAGCACATCAACCAATAAATATTTTATTTCAAACTTTTCCTCAGTTATCATGGAATACTTCAAATACTTTTGCTCTTGTCACATCTTCTTCTTCTTATTTTTTTTTGTATGCTTGTACTATAGTAGCACTAGTATTTGTTTCCGTGTGCATTACTGAAACTATAGCATAGCATGTACATGACGATCAAACACAGCTTTGCCAGCTGCCTATGATAGGCAGAATACAACTTTATCAAATAGTTCATGTGGTAAACCTTTTTGACTTCGATCTTTTCCTTGGTCTCTCTCGATGGGAAATATGTAACACATATCATAGCCAAGGGAAAGCTGCTTCCTCTTGCTCAATCCTCTGTCACCACTTAAGAGAATAGTCCCTTTATTAATCAATGTGCTTATAGGTGAAAGGTGGAGATAAATTTTATATTTTTATTTTTCTTATATATATATTTGAAAGGGAAATAGGTTATATGATTGGGTGACAAAACAATATGTATCCAAGCTCAAAAGGGGAACACTAAGGATAGTCACATATCAAAGGCTGGCTAAAATGGCTCAAACTTTCCAAACATGGCCTGGATCATTTCTTTGGTACTATACTACCTAGAATTTCGCCTTGAGTGGTCTTCAAACAAGTTATAGAGTCCAAGAGATCACAAGACTACACTACTCACATAAACGCTCTCCGAAACAGCAAGACAACAAAGTGCTTAGGTGTAAGTACTCATTGAGTTCAAACAGTTCGATGCAAAATAAATCCAAACAACAAATTCAAGCACACAGACAAACGCAACATTTTTCAAATTTTCAATGGCTATAATCAAGTCAATCTATTTCTCATCATTGGCAAAATCAAAATCAAACAACAGAAAGCACTCAGAAAACGCAAATAGAAAAATAGCTAGAAACATAAGCAGTGCACACATTCAGATAGAGTTCCCATCCCCAAACTTAAATAATACATTGTCCGCAATGTATAGAATTTGAATTATAAAGCAAGAGAAAGGAACTCCCCTGATTAGTCGAAGGTCGAATCAATCGTCTTTGTCAATGTCATCATCCTCATGATCACTGCTATGATCGGGATATGGTGGTAGTGGAGAGGGAGAGCAGCTGGGAATTAAATTTTAGAGTGCCCTAACTGTGGAAGGGCTGTTCATTTAAATGTCAGCTTATGGCCTGTCTGGATTATTGGTTTTGAACGATCAGGTCCTGGCGCTGCAGCGCTGAGTTTGTGAGGCTGCAGCACTGGATTTCTGGGCTAATGCGTGAAATTGAAGGCCTTGGCGCTGCAGCGCTGAATTTCTGTCATGGCTCCACGTAGAGCTGAAAAATAAATCAAAAATACACATCGTAAGGCCATGAAAATTGAAATAACAAATAAATTAAGCAACAAAAAAAAAATTGAAACACCCCAAATAATTTCAAAAAGCAAGAAAAAAAAAATTAAAAAGTAAGACCCAAAATGGTAGTTCTAATTTATAGTCTTTAGCTTGACTTTTTATTTTATGGCTCTTGGAGAACGGTGGTGGACGATTTAGGGTCAAAAGTCCCTGTAATGTAGTGCTTCAATCTGTGCCCGTTAATCTTGAATGTCTTCTTGTTTTTCTCGTTTCGAACCTCAACGACACCAAAAGGTGAGACACTTATCATGGTATACGGTCCAGTCCACCGAGATTTCAGCTTTCCCGGAAATATGTGCCTTCTTAGGATTTCTAGCAACCGTTCTTCCATTTTACCTGTCAACGAAGAATATATTATCACAGGGAAAATATTTTTCTCTAAATAAGCATATTTTAAATGAGCAAGTAAAGTTTTCAATTCAGTTATTATTATTTGTTCTTCTGGCACTTCTTTTCCCATTTCAGACTCCAAGTTCCTTGCTTCTTCTTCGATGATGAGTTTTTCAGTGGTATTAGTTCCCGTTTCCATGATGCATCCCTCCAAAGTATCTTCATTTAATGTTTTCTCCTGAAACTTCTCAATGAGGTTATCAACAATATCCACTTGAAAACAAGAAGAAGTAGAAAAACCAGAAGGGTATTTCATAATTTTATACATATCAAAAACTACTTGCTCATAATTGACTCTTAAAGTCAATTTCCCTTGTTGTACATCAATTAGGGCTCTCCCTGTAGCAAGGAATGGACGTCCAAGTATAAGAAGTACCTCACGATCCTCTTCCATCTCGAGAACAATGAAGTCTATAGGGAATATAAATTTATCAACCTTTACCAGTACATCTTCTATAATTCCCCGTGGTCTCTTAATAGATCAATCAGCTAATTGCAATGACACTGTTGTTGTTTTGATTTCTTCTAATCCAAGTTTCTTGAAAATTGAAAGAGGCATAAGATTGATACTTGCACCAAGGTCACATAAAGCTTTATCAAAAAATAAATTTCCTAAAGTGCAAGGTATAGTAAAACTCCCTGAATCTTTCAATTTTGGAGGTAGCTTATTTTGCAGTATGGCACTACACTCTTCAGTTAACATCACAGTTCCATGTTCCTCAAGCTTTCGTTTATTAGACAAAATTTCCTTCAAAAATTTAGTGTAACTAGGCATCTGTGATAGAGCCTCTGCAAATAGAATGTTAATACGCAATTTCTTGAAAATCTCTAAAAATTTTGAAAATTGCTTATCTAGTTTTTCTTTTATAAATTTCTGAGGATAGGGAAGAGGTGGCATATATTTAGTTTCAGAGTTAGAATCGATCAAACCTTTACCAGTAGACTTCTTTTTTGAAACATGTTCTTCTTGCGTGGTCTCTTCTTTCTCGTCAACTTGCTGAGTAATTTCCTTAGGTTGTGGCTCTTCCAATTGTGTGCCGCTCCTCAGTGTTATGGCCTTGACATCCTCCTTAGGATTCTTTTCTGTGTTGCTCGGGAGAGAACCTTATGCACGTCCAAAAATTATGTTCACCAGTTGACCGACTTGAACTTCCAGATTTTTTATGGATGCTTCTTGATTTTGGAATCTTGTTTCTGCTATACTTAAAAATTTGGCCATCATATCCTCCAAGTTAGACTTCTTTTCTTGAGGGGTATATTCAGGATGAGGTTGCTTTGCATTGCTTTGATTCCACGAGAAGTTTGGATGATTCCTCCATCCCGGATTATATGTGTTGCTATATGGATTGTTCTGCCTGTGAAAATTTGAAACAAAATTAGCTTGTTCAACAGATGAATTATATGCAAACTGATTACCTTGACAGCTACTGCTGTGATGGCCACTACCACCACACAATTCACATATTGTATGTGAGTTGGGATTAAGTCCATCAATCTTCTTGGTGAGAACCTCCATTTGTGCTGTTAAAGCTGTAACAGCATCTATATTGTGCAATCCTGAAGCTCTATTAACAGGTAGCCTTTCAACTGGCCATTGATAAGAATTTGTGGCCATCTCTTCTAGCAATTCAAGAGCCTCTTCTGGAGTTTTTCTCATGATCATGCCACCTGTAGCTGCATCAATCATATTTCGGGTTGCACTGGTTAAACCGTTATAAAAAGTTTGTACCTGCATCCAAGTGGGCAACTCGTGATGATGGCATCTTCTCAACAGGTCTTTAAAGCGCTCCCATGCCTCATAGAGTGACTCTCGATCGACCTACAAAAACATAGTAATTTCATTACGTAACTTTGCAGTTTTTGCAGGAGGGAAGTATTTCCCTAAAAACTTTTGTGCCAGTTCTGCCCATGTTGTTATGGATACGGCAGACAAAGAAGTCAACCAGCTTTTTGCTTTATCCCTCAATGAAAATGGGAAAAGCCTTAAGCGAATTGCATCCTCTGATACTCCGTTATGCTTAAATGTGTCACAAATTTCAAGGAAATTTTCCAAGTGAACATTTGGATCTTCTTGCGATAGGCCCCCAAATTGTACTGAATGCTGAATCATCTGAATGATGGCGGGTTTAATTTCAAAATTGTTCGCTTGTATAGGTGGTCGCCGAATGCTAGATTCAACACCATCCATCTTTGGCATGGCATAATCCCATAGTGCACGTTGCACCTCTGCATTGTTTCCTTCTGCCATTGTATTAATTGTTACTGGTGCTACTCTTCTCAAAAAGTGAAATGTGCGCTCAATCTTTGGATTAGGTTCTGCAAGTATTCTCCCACTAGTACGTGTCATGCACTAGAATCGAAAGCCCTGCAAAATAGACTTAAAAACCAAATTAAAAAAAAACTCTCAAATAAACAAGTTGAATCACAATAAAAGTAATAGTTTATTTTAGTCCCCAGCAACGGCACCAAAAACTTGATGCGATGAAATTGACACTAGCAAGTGCACTAATCGTTCAAGTAATAAAATGATGAGTGAATATCGTTCCCAACGAGGACTGATCAAATACTACAAAAATTATAACTTAACTTTTACTGTTATTTGAGCAAACGAATAATTGTAGGGGGAAGATTTACTAACAATTAACTAAGGAAAAACATAACGCAATAGTAAATAATGGAAGATTAGCAAATTTTTGAATGAAAACTCTTATGAACTAACGTGCTAAGGACTCGACTTCACCTAAACCATAATTGACAAGAGTTTCAAATGGACAAGTTTCGTTTAATATGTTTTCCAAGATGGTAGAATCCCCAATAAATTGGTTATCCATATTCCGGGTCTAACCACAATCTCAAGAATCATTAACTTCGAATATCCGTATTCCAGGTCTATTCTACATTAACTCAAATTGAGAAGCATTAAGTGTTTTTGGATTCCTTTCAGTTAAATCTCCCTATTCGGTTACGATTTAAACGGACCACATGAACTTCCTAGAATCCCTATTCGGTTACTCCTATTCCATTCATGGCATGTTTTACCCTGGCCTTTGCATTCATAAAAATCCAATATCATATTTATTAGTTCAACCATTCATAAGAGCATGGCTTCTCTATTCGACACATCACCATGCCCAAAGAAGGAATCAAAATAATAAAAAGCATTAAGAACAATAAAACACACTCTTTGAAAAACACATTAAATTCCACTTGTCCAAACAACAACTCAAGATAAAGGTTTAGGATCCATCTATCCTTAACACAAAAATATCTACTCCATAATCATGTTCAAACAACCCATGTTCATATTATAAAACATCAACATAGATAGAATAAAAGAATACAAAACCGGAGAAGAATGATTAAAAGCTTGATGGTAGCCTCCCGGAGTGTCTCCAAGCCTCCTTTCGTGTCTCCTCTCCTCCAAATTTTGTTTTCTTTCTTCTCTTTTCCACCCCCTTTTCCAGATTCCCTTCTTGTTCAGCTAGGGTTTCAATTTATAACATTCAAAATTCGCGGGCTGGCGCTGCAGCGCCAACATCCCAGCGCTGCAGCGCCAAGACATAAAGAAACCTTAATTCTGGCGCTGCAGCGCCAACTTTCTGTCCAAATCCTTCTTTGTGTCAGCTACCAGCGCTGCAGCGCCAATATCTTGGCACTGCAGCGCCAATATCTTGGCACTGCAGCCTTGAGTTTCTGTCCTCTCTGTGCATTTTGGTGCTGTGAGGTGCGGCTGATGCTGAACCAGGAGGTATGACCTCTGTCCGCTAAAATCGCCATAACTTTCTCTAGAAAAATGATTTTAATGAACCGTAAAATCCTCCAGAAAGTAGACTTCCAGATCTTTCTGAGAATATGTGGCACACTTCCTGGTTCTTCCTACATCAATACAGTTTAATTTGTAAAGATGGTTGATTCGTATGGCAACTCCAGCAACTTAGTGAAAACTCCTTTCTTAGTTTCTCTTCATCTTGGCTCTTCCACGACCATTCTTTTGCTTGAGTGTTCAATGGAGCTTCGTGTTTAAAATGATGATAGCTCTTCCATCTCTTTTAAATCAAGATACCTGAAAAATGCACCGAAATAAGTTAATGCTCCAAAAATACCACTTTAGAGTTGTTAATGAATAAAAATGCAATTAAGACCTAAATCAACCCTAAAGTACTAACAAATAAGTACGATTATAACGCATTTTATGGCTCTTATCACAGAGTTATCAATAACAGTTCATGAGTAAGTTTAAAATAAAAACACATTTTGGATTGTAAAAGGACTTTCAGAAGTTTTAAGTTACTTACCTAAGGTTGGCTTAAGGCATTGCAAGTTTGATTTGTGTGTGATGAGTTAGCACATATAAGATGGGGGCTTCCACATAATTTTAGTGTATAGGGTTTCGATGCCCAAATCTTTATCGAATTCCTTATCAAAGAGAACAAAAATGGCATAATACTTGCTTCTTCTTTCTTTTTTCTTTCATCATGCGATCTTTGCCATGTTGAGTTCCATCGAGCTTTCTATTTGACCCTTATAATGAGTGTTTAGCCAATGACTCCCAAACCGGATGGTTTTTGGGCATAAGTTTGGAGAAGCATCATCTTCAATTGCATTCATCTAATTACCACACACTTTCACATGTTTCTTGTACAAAGTGCAACACATCTTACATCTTGCAACCACAATAATCCCTTGGTTAGTTTCAACTTTCCATTCTCGAAGTAGTGCTCATACCCTTCTTCATCTAAGATATGAGTAAAAATCATATTGCGACGCAATTTAAAAACATATCGCACATTCTTCAAAATCATAGTGCACCATTTGCATCTATCTGTATACGCACATCACTAGTCCCCATAGTCAAAGCAAAACATTAGTATCTTCACTTTTCCAAAGTCTCATGCTTTGTACTTTAAGAAGAAATCGTGGTATGGAATACAATGGTAAGAAGTTACTGAGTCAACTAGCCAGTCAATACCAAAATCTACAACATAACTGCACTCCTCAAACTCACAAGCAAGTAACATAACCTTTTCTTCATCTGAAACAACTGTTGTTGTGTTCTTGTTATTTATCTTCTTCTAATTCCTCCTATCCTGTTGTTCTTATTTTCAAACCCAACAATTTCTCTTCACATGACCTAGTTTATTATAGTGATAACATTTCAACTTATCTCTATACTTTGTTTTGTTTTTGGATTTAACACAACCTTTAAGACCTCTACTATTACTTCTACCTTTGTTCTCTGTGACAAGAGTTTGACCATTATCTATTCCAAATCCTTTATGCGAGTTTCCTCGTTGAACATACTCTCTTCCAACATAGACAAACTAAGCACACCATTCGAAGCAGAGTTACTAAGTACTACTAAAGTCTCTCAGCTATCAAGCAAAATACTCAAAAGAAACAGTGCTTATAACTCATCATCTAGCACTATTTTCCTTATAGACAATTGGTTCACAAGATCGGAAAAATGATTCAAGTGTTCAGCATTGGAGCATTTATCTTTGTACTTCAAATTCACAAGCTTTCTCATTACAAAAACTTTGTTATAAGCCATCTTTATTTTATAAAACGTCTCTAATTTATCCTAAAGAGATTTGACATTTCTCTCTTTAGCTATATGATGGAACACACTGAGATCCACCCACTACCTGATGACACCAATTGTCTTCCTATTCATTCTTTCCCATTCTTTATCGGTTTTGCCCTCCGTCTTGGCTTCATCACCCTCAACGGGATCATATAGTTCTCTGAAATAGAGATAATCTTCCTTCTTTGGTTTTCATACTGAATAATTATAACTTGTCAATAAAATCATAGTACTAGATTTTTCATTCAAGTTGACCAACACCAATAACTATGCTTTGATACCATTTGTTGGGAAAAATACCCATTGTCAATAATTAACCAATCTACATGTGAAAATAAAAGGACAAGTACCAAATAATGCAACCCTCCAATGTAGAGGAAAAAAAATCACTGAACAAAACATCAACTCCACTGTATAAATAACGATTATAAAGTTTATGCCCAAACTGAAGTCTTACAACAATTTGGTAACATTACAAAATTACCCCTTTAGGAAAAAAAACATTTGTTGTACTACTAGCCGCGAAAATCTAAAAGTTTTTGTCCTTTACCAAAATCAGTCACCGTAGTAAAAACTGCAAACTACGAGTAGTTTGATTTTTTGCAACCAAACGCTCAAAATAATACTCTAGGAAAATCCCAAATTGTTATAACTTTATTTTCTTTTTCACTTTCTCGGTATAAGAAAAACTATTCTCTTCACTATGGCACTCGGCTTACAAGAAGAAAAACTTTTCTTTTTGTTTTGCTATAACGCTGTAGGAAAAACTGTGTACTCAGTAAAGGAATAATGTATCTTTTATAGCCACACCACTAACTCCTTATTTTCTAAGTTTTTGTGTCCTACTTGCACCAATTTTCTTAGTTTCCATTGAGTTTCTCTTGTCTTATTAAATTGTAACAATTGCCCACTAGTCTTTTTGGCTTTGGAAACAAAACATTATTTGGTCGAATGATAACGGACGTTACCACCAAACTCCATAATTACCTAAACCCTTTTTATTTTTTCCTTTCAAGTTCTATGGGTTGGACTACAAGCCTAAAATAATCATAACTAAAACATTTTGTTTGATTCTCTCTTTCTATAAAAACTTTAGTGTTATTTGTGCAATCCTATTCCATTTTTTCTCTGACCTTAGAGAGAGAACTTGTTTACATTCAATTTGAACTCAAAGAATTCAAGTCAAATTAAAAAAAAAAAATTTGAACATTTTGAAATAGGCTAAGTTAAAGATTTTATTTTTTGGTTCCACTCCCTAGCATATTGAAAGGATTGGAAAGCATAAGTGTTACTATTGATGCCAAAAACCTGATGCTGAGTTAGAGGTCCTACACGAATAACGAGAGATGAACTAAAGAGTCACCGAAGGAAAGGGGGGGTGGTGCCTCCGAAGACCCTCGGATGCCTTTGTTAGAACAAGATACTGAGAAAATGGAGTGGGAATATAGGTGTTTTAGTAATGAGTTCGAGATTAGAGATGAAATTGATTTCATATACCTTGGGCTTTTTATATTGTTCTTGAGGCAAGCCGATCACGTGCCTGGAATGGCGTGATCCCTAATATCTCGCTTCTCTGGTGAGGGGCCTTTATCCTGTGTTCAGAGATGGCTTAATCCCTATAATCAGGTTTACACTTTTGCATGGGGAGTTCGTGAGTGATGATGGTTACGTCAATTGCTCGGCCATGTGTCATCCAATCACTAGAGGAGAATTGTCTCGCGTGTAGTATAGGCTATTAGGGTTAACTTATGGATGTGGCCACGTGTCATTCGGTCATAAGGGGAGTATCATTCCACGTGTCGTCGGATTACTAGAGGGTGACTTTATTGGCTACATCAAAGGCCTCTCACTTCCTTAAGTACATTTATGTGCTTCAAGGAAGTATGATAGGACTTCAACCTTTGGAATGTTGGTCGAGCTTTTAAGCAGCAGTCAATAAGCTTGGCCTTGGAGACTTTGGTCCGAGTATATGAGCAGTAATCAATATGCTCAGCCTTGGAGACATTGGTCTGAGCATATGAGTAGCAGTCAATATGCTTGGTCTTGGAGACTTTGGTCCGAGAATATGAGCATCAATCAATATGCTCGGTCTTGGAGACTTTAGTCAATATGGTCGGCCTCAGAGACGTTGGTCCGAGCATATGAGCAACAGTCAATATGCTCAGTCTTGAAGACTTTGGTTTGAGCATATGAGCAGCAGTCAATATGCTCAGTCTTGGAGACTTTGGTCATTCGGAGAGTCCTTCGGAGGCACAACTCCCATCTGGCCCTCCACGACTTTAGGGTTTTTAATCTCGTTTCGTGTGTGCAGGTCCCACTACTCGACCTTCTAGATTCTGAAAGATTTTTGACATCAATAGATTGGTGCTAGAAGGAGGGCTTTCCTTTTTCTGAAGGATCAAGGACTTACCCGTTATCATACTGCCTAAAATCACTACCGAAACCAGTTCGGTTGCCACACGAGTGTCTATCCGAAAACAATCACCCAATCCACACCTCCTTGCCATCTCAGAATATACTGGCTCTGAGCATGAGAATGAGTCATCCGATGGGTGAACTGGGCATGATCCTCACCCAGATCCGATAAAATCTAGGTCCCAAGAGAATCGAGGGGCCTTGCCTATCCTGCCTGCATCCCACTACCCTTCAGATCCATGAACAAGTCCAAGAGCTCACTCGATTTTTCACTGATCTCGCCATCGAGGTGAGGGAAGAGCCTTTCACCCCTTGCTTCCACCTCTCTCACAATGGAGCTCCTGGCAGAAGACACTGCCCAAGCAAAATAAATATGTTGGAGGCCATTCCTCAACTAGATTATCCTCACGTGCCAAAGTAAGGTCTTGGAACTACCATCTTTAGGTTTTCTTCTAGAATCAGATACCGAGGTTCGAAAATCACACCAACTTGGACAAGAGATTGGAAGACATGGACCAAAGGATAAACGAAGGTTTTAAGGCAAGAAACACTAACGTCTTGAATGACCTTAGATCAAAAGATCCACTTTTTACTCAGGAAATTCTTGAAGCCGGTTATCAAGGTATACAATGGAACCACAGATCTTGTATATCATCTCCAACACTACAAGACCACTATGATGCTGCACCGCTATCTTGATATCGTTATGTCTAGAACTTTTCATCTGACCTTAGTAAAGGCTGCTAACACCTAGTACAATCACATTAAACCCAATAGTATCGATTCTTTCAAAGAACTAAGCCGCGCCTTCGTATCTAATTTCCTAACTAGTAAAGGGGCCTCGATACACCTCACAATACCTCTTTAACATCATCAAACATAAAGGAGAGGAGCTCCGGAATACATCTCCTGATTCAATGCAGCGGCCTGGTAAATTCCTTATCTTGACACTATTGTCCAGACCTAAGCCTTTCAGAATAGGCTCAAGTCGAGAACCTTTAGTTTCAAGTTGACCAAGCACCCTTTTAGGGATATGAATGACATCCTCGCTCAAGCCGAGGAACACTTGATTACCGAAGATGACTAGGTGTTCATGAAAGAAAGAGAGGGTGGAATGGAAAAGAGAAAAATGGATCCTAATGAACCTAGGGAAAGCTCCATAAAAAAATTATGCCCAGAAGGGAGGCCAAGAGTTACCCTTAACTTTGAGAACTTCACCCCGCTAAGTGCCTACAGAATGAACATAGTCTTAAGTAACCAAGACTGAAACCTCCTTCATTGGCCTCTAAGACCTCTCTATCTATTGTGAAACGTGCAATAATTATGATGAATAATACGAAAAACAAAGAGATAGAGAAAGCAATTTAATACACAGATTTAACGTGGTTCGGCAGTATGCCTATGTCCACGGGAGCGAGCAGCAGCTAAATTTCACTATATCAAAGTAGGGTTACATCATATGTATTTATACTAACCCTAGTCGTATAGAGGTATTAGAAAATTCCTCAAATACCCCTGTACCGTACCGCGGGGCCATTGCTCCCGCACCGCCAACCTATTAATCGTCCCTGCCAATAAAATAATAAATTCCAAGCCCAAAAGGGCTGATGACGTCATTTCGCTCCGTTCCACTTGGTACGCTATGCTCTACTCCACTTCACTCCGGCATCAGCCTTAATTTCTCTATAAATATGTCCCACTCAATATGAGCCATATACTACAACAATCTCCACCTTGGCGAATATCCACCCCTTAGGAGAAAAACATAACCTGGAACTCCACCTGGGATATTAGGTTGGGACGCCTCTCATCTAGCACCTAGAGACATTAATCAAGTCCAAGCAGTGCTTGAACTTATCTGTGGTAACAGGCTTTGTCAACATGTCTGCTGCATTCTCAGAAGTGTGAACTTTTTCAAGCAATACTTCACCAGAGGAAACCAATTCCCTGATCTTGTGAAACCTCACATCTATGTGCTTGGTTCTCTCATGATACACCGGGTTCTTTTCCAAATAAATGGCACTCTGACTATCACAATGCAACTGAACTCCACCTTGCTGAATACCTAGCTCCTTGACCAACCCTGTAAGCCACAAAGCTTCTTTGGCAGCCTCAGCCACTGCCATATACTCTGACTCAATAGTAGATAGTGCAACTAGAGGCTGAACCATGGACCTCCAACAAATAGGCCCCCCCACAAGGGTGAATACATAACCTATGGTAGACCTCCTATCATCCAAATCCCTTGCATAGTCTGCATCCACATATCCCATAACTGAAGGATCACCATGTTGTCTACCAAACATTTTGCCGTAATCTGTAGTACCCCTAAAGTATCTGAAAATCCACTTGACTGCATCCCAATGTTGTCGTCCCAGACTTGATAGAAACTTGTTCACCACACTGACAGCTTGTGCCAAATTCGGTCTTGTACAAACCATAGCATACATCAAGCACCCCACTACACTGGCATATGGAACCTTTGACATGTCTTGAACTTCATCATTTGTCTTCAGGCACTGAGCAGTAGACAGTCTAAAGTGACGCCAAAGGTGTACTAACTGGTTTTGCATTATCCATGTTGAACCTCTCTAACACCCTCTCAATATAGCTACGTTGGGATAACCATAATCTCTTGGAAGTTCTGTCCCTGTGAATCTCCATCCCAAGAATCTTCTTGGCCGCACCCAAATCCTTCATGTCAAATTCTTTGCTCAACAAAGTCTTCAACTTATTGACTTCACTCATACTCTTCGCAGCAATCAACATATCATCCACATAAAGTAACAGAAAAATAAATGAACCATCATCAAGGCTCTTCACATAATCACAACAATCATAATCACTTCTCTTATAGCCAATCCGGATCATGTAGGAGTCAAATCGCTTGTACCACTGCCTTGGAGACTACTTCAACCCATAAAGTGATTTTCTCAATTTACAGACCATGTGTTCCTGTCCAAGCTGATTGAACCTTTCTGGCTGTGCCATGTATATCAGCTCCTTTAAATCACCATGAAGAAAAGTTTTCTTTACATCTATCTGCTCTAACTGCATATCAAAATGTGCTACCAAACCCAACACTGCCTTGATGGAAGTGTGTCTGACCACAGGGGAAAAGATCTCATTATAGTCAACCCCTTTCCTCTGTGAGTAACCCTTTTGCTATAAGACGAGCCTTGAACTTTTCTCCATCTTTTTCTGATATTGCTTCTTTTTTCTTATACACCCATTTGCATCCTATCGCTCTCTTCCCCTCTAGAAGCTCCACCAACTCTCATGTCTGGTTCTTATGTAGAGACTCCATCTCCTCCACTATAGCACCCATCCATCTACTCTTCTCTTGGTTGTGTACTGCCTCCTGAAAAGTAATAGGATCCCCGCTACTAGTAATGAGCGCATAAGAAACCAAATCTTCAAAACCATACCTAGTAGGTGGCCAGATAGTGCGTCTGGGCCTGTCCATAGCTATACTGTGATGCTGTTGATCTTCTGAACTAGAGCTCCCTGCATTCTGAGCATTGTCTTCCTTACCATGTGTCTCTAGCTCCACCTGCACCATATGCTCATTTCTGCTGCAATTTTCTGGCACCTGCTTCTCTTCTTCCTGAGTACGCTGCAACATAGCTTTATCATCAAAAACCACATCTCTACTGATCACCACCTTGTTTGCCTTCGGATCCCAGAGCTTGAAGCCTTTCACCCCTTTCTGATACCACAGAAAGATACACTGTCTAGACTTCGCATCAAGCTTTGATCTTTCCTCGTTAGGAACATACACGTAGGCTGCACATCCAAACACTCTCAAACCAGAGTAGTCTACCTCGCTGCCTGTCCACACCTCCTCTGCTACTTTCCCATCTAGTGCTGCCCTAGGTGACCTATTAATCAAGAAATATGCCATATTCACTGCTTCTGCCCAGAAGTTCTTTGCAAGCCTTCGAGCTCTTTCAGGTATTGTTCTGTTCATCCTTTTTGCTACACCGTTCTGTTATGGTGTCTTGCGTACTGTGAAGTGTCTCTTAATCCCATGCTACTCACACAACTCTATGAACTTTAAATCTGTGTACTTAGTACTATTGTCAGACCTGAGACATTTGATCTTCCTTCCTATCTGGTTTTCTACTTCAGCTTTCCACAACTTGAACTTGGCAAACGTTTCTGACTTGTGCCGCATGAAGTACACCCAAACCTTTCGTGAGTAATCATCAATAAAACTCACGAAATACATATGTCCTCCTTGTGATGCTACCCTTACTGGCCCCCAAACATCTGTATGAACATAGTCAAGAATTCCCTTTGTCTTGTGTGTGGCTGTCTTGAACTGCACCCTATTCTGTTTCCCAAGAACACAATACCTGCAGAAATTAAGCTTTCATGTTATGACACCCTTCAATAGATTTCTTTTATGAAGCTCCATCATCCCACGTTCACTCATATGACCTAACCTCATATGCCACAAGATTGTTCTATCTGACTCAGACTTTACAGTTGCAACTCCACCTACAACTGTGGTACCTAGTAGTGTATAAATATTTCTTGCTAGTTTTTGTCCCTTCATCACTGTTAAGACACCTTTACTCACCTTCATTACTCCACTAGCAGACTTGTAACTAAACCCATTACAATCTAAACTACCCAATGAAATTAGATTCTTCCTTAAATCTGGTATATATCTAACATCACACAACGTTCTAACAACACCATCAAACATTTTAATTCTGATATTCCCTATTTCAATAACTTTGCATAATGTATCATTACCCATCAGAACAGAACCAGAATTTACTAACCTATAGGTGTCAAACCAATCTTTGTTTGGTGTCATGTGATATGAGCATATTGAATCCAGAATCCAAGAATCTGTGAGACGATCTGAACTGCATGAAACATAAAGCGTATCTCTGTCACCGCTCTCTGAGTCTTCTTCTTCCACTATATTCGTAGACTTTAATGGACCCTCTTTATTTTGTATTCCCCTTCCTTAAATCTGGACTATCTCGCTTTATGTGCTACTTTTTTTTGCACTTAAAACATTGTATGTCCTTTCTATTCTTGGATTTAGATCGAGATTTTTTGTTACTCGATCCGCTCCGGGACTTGTTTCTCCTACTTTCCTGGTTACCTCTCACCACAAGCCCTTCACCTTGTAAATTCTCATCACTGGCTTTCTTCCTCTAATGAAAACCTAATAGAGCACCTGTGATCTCCTCTAGTTCGAGAGTTTCTTTCCCCCACATCAAAGTTGTAACCAAATTTTCGTACGTAGGAGAAACTGGTAGGGAATTCAGTAACATCAACGCATTGTCTTCATCTTCGAACTTCACATTAACTCGCTTCAAATCACTGATAATCTCGTTGAACATGTTGATATGCTAGTTCGTATCTAAGCCCTCTGACATCTTAAGACCATACAGTTTCTGCTTAAGATAGAGCTTGTTCGTCAACGACTTGGACATATACCGATTTTCCAGTTTCAACCCAACTACCGCCGGTGATTCCTAATCCATGACGTGATACATTACATCATCAACCAGACAAAGCCTGATAGTTTCCATATCCCTCGCTTCCAATTCCTTCCAATCTATATCGTCCATACCTTCCAGCTTCTTTTCGTATAACGCCTTCACCATACCCTACTGCACTAACAAATCCTTGACCCTCCTCTACCATAATCTGAAATTTCCAGATCCATCGAACTTGACTATATCGAACTTCGCAGAAGAAATCCCAGATCCAAGTGGAAACATAACTAAGTGGTGCTATTTCTATAAGGATCATGTTCACGACATCGAGGAATGTCATGCCCTCAAACAACAGATCAAATGCCTTATTCAAAGGGGGTACTTAAAAGAATACACTGGATCTCACCAAGTTCAAGATTAGAAGCATTGTTCCCAGTGCTTGTCTCAATGAGCCTTAGAGAGGTCATATTGAGAACGTTAAAGTCCAAGAAAGAGCCCTAAGCCAAGTCCTAGAAAACTATCTGAGAAGAAAAACGCCACCGAAATAATCAAGGACACCCTATCACTATTATTGGCACCATCAAAACCATTTTCAGAAGACCAGTTGGAGGAGGCCAGTCCACTCATGGAATGAGAGCTTACGCCAAATCAGTAGTATCAGTTAGTGAACCTCACAAGTAGGTCAAGATAAACCAGGTAATAACTTTTACAAATGAGGATCTATAGGGAATACAAATGCCACATGATGACACCATGGTCATCTTTCTCCTCATCACTAACTATAATGTTGAGCAAGTTCTAGTGGAAAATGGGAGCTTTATAGACATCTTTTTCTATGAAGCCTTCCAAAGATTAAAGCTGAGGAATAACAAGCTCAAACTAGTATCGTCTCCTCTATATGGCTTCTCAGGAATACCAGTGTTCGCAGAAGGAAGCATAGTTCTCCTAGTTACTATAGGGACTTCACCATAACTTATTATTATCCAGACTACATTCTTGGTGGTGAAACACTCATTGTCATACAATGTTATACTCGGGAGACCAACCCTTAATGAGATAAAGGCAGTAGTCTTTGCATAATCATTTGAAGGTAAAGTTTCCTACGGACAAAGGCATAGGGGAAAATTCGAGGTAACCAACAAACCTCCTAGTCCTGCTACTTGAATTCTATTAAAGGCTAAAAGAAAGTTTAAGCTTTGCCTTTAGAAATAGAGGACTTAAGAGATGAACTTAAAACTCCATGAGAATAGCCAGAAGAAGAACTCATCCCAATCCCTCTAAACGAAAAAGATTCGAAGACTGTACTAGTCAGGTCTAGTCTTTCTGAGGACCTCAAAGAGTTTTTGATTTCTTTCCTACGAAGAAATCAAGATCTCTTCGCTTGGTCAACCTTCGATATGTTAGGGATTGATCTCTTGGATATTGTTCATCGACTAAATGTAGATTCGAACCATCGGCCAGTAGTTAAAAAAAAAGGACATTTGCTCTAGAGTGCCATTAATGAAGAAGTGGACAAGCTTTTAGCTGCTGAATTTATTCAAGAAATCAATTTCCTAGAGTGGATCGCCAATGTAGTGATGGTCAAGAAGGATAATGGTAAGTGGAGGATCTGTATCGATTTGACAGATCTAAACAAAGCCTGTCTAAAGGACAGTTTTCTTCTGCCACGAATTGACTAACTGGTTCATGCCACCTTTCGACATGAACTGCTTAGTTTTATGGATGCATACTCTGAGTTTAATCAAATTTGAATGCACAAGCCTGATCGACCCAATACTACCTTTATCACTTATTAAAGCCTGTCTTGCTTTAAGGTGATGCCTTTTGGGCTCAAGAATGTAGGGGCCACTTATCAGAGGCTAGTTAACAAGATCTTCAAAGAGCAAATTGGGAGAAATATGAAGGTTTACATGGATGACATGTTGGTTAAGAGAATCAACACTAGGGATCACGAGTCTGATCTGGAGGAAGCCTTAGGGATACTCTGCCACCACCAAATGAGGTTAAACCCAACCAAATACGACTTTGAAGTCACCGCTGAGAAGTTCTTGAGCTTCATGGTAATATTGTAAGGAATAGAAGCTAACCCCAGATAGATAATGGCAATCATGAATATGACCCCTCCTCGGAACATCAAAGAAGTGTAAAGGTTAACTGGACAAATAGCCGCACTCAGCCGCTTTATATCTAAGTCTGCCAAAAGGTACCTACCTTTTTTAAATAAATTAGGAAAGCGAAAAGTTTTGCATAAGATGAAGAATATCAAAGATCATTTGAAGAACTGAAAGAATACTTGAGCTCACCACCTCTCCTAACTAAATCCATCATAGATGAGGAGTTTTTTCTCTATATATCAACAGGCCAATACGTAGTAGCCTCTGCCTTAATCTAAGAAGACATTGGGATACAAAAACACATCTATTATATCAGTCAAATTTTGCACGATGCTGAGACATGATATCTTCCAATCAAAAAATTAGCTTACACCCTCTTGATCATGGCCCGGAAGGTCCAGTCGTATTTTCAAGCTCATACTATAGTCCTCCTCACCGACCAGCCTCTGCAATAAGTGCTCCACAAACCAAATATTTCTGGAAGGTTGGTCAAATAGTCCATCGAGTTGGATGAATTTGATATTCGATACAAGCCTCAAACAGCTATCAAAGCACAAGCCTTAGTGGATTTTATAACCGAAACAACTTTTCCCTATAGCTCGACTAAAATCGAAGCACCTAAGCAAACCGAGTTGATACCAAGTTGGACACTACATATGGATGGTTCTTCCAATAGCACTGGCTTCAAGGCTGACCTCATCCTTAGTAGCCCTGAAGGGTTCATAATTGAGTATGCCTTAAGGTTTGGGTTTAAAGCCTTAAACAACAAGACTGAATACGAAGCATTACTCGTTGGAATGAAACTCACCAAAACGCTAGCTGCTGAGGCTTTAAAAGCTTACAGTGACTCACAGCTAGTAGTGAACCAAATTACCAACGAATATGGAGCCAAAGTTGTAAAGATCGCAAGATATCTCGAAAAAGCCCGCGAACTCGCAGAAACCTTTAAAAGGTTCCAAATAACACATGTGCCTCGGGCGAAGAACACGAAGGTGGATGACTTTTCTCAGCTTACCTCTTCCAGACATACTGATTTTGATTATACATAAAGACCCTCCCCACTCTGAGCATCGATGAAGTACTAGTTATGGCACTTACCAGGGAGCAAACTTAGATGGATCCAATCCTCAGGTACTTAGCAGATGGCATACTCCCTAATCAAAAGAGAGAGGTCAAGAAACTCATCTTTTATGCCTTAAGAGACGCTGTAATTGATGGAAAACTATATAAGAAAGGTTTCACCATTCCTTATCTAAAATACCTAGGGACTACCGACGCTGATTACATCCTCAGGGAAATACACCAAATGATATGTCGCAACCACCTTGGAAGCCAGGCACTGGGATTCAAAATACTCCTCTATGGTTAGTATTGGCCTTAGATGAGTAGCGACATGGCAAAGATGGTGAAAAAGTGTAAGACTTGTCAAGAACATACCTCTATACCCTAGTGACCGACCAATCTCTTAACATCAATCACCAGTCCTTTTCCCTTCGCCATGTGGGGAATGGATATCCTTGGTCCATCCGAGAAGCACTAGGCAAAAGAAGCACTTGATAGTATCCATCGATTACTTCACGAAGTAGGTAGAAGCCGAACCTCTCACTAGCATTTTTGACTACCAGACCTGAGGAGGTTCGTTTGGAAGTCGATTGTCTGCAAATTTAGCATACCTAGGATAGTGTTCACCGAAAATAGTACGCAATTTGATAGGACCCAGTTCAAGCTTTTTAGCTAAGACCTCTAGATTGAATAAAGGTTTTCCTCAGTAGGCTAGCCCTAGGCCAACAGACAGGCTAAAGTAACCAACAGAACTTTCTAATAAGGCATCAAGAAAATACTTGACGATGTCGATCAACAATTGCTCAATCACCTTCCGAATGTCCTTTGGGCCTACCAGACTATTGCTCCAACACCCACTAAAGAAACCCCATTTTTCTTAGCTTATAGATCCGAGGCTGTCATACCCCTCAAGATAGGAACGCCATCATTATAAGTACAGAACTTCAGCGAGGTAGATAGTGAAAAGAATCTCAAAATGAGTGCTGATTTGATCGACGAGGCCATAGATAAAGCTCAAATCAAGCTTGCTGCCTATCCCTAAAGGGTGTGACGATACTATAACTCCTGAGTATGAGAGAAAGTTTTTAGATTGCATGACTTGGTTCTGAGAAATAACATCCTCGAAATACAAGAAAACTCTTCCCGAATTTGGAGGGTCTCTACCGCATTAAGAGAATTTGTCAAGCTGGCATGTTCGAGCTTGAAGACCTGGATGGCAAACCAATGCCACGCACTTAGAATGCCGAGAATCTCCACAAGTTCTACTAGTAGGACCCCTCCGAAGACTCCTTAGTTATCTCCAATATTGTGTCGCTAAGTGTTAATGTAATCTTTAGATATTCTTAATAAAGGAACAATCCATTTTTCACTAAGTTTTTTAGTTTCTCCTATGCCGAGGAGAAGACCTAAGCCTTTCCCCCTGCACTCCTATTTCACTTATAGGAAGAGTATTGACATTAAACAAATTGAATGGAAAACAAAAAAGGCAGTCTTCATTAACTTAAATTTTTTTTACAAAAGGCACTAATGGCCAAGAGTACAAAAAACATAAAAATCCTAGTCTACATCTACCTCATCCTTTTTAGTAGTAAGGGCTTGGTCCTCACCCTCATCTCCTGCACTGTTGTCATAAAAAAGGATCTCCACCATAGAGAAATCCTGGTCAGGATAGGCAGGCTTCGGCTTTCTCAAAGCCCTTAAGGTGGAAGTCTCTAGCTGCAACCTCCACGGCTGGCTTAAACTCCAAAGACTCTTTAAGTTCACCAAGGCCTTCTCCACAAACACTTTTTTCGGTTCGGAGCTTCACTATCTCCACCTCAGTTGCATTCCACTCCGACCAAGCCTTCTCCAGGTCCTTGATCAACAAAGCCTTTCCCACTCCAATCGACCAGCCTCTACTATGTGCTTTGCTAGGGACTCTCACAAAGTCCAGATGAAGTTGTGGCAATCTCGCAACTTCTTGTCCAGGTTAAGGCATCGGCGAGAAAGGATGCCCGAAGCAATGCTCGACTGAAAAATAGTACAAGTTAGAACTCCTCGGAGGCAAGCAAAAATATTATGACAAAGGTTGAAGGACCATGAAATACCTAAGAGGGCAAACCCTCAACCATCACCGCAAGACTCTCCATGGGCTCTTGGGTCAGTATGGCCATGTCTTTTAGTAGGATACCCCTGATTAAATGGTTTTGAGTGATGTTAGCATTTTCAAATCACAAATTGACGACCTTCACATACCAGTTAAGCCTAAAGACTTGAGAAGGGTGAGCCTAAACAGGCACGACACTCCTCATAAGAGGTGGAGAGGGAGTAGTGCCAGTATCATCCTCCACTATAATAGAAGTAGGATGAGGGATCTGATTATGGGACCTCTCGCGTTAGCCTTCTTCGTAGATGATTGGTTCGCCATGGCTCGAGCCTCCTCATCGAGCTTCTTTTTTTGGGATAGTTTTGCTATCTTCCGAGCGGCCCACAATGCATCCATAGCTGCAAAAACGAAAAAGAAATAAGTAGAAAAGAAAGAGAAAAAAGTAAATGTAATAGAGAGAGCTCAGACCTATCTTCTCGTCTGGACCCTTAGGACTAACTCTGAGCTTGGGTAAATTGGCATTTTGGTATAAAAGTTCAACGTCTAGCTTCCTGCCGATCATGTCCTGCTGGGTATCCGTCTCCTACCTCATAAGGTTTGGCTTCTTATTAGA
Organism: Bretschneidera sinensis; assembly: GCA_023935145.1. Classification (NCBI taxonomy): domain Eukaryota; kingdom Viridiplantae; phylum Streptophyta; class Magnoliopsida; order Brassicales; family Akaniaceae; genus Bretschneidera; species Bretschneidera sinensis. The sequence continues at coordinate 153,384,237 of CM043698.1, forward strand.
CCTAACCATATCCAAATCCCACTTTGAAGGAAGGTCGAAGCCCTTATCACTCTAAACAAAGAAAAACTATTTTTCCATTGCTAAATACATGAGGTGTTTTCTCCAATAACCCTCTCTTTGGCCTAGAACTCAACACCACCCAACCGTTCTCCTTATACTTACTAATATGAAAAATGCATTTGAAAACACTCATGCTCATCACCTCTTTTACTTTGGTGTTGATATAAATGAATGCCATGAGTAGACATATGGAATTTGGTACGAATTTAAACAAGGCAATACCATAATGTTTAAGCACAATACGGATTATTTTTGGACTTGAGTGATATTTAATGATTCTATGTGCCATGTGCTATGTGCGATTTTTGAGACAAAAGTGAATTACTCTTGGTTTAACACTAATATTGCTTTTCATTTACTTTGATTCCCACCGTAGAATTCATCCTTTGTTTTCGCTTGAATTATTAGGGACTAGCAATAAGCTAGTTGGGGGTTATGATGAGAGTCATGAAATGCTTCTCAACAGTGGTTAATTGTTATCATTTTAGGATTGATCTCGGTCTTTATTGCGCTTTTGTGTGTTAATAACTCTGAAGTAATATTATTGGACCACTGACTTATTTCAGTGCAATTTTCAGGTACTTTGAGTTTAAAAGAGAAAAAAAAGCGATCGTTGCTTAAAAGGCCAAGATACCATGCTTCTGGAAGGACAAGATGGACTGCTGCCAATACTACGATCGAGCGCACAAGCAGTGTGATCAAGCGCACATCCCACATCGACCAAGAAGTACTCTGCAGCGCAACTGTGATCGAGTGCACCAATCTGCGATTGAGCGCACTAAGGCTGCGATCGAGCGCACTCGGGCAGTATCCCACATCGGTTAGAAAACACATATCACTCCAGGAGTTTGCCTATATAAGACCCACTCCACTTCAGCTTTAGGAGAAATCGGAGAATCTGAGATCATCAGAAAGTGAATCCAGAGGGCCTTTAGGAGCAATCCAAAGGGCCCTTAAGAGGAATCCGAAATACTTTTGGAGGGCAAGCTGAGGAATCACCGAAGCTTTCGCTACTAAGGGGGAGATTATCATTGAGAGGCCGGAAGTAACTCGAGGACGCATGAGCCCCATGGCCGGCTAGTCTCCAAGCAAGGCGAAGGGATGAATCCCTAGGTGTAGTTGTTCTTATTTTCCTTTATTCGATTCAGTTGTAATTTGGTATTATTTTCATTAAACGTTGTTATGTTTTATTCTTTAATTTAATTAGTAGATTTCTTATTAGTCCGGTGATTGCATGCTTTTTTTCCATATAAGTCTAGTCATGCTCTTCTTATGTGTATTTGTTTGGGTGTGATTGAGTTCGGTAGATCTCTTTTATAGATTTGTCTATTGTTGCGGTATTGTCATTTAGATATATTGTCGTCTCTTGATAATTTATAAGTTAGGTCATGTGTGCTTTAAAGTAAAGAATAATTCATATCAATTACATTAGGGTTTATATATGCGCTTTAATTGAATATTTGCTAATTGCCTGTTTGGGATGTGAAACTTGCAATCGAGATAAAAGCAATTGAATCAAGTTAGGATTAGGGCAACGAACCTAAGGAGGATTTTTGGAACCTTGTTGTTTCTTTATTATATCCATCATATTCTTCAATCTATTTACACAATTTGCTCATAACTCAGATTATTCCATTTAAACTTTTATTGTTTGTGTTAAAGTTCACACCTTCTCTTGTAGTTATCTTGTTTCCCTATGGAATCGACACCCCAAAGTTGTGCTACAACTACTGTGTTATACTTTGGGCGTAATCAAATTTTGGCACCGTTGCTGGGGAAACACGCTTAAGCACAAGGAAGATTGTCAACTTTTGACATAACGGTAGAAGAACTGTAAATAGTTTTTCTTTTCAGCAGCTGTAAAGGCGGTAACTTCGTTCATTCTTTTAGCTTGTTGCATTATTTTTTATTTTATTTTTCCCTTCTTTCTTTTTATAGTATTTTTATTTACTATTATTTTTTTTCTAAGTTTTGATTTTCTGATTTTTTTATTCTGTTTTATTTATTTCCTCTCTGATTCATTTGTTGCATGCTTACACCGAGAGATCTGCAAGGTAGATTCATTAGAGGACCCAAACTAGAATTACCCTCTCCTTCCACGTCCGATATTGAAACCTCACCTAGATCAAACCATAGTGCACCCTCATCAGAGAATTTAGAGGATTTTGTTAACATGGACGATAACCCTAATGATAATGTTGCTAGGACACTTCAGGATTACCTCCACCCTACAAGCACAGCCACACCATCATGCATCATGTTTCCAGCCAATACTCACCAATTAGATCTTAAACCAGGCATGATTCAATTACTCCCTACGTTTCATGGCTTGGATAATGAAAACCCATATGTGCACATTAGAGAGTTTGAGGAAGTAGTCGCGACTTTTCATAGTCAAGATGAAACCGATGACATTGTGAGGCTTAAGTTCTTTCCTTTCGCTTTGAAGGATAGAGCTAAGAGTTGGCTATACTCACTAAGACCATGATCTATTAGGTCATGGACTGAGATGACTCGGGCTTTCTTTAACAAATATTTTCCCCAACATAAGACCAACGCTTTGAAAAGGCAAATCTCCACCTTTGCACAAAAGGATAGTGAGACCTTATATCAGTCTTGGGAGAGATTTAAGGAGTTATTGAGTATGTGCCATCACCATGGGTATGAGAGTTGGCGCTTGGTGAGCTACTTTTATGAGGGACTTACATATAGAGAGCGCCAGTTCGTAAAGATGATGTGTAATGGTGAATTTTTGGAGAAAGATCCTGATGAGGTCATAGAGTACCTCAATGAGCTTGCTGAAAAAGCTCACAATTGGACTGGACCTAGTACTACTGAAAGCACAAATAGGTCACAACCTATAGGGAACCCAAATGGTGGTGGAATTTACCATCTTAGGGAAGAGGATAACCTTAAGGCCAAGGTCGAGATGCTCACTAGGGAACTAGAGGTATTAAAGACTAAGAGGTTAAAGCCAACACACGTGGTTAATCATGCAAAATCTTTTGAGCCATGTTTTGCGTGTGGCGGGGTAGATCATCTCGCCCAAGAGTGTCCCATATTTGCTGAGATGAGAGGGTTATATAAGGAACAATATAATACCTTAGGCATATACAAGAAGCCTTTGACACCCTTCTCTGATACTTATAATCCAGGATGGCGAAATCACCCCAATTTCAGCTGGAAGTCTGAAAACCAGTAGCTTGCACAACCCCCTGCACCATATCTTGAACCATATCATGCACCTGTGTCTTTTAGGAGTTCTTTATAATACACTTTACATACTTTTATTGAAGCACAGGGGAAGACTAAGGCTTAAATCTTTAATTGTGCAGGTTGTTGAAGAACATAAAGAGATAAAGAGCCAAGTGTCCAAGTTAATGAGCTACTTGAGTGTGACTGAGCGAGGTAAGTTCCCTTCTTAAGCTCAGTCCACATCTCATAGTCAGCACCTAGTGCAATAGAATGTGAAGGAGGTGAATGCCATTGAGACAGTAAGTGGTAAGTTATTACACATCCCAACAACGAGAAAATCAGAGGATGTGAACGAAAGCCACCAAGCATATATGATGGACTCATTCATAGAAAAGGTCCAACACCTTAATCCATTGGAGTCCACCCTCACTCATGGCTTCACAAGAGCATATATCGAGCCAGAATTTATGGGTGTTACTGATGACATCCTTGAGGCCTCTAAAAAACATACAAGCACCAAATTTAGTAATGAAGCAGTGGCGGGTGCATTCAACCTATGTTTTTCTAGGAGGGAATAAGGGCGCCTGGCTGAAGACATAAAACTTAGCGCTCATGGGAGGCACCCCACAATATATCCTTTTACTATTATTGTTTTTCTTTCTTGTTTATTATTCGCATTTTGTTTTCTAGTATTAACTTAGTATTTCCTTTTCAAGGAAAAATAAATGAAGCAGATCAAATGGTGGAGCACAATTTTCAGCTTCTGTGCACCTTTTGCTACAAAGGGAGTTTTCGATGATCTTGTGAATGAGGGGGAAGTATCCCTTGGTGATATTAAATCCCCATTCAGGGATTGGGACTTTCTTGAGTTGAGAACGCTCAAACCTTTGTTCTACTTCCTTTGAGACAAAAAGCTTAGAATTGTAACCGGTAGAGCTAGGTCTCGTGCGTTTGGGAGGAGCCATTTGATCAAGACTTTTATGCTTTAAATAATCAAACTTCAAATTGTAGAAAACAACCGAGAGCAACACCCTCTTCCACACACACAGATGCCCAAATAATTTTTGCAGAAAAACTTCCAATCAAAGTGTTGCAATGTCTTCAATCAGTTGAGTTTCGAATAACCCAGCATAATAGAGTGCATAGATAACTTATCAACACTAGAAATTTATTCAGCTACAGCATCCTTGTCTCCCAATGAACAGCCATGTTAAAAAATTTTAGCGTAAACTTAAGAAAGTGCAACTTATCTGTTCTTACATTCCTCAATATTTCATCAAATCACCATATATTATAAGACACCCATAAAAAAATCAAATGATTTCACTCAAAAATCTAAAGTTTTGCTGTCTTAAGGTGAAGAAATCTTACTTGATTAGAAAACATCAACAACACCCAAAAACACTTGAGAGGAGTGATTCCTGTGAAGAACTAAAGCAATCCATGGTGGGAGATGCAAAAGGACCTTGATTCTATATTGTGATGGGGAAGGGAGGTTTAATTTTGGTGTTTTGGAGAGAGAGAGCTGCTGGAAATCAGACTTTGAATTGACCTAACAGTGGAAGAGCTGTCTATTAAAAAAAACAGTGTGTGACCTAGCACTGCAGATCTCTGGACAGTTCAGTATGTAAGCAGTATCAGCATGTGGGGGCAGGACCTGGCGCTGCAGCACCCAAAGTGTGAGGCTGCAACGCGGAATCTCTGTCCTGATTAGTGTGTAGGGGCAGGATCAGCACTGCAGCGCCCAAAGTGTAAGGTTGCAGCGCGAAGACTCTGTCCTGATGCTAAGTAATTCTGAAAATAAACCAAGAAAAACACATTTTAAAGCCATAAAAATTTAATTAACAGATAAACTAAACAACACAAAAAATTTAAACACACAAAATAACTTCAAAAGGCAAGAAAAATAAAAAATAAGAACCAAAATGGTAGTTCTAATTTATAGTCTTTAGCTTGACTTTCTGATTTATGGCTCTTGGAAAATGGTTGTAAACGATTGAGGGTCAAACGTCCCCATAATGTAGTGCTTCAATCTGTGCCTATTAACCTTGAACATCTCCTTGTTTTTCTCGTGTTGTACTTCAATGGCACCAAAAGGTGAGACACTTATCACGGTATACGGTCCAGTCCATCAATATTTCAGTTTTCCTGAAAATAGACGAAGTCAACTATTGTACAGGAGAATTTGTTGCCCTGGAACAAATTTTTTTCTTGAGATGTGTCGATCATACCTTTTTTGTGTTTTTTCCTTGTACAACTTTGCATTCTCATACACTCCTAGTTGAAGTTCTTCCAATTCATCAACCTGCAATAAACACTTTTGTCCTGCAAGGGTCATATCAAAATTCAAGAATTTGGTGGCCCAGTATGCTTTATGCTCGAGTTCGACAAGAAGGTGACAGGCTTTTCTAAAAACTAACCTATATGGTGACATTCCTATTGGTGTTTTGAAAGTCGTTCTATATGACCATAAGGCATCATCTAATTTAAGTGCCCAATCTTTCCTAGAAATATTTACAGTTTTTTCTAAAATTTGTTTCAACACCTCCCGATTTGAAACTTCTACCTGCCCACTTGTTTGTACATGGTATGAGGTGCCGAGTTTGTGAGTTACTTCATATTTTCTTAACAAGGTTCTAAATTGATGATTGTCAAAGTGTTTACCTCGATCACTAATTATTGTCCTCGGGGTTCCAAACCGGGTAAAGATGTTTTTCTTGAGGAATTGGAGAACCACTTTAGCATCATTAGTGCGGGTTGCTATGGCTTCTACCCATTTAGACATATAATCTACGGAAAATAGAACATACTGATTTGACAAAGATGCCGGATAGGGTCCCATGAAATCAATACCCCAAACATCAAATATTTCGCAAACAAGAATATTGTTTAAAGGCATTTCATTTCGTTTAGAGATGTTACCAATTCGTTGACACCTATCACATGATGCGACGTAAGCCTGGGCATATTTAAACAGAGTCGGCCAATAGAAACCCGATTGCAATACCTTTGCTGCTGTTCAGTTTGCATCAAAATGTCCCCCTGCTTCTTTGTCATGGCAGTGATAAAAAATACTATTAAACTCATGATTTGGCACACATCTGCAAATTACCTGGTATGCACACAATTTGTATAGATGCGGATCCTCCCAAAAATAATACTTCACATCGGATAGGAATTTCTTTCTTTGTTGATAAGTGAAGTGCTCTGGGATCCAGTTTCCTACAAGGTAATTGGCGAAATCAGCAAACCATGGTTTCTTAGACACTACAAAAACAGAATTAAACGAAGAAATAGAAAATATTTTCTCATCTGGATATTCTTCGTTGATGCTGATATTAGTCTCTTCTGGTTTTTTGAGCCTTGATAAGTGGTCTGCTACTTGATTGTCAGTCCTCTTCTTATCTTTGATTTCTAAATCAAATTCTTGAAGAAGGAGAATCCACCTCAACAGTCTTGGTTTTGCGTCCTTTTTCACTAAAAGATACTTTAAAGCTGTATTGTCAGTATAAACAGTAACTTTTGATCCAATAAGATAGGATCGAAACTTATCAAATGCAAATACAACAGCTAAAAGTTCTTTCTCGATGGTAGCATAGTTCAGTTCGGGTTCGATAAGAGTGCGGCTCACATAATAAATTGTCCTAAAGACCTTATCTATTCTTTGACCAAGCACTGCTCCAACTACGGTGTCACTGGCATCACATATTAATTCAAATGGAAGGCTCCAATCTGGTGTGACTACAACAGGGGCGATTACCAACTTATCCTTTAATGTAGCAAATGCCTGCACACAATCATCAGAGAAGTTAAACTTCACATCTTTTACAAGAAGATTAGAAAGAGGTTTTGAGATTTTTGAAAAATCCTTAATGAATCTCCTGTAAAATCCTGCATGCCCCAGGAAACTTCTGATGGCTTTGACTGAAGTGGTAGGTGGGAGTTTTTCTATCATATCCACCTTAGCTTTGTTAACTTCAATACCCCTCGATGATTTTTTTTTGCCCCAACACTATCCCTTCATGGACCATGAAATGAAATTTCCCCCAATTTAGTACTAAGTTCGTCTCTTTGCATCGCTGCAAAACTGAAGAGAGATTATGAAGGCAATCATCAAAGGTTAGACCAAATAGTGTAAAATTATCCATGAAGATCTCTAAAAAAATTTCAGTCATATCAGAAAAAATTGCCAACATGCAACGTTGAAAAGTTGCTGGTGCGTTACAGAGACCGAAGGGCATCCTCCTATATGCAAACGTGCCATAATAACATATAAATTTCGTCTTTTCTTGATCCTTGGGTGCTATGGGAATTTGATTATATCCTGAATATCCATTAAGCAGACAGTAAAACATATGACCTGCCAATCTTTCCAACATTTGATCAATAAAAGGTAAAGGAAAGTGATCTTTTCTTGTGGCGTCATTTAATTTTCTATAGTCAATACAAACCCGCCAACCTGTCACAGTTCTCGTGGGGATCAATTCATTATTATTATTTTTCACAACAGTAATCCCACCTTTCTTTGGTAGTACTTGTACCGAGCTAGTCCAAGAACTATCAGAAATTGGATAAATAATACCTGCATCAAGCAGCTTGACTACTTCTTTCTTAACGACCTCTTGCATTACTGGATTTAAGTGTCATTGTGGCTGAATAGTAGGCTTGAAGTTCTCCTCCATGAGAATTTTGTGAGTACAAATTTTAGGGCTAATTCCCTTGATATCCGCTATTGTCCACCCCAAAGCCTTTTTGTGCCTTCTCAAGACTTCCAACAAGTGTTCTTCCATTTTTCCTGTCAACAAAGAGGATATTATAACTGGGAAAATATTTTTCTCTAGATAAACATATTTCAAATGATCAAGTAAAGTTTTTAATTCATGGGTTTTTATTGGTTCTTCTGGCACTTTTTTTTTCCCATTTCAGCTTCTAAGTTCCTTGCTTCTTCTTGGATGAAAAGTTCTTCAGTGGTGGTAGTTCCTGATTCCATGATGCATCTTTCCAAAGTATCTTTATTTAATACCTTCTCCTGAAACTCCTCAATGAGGTCATCAACGACATCTACGTGCAAACAAGAAGAAATAGATACGTCAGACGGATATTTCATGATTTTATACATATCAAAAACTACTTGTTCATCATTAACTCTCAAAATCAATTTCTCTTGTTGGACATCAATCGAGGCTCTCCCCATAGCAAGGAATGGATGTCCGAGTATAAGAGGTACCTCGCGATCCTCTTCCATGTCGAGAACAATGAAGTCTATAAGGAATATAAATTTATCAACTTTTACCAGTACATCTTCTATAATTCCGTGTGGTCTCTTAATTGATTGATCAACTAATTGCAATGACACTGTCATTGTTTTGACTTCTCATAATCCAAGTTTTCTGAAAATTGAAAGAGGCATAAGATTAATACTGGCACCAAGGTCACATAAATCTTTATCAAAAAATGAATTTCCTAAAGTGCAAGGTATAGTAAAACTCCTTAGATCTTTTAATTTTGAAGGTAGCTTATTTTGCAGTATAGCACTGCACTCTTTAGTTAACATTACCGTTCTGTGTTCCTCGAGCTTCCGTTTATTAGACAAAATTTCCTTCAAAAATTTATTGTAACTATACATATGTGCTAATGGCTCTGCAAATGGTATGTTAATATGCAATTTCTTGAAAATCTCTAAAAATTTTGAGAATTGTTTATTTAATTTTTCTTTTTAGAATTTCTGAGGATAAGGAAGAGGTGGTATATATTTTGTTTCAGAGTTAGAATCAATCAAACCTTTACCAATAGACTTCTTTGCTGAAACATGTTTTTTCTCTTGCTCAGTCTCATTTTTCTCGCCTTCTTGATGAGTGATTTCTTTAGGTTGTGGCTCTTCCAATTGTGTGTCGCTTCTTAGTGTTATAGCCTTGACATCCTCCTTAGGATTCTTTTCTGTGTTGCGCGGGAGGGAACCTTGTGCATGTCCAGAAATTATGGTTGCTAGTTGGCCGACCTGAACTTCTAGATTTTTTATGGATGCTTCTTTATTTTGGAATCTAGTTTCTGCTGTACTTAAGAATTTGGCCATCATATCCTCCAAGTTGGACTTTTTTTCTTCTTGAAGAGGATATTTAGGATGAGGTTGCTTCGCATTGCTTTAATTCCACAAGAAGTTTGGATGATTCCTCCATCCTGGATTATATGTGTTGCTATATAGATTGTGTTTGCCTGTGAAAATTTGAAACAAAATTAGCTTGTTCAGCAGATGAATTATATACAAACTGATTACCTGCTTGATAGTTACTGCTGCGATGGCCACTATCACCACATATTTCACATATTGTATGTGAGTTAGGATTAAGTCCATCAATCTTCTTGGTGAGAGTCTCCAGTTATGCTGCTAGAGCTGTAACAGCATCTACATTGTGCAATCCTGAGGTTCTGTTGACAGATAACCTTTCAATTGGCCATTGATAAGAGTTTGTGGCCATTTCTTATAGTAATTTAATGGCTTCTTCTGGATTTTTCTCATGATAGTGCCACCTGCAGCTGCATCAATCATGTTTCGGGTTGTACTAGTTAAACCGTTATAAAATGTTTGTACCTGCATCCAAGTGGGCAACTCGTGATGAGGACATCTTCTCAAAAGGTCTTTAAAACATTCCCATGCCTCATAGAGTGACTCCCGATCGACCTGTAAGAACATAGTAATTTCATTACGTAACTTTGCAGTTTTTGCAGGGGGGAAGTATTTCCCTAAAAAAATTTGTGCTAATTCTGCCTATGTCGTTATGGATCCGGCTAGCAAAGATGTCAACCAGCTTTTTGCTTTATACCTCAATGAAAATGGGAAAAGCCTTAAGCGAATTGCATCCTTCGATACTCCGTTATGCTTAAATGTGTCACAAATATCAAGGAAATTAGTCAAGTAAACATTTGGATCTTCTTGTGATAGGCCCCCAAATTGTATTGAATGTTGAATCATCTGAATGATGGCGGGCTTTATTTCAAGATTGTTTGCTTGTATAGGTGGTCGTCGAATGCTAGATTCAACACCATCCATCTTTGGCATAGTATAATCCCACAGTGCACATTGCACCTCTGCATTGTTTCTTTCTGCCATTGTATTAACTGTTATTGGTGCTGCTCTTCTCAAAGCGTGAAAAGTGCACTCAATCTCTGGATTAAGTTCTGCAAGTATTCTCCCACTAGTACATGTCATGCACTAAAAATGAAAACCCTGCAAAATAGACTTAAAAACCAAATTAATAAACTCTCAAATTAACTAGTAGAATCACAATAAATGTAATTTTTTATTTCAGTCTCCGGCAACGGCGCCAAAAACTTGATGCGATAAAATCGACACTAGCAAGTACACTAATCGTTCAAGTAATAAAAATGATGAGTAAATATTGTTCCCAACGAGGACTGAACAAGTACTACATAAATTATGACTCAACTTTTAGTGTTATTTGAGCAAACGAATAATTGTCGGAGGAAAGTTTACTAGCAATTAACAAAATGGAAAAACAGAATGCAATAGTAAATAACGGAAGATTTGCAAATTTTGGAATGAAGACTCTTATGAACTAACGTGCTAAGGACTCGACTTCACCTAAAACATTATTGACAAGAGTTTTGAATGGACAAGTTTCGTTTACTATGTTTTTCAATATGGTAGAATCCTCAATAAATTGGTTATCCATATTTCAGGTCTATTCTAGATTAATTCAACTTAAGAAGCATTAAGTTCAATAGAATTCATTTCAGTTAAATCTCCCTATTTGGTTACGATTTAAACGGACCACATAAACTTCCTAGAATCCCTATTCGGTTACTCCTATTTCATTCATGGCATGTTTTACCCTGGCTTTGCATAGATAACAATCCAATATCATATTTATAAATTCAACCATTCATAAAAGCATAGCTTCTCTATTCGACACATCACCATGCCTCAAGAAGGAATCTAAATAATAAACAGCATTAAGAACAATAAAACACACTCTTTGAAAAACAAAGTAAATTCCAACTTGTCCAAATAGCACTCATGACATAGGTTTAGGATCCATCTATCCTTAGCACACAAATATCTACTCCATAATAATATTTAAACAAACCATGTTCATATTATAAAACATCAACATAACTAGATAAGAATAATACAAAACCGGAGAAAAATGATTTAAAAACTTCCGAATAGCCTCTCGGAGTGTCTCTAACTCCCCTTTTGGGTCTCGTCTCCTCTAAATTCTGTTTTTTTCTTCAACAGTCGTGCTCGCTCTTCTTGTTTAGCTAGAATTTCTATTTATAACATTCAAATCTGCAGGGCGGCACTGCAGTGCCAACATCCCAACGCTGCAATGCCGTGACATAGTTCGAACCCTAGTCAGAGCTGCAGCACCAACTTTCCAGCGCTATAGTGCCAACTTTCCAGTGCTGTAGTGCCAACTTTCTGTCCAAATTCCTCTATTTATGCCAGATTCCAGCGCTACAGCGCCAACTTCCCAGCGCTGCAGCCTTAAGTTTCTGTCCCCTTCACATATTTTGCTCTTGTAGTGCTCCAGCAAGTGTCTGCACAGTAGATTTCCAAGACTTAGCATTGATCATTCAATTAAAACAATTATTAGTAGAATAAGATAAACTAAACTCAAATTACTAAAAACGCATGAAACACACTTCTAATGCTTAAGATCAACACTAAAAATGTGCCTAAAAGAAGTATAATAACATGATTTATCCAGAGTTATCAAACATCTTTAATCACATCGTAATCCTCTGGCCTAATATCCAATCTGGTGTCATCATGGTTGGGGACAGTATCTAATGTAGTAGTGTTTCGATGGACCTGAGAAACTTTCTTAACAACACCTTGCATGAAGCTCACATTAGAATATTCATTATCATCATTGGTTGATTTTAATGTATTAAATATTTTAAATTCTATCTCCTCATTATTTACTTTCATAGTGACAATGCCCCTTTTTACACTAATATTATTGTCAGTAGTTATCATAAAGGGGCGTCCTAGGATGATGGGGAGAGGTAATGGCATAGTACACTCTTTCATATCTAATACTATAAAATCAGCAAGTATAATAAATTTACCTACTCTTACCAACACATCTTCAAGGATACCTCTTGGTCGTTTGATGCTTTTGTCAGCCAATTGCAAAGTGACGGAGGTTGGTTGAAGCTCCCTTAATCCTAGTGTCTTATATACACTGTATGGTAGCAAGTTGACACTCTCTCCTAGATCTAATAGTGCATGCTCGAACAGCTAGTCACCTAGCCTGCAAGGAATGGTAAAACTACCCGGATCTTTTAGTTTAGGTGGTAATTTTCTTAAAAGCATAGCACTTACCTCTTCGGTCAAGGCTATCATCTCATACTACTGAAACTTCCTTTTGTTAGCGCAATAATCTTTCAGAAATTTAGCATATGCAGGAATTTGTTTAATGGCATATAACAATGGAATATTAATCTCTACCTTTCTCAAAGTTTCAAAAATATTAAGCAATTTATTTTCTTGTTTTGGCTTTACTAACCTTTGAGGAAAATGTGGTGCATTCCACTTCTCCATTGTACTTACCTTGGGTATGGATGCTTCATCTGGAGATGCTTTTGCAGGCTCATCAGCTCTTATTATCTTACCGTTTCTTAGAGTTATCATGGCATTCAGTTGCTGATGTCCTCTTGGATTAGGTATAGGTTGGGCTGGAAGCTCACCTTGCTTTCTTCCACTTAGTTCTTTAGCAAGTTGCCCCATTTGAACCTCTAGTCTTTGAATAGCTTGTTCATGTTTCACAGTGGTTTGTTTTATCTCAATCCAGAATTTCCTTTCCTCTGTCATGAACTGTTTTTGTGAGGTCATCAGCTATTGTTGTTGAGTTGCCAATTGCCTCACAAGACTTTCTAGGTTACTTTTCTTTGTTTCAAGAACTGAGTAGGATACTGGCTATAAGTTTCTTTGTTATCCTTGCTGGTTCTGATTGTTTCTCCAAGAAAAATTTGGGTGATTCCGCCATCCAGGGTTGTAGGTGTTTGCATATGGATTGTTCCTTGGTGGATAGTTGTTTGGTCCTACGTAATTTGCTTGTTCCGGATCTGTCGAAGAATACAATGGACATGTATCAGTATTATGATCACATTGGGAACATATTGCACATACCTGGAGTGGTGTAGCTGATGGATTTGGTGATGCATGCTGAGCAGCCATGGCTTTAACCAACAGGTCTAGTTTCTTCTCCACAACAGCTATTTGAGGAGAAGATCCTCCATTTAAATTTATCTTATACATACCCTTGCTTTTGGTTACATGCCTTCCTCTAGAGGAGAACTGCTGAGTGTGTTCGCTTAGGGTTTCGAAGAGCTTCATAGCTTCTTCACTACTTTTCTCCATCAGCACTCCTCCACAACCTAAATCAACAACACTTTTGTTAGTATCACTCAAATCTTTATAAAAAGCTTGTACCAGTTCATCTTGAGGTAGGTTGTGATGTGGGCATTTGAGTAGCAGCTCGTTGAAGTGTCCCCATACTTCGAAGAAGAGGTCCCCATCCTTTTGTTAGAAGGATTGAATCTCCTTTCTTATTTGCCTCATCTTTTGGGCTGGGAAAAACTTCCTTAGGAATTTGCTAGCCAACTCCTCCCAAGTGTGGATAGAAACTGTAGGCAAAGAATTATACCATAATTTAGTATTATCTTTTAAGGAAAAAAGGAAAAGAATTAACCTTATTCCTTCTTGGTCTAAGCTTTGGATGTGCTGGAACTTGCAAAGATCGAAAAATTCTCGAAGGTGCAAGTGCGGATCCTTTTTAGGAGTACCTCTAAAGTGAGTCAAAGCATTTAATATTTGCGGAGATATGTAATAGTTTCCTGCCACCTCAGGTTGATATGCAATACGTGATGGCTGATCAATCTTCCGTGGGATGAAGGAATGCTTCATCGGTACTCGGGCAGGTGGTTGCTGGTTTTCGAGTTGTTCCGCTATTAGTGTTTCGTTCTCGAATTCTTCTTCGTTCTCCTCGAAGTTGTTCCTAAGCCTTTGTCAGATGGTCCGCTTAAGTTCAAGATCGAGGGGAAAGAATGTTGGATGTCAATATCGAAGTCCGTGCATAAATCAGGTAAACCAGCTTCAGTGCAGCAGTTCAACTCTGCTGCTCGGGTAACTCTCTACACTAACTGCGCTCGATCGCACAGAAGGTTGCGATCGATCGCAAATATCACAGAAAGTTCGATTAGGGTTTGATGTGCCTAAAACAGAAAGGTAATCGATTAGGGTTTGATGAAAATAAAAATAAAGGTGAAAAACAGAAACTAAATTTCTTTAGGAAAATTAAAGTAAAATAGAATAATGATGATTAAACTAAACGAAAGTAATTCTAAAAGGAAATTTAGTGAAATCCTCAGCAACGGCGCCAAAAACTTGTTGTGTATTTATCTACCTAAATAAATAAGTAAATAACCATACAGTTTTACTTGCAAGTGCACAAGGTCAGTGGTAGCATAGTGTGCAAGTGCGAGATCATTTCTACAGGGATTGGTGAATTTCGTTTTAGAATCAGTTTCTTAATAAAAGAATATCGAAATAACTGTTGAATAATAATGAGACATAGGGCTTTGATATCCACCACTAGTCATACTTCCCCAATGAGTAATAGATCAATGCACTAGCCTTCCTATGAATGCCTAATGATTGTCAATCTAAGGGCATGGTATCTACTCCTTAAGCTATTGATTTCCCTAAGCACCGAGTTAGGCATGGTATCTACTCTAACTCTTTTCTTTCTTAAGGCCTAACATATTGACTACTACTCAGATACTCAGACTAGCACCTCCAAAGTCGAGCATATTGACTGCTGCTTATATACTCAGATCAACGTCTCTAAGGCCGAGCATATTGACTACTAATCATATAGTTGGACCAGCATCTCCAAGGCCGAGCATATTGACTGCTAATCATATTGTCGGACCAACGTCTCCAAGGCCAAGCATATTGACTACTGCTCAGATGCTCGGACCAACGTCTCCAAGGCCGAGCATATTGACTGCTGCTCATATGCTTGACTAAAAGACTCCAAGGCTGAGCATATTGACCGTTGCTCATATGCTCGATCAAACGTCTCCAAAGCCGAGCATATAGACTGCTGCTCGTATGCTCGAATCAACGTCTCAAAGGCCGTGCATATTGATTGCTGCTCATATGCTCTGACCAACGTCTCCAAGGTTGAGCATATTAACTACTGCTCATATGCTCAGCCCAACGTCACCAAGGCAGAGCATATTGACTGCTACTCACATGCTTAGCCCAATGTCTCCAAGACCAAGCATGTTGACTGCTGCTCAGATGCTCGGACCAACACATCCAAGGCCAAACATATTGACTGCTGCTCATATGCTCGTCCCAATGTCACCAAGACCGAGCATATGGACTACTGCTCATATATTCAGACCAACATCTCCATGGCTGAGCATGTTAACTGCTGCTCAGATTCTCATACCAACGCCTCCAAAACCGAACATATTGACTGCTGCTCATATGCTTGGACCAACGTCTCCAAGGTCGAGCATATTGATTCCTGCTCATATGCTTGGCCCAACGTCACCATGGCCGAGCATGTTGACTATTTCTCAGATGCTCGGACCAACACCTCCAAGGCTGAGCATATTGACTGCTGCTTATATGCTCGACCCAACATCACCAAGGCTGAGCATGTTGATTGTTGCTCATATGCTAGGACCATCGTCTCCAAGGCCGAGCATGTTGACTGCTACTCAGATGCTCAGACCAACGCCTCTAAGGCCGAGCATATTGATTGTTACTCATATGCTCGGCCTAACATCACCACAGTCGAGCCCTATCATACTTCCTTAGAGCACATCTGGCACGTGGACAATCTCACCTTTAAATCGCTATAAAAGGCCTAAGGTATGTAAATCCAAACCATCGACAATCACAATCACATTACCGAAAGCACCAAGCATCTCTATATCTCTAAAAACTTGCATTAATAAAAGCATCAGAGCATCCTCAGAGGAATCACCCCCGCTCTCCTCCGGTGACTCTCTAGCTCATCCCATTTTCCTTGTGCAGACTCATCCTTAAAGTACTGACCTCTAGCTCAGCAACACATTTTTTGGAATCAATATCACCCATTATTAAAAATCATATTAAGTAACAAATTAATCAAGACTAAAAATTGGAAGAAATAATATTGTGATGTATATATATACTGGCTAGCTAGAATAAGAAAAGATATAGCTAGGGTTTTGGTAAACTGAGTTTTCTTGTGATTTTGGCTTGATGAGATTTTGTGGATGACAAGATAGATGTATTTATACTTGAAATAAAATCAAAAGTAAGCAAAGTCAGCTACAGTACTAGCTGTGATCAACACTTGGGAAGGATTCAAAACGGTGTGATTACGATGTAGTATTGGGCACGTGGGTTCCAGGAGAGGATGATTTCAAGCTGTAATTAAGGATGGAATTTTCGTCATGTACGATGTTGCTTTGAAAGTGAGAGGAAGTGCGTACAGTCAAGGTTTCGACCCCATCAACTTACTTCGAAAATTTTTAAAACCCTCAATCTCCAAAAAAAATTCCCACATTTATTTGTTTAAAATGAGCGTTCTTAGGAAGATGTCCCAAGCAATCATCCATTTAAAATATCTGAATACATGATCAATCAAAATTATTGAATCCACTCGTTATAGTAATTTTATAAAAATAAATTTTTTTATTTTGCTAATCAAGCTATATATACAGATGTGAACTATTATCGATCCCACTAGCGGGTGACACTAATGAATGACAAACGAGAGAGCTTCAATTAAAAATCTTTATCCATTTTTTTGAAATGTAAAAATAAACTTTTATTAATGGTAGAATAACAACAACAACAGACAAACATAGCAATCCTCCACAAGGAAAAAAAAGATTATTGCAAAACAAAACACCAGAATGCCCCCATGACACCGAGAAACATAAACCAAAACCAAGAGCCAGGGTAATTCCAACTGCACTATCAAGCATGATCCATATAACAACAATAATACAAAGCAATAAAAACAACAGACTCTAGAAAAGACACAGACCACCAAACAAAAAAGTTTTGAACATCCCATCGAAAACCAAACCTAATTGCTTCCCCATCCATTGTTTTCTTAGCTGGCCTCTTTCATAAAAATTATGTTCCCATTCCTAAAATCCACATAACTTCCATATAATTTACAAGTTAAATCTTGTTAATGCACTATCTCTAAAGTATTGTATTTGCACACAATCATACTATAAAAAAATATTTAAATTGACTAAGCTCGTAAATTCTATTTTATAATACAAAAATCCAAAAGTATTATTTATGATAGTGATCACTATAACACCACGAGCTCGTCATTCAAAAGTATTAGGTCTCCTCTATTACATTACCAATGTGAGACATAATGAGCTCGTGGCCAACCCAAATACCACACATTTATATGGTAGTGAGTCTGAGTCGGCTCTAATACCATTTGTAATGGCACAAACCCATTACTCAAAAGCTTTAGCTGAAGTTACTTTTGAGATCACGAGACTTTAGGTATATATTAAAATCCACCCCATTGCACTTCCGATGTGGGATGTGGGTCGTCACAATCATGTCCATTTACTACTATAAAAGGAATAGATATTGGAGCTCACAAAAAGTAATTCGAATGGTGTACATGCATTTTTGTGAATCAGCCATGTGGAAGACAATTATTGATTAAATCAAAACACCTTTAATGGTTTGTAACAGAGGTACCCTATGATTCTTTGCTAAGGGTTTGGTTTGGATGATTTAGGCGTAGGTTAAGTCTATAAAGATTAGAAACTATGTGTTCTAAGAGTCTTTTACATTGGATCTGTTAATTTGCTCATAACAGACAAGAGGTAACGGAATTGACCACACGTCTACCTCAATGCATTTTGCTCAAAGTATCGAATTTATTGAGCAGTTAATGTGGGATTTTGTGGCTTAATCTCTTAGCAGCCATTATTGACTCTCTCTCCAGCAGCCATTGTTGACTCTCTCTTCAGCAGCCATTGTTGACTCTCTCTGTCTTAGCAGCTATGAGATTTTAAGCCACCTTTCGGTGGAAAAGAAATGAGCCCATATGATGGCCTCTTGTTCTTTCCTCTCTATCATTCCCCTCCTTCATGTATAAATAGAGAGATAAACTTTGCATTTTGTAGTATGAAAAAATAGAAAACAACTGACTGATCATTATACTCAGTAGAGAGAGTGTAAGGTGTAGTGTGAGAGTTCTCTTTGTAATTCCTCCTCAATATACAAAAATCAATTGTCTCTGCCCAGGGATGTAGGCAAATTGTCGAACCTCATAAATTATTGTGTTTGTGTGTGTTAGATTACTCATGGGCATAACAAAAATGGTATCAGAGCATAGGATCACAATCTAACCAGACCCGAACACCTCAAATTTGAGTTTTAATTGTAGAGCTCGTCGATACGAGTTCAATGGTATCATACGCGTCGAAATTGAAGCTAAAACGAGGCCATAGCAGTCGTTTAAAGCTTTTGTTTTTTATGTTTTTTCCAAACGCAGCCTTAACTCTGAAATTCAGAATTTCTATAGAGAAGATGAACAGTAATTGAGTCGACTCGGTTGGTTACTCAGTAACCTAACTCGATCCATTTTGCTTAGACCAGCTCATTGTTTTTTTTAGCCCAGTTGTAGAGGCCCGGCCCAACATCAGAAAGCCTAGTCAAGACTTGACTTGGCCCAGTCCAGAAGCCACATGCCCAGCCCAAGTCCACTGGTCAAGCCCAAAGTTGACCAGCCTAGTTTATTTCATTTAGCCCAGCTAATTTAAAATGGCCCAGCCCGCGGTTGATTAGACTGACCCAATCCAGATCCTACTTGACCTACATTTGGACCTGCTGACCAGATGTTGACCACTGACCCGACGTTGACTGTTGACCCGACGTTAACCGTTGGTCGGCTTTGACCCAAAGTTGACCAGATTCTTTTTTTGCCGTTTTTATTCCGATTTTGGCCTTTTTTTTCTAGTTCAAACTGGTTCCCACCATTTTCAGCCGTTCCGGACACAACTATGGTCTCCGTTTCTATATAGCAGAAGAAAGACAGGAATCTGTGGAGAATATAAATACACCACACCAAGCAGCTCTATAACGAGCAGCTCCTCGCGAAGAAGTACAACATCCTTGCGAAAAGTTTGAGGGTACGAACAACTTCGACATGTGGCAGTGCAAAGTGAGGGATGTCTTGTTCCAGTAAGACCTGGAGATTGCCTTACAGGAGAAGAAGCCCCAGGACATGACCGATGCAGACTGGGAAAAAGTGAATCGCCAGGCCTGTAGCACAATCCAACTTTGCCTTATGAAGAACCAGAAGTACTTCGTGATGAAAGAGGCAAATGCGAAGGTACTCTGGAAGAAATTGGAGGACAAGTACATAACGAAGAGCATAAAGAGCCTCCTTTACTTGAAAAAAAGGCTTTTCAGGTTCCAATTTCGTGAAGGTATATCTATGGCCGAACATTTAAATAATTATAACAAAATTTTAGTTGACTTGCAAAACTTGGATGTCAAAATTCAAGATGAAGATAAAGCTTTGCTTTTGTTAAACTCTTTGCCTGACACATATGAACACTTAATTACCACACTGTTGTATTGAAAAGAAAAGATTAAATTTAATGAAGTATCTAGTGTACTTCAGAACAATGAATATCGCAGAATAAACAAGTAGATACACAAAGATACTTCTGGCGGAGCCTTTGCGGTTAGAGGCAGATCAGAAACGAAACAGCCTGCAAGCAAGGGGAATAGGAGAAATTCTCGGTCAAGGCCTCATGGCAGATCTTGTGGTCCATCAGACAAAAAAAGACTTGCCAAAGACGAGTGTTTTTACTGTCGTAATAAGGGACACTGGAAGAAGGATTGCCCACAGTTAAAAGGGCAGCAGAAGGATAAACCTTCCACAACCAACACAACCAATGATGAAGAGGAGTTTGCTTTCACTGGATCTTCACTCATGTCCCAATATGACAAGTGGATCATAGATTCCGGATGCACTTATTACATGTGTCCCAAACGGGAATGGTTTGTTGAATTCACGAAGATTGACAGTGGATCAGTACTTATGGGCAACGACTTTGCCTGTAAGACGAAGGGGATAGGCACCATCCGTTTGAAGTTGTATGATGGAACTATCAGGTTATTGACAGAAGTTCGGTATGTACCGGACTTACGAAAGAACCTCAGCTCACTCGGAGCCTTGGACTCGAAAGGGTTCAGAATCAGCATTAAAGCCAGAGTTCTCAAGGTGGTAATGGGAGCTCTCGTGGTCATGAAGGGAATAAGCATGGCAACCTGTACTTCCTACAAGGGAGTACCATTGGAGGTGAAGCTTCCACAGTTTGTGAGAAGCTAGACGAAACTGATGCAGACACGACCAGACTTTGGCACATACGTCTTGGTCATCCCGGGGAGAAGTCCATACAGATTCTAGCAAGGCAGGGTTTGTTCAAAGGTACCAAGACTTGTAGGTTATCTTTTTGTGAGCATTGTGTTATGGGAAAACAAACCAGAATCAAGTTCAGCACTGCAATTCAACAAACGAAGGGAATTCTTGATTATGTGCATACCAACGTTTGGGGACCATCTTGAAAAGCAGCAATTGGCGGTAGACACTGGTTTGTTATTTTTGTTGATGATTACTCTCGTCGTGTGTGGGTGTACACGATGAAATGCAAAAATGAAGTATTAGAGATCTTCCAAAATTGGAAGAAATTGATGGAAACCCATACCAACAGAAAGATTAAGTGGCTCAGATCAGACAACGAAGGAGAATACACAGAGGATCCATTCTTTGACTTATACCAAAAAGAAAGTATTGTCAAACACTTCACCGTGTGGAAGACACCGCAGCAGAATGGGGTGGCAGAACGAATGAAGTGGACTTTAATGGATAAGGTCTGGTGTATGCTTCTGAGTGCTGGACTTGGGAAACATTTTTGGGCTGAAGCTTTGGTTTATGCTAGCCACCTGATCAACTAATTGCTCGCAGTTGCAAATGACGGGAAAACACTAATGGAAATGTAGAAAGGTACTCCTGCTACTGATTATGATTCTTTTCATATATTTGGTTGTCCTGCCTATTATCATGTTCAGGAAGACAAGCTCGACCCTAGAGCCAAGAAAGTAAATTTCTTGGGTTTTAGCACAGGCGTGAAGGGGTATAGACTCTAGTGCATCAAGTCGAAGAAAATCATTATCAGCAGAGATGTAAATTTCAACGAGTCTGAAATGCTTCATCCACAGAAGCATGAAGGCTCTAGTGAAATCAGCAGCAGTAGCAGCGAATCAGCTAGGAATTCGCACAAGGTGAAGCTTAAGGCTCCAGTATATGTAGATGATTCAGCTGTAGATGAGAAAGAGGATAATGATCAGAATGCCGATAATGATAGCCCAACCACTGCACCTCCACTACAACCTGAATCTATTGCGGTCAATAGACCGAAGAGACAGCTAGTTAAACTGAATCATCTATAAGATTACATCACATATGCACTACCAACAGTTGGGGATAATATTCCCACCACTTATAAGGCAGCTGCATAGTCCACTGAGTGGGCTGACTAGAAGACAGCTATGGATGAGGAGATGCAGTCTTTTTACAAGAATCAGACTTGGGAGCTTGTGCCACTTCCAAATAAAAAAAATGTAATTGGCTGTAAGTGGGTGTTCACCAAGAATGAGGATTACCCCAGCAAAGATGGAATATGCTACAAAGCTAGACTGGTAATCAAGGACTATGCTCAGACGGAGGGAATCGACTACAATGAAGTGTTCTCTCCTGTCATCAAGTACTCTTTGATTCGCATTTTGTTAGCTTTGGTGGCCCAATTTGACCTCAAGTTGGCACAACTTGATATGAAGACAACATTTCTCCATGGTGACCTGGAAGATGATATTTATATATATCAACCAGATGGGTTCAAAAAATTTGGTAAGGAAAAGATGGCCTGTAGTTTGAAGAAGTCTTTGTATGGATTGAAGCAATCACCCCAACAGTGGTACAAGCATTTTGACAACTTCATGTTAGATCTGGATTATACGCGCAGTTAGTTCGATCACTGCATATATTTCAGAAAACTTGCAGATGGTTCATTCATCTATTTTCTCTTATATGTCGATGACATGTTAGTGGCATCTAAGAGCAAGGTGGAGATAGATCGTTTCAAGACTCAGTTCAGCTAAGAATTCGAGATAAAGGACCTGGGAGAAGCATGAAATATTCTGGGCATGGAGATTACCAGAGACAGGGAGAAGAACACAGTTCATCTAACTCGAAAGTAGTACCTGAAGTGAGTTCTACAACATTTTGGCTTGGACAAGAACTCAAAACCGGTTAGCACTCCGTTGGCCCCACACTTCAAGCTCAGTGCAGCACAGTCTCCCAGCAGTGTTTCGGATAAGGATTACACGGTAAAATTCCCTTATGCAAATTTGGTTGGTAGCTTAATGTATGCGATGGTGTGCATGAGACCTGATATCTCCCAGGCCGTCAGCATGGTGAGCAGATACATGCATAATCCAGGAAAGGCACACTGGCATACGGCCAAATGGATTCTATGATACATTCAGGGGACTGTGGACCATGGTTTAAAGTTTGACAAAAGCCATCAAGGAAGCCATTTGGTTACATGGATTGGTAGCAGACTTTGGCATTGAGTAGGAATAGGTTACTGTCTATTGTGACAGTTAAAGTGCAATCCACTTGGCAAAGAATCAGGTGCATCACGTTCGCACAAAACATACATGCACAATCCAAGAAAGGCACACTGGCATGCAACCAAATGAATTCTACGGTACATTCAGGGGACCATGGACCATGGTTTGAAGTTCGAGAGAAGTGATGCAGTCGACCATCTAATAGTCGGTTATGATGATTCCAATTATGTAGGTGATCTCAACAAACGTCGTTCAACTATTAGTTATGTGTTCACTATGGTAGGAGGACCAGTAAGTTGGTGTTCTATATTGTAGTCCATGATTGCACTATCCACTACGGAAGCTGAGTACATGGCTGTGACAGAAGCCAACAAAGAAGCCGTTTGGTTACATGGATTGGTAGCAGACCTTGGCATTGAGTAGGAACAGGTTACCGTCTATTGTGACAGTCAGAGCGCAATCACATGGCAAAGAATCAGGTGTATCACGTTTGCACAAAACATATTAATGTCTGTTTCCACTCTGTTCACGAGATTTTAGAAGAAAGGGACATAAAACTTCAGAAAATTGGTACAACAGATAATCCGGCGGACATATTAACGAAGATCGTTACTGGGGTCAAGTTCCAACACTGTTTGGACTTGATCCACATCTTGCAATATTGAACACCTAGGGTGTATGGCATCTTAGGGCGCCTTGGCAGGAAGTTGATTTGTGTAGGCGATAAGATTTTCGCCAAGGTGGAGATTTGTGGGATTTTGTGGGTCAATCTCTTAGCAGCCATTATTGACTCTCTCTCCAGCAGTCATTGTTGACTCTCTCTTCAGCAGCCATTGTTGACTCTCTCTGTCTTAGCAGCCATGAGATTTCAATCCACTTTTTGGTGGAAAAGAAATGAGCCCATGTGATGGGCTCTTGTTTTTTCATCTCTATCATTCCCCTCCTTCATGTATAAATAGAGAGATGAACTTTGCATTTTGTAGTATGAAAAAAGAGAAAGCAACTGAGTGATCATTATACTCAGTAGAGAGAGAGTGAGGTGTAGTGTGAGAGTTCTCTTTGTAATACCTCCTCAATATACAAAAATCAACTGTCTCTGCCCGGGGATGTAGGCAAATTGCCGAACCTTGTAAATTATTGTGTTTGTGTGTGTTTGGTGTGTGTTAGATTACTCATGGGCATAACAGTTAATGTTGACAAGGTCTTCCGCCAAATCAATCTCTATTTATCTATAAAAAACGCAGAGTTCCTATCTTATATGTAGGGGATCCTTTTTTAGATAATAAGAATTTTTACTCTCTAAAAATGTACACTTTATTCTCAAAATTTTCATGAAATACGAGCAATTAACAACTACATACATTAGTTCCTCGAAGCATCTAGTTCGGTTTGGTATTGTTTGAGTGCAGTTCAAACTTTCATAACTGATATACATATAATGAAAGTTTATGGATTAATGTAGTGGAAGCAGGTGACCCATTGCCCCCATTGTGGATATATCCGTACTTGCTTACCAGCAGAACTGTCTTAATAGGCTGAGTCACCGTTTTGCTTTCTGCAGTGCTAGATGAATTCACCACAGAAAATGGCACATTAGGGCTCAAATCTATCCATTTGTAACACTTAACTAGATGGTTAATAATTGACTTGACATTTATAAAAGCTAAACTGATAAATTGCTGTTTACTTTTAAGAAAGTTTCTATTTGAAACTATAACAAATTGAAAAATAATTTTCATTGGCAGTTGATTTGAGTGATCAAAATAAGTGAATGGAGCCTTTGTGTCTTTGCTCTTTGGCTTGGGTCCATGACCCCCTAAAATTTAAAATTTAATGCTACTTTGGCTATTTTTTCTACCTAATATATACCCTTGTACATATATATACGTACATGCATATATAGATATATTCATACACACATACATACGCACACATACGTACATACCTATGTTTATATATATATATATATATATATATATATATATATATATATATATATATATATATATATATATTAGTCGATTACATTATACCCCAATTTATTAGGCTCTAGCTCACCATTCTCTCTAGGACATGTCTTAAGCATATTATAAGGCGTGAGTAGTGAAAGCCCAAGTTGAGATGAAACTTAGGTTTAGAGAGTCTGCCACACAAAACCCAAAATATATGATATATGTTGCCAAAATATATGATGTTTGAAATGAACCCAAAAGTTTCAATCAATGGATTCCAATTCCACCACAATATATATATCATTCAAATATCAACTCCCTCTTTCACATATATGTGGAAAACCATACTTGGAAAGTTTCTTGTTCTCCTAGATGGTGAGAGAGAACTGTTCTCTTATCCGCATTAGATAACTACATATTGATTTCCAACAATCGAGCACAAACTTCTCTTAGTTACGTGAATATCGTCACACAATTAACTTTGCTGCGCCATAAGCTCCTATGTTGTCTGATTAATCGTAAGCACCACTGAGTTTTAACTGCATGATCTTCATGCTTGTGAGGATCACATCCTACACTGCCCTTCATCGATTAGAAAAAAAGGTTTCCCTAATGAAAGCTCTTTCAAGTCAGGTGCATTTCTCATATTAACATATATCACCTAAGCACGAAGCATATTCATTTGATTTTGAAAGAGTCAAATATTTTGACATTGGTTTTCAAGTGAGATTAAGAGGAATGGGAGATTATGGTACAAGATGGAGAGAAATTAGAATTATTCTTTTTTGTGTAGACCGAGATCTAACCCATCTAATTGATGAGAGCTATCCTTTGTAATTGAAAGCTTCATATTATCAATAAAATTTTCCTTTGCCTGTAAAAATATTTGTGTGGAAGACACGCCTTCAACAATGATTTTTTTTAGGAAGAAGGTGTACGGGGGCAATGATATTTATTGAAATGTGGAGGACACACGCCTTCAATAATGGAAACTAAAGGATTACAAAGTTTATATGCAGAAAGGAAAGGAAGTAGTCGAAATTAATTAGGCCCTATAAAGTCAAAAAAGCGCGTTGCGAAAATAAAACAAGTATGACTTGAGTGGTGATCAACGAAAAGCAGGAACAAATGAATTTGAAGTTAAAAATAGATCTAGTCTTACATTGTTTATGCCTCAAGAAAATGTAAGTATTAGTTATTATAAATATATGAGAATCAAGATTGTTAGTCCTTATTCCTGAAACAGAAATAATTGGTCAGATGTAGGGTGTTGCAATCCAAACATCAATATAACTTATAAAATAGGATTTTACAGTGATTCAAAAGTTGAGTGAATATTGATTATATGATTAGAGAAAGTTTTCACATTGTTTTGCTTAGAAAAATTATATATTGTGGAGTAGTAAATTTCTGCAACTTTTGACAACTTTCCCTCTATCCAAAAATTGCAATGAGTATTTTAATACAACTTTAGTTGGAGAAATTGTACCTAATGTATTAAACCTAATACTTATTTTTAGTTCTTAGCAAAGAAAAAACTTATTGTATATTTAGCTAAAGTTTCTTTATGTATAACATTTAAGAAAAAATTCTTGGGTATGACATAAAAGGATGACATGGCTTGTTGTGAGGGGGACACAAGCGTTTGCTACCCACGGTAGGTTCAGATCTAAATCTAAAGGTTTATTTAGACTAGTTGAAAACTTTATTAATAATTCTGAGGAGTTTTATTGAGAACGTTAATATAGGTGTGAGACCCAAAAACTAATATTATCAATAAAATATTTAAAATTACCAGTGAAGTTTCTAACTGATCCCATCCAAGAATTTTTCCAGTTTTGAGCGGCAGCCGTTGTTTACTTCTTATAAACTTTTGACTCAACACTACCTATAAATACGATATGCTTGAATCCGATGAAACCACTACACAAAAAAAAAAAAAAAAAAAAAAAGATAACATTCTCAATGGAGGGAAACAAAGCATTGCTTCTATTGTTTTCCAGCCGTGGCTGCCACCTTAGTGCAAGGCAAAGGCACCCGTGTTGCGTTCTACTCGGGTACATGTCCTCGAGTGGAAGCTATTGTTAAGTCAACGGTTCAATCTCATGTTCACATGTTCAAAAAGATGTTACTCTTGCTCCTGGATTGTTAAGGATGCATTTTCATGATTGTTTTGTTAAGGGTTGCGATGCTTCTGTTCTCATTAGTGGGCCTGGCACAGAGAAAACTGCCAGTTCTAACCTTGGACTGCGAGGATATGAAGTTATTGAAGATGTCAAGACACAACTCGAAACTGCATATCCAGGGGTTGTCTCATGCACTGATATTCTCGCTCTAGCTGTCCGTGATGTTGTCGTTTTGGTATATTTTTATTTTTTTATTTTATATTTTCTTTTACTCAAATTGAATGTATTATAATTTTGCATGACTAGCATACATATTAAAAAATTAAGATTTCAAATTTAGAATGAATATTTTTAAGTGACACTTTTGAAATTATATAGTAGAATTTTCAAAAAGTAAAAACAATGTTGAAAAGTGATTTTTTTAACTGTTACATTTACTTATTTAAGCATTATTTGGGACAGAAAGAATATTATTTAAGGATGCAATTTTTCATAATACCATGCATCTTAAATTAATGTTGATATTCCATTTATGCAGACCGGCGGACGAAGCTGGCTGGTGCCCACAGGACGCCGAGATGGGAGGATTTCATTGGCATCTAACGCCAACAATCTGCCAGGGCAGAGGGACTCTGTTGACGTGCAAAAGAGAAAGTTCGCTGCGTTCGGTCTCAACATTAAAGATCTTGTTGCGCTTGTTGGTATGCAATTATATATGTGTGTGTATAATGTCAGCACAGAAAGTATTGCATACACCAAAATTTACATACATACATATATATATATATAAGAGAAAGTTCGCTGCGTTCGGTCTCAACATTAAAGATCTTGTTGCGCTTGTTGGTATGCAATTATATATGTGTGTGTATAATGTCAGCACAGAAAGTATTGCATACACCAAAATTTACATACATACATATATATATATATATATATATATATATATATTATGTACAATTGAAATATCAACATATAAACTTATATATGGAAATAACAGGAGGACACACCTTAGGGAGTTCAGCTTGCAAGTTCTTCAGGTATAGATTATATAACTTCAGCAATACAAGTGGAAATGGAGCTGATCCATCGATCAACCCTGCATTTGTTCCTCAACTTCGAGCACGTTGCCCACAAAACGACAATGGCACAAGGGATGTTGCTCTTGACACAGGCAGCCATAATAAGTTTGATGCATCGTTCTTCACAAATTTGAGTAATGGTCGCGGAATCCTCGAATCCGATCAAAGACTATGGACTGATACTTCCACCAGAATCTTTGTCAGACGCTTCTTTAGGTGCAAGAGGCTCGCGATCATTGAACTTCAATGTTGAGTTTGGAAGGTCGATGGTGAAGATGAGTAACATTGGCATCAAAACAGGCACTAATGGTGAAATTTGCAAAGTCTGTTATGCAATTAATTGATGATAAACAAAACTCGGGATTTGGGAAGACAAATTTGCTTAGTCTTTTGTGGTCCTGATGATGGTTATGATTTCTAGAGTTGGAAAAAAGGGATGATGAAGCATTAGAATGATTGAAGAAAAAACAGTTTTGTTTTCCGGGTGTGAGAAATGTTTTTTGATTTTGCTAGGAATGAATGGAGTTTCGTAATCGTTTATTGTTGAAAGTTTCCTTTGCTGAGTGTGCTTGATTTCTTTTGATTTAGAGTTCAGTTGACAATTGCTTTGCTCGGTTGTTGCTTGAGTTCAGAAGACCTAGTAAATCTAGATTTGGTTGGGTTTGACTGTGGGTGTGTGCTTTGGATTCCATTTCTTTTTCAAATGTTAAAAATGATTTTTTTGGATGCTTGAAGCGCGATGAAAACAATTAACGACAGTAGCGATCTGTATGTTTTGCTGTCTATGTTTATAAATTACATTTTTCCTCAAATGACAGTGTATAACAATCGCGTCATTAGCCGTTATCACATTATAACTACTGTTATGTTGTCCTACAACTGCTATTTAAAACTCTGAAAACGACCAATCGAACCAAAAATTTCAGCTTACCAAAGTAAAAATAAAAAAGCAAAAGCAAAAATAAACTATTGATACTAAAAAGCAGGGGTACTAACAATTAAAGGATTATATATATATATATATATCAAAATTGTAAATCAAGGTTCAAACCCAAGAGAGAGGTGAATTGAGTTTTTAAAAACTTTTGCTAATGTACTTAAAGTAAAAGAGTTTAAGGAAGAGAAAATACAAACTCAATTTATAGTGGTTCGGCAATATCAGACTCCTTCCAACCTACGTCCACTCTCTTCAAGGAATTTCTTTGAAGTAATCCACTAAAACTTTTAGTCGTACAACTTCGCGGGTGTTGTACAAATCTTACAACCAATTTTTTCCTTGCGGAAGCTACAAAGAAGTGTTTAATCCTAAACACTCTAAGAGTTATTATAACTTTTTCCCCTTTACAATAAATGATATTTGCTGTAAAGTAAATGGTAGAGAGATAGCAATAAGTGCTTTACAAATGAACAATATCTTTTTTTCAAGAATAAGCTTGAAGAATGGCTTAACAATAAATTTTTCAAAGCTTTTGAGAATTAATGAGCAAACTTATGAATTGAATATGTTCTCTTTTATGTTTTAAATGCTTATTGAAGTGGGTTTATATAGCCTTGAATTAATATGGCTGTTTGACAATGACTTAGTAGGTTTGATGCATTAATTGCTCAAGTCTCGCGTCTCAAACGGTCATATTTTCGAATTACCAATTGACTGGGTCCTTGTA
This sequence comes from Bretschneidera sinensis, assembly GCA_023935145.1. NCBI lineage: Eukaryota > Viridiplantae > Streptophyta > Magnoliopsida > Brassicales > Akaniaceae > Bretschneidera > Bretschneidera sinensis. The sequence continues at coordinate 153,414,039 of CM043698.1, forward strand.
CCAGTCGACTGGGTCAAGTGAGAAACTTCACTTTTTAGGCTATGGGAGAGTACCAGTCGACTGGGAACTTTCTGTCCCAGTTTTCAGTCAATTGGGTCTTTGACACCAGTCGACTGGGGACCTTCTGTCCTATATCCTAGTCGACTAGTATATTGACCAAGTCGACTGGGTTGCCCTTCAACCTAGTTTTTCATGTTTCAAAGCTGTTTTTGACTTGGAAACATTTGTATTAATAGTTTTGTCAAAATTTTTTGTAAAATGAGCCATAGGTTAAACTAAGTATTTGAACAAGAGAGATTTATAATTGTTTTCATTACTTGAATACCTATTCTAGATCTTCTGTCTTATCTTAGCGTTTGAATCTAGTTGAGTTCTTGCATCTTCTTTCTATGCTGAATGCTTTTACTGCTTAAACACTTAGATAAAACTGTTAGTGCAATTAGAGTAGTGTTTTGTCATTATTAAAATCAAATACGGGTTAACAATAATGTACCATGTGCAATTAGTATTTAAGTAATTCACAATTAAAACACTCCATATTGAGAAACAACACATGTAAACACAAAACTAATAATATTAAGAATGATCATAGTGGACTTAGTCTCTTTGTTCAAGTAGTTGATCATGTAAGAGATTTATATTTGTTCTCTTCTCCATCGATATTAAAAAAAAAGCATTATTATTGCTTATGGAAAAATATTAAGCATTAATGGAATATATAAAATTGAACCTAGTGAGTTGTTGCTCAATCCGATTAATGAATTGATGAACACTTAAAAATATGTAAGCATATATTTATCAATATATATAAGATTATAATTTGCATTGTAATGATCTCCCTAATTCTCCCATCTCCAAGTAGCATTTGTGTATAATATGTTACAATATATTTTTTTAACATAAAAAAAGGATTTATTATGTCAAATCAGCTGGGTGAGTATAGCAAAATAACAACTACAAGAAAAACTTCCACACCTAGAAGAACAACACCAAAGCAAAACAAAGCATTATGCACTCGGGTAAAATATATATTACAATATTGCAAGAAATTAAGTTTCAGTTTCTGTATATTCTTTTCTTCCTATTTCCTCATATTACAAGGAAAAAAAGAAACTATACATTAAATATAAGCTTTGTGTAGAAATATTAAAAAAAAAAAAAAAAAATTTGAAAGTTGTTGATGCCAAAAATTTGCTACTGAGTTAGAGATCTAATATTCAACGGTCTGCACAAAGAAAAAGAGGTGAACTAAAGAGTCGTCGAAGAAGAGGGGGGTAGTGCCTCCGCAATGTTAGTGTAAGGTTCTTGGGAGAATGGGGAGTTGGGATGCTAGTGCTCTAAGTGATAAGCTTGAAAATTGAAGATGGGATTAGACTCACATTCCTTGGGACTTTTATAGTAGTTCAGGGGCAAGTTGATCACGTGCTCAGGATGGTGCAATCCTGGATATCCCGCTTCTCCGATAAAGGGTCAAGTTGCGTGTTTAGGGATGATCCAATCTCTAAAATCATGCTTAGACTTTGGCGTGTGAGAAGTCTATGAATGATGATTTTGTCTCGTCCACCTGTCATCTAGTCATTGGAGGGGAGTTGTTAGCGCCGGTTATTGGTGCAACCATGTGTCGTTTAGTCATTGAAGGGGAATTGTCCACATGTCATCAGACTATTGGAGAGTGAATTATTAGCTATATCAGAGGCCCTCCATTTCCTTAAGTACATTTACGTGCTTTAGGAAGTATAGTGGAGCTCGACCTTAGAGACATTGGGTCGAGCACTAGAGAAGCAGTCAATATGCTTGGCCTTGGATGCATTGAGCCGAGCATTTAAATAGTAGTCAATATGCTCAGCCTTGGAAGCGCTGGACTGAGCACTTGAGTAGTATTCAATATACTCGACTTTAGAGACGTTGGACCAAGCACTTAAGCAACAATCAATATGTTCGGCCTTAGAGACACTGGGCCGATCATTTGAGCAGCAATCAATATGCTCGGCCTTGGAGATGTTGGAATGAGCACTTGAACAGCAGTCAATATACTCGGCCTTAGAGATGTTGAACCAAGCATTTGAGCAGTAGTCAATATGCTCGGCCTTGGAGAACTTTTGATGAAGTGTGGGCCTGAATGGCTCTTTGGGCATTGCAAAGGACTTTTTTTACTTTGGACCCATGGTGGGTGCTCTTAGTTTGAGCCTATAGAAGACTTTTTACCATTTGGGCCCAGGGAGATCCTTTTGTTCCAGGCCCGTGGGAGGCTCTTTCTTTCTAGGCTCATGGCAGACACTCTTTGTTTGGGCCAGTGGAAGACTTTTTCTCTTTGGGACCTATGGAGACCCTTTTATTTGAGGCCCATGGGAGGTTCTTTCATCATGGGCCCATGGGAGGATTTAGGCTATTTTTAGAGCATTAAATATTGAGTCATTATGCGCTATCATTTCGTGGAGAGTAATAGCTGCGTATGCAATTTATTGCATGCCTTCAAAACCTTGGGGAGAGCATCATCGCCTCGTTTATGTCAAACGTCGAATCTCTTCAATTGGGGAGGCATTGGGGGGTGTAACGACACCTCGATTACACTTGGGCATGAGTTAATTCCCTTCATTACTCACGCTTGAGTTTCTATATAAGAGAGGAGTTTCCTTGCATTATTTTCACTTCACTTCATTTACAATCAGAGAAAACCTTGAGAGCCCTCAGAGTCAGTTTTGAGATTGAGAGTGCTCAGAGTCGGTTGGAGATTTGAGAGTGCTTTGGTTGTAGGGGAGATCAAGGCATGAGTGAGTGAAATAACTATTTTTCTGAGTCACTCGGAGTTACCACAAAGATTAACTTTTGCTGAGTCTTTCTGGCCATTTTACAATGTCTTTGGTAAATAAAAATTGTAATAGGCCTAGTAGTGGTAATGAAGATAGTGGGGACCTATCTAGGGAGCTGAGAAAGGCCATGGGTCTTGGTCGGTCCTCTAGTGAGGGTGAGTCTTCAGAGAATGTTAATGCTTGATAGGGGCCACTAAGAATGGTGCCTTACGTGGCTGGGGAAGAGGAGGAGGAGAGGGAGGATTCCTCTTCTTAGGGCAAGGACAAAGTAGATAACATCTTGGCTGAGTTGAGGGGAGACATGATGGTGGAGGAGATGGTTTAATGGTCATTCACGATGAACTCTGTACCCAGCCAATTGGAGGAGGGGGAACTTGAGATCATCCGATGGGTGTACTGTGTCCTTGAGGAGTACATCCTCAGGCAGGCTGGGGTTCAAAAGAGGGCTTGTGATGTTTTTTCGAGCCACACACTCTATGAAATATGTGTTTACAAGCAATACATAAGGGTCGGGGCTTAGGTTTCCACTCCGCCCCTTCTTCTGCACAGTGTTGAGGTTTTTTATCATAGCACCATGTTAACTGGTGCCTAACTTGGTGTGCCTGATTATGGCCTTCATTTGCGTCTACTCAGACGTGAAAGGGTTGATAAACGTCAATGTCTTCAAGGCTTACTTCTAGATAAGCAAGCACAACTAGCATGGGTGGGTAATGATCAGCTTTAAGGCAAAGAGAGGGCTGTTGAAGAAGAAGCTTTCCTCAATCAAGAAGTGGAAGAAGTCTTTCTTCTTTGTCCAAAGCGAGAAGAGCTTCAAGGTTCCACTCTTTTAGAGCCTAGATTGTACGGGTAAGTGCAAAAAGTCGCACGTCCTGCACCTTGAGCAGAAGACACTGAAGGCTATGGTGGTTACACCCCTCAATGTGGGCATCCTATATAACAACGAGGAGCTAGCGAAGCACTGCCTCTGCCCTCGTTGTCTAGAGGGAACAATAGAGAGTGGTAACTTGGAGTATGTGTTTCAATACTTATTTAAGTTTTGCTTTACTTTTCTTTACATTTTACTTTACTTTTTTATGATTTTCCTCATACTTACACTTATGTTTTGTGCTGAGCTGAGATGGAGGCTACAACTAGAGCAAGAGAGTGTGCAAGGAAGATAACTCAAGAGAAGAAGAGAGCTGCCTAGGTTGGAAGCAGCCTGTCTAAACCCAAAGCTTGAAGAAGAGGCCATAAGCCCCTTCTCCCATCCCTATCGATATGGAGAGCCTTATCGAGCTCTCCCCTGAGCTAAGGGATGTCTTAGTCGTGCCCTAGCCTGAGCAAACGCGACCGTCATCTTCATCCCAAGGGGCTCCCTCTAGGGCTGTGGTCTTTATGCCTAATTAGGGCATAATGATAGATAATTCGATCTTTTTCCACCTTAGGGTAGCTAGAGAGCACCTCGTCTTGGGGATCCCGCCTCACAATATGATCGAGCTTTTAAGGAAGCTGATCGAAGGCCTCTGCTCCATGGCCAAAGTCCTAGCTTGTCAGGTAAGTGTTTCTGCTTGAGTTATTTTTTTATTTCCTTTATAGTTTTTTTTTTCCATTTCTCGGTAGCTAATGATTTTGCATTCTATTTCACTCAAGCATGGTGCAAGGAGTGTTATTGCACTACTACTTCGACAAGGCCGAGAGGCTGGGCCGATGTCAACAAAAGCTGGACGAGAGTTGCGAGCTCGTCCAATAGCTGCAGGGGTCTTTGAAGGGGACCAACCAGGCCAAGGTTGAGGCCATGTAGGATAGGGATGCCTTGTGCTAGGAGAATGAGACCCTGCGCTGAGAGAAGGATGCCACTGTTGTCTATGAGCAGAGGCTGAGGGAGAAGGTGGTGGAGACCGTGAGAAGGGCTGTGGAGGAAGCTTTAGCTACCTTCAAAGACTCCGCCTTCTACTGAAAGGCCGAGGAATAGGAGGCTGGCGTATAATTCTTTGAGGGTTTCTCGCAGTCCAAGAAGAAGGCTACAGCTTTCTATTTTCGACCCTTGAGCTTGGTGTCTCAAGTGATGAGTAGGGGGTTGTGGCCGACGACTCTGACAGTGAGGAAGAGACTAAGCCGAGCATTGTCATGGCGGAGGCTGCGTCTGAAGAGGAGGCCTCCCCTTGAGGAGTTTAGTTTTTATTTTTTGTAGATTTTTATTTTTGTAACCGAGGTCGGTACTACCTTTATGTAATTACATATTTTAATCAAACTCATGGATTCTTTTTTTCTTCATCTTGCTGTCTTTTGTAAACTTTCAACTTTTGTGCTTTAGTATTTTAATTTTTATTAACAACCTAGGTGTTTGTGAGTTGCACTATGGAGGTGTCCACTATTGGTAAAATTTATGGATGTTTTCCACGTTCCAAGTGCGGGGGACGAGTTTGCCATTCAACTCATCAAGCTTGAAAGTACCAGTTCAGCACACTCTTTTGATGTGATACGGGCCTTCCCAGTTTGGGATGAGGTTTCCCGTCTCTCGAGGATGAGATACTTCATTTTTCGTAGAACGAGATCATACAACTTAAAGCTTCTACTTCGGACTCAAGAGTTGTAGTACCTAGCCGCCTTCTGTTGATAAGTGGTTAATCGAATTTAGGCTTTATCCTGAGCTTCGTCAATAAGATCAACATTCATCCGTAGGGTTTCTTCGTTGTTAGCTTGCTTGAAGTTCTGTACTTGTAACGATGGCACCTCGACTTCTAAGGGGATGACAGCTTCGGAGCCATATGCCATGAAGAAAGGGGTTTCCCCCGTGGGTGTCCGAGCAGTGGTTCGATAGGCCCAGAGCACATTTGAAAAATGGTTGGTTAATTGCTTGTCAGCATCATCTAGTCTTCTCTTGATGCCTTACAAAAGTATCTTATTGGTTACCTCAGCCTGTCCATTTTCCTGTGGATATCCAACGGAAGAGAATCGATGCTTAATGTGAAGCTCTTAGCAGAATGCCTTGAATCTAGCGCTGTCAAATTGTTTTCCATTATCTGTGACCAGTATTTGGGGTATGCCAAACTGACACACCAAAGATTTCTAGATGAAACTTCGAGCTTGGTGATCCGTTATGCTAGCAAGTGGTTCTGCTTCTACCCACTTGGTGAATTAATCTATAGCTATGATGAGATGTTTTCTTTGGCTGGGCACCTATTGTGCAAAAATCTACCTAAATTAATAAGCAAATAATTGAACGTTTTACTTGCAAGTGCACAAGGTCAACATAATAGTATAGTGTGCAAGTGCGAGATCATTCCCATAGGGATTAGTAAATTTTGATTTAAAATTAATTTCGCAATATAAAACGAGAGAAATAATAAACGAGTTTGATTCAATAATGATAAAAGTGTAGGGACTTGATATCCACCACTAATCATGCTTCCACAATAAAATAATATGCCAATGCTTTGATCACATTATGAATACCTAATGTTGTCAACCTAAGGGCATTGTGTATATTCTTTAAGCTATTGATTTCTCTAAGAAAGGAGTTAGGTATGGTGTATACTCTAACTCTTTTCTTTCTTAAAGGATTTAGCATGGTGTATACTAAGTTGTTTCTTAAGAAAGCATAATATATGTGGAAATCGACAAACACATGAGGCTTAGGGCATAGTATATACTCCTGGTTTCCCATGTTGATTAACCTAAGAACCCGGCGTGGATTTCTTTTGTTACTAATGTTAAACTCAGGACTCGATCATCCAAATTGATTTAAGTAACTAGTCCATACCACATGCATATGTTGATCAGACAAACACATATGAGGAATTCAAGAAAATAGGAATTAATCAAGTTAAGCATCATAATGTAAATATCGTAAATGTGCCAATATTGAATTATTGAATAAACACAATCAGGGCTTCAATCAAGCCCTACTAGCAAATTAGTTACATTGAGTTTGATGTTAAACATCTTCATAAAGTAAAATGGAAAAGAAAAGAATAAACCCGAGGGAGCTTCCTTGAAGAGTCGTCAATTCTTCTGCCAAATTCCCCCCTATCTATGTTCACATACCTATTTATAGAGTCTAAGAAACCCTAGAAACATCTAAAAACCCTAGAACTTGTAAAACAAAACCCTAAGTTTATTTCTACAAAAGGACCAGTCGCCATACTATGCGAATGCACTAGATCGCAGCATGGTGCACTCAATCGTCCTACGATAGATCATTCTTCTTGTGCGCGAGAGCACAGGTTCGCTCGATCCTTGGCTTGGGCACTTGAGTGCTGTTGTGCTCGATTGCAGGTCTCCTACGCTCGATCGCTCTAGCAAACTCCACCTCTTCCAGATTTGCTCTTCAAGCACGAAAATTCCAAAATGCTTCATTTTCTCCAAAAACCTATAAAAACATAGAAAACACCAAAAGGAAATAAAATAGAACGAAATAACACAAACTAAGAGCTTAACAAATATAAATTAAGGGGCTTAAATATGAATATTTAAGCCCCTTAATTTATATGAATATTTAAGCCCAAAAGTGTCCATCCAACAAGTTATCCAGTTTCACACAAGCCATAGAAACATACACATTAAATTCACATGTCAAACCTCACACAATTGTGTGCTAATGTGCTTGTGTCAGATTAGATCAAACATATGAAATCTCAAACGCATAAGGTAAGTAACCAAACATTAAAACTCTATCATCAGATCATATATTCAAAATTTTAAGCTCACCAATGAAATCAAATCACAAAGTTTTTCAGATCAATCAAAATTTCAAGACGAACATAAACATGCATTTTATTTTATTTTGTTTTATTTTATTTTATTTTATATTTTTTTATGAAAAACAACAACAAAACTAAGACAAAGTGTGTATAAATGTGTCTCCTATACCCCCAAACTTAAATGACACATTGTCCCCAATGTGTAAATATCATGGAAAGAAGTGACCTGGAAGATGGAGAACTGGCTGGATTGGCATGACTCATAACACACCCCAAAACTTGAACTAAAGTACGCGTTGTCTCTGAAAAACAAATACTAAATTAATATTGGCAAACAAAAAGAAACTAAAAATAAACAACAACAAGAAATTGAAAAACAATAAAAACATAAAGGATATGCTGTGAAGTGCCTCTCATGAGCGCTAAGTTTTACGTCTTCAGCCAGAAGGTGCAATCGCTCACTACTATTTGGGTAGTTTATGGAACTGCGCTTGATCGCTCCAAGTTGGCGCTCGATCACTATAAGTCGGCGCTCGATCGTAATAACAGGGACTACTCTGCCGCAGACCTGAAGCAAAAATAGAAAAACAAAAAGAAAATTCAAACTTAAATTTTAGATTTTTTTTTAATAAAAAAAAAACAGAACAGAATAATAAAACGAAATAATTCTAAATAGAATTTAATGCAATTCCTGACAACTGCACCAAAAATTTGGTGTGCAAAAATCTGCCTAAATTAATAAGCAAATAATTAAACATTTTACTTACAAGTGCACAAGGTCAACATAGTAGTATAGTGTGCAAGTGCGAGATCATTCCCACAGGGATTGGTAAATTTTGATTTAAAATTAATTTCACAATATAAAACGAGAGAAATAATAAATGAGTTTGATTCGATAATGATAAAAGTGTAGGGACTTGATATCCCCTACTAATCATGCTTCTACAATAAAACAATATGCTAATGCTTTAATCGCGTTATGAATACCTAATGTTGTCAACCTAAGGGCATGATGTATACTCCTTAAGCTATTGATTTCCCTAAGCAACGGGTTAGGCACGGTGTATACTCTAACTCTTTTTTTTCTTAAAGGATTTAGCATGGTGTATACTAAGTTGTTCTTTAAGAAAACATAATATCTGTGGAAATCGACAAACACACGAGGCCTAGGGCATGGTGTATACTCTCAGTTTCCCATGTTGATTAACCCAAGAACCCAACATGGATATCTTTTTGTTACTATTGTTAAAACCAGGACTCAGTCATCCAAATTGATTTAACTAGCTAGTCCATACCATATGCATATGTTGATCAGGCAAACACATATGAGGAATTTAAGAAAACAACAATTAATCAAGTTAAGCATCATAATGTAAATATCACAAAGGTGCCAATATCGAATTATTGAGCGAACATAATCAGGGATTCAATCAAGCCTTACTAGCAAATTAGTTACACATGAGTTTGATGTTAAACATCTTCATAAAGTAAAATAGAAAAAAAAAAGAATAAACCTGAGGGAGCTTCCTTGAAGAGTCATCAATTCTTCTACCAAATTCCCCCTATTTCTGTGTTCACATGCCTATTTATAGAGTCTAAAAAACCCTAGAAACATCTTAAAACCCTAGAACTCATAAAACAAAACCCTAAGTTTATTTTCAAAACAAGACCAGTCACTATATTGCGCGAATGCGCTCGATCGCAGCATGGTGCGCTCAATCGTCTTGTGATCGATCATTCTTCTTGCGCGCGTGAGTGCAAGTGCCCTCGATCCTTAGCTTGGGTACTTAAGCACTGTTTCATTCGATCGCAGGTCTCTTGCGCTCGATCACTCTAGCAGACTCCAGCTCTTCTAGATTTCTCTTCAAGCTCGAAAATTCCAAAATGCTTCATTTTCTCCAAAAATCTAGAAAAACACAGAAAACACAAAAAGGAAATAAAATAGAACAAAATAACACAAACTAAGATTTTAACAAATATAAATTAAAGGGCTTAAATATGAATATTTAAGTACTTATCAGCACCCTAGTGAAGGGACTAAGGAGATCTATCCCCCACATGGCAAAGGGAAGTGGACTCGTGATCGAGATAAGAGGATTTACCAGTCGGTGGGGCACAGGGGAGTATTGTTGACAGCTCCTGCATTTCTTGACCAATCCCATGGCATCTCTCTACATTTTAGGCCAATAGTACCTTTGGCGGAGCACTTTGAAAGCTAAAGTTCAGCTTTCTAGGATATTTTCGCATGCTCCTTCGTCAACCTCCCAAAGAGAGTAATTGGCTTCAGTGGGCCCAAGACACCTTATATAAGGCATTATAAGGCCTCTCTCATAAAACTAGTCATTTATGACTGCGTATCGAGATACACAAAAGATGAGTTTCTGAACTTCATTTTTCTGCTCAAGAAGCTAACCATCACGCAAATACCATAGTATTGGATCCACTCAGGTTTTTATTTCGGTTACTAGTAACATGGGGATCTCATCGATGCTCAGGCCAGAGAGCATTTTAAGGTATACGGCTTGGGTTGGCTCGGATTGGCCAGATGATGCGAGTTAAGCTAGAGCGTCAGCCTTTGAGTTCTCCGCTCGAGGAACCTAGGTTATCTAGAACATTCTAAATCTGGTGGTGAGTTCTTTAGCCTTTTCAAGGTAGCGAGCAATTTTTTCCCATCGGGCTTCGAACTCTCATTTCATCTGATTTACCAATAGCCGCAAGTCGCTGTACGCATCCAGGGCCCCGATGGCCATTGCTTTTGCCAACTTCATTCTGGTGAGTAATGCCTCGTAATTTGATTCATTATTAAAGGCTTTGAACCTAGACCTCATGGTGTACTTGATGGTTAATCCATCTGGACTGCAAAGGATGAGCCCAGTCCAGTTTCTGGCGCTATTGGAAGAACTGTCAACATGAAGGGTCCACTGCGAAAATATCGACTATCTCTGGTTCTGAGGTTTGGTTCAGATTTCCCTGGAGTACTGTCTCCACAATGAAGTCTATAAGGGCCTAGGCCTTGATGGCTTGGACCTTGATGGTCTTTCGAGGATGGTACCGAATATCAAATTCCCTAAGCTCTATGGACCACTTAACCATCTTCCTAAAGATATCTAGCTAATGAACTATTTGTCTCAGCGACTGATCTGTTAAGAGGACAATGGTGTGTGCTTGAAAATAAGATCGGAGCTTCTGTGTTGTGGTCAAGAGGGCATACACCATTTTTCTATTGAGAGATACTATACTTTCGCATCATGGAGGATTTTACTGATATAGTACACAAGTTTCTAGACATATACCTCTTCCCAGATTAGAACGGAGGCTACTACCTCATGCCTAACAGACAAGTATAAGAAGAGTTTCTCGCCTGTAATAGGTTTGGTTAAAAATGGGGGCAAGCTCAGATATTTCTTTAGCTCCTCAAAATTTTTTTGACAGTCTTTGGTCTAAGCAAAGTATTTCATCTTTATGATGGCTTTGAAGAAGGGGTGACATTTCTTTGTGGATTTTGACAGGAAACGACTAAGTGTCACCACACACCCTGTTAACTGTTGTACTTGCTTTATCGTCCGAGGGGGGTCATACCAAAAATAGCTCAATCTTCTCTGGGTTAGCTTCTATTCCTCTTTGGGTGACCATAAAATCGAGGAACTTTCCCTTAGTACACTGAAAGTGCACTTTGTGGGGTTTAACTTCATATGGTGAAGCCAAAGCACCTCGAATGTCTCCTCTAGGTCGAATCTGTGGTTTTTGGCATTGATGCTCTTGACAATCATGTCATCCATATAGACCTCCATGTTTCTCTCGATTTATCCGCAGAAGATCCTGTTCACCAATCTTTGATAAGTTGCCCCAACATTTTTGAGCTTGAAAGGCATGACTTTATAACAGTACAATCTTTGGCTTGTGACAAAAGCTATTTTGTCCTAGTTAGGCTTGTGCATAAGGATCTATTTGTAGTTGGAATAGGCGTCCATGAAAGTTAGAAGCTCATGCCCTCAAGTAGGATCAACTAGTTGATCGATTAGCGGTAGAGGGAAGATGGCTTTTGGATAGGCCTTGTTTAAGTCCATAAAATCGATACAGATTGCCACTTGCCATTGGACTTTCTGACCATCACTATATTGGGTACCCGATCGGGGTAATCTATCTCGTGGATGAAGTCGACCGCGAGCAACTTATCCATTTCGGTTTTGATGGCAGTTTGCTGCTTAAGGATGAACGACCTCCTCTTTTGAATGACTAGCTTGTGGCTCAGGTCCATGTTTAGCCAGTGCATGATAATCTTGGGGCTAATAGCAGGCATATGCGAGCCTACTCATGCAAACAAATCTTGATTCTTCCATAGAAATAAGAGAATAAACTTTTTGAGGTCTTCGGGGAGATTGGAGCTAATTTGGACTGTTCGGGAGGTATCTTCACTGAGGGGGACAACGGTCAGCTCTTCTATGGGTTGGCCTCTTGGGGTTTTTACCTAATCTCTAAAGTCTTCCATATCAAGGGGCAAGGTTTCTATCATCTTTTTGTCTCTTATGACGTTTAGATAACAAGACTTGGAGATCTGCTGGTTTACTTTGACTTCTCCCACTCCATCGTCAGTGGAGAACTTCATCTTCAAATGGTAGGTGGATACGAATGCCTTTAGTTTATTAAGGGTGGGTCTATCGAGGATGACATTGTAGGATGATAGTTGTTTGACTACCAGGAAGGTAGTTTGCACAGTGGTAGTCCGTAGGGTTATCCCGATGAGGACCAAGAGAACTATACTACCTTCAGCGAACACCAGGGCTCCCAAGAAGCCGTACAGTGGGGTGGAGATTGGCTCTAGCTGACTATCTTCCAATTGTATCAGATGTAAAGCATCATAGAATAAGATGTCTATCGAACTCCCATTATCCACAAGGATGCATCTGACATCGTGGTTAGCCACGAAAAGGGAGACCAACATGGCATAATCATATGGTGTCTGTACCCCGTCCAGGTCGTCATCCATGAAAGAGATCATTTAGTTTGTTTTTATTCATTTATGAGGCTCGCTAACAGATGCCATGGACCTAGCTATGCTTTGTTGTTCTACCCCGAGTTGCCTTCTGTAGTTGGGCCGCCATAGATTGTCTTGATAATCCTGGTTACTGTGACTTCTTAGTATCATTGGTTAGGCTCTTCTCGGTTCAGCCTTGGACTCTTTCGGGGAGCTTGACGCTCTCAGTTTAGATTAGAGAAATGCCCAAGGCTTCTCTTGGGTTGGTCGGGTATTCTTTCTTGCCGCGATTAAGTGAACTCCTTCAAGTGCCCTCGATTGATGAGGGCTTTAATCTGCTGTTTTAGGGCATGGTATTTCTCAATGTTATGCCCATGGTTCCTATAGAACCGACACCACTTGCTCTGATATCTGTTGAGGTGTTGTGGTCTCAGGGACCACTAGAGGATCATCCTATCTTGGATCTATATTAGGACATCTGTCCTAAATGCATTAAAATGAGTGAAACTCTTAAAGCGAGCGGGGGCCCTGTACTTGACTTCGCAATGGGGTTTTTTGGTAGTCCTGTTGTGGGGGTCGTTGGTATATTTCCTCTTCTTCTCCATCTCCCCTTCCTTTTCTCATCGAAAAGCTTGGTCGTTTTTCCCTAGCATGAATTTCTCTGCTCAGGTTAGGACCTAATTCATGTTTTTAGGCGGTTGCCGAGCTGAAGATTCTAGACCTTAGTCTGTTTTTTAATGCTAGCATTTAAACGTTGGGATCGAGGTAAAGGATCCCCTAAGCGACCACGTTGAACCTTGATATGTAAGCCCGAAGCCTCAGCCCTCAATGATGAATGATGTTGAACAGGCTCTCCGAGGTCTTCTGAGGTCCCTTGCTGCTGAGAAAGTGGGACGCGAAGGCATAGCTGAGTTCTTTGAAAGTGCCAATGCTTTTTAGTTTTAATCGGGAATACCACATGCCGACAGCTTTTTCAAGCGTTAGGGGAAACACTCGGCAAATGACCGGATTAGAGTGTCTATTGTAATGACCCATCCCGGGTTGGCCACCCTCGAGATGGTGTTGTCACATTTTGAAAATCTCAGCACGACATATATATGCAACAATAAAAATACCATATGCAACTGTTTACATCGATCCTTAACCCTTAATAGGGGAGATTCATCATTCAAATCTTAACTTAAACATTTTATACAACATTATATGCATTAATATTTACAAATAATTTTTTTTGTTTTCTCATTTGTCTGAGGATGTAGACCACGTAGCTTATAGATAATGACTCCGTCTGAATCTCAGCTAACCAATTATCTGTCATGCTTGCTGCCTGAAATCATTTAATATTGAGGGATGAGCTTCACAAGCTCATTGAATTAAATTTACTAGAAGTATTCAATATATATAAATAATATTTTAATATTCAATCATTTATATCTCATATAATTTGATAATAGCATTCTATTATCACTATTCATATCATAACCCTCATTCTCTATTAATCTCTTATTCTCATATATTTATTCACCTTAAGACCATCAATTATATCTCATAATTATCTCGTTGTGAGGTTCACAGCATATAGTCTATCACTCAAATAGTTCTTATCATATCATACTTTCATATTTCTTTCTTACCGTATCTGTCTCTCTGTGAGACTTATTCATTTATCAATAATTTTACAATCAAGAACAACACTTTAACATTTCAATAATAAAATCAATATTTAAAACAGAATACAATGCATGAATTATTATTTGGGAACGTCTTCCCACATGTCGACATTTTTTATCTCTTAAACCGACTGCCTTCTCGGTTCTTTTATCACTAGTATATACCGGCTGTCACAGTTTTCATTTCTCACCAACATATATTGGTTGTCATGGTTTTCATTTCTCACCAGCATATACCGGCTATCACGGTTTTTCATTTATCACCAATATATACCGGTTGTCACGGTTTTCATTTATCACCAACATATACCGACTATCAAGGTTTTTCATTTATCACCAGCATATAACGGCTGTTACGATTTTCATTTCATGTATATGCATATGAACAATGATATGAAATATGTATATGCACAATAATATAAAAACACACATGTATTCAGTCATTCAAATTAGTTATCCTGTTTCTTCTCAAATCATTATTTGATCAATTTCACTAATTTCTTCTCCTCATATATCATATCAACTCATCATCAATAGTTCGTCAAAATTTCACTTATCACCTTTATTATTAAATCTACTCATTATTCTAATAATATTATTTCTCATATAATAATTCTCTGCACATCACTTATTCCTATCATACCTATCAACCAACTTTCATTTATCATCAAATTATAAGTTAATAATATATTCAAATATTATCTTTATATATTTTATATTTATCTTGATTACTTAAAGTAAATCTAACTCACCAAGTAGCACTTAGAGCTACCTGTAAATCACCTCCTTGCTTTTCCTGCTTCTTTCAGCAATTTTCTCCGGTTGCTGATTGTCAACACCTAACATAATATTTATATTAAAATTTCTAATTAACTCTTCAATTCTTCCATAATTCGCCCCCTTCGAAAATTCCCACATTGAATTTTGAGAAATTTCATATATACTAAATTTCAAAAAATAAAATTCACTGTATTACCTTATGTTTTTCTTAGAGCTTCCCGTGACTCTCTACAAAATTCTCCCGTAAATCCCTTCAAAATTTTACTCTTTCAACTTTTTTTTTTCAGTTCCCAAGTGTTTAACAAAATATAGTAGTTTGTATTGAAAAAGTAAGAAAACCAAACAGGATTTGGAAAGTAATAAATAAAATAGATTAAAACTATATATATATATATATATTCATAAAGAAAGGGTAAAGAAGTAATTTAATAATATGACATGGAGTTAAAATAATATATATATATATATATATATATATATATATAGTTAGCATCCTTATTCTCATTTTGTTGCCACGAATAACAAGTGTTGTCTAACAAGCAAATTTCATGTTAAACAGCCAACACCTGTAGCCAAGTGTTGGCTTTTTTTTTTCCTTACATATTGTCTATGCGTCCTTTTTTTCAAAAGAAATTGTTTTATAAAAATTTGATCTTTCGCATATACATATACATATACATACATATATATATATATATATATATATTATTTTAACTCCATGTCATATTATTAAATTACTTCTTTACCCTTTCTTTACGAATATAGGTATTACAATTCTACCTACCTTACAAAAATTTCTTCCCCGTAATTTCCTTACCTAATTCATGAAAGAGTTGGGAGCATTCTTTCCTCATTCTTGCTTTATGCTCCCAAGTAATTTATTCAATATCTTTACTTTGCCATAATACTTGAATTAAATGAATAACTTTATTACGCAAAACTTGTTCCTTTCTGTCTAGAATTCTGATCGGTACTTGCATAAAGGTTAAATCTTTCAGAAGTTCTATCTCCTGATTTGAGATACTATAGGATTCATCGTGTAAGTACTTTCTCAAAAGTGACACATGAAACACATTATGTAATTGCTTTAACTCTAGGGGAAAATCCAATCGATATACTACAGGTCCAACACTCTTTTAATCACCTCATATGACCCCACAAATCTCAGGCTCAACTTTCTCTTCTTTTTAAACCTCAATACACCCTTTCATGGAGATATCTTCAAAAATACCCAATCATCAACTTGAAACTCGAGAGGTCGTCTTCTATTATCAGCATATCCTTTCTATTTGTTATGCGCAGCTCTAAGGTTCTCTCTAACCAGTTTGATCCTTTTAGTAGTCAATTCTATCATTTTTGGACCAAATATTTTTCTCTCTCCAACTTCTTCCCAACATATTGGAGTTCTACACTGTTGCGCGATTATCTACCTAAATAAATGGGTGAATAATCGTACTAGTTTTACTTGCAAGTGCACAAGGTCAACAGTGTAGTGTAGTGTACGAAAGCAGGATCATCTCCACATGGATTGGTAAAGTTTAGTTTTTAGAATTAGTTTCTTTAAAGTAAAAAGAAATAAAATAACTATTGAATGTGAGTGATAATAATAAAGACATAAGGCTTTGGTATCCACCACTAGTCATACTTTCCCAATTGTATAATGTATCAGTGCACTAGCCTTATCATGTATACCTACTGCTTGCCAACCTAAGGGCATGGTATCTACTCCTTAAGCTATTGATCTCCCTAAGCAATGAGTTAGGCATGGTATCTACTCTAACTCTTTTCTTCCTTAAGGGATTCAGCATGGTATCTGCTTGAGTTGTTCCTTAAGAAAGTATAAGTGCTATGGAAATCGATAACCACATGAGACCTAGGGCATGGTATCTACTCCCAGTTTCCCATGTTGATTAATTCAAGAATCTGGTGTGGATATCTTTTATTACTAATGTTAGACCCAGGACTCGGTCATCCAAATTGATCTAACCAACAGGTCTATACCACATGCATACGCTGGCCATACACATACATATGAGGAATTTAAATAGGCACAGGTATTAATCAAGTTAAGCAACATAATAAAGGCTATTGGCAAAGATTATCAATGAATAAATATATAGAAAAGCATAACTAGGGCTTCAATCGAGCCCTATAAGAAAGTTAGTTACACATGCTGTCTAAAATAAACATCATATATAAACTAAACATGAAATATAAAACCCGAAGAATACTAGGGAGACGGGTTGTCAATCCTCTCTAAAGCATAAAACTCCGAGCTTAAGCAAAAGATAAAAGTGATCTCTAAGAGGTGGTGAATTGTGTGTGCTTTACAGGTGTATTTATAGGGCTTTAGTAGTCCTAGAGGGTGTAGGAAACCCTAAACTTCCTAAACCGTAAAAACTCTCTTATTTCCAAAATAGGGTTCTGCAGTTTACTGCTCACACCCGTACATGTGTGCTCGATCGCACACGTCTTGCGCTCAATCGCAGTGTGCGCTCGATCTTTCTTGTGTGCGCACGATTGCAATGTGAGCTCGATCACATTGCATGGTGCGATCGACCGCAGCTTGACCAGAGACTGCTCTAGGATTTCCAGGCTTTTTCTTTTAAGTGCCAAAACTGTTTCTTTTCTTCCAAGACCTATAAAACATATGTGAAACACACAAATGAAGTAAAATGAACTAAATTAACATTACTAAGGACCTAATAAATGTAAATAAGGGGGTTTAAATATGAATATTTAAGCACCTATCACACCCCAAACTTACATATTGCTAGTCCCTTAGCAATACTAAACAAAACTAAAATGAAAAATAACAACACAAAGATAGATGTAATGTTCATAGTGTCCACAAAAGTTTTAAATCTTAACACAAAACTATGATGTGCATTCATGAGCAAGCTTAACAGATATAAACATATTTTTGCAATGAATAAGAGTTTTAAACGCAAATCACTTTCATAAGGCAATTTAAGACATCACAAGTTCGACTTTGGTGTGTGGTGAACTAGCACATAAAAGATTGGGTTTCCAAGTAATTCAAATGTGTAGTGTTTCGATGACCCAAGATTCACCAAACTTCCTATTAGAGTCAACAAAGATGGCATAGATTTTCTTCTTTTCTTTTATTTGTGAGATTCACCAAACTTTCTTTTTGACTCGTATAACGAGCGTTTAGCTAATGACTCTCAAACCAGATGGTTTTAGGGCATTAGGTGTAAAGATACCCCTAATGACTTACTAGCTCGAGTAAAAAAAGCTACGAAACTAACTGGTCTTAATGCTACCAATCAGAATTTTCCACTTTTTGATGTGACACTCAATGCTTACTGAGACAAGAGGGCCAGTTACTCAGCAAAAAGTTCTTTTTAATGATTATTTAAGATTTTTCACCTTTTGACGTGACACTCAATGCTTACTAAGGCAAGAGGGCCAGTTACTCAGCAGAAAACAAGTTTTATTTATCATTAGGAGCATTTATTTCTTCTTTTGAGTACTAATCAATTTTTTCTATTTTTATATGATAAAATGGCAATCTAATAAGTCATCTAGTTCACAGTTGAGAAAAAGAAACATAGAAATCCAAACAACATGTCATACCCCACACAGTTATGTGCTAGTGTGCTTATGATAGTTTAGATCAAACTTGTGAATCTTTAAATGTCTAAAAGGCAGTGATCTAGGTTCAAAACTTGATTATTGGCCTATATGTTCAAAGTGTTAAGCTCACTGATGAAGTCGAATCATAAAGTTTTGTTTAGATCACAAAAAGAAAAAGTTTATTGGACAGAATGAACATGCATTTATCTATGAAAATAGCAACAAAACAAAAAAATGTGGGACATAGTGAGTGTGTGAATGTGTCCCCATACCCCCAAACATAAATTGCACATTGTCCCCAATGTGTGAATAGCATGGAAGGAGCTGACCTGGGAGATGGAGAACTGATGGCTGGCATAGCTCGTAGCACACCCCCAAACTTCAACTGGATGCACTCATACTACCTGTGAAAAAGAAAGAGAAACAAATATAAAATGGAAAACAAGGAATAATAAACAGATAGAAAAATAAACTAGGAAATATGAATAATAAAATGAAATAAACTAAGAAAAAGGATATGCTTTGGGGTGCCTCCCATGAGCGTTAAGTTTAATGTTTTCAGCCAGACGAGGTATCCTCTCACTGCTGATCATCAGGTGGTGCGGTCGAAGAGGTACCGGGTGTCGGAGGTAGACGATCAAGAATAGCCTGCAACATAGCCTCCTGTCGTGCAACTCGTGCCTCCAAACTATCGATGCACTGATGCACGAGTGTGGTGGTGGCAGAGACCTTGCCTCAGAAGTAGGACAGCTTAGCTAGAAAGTGCTGGGACTCGGTGGATCCCATGTTCGAATGGTCCTCCTCTCGTAATGGGCTAATGACCGGGGACTTGGTCTCTAAATGATCCTCCTCAACTCTCTCAGCTGCTGGAGCAGGTGCTGGGAGTCCTTGAGGCATGTGCGAGATGCTGTGTGTCCATTGAGCCTTCCCGAAGAAGGGATACTCTCGCACTGGTCTGTCGCTGGAGGTCCCTTTTATCCCTTTCTTCTTGAGTATATATGAGAGTAGGAATGGGAAAGGGAGGCCCCAGGCATTGGCCGTGGTGGTCTGACGACCATGAATATGATCCCAAAACTTGTGTAACTGGCTCCAAATGACAGCCGGAATGGAGTACCAGTGGCCTCTGTGGAAGGCATACAAGGACTGGAGAAACTGGTCTCGCCGCTGTGTCTTGTGCCCCAATGAACACACATTGCGCTGTAGGATTGTATCGACGAGCCAAAGTCGTGGAGGCAACTTTGACGGGCTGGCCGCAGTGTTATTTCTGTCGGCATACTGGCTAACGCACATGTTTGTAATGATCTCAGCCAGGGCAAAGGACTCCGGTTGCTCCTCGATATCGGTGTCTTCAAGAGGGGACTTGTCAGTGTAATGAAAAGCAGCAGCGATATCGGCACTAGTCACCTCGATGGGTGTGCCCTAAACTGAAGAAGTGAGTATCCCCGGTCTGCTGCAGTTAAATGATAGGCTTGCATAGAACTGGACCACGAGCTGGGTGTAAGCAGTCAAGCAAACCGGCTTGAAAAGTCACTTTAACCCTCGGTGTCGGAATGCTTGGATGGCCCATTGAGTGGCATCCATATGCTTGAAGACATCATCAATTGCGAAAGTGGTCTCAAATAAGAGCTCCCGTTGCTCGATGCTGGGTCGGGATGACGAGGCACGACTGTTGGATGCACCGGAGGTAGAAACAGATGGTTTGGTCATGTTTTTCTTTGCTTCTGCCTAATTTGTGATCGATCTTAAATGGGTGCGCTTGATCGCACACTGGCTATGTGCTTGATCGCACACGGTCAAGCTTTTCCTCGAACAACTTGTGTGCACCAAAAGACCAAGCTATGGTCTTGAAGATTTGAAATCGTTCCTAAGCTCCTGTAACATCAAGAATTACCCAATCACACATAAAATATCAGAAATGTATGCTTAAGATGTAAATAAACATGTAAAAAATCGTGTGTGTGTGGATGGAAATGGGTACCTTGTGTAATGGACAGAGTGTGGAGTGCAGAGGGTGTATACGGTGGTAATGGGTGCTTGATGGTGGTGATGGTGTCGAGTGTGAGTGATAGAGGGACATAATGGTGGTGATGGAGGTTGTGAATGAGAGGGTGCAAGAGAGTGTGAGCGAGAGAGTGTTGGTAGACGGGAGAGTGCGCATGAGAGAGAGTGTGAGGGTGTGAGTGAAAATTTGCAGATTTATATCTAAACCTTCTGCCATGAGTGCACTCGATAGCACACGGGTTGCACTCGATCGCACTTTTGCGCTCGTGCACATTGACTGGCATGCTCGATCGCACTCTTGCGCTCGATCGCATGGAATGGTGCGATCGATAGCAATCAGTGTGCATGTGTAAAAAGAAAAACTTACCTTCGTTGGAAAAATGATAAATTTGGAACAGTACAACCTTACCATTGGTTAGTGGCCTCAGTACGACTAACCTCAGTAGAGGCGCTTGAGCTGTATAGGTAATTGAAATGAACTAGCTCAAGCACTCTCGTGTTTCAGTTCTAGTTCTTTAAAAGAGGGCACTTAGAATCCACATCAGGTGGTTCAAGTGCTTTTGATGGTTGCTTCATCTCCCATTTTGATGCCTGGTCAATAAAATAAGGAAAGTTAGTATCAGTAAATGCATGAGGTTCAATTTGAGTAACATACTTACTTGAAGGCTTTGGTGTATTCGTGAAAAGGTGCACAGCTTTATTGACGTCTTTAATCACATTGTCCTCCTCCGGCTTAATGTCCATTCTTGTGTCCTTATGATTGGGGATGGTCTCCGATCGAACAGTGTGATTGACCTGAGAAACTGCCTCAACAAAATCTTGTATGAACCTCACATTAGAATATTCATTATCCTCATTGACTGATTTTGATGTATTAAATACTCTAAATTCTATCTCCTCATTATTTACTTTCATAGTGATTACACCCTTTTTTACACTAATATTAGTGTCAGCAGTTATTATAAAGGGGCGTCCTAGGATGATAGGGAGAGGTGATGGTAAAGTACATTCTTCCATATCTAATACTACAAAATCAGCAGGTATAATGAATTTACCTACTTTTACTAACACATCCTCAAGGATACCTCTCAGTCTTTTGATGCTTCTATCAGCCAACTGTAAAGTGATGGAGGTTGGTTGAAGCTCCCCCAAACCTAGTGTCTTGTATACACTGTATGGCAGCAGGTTGACACTCGTTCCTAGATCCAATAGTGCATGCTCGAATAGCTGGTCACCTAGCCTGCAAAGAATAGTAAAACAACCTGGATCTTTTAGTTTAGGTGGTAGTTTTATTAAAAGCACAGCACTTACCTCTTCAGTTAAGGCTACCGTCTCATGCTCCATGAACTTTATTTTGTTAGTGTAATACTCTTTTAAAAACTTAGCATATGCAGGAATTTTTTTAATGGCATCTAACAAAGGAATATTAATCTCTACTTTCCGCAAGGTTTCAAAAATATCAATTAGTTCGTTGTCTTTCTTTTGTTTTACTAACCTTTGCGGGAAGGGTGGAGCATTCACCTTCTCCGTTTCACTTACCCTTGACGCCGATGGTTTTTCTTTGGATGCTGTTGCAAATTCATCGGACCCTATTACTTTGCCATTTTTCAGGGTTGTCACAACATTTAATTGTTGATGTCCCCAAGGGTTAGGTAGTGTTTGAGCCAGGAGCTCTCCTTGTTTTCTGCCACTGAGCTCCTTAGCTAGTTTTCCCATTTGTACCTCTAGTCTTTGAATTTCTTGCTCATGTGCTGTAGTGGTCTGTTTCTGCTAAGTCCTGAATTGTTTTTATGACGTCATAAATTGCTGCTGCTGAGTGGCCAGTTGTCTCACAAGACTTTTGAAGTCATCCTTCTTTGGTTCGGGAACAGTTTGGGCTGCTGGTTGGAAGTTTCTGTGCTGCCCTTGACTATTTTGATTGTTGCTCCATGAGAAATTTGGGTGGTTTCGCCATCCAGGGTTGTAAGTGTTGGCATATGGGTTGTTCTTTAGTGGATAGTTGTTAGGCCCCACGTAATTGGCTTGTTCCGGATCTGTAGATGAGTATAACGGATAAGTGTCAGTATTATGATCGTATTGGAAACATATTGCACATACCTGGAGTGGGGTGGATGAGGCATTTTGAGTAGTCATGGCTTTTACAATCATATCTAGCCTCGTATCTAGCTTCCTTTCCAAAGCAGCTATTTGGGCAGAGGGTCCACTATTCAGAGTAACCTCATACATACCTCTGCTCTTGACTCCTTGTCTACCTCTAGAGGAGAACTGCTGAGTGTGTTTACTGAGGGTTTCGAAGAGTTCCATCGCTTCTTCGCTGCTTTTCTCCATCAACACTCCTCCACAACCTGAATCAACAATACTTTTGTTAGTGTCACTCAACCCTTCATAAAAGGCTTGTACTAATTCATCTTGAGGCAGGTTGTGGTGTGGGCATTTAAGTAGCAGCTCGTTGAAGTGTCCCCATGCTTCGAAGAAGAGGCCTCCATCTCTTTGTTGGAAGGACTGGATCTCCTTCCTCATTTGCCTCGTCTTTTGGGCTGGGAAAAACTTCCTCAGGAACTTGCTTGCCAACTCGTCCCAAGTGTGGATGGAAACTGCAGGCAAAGAATTAGACCATAGTTTAGCATTATCTTTCAAGGAAAAAGGGAACAAAATTAACCTTTTTCCTTCTTGGTCTAGGCCTTGTATGTGCTGGAATTTGCAAAGATCAAAAAATTCTCAGAGGTGTAAGTGTGGATCTTCATTAGGAGTTCCCCTAAAATGAGTCAAAGCATTCAAAATTTACGGAGATATGTAATAGTTTCCCGCCACCTCAGGTTGATATGCAATGCATGATGGTTGATCAATGTTCCGTGAGATGAAGGAGTGCTTCATCGATTCTCGTGCAGGTGGTTGCTGGTGTTCCAGCTGTTCTGCCATTGGTGTTTCGTTCTGAACTTCTTCTTTGTTCTACTCAAAGTTGTCCCCAAGCCTTTGTTGGATGGTCCGTTCAAGCTCGGGATCAAGGGGAAAGAATGTTGGATGTCGGGATCGAAGTCCGTGCATAAATCATGTCAAACCAGCTTCAGTACAGCAATTCACTCTGCTGCTCGGGTAACTCTCTGTCCTATTTGTGCTCAATCACACAGAAGGCTGCGATCGATCGTAAGTACCACAGAAACTACGATTAGGGTTTGAAGTGCCTGAAATAGAAGGGAAATCAATTAGGGTTTGATGAAAAATAAAGATGGTAAATATAAAATAAAATAATAATAATAATAATGATTAAGCGAAAGTAATTCTAAAAGAAACTTTAGCGCAATCCCCGGCAACGGTGCCAAAAACTTGTTGCGCGATTATCTACCTAAATAAATGGGCGAATAATTTTACTAGTTTTACTTGCAAGTGTACAAGGTCAATAGTGTAGTGTAGTGTGCGAAAGCAAGATCATCTCCACAGGGATTGGTAAAGTTCAGTTTTTAGAATTAGTTTTTTTAAAGTAAAAAGAAATAAAATAACTGTTGAATGTGAGTGATAATAATAAAGATATAGGGCTTTGATATCCACCACTAGTCATACTTTCTTTATTGTATAATGTATCAGTGCACTAGCCTTATCATGTATACCTACTGGTTGCCAACCTAAGGGCATGGTATCTACTCCTTAAGCTATTGATCTCCCTTAGCAACGAGTTAGGCATGGTATCTACTCTAACTCTTTTCTTCCTTAAGGGATTCAGCATGGTATCTGCTTGAGTTGTTCCTTAAGAAAGCATAAGTACTATGGAAATCGACAACCACATGAGACCTAGGGCATGGTATCTACTCCCAGTTTCCCATGTTGATTAATCCAAGAATCCGGTGTGGATATCTTTTGTTACTAATGTTAGACCCAGGACTTGGTCAGCCAAATTTATCTAACCAACAGGTCCATACCACATGCATACGCTGACCATACACATACATATGAGGAATTTAAATAGGCACAGGTATTAATCAAGTTAAGCAACATAATAAAGGCTATTGGCAAAGATTATCAATGAATAAATATATAGAAAAGCATAACTATGGCTTCAATCGAGCCCTATAAGAAAGTTAGTTACACATGTTGTCTAAATTAAACATCATATATAAACTAAGCATGAAATATAAAACCCGAAGAATACTAGGGAGACGGGTTGTCAATCCTCTCCAAAGCCTAAAACTCCAAGCTTAAGCAAAAGATAAAAGTGATCTCTAAGAGGTGGTGAATTGTGTATACTTTACAGGTGTATTTATAGGGCTTTAGTAGTCATAGAGGGTGCAGGAAACTCTAAACTTCCTAAACCGTAAAAACTCTCTTATTTCCAAAATAGGGTTCTGTAGTTTACTGTTCACGCCCGTACATATGCGCTCGATCGTACACGTCTTGTGCTCGATCACAGTGTGTGCTCGATCTTTCTTGTGTGCGCACGATCGCAATGTGCGCTCGATCGCATTGCATGGTGCAATCGATCGCAGTTTGACCAGAGACTGCTTCAGGATTTCCAGGCTTCTTCCTTTAAGTGCCAAAACTGCTTCTTTTCTTCCAAGACCTATAAAACACATGTGAAACACACAAATGAAGTAAAATGAACTAAATTAACATAACTAAGGACCTAATAAATGTAAATAAATGGGCTTAAATATGAATATTTAAGCACCTATCATACACATTTTACCATATAAGGCCTCAAATGGTGCCATCTCAATACTAGTTTGATACTGATTATTGTATGCAAACTCGATCAAAGGCAGATATGCATCCTAGCTCACTAAGAAACTCAATACACTTTCCCTCAACATATCTTCTAGTATTATGATAATTCTCTCTGTCTGCCCATTAGTTTGTGGATGAAAAGTTGTACTAAACTGCAATTGCGTACCCATAGCTTTTTGAAAATTTCTCCAAAATCTAGAGGTAAATCTAGAATCTCTATCCGATACAATACTCAAAGGTACTCCATGTAATCTTACTATCTCCGCTAAATACAATTTAGCCAACTTTTCAGGACTCCATATAGTTTTAATAGGAAGGAAATGTGAAGACTTAGAAAGTCTATCTACTATAACCTATACAACATCATGACCTCTCTGGGTACGGGGAAAACCAGAGAAAAAATCCATGCTCACATTCTCCCATGGCCACTCAAGTACTGGAAAAAGTTGTAATAAACCTGTTGGATGTCTATTCTCATACTTCACTTGTCGACAAGTCAAACATCTAGAAATATACTCTGCTACATCCCTTTTCATCCCTGACCACTAATAATTCTATCTCAACCCCCTGTACATCTTATTATTACCCAAGTGCATGGAACATACAGAATCATGAGCCTCCCTTAGTATCTCATTTCTCATCTCCACATCACTGAGAACACAAACTCTATGCCCCAGTACCACTATACCATCTTCTCTAATTCTGAACTTAGTCGGCTTCCCACTTAATACTTCCTGTTCGATCTTCTGTATCCCTTCATCTCTACCCTGCATCTGTAATAAACGATCAATAATAGAATATTGTACCATTATATTTGCCATCAATACTCCTCTATCATTGACACTTAATTGCATCCTAATTTTTCTTAATTTTATCATGAAGGTAGTATTATGAAACCCAATAGCAGCTTATCTCCTTGTAGCCTTTCTACTCAATGCATCAGCTACTACATTAGCCTTTCTTGGGTGATAATGAATTGTACAGTCATAATCACTAATCAATTCTATCCACCTCATTTGCTTCAAATTCAAATCTTTATGGGTAGGTAAATACGTCAAACTTTTATAATCAGTAAAAATTTCACAATTGGCTTCATACAGATGATGTCTCCAAATCTTCAAAGCGAAAACTATGGAGGCCAATTCTAAATCATGGATCGGGTAATTCCTCTCATGGTTCTTTAATTTCCTAGATGCATAGCTATAACTCTTCCATGTTGCATCAACACACATCCCAACTCGTGATGTGACGCATCACTATATACCACAAATCCTTCATCACCAGAAGGAAGTACTAATACCGGGGTAGTAGTCAATTTTTCTTTCAATAGCTGGAAATTCCTCTCACATTCTTCTGACCACCTAAATTTCGCTTCCTTCCTGGTCAATCTAGCCAATGGTCCAGCAATCATAGAAATTTTTTGGATAAATCTCCTATAATAACCAGTCAATCCCAAAAAGCTTCTAATTTCAATTACACTAGTGGGTCTTTCCCAATTCAACACTGCTTCTACTTTCTGTGGGTCAACTGTTATTTCCTCTCCCGACACAACATGCCCTAAGAAAGATATTTCACTCAACAAAAACTCACACTTAGAGAACTTTGCATATAATTTCTCTCTTATTAAAATTTCCAACACTATCTCTAAATGTTGCATCTGCTCCTCTTCATTCTTTGAATATACCAGAATATCCTCAATAAACACAATCATAAATCTATCAAAGAATGGTTTAAACACCCGATTCATTAGATCCATAAATGTTGCACGAGCTTAGTCAATCCAAATGGCATCACCAAGAACTCATGATGGCCATAACGTGTCCTAAAAGCAGTCTTAGGCACATCCCCTTCCTTTATCCTCAATTGATGATAACCAGATCTCAAGTCTATATTAGAAAATACCTTAGCTCTCTGTAACTGTTCGAATAAATCATCTATCCTAGGCAAAAGATATCTATTCTTGATGGTGATCTTATTCAACTGTCTATAATTAATACACAATCTCATTATCCCATCCTTCTTCTTGACAAGCAGCATAGGGGCTCCCCAAGGTGACATACTAGGTCGAATAAATTGTTTATCTAGTAACTCCTGAAGCTGAACTTTCAACTCTCTCAATTCAATTGGTGTCATTCTATAAGGTGCTATAGATATGGGTGCAGATCTTGGAATAACCTCAATAGAAAACTCAATCTCCCTATTAGGATGCAACCCAGTCAACTCCTCAGGGAAAATGTTAGAAAAATCTTTCAATACCAAGATTTCTTTTAACTTTCTAACCTCCTTGCTAGAATCCACTACATATGCCAAATACCCCTCACAACCCTTCTTCAACCATTTGGGCAGAAATAAGACAATTGGCAAGTATCTTACGTTCTCTCTAAAAATTAAACTCCTCATGTCCAGGTATTTTGAACACCACATTCTTCCTAAAATAATCTACCTAAGCATGATATATAGATAATCAATTTATCCCCAGAATTAAAGCAAAACTTGTCATATCTAAAGGCAATAAATCAACTTCAAATTCTCTATCACCCATATTAATCACATAACCTCTGCCCTGATAATAACCCTATTCCCAGTAGGAACCTCAAAAATAATCGCATGCATCAAAGAACTAGCACTAGCATCAATAGATTTCATATAAACACTAGATGCAAAAAAATGGGTTGTACCAGGATCAATCATATTGACCCTCATCTAAATTTTAATAATGACAAAATACTACTATAATTGTATTAATAGTGTTATCTAAGTGTTTTAAATGATAAAAGCATACAGCCAAGAATCAAGATGCAAGAACTCAACCCGTATCAGACACCAAGTTAAAACAGAAGATCTAGTATAGGCATAAGGTATTGAAACAAGTTGTAAATTTCGTTTGTTCAGGTAACTGGCTTGTCTTATGAATTATTTTGTAAAAACATTATTCAAACATTTCTAAAGTCAAAAACATTTTAAAACATGAAAAACTTGGTTAAAGGGCACCCTAGTTGACTGGCTCCTCATACCAGATGATTGGGATATAGGACAGTATGTCCTTAGTCGACTCGGTGATCAATACCAATCGATTGGCATCTTAAACAGAATGTCCCCAGTCGATTGGTACTAATGACCTAGTCGACTGGTACTCTTCACAGTCTTAAAAAGTGAGACTTTTCACTAGACCCAGTCGACTAGTACTAAGACCTAGTCGAATGGTAATTCAAAAAATATAACCGTTAAGGTGCCAGACTTGAGCATTTAATGTACCAAAACGTACCAAGTGAGTGTCAAATGGCCATATTAATTCAAGGCTATATAAACCCACTCCAATGAGCATTTAAGAATAAGAGATTACATATTCAATTTAGTTTTTACTCATTAATACACAAAAGCTTTGAAACGTTTATTGTTGAGCCATTCTTCAAGCTTTACTTTGAAATAGAGATATTGTTCATTTGTAAAAGCATTCATTGCTATCTCTCTACCATTTACTTTATAGTAACTCATATTTACTGTAAAGAGATTAACTTCCGCAAAGAAGAGATTAGCTTCCGAGAGGAAGGGATAAGCTTCCAAGTGGACGGGATTGTTAGTAAGGTTTGTGCAACACCCATGAAGTTGTACGACTAAGAGTTTTAGTTGATCAATTGAAGGAGGTTCCTTGAAGAGAGTGGACATAAGGTCGTAACAAATTCAATATTGTTGAACCGTTATAAACTGAGTTTGCACTTTCTATTCCTTAAACTCTTTTATTTAAAACACATTATTTATTTATACGCTTGTGCATTTAACTGTTTTTATAAACTTGCAAGTAATTAGTGAAAGTTTTTAAAAAACTTAATTCACCCCCTCTTGGATTGGAACCTTAGTCTACAAATCAATAATCTCGCAGGTCTACCAAGGATAGATATCATACCTATAATAACATTAGGAGTGGCTTGTGCATCTTGTTGGGTCAATACATAGACTCTGCTGTCTCTGGACTGTAATTGGCTACCACATCATCTCTCAGCTACTGATCATCTACAAGTGTCCCACACACTCCCTGATCCATCACTTCTCTCCACCGATCTTCTTCCAACACTTCCTACACCTACGTCAGCAAATTTCTCCACTAGACAATCTACATCAAAATGTCCTCCCTCACCACATATAAAACACATCTACGTAGGGATATTTTGAGACAGATGCCCGTCTGATTATATCTAAAGTAAACCATTGGCTCTTGATCATATATTAGATTACCACTTCCCCTTGGTGGCATACTTACTCCTCTACCATAACTCCCACTTCCCATAGCTTGTCTCCCAAATCTAGGGAACCCACCGGTATTACTCTGAGCTACATAAGCAATAGATCCTGCTTGCCTATGATTTTTCACTACAGTTCCTTGTGACAAGGAACGAACCCCCTAAGGTGATCTCCTACCCAGGTCCCTTAAATCTAGACTTCTTCAGCCACAACCTCCCACCTCTAAACTCCATCAAATCCTTCTCAATTTTTAATGCTTTATCCACCAGTATAGCATAATTCCAAATGCCCATATCAGAGAGTTTAGTCCAAATTTCATAGTGTAATCCGTCTAAAAATATCTTACATTTCTTTTCCTTCGTATTCACTAATTCAGATAGAAACCTTGACAGGGCTATGAATCTACTATCGTATTCAGGCATCGATAAATTACCCTGCCATATGGTGGGTGTCGAATCCAACAAATAATAAAATTCTCACTCTCAAAAATACAAAATGTAACAGTGATGAGCAAGGTCGAATCCATAGGGATTGGGTAGATTTATTTTAATGAAAATTAAAACGGAGAAAATGGGGGTTTGAAATTTCGGAGTGAAATAAAAGAGAAAGCAATTATAATCAACTAAAAACTAAGGAGAAATCAATATCGGGCAAATATCCAACCGAAGGTATAATTTCAGAATTGGTTCAGAGAATTGATCCCAGATACAAGGATAAAATCTTCTATTCTTCACCAAATTGGTTATGGTTGCTAACAAGCTCTAACAACCTATCTCTCCTTACTTTCTCGATAACCAAAACAAGCTCTTTGATTACTTCCCTTGTTAATAAACAACCCTAAATAAGCTCTTAGGATTTAATCTATCGACAACATTAATAATTAGAGAGACTACCAATTCTAGCCAACAAATACACAAGCTCGATTCATTTAGACTAGGTTATATATCTCCATAACATAAATCAAAAATCTGGTTATAATCAACTTTGTTATTTTACCACTAATATTAGAACGTTTAAACAATTACGGATTTAAAGTTCTAAATGGCAATTTATTGACCTGATAATTGAACAACGAGCCCTTTGCATCAATCAACCAAGACAATAATTGATAATAAACACAGAAGATATATAAATAGAGAAGAAATAAAAGAGCAATAAAAATTATTTAGATCTCACAATTCTTGAAGAACCAAGACTTCAACTATCCTTCAGTTGGAAGAAGAGTATTTAGCTACTCATAATTAAAAGAAAACCTAAAGAAAAGAAAAGAGAGATTTTCTATTCAACGGCCGCCTCTTCTGTCCGAGCTTTTTTCTTTTCTTTCAGCTAGGGCTAGTATTTATAACTTTCAAAACCCGCGGGCTGGCGCTACAGCGCCAAGTTGCTTGCAAGTGCACAAGGTCAATAGTGTAGCATAGTGTGCGAATGCAAGATCATCTCCACAGGGATTGGTAAAGTTCGATTTAGAGTTATATTTGCAATGTAAAAAGATAGAAATAATAAACTGAAGGGTGATTTGATAATAATAAAGACATAGGGCTTTGATATCCACCACTAGTCATACATTCCCGATTTTGTATAAGGTATCAGTGCTCTAGCCTTATTATGTGTACCTACTGGTTGCCAACCTAAGGGCATGGTATCTACTCCTTAAGCTATTGATTTCCCTAAGCAACGAGTTAGGCATGGTATCTACTCTAACTCTTTTCTTCCTTAAGGGATTCAGCATGATATCTGCTTGAGTTGTTCCTTAAGAAAACATAGGTACTGTGGAAATCGACAACCACATGAGACATAGGGCATGGTATCTACTCCCGGTTTCCCATGTTGATTAACCCGGGTATCCGGATAAGATGGTCCCTTGTTACTAATGTTAGACCCAGGACTCGGTCATCCAAATTGATCTAACTAACCCATCCATACCACATGCATATGTTGGCCTTACACATACATATGAGGAATTTAAATAAGCACAGGTGTTAATCAAGTTAAGTAACATAATAAGCTATGCAAAGATTTAATCAATGAATGAAAATATGGGAATGCATAACTAGGGCTTCAATCGAGCCCTATAAGAGAGTTAGTTACACATACTAACTGAAGTAAACATAATTAAACAAAACGTGAGGGAGAAGAATAAACCCGAGAGAAGAGGCGTCAATTCTCTCCCAAGCTCTCCACTCCAAGTAAAAGAAAAGAGAAAAGTGTTTACTATCTAAGGTGTGTTTTTGTGTGTGAGTTACAAGTGTATTTATAGGTCTTTGAGAAGTCCTAATAGACCCATGAGTCCTAAACTTTCCTAATACGAAAATCTTGTATTTTCCAAAATAAGGTTCTGCAGTTTACTGTTCACGCCCGTATCTTTGCGCTCGATCGCATGTGGCCTTGCGCTCGATCGCAATGTGCGCTCATTTGCGCTCGATCGCATGTGTCCTTGCGCACGACCGTATGTGCACTCGATCGCACTGCATGTGCGCTCGATCGCACTTTGTCCAGAAAGTACTCCAGGGCTTCTAGATTTCTTCCTTAAAGTGCCAAAATTGCTTCTTTTTCTCCAAGACCCTATAAAAACATGTAAAACACACAAATGGAGTAAAAGATACCAAATTAATGTAATAAAGGATCTAACAAGTGTAAATAAGGGGGCTTAAATATGTATATTTAAGCGACTATCACTCAGCTTTTACCCATTTTGAAACATAATCCACAGCAAGAATGATGTAAACATTACCATAAGAAGAAGGAAAAGGGCCCATGAAATCAATACCCCACACATCAAATATTTCACAAACAAGAATAGGGGTGAGTGGCATTTGGTCTCTATGCCCTAAATTTCCAGTTTTCTGACACTGTTCACATGCTTTAAAAAACATATATGAATCACGAAATAAAGTAGGCCAAAACAATCCACATTCTAACACCTTACGAGCTGTTCTTTTGGGATCAAAATGTCCTCCGCATGCATATGAATGACAAAATTTCAAAATGGAAAGAGTTTCTTGTTGAGAGACGCACCTTCGAATAATTTGATCAGAACAATGTTTCCACAAATAAGGATCATCCCAAACATAATATTTAGCATCACTTTTGATTTTATCTCTTTGAGCTCTAGACAAATCATCTGGCAGTTTTCTAGTAACTAGATAATTAACCATATCAGCATACCTGGGGATTAACTTTTCAATAGAAAAGAGATACTCATCTGGAAAGTCATCTTGCAATGGTGATGGTTCTTCGTTTGTGGGCAATCTACTGAGATGATCTGCGACCAAATTCTCTGCACCTTTTTTATCGCGTATCTCCAAATTGAACTTTTGTAGCAAAAGTATCCATCGAATGAGTCTGGGTTTTGCCTCTTTCTTTGACAGCAAATACTTGAGAGCTGCATGATCAGAATAAACAATTACTTTAGTGCCAAGTAAATATGAACGAAATTTTTCTAAAGCAAAAACAATAGCTAGAAGTTCTTTTTTCGTCGTTGAATAGTTCCTCTGTGCACTATCAAGTGTTCTTGAAGCATAATAGATGGCATGAGAAACTCTTCCAACTCCTTATCCAAGAACAGAACCAACTGCATGATTGCTTGCGTCACACATGATTTCGAATGGAAGATCCCAGTTTGGTGGCCGGATAATTGGCGTCGAAGTCTTCATATCCTTCAACTTATCGAATGCATCTTTGCACTCCTCATCAAATTTGAACACCACATCTTTTTGCAATAATCTACATAAGGGTTGAGTGATTTTGGAAAAATCCTTGATAAAGCATCGATAAAATCCTACATGTCCAAGAAAAGAGCGAATTTCCCGCACATTTGCGGGATAAGGCAAAGATTTGATAATTTCTATCTTAGCTTTATCAACTTCAATTCCCTTAGAAGATACAATATGGCCTAGAATAATACCTTGATAAACCATAAAGTGATACTTTTAATAATTAAGAACAAGGTTTGTTTCTATGCATCTTTTAAGTACTTTTGTAAGGTTAGTTAAACAAGTATCAAAAGAATTACCATAGACTGTAAAGTCATCCATAAATACCTCTATGATATTTTCTACGTACTCTGAAAATATACTAACCATACACCTTTGAAATGTAGCAGGAGCATTGCAAAGTCCAAATGGCATTCGTCGGTATGCAAAAGTGCCAAACGAGCATGTGAAGGTGGTTTTTTCTTGATCCTCCGGTGCGACTGGGATTTGATGAAAACCTGAATAACCATCAAGACAACAATAATGAGTACGACCAGCCAAACGTTCAAGCATTTGATCAATAAATGGAAGAGGGAAGTGGTCTTTTCTAGTTGATGCATTTAACTTCCTGTAATCTATACAAACCCGCCACCCGTTTTGGATTCGAGTGGGCACCAACTCACCATCAGGATTTTTTATTACTGTTATACCTATTTTCTTTGGCACAACCTGAACCGGACTTACCCATTTACTATCTGAAATTGGATAGATCATACCTGTAGCGAGAAGTTTCAAAATCTCTTTCTTTACCACTTCCATCATTGGTGGATTCAGTCGGCGTTGGGCTTCTCTAGACGGCTTACAATCTTCCTCTAATAGTATCCTATGCATGCATGTGGAAGGGCTCAATCCCTTAATGTCAGCTATAGTCCAGCCAATAGCCTCTTTATACTCTCTAAGCATCCGAATCAACTTTTCTTCCTCTAATATGGAAAGTTTGTTTGAGATTATCACCGGAAGAGTTTCTCCTTCTCCCAAAAATGCATATTTCAGATGATCTGGTAAGGGTTTCAATTCCAATTTTGGTGCCTGCACAATAGAAGGAAGAAGTTTTGTGTGAGAAAGAGGCAAATCAATGTAAGACACCTCATACCTTACAGGTTTAAGTGATTCTAATTCATAGATTGCATCCTGTAGGTCGGACTCCAACATAAACTTCCTCATGATCTTTCGTAGCCCTTCAAGAGTGAGATTCCTGCTAAGTGTAACTTTTAGCTTATCATCATCAACTAGATCAAAGATTTCCTGTGCCAACGGGTCAATAACATCCATAACAAAAACAGAAGACATATCATTAGGGTACCTCATGGCGTCATAAATATTGAATTTAATAATTTCACCATCAAATTCCATTGTGAGTGTACCATCATGCACATCAATTTTTGTCCTAGATGTTTTTAGAAATAGGCTTCCTAATAACATTAATGTTGAATTAGAAGAGTCATCTTCTTCCATGTAAAGAATATAAAAATTAGCAGGAAAGACCAACCCATTAACTTGTACTAAGACATCCTCCAAAACTCTTTCAGGATATACATTAGATCTATCAGCAAGTTGAATAATCACACCTGTTTCTTTCAATGGACCAATATTCAAAGATGAATAAATAGAGAGAGGCATGACATTTATTGAAGCTCCTAGATCTAGCATTGCTCTTTCAATCCTAACATCACCTAGTTTGCAAGGGATAGTAAACATACCTGGGTCCTTACATTTTGGAGGTAATTTTTTCTGGATGATGGCTGAAACATTTTCCCCCATACTTATCATTTCATTACCTTTCAACTTCCTCTTGTTGGTGCACAATTCCTTGAGAAATTTAGCATATCGAGGCACTTGTTTAATTGCATAAAGTAAAGGAATATTTACCTCAACCTTGCGAAAAGTTTCAAGAATTTCTTTCTCTTTCTCCTCTTTTTTTGATTTATTCAGTCTAGTAGGAAAGGGAGGGTTTGTCACCAATGCCATTGGTTGTTCACTATCGAGTCCTCTAGGCTGATCAGTTTGAGGTTGAGAAGCAACTACTTCTTTTTCAATTTCTTCTCCATGTGCTGCCTTACTGGGTTCTTTCAACTCCTTCTCGCTTCTCAAGGTAACTGCACTAGCATTTTGTTTTGGGTTAACAATAGTTTGGGAGGGCAATTTACCTTGAGATTCCAATCGGTTCACAGAAGATGCCAGTTGACTCATTTGGTTCTCCAATTGTTGAATGCTTGTTCTTGTCTCCTGTTGAAATTGTTGCGTGTTAGTTGCAAGTGATTTAACAATTTCTTCTAGAGACATACCTGAACTTGTGGAGTTTTGTTGTGGTGGTGGAACAGGCGGTCTATGCTGAAAGTGTTGGAATGGTGGTCTTGCTCCATAGCTGAAATTGGGATGATCCCTCCATCCTGGGTTGTAGGTATTTGAGTAGGGATCATATTTCTTTTGTGGTGGGCCTGGAAATCCTCCAGCTGCATTGGCATGCTCATAGAAATCATCTCGAAGTGTAGGGCACATGTCAGTTGGATGACCGATGGTGGCACAAATCCCACAAGTTTTCACTTGTTGCATATTTCCTACAGCTAACTGTTGGACAACAGAAGTTAGATTGGATATTTGATTTGTAATGGAAGATATACTTACCTCATTCACCCTTATTGGAGATGTGTCCTGCCTAAATCCAAATTGTTGTGAGTTAGCGGCCATGATGGAGATCAATTCTCTAGCGTCACGAGGAGTTTTGTTCACTATGGCACCTCCACTCGCTGCATCCATCATCTTCCTTTCCATGGGTAGGAGCCCTTCGTAGAAATATTGAATGAGGAGCTGTTCAGAAATTCCATGTTGTGGGCAGCTTGCACAGAGTTGCTTAAATCTTTTCCAATACTCGTGAAGGGTCTCTGTATCTTTCTGTTTTATTCCACATATCTCCCTTCTAATGCCAGCAGCTCGTGATGCAGGAAAAAATTATCAAGAAATAATCTTACTGTCTTCATCCATGTGGTTATAGAGCCAGTGGGCAAATAAAATAACCAATCCTTTGCTTTTTCAGTCAACGAGAATGGAAAAGCACGTAATTTGATTTGATCTTCAGTCACTCCTTGTGGTTTCATGCTTGAACATACCACGTGGAATTCCTTCAGATGCTTGTGAGGATCTTCATTCTCAAGGCCATGAAAAGTTGGGAGCAAATGGATCAATCCAGATTTTAACTCAAAACCCACTTCCAAAGCTGGATATGTAATGCAGAGTGGCTGTTGATTTAAATTTGGTGTAGCCAATTCCCTTAAAGTTCTCTCTTGATTGGCCATTGCTTCTTCTGTTTCAGAATCGCTAGATGAATCAACTAAGTCAAGTACTGAATCAAATCCGGGGGGTGAAGATGAAGATGCTTGTTTGTCACGCAATTTAGCTTCCTTCCTCAACTCCCGAGCTGTCTTCTCAATCTCAGGATCGTATTGGAGTTCACCTGCACGAGAAGATCAAAGCATTAAAATAAATCTAATTAACACCAATCCCTGGCAACGGCGCCAAAAATTTGGTGGGTGTCGAATCCAACAAATAATAAAATTCTCACTCTAAAAAATACAAATTGTAACAGTGATGAGCAAGGTCTAATCCACAGGGATTGGGTAGATTTATTTTAATGAAAATTAAAGCGGAGAAAAGGGGGGTTTGAAATTTCGGAGTGAAATAAAAGAGAAAGTAATTATAATCAACTAAAAACTAAGGAGAAATCAATATCGGGCAAATATCCAACTGAAGGTATAATTTCAGAATTGGTTCAGAGAATTGATCCCATATACAAGGATAAAATCTTCTATTCTTCACCAAATTGGTTATGGTTGCTAACAAGCTCTAACAACCTATCTCTCCTTACTTTCTCGATAACCAAAACAAGCTCTTTGATTACTTCTCTTGTTAATAAACAACCCTAAATAAGCTCTTAGGATTTAATCTATCGACAACATTAATAATTAGAGAGACTACCAATTCTAGCCAACAAATACACAAGCTCGATTCATTTAGACTAGGTTATATATCTCCATAACATAAATTGAAAATCTGGTTATAATCAACTTTGTTATTTTACCACTAATATTAGAACGTTTAAACAATTACGGATTTAAAGTTCTAAATGGCAATTTATTGACCTGATAATTGAACAACAGGCCCTTTGCATCAATCAACCAAGACAATAATTGATAATAAACACAGAAGATATATAAATAGAGAAGAAATAAAAGAGCAATAAAAATTATTTAGATCTCACAATTCTTGAAGAACCAAGACTTCAATTATCCTTCAGTTGGAAGAAGAGTATTTAGCTACTCATAATTAAAAGAAATCCTAAAGAAAAGAGAAGAGGGATTTTCTATTCAACGGCCGCCTCTTCTGTCCGAGCTTTTTTCTTTTCTTTCAGCTAGGGTTAGTATTTATAACTTTCAAAACTCGCGGGCTGGCGCTATAGCCTCAGCTTTCTGGCGCTGCAGCTCCAGGTTGCTGCCCCATCTTCACAAATCTCTTGATTTTGACTTCAATTTGATTTAACTCCTCAATCTACTCCACAAAATACGAAACATAATCAAAATCCAAGATTTAAGCATTTATAATCATTAAAACATGAGGAATTATAACAAACATATAGATATTATGAATCCTTATCACCATACATGAATAAAATCTCTCTCTTGCTGTGCTCAAAATGTATCTGGAAAATAATTTGCGAAGAACTCATCCTTAAACTTACTCCAAGTTAAAGGTTGTTCTACTTGTGTACTCACCCTGGGTAGAATATCCTCCCACCATTGTGAAGTCTTACCTTCCAGTATAAATGAAACAAAAGCAACTTTTTGTCTATCTGTCATTGGTAAGACCTCAAAATATTTCTTAACATGTCTAATCTATTGCTTAGCTTTCATAGGATTTACAGATCCTCTAAAAGACTGGGGTTTAAACTTAAGAAATCTCACAAAACAATCACCTTGCATCTCATGTGCAAACACACTTTTTCCCTCATGAATCTCTTGTTTCACCATATTAGGTTCTATTCTACCTCTCTCCTCTAATCTCCTCTGAAAATTATCAGCCATTTCTTCAGCTGCATTCATCTTCTCTATAGCATGATCAAGAGATTCTCTTAATTCATCCCTCCAAACCTCAGATTCTCTCCCAGCTTTATTAATACCAACTGCACTATCAATCTGTTCCCTCACAAGAACCACAAACTCAACTTCCCCCTCTGCTTTAGTTCTTCTAAATATTGGGGGTCTACCACATCCCCTCTGATAGAATTCTACCTCTAACTCTAGCACGTCTATGTGTCATCCTTAAACTTTGCATTAAAATATAGTTTATTTAGATCTTCCACTTCTTTAAGTTCTCATGCATTCTACAGAATCTTAAAACCTAATGATCTGATACCAAAATTGTAACGACCCATCCCG
Source organism: Bretschneidera sinensis (assembly GCA_023935145.1). Taxonomy (NCBI): domain Eukaryota; kingdom Viridiplantae; phylum Streptophyta; class Magnoliopsida; order Brassicales; family Akaniaceae; genus Bretschneidera; species Bretschneidera sinensis. Next base: position 153,452,693 of record CM043698.1, read on the forward strand.
GGTTGGCCACCCCCGAGACAGTGTTGTCACATTTTGAAAATCTCAGCACGACACATATATGCAATAATAAAAATACCATATGCAGTTGTTTACATCGATCATCAACCCTTAATATGGAAGATACAACATTCAAATCTCAACTTAAACATTTTATACAACAAAATATGCATGAATATTTGCAAATAATTTTTTTTGTTTTCTCATTAGTATGAGGATATAGACCACGTGGCTTACAGATAATGACTCCGTCTGAATCTCAACTCACCAACTATTTGTCCTGCCTGCTGCCTGAAATCATTTAATATGGAGGGATGAGCTTCACAAGCTCAGTGAATTAAATTTACTAGAAGTATTCAATTTATGTAAATAACATTTTAATATTCAATCATTTATATCTCATATAATTTGATAATAGATTTCTATTATCGCTACTCATATAATAATTTATTTCTCATATAATAATTCTCTACACATCACTTATTCCTATCATATCTATCAACCAACTTTCATCTATCACTAAATCATAGTTAATAATATATTCAAATATTATCATTATATATTTCATATTTATCTTGATTACTTAAAGTAATTCTAACTCACCACGTAGCACTTAGAGCTACCCGTGGATCACCTCCTTGTCTTTCCTGCTCATTTCAGCAATTTCCTCCGGTTGCTAATTGTTAACACCTGACATAATATTTTTATTAAAATTTCTAATTAACTCTTCAATTCTTTCATAATTCACCCCATTTGAAAATTCCCACATTGAATTCTGAAAAATTTCATGTATCCTAAATTTCAAAAAATAAAATTCATGTTATTACCTTCTATTTTTCTTAGAGCTTCTCGTGACTCTCTATAAAATTCTCCCGTAAATCTCTTCAAAATTTTACTCTTTCAACTTTTCTTTCAGTCCCCAAGTGTTTAAAGAAATAGAGTAGTTTGTATTGAAGAAGTAAGAAAACCAAACAGGATTTGGTAAATAATAAATAAAATAAATTAAAACTATATATATATATATATATATATATATATATATATATATATATAGACACACACACATAATCAGCACCCCTATTCTCATTTTGTTGCCACGAACAACAAGTGTTGTCTAACATGCAATTTTCATGTTAGACAGGTGTTAGCTTTTTTTTTTCTTCAAAAGAATTGTTTTATAAAAATTTGATTATATATATATATATATATATATATATATATATTATTTTAACCCCATGTCATATTATTAAATTACTTATTTACCCTTTCTTTACGAATACGGGTATTACACCGATGCAACATCATGGTAGTCTTATAATGCTGGAGATGATCCAAAGGATCTACTGAGCTGTCATAGGACATAATTTGCAGCATTATAAAATTTGGTGGGAGTGGGGTTTCGAGAACTTTTTGTGTGAACGGTGGGTCTTAGATGCTGAGTTCATCCAAGATGCTATGATTTTAACACTTGAATGCTTCATTGATTTTTTCTTCCATTTCCTTGATCCGTCTGTCTAGGCCGATGTTACTTCTGGAGGAGGAGCCTCCTCTGGACTTGTTGGTGTGAGGAGGTGAGGACTCCACCATAGAGCGATTGTCGATGGGGATCCCGTGACTAGGAGAGCTGGTTTGTCCAGGGGTGTGGCGAGGAGATGGGGTGAGGGCTGTTGACCCCTCATTCAGACTTTAGTAGCGAGGTACGTCACCAAGAGAGAGAGCTCCACGAACTTTGCTCGAATAATTAGAATAGAGGGATATATCGAGGCAGCTCCCCGGAGATTTTCGGGCAGGTCGATCTCCGTGTGGTGAGGGCATTGTGCTCCCGAAAAAGTCCGCATACCGCAGCCAGAGGTTTTATGCTCAGACATAGCAGGAAACCTCGAGTTGGACTGCTGGTTGTGGCCACTGTTTTGTGTGGGTGGGGCTCTAGTCCCGACAATTCATTTGTCGGTGTTCTTGGTGGTGTTTTTAGGTGGCATGACAACAAATAAGTTCTTCAGATTTCTTTGCCTGTATTGTTTAGCGAGAGATTGATTTTCCCACAGACAGCGTCAATCTGTTGATACTGAAAATCTGCTGCTGAGCTGGAGGTCTAACATTCAACAGTATGCACAAAGAAAAAGAGGTGAACTAAAGAGTTACCGGAGAAGAGGGGGTGGTGCCTCTGAGGACTTTCCGATGCCAATGTCAGTGCAAGGTTCTTGGGAGAATGGGGAGTTGGGATGTTAGTGCTCTCAGTGACAAGCTTGAAAATTGAAGATGTAATTATACTCAAATACCTTGGGCCTTTTATAGTGGTTCAAGGGACCACGTGATCGTGATAGCACAATCTTGAAGATCCTGCTTCTCCAGCTAAGGGTCTAGTCATTTGTTCAAGGATGGTCCAGTCCTTGAAATCACACTTAAACTTTGGCGTGTGAAAAGTCTGTGAATGATGGTTTCGTCACTTGCTCGTCCACGTGTCGTCTAGTTATTGGAAATGAGCTGTTAGTGCCAGTTATTGGTGTGACCACGTGTTGTTTGGTTATTGAAAGAGAATTATCCACATGTCATCATACTATTAAAAAGTGAATTATTAGCTGTATCAATAAAAAAAAAAAATTTATAATTAAGCAGCACGCTGCAAAACCTAATGCTTATATTTAATTCTTAGAAAAGAAGAAAAACTTTTGTTTATCTAGCTAATGCTACTTTACGTGAAAACATCCCACGTGTCATTACGTAACAAACTCTTCATCCCCAAAACCTTGAATTTTTGCTTAGTTTTGAGCCGCAGCCTTTATTTACTTCTCTTTTTTAAAGGAAACATTTAAACGAATTAAGTCTGGAGGGCAGACGCCCTAATCATTGATATTTATTATAAGAAATTTGTGGTGTACTGGAGCGATATTTATTAAGTGTGGAGGACACACGCCTACAAAGTCTACAAACAATGGTTATCTTCCGGTGCAACAATAAATATTAAAGAAGGTATAATGGGAATAAAAAATATAACTCAGGCACCATATAAGGATTGCAATGTTGTGTCGGTAGAAATAAGAGTCATCATACCATGGATTTAGTTTTATAAAAATTAATATAAAATCAAAAAAATTAATTAATATTTATGAGTAAATTAAATAATAATTATTTAAAAAAATTAAAAAATTAAAAATTAAAATCACTACTTAATTTATCCGCGATTTTCTGTATGCAAAATATTGTTTTAATTTATATAAAGTGTTGATTCTTTCCTTTGTTAGAATTTATGCTTAAATGAGTTTTCTCCTTTGCTGAGTTTGTCCTTGTTAAAACATACTCCATGGTTTTGTTTAGAATTGGTGTTGTATTTGGAGGAATACCTATTATTTGGCTCTTGTTTACAAAATGAGATTAGTAGTCCTATATGATTCAAAATTTACTTGTAATTGGGTTATGCATGATTTAATTCTTTTATTGGTTCATCTTGTTTTGTAGTAGCAATTTTCTCTGAGTTTTTGTTTTCCAATGTTGAATTATGTGTCTCATCTCGATCTTGATCTGTTAAGTTGAGCATTTAGAATTTCTATTTTCTGCTATTAATATAATCTGCGGTTTGATTTGGTTAAGGCATTTTTATGGAATAATGTTATATGTGCAAATAAGTGTTTATAAAATTTTCTATATATATTAGTACTTGTGTGGACTTTGCCCTTGTTGAAGTGTCTTACAAGAATTTTGCCCTTTTTTTAACTCCACAATGCTTCTTCCTGAAAAATTTTTGTTTAGTCCGAATCCAAGGGAATAAAAATTCTTAGTTATACGAGTGCATGTCAGTCGTCCATCGAGAGAGAGAAAGTCACTCTCTCTTGAAGGACAGTTGGCATGCACACCCGATGCACCAAGAATTTCACCAATGAAAGATATATGACATAAAAGTACATCTCGCCATAAAATGAAAAATATTTATTTCTCTCTCTTTTCAATTTCTCATGTTATCCAATACTGAGATTATCCCTTGCACCATGTATCTTTAATACACATGTACTAAACAAAAACTTCAATTTAATGGGCTTTACCATGATGGGAGTGCTGATCTTGTTTGTTGAATTTAAGAGAGGAAGTGAGACAATACAAAAAGAAGAATTGTATTGAATGGTGTGATTTACTTACAAATGGAGCTATCCTATTTATATAAGCTAATAGGAGAAGCAAAGCTATACACAACCAATGTGAGATTATCCTATTTATACAAGCTAATAGGAGAAACAAAGCTATACATAACCCATGTGGGACTAAGCCCATATAATACATTAATATCCCCCCTCAAACTCAAGGCGGTAAGTGGGAGGTGAACTTGAGTTTGGAAACCAGAGAGTGAAAGCGTCCGAGTGGATGAGCCTTAGTGAAAATGTCAGCTGTCTGATCGACTGAACTGATGAATTGTAGACAAACCGTATTCTGGAGAATGTGATCACGGATGAAGTGGATATCATTCTCAATGTGTTTTGTACGCTCATAGAAGACATCATTGTGAGCGATCTGAATAGCACTCCTGTTGTCACAGTGTAGGATGGTGGCAGCAGGAGAAGAGATATCCATGTCAACGAGTAGCCATCGAAGCCAGAAAAGTTCTTGAGTTGCATCAACCATGGCACGATATTCAACTTCAGTACTGGAGCGAGCAACCACGGTTTGTTTCTTACTACGCCAGGAAATGAGAGAGTTTCCCAAAAAGAAACAGTAACCAGTGGTTGAACGTCTGTCAGTGGGGTCTCCGGCCCAATCGGCATCAGAATAGGCTTCTAAAATGGGGACAGACTGTGCTGAGAAACGAAGCCCATGAAATAAAGTACCCTTGACATACCTAAGAATACGAAGAACATCTGAGTAATGGGTGGTCCGAGGAGCGGACAAGAACCGACTGACCTGATAAATGGCATAGGCAATGTCAAGGCGAGTGACAGTAAGATATACAAGACTTCCAACCAGTTGACGATATAGAGTGGCATCCTGAAGAGGTGAACCATCGAGTGGGGTAAGTCTGACGTTCGGCTCGAGAGGAGTAGTGGCAGTGGTTGAGTCAGTGATCCCAGCCTTGGAAAGGAGATCCGAGGCATAATTGGCCTGAGAGAGAAAAAATCCATCAGAATTAGATGAGACTTCGAGGCCAAGAAAATAGGTGAGCACGCTAAGATCTTTCATCTCGAATTGGCCACTGAGAAACTTTTTGAGTTCAGAAATACCATGTAGATCATCTCCAGTAATAACTATATCATCCACGTATAGTAAAAGAATGATAATATCGTTGGCAGTATGGCGGATAAACAGAGTTGAATCATGAGCACTCGGTGTGAACCCAAACTGATGAATGGTAGTGTTGAATTTGGCAAACCAGGCACGTGGAGCTTGTTTCAAACCATATAGGGCACGACGAAGGCGACAAACTTTGTTTCGAGAGGCATCCAAGCCGGGAGATGTATGCATATAGACTTCCTCAAGAAGATCCCCATTGAGAAATGCATTTTTGACATCCATTTGAAATAGAGTCCATCTTCGAATGGCAGCGACAGCAAGGAGTGTACGGACAGATGTGAGCCTCGCCACTGGAGCAAATATCTCTTCATAGTCAATGCCATATTCCTGAGCAAATCCCTTGGCAACAAGTCAGGCTCTATATCGTTCAATAGAGCCATCAGAAAGTGTCTTGATCTTAAACACCCATTTGCACCCAATAGGAGTTTTTCCAGAGGGCATATCAACAATATCCCAGGTATGAGTTTTAGCTAGGGCCTGAAGTTCTTCATCCATTGCTTTCTGCCAAAGTGGATTAGTACTAGCCTCCTTATAGGATTGAGGCTCATGCAGATGAAGTATAGTGGAAAAACAATGATAATCACAATGGTAATCAGCAAGATGAAAAGGGGAATGAGTTACCCTGGTAGATCTGCGGGGGTGATCTGGAGGATGGCTCTCAGAGGGAGTTGGTGCAGACTTATCAGACATAAGAATATCCTCAGGCACGGCCGATTGAGTCGGAGAGGTGAGGTCAGTTGAGGGTTCTGGAGCTGGGTTCAGAATGGAAGGGGTGATATCAGCTGGTGATTCGGAGGTAGACTCAACAGTACCTGAAACTGGATTCTCATAAAATAACTCAATAGATGGATCAGTAAAAAATCTGGAGTTAGTGATGGTTGACATGTCAAATGATCGTAAGGAAGAGAACATTTGATGTTCCCAAAAAATGACATGACGAGAGATACGAAGAGTTTTAGAAATAGGATCCCAGCACCGATACCCCTTATGTTCAATACCATATCCAATGAAACAACACAGATGAGCCCTTGGTTGTAATTTGTTGTGTTCATATGGTTTGAGAAGAACAAAACAAGCGCAACCAAAGACTCTGAGGTTAGAGTAATCAGAAGGTTTACTGAAAAGGCGCTCGAATGGAGACTGATTTTGGATTGTAGCGGAAGGGACATGATTGATTGTGTACACTGCGGTGAAGGCAACATCACCCCAGAAACGCTCAGGACATGATAACGAAATGAGTAGAGCACGAACGGTGTCAAGAATATGTCTATGTTTGCGTTCGGCTCTTCCATTTTGTTGGGAGGTTCCAAGGCACGAGCGGTGGGGAAGTGTGCCATTTTTGTGAAGTAGGTTTAGAAAAGCATAGTCTTTATATTCCATTGCATTATCTGAACGAAAAATTTTGATATTCCGAGAGAATTGAGTTTGAACCATAGAATAAAAATCAGAATATATTTGAAAGAGTTCAGATATGTTTTTAATAAGAAACAACCAAGTATAACGAGAATAGTCATCCACAAATATAACAAAATAACGAGCACCACCCATTAAAGCATGAGGAGAAGGCCCCCAAACGTCAGAATGTACTAAATCAAAAGGTGCAAGAAAAACAGACTGGCTCTCATTAAAAGGTAAAGCTGATTGTTTTGCAAGTTGACAATGAATACAATGAAAAGACTCATGCTGAAGTGATCCTAACTGACCACTAGAAATAAGAGAATGTAGAGGGCTGGATGAAGTGTGACCTAATAGAGAGTGCCACAGTTCCACGGGAGAGAGTGCTGGGATGGATGCGGCTGATTGGTTTGGTGATAGTGAGGATGGGACTTGGAGGTGAGTAAGCTCAAAGAGGCGTCCAACTTTACGGTCGGTTCCAAGGAGTTTTCCTATCTGAGGGTCCTGCACACGACAACCAGTAGAAGAAAAATGCAAATCAAGTCCAAGATCACATAGTTGTCCAACAGATATAAGGTTAAGCGTAAGATTAGCAACCAAATATGTGTCAGGGAGAGACAAATGAGAACTGTCAACATATCCAGTGTGGCTGACCAACATATTTAATCCATTAGCAGTGTGAATAGTAGGTGCATGCTCATCACGAGTTTTAGAGGAAAATATGGAGGCATCAGAAGTCATATGATTGCAACAAGCAGAATCAAAATACCATCAGGATGTACCTGGTGTAGCTGACATGGCTATATTGTTACCAGTTTTTGTTAGAGCCTCGGTAAGAATGGTGTATAAACCACTCCAATCAGGTGAAGAGCTGGATGAAGTTGGTGTAGCATCAGTGACTACAGCAGCAATATTCTTTGGCTTGGAATAGAACCGATTGTATGAGCCTCGTGAGCGATATTGGTTCCCATTTGACTGATTTCCAGAAGAAAGTTTAGGACAGTCTGCAAGATAGTGACTTGGTTCTCTGTAGACTTTACATAGGCGAGAAAGACATTTGAGTAATTCATGCCCTTGTAAATGACAATACTTGCAATATAAAGGCTTTTGGTATCGGTTTATTTTGGCAGCTGGTGTGGCAAGAGCAACGGGTGCTGCAAGAACAACATCTGTATGAGATCCTTGTAATGTGGTGAGACGTGTTTCCTCACTGAGTAGATTAGAAAGGACGTCGTTTAGGGCAGGTATCGCAACCCAGTGTAAGATTGAAGCTCGTACAGGTTCAAATTCCTCTCTCAAGCCCATCAGGAATTGCATAATGCGTGTCTCAGTTCGATACTTTCTATGAACATCAGCGTCTTTTGTGCATTCCCAAGTTAGCTCAGTGAGAGCTAACTGGTTCCACACTGTAGTCATCTGAGATAAAAAGCTGTTGATAGTTTGTCCAGGTTCTTGGCGCATGCTATGAAGGATGGAAAAAAGACGATACCGATTTGAGATGTCGGCCCTGGTGTAACGGTGTTGGAGAAGATCCCAAGCTTCTTTAGCTGTATGGAGTGTACCAAATTGAAGTTTGATTTCTGCGATAATAGTGGCATGAAACCATGTGAGAATCTGGTGATTTTTACTATCCCAGTCCTCTAGACGGTCAACATATTTGTCAGCATCTTCGTCATCCTTCTTCTTGGGTTCAGTGATATCTCTAGTCACGTAACGCCACAATTTTTGTCCACGGAGGAAACCAGACATTTCTTGAGCCCACACAACATAATTATATTCATCCAGAACAGTAGTAATAACCCGAGGTAAGTACGATTCAGCCATAGGCACAAAGAGAAAGGTGAACCTCCAAGAAACCGGTGATGTGACAATCAACTGATGATGTGGTCGTCAACAGGTGATGTGTCGATGAAGTGGTGTTGATGTGGCTTTTGGGGCTGACGTGACAGCAGTGTTTCTAAAATAGGAGTGGTAGCAGATATGATGTCAGCAGATGACGTGGCAGTGAGGTGGCGTTGATGTGGCCTTTAGGGCTGACGTGACAGCAGCGGAGATGATACCGATGGAGAATGAGACTCCGACTATAGTGATAACCCGACAGGAATGAAAATGATATACTATAAGTTTTTTTGATGTGAAGGATCCACTAATAGTGGCAATCACAGAGCATACTCAACTCTTAATATACCGAGAATTTCTGATGTGAAGGATCCACTAATAGTGGCAGTCACAGAGCATACTCAACTCTTAAAATACCGAGAACCATTATGGCTCTGATACCATGTTGAATTTAAGAGAGGAAGTGAGACAATACAAAAAGAAGAATTGTATTGAATGATGTGATTTACTTACAAATGGAGCTATCCTATTTATATAAGCTAATAGGAGAAGCAAAACTATACACAACAAATGTGGGATCATCCTATTTATACAAGCTAATAGGAGAAACAAAGCTATACACAACCAATGTGGGACTAAGCCCATATAATACATTAACATTGTTTATATCGCTGCCCTTCTTGGGAAAGATTGCAGACAGACCGCTGAACTTCTTTCCTTGCATTTTTAATTCTATCCTTTATGGTTCAACATTTACTTGAAGGTTTTGTATGAGCGAATCTGTTTTTGTTATTGCCTTGTATTGTTTGTTGTTATGTTTTTAATGTTTATTTTTCAAAGCTTTTATTTTTTAATATGTTTCTTCTTGATCTTCATATAAAACTTTGATGTAATTCTTTTTTTTTTCCTGAGAGTTATTGAATCATTGATCAATGATACTATAATTTTAGGTAATTTATTTAGTTATGTGCATATGATAATGTTACCTTGTGAAAAGTAAGTGTCTAGTATGGATCGTTTTCTGTTGAGGCTAGAATTTGACTTGCCTACAAATAAGTTCAGTATCTTCTAGTAGTGATTGTAAAAGTATCATTTGTGTTTGATTTGGGTATGTGTTTTAAAAATCAGTTCTGTTTTCATTAACAAAAAGCAGTGCATCGATATGTTACGTTATTCTTTTAAGAAATGATCCTCTTGGGATCTGTCCAGTTGGTGATGGTGGATTTAAAAGACGATCCAAATCCCAACTGCAGAATATCCTTTTCCTTTGTCAGCAGCCCTCTCCTCCACACCCCTCCCCTGAAAGAAAGGAATTTATGCATGAAAGGACGCAAATACTGTGTATTGGTATAATAATATGTAATTTGATTTTGTGACCCAATGAATGATATGCATTTCAAGTGTAAAGCTTCAGAGAAGTAGAAATTGAAGTAGTTGTCCCTCTTTTTAAAACTACATGTCCTAGTAACAAAAAGTATACATAATTCCCTCTTCAAGAACCTTGTTTCATTCCTCTCATATGCTATTCGATCACATGACCTACTAGCAAGCAAAATTCTATTCAATTTAGTTTCCACCTTTGGAATTACCTTCTCATTCTTCCAATCACAACCCTTTTCAAATCTTTTATGGATCTTAAGGGTCATTTTCAACTTAGTACTCTCCAACAACATAAGAATTGGCATATTCCTCAACTTGGTGACCCATGCATCAAAAAACTATATGATTATTAGTTATTTGTTGGTCAATGTGAAAAGCCTCGGCAGTCCACCAAAAGTCTCCCTAGTCCTCGATGTGGGGTTCAGAAGTTATTATAAACATGTCTAGTACAATTTTTATGATAGGTAGTTGGAAAGAACTCAACAACTGTATTATACAACCCTTTTTGTGTTAAATCAATATGTCAGTACCATTTACTTTCATATAAATGACACAATGTATGAATGAATATACTAAATTGAGGTTCAAATTTGTTTGGACTCACTTTTTGCTTGTTAGACATGATAGTCAATGGTATGTCGATCTATTGTCTCCTCACCAGTGGCTTCATATACACTCAGAGAAAAATATCCAACTATCAATGCACCTAACCTCAACAATCCCAAATGCCATTGGGAACAATCCATCATTTTCATCTATTGCTATTATTGATAAGAAGATCCCACTAAAAAGATCTTTAAGAAAACACTCATCCATACTTAGAAGTAGCCTACACTCCTTTAGAAATCCAACCTTTGTAGTATTGTAACATACAAAGATCCTTTTAAACACAAGAGGTTCAATAAAAGATGTTCTCTCATGAATCTATATCTTAACTATACTATTAGGATTCTTCTCAATCAACAACTCCCCTTACCTTCTAAGTTTCCCATAAGATTTTACATTCCCTCTTCTTCTAATTTTTTAACACTCCTCTTAGCCTTATAGAGTTACATAGGATGAGGATCAACTTCACAGTCTTTCATTAGGATGTCTCTCATTCCCAAGTCTACAGTTAAATGATTTTTTTTAGTATCCTAGCAATCTAAAAAACTCTTACATTATTGTTCTTATCCACCCTCATATAATTGTGTACATCATTTAATTTCTTGACCATGAAACCATCTCATGTTACAAAGGTCCAAATCTTCCATGGACACCCTTCACCATTACACAGTGCACACACTCTTTTAGTATCATTTTGGGGCCTATGAAAACTGTATCCACCCTCAACACTATAATCAACCAGTGTCTCTTTAAATTCTTTCACAGATTCACTCATGACCAATTTCAAACATAATCTTCCCATCTTCTTGACGTTGAAAACTTTTGCATTAATTCTTATAGTGGGGTCAACTGTCCTTGCCTTTGGCTTGCTATTTGCACCCTTTTCATTAGATAAATCACCAACAACTTTGCATCACTTCCATTTGAATTGATATTATTCAACTCATTTTCTGAGTCATCATCTTGCTCATCTACTTCAACACCACTAGAGACTGCATCATTTCCACCCTTATCGCCCTTGTCTTCATCAAAATCTGAATCAACCTCTTCAACATCTATCCAATCCTTATCTTCCTCATTAAAGAATTGAAACTCAATATTATCTACATCTTCCTCAAGAGGCTCTTCCATAACATTTTCTTCCTTAATACCTTCTATATTATCAACTTCATCACTCACTTCACTCCTATTTGCATTCATATTATCATCCAAATTATGAACATCATCATCCTTAATAGCTTCTTCCCTAACGTTTATATATTTTTCTCCACAATATCCATTTATATTTGCTTATTCCTTAAAAATTTCATTAGTTTGGCATCTATTTGCATCCATAATATCACCCTCATAACTCACTTCAGTCCAACGTGCATCCATATCATCACCAAAATCAACCCAACATTCATATCTTCTCCAGGAATGGAATGTGGGTAATTTCACATTTTCAAAAGTGAACAACACATAGATTTCGAAATGAGCTTAAATCAACCAATTAATATAAGTAATCGAAGAAAAAAGAATGAATAAACTTACCTAAACATAGGACGCAAAAATAAGAGTAAATGAGACAGACAAAATGCTTTTAATATATGGACAGTTTTGTAATCATAGTTTTTCTGTCAGAAGTTAACAGTCAAATGATAATCAAATGTGGTCCAGTAGTATATGTGTAGGTTTTAAAAATATGGTGATGCAGGTGTAAGATTCACTATACCCTAATGATGAGAATGTAATTTTTCCAACAAGAAAAGCATTCTATGAAAGCCATTTAGGAAGACAAACAATGTCAGCTATCTGAAAAGTATACTTCAAAAATAGAAAGGGTAAAATTTATGAAGATGAGATATATATTTTGTTAGCATGGAGTTATGTTCATGTAAATGTAAATATAACCTTCACATATTTAAATATAAACTCTTTGGAGACTCACATTCTTAATATTTTTTTAAAGTTGATGTTCTCACGTTTTTGTTCCTCTCTAAATTCTCTAATATATATATGCCCTATTTAGCCAAATTGTTAAACTATTTTTTTTTTTGGAAATCTTTTGATCAAGTTTTATATTATTGTTGTAAAATATTAAAAATATAATTCTGAATTTAAACAAAGCGTTTATCAATATCTATACTTGAAAACAAAAGTTACAATTTGAAGACAACAAGCCCTCTTTGAGGTTTGTAGTGGTGATTGTTGAATCTTTACAGCTTGATCATGACAGAATTTCTTGGGCTAGCCCAATGTGTTACAATATAATTTATTCTTTTGGTATGCTCAATGAATAGTGGAGCAAAATATAGCCTTAGGCCTAAAAGTAAACGATTTAATGATAGTCATCGATAGCACTTGTAGGATATAGCATATAAACATCATTAAAATATTACATAAGCTTTCTAAGAATTATTTAATTATTTTTGAATAAGAGTAATCATTTTTTGTTAGAAATTCTTGCATAGAAGGTGTCTTATAAACTCAAACCAAGAGAGCAAAGATATTAGGACATCATGACACTCACTTGTGCCACCCGATTCGTGGATGAATAACCATATGTATTTTGTAAGAGCTTACTAGTAAATGATTATATTGTTCCATTCTTTTCGCTGTAATGAGTGAGATTTATAAAGCTTAAATGGGTTTGCATGAAAGTGACAGGATTGAGTGGGTTTTTGATACAACTCAAGAAATGAGTGATAACTGAATCAAAGAAACCAGGACGTGGTGTGGAAGGCTTAGAAGAAAAGAGCACAGGGAAACCAATACAGGCAGATGAGGTGGATAACAACAGAGTTTCAGAGACCATAATAAGCATACGAGCAAGGAAGACACTTCTCTGGACTAAATGCTACATTCTTTGGAAGCTTAGATCAGCTTTGAGATTAGTAGCATGTAGTTAAGAAGTTGGTAGTGAAAGTTGTTTTTCAGTTAGTAAGATTATTAGTTGGTTGTATCATTTATAATTACCTTAACTAGTTGGGTTGAGGATTGAATAGGCTATAAATAAGAAAATCTCAAAGATATTTATGAAAAAATCCTTTAAGAGCTCATCACTTAACTAAAGAGTGATACGTTTATCTCTTTTTCTTATTCATTCTCTCTTTTCTTTAATCTCTCTTTTAATCTCTCTCCTAATAGTTTCTAGGATGACTCAATAGCAACGCTCGAAACCAATGACAACTTACGGTTTATATGACCCAACAATGCTCATCAAACCGAACACTTAAGTACATTTAGATAATTACAGCAGTAATTAAACTGCAATGTCATCAAAACCATCTTTTAGATTCAATACTTAGATATCTTCGTGGCACATTAGAGTTTTCATTGTGTTATGGAGGTATGGAATGTAAGAAGAATTTTGATATTGTAGGATCAGTTGATGTTGATTAGGGAGGTGATATTGATAGTAGGAGGTCTACAAGTAGATATATGTTCAATCTGTTTGGTGGGCGGTGTGTTGGATGAGCAAGAGATAAAGTGTTGTTGCTCTTTCATCCATAGAAGTAGAGTATATAGCAATAACTCATGCTGGAAAGGAAGTGGTTTAGCTTCAAAGGTTGTGTGTTGAGCTTGGGTTTAAACAAGGAGCAGTAAAGGTGAAATGTGACAATCATGGTGTTATCTTCTTAGTAAAGAATCCTGCATTTCATTCACAGAAAAACCACATTGATATCCAATATCACTTCATCCAAGAAAATATTGATGAAAATGTGATAATCTTAGAGAAAGTCGATACAACAGTGAACAAAACAGATTTCTTGACTAAAGCAGTTAGTCTAGCAAAGTTTGAGTAGTGTGCTACTGAGATCGGCTTGAAGAAACAGAGTTCTGAGAAGTTTTTCATGTGTGCGAAGTATTTACCAAGTGGGAGATTGTTAAAGTTGGTGCATACTTCACAGGACCAGATCAGTAGAACCACAGACGACCACGAGGTCCCGGTACATGACTTGAGTCTGGTTTTTTGCTTGGCGATTTGGGCTTAGGCACATGAATAGCCGTAGTTCTACAGTAGGGTGAAAATCCTAATTAGACCCTAATTAGAGTGTCTTAAGTTGCTTATAAATACTCAATGTGTACTGAGCATACATTAAAAAATGAGAGATTTGTGAGGTTGATAATAAGAAACTTTCTGGCATGATGTAGCCCTATTCTAGGGTTAACCTGAGTAAATCTTATATTATTTTTTTTCTTTTTATAATTCGTGTAATTGACAGGTCTCGAATCGTTTAAAAAAATAGTTATCAGAAAAAATTGTTAGGCCTATAATTATAACTTTGGATAAACTAATGTATTGATTATGGATATAAGAAACTATCTTATAAAGTAACCAAAAACTTAGTACTTAATGCAGGAGGATCCGAGTCAGATGTTGTTAAGTTGTCATATAGCACGTTGTTGGCACTGGGATACATTGAGTTGGTAGATCAGCGCAAAGATGGCAGGTGGACTACCTAGAATGGTTGGATCGATCCAAATCTAAGGGTGCGATTTACATCATTTTACGTGCCATGGGCTCCGATTGGGCCCTAAAAACCCTAGTCTAATTGAAAAAAAGCCCCTGGTCAAAACTCAGAGTATTGAGTGTAGTTGTTTTTAAGCCAAAAAACGACGTTTAGGCCTTCAATTTTGCAGTTTTCAGTTTTAGGAAACTTTTCATTTGCAATTTCCTTTTGTATTCAAGTCAGAATTGATTGCCGTTGATTCTGCCTTAATATAATCGCTTAATTTTAGTAATTTCTATAGTTTTCCCTAGGATTATGTTTTCAGGGATTTTTTCCTTTTTTTCTTTGACCGTATCATAATCCTGCTTGATTCTGGGAGCACCGTGGTCGGAGGATTATTATGGAGACCTCGGTTTCAGAGTGGATCTGCCCGAGTTTTTTGGTACGTTACAGGCCGAAGGATTCGTCGATTGGTTGAATGAAGTAAAGCGTATTTTTGAGTATAAAGAAGTCCCAGATCGTGTCAAAGTGAAACTGGTCGCCATCAAACTCAAAGACAGAGCATCTGCATGGTGGGAGTAGTTGAGGCACTCACGCGACCGGCAGGGCAAGGCTAAGATCACTGATTGGGAGAGGATAAAGAAGAAGATGAAGGGTCACTTCTTTCCTTTCGGTTACATTCAAACTTTGTTTCAGCGACTTCATTCGTTAAGGTAAGGCACGAGATCGGTTGATGATTACACGGAGGAGTTCTATCAATTGATAGCCCGAAATGATTTATCTGAGATAGAAGAGCAGATGGTGGCATGGTATTTGGGGGGATTATGACAATCCCTGCAAGATGTCTTCAGCCTTCACTCGCTGTGGACTATTTCTGAAGCATACCAGCGTGCACTTATGGTGGGAAAACAGCAAAACAAAAGGCGAATTAACAGAAGCAATGAAAGCAGTAAGCCCTTCGCCTTTAAGAATCCTGTCCTACCTAGCAGCCACCCTAGGGTAACTCTAACTCAAATATTAGATGTTTAAGATGTGGTGAACATGGACATAAAGCGACTGAGTACAGGAAGCCTGCTAGTTAGAAGGGCAAAAATCTTATGACGACGTGGTAGATGAAACTGAGGAGATTGAAGAGCCTGCGTATAATGATGATGAAGATGGAGATGTGTTGTATTGAGATGGCCATGAGACTCTGGTCGTTTGTAAGAGTTTACTGACCCCCAAGGAAAATACAGAGGACGATTGGTTGAGAACCAATATTTTTCACATGACCTGCACAGTTGCAGATAAAGTCTGCAAGATGATCATTAACAGTGGTAGTTGTGAGAACGTAGTGTCTGAAGAGACTGTCCAGAAATTGTAGTTGAAGACAGATTGTCATCCTAAGCAATATAAATTGCCGTGGCTAAATAAAGGCAGTGAGGTAACAGTAGATAGGCGATGTCTAGTGTCATTTTCAATTGGTAAGAAATGTTTTGATAATGTTTGGTGTGATGTTGTGTCTATGGATGCTTGTCATGTATTGTTAGGCAGACCTTGGCAGTATGATCGCAGTGTTATTCATGATGGGTGGAAAAATACGTATTCCCTTAGCATTAAAGGGAAGAAGATTGTGTTGGCACCTCTTCGGGAAGGAACCACTCATACGTCCAGGTTTTTAACTGAAATTGAGCGTGGAGATGTGGTTTATGCTCTGCTACCTTATGGGAATAGTGCAGCAGACATGAATCCAGATTTACTAGCAGAAGTGCAGCAGCTCCTAATAGAGTTTTCTGACCTGATACCAGAGGATCTTCCTCCTGGGTTGCCACCTATGAGGGATATTCAGCATCAGATCGACCTTGTTCCGGGGTCCAGTTTACCTAATCGACCGGTGTATCGCCTCAGTCCCAAGGAATTTGAAGAGTTGCAGCGACAGGTGGTAGAGTTGTTGGAGAAGGGCTACGTCTGTGAGAGTATGAGACCATGTGCAGTTCTTGTCTTGCTGGTGCCGAAGAAAGATGGCTCTTGGTGTATGTGTATTGATAGCAGAACAATCAACAGGATTATAGTAAAATACAAGTTTTTAATTCCCCGCTTGTATGATATGTTAGACTAGCTGTCCGGTTCTAAGGTCTTCTAAAAAATTGACCTTAAAAGCGGATACCACCAGATCAGAATAAGGCCTGGAGATGAGTGGAAGACAGTGTTTAAGACGTAGCATGGATTGTATGAGTGGATGGACATGATTTTTGTGTTGTCCAATGTGCCCAGCACATTTATGAGATTTATGCATCAGGTTTTACGACCTTTCATGAGGAAATTTGTTGTAGTTTACTTCGACGACATCCTCATTTATAGCCCGACGTGGGCGTCACATTTTGATCACATCCGTGCTGTTTTTGATATATTGAGAATAGAGCGCATGTTCGTCAATCAGAAGAAATGTTCTTTCTTCACTACTTCTGTAACTTTTATGGGTTTTGTTGTGTCTACTGATGGTGTTCAGGAAAATCAGTCGAAGATAGATGTGGTCTTGGAGTGGCCCAAACCGAAGACCTTGCACGATGTCAAAAGTTTCCATAGATTGGTATCCTTCTACCGGCGGTTCATCAGAAATTTCAGCACTCTGATTGCTCCTATCACAGAGTGCCTCAAAGGACATGATTTCCAGTGGTCCGAGGAGGCAAAAACCAGTTTTCAACTAGGCAAGCAGAAGATGACAGAGGCACCAGTTTTGGCACTTCTTGATTTTGAAAAAGTGTTTGAGGTAAACTGTGATGCATCTGGGGTTGGTATTGGTGGTGTTCTGAGTCAGGAGGGGTGCCTAATAGCTTTTTTCAATGAGAAGCTATCAGGATCAAAGAAGAATTATTCCACCTATGATCTGGAGTTTTATGCCATAGTTCAGTCCCTGAAGCATTGGCGTCACTACCTAGTGCAGAGGGAGTTCATTCTTATCACTGATCATGAGGCATTGAAGTATATCAATGGCCAACACAAGCTGAGTAGACGACATACTAAGTGGGTGGCGTACTTATAGGAGTTCACGTTTGCGCTGAGGCACCAAGCAGGAAGTTCGAATCGTGTCGCAGATGCACTGAGCCGTCGTATATTACTCCTCACCACCATGAGCACCAGAATTACAGGATTTAAGGTTTTCTCTGATATGTATGCTGCAGATCCTTCTTTCGGAAGGATAATTCAAGAAGTAACTAATGGTCAACGACATGATTTTATTTTGTGTAATGGTTATCTGTTTCGTGGACGATAGTTGTGCGTTCCAGATTGTTCACTAAGGCAGCAGATTATTAGTGAACTTCATAACAAAGGTCACTTTGGGCGAGATAAGACGTTGGCTTTGATCACTTCTAACTATTATTGGCCCAAATTGACTAGTGACATGGCTTATTATGTGGGGCATTGTTATGTGCGTCAGTGGTCCAAGGGAGTACTCACTAATGCGGGCTTGTACACACCTTTACCTGTACCTGAAGCCCATTGGTTTGATGTCAGTATGGACTCTGTTTTGGGCTTACCCCGTACCCAATGGGGCTTTAATTCTATTTTGGTTGTGGTTGACAGGTTTTCCAGGATGACCCATTTTGTAGCTTGTAGGAAAACAATGGATCCTACCCGGATCGCCCATCTTTACTTCAAAGAGATTGTGCATTTACATGGTGTTCCTCGATCCATTACTTCAGATCGTGACACCAAGTTCATGAGTCAGTTCTGGAAGAGTTTATGGGAGAAATTGGGGACGAAGTTGAATTTTAGCAGCGCCTACCATCCCCAGACATATGGTCAGACCGAGGTGGTGAACCAAAGTTTGGGGAACCTTTTGAGGAGCTTGGTAAGAACTAAACCGAAGCAGTGGGATTTAGTGTTACTTCAAGCAGAATTTGCCTATAACAGGTCGAAAAACAAAACCATGAGAATGAACCCATTTGAGATTGTCTATGGTCAGAATCCATCCGGGGTGCTTGACTTAGCCCCTATTCCACGTGTAGGTCGTTTGAGTCACAAGGTAGATGAGATGGCAGAACATCTTCGGAGTATCCATGAGTAGGTGAAGCTGGCCATTCACGAGAGTAATACCAAGTACAAGGTTCAGGGCGACAGTCACGTTCGTTAGGTACTTTTTGATGTTGTGATTTTGTTTGGGTAGTATTAACTCGTGATTGTTTTCCTGTGGGAGAGTATAATAAGCTTAAGGAGCAGAAGATTGGACCTTGTAAGATCCTGTAGAAGATCAATGATAACACCTACAGACTACGCCTCCCCATTCATTTGAGGACTTCTGATGTCTTTAATGTGAAACACTTGAGTCCTTGTTTTGTGGATTTCGATGAAGTTATTGTGAACTCGAGGATGAGTTTTTTCCAACCCGAGGTGACTGATACAGGAGGATACGAGTCAGATGATGCTGAGTTGTTAGATAGCACGTTGTTGGCATTGAGATACCTTGAGTTGGCAGATCAGCGCAAAGATGGCAGGTGGACTACCTGGAACGGTTGGATTGATCCAAATCTAAGGATGCGGTTTACATCGTCTTACGTGCCATAGGCTCGGATTGGGCCCCGAAGACTTTAGCCTGATTGAAAACAGGCCCTCGATCAAAACTCAAGGCTCTGAGTGTACTTGTTTTTAAGCCAAAAAATGACGTTTAGGCCTTCAATTTTGCAGTTTTCAGTTTTAGAAAACTTTCCATTTGTAATTTCCTTTTGTATTCAAGTCAGAATTGATTGCTGTTAATTCTGCCTTAATACAATAGCTTAATTTTAGTAATTTCCATAATTTTCCCTAGGATTATGTTTTCGAAGATTTTTGCCTTTTTTGCTTTGACTTTATAAATAAGGAGGCCACATACGGAAAAAAACAGATTATTATTATTATTGAATAAAATTGTGTTTTTTTCCCTGCGAATTCTCTGTTGAAACTAGCCTACAGAATAATCGATATTCTGCCCGTCGTCAATACTCCACTACAATTCATTAAAAACAAAGAAAGAAAAAGAAAGAGTACATATATTTCTTGGTGACCATTAAAAGACAACATTTACCCAACATGTATATTTCAATGCTTCCCCCATCTATTAAAAAACATGACAGACTCTTTATATATAATCAGAAATACCATTGTTTTTTAGCTTGGAAACCTTGATGCCATTGTTTTTGAGCTTGAAAACCTTGAATATTTGCTTATGCCAATAAAACCAAATATTTCTATATGAACGCTGATCAATTAATTGAAGAACAAACTCTGCGGATTTCACCCTGAGTACCAGTTTTGAACGTTACCCATCTTCACCATTGACCTTCTGAACTCAACACCAAAACTTCCTCTAACACCAAGAAAACGCTGGACAAAAGTTCTTGTGGAAGTATCATTCCACAACAACTGATCAGATTCAAGAATTCCTCGGCCATCTCTCAAGTTTGCAAAGTAAGAAGTGTCGAATTTTTTTTTGCTACCTGTGTCTAATGCCAATACGCCTTGATCCGTTGCCATTTTCTGGACAATGAGCTTGCAGCCTAGGAAGGAATGTAGCACTGATGGAAGGATCAGCTTTCCCTGTTGACTTGAAGTTATATAATCTGTAGCTAAAGGATTGACATGCTGAAGTTCCAATGGTGTGTCCGCCTGGTGACAAAAAATGCAACCAATTAATCAATATTGGATAATTTTTCATCTATTTAAGTTTTTGAGATAACTGCTTATTTAATTATTTCTTAACTTAATATCAGAGCTTTAGTCTTAATTTCGAGTTTCAATGATATCTTTTTCTTATTTAACATATATCATCTAATTCTTTATCTTTTGATATTTGAGTTTTTTATATTTGATTTTACATAGATGGGGAAGTGTCAAAGTATAAGGGCATGTTTGGTAACAGTTTTCAATTTTCACTATTCGAAAACTGTTTTTGAAAAGAGTTTCCAAAAACAGTTTTCAGTTTTCAGTGTTCAAAAACATGTTTCCAAAACAGTTTTCAGTGAAATGTTGTTTGGATGATCAGTTTTCGAAAACTATTTTGAAAATAGAAAACTATTTGGATTACACTTTCTTGTAATTGTTTTCAGCTTTTAGTTTTTAGTGTTCAATTTAAATTTTAATATCTAAAATTAATTTTATTTCTCATATTTACTAAATACAATTTTTTAAGCACACACCAAATACTTGGAAATAATTAATATTATTTTTTTTAAAATGTTAGTATTTTTTATATATCATCAATCAAACATGACAACACTCTTCCTCTGGTCATGTCATGTTTGTTTGTTAAATAAATTCTTAAAAATTAAAATAAAAAAATACAATACAACTTTAACAATTTGATAAAATATGAACAACCAACTTATCAAATACAATATTCAAGTTTGTTCAATATTTAAAAGATGATGTACTTTTCTTCTTAAAAATAAGATAGTTGAAAACAACCTTAAGATACAATATTCATTGATCAAATACAACTTTGATAAATTAATAAATTGCAACCACAACTTTCGAACATTTGGTCAATAGCACTTCAATATCATAATCTTTGAACTTTTAAGTATTTTTTTTACGTGAACTCCAACTTCCATTCAAATTTGAGCAAGGAAACCAAGAGGAAGACCTCAGTTTTGAGCAAGGATGCTATCATACAGAGCCTAAAATAGTTGTAAAAAATGACATATTTTCGAAAAGATTTAGAAGGAAAGTAGTGCAGAACAAATTTATGAATGAAATATTATAGGCAGCATTCACAATTCATTCGTAATTTCACATAAATCCGCTTATGTCAAAAGTGCATCACACAAATACTTACAGTAACATGCTTTAACATTTCCATACACAACATTTCTGAGACTCAGAATTCCCTCTCTAGGAAGAGAATAGGAGCAACTAGGGACCAGATATAGAGAGTTGTTGTTACCCACCCAGCTAAAATCTGAACCCACATAGATGCCCAACCTACATCAATCAATTTGCCACTCTCCCCAACTGAGGTTATTTGCAAATCCAAAAACCGGCTAGTTATTTGCCCATTTTTGTCAAAACTTACCTGCACGGGGAGAACTTGGTGGGGAGAGAAGAGTTGTACAAGATCCTGCTCGGACAGCAGAATAGACAACTGACAAAACAGTTGTAAGCAGACCCAAAGTCATGGTGCCTGTCGAAACGGCTTTAGAATGCTTGTGAAGACCATTGCATTCATAATCCCTACGTTCACTTGCAAGACTATGTCACGTTATTGTAAACTTCTTCTAGGTAAAGAAACTCTCCTAGCAGTGGTTAATGGGGGCTATCTTATTTCAAGGGAAAAATAGGGCATGACATTAATGGTAATGTAGAAGTCCCTAAACAAAGAAACAAACATAGAATTATTTATTTTGTCAAGAATACATATTCAGATCATGAAAACTCATTGGTGAAACAAACAAACAGAATGAAAAATTACCTCTCTGAGTAAATATGGCTATGTTAATCCCAATTAAATTTCCTTTGGAATCCAGCAGAGGACCTCCACTGCAATAATTGCATAAAACAATAAAGCAACTAGCGTGGTAGTAGTTATAATGCACAGATAATATTAAGAATAACGTTCAACAATGACTGTAAGAAGAGAGATTGAGTATAGAATGAAAGCCCCTAGATGTAGGAGAGGAAGAAGTATAGAAAGTGATGATTTTAATAATTCATAGATTAGAACAAATCCTGAACTAACCTATTTCCAGGATTGATGGTTGCATCTGTTTGAATACCACTACCAATTGTGACTCCCATTTGACTAAAGTTGAAAGTGAGAACAGTGTTGCAACAGGTTTGTATCAAACAAGAAGTAAAATTGAATTTTCCATTCAGAAATTACCAACACAAGGGATGATCAAAACGATATAGATCTGGACAAGTAGATTACCTCTTTCTTGACCATGATCTTCTTGTGAAGGACATTACGAGATTGGTTTGACAAATTGGAAGCCATTGCTGTCCAAAAACCAGCCCTGTTAATGAAAAGGACGAGGGGAAAAATAGTCATATTTCACAACCAAGCACCGCCCCAAATGGATTCACAAAAATGTTCTCCTCCATCAACCTAAAAATATTCTTACCAGTTGAAAGAGGCCTCAGTTACTGATGCGAGTGCCACTCCACCAACAATTGGCAAAAGGGAACCAACCACCCAGAGAGTGGGCATCTGTATCAGTAAAATGATATGAAATTCAAGTTAAAATGACTCAACTAGCAATAAACACTTGATAACATCAATGGAAGAATTCTTCATCTTTGTCCCAAAATAAGCTATTCCAAGATAATTATTGATGGCCATGCAACTAATGAAATTGGCTATTGTCAGCAATAATTTCAAAGGATATCATAACAACAAGAGCGACTCAAATGACCACAAATATATCACCAATCTAATCCTCCATCCATCATCTCCAAGTGACGCAAATGAATGTTAATTAGCCAAAGAAAAGCATAAAAAAAAGGCTCCTTACATCCCTTAGAAACATAGCAGATAGCACAACTGAGAAGAAGGGCTCCATAGCTTTGATTGTGTGAGTGAATGAAACAACCACTTTCCCAAGACTCATATTAGTAAAGAGGTTGCCCAGTACATGCACTACTGCAAGGGGCAAGATTACGGCAAGCTATCGGAACAATATCCACGTTAAGCATCAACTTGAAAAAACAATCAATGATCCAACTGAAACAATTTTGGTGCAAAAGAAAATACCTGGGCACCACTAACTTTGGGCTTCTTATAGAGGTTAAGAGTCCACATTAAAAGAACAAGTACAGTCCCAATAGCAAATTGAGCCAAGGTGACAGTCACCGGAAATGGGAAGACTTTCAAGACCTGTAAAGAAGAAGTGTCACTCACAGATAATCCTTCATACGCATCAATACCAACCATAACACTGGGTAAAATTTTATGCATCTGTTCAGTTGCTTTCAACAGAACCTCTTCACAACTAAATTATACCTTATATTTTCCACATATTTTCTTATTTTATTCATCTTTCACGAATTGAATTAACTTTTTTAATTCCACTACAAATTTGAGGGAAAATTGAAAGCAAAACCCCAAAAAAACGAGAGACCCAAAAAATTGAGGGAAATTCCCAACAAAAATCCTAAAATTTGTAACTAGAAATAGAAAAATCAGATAGAAAGACAAAGAAAATAAAACTTATCAGAGAAGTTGCGATCTGTGGGAGTGACGGCGCCGGGTCATACCAGAGAGGAGGACGAAGGAGTGATGGCGGTGAGAGAGAGGGAAGAAAGTGAGGAAGAAGTTGCGATTCGGGGGAGTGACGACGACAGGTCATAGTAGAGAAGAAGACGAAGGATGACGGCCGTGAGATAGAAATGAATGAGGAGACGCGATCTGTGTGTGGAGAAGAGGAAGAACGAAGAACGAAACAAAGGAGAAGGGAGAACAGAAGTTGAACTCGTGAAAATGAAAACTGAACACTGATTTCAGACTGAAAACGCCAAATAGCAGTGTTCTGAAATCAGTGTTTGAACACCGTTTATGAACACTGAACAATGAAAATTATTTTGGAACACTGCCTTCCAAACGTGTCTACAAATTTTTGAACAGGGTTTTCAGTTTTTGAACACTGAAAAGGGTTTTTGAAAACCCTCCCCAAACATGGGCTAAATGATTAATTGAATCATTTCTCATAAAATTAAAACTTTTGAAATAATTGATAACACAATTATTTTTTATTATATATATATATATATATATATATATATATATATATATAGTTAAGTAGTAAACTTTTAAGCAAAAGAATAGATGATTTTGAGTTTTTTAGTCCATGCTTACCAATGAGGGCAACGAGATCTCGCGTGTTGAGACCCTTATCCGAGAACTTTCTCTGTTGCACCATAACGGGGTCATTGAAACCTGGCAAATTGGCTGCATCTGATGCCAATGAAACTCTTCCATCTCTCCGTCCTGTTGGTACTTCCCAGCTAAGTCCCTTTGTCTGCACAACAATTAAAAGTTAATTATTCGTACTCAGTGAGTATAAAAATACAATATCTAAATGACATTTGATTGGGAAAAAAAATAAATCATTTACCAAAACAACTGAATCACGTGCAGCAAGGGCTAAGATATCTGCACAAGAAACAATTCCAGGGCATGGATCTTCAAGCTGAGTCTTGGCGTCATCTATGACTTCATATCCTCTTAACGAAAGGTTAGGAAATGCGGTTTTCTCAGTGTTACTTCCATTGATAAGAATGGAAGCATCACAGCCGTTGACAAAGCAATCATGAAAATGCAACCTCAGCAATCCAGCAGCAACGGTGAGATCAGAATGGAAATGAGATCGAACAGTTGACTTAACAATGTTCTCCACTTGAGGACACGTTCTCGAATAAAACCCAACACGAGTGCCATGGCCTTGAACCAAGGTGGCAGCCATGCCAACCAAAAGAAATATTGACAAACATTTTTGCGAAGAACAAGTGACACTCTCCATTTGGTTTTCTTTTTCTTATGGTACTACTGACACTTGTTAACAAAAAATCTAGGGTTTTGTTTAAAACTGAAGATTGATCCAAGTGTAATATGCTAGGTAGCTAGGCTTGTGTGATATATTTTTAGTAGGAAATGAGAAGTATTTATAGGGTTAATGTAGTCAAAGGTTGAGGGAAAGAGTAAGCAAAACGGGCTACTAAATCCTGCGAGAGAAAAAGGAGAGACATATTCAAAAGTGTAAGTCGATAATTAATGAGTTGGGATGCAATAATAGGCTTTTGTCTCCACCAAATCACTTAATTACCAACAGTTTTTAAGTTAAAAAACAAACATAAACAAGTTGAAAGTTTCCATTATGACTTTTACACTTAGAAGTTAAATCTTATAATCCGTAGTAATTATTTATGTCTGGCAAAATATAATTAATTTGTGTCATAATTAAAACTAATAACTTGTAAAAGCTATTAACAGTAAAAAATGATTTAATCATAATTCAATTGATAACCACAATATTTTTTTTAAAAAAATCTGAAATTTAAATCTTTTTTCTACCATAATTATAAAATAAAATAATGGTCGAAAGCCATCTTTAATATATTGACAAGAAGTCATATTATAGATTAAATTTTCATGGACAGTTTATTAACATATCACTCTCACACTAATTATTCATTAATCATGATTTATTTCATCATGATTAATGAATATTTTAAATAAATTCGAGGTCCACTAGCTACTAGTGGAGGAGGGGAGGAGTTAAAGAAAAACTGACTCATTTAGATTTATTTCAATTTAGAAAAGATAACAATATCGTCACCATATATTAAAAGCTAACAATTCTTGTCTTTGATTTATTCAGCCGATAGGCAATAAGGGTAAGAAATGGTCAGTCGTTTGCCGCAGAAAGAAAAAAAAGGATGGTGGGTCTTCTTCTCCGCATTGATTGAGGTAGGGATGCATTCTAGCCTAATCGAGTTTGAGTTTAAAAGTGCTCCAACTCGATTCGTGGAAAAATAATTTATTCGAACCAAGTTTCAATTCGAACTCGAGTTAAGAAAATTGAAATTAAACTCGACTTATAAGATTAAATTCAAACTAAAACATGACTCACGAGTAGCTCAACTCATTGACTCCAGTTAGCTTGAATTTGACCTCGAGCTAGCTTTTCGAAATAAATATGTTTTTATATGTTTTTCAAAATAAAATAAATAAATTTTTGTATTTATATTTTTGAAATAAAATAAATTAATATATACGTTTTTTATAATATATATTAAATATATAAAATAAATATAATATATATATATAATATTTATTTAATTTATTAATTAAACCGAATTGATTTAAGAACCTAGCAAAATGAATTTAACATTACTTAATCTTGGCTCGATAAATTAACCGAACCAATATCACAATTCAAACTCAATTTAATCGAATTTTAAATTGAGCTTTTTGAGCCTAACCTCTTTAACGGGTTGAATTATAAGCATCACATTCATTTATTATCTGAGACCCATTTTTATAAACGACAGTGATTCATCCATATCAAACACACAATAACTAGACCCAGTCTATGCATCTGAATTTTTCTTCAGAAAGGGTAGAAAAAAAAGAGAAGCTCATGTTCCCTTATTAAACCACGTGAAAGGATAAACAAATGGTTCCTTTTTCTCTTTTGTTTCTTTGCACAAGAAGTTAGGTTCCTAACATTCATTGATTACCTTGCATTAAAATAATTTCCATCACTATTGATAAACAAATGCATTATTGGTATAATTTAACTATGTTTAAAAAAATTCACCACTTATCTTAGTGTAGTTATGCTATACTGTGATATCAATAAACTTTACTAATGATAATTTCGACGAAATTGATATCGATGCATATAAAAATTTTGACCAAAATTGATATCGGTGTATATAAAAATCTTGACACAAAAATATTGACTTGGTAGCTTGTTTAATAGTCAAAATTTTTGTATACATCGGTTTCAATTTCGTGAGAATTATCACCAGAAAAGCTTATTGGACACATACCTAAAATGTAAAGGATAAATTAATTGTTTTTAAAATATAAAAGGGATACTGAAACAGAAGACAAAATTTAAAGTTGTAATGAAGAAGAAGAATAAGTGAAGAAGAAGTGTTGAAGAAGAAATAGAAAAGGAAAAGGAGAAGAAATAAAAAAAATTTAAAATTTATTTTGAGAATATAAATATGTGTTTCAATATTCTTTTTACATTTTAAAAACAATTGATTTATCCCTTATATTTTAAGCATGTGTCCAATAAACTCTTCTAATAATAATTTCAACGAAATTAATATCGATGCATATAAAAATCTTAACTTTTAAACAAGCTAACAAATCAATATTTTTTTTGTCAAGAAGGATGGAAGCCATCCCTTGAGGGAATATACTAAAATTTCTTAGTTGGACAAAAATGGTGCACAAAAAGACGTGCTAATGAAAAGATTCCTATCAAATGTGTTTGACATGGATTAAAGTCTTGTTTGGGTATTTAATTAAACCAAACTTGTATCATCAAAATTTAAAATTTTAAAGTTAATAAGTTAAGTTTTGATAATTTGTGTTGGATTTAGTAAAACCCAAACAAAGTTTAAGGAGTATAGTATCGAAAATGCAAAGATCCTTACCCGTAATTAAAGGTAAATTTTAGGGATAAAAAAATAATTAACTATGTGTATATACATATATTTCATAAATCGATCATATGCACTTCTTTTATTTCTCATTTACAAATTACGATTTGTTGAATTCTTCTTAGTTTTATTTTTTTATTCAATTCAGTCGAAGAACAAATAGCTGGAACTTTATTCGACTTCCTAAATTTACAAAAATAAAGCAAATTAGATATTTTTTCTTTAAATGGGATCGTTTTAAACTTATTTATTAAAAAGATAAAAGGAAATCTATATTCTAACCCTTGAGGTTTGCCCAATATTTCAATTAACCCTTGAATTTTTAATTTGTTTAGATCAATCCTTCACGTTTTGACATTGTATTAATCTGTCAACTCACTAACCTTTACATTCTAGAGGTTGATTGATATAATGTCAAATTGTGAAGGATCGATCTAAGCAATTAAAAACTCATAGGTTAATTGAAACATTGAGCAAACCTCAGGGGTTAAAACATAGTTTTCCCAATGGGAAATTGCACTGCACTACCTCCAAGTTTGCTGAAATGACACTAACATGCCAAACTTTTTTAAATCCCATGACTCACCCCAAAACATTAATTTCCACTATCAAACAAGCTTAAAATGAATATTTTTGAAGAATCAAAATTTTAATTGGATATTACATTTTATGATAACCAAAGTACCCTTAGTGTTAAAATATCTCTAAGTGATTATAATAAATTTAATAATTTAATTTATAAATTATTTATCTTAAAATAGTTTATAACACAAATTTTTAACTTATTTGAATCCATATTTTTTTTAAAAACATGCAATGTGATTTTAATTTTTAAAATATAAAAGTTTGTCTTTGATTTCTATTTTATGATGGTTTTTTATTTTCATTTATTTGAGATGTTAAGCTATTTAATTTTATAAAAAAACATATCAACAAACTTTCCGGTTCAAAAATTTTATTTTCTTTTATGATGGTATTTGATTTTCATTTAGTTGAGGATGTGATAGATAATGATATTAAAATATTTTTTAAAAAAAATAATAAATAAAATAAAATTTGTTTTATGTCATATAATATAATATAAATCCATTTAAAATATACTTTTAATAATTTTCGAAAAAGAATGATGATAATTTTGTTTTTAAAAAAACTCCTAATAAACATAAGGGTACTTTGGTCATTATGAAAAATATATCCAATTAAAATTTGATTCTTCAAAGTAATTCATTTCGGGGCTGCTTGATGGTAGAAATTGTTATATATTTTAGAGTGAATTGTGAGTTTTAAAAATGTTTAGTATACTAGTGTCATTTTAGCAAATTTGGAGATAATACAATGTAATTTATCCTTACTAAAATATAATACTTTTTACTACATTATAAAATAAAAAAGAGTAAATTACAACCAATCAGACCTAACATCATCAACCCCTGTTTAGGAAAAACAGTAGCAAATTGGAATGCACCAATATCGGCATTAAAAACGATGCAGAGAAATTTGTAATTCAAATTAAAGCCAATTTTTTCAGCAACTATTTATGGAAAGATTTGATAAAACTTAAATCTAGTTTGCTTCGTGACTTAAAACGATATCTAATTGAGCACTATGAGAATTGTTGTCATAGTCCTTGATATTACACTCCCTCGCCGGACTAAGGGTAACCGGGCATTGGGAAGCATTGTTTGTCCGAAGTGGCCCCCAATTTTTGATTTGTGCAAGTTATTTTGAGACTATTCTATCACACCCTCACTCTAAGACT
Organism: Bretschneidera sinensis; assembly: GCA_023935145.1. Taxonomy (NCBI): domain Eukaryota; kingdom Viridiplantae; phylum Streptophyta; class Magnoliopsida; order Brassicales; family Akaniaceae; genus Bretschneidera; species Bretschneidera sinensis. The sequence goes on from CM043698.1 coordinate 153,482,507, forward strand.
CAAAAGGATAACCAAATGAACGCTATGAGGGTCACACATATATAGCACACAACACATGCATCACCCGGCTGAAACTCACATAATCAATACCAGTTCAAGAGTTGTGTTCTGTTCACATTGTTAAACTTCTGCCATGCCTCTGGGGTTAAAAAAAAAACTACAGCTTGAAACCTGTCACTGCAGATTCAGCATATATAAAAGATGGAGGATAAATTTAAAAGATTAAAGAAGAAAATAAAAGAGAGAAATATTGGATTATGGAAGTTGATCATTGGCACAAGTCTCATCAGCAAATTGGAGTGCGCCAATATCAAGATTATAAATGATGCACTTATTTTGTCTACCACAAGTTCTTCAAGTGACTTGCCTATAAATGGCTTGCTTCTCTTGTGCTATACATAGAATTGAAGGAATCCAAGAGCATCCATTAGAAAGAGAGCAAATGTTTTTGTGAGAGTTTTCTTAAGAATTACTACTTAGAGAGGAAAATTTGTTCATTCTTTGTAAGTAATATTTTCCCAATTTTGTGAGAGAGTTGTTTCTCCTACTACAATAGAGATTAGACAATTGTTATCTCATTGTAATTAGAGAGAATATGTTGTAATCCCTATTTTACAATAGTGAAATCCTCATACACTTGCCCGTGGTTTTTTACCCCAATTTGTTCGAGGGTTTTTCCACGTAAAATATTTGTGTTCATTTTATCTTTATTTTTCTCATTTCACTTTAGTTGTGTGTTAGCTTCAACCCGGTAATTTTTCCTAACAGAAAAAAATAGAATCTTTAGTTTTAGAATAACAAGTCTACTGTAGTACCCCCACCTTCTGCCGTCACTCTAAGTCCTAATCTCTTATGATTTGAAAATAATATGTCGTCCATTGGGATGAATTAATCTGCGATTCTACATTTAAATTCTGCACCAATAAGAAAAGGCCTAACTCATTTTATGATGTTCTAAAGCCAAAATAATTTTATGATGTTTTAAAGACAAATAAAACAGGGCAATCTAACTTGCTGCTTAAAGTTTTATCTGTGATCCTTTTGTAGTAGAATTTACAGAGCTCTTTGCTGCTCTGTATAATTTTACCTACCTTTTGAATTTCAACTATATTGTGCATTGGGCATATTAAAATGGTTTTTTTTTTACAATTAAATTAATCCTAATAAAAGGGGCTCTTGCATTAATCCTTTCAAAAGAAAAAGAGCCACATCTCCTTTATTGGCATTTCACTAAGCTAAACCTTTTCAGCATCCACTTATATGATCGAAGCCTAATTCTCTTGATAATCTTCTTCTTTAGGTCACTTGGGCTTGACTGAGACACCACTAATAGCTTGCCACTCATTATATTTTGCACAAGTCCGGCAACAAACAATAATACAAGCAACACATCAAACAATACTTTGATTGTCAAAAAGGAGAAAAGAGATATGGTTGATTTAATTTTTATTTTTTATTTTTAAAAGGGGTATAATCAAAGGACGGAGATGATATTAGAAACCATTGGTTATTTACTCTTTTTTTATGATATAAAAAATACCTTATTTTAGTAAAAATGTTTGAAACAACTTTATTTTAAGAATTAAGATTTCTAGCACCGGCCGTTTGGGGAAAAAATTCAAATTAGACTAATCTTTATTGTTATATGGAGATATATATACATGACATTTCTTTTCATATTTTTAATGATATATATTCGATGAAACTTTGTTGAATTAAGAAAAAACTATGATGGAAGATAAGCAAAAACAAACTCAGAGCCATATCATCTAAATGTTGTAAAAATTAGAGCTAAAGCCTTAGTTTGAAGGAAATGACCAACACACTTTCCACTACGCTTGACATGCATAAATCGATCGAATATATTGAAAAGCAGATGCAAAGGTCTTGATACCCTCTATAATCGGGCCCTAAAGAGATAGGTGTGCAGAAGAGTCCTTACATACATTGCTCTTTGTCAACAGTTTTAAACATGTATATGAATAGATTGAGAAAAGGCAATGAATTTCATTAAAAATAATTTTACAACAATTAAACATCTTAACACAGGTGAAGACGTACAACCCATTTCAGTATGTCCCTTATGCAGAAACCTATTTCATATTGCGACACTTGAAAATACCGAAATAAGACATTGAATATGTCATATACTGGTTTTCTGAGCAAAGTGAGGTGTTTTTTTTTTCTTCGTAATTATGATTATTTGAATTCTCATTGTTTCTATTTTCTTTTAAAGATTTATTAGTCAAATTGGTTTATAGTAGTTGTAGAAATATTCTACGATAGGGACAGCAGTACGTGGAAGACAACAATGTCTTACACACTATCATATCAAAGAGTTTTGCTAGAAAAAATAGATGAATATGTGAGTTGTCATTCATCCAATTTTTCATTTGAGATATAGTGTATTGAGTCATTGTTTGAATTTTTTTCATAAATGGTAAGAGATGAAACATAGAACTAAGCTCGGGCGCGTAAAGTTTATTTTACTGAAAATCATAAACACAAAGATGATACTTTTATTGATGAAGCATCAAGACAATTTGTGGTAAGTTCAACAAAACTAATTCTCAAATCCTTGAAGTTAAAGGTTTTTAATTCTTATATCAATTATTGGTGTTCTCAAATACGTTGCCTTTGCTAGATAAAATATTACTTCATCATCTCATCAATTAATTGCAGAACACAACTTACGAATTTCGCCACTGGAGCCTGTTTTGACACCAATGTTACTCATCTTCACCATGGACCTTGCAAACTCAACATTAAAGTTCAATGCTTGCAAGCCCCTAACACCCAAGAAGCTTTGGACAATGATTCTTGTAGAAGCATCACTCCACAGCTTTTGATCGGATTCAAGAAGTCCGCGACCATTTCTCAAACTGGTGAAGAAAGATGCATCAAATCTATTAGGACTGCCAGTGTCAAGAGGAACACACCTCGTGCCATCGCCGTTCTGTGGGCAGAGTGCTTGGAGTTGAGAGACAAATGCCGGGTTAATTGACGGGTCAGCACCATTTCCAGATGTAGTGAAATTCTAGAGTCTGTATCTGAAGAACTGGCAAGCTGAAGTTCCTAAGGTGTGTCCTCCTATTATTTTCAGACACAAGTTAATTGTTATTTCATTTGTACATAAGATATGTTTTTTTTTTTATTCAATGCAAAAAAAAAAAACATACAAGTAATTGCCAGTAGAAGAGTTCTAAAATTTATTTTATTGCTATATATATATATATATATATATATATATATATATATATATATAATATTGGTTACCAACAAGAGCAACAAGATCTTTAGTGTTGAGACCAAACGCGGCAAACTTTTGCTTTTGTACATCAACTGAATCCCTAGGACTTGGCAGATTGTTGACATTAGATGCCAATGAAATCCTCCCATCTCTACGTCCTGTTGGCACTTGCCAGCTTCGTCCGCTGGTCTGTAAGCGTGGAATATCAAGATTAATATTAATTGAAGAAGCATGGTTTTATGGTAAAATTCATAATACATGCTTAATTAATTCTTTCAGCTATCTAAAATTGTTTGTCTACTTTTTTATAACGAAATATCTAGGAAGTCGAAAAAAAAATAAAGAAATTCACTTTTTAATATTGTTTTAAATTATTTTTAAAATTTTACTATTTTAAATATCCCATAATATTCGAGAAACTTTTCTTAATTAAATTAAAAGTTTAAAATTGATATCTATTTTTTTAATACATATATATGTGCTAGTTATATTTATAACACTCAATTTGAGATAAAAGAAAATATAAAAAAATGAAATATGAAACATGATAATTACCAAAACCACAGCATCACGGGCAGAAAGAGCAAGAATATCAGCACATGAGACAACTCCTGGGCAAGCAACTTCAAGCTGTGTTTTGGCATCATCAATAACTTCAAATCCTTTCAGTCCAAAGTTCGCACCGGCGGTTTTCTCCGTGACAAGCCCACCAATGAGAACGGAAGCATCGCAACCTTCGACAAAACAATCATGGAAATGCAACCTAAGCAATCCAGGAGCGACACTGGCATCATTTTGAAAGTGAGATTGAACAGTTGAGCTGTCAATGACCTCAGCCCGAGGACATGTACTCGAATAGAACCCAACACGCGTGCCTTGGCTTTGAACTATGGTGGCAGATATGGCAAGCAGAACAAACGTTGTAAATACTGTTAATTGGTTGGCACCCATTACTAAAAACTGTATTAAGTAACAAATTAATCAAGACTGAAAATTTGAAGAAATAATATTGTGATGTATATGTATACTGGCTAGCTAGATTAAGAAAAGGTATAGCTGGGGTTTTGGAAAACTGAGTTTTCTTGAGGATCTTGTGATTTTGGCTCGATTAGATTTTGTGGATGACAAGATAGATGTATTTATACTTGTAATAAAGTCAAAAGTAAGCAAAGCCGGCTACAGTGATTACAATGCAGTATTGGGCTAATATCAATGAACTTATCATCCATATTTTCATATTTTTCATGATACGAACATATCATGTATTGAATAGAATAGCATGAAATTTGTGTGTACCTACGAATTATGTTTTTTTTTTTTTGGAAAAAAATATGGTGCCATGTCATTTGTGGTTTGTTGCTGAAGATTCGGCTGTGGAAGTAACGCCAACATTATGTTCCTGAAAGAAGGCAAAGAAGGAAGCAATGCAACTGACAATAGCAAAGTATGTGTTAGCATATCCACATACGAGTTATTCCATTAGAAAGAAAAAAAAAGTTAAATATATAGTTTGGGCCCAAAAATCATGAGCTTAAACTTTTGAATCATATTGGTACTTATTCATGTATATCAAGCCCGTGTTCAAATGATCATCCGCCTTGTAAAGTATTTCTGACCTTAATAAATTAAATAAGAGAATTATTCTTCTTAACCTTCTCTCTCTCTCTCTCTCTCTCTCTCTCTCTCTCTATATATATATATATATATATATATATATATATATATATATGTACCGAAATTTCTTTTCTTCTAGGTTGTTGTATTTTCCTAATTAAATTTTTAGTAACATAGATTTGGGTGTATTTGGGATTTGAGCTTAGATCTTGATTTGTACTCCAATTTTGATTATAGTGAAATCTCTCATCATCGCCCATGAACATAAGAATTTTAGCTTCGAATCACATAAATTTTTTGTGTCCATTTATTTTTTTTGCTGCTTTATTCCTAACAGCATGCTAATATATGAAAAGATAAATGAACATACTTATGCTTTTATATTGTTTCTTATTTTTTTTAAGTGCAGTTATGGATCCTACAATGCATTAATGTGGAGACTTCTAATTACTATTTTCTTATCTGGTTTATTAATGTTTTATGTTAATCCTACAATGCATTGAGGTTGAGAAAGGCGCCTCATTTTGCTGTTTTTATCCTTTAAAAAATAGTATCAGTGACAGACATATATCCGTCACTGATAGTTCGTCGCTGATAGTCTTAAATTGAAATTTATGTTTTTTTATTAAATTAAAAAATGCTAAATGTTATCAGTGATAGAAATTCGTCATTGATAATAATAGTAATCCGTTGCATATATTATTATTTTATAACTTTCTACGATGGAAAATCCATCATTAATACAAATGAAAATCTGTCGCTGATAGAATTTTCACAAAATTTTGATTAGTCATAGAAAATTATTATGAACGACGTGAGAATTAGCAACGGACTATCAAAGATTGATTTTCATCACTGATAGAAATCTGTGACGAATTTTGGACTATCAGCAACGGATATTATCCAAAATATAGTGTAAGTTCAGATTATCAGTGATGGATTGATGCTCAAATTTCCGCCCTAAATTTAGTGTAAACTCGGAATGAACTTTGCCCGAGCCCGGATTTGATCAGCTCTAACATTTAGACAATTACATAAATTTGATTCCATCCCATGTTTCATAAGAGATTGTTCAAACCTATGAAGATTTATCTGATAGTTTAGAATAAATACAAACAAGATCTCTTAGCTAGTTTGGTAATACAACCCCCCAAAATACATTGAATATATCTTTAACTACAAGGCAAACCGAAACCTTAGTTTAAGAGAGTTGTTTTAAATTTATAAATTATAATATTATACTTTTTGCTACATCATAAGAAAAGTAATTTACATCAGTAGTCCTTAGCATTTCGCTAAGCTAAACCATTGCAACATCCACTTGTACTGTTAAAGCCTAAGTCTCTCGATAATCTTCTTCTTTAAAGTACTATCATCTCCACCATATTCCTCTATGCATATATGCCCACTGAGTTTGTCAATATCCCGTCAATACAGGCTAAGTCACTTGGGCTTGACTGATACTCCGTTAATAACTTGCCAATCATTATATTTTGCACAAGTCTAGCAACAAACAATAATACAAGCAACACATCAAACAATACTTTTGTTGTCGAAAATGAGAAAATAGATATAGTTGATTTAATTTTTCAACTTTTAAAAGGGATACAAACAAAGGGCAGAAATGATGTTAGGGACCATTGATAATTTACTTTTTTTTCTTTTGATAATGTGGCAAAAGTTCCTATTTTATGAAATCAACTCATTGGCAGTAAATCTGTAAATTAAAGCTTGTAGTATGCTGTTTTTGTACATATAGATTTGGACTCATTAAAATTTAAGATTTGATATGGATCCTTTTACAATCAAAATTTATGTGTTATATAGAGGAGTTGATATCCTTATTTTAGTAAAAAAGATAGAAATAACCTTATTTTAAGAATTATGATTTCTAACATCCCATGTTTGGGAAAAAAAACAATCAAAAGACTGCACTAATAAATTTACAGCAAGATCTTTATACTAAAAAGAAATAGTAAATTTAATTTTCAAAATTTGATACAAATTTTAGCATATATTAATTCTTTAAATTGCCTAAGAAAAATGCACCCTCCAACCACTTTAAATATTGTTGCTACCTCATATGCTTGGCAGGCTCATACTTTACCTCTAAAATGGCCAGAATTCGACCTTCCCCAGTAGCTTTAGCTATTCTATTTCTTCACCTCATGCTAGCATCTTGCCGACTCCATTTCGTTATTGCAAAACCAACTGGATTTAGCCTAAGACTCATCCCTAGGGACTCTTTGGAGTCACCTTTATATCCCAGAAACCTCACTCAACTTGAAAGATTTGAGAGAATGATCAATTTCTCTAATGCTAGAGTTAATTATTTGGAATCATTCTCGATTCGCAATGCTACACTAAATCCCAACAGCTTTCGTATTCCGTTGGAGCGTGATCATAATGTATTTTATATGGTGTTGGTTACAATTGGTAGCCAAAACGTACCTGTGTACTTGCTAATGGATACTGGTAGTGATCTAATGTGGACACAATGTGAGCCGTGCAAGAACTGTTACACACAAAGCTATCCCCTTTACAACTCACTTTCTTCCTCTACTTATAAAAAGCTTCCTTGCAGTCATCCTTTTTGCCAAGGTTACCCCCACAAGTGTGTGAATGATGAATGTGTCTACGTTAATATCTACGGTGATGGAGCAGTAACAAAAGGTGTCGCGTCATTTGAATCGTTCAAATTTGGAGGAACAGGTTTTAAAGATATAATCTTTGGTTGTTCGAATGATAACCGAAATGTTATAATTGGCCAATATGGAATAATTTCTGGGGTCTTAGGATTAAACGACGCACCAAATTCACTTATTCAACAATTATCTGCATATATCGGCAGGCGATTCTCCTACTGTTTAGTCCCCTTTTTTGAAGCAATGACACACCCTAGTGTATTAAGGATCGGACAAAACATTCGCAGCGAGCCAACTTACCGAAATCTTCGAACAACGTTGTTTGCAGCACAACCGCAAGGACACTTTTATTACTACTTGAATTTGCTAGATATAAGTGTTGGATCTCGTCGGTTAGGGTTCGAAAAAAGAACATTTGCAGTAAGGCCAGATCTTAAAGGGGGTTGCATTATAGACTCGGGAGCTGTACTCACTTATATTGATCAAAACACTGTTGGAGTCAACGCTTACAGGACAGTGATAAGAGCATTTCAGAATTACTATGATTCAATTGGGCTTCGAAGACTTACTACAGGTGTGCCTCTAGAACTTTGTTACGTATATTCCCATGGTTTCAACAACTTTGCATCGATGACATACCATTTTCAAGGAGCTGATTATACCGTAGAAGGGAAGTATGTGAATTTTTTCGACAGTCAAGGCAGGTGGTTTTGCGTTGCGGTATTACCGGAAAATGAAACGACTACGCTAGGAGCATATCATCAACAAAATAAGCGCATCATTTATAATCTTGATATTGGTGCACTCCAATTTGCTGATGAGATCTGTGCCAATGATCAGTTTCCATAATCCAATTTTTCTCTCTTTTATTTTCTTCTTTAATCTTTTAAATTTATTCTCCGTCTTTTATATGTGCTGAATCTGCAGTGGCAAGTTTCAAGTTTCAAGTTATAGTTTTTTTTTTTTTTTTGCATGGGAGAAGTTTAACAATGTTAACTGAACAGGTGCTTTTAACACAACTCTAGACCTGGTACTGACTAACCTCATGCTTTGACAGGTACACATACTGTTAAATGTTAAATGTTATCAATGATGAATATTCGTCATTGATAAGAATAGTAATCTGCTGCATATAGTATTATTATTTTTTTTAAATAAATACTTTCAGAGATGGAAAATCCATCATTGATACAAATGGAAATCTGTCGTTGATAGAATTTTCAGCGACTGAATTTTGATTCATCATAGAAAATTATTATCAACGACGTGAGAATTAGTGACTGACTATCAAAGATTGATTTTCATTGTTGATAGAAATTTGTGACAAATTTTGAACTATCAGCGATGGATTTTGTCCAAAATTTTGTGTATGTTCGGATTATCAGTGATGGATTGAGGCTCAAATTTCTGACCTAAATTTAGTGTAAACTCGGAATGAACTTTGTCTTAGCTCGGATTTGATCAGCTCTAACATTTAGGCAATTACATAAATTTGATTCCATCCCATACTTCATAAGAGATTGTTCAAACCTATGAAGATTTATTTGATTGTTTAGAATTAAATACAAACAAGATCTCTTAGCTAGTTTGGTAATACACCCCCCAAAATACATTGAATGTATCTTTAACTGCAAGGCAAACCGAAACCTTAGTTTAAGGGAGTTGTTTTAAATTTAAAAACTAAAATATGATACTTTTTGCCACATCCTAAGAAAAGTAAATTACGCCAATAGTCCTTACCATTTCACTAAGCTAAACCATTGCAATATCCACTTGTACCGTTAAACCCTAAGTCTCTTGATAATCTTCTTCTTTAAATTACCATCATCTGCACCATATTCCTCTATGCATATATGCCCATTGAGTTTGTCGATATCCCATCAATACAGGCTAAGTCACTTGGGTTTGACTGATAGTCCGTTAATAACTTGCCGATCATTATATTTTGCACAAGTCTAGCAACAAACAATATTACAAGCAACACATTGAACAATACTTTTGTTTTCGAAAATGAGAAAATAGATATAGTTGATTTGATTTTTCAAATTTTAATAGGGATACAAACAAAGGACGGAAATGATGTTAGGGGCCTTTGGTAATTTACTCTTTTTTGTTTTGATGATATGGCAAAATTACCTTCTTTATGAAATCAACTCTTTGGTAGTAAAATTTGTAAATTAAAGTTTGTAGTACACTGTTTTTACACATATAAATTTGGATACATTAAAATTTAAGATTTGACGATGACTACTTTACAATCAAAATCTATACGTATTACATAGAGGATTTGATCTCATTATTTTAGTAAAAAAGATTGAAATAATACTATTTTAAAAATTAAGATTTCTAACACCCTTTTTTGGGTAAAAAACAATCAAAAGACTGCACTAATAAATTTACAGTGAGATCTTTATACTAAAAAGAAATAGTAAATTTAATTTTCAAAATCTGATACCAATTTTAGGATATAGTCTTTAAAGTGCCTAAGAAAAATGCTTCCTCCAACCACTATAAATATTGTTGTTACCTCATATGCTTGGCAGGCTCATAAATTACCTCTAAAATGGCCAGAATTCAACCTTCCCCTTTAGCTTTAACTATTCTATTTCTTCACCTCGTGCTAGTATCTTCCCGACTCCATTTCAACCATTCAAAGGGATCATTTATAATCTCGATATTGGTGCACTCCAATTTGCTGATGAGACTTGTGCCAATTATCAGTTTCCATAATCCAATATTTCTCTCTTTTATTTTCTTCTTTAATCTTTTTAATTTATTCTCCAACTTTTATATGTGCTGAATCTACAGTGGCAAATTTTAAGTTATAGTTTTTTTTTTAACTAACCTCATGCTTTGGTCGCTATACATATTGATAATTTGTGGCTTGTAATTTTGAAGTAAAAGTGAATTCATTCTTTTTTTAATTGTCACGTCATCATAGAATAATACAAATTACAGTAGGAAAAGCAAAAAATACAAAATTAAATAAAAAAAGAATTCTCTTTAACCTTGCTTATATATATGTGCCTATTTCTCATTTGAGAAGCTGAAAACAAAGCTGTACAACAAACACATCTCTTTGAATAGTTGAAACTTCTTTTCTTCTAGGCTATTATGTTTTTCTAATTAAGAACAAAAGAATGAATGTTTTTCTTTGTTTCCTTTGAATGTCAAAGGAAATGTTAAAATAAAAATAACACAATGTAACAAAACTTAGTTCAGTTTTAAATGAGATTTTTCTCTTTCCTCCATATTTCCCTTTTTCACATTTTTCATGATACAAACATATCATGTGTTGAATAGAATAGTATGAAATTTGTGTGTACCTACGAATCATGAGTTTTTTCTTTTTTTTTTGGAAAAAATATGGTGTCCTGTTATTTGTAGTTTGTTGCTGAAGATTGGGCTGTGGAAGCAATGCCAACATTATGTTCCTTAAAGAGGGTAAAGAAAGAAGAAATGCAGCTGACAATAGCGAAGCATGCTACTACTACTGCTTGATATATGAAAAGATAAATGAACAAATAATGCGATTTTACGTTGTTTCTTATGTTTGAAAGTGCAACTTTTAGACATCTATCCTTAAGATTATCTATAATTTATCAATGTGGAGACTTCTAGTTACTATTTTGTTATATGGTTAATGAGAGGTTAATGTTTTATGTTATTCCTACAATGCATTGAACTTGGGAAAGGTATATATATATATATATATACAATTTCATTTTGCTGCTTTTTTCTTTAAAAAATAGTATCAGCGACGAACAAGAAACTGTCACTGATAGTCTTAAATTGAAAATAATGTTTTTTTTATTAAATTAAAAAATAATATTAAATGTTATAAACAGTAAAATTTTGTCATTGATATGAATAGTAATCCATAGCATACAGCATTTTAAAAAAATGACTTATTTTTTAAAAACTTAAATACTTTCAACAATGGAAATTCATCATTGATACGAGTATAAATTTGTTGCTAATAGTATTTTCATAACAGAATTTTGATCTATGTAGAAAATTTTTATGAACGACATGAGTATTAGCAACGTACTATCAACGATTGATTTTCGTCGTTGATAGATATCTATGATGGATTTTGGACTATCAGCGACAGATTTTTGACTATATTTAGTGCAAGTTCGGATTATCAGTGATGGATTGAGGCTCAAATTTCCGCCAATAATTTAGTGTAAGCTCGGAATGAACTTTGCCTGAGCCCGGATTTGGTCGGCTCTAATATTTAGGTAATTACATAAATATGATTCCATCTAGATTGTTCAAACCTATGAAGAATTATTTGATTGTTTAGAATTAAATACAAACAAGATTTCTTAGCTAGTCGACAATACAACCCCCCAAAATACATTTAATCTTTAACCACAAGACAAACCAAAACCTTACTTTAAGAGAGTTTTTATTTAAACTGGGGTAGGTACAATTTTTAATTCTTAAAATAGAGTTGTTTTAAATTTATAAACTAAAATATGATACTTTTTACCACATCATCAAAAAAGTAAATTACACCAATAGTCCTTATTTTATGGTGCTTATACGGGGTGAAATAAGACAACATAATTTAATATATGATGTTCTAATGACGAAATAAAACAATACAATATAACTTTCTACTTAAAATTACTATCATCTCCATCATATTTCTCCATATATGACCATGGAGTTTGTCGATATCCCATCAATACAGGCTAAATCACTTGGGCTTGACTGAGACACCATTAATAACTTCCAATCACTATATTTTGCAAAAGTTTAGTAACAAACGATAATACAAGCAACACATCAAACAATACTTTTGTTGTTGAAAAGGAGAACAGAGATATGGTTGATTTAATTTTTCAACTTTTAAAAGGGGTACAAACAAAAGACGGAAAAGATGTTAGGGACCATTGGTAATTTACTCATTTTTTTTCTTTTGATGATGTGACAAAAGTGTCTTCTTTATTAAATCAATTCATCTGCACTAAAAATTGTAAAGTAAACGTTATAGTATATTGTTTTTACATATGGATTTGAACTACTTAAATTTTGAGATTTTATGGTGACCACTTTACAATCGAAATCTCAAAATTTATGTGTACTACAGATTTTACTTTATTATTTTTTACTGTAGATGAGTTGATCTTCTTAGTTTAAGAATTAAGATTTCTAACATACTTTTTGGGAAGAAAAAAAATAGTCAAAAGACTGCACTAATAAATTTAAAGGAAGATCTTTATACTAAAAAGATATAGTAAATTTAATTTTCAAAATCTGAAACCACTTTTAGCATATATTCTTTAAATTGCCTAAGAAAAATGCTTCCTCCAACCACTATAAATGTTGTTGCTAGCTCATATGCTTGGCAGGCTCATACTTTACCTCTGAAATGGCCAGAATTCAACCTTCCCCTGTACCTTTAGCTATTCTATTTCTTCACCTCATGCTAGCATCTTCCCGACTCCATTTCGTTACTGCAAAACCAACTGGAGTTAGCCTAAGGGTCATCCCTAGGGACTCTCCGAAGTCACCTTTATATCCCAGAAACCTCACTCAACTTGAAAGATTTGAGAGAATGATCAAATTCTCTAATGCTAGAGTTAATTATTTGGAATCATTCTCGATTCGAAGTGCTACACTAAATCCCAACAGCCTCCGTATTCCATTGGAGCGTGATCATAATTCATTTTATATGGTGCTGGTTACAATTGGGAGCCAAAACGTACCTGTGTACTTGCTAATGGATACTGGTAGTGACCTAATGTGGACACAATGTGAGCTGTGCAAGAAATGTTACGGACAAAGCTATCTCCTTTAAAACTCACTTTCTTCCTCTGCTTATAAAAAGTTTCCTTGCAGTCATCCTTTTTGCCAAGGTTACCCCTACAAGTGTGTGAATAATGAATGTGTCTACACCAATACCTACGGTGACTGAGCCGTGACAAAGGGCGTCGTGTCATTTGAATCGTTCAGATTTGGAGGCACAAGTATTAAAGATATAATCTTTGGTTGTTCGAATGATAACCAAAATTTTATAATTGGTCAATATGGAACCATTTCTGGGATCTTAGGATTAAACTACGCACCAGATTCACTAATTCAACAATTATCTATTCATATGGGTAGACGATTCTCTACTGTTTAGTCCCTTTTCTTGAAGCAATGGCACACCCTAGTGTATTAAGGATCAGAAAAGACATGCACGGCCAGCAAGCTTACCGAAATCTTCGAACAACATTCCTAGTGTATTAAGGATCAGAAAAGACATGCGTGGCCAGCAACCTTACCGAAATCTTCGAACAACATTGTTTGCAGCAGGACCGGGAGGAAACTTTTTTTACTACTTATTAGATATAAGTGTTGGATCTCGTCGGTTAGGGTTTGCACCAAGTACATTGGCAATAAGGCCAGATCGTAAAGGGGGTTGCATTATAGACTCAGGAACAGTACTCACTTATATGGATCAAAACACTGTAGGACTCAATGCTTACAGGGCCGTGATTGGAGCATTTCAGAATTACTATGATTCAATTGGGCTTCGAAGATTTACTGCAGGCGTGCCTGAAGGATTTGAACTTTGTTACATATATTCGCCAGGTTTCAACAACTTTGTATGGATGACATACCATTTTGAAGGAGCTGATTATACTTTGGAAAGGAAGAATGTGAATTTTTTTGACATTCATGGCAGGTGGTTTTGCGTTGCAGTGTTACCACTAAACGACATGACTGTACTAGGAGCATATCATCAACAAAATAAGCGCATCATTTATAATCTTGATATTGGCGCACTCCAATTTGCTGATGAGACTTGTGCCAACGATCGACTTCCATAATCCAATTTTTCTCTCTTCTATTTTCTTCTTTAATCTTTTTAATTTATCATCCATCTTTTATATATGCTGAATCTGCAGTGACAGATTTCAAGCTGTAGCTTTTTTTTTAACCCCAGAGGCATGGCAGAAGTTTAACAATGTGAACAGAACACAACTCTTGAACTGGTATTGATTATGTGAGTTTCAGCCGGGTGATGCATGTGTTGTGTGCTATATATGTGTGACCCTCATAGTGTTCAATTGATTACCCTTTTGAGTCTTAGAGTGAGGGTGTGATAGAATAGTCTCAAAATAACTTGCACAAATCGAAAATTGGGGGCCACTTCGGACAAACGATGCTTCCCAATGCCCGGTTACCCTTAGTCCGGCAAGGGAGTGTAATATCAAGGACTATGACAACAATCCTCATAGTGCTCAATTAGATATCGTTTTAAGTCACGAAGCAAACTAGATTTAAGTTTTATCAAATCTTTCCATAAATAGTTGCTGAAAAAATTGGCTTTAATTTGAATTACAAATTTCTCTGCATCATTTTTAATGCCGATATTGGTGCATTCCAATTTGCTACTGTTTTTCCTAAACAGGGGTTGATGATGTTAGGTCTGATTGGTTGTAATTTACTTTTTTTTATTTTATAATGTAGTAAAAAGTATCATATTTTAGTAAGGATAAATTACACTGTATTATCTCCAAGTTTGCTAAAATGACACTAGTATACTAAACGTTTTTAAAACTCACAATTCACTCTAAAATATATAACAATTTCTACCATCAAGCAGCCCAAAATGAATTACTTTAAAGAACCAAATTTTAATTGGATATTATTTTTCATAATGACCAAAGTACCCTTATGTTTATTAGGAGTTTTTTAAAAAACAAAATTATCATCATTCTTTTTCGAAAATTATTAAAAATATATTTTAAATGGATTTATATTATATTATATGACATAAAACAAATTTTACTTTATTTATTATTTTTTTAAAAAAATATTTTAATATCATTATCTATCACATCCTCAACTAAATGAAAATCGAATACCATCATAAAAGAAAATAAAATTTTTGAACCGAAAAGTTTGTTGATATGTTTTTTTATAAAATTAAATAGCTTAACATCCCAAATAAATGAAAATAAAAAACCATCATAAAATAGAAATCAAAGAAAAACTTTTATATTTTAAAAATTAAAATCATATTGCATGTTTTTTTTAAAAAAAATATGGATTCAAATTAGCTAAAAATATGTGTTATAAACTCTTTTAAGATAAATAATTTATAAATTAAATTATTAAATTTATCATAATCACTTGGAGATATTTTAACACTAAGGGTACTTTGGTTATTATATCCAATTAAAATTTTGATTCTTCAAAAATATTCATTTTAAGCTTGCTTGATAGTGAAAATTAATGTTTTGGGGTGAGTCATGGGATTTAAAAAAGTTTGGCATGTTAGTGTCATTTCAGCAAACTTGGAGGTAGTGCAGTGCAATTCGCCATTGGGAAAACTATGTTTTAACCCCTCAGATTTGCTCAATGTTTCAATTAACCTCTGAGTTTTTAATTGCTTAGATCGATCCTTCAGGTTTTGACATTATATCAATCAACCTCTAGAATGTAAAGGTTAGTGAGTTGACAGATTAATACAATGTCAAAACGTGAAGGATTGATCTAAACAAATTAAAAATTCAAGGGTTAATTGAAATATTGGGCAAACCTCAAGGGTTAGAATATAGATTTCCTTTTACCTTTTTAATAAATAAGTTTAAAACGATCCCATTTAAAGAAAAAATATCTAATTTGCTTTATTTTTGTAAATTTAGGAAGTCCAATAAAGTTCTAGCTATTTGTTCTTCGACTGAATTGAATAAAAAAATAAAACTAAGAAGAATTCAACAAATTGTAATTTGTAAATGAGAAATAAAATAAGTGCATATGATCGATTTATGAACCATATGTATATACACATAGTTAATTATTTTTTTGTCCCTAAAATTTACCTTTAATTACGGGTAAGGATCTTTGCATTTTCGATACTATACTCTTTAAACTTTGTTTGGATTTTACTAAATCCAACATAAATCATCAAAACTTAACTTATTAACTTTAAAATTTTAAATTTTGATGATACAAGTTTGGTTTAATTAAATACCCAAACAAGACTTTAATCCTTGTCAAACACATTTGATAGGAATCTTTTCATTAGCACGGCTTTTTGTGCACCATTTTTGTCCAACTAAGAAATTTTAGTATATTCCCTCAAGAGTCCAGCTTCCATCCTTCTTGACAAAAAATATTGATTTGTTAGTTTGTTTAAAAGTCAAGATTTTTATATGTATCGATATTAATTTCGTTGGAATTATCATTAGAAGAGCTTATTGGACACTAAATTAATAGTTTTTAAAATGTAAAAAAGATATTGAAACACAAGACAAAATTTAAAAGCGTGATGAAGAAAAAAATAAGTGGAGAAGAAGTGTTAAAGAAGAGAGATAAAAAGAAACAAAGAAGAAATAAAAAAAAATCAAAACTTATTTCGAGAATATAAATATGTTAACGTTCACATATTCTTTTTCTTTTCGAACTCTTATTTACATTCACATATTTATATTCTCAAAATAAGTTTTAAATTTTTTTTTTATTTCTTCTCCTTTTCCTTTTCTCTTTCTTCTTCAACACTTCTTCACTTATTCTTCTTCTTCATTACAACTTTAAATTTTGTCTTCTGTTTTAGTATCCCTTTTATATTTTAAAAATAATTAATTTATCATTTACATTTTAAGTGTGTGTCCAATAAGCTTTTCTGTTGATAATTCTCACGAAATTGAGATCGACGCATGGAAAAATCTTGACTATTAAACAAGCTACCAAGTCAATATTTTTGTGTCAAGATTTTTATATACACCGATATCAATTTCGGTCAAAATTTTTATATGCATCGATATCAATTTCGTCGAAATTATCATTAAAAAAGTTTATTGATATCACAATATAGCATAATTACACTAAGATAAGTGTGAATTTTTTTTAAACATAGTTAAATTATACCAATAATGCATTTGTTTATCAATAGTGATGGAAATTATTTTAATGCAAGGTAATCAAGGAATGTTAGGAACCTAACTTCTTGTGCAAAGAAACAAAAGAGAAAAGGAACCTTTTGTTTATCCTTTCACGTGGTTTAATAAGGGAACATGAGCTTCTCTTTTTTTCTACCCTTTCTGAAGAAAAATTCAGATGCATAGACTGAGTCTAATTATTGTGTGTTTGAAATGGATGAATCACTGTTGTTTATAAAAATGGGTCTCAGATAATAAATGAATGCGATGCTTATAATTCAACCTGTTAAAGAGGTTAGGCTCAAAAAACTCAATTTGAAATTCGATTAAATTGAGTTCGAATTGTGATATTGGTTCGGTTAATTTATCGTGCCAAAATTAAGTAATGTTAAATTCGTTTTGTTAGGTCCGTGAGTCAATTCGGTTTAATTAATAAATTAAATAAATATTATATATATACTATATTTATTTTATATATTTAATATATATTATAAAAAACATATATATTAATTTAT
This sequence comes from Bretschneidera sinensis, assembly GCA_023935145.1. NCBI lineage: Eukaryota > Viridiplantae > Streptophyta > Magnoliopsida > Brassicales > Akaniaceae > Bretschneidera > Bretschneidera sinensis. The sequence continues at coordinate 153,500,421 of CM043698.1, forward strand.
TTTATTTCAAAAATATAAATACAAAAATTTATTTATTTTATTTTGAAAAACATATTTATTTCGAAAAGCTCTGCTCGAGCTCAAGTTCGAGTTAACTGGAGTCAATGAGTTGAGCTACTCGTGAGTCGTGTTCTGGTTTGAATTTGACCTTACAAGTCAAGTTTAAATTCAATTTTCTTAACTCGAGTTCGAATTGAAACTTGGTTCGAATAAGTTATTTTCTCACGAATCGAGTTCGAGCACTTCTCAACTCGAACTCGATTCGGCTAGAATGCATCCCAACCTCAATCAATGCGGAGAAGAAGACCCACCATCCTTTTTTTTTCTTTCTGCGGCAAACGACAGACCATTTCTTACTCTTATTGCCTATCGGCTGAATAAATCAAAGACAAGAATTGTTAGCTTTTAATATATGGTGACGATATTGTTAGCTTTTCTAAATTGAAATAAATCTAAATGAGTCAGTTTTTCTTTAACTCCTCCCCTCCTCCACTACTAGCTAGTGGACCTCGAATTTATTTAAAATTTTGATAGTAATAACCAACTACATTATTGGTATTTGTCATGAATCATGAATAATGAATAATTAGTGTGAGAGAAATATGTTAATAAACTGTCCAAAATTTAATCTATAATATGACTTCTTGTCATTATTTTATTGTATAATTATGGTAGAAAAAGATTTAAATTTCAGATTTTTTTAAAAAAAATATTGTGGTTATCAATTGAATTATGATTAAATCTTTTTTTTTTACTGTTAATAGCTTTTACAAGTTATTAGTTTTAATTATGACACAAATTAATTATATTTTGCCAGACATAAATAGTTACTACGGATTATAAGATTTAACTTCTAAGTGTAAAAGTCATAATGGAAACTTTCAACTTGTTTATGTTTGTTTTTAAATTTAAAAACTGTTGGTAATTAAGTGATTTGGTGGGGACAAAAAAGGCTATTATTGCATCCCAACTCATTAATTATCTACTTATACTTTTGAATATGTCTCTCCTTTTTCTCTCACGGGATTTTGTAGGCCGTTTTGCTTACTCTTTCCCTCAACCTTTGACTACATTAACCCGATAAATACTTCTCATTTCCTACCAAAAATATATCACACAAGCCTAGCTACCTAGCATATTACACTCGGATCGATCTTCAGTTTTAAACAAAACCCTAGATTTTTTGTTAACAAGTGTCAGTAGTACTATAAGAAAAAGAAAACCAAATGGAGAGTGTCACTTGTTCTTTGCAAAAATGTTTGTCAATATTTCCTTTGGTTGGCATGGCTGCCACCTTGGTTCAAGTCCATGGCACTCGTGTTGGGTTTTATTCGAGAACGTGTCCTCAAGTGGAGACCATTGTTAAGTCAACTGTTCGATCTCATTTCCATTCTGATCGCACCATTGCTGCTGGATTGCCGAGGTTGCATTTTCATGATTGCTTTGTCAACGGCTGCGATGCTTCCATTCTTAATGGAAGTAACACTGAGAAAACCGCATTTCCTAACCTTTCGTTAAGAGGATATAAAGTCATAGTTGATGCCAAGACCCAGCTTGCAGATGCATGCCCTGGAATTGTTTCTTGTGAAGATATCTTAGCCCTTGCTGCACGTGATTCAGTTGTTTTGGTAATTGATTTATTTTTTTCCCAATCAAATGTCACCAACGTCATTTAGATATTGTATTTTTATACTCGTTGAGTACGAATAATTAACTTTTAATTGTTGTGCAGACAAAGGGACTTAGCTGGGAAGTACCAACAGGACGGAGAGATGGAAGAGTTTCATTGGCATCAGATGCAGCCAATTTGCCAGGTTTCAATGACTCCGTTATGGTGCAACAGAGAAAGTTGTCGGATAAGGGTCTCAACACGCGAGATCTCGTTGCCCTCATCGGTAAGCATGGACAAAAAAAACCAAAATCATCTTCATCTTTTTTTTCTTAAAAATTTACTACTTAACTAAATATAAATATATATAATAAGAAATAATTGTGTTATCAATTATTTCAAAAGTTTTAATTCATGAGAAATGATTCAATTAATCATTTATACTTTAACACTTCCCTTCCTATGTAAAATCAAATATCAAAAACTCAAATATCAAAAGATAAAAAATTGGATGATATATGTTTAAATAAGAAAAAGATATCATTGAAACTCGAAATTAAGACTAAAGCTATGATATTAAGTTAAGAAATAATTAAATAAACAGTTATCTCAAAAGCTTAAATAGATGAAAAATTATCCAATATTAATTAATTGGTTGCATTTTTGGTCACCAGGCGGACACACCATCGGAACTTCAGCATGTCAATCCTTTAGCTACAGATTATATAACTTCAAGTCAACAGGGAAAGCTGATCCTTCCATCAGTACTACATTATGAAAGAATAGAAATACGGTTGAAACTTGGTATTTTTGTATTCATGATAGTGCCATATATATAGGCAAAGAAATATACAGTTCGATATACAAGGAAATAATAACTGTAAAGGATAAATACAAGAGCTGACATATTGGTAGTAAAGGATAAATACAAGAGCTGATATATTGGAATATATAAACTAAATCCTATAATCATGCTATCTGTTAGCGAGAAGGGAGAGACTCCGCAAGACTCGTTCAACACCCCCCGTCAAGTTGGAGCCGGGAGAGAAATATCGAGCACGCCCAACTTGCTAAGTAGTCATTGAAAAGTGTCGGCACCGAGTGGTTTGGTAAAGATATCAGCGAGCTGGTCACATGAGCGGAGATAGGAAGGAGAGATAAGTCTAGAGAGAATCTTTTCCCGAACAAAGTGGCAATCTATTTCAATGTGCTTAGTACGTTCATGGAAGATAGAATTGTCGGCAATGTGAAGGGCAGCCTGGTTATCGCAATGTATCGGTATTGGTGCGTACGGTGGAAAACAAAGTTCAGATAAGAGGGAATGAAGCCATTGTATTTCAGAGGTAAGCACAGCAAGAGAACGATATTCGGCCTCAGCAGAGGATCGAGAAACAATAGGTTGTTTCTTCGATTTCCAAGAGATTGGACTAGAACCAAGCATTGTAAAATAACCAGTAGTAAAGCGGTGAGTGATGGGACAACCAACCCAGTCAGAGTCAGCAAAGCTAACGAGAGAAAGAGAACTAGAGGCAGAAAGAAAAAGATCGTTACCAACAGAGCCTTTAAGATAACGAAGGACTCGGTGTGCAGCATCGAGATGAGAAGAACAAGGATTTTGTAAAAATTGACTGAGATTGTTGACAGCATACTGAATATCAGGATGAGTGACAGTAAGGTATAAGAGTCGACCGATGAGGCATCGATAAAGTGACGGATCAGGCAAGGGGTTTTCGTCGTCTGGAAGGAGGCAAAGGTGTCGTTCCATGGGAAATGGAGATGGACGAGATCCGAGCATACCCGAATCACTCAAAATGTCAAGAGTATACTTGCGTTGACATAAAAATAAGCCCTTCTTAGAACGAGAGACTTCTATCCCAAGAAAATAACGTAGAGGCCCGAGATCCTTAATGGAAAAGGATTTGGCAAGAAATTGTTTTGTACTTGAAATAAAAGCATTGTTGTTACCCGTGATAATAATGTCATCCACATAAATAAGAACAAATACAGAGATTTCATTATGAATATACGTAAAAAGACTGTAATCAGAAATGGATTGACGAAAACCACGGCGAAGTAGAGTGGAAGAGAATTTAGAGAACCACTTACGAGAAGCTTGTTTAAGGCCATAAAGAGATTTATGCAACTTGCAAACACGATTATCATTGTGGTGAGAAAGACCTTGGGGAAGTTTCATGAAAACTTTTTCATAAAGATCACCTTGTAGAAATGCATTATTGACATCTAGTTGGTGAAGAGACCAATTTTTAATGGTAGTAATAGAAAGAAGAAGACGAACAGTAACTAATTTGGCTACCGGAGCAAAATTATCATGGTAATCAACTCATTCGATTTGTGTGTAACCCTTAGTGACTAAGCGCGCTTTATGTCGTTCTATAGATCCATCAGAACGATATTTGATCTTATAGACCCATCTACAACCAATGGGTGTCTTACCTGGTGGTAAGGAACAAATAGACCATGTGTTGTTGGATTCGAAAGCACGAAGCTCGGCGGACACGGCGTCACGCCAAACAGAAGAGCGAACAACCTGAGAATAAGTCCGAGGCTCATTATGATCAACAACGTTAGACAGAAATGAGCGATGAGAAGAACTCAAGTTGTGCCAAGAGAAATAATTGGCTAAAGGAAAAGAAGTAGATGAAGGAGCAACCGTGCATACATAATCACTCAGATAAGATAGTGGTCGCCGAATTCTCTTAGAGCGATCAGAATCTACAGTTGCTGCGGGAATTGGACTAGAAGAAGACTCGTTCGGTAAACAAACATTATCATCAGTGGGAAGAGCGGAAGGAATATCAATTGGTTCTGATGAATTATGCTGAGATAAGACAAAAGATGGTGCTGATGGAGAGATAAGGCGTTCATCATCCAGAGGTGTAATGGGAATTTCATGAGGACGAGAGTCTAAAATATCCCGATACGGAAAGACGGATTCATGGAAAATAACATCACGTGAGACTGTTATGCGATGAGTAGAAGGGTTGTAAATGCGATACCCTTTCTGGCCATAACAATAACCAACAAAGATGTAAGGTTTGCCCTGAGCATCGAATTTATGTTTAATACGCATGTTTTTGGCAAAACATAAACAACCAAAGACGCGTAAAGAAGAATAGGAAGGAGGTTTTCCAAATAATATTTCATGTGGAGATTTGAAATTGAGGATGGGCACTGGTAGTTTATTTATGAGAAACGCAGCAGCGAGAATATATTCTCCCCAAAATGAGAGGGGAAAGTTAGCTTGGAACCGTAATGAGCGAGCAACGTCGAGTAAGTGACGGTGCTTGCGTTCCATAATCCCATTTTGTTGTGGAGTGGAGACACAACTTCGTTGATGGATTATTCCATGACAGTGAAACCAATTTTGAAAGGCTGATGAAAGAAACTCGGCACCGTTGTTGGATCTAAGGACTTGAAGTTGTGGAATAAAAATACCACCATTGCCGGAATGTATAACAGAGATTGATAATTTGAATTGCCGATTAATTCGATTACAAAAATGTGTGATCATATGAAAAGTTTGAGACTTGTTATTCATTAGATAAATCCAAGTGCATCTTGAATAATCATCCACAATAGTTAAGAAGAAACGTGAGCCATTCTTGGAGGGAACAGAAAATAGTCCTCAAATATCAACATGAATTAATTCAAAACACATAGAAGAACGAGATACACTTTGCGGGAAAGAATCACAAGATTGCTTAGCTTGTGGACAAACATCACACATAAAATTTTTATTAGCGGAAATATCCAGAAAATTCTTAACAAGAAATTGAAAACGAGAATTACAAGGGTGACCAAGGCGTGAATGCCAGAGGTCAATTTTATTTGGAAGCTGAAATGAAAAAACAGAATTTAAATGAGGAACATCATCCAAGTAGAAGAGGCCATGTTGAAGACTACCCCGACCAATCATCTTCTTCGTTACACGGTCCTGAAAAAGACATTGAGATGTAGAGAAAATTACTTCACAATTAAGTTGCTTTGTTAATTGTGAGATAGACAATAAGTTGAATTTGAATGATGGGATATAAAGACATCCTCAAAAATAAGTGAATGAGAGTATTTAACAACTCCAATGTGAGTCACCGATGCATATGAGCCATCGGGTAGTTGAACAGATACATGTTTTTGTAATGAAGTATAAGAAGAAAAAAATGACAGCGATGTACATATGTGGTTAGATGCACCAGAGTCAATGATCCAACAAGAAGAAATACAAGAAAGAACTGTACCTGCTAAGTTGGCCGAAGGTCCACCGGTCTCATCTTTTGCTATAAGAGCAAGCAACTTGTTGTACTGATTGGACGTCAATTGAGTGGTCAGTGCAACAAGATAAGATGACCCTGGTTCGGTCCATTTGCCTTGCTTATCTGGAAAGCTATGCAGTTGATAACACTTCTCCCGTATATGGCCGTGCCAATTGCAGTGATCACAAAAAGGATGTTGCTTTTCAATGGGCCACGATATGGTGGCTTTGAAACTTGAAAAGCAGCAGACTCGATAGCGGGAGCCGATTGAACATTCAACTCTTGTTGTTTTTCTTCTTAACGCACGAGGTTGTAGATGCGTTGAATGGTCGGGAAAGGCTCCATTAGGAGGATCTAACTCCGTACTGCAGAGAAGCTATCATGGAGCCTTTGAAGGAACTCCATGGCATGATCCTAATTTTTCTGCTCAATAATGCATTTTCCATTGCCGCATGTGCACGGAATAATCGAAATAATGCTACTTAATTCATCCCAGAGAGACTTGAGGTGAGTGAAATACAAGGAAACAGTCATACCTTCCTATTTCAGAGCAGAAATGGAGTGTTTCAGCTGATATATCTTGGGTGCATTGGACTGAGAGAAGCACTCTTTGAGATCTGTCCATATTTGAGCAGCAGTGTCGGCATAGAGAATGCTTGGCCTGATTTCTGGGGAGACAGAATTGAGTATCTAGCTGCCGACGAGATCGTTGCAGCGTTCCCAGTTGGCGATGTCACTTTCTTCATTCGGCATCGGTAACGACCCGTCAACGAAGCCATATTTACTCTTAGCCCGTAATGCCATTGTAATGGCACGATTCCAGGATCCATAATTATCACCTGTTAGAAGAGGTGTAACGAGGACAGTGGAGGAGCTATCAGAGTGATGGATAGCGTAAGGATCAGATCTGACCGGAGCGACAGCGAGATTATTTTCGCCGGACATGATGAGAGATAAAGAGAAAGATGAAGTAGTGAAAGAATCGAGATATTTTCACTGCTCTGATACCATGAAAGAATAGAAATACGGTTGAAACTTGGTTTTTTTGTATTCATGATAGTGCTATATATATAGGCAAAGAAATATACAGTTCGATATACAAGGAAATTATAGCAGTAAAGGATAAATACAAGAGCTGATATATTGGTAGTAAAGAATAAATACAAGAGTTGATATATTGGAATATATAAACTAAATCCTATAGTCATGCTATCTGTTAGCGAGAAGGGAGAGACTCCGTAAGACTCGTTCAACACATTCCTTCCTCGGCTGCAAGCTCACTGTCCAGAAAATGGCAATGGATCAAGGCGTATTGCATTAGACACAGGCAGCAAAAAAAAAATTCGACACTTCTTACTTTGCAAACTTGAGAGATGGCCAAGGAATTCTTGAATCTGATCAGTTGTTGTGGAATGATACTTCCACAAGAACTTTTGTCTAGTGTTTTTCTTGGTGTTAGAGGAAGTTTTGGTGTTGAGTTCGGAAGGTCAATGGTGAAGATAGGTAACGTTGAAGTCAAAACTGGTATTCAGGGTGAAATCCGTAGAGTTTGTTCTTCAATTAATTGATCAGTGTTCATATAGAAATATTTGGTTTTATTGGCATAAGCTAAAATTCAAGGTTTTCAAGCTAAAAAACAATGGCATTTCTGATTATATATAAAGAGTCTGTCATGTCTTTTAACAGATGGGGGAAGCATTGAAATATACATGTTGGATAAATGTTGTCTTTTAATGGTCACCAAGAAATATATGTACTCTTTCTTTTTCTTTCTTTGTTTTTAATGAATTATAGTGGAGTACTAAGTTTTTTGTTACTTTATAAGATAGTTTCTTATATCTATAGTCAATACATTAGTTTATCCAAAGTTATAATCATAGCCCTAACAATTTTTTCTGGTAATTATTTTTTTAAATGATTCGAGACCTATCAATCACATGAATTATAAATAGAAAGAAAATAATACAAGATTTACTCAGGTTCACCTCATAATAGGGTTACATCCTGCCAGAAGTTTTTTATTATCAATCTCACAAATCTCTCATTTTTTAATGTATGCCCAGTATACATTGAGTATTTATAAGCAACTTAAGACACCCTAATTAGGGTCTAATTAGGATTTTCGCCATACTGTAGAACTACGACTATTCATGTGCCCAAACCCAAACCGCCAAGCAAAAAACCAGACCCAACTCATGTATCGAGACCCCATGGTCGTCCGTGGTTCTACTGATCTGGTCCCGTGAAATATGCACCAACTCTAACAATCTCCTACTTGGTAAATACTTCACATACATGGAAAACTTCCCAAAACTCTGTTTCTTCAAGCCGATCTCAGTAGCACACTACTCAAACTTTGCTAGACTAACTGCTTTAGTCAAGAAATCTGCGTTGTTCACTCTTGTATCGACTTTCTCCAAGATTATCACATTTTCATCAATATTTTACTGGATGAAGTGATATTGGATATCAATGTGGTTCGTCTATGAATGAAATGCAGGATTCTTTACTAAGAAGATAACACCATGATAGTCACATTTCACCTTCACTGCTCCTTGTTTAAACTCAAGCTCAACATACAACCTTTGAAGCTACACCACTTCCTTTCCAGCATGAGTTATTGCCATATACTCTGCTTCTATGGATGAAAGAGCAACAACACTTTACCTCTTGCTCATCCAACTCACCGACCACCAAACAGATTGAACATATATCTACTTGTAGACCTCTTGCTATCAATGTCTCATCCCCAGTCAACATCAACTGATCCTACAATATCAAAATTCTTCTTACATTTCATACCTCCATAACACAATGCAAACTCTAATATGCCACGAAGATATCTAAGTATTGAATCTAAAAGATGGTTTTGATGACACTGCAGTTTAATTACTGCTGTAATTATCTAAATGTACTTAAGTGTTCGGTTTGATGAGCACTGTTAGGTCATATAAACCGTAAGTTGTCATTGGTTTCGAGCGTTGCTATTGAGTCATCCTAGAAACTGTTAGGAGAGAGATTAAAAGAGAGATTAAAGAAAAGAGAGAATGAATAAGAAAAAGAGATAAACATATCACTTTTTAGTTAAGTGATGAGCTCTTAAAGGATTTTTTTTTCATAAATGACTTTGAGATTTTCTTATTTATAGCCTATTCAATCCTCAACCCAACTAGTTAAGGTAATCATAAATGATACAACCAACTAACAGTCTTACTAACTAAAAAAAAACTTTCACTACCAACTTCTTAACTACATGCTACTAATCTCAAAGTTGATCTAAGCTTCTAAAGAATTTAGTATTTAGTCCAAAGAAGTGTCTTCCTTGCTCGTATGCTTCTTATAGTCTCTGGAACTCTGTTGTTATCCACCTCCTCTACCTGTATTGGTTTCCCTGTGCTCTTTTCTTCCAAGCCTTCCACACCACGTCCTGGTTTCTTTGATTCAGTTATCACTCATTTCTTGAGTTGTATCAAAAACCCACCCAATCCTGTCACTTTCATGCAAACCCATTTAAGCTTTATAAATCTCACTCGTTACAGTAAAAAGAATGGAACAATATAATCATTTACTAGTAAGCTCTTACAAAATACATATGGTAATTCATCCACGAATCGGGTGGCACAAGTGAGTGTCATGATGTCCCAGTATCTTTGCTCTATTGGTTTGGGTTTATAAGACACCTTCTATGCAAGAATTTCTAACAAAAAATCATTACCCTCATTCAAAAATAATTAAATAATTCTTAGAAAGCTTATGTAATATTTTAATGATGTTTATATGCTATATCCTACAAGCTATATTTTAAATCGTTTACTTTTAGGCCTGAGGCTATATTTTTCTCCAGTATTCATTGAGCATACCAAAAGAATAAATTATATGGTAACACATTGGGCTAGCCCAAGAAATTCTGTCATGATCAAGCTATAAAGATTAAACAATCACCACTACAAACCTCAAAGAGGGCTTCTTATCTTCAAATTGTAACTGTTGTTTTCAAGTATAGATATTGATAAATGCTTTGTTTAAATTCAGAATTATATTTTTAATATTTTACAACAATAATATAAAACTTGATCAAAAGATTTCCAAAAAAAAAAGCATAGTTTAACAATTTGGCTAAATAGGGCATATATATATTAGAGAATTTAGAGAGGAACAAAAACGTGAGAACATCAACTTTCAAAAAATATTGAGAATGTGAGTCTCCAAAGAGTTTATATTTAAATATGTGAAGGTTATATTTACATTTACATGAACATAACTCCATGCTAACAAAATACATATCTCCTCTTCATAAATTTTACCCTTTCTATTTTTGAAGTATACTTTTCAGATAGCTGACCATTGTTTGTCTTCCTAAATGGCTTTCGTAGAATACTTTCCTTTTTGGAAAAATTACATTCTCATCATTAGGGTGTAGCGAATCTTACACTTGCATCACCATATTTTTAAAACCTACACATATACTACTGGACCACGTTTGATTGTCATTTGACTGTTAACTTCTGACAGAAAAACTATGATTACAAAACTGTCCATATATTAAAAGCATTTTGTTTGTCTCATTTACTCTCATTTTGTCATCCTATGTTTAGGTAAGTTTCTTCATTCTTTTTTCTTCGATTATTTATATTAGTTGGTTGATTTAAGCTCATTTCGAAATCTATGTGTTGTTCACTTTTGAAAATGTGAAATTACCCACATTCCCTTCCTGGAGAAGATATGAATGTTGGGTTGATTTTGGTGATGATATGGATGCACCTTGGACTGAAGTGAGTTATGAGGGTGATATTATGGATGCAAAAAGACATCAAACTAATGAAATTGTTAGGGAATAAGCAAATATAAGTGGATATGGCGTAGAAAAATATATAAACGTTAGGGTAGAAGCTGTTAAGGATGATGATGTTCATAATTTGGATGATAATATGAATGCAAATAGGAGTGAAGTGGGTGATGAAGGTGATAATATAGAAGGTATTAAGGAAGAAAATGTTATGGAAGAGCCTCTTGAGGAAGATGTAGATAATAATGACTTTCAATTCTTTGACGAGGAAGATAAGGATTGAATAGATATTGAAGAGGTTGATTCAGATTTTGATGAAGACAAGGGTGATAAGGGTGGAACTGATGCAGTCTCTGGTGGTGTTGAAGTAGATGAGCAAGATGATAACTCAGACAATGAGTTGACTAATATCAATTCAAATGGAAGTGATGCAAAGGTTGTTGGGGATTTATCTAATGAAAAGGGTGCAAATAGCAAGCCAAAGGCAAGGACAGTTGACCCCACTATAAGAAATAATGTGAAAGTTTTCAAACGTCAAGAAGATGGGAATATTATGTTTGAAATTGGTCATGAGTGAATCTGTGAAAGAATTTAAAGAGACACTAGTTGATTATAGTGTTGAGGGTAGATACAGTTTTCATAGGCCCCAAAATGATACTAAAAGAGTGTGCGCATTGTGTAATGGTGAAGGGTGTCCATGGAAGATTTGGACCTCTGTAACACGAGATGGTTTCGTGGTTAAGAAATTAAATGATGTACACAATTATATGAGGGTGGATAAGAACAATAATACAAGAGTTCTTTAGATAGCTAGGATACTAAAAAAATCACTTAACTGCAAACTTGGGAATGAGAGACATCCTAATGAAAGACTGTGAAGTTGATCCTCTTCCTATGTAACTCTATAAGGCTAAGAGGAGCGTTAAAAAATTAGTAGAAGAGGGAATGTAAAATCTTATCGGAAACTTAGAAGGTAAGGGGAGTTGTTGATTGAGAAGAATCCTAATAGTATAGTTAAGATATAGATTCATGAGAGAACATCTTTTACTGAACCTCTTGTGTTTAAAAGGATCTTTGTATGTTACAATGCTACGAAGGTTGGATTTCTAAAGGAGTGTAGGCTACTTCTAAGTATGGATGAGTGTTTTCTTAAAGATCCTTTTAGTGGGATCCTCTTATCAATAATAGCATTAGATGAAAATGATGGATTGTTCCCAATGGCATTTGGGATTGTTGAGGTCGGGTGCATTGATAGTTGGATATTTTTCTCTGAGTGTATATGAAGCCACTGGTGAGGAGACAATAGACATACCAAACAGTCGAACACTAAATTTCTGATTGTCTTAACTAAGAACTAGTTGGGCTCGCCCAATTCGTGCTATTTTATTTTTTGCATGCTCGTTGAATCAAGACACAAATGATAGCCCATAACAAACTGCGGATCTCACCCTGAGAACCAGTCTTGACTTCAACGTTAATCATCTTTACCATTGACCTTCCGAACTCGACACCGAAATTCAACCCAAGCAGTCCTCTAATACCAAGAAAACGTTGGACAAAAGCTCTGATGGAAGCATCAGTCCACAACTTCTGATCAGATTCAAGAATTCCTCACTCATCTCTCAAGTTTGCAAAGTAAGAAATGTCGAATCTGTTTGGGCTGCCCGTGTCCAATCCAATACGCCTCGTTCCGTCGCCCTTTTGTGGGCAGAGAGCTCGCAGTTGAGGAAGGAATGCAGGGTTGATGGAAGGATCAGCACCATTTCCAGTTGTTGTGAAGTTATATAGTCTGTATCTAAAGAACTGACATGCTGAAGTTCCTATCGTGTGTGCTCCTGGTGACCAAATAAGCAACCAATGTAATTAATATTTAAGGAAGTTAATAAAAATGTAAAATTAACCTCCCTCAACATATATAATTTTTTCTAAGATAAATCATTTGGGGTAAGAAATGAAGTTATAGTTATTTGGGGGCAACATGCAAATTTTATAAGAATTTTTTTTTTTTAAATAAAGTAAAAATTATAATTTTAAATATTTTGAAGAGAATTTTAAAAAATTTGAGGGGGAATTGACCCCATGATTATAAGTAGCTCCGCCCCTGACGACAAGATCTTGGGTGTTAACAATCTTAGCGGAGAACTTTTGCTTTTGCACATCAACAGAGTCGGTGAAACTTGGCAAATTGGCTGCATCAGATGCCAACGAAACTGTTCCATCCCTCCGTCCAGTAGGCACTGCCCAACTAGATCCATTTGTCTACCACAAGTATAAAAATACATTAATTATTTAAATGACAATATAATAGTTAGAAATGTCTTGCGTAAATTATATTCGCCTTGTGAATTGTAAATAAGATCAATTGTGTTTTGTTATGTTCAAAAAATTATAATAAAACTCAAGATCTCAACTATGTAAATATTAGACTCCGTAATTTTGATGACATGAAAAAATATGATTGATCTAATCTAGTAATCATATATGTTAAAAAATTATCAGAATAACAGAGTCAAGAATAGCAAAAGTTAAAATATCAGCACAAGAAACAATCTTAGGGCAAGCCCAAGAGTAGCAAAAGTTAAAATAACAGCGCAAGAAACAATCTTAGGGCAAGCAACTTCAAGCTAGGACTTGGCATCTCAATGACTTCAAATCTTCTTAGGTTGAGTTAGTTAAGACCAAGTCAACATCGCCATTAACTACTCTCTTAACATTTGAAAAAAACAAGGATAATTAGTTAAGATCAAGTCAACCATCATATTTTTTTCTCCTTAAGCCACGTCGATAAAAATAAATCCAAATCATCATTAACCATCAATCCAACCTAGACCGACAATCCGAACAAACAAAAACCAAAATCTACTTGAATACTTCACTGATGTGTTAATGCGAAAAATTACAAAATTAGGGGTTAATAGAATGATTACTTAATTATGATTATTAGAGTTATGAAAATGGAAGAAGATAATTGATATGCAAAGGTTTTTACATCCAAATCCAAAAAGAGCATGGCATTGTTACATCAATACCTATTTTTGACACTTGTTTTTAACATCTTAGTAATCCATTGGTAACAAAACAATATATATAAAAGTTAAACAATCTATAATTCACTTTTAATCTCTAAAAATCATTGTAATATTACCATAGCAAATCTGATACAGGAGGATCCGAAGCAGAAAATGCTGAGTTGTCAGATAGCACGTTATTGGCACTGAGATACCTTAAGTTGGCATATCAGTGCAAAGATGACAGATGGACTACTTAGAACGGTTACATCGATTTGCGTGCCATGGGCTCGAATTTGGCTCCGAAGACCCTAGTCTGATTGGAAACGAGCCCCCAGTCAAAAATCAATTTTTGAACATAATTGTTTTTAAGCCAAAAAATGACATTTAGGCATTCAATTTTGCAGTTTTTCAGTTTTAGAAAACTTTCCATTTGCAATTTCCTTTTGTATTCAAGTCAGAATCGATTGCCGTTGATTCTTCCTTAATACAATCGCTTAATTTTAGTAATTTTCATATTTTTTTCCCTAAGATTATGTTTTCGGGGATTTTTTTTCCTTTTTTTTTTGTTGTTTTGACCTTATAAATAAAGAGATTACATACGGAAAAGACAGCTGATTATTATTATTGAATAAAATTGTATTTTTTTCCTTGCAAATTCTCTGTTGAAACTAACCTGCAGAATAATCGCGATTCTACCCAGCATTAAAATCATTGTTAAATTCTGGTTAATTCTTATTTGAGAGTAAAGAAAGGTGTTAATTAGAGGTGTTGAAATATTTTTACCGAAAAGAGTAATTAAAGAGTTGATGTAAGATTGAATACAGTAAAAATATATAAACACTACAAACAAACACTCATAAAAGAAACCAATCAATACATGAGATGATTACTAGTGAAGTTTTTATAATGTCACTACAATAAATTTTATTACTAGTGAAGTTTTTTATACATGTCCAGTCATTATTAGTCTACGATGTCAAAAAGAAGTATAGAACTAAGTGTCAAAAATCTAAAATAATTAAGTTTTCAACTGAAAAAAATCTTAAAATCATGTAATTTTGATGATAAAAATAAATATATTAATATATAATTAAAAAATTAATTTTTATCATCAAAAATATATATTTTATCATTAAAAATATATTTTTCTCACATAAGATAAATTGTCTTTTCTTATAAAAACACCGGAGTAGTAAGCCACCTCATTATAATCAGGGACAGATCTGCTATGGGGTAGAACTAGAAGGTTCAACAGTCTCTACTTCAATTTTGAAATATATATATATATATATATATATATATATATATATATATTAATTAAAATAAATTAATTACCCTTGTAACTTTAATCCTTAAAAACTAATTGTCCCAAACCAAATATATCCAAACCAAACACTCTAACCTTAATCCTCTAAAATTGTAAACATTTATTTTGAAAAAGTTTCAAAAAAAAATAAGATCCTCTAAAATTGGTGAGATAATAATAAATTTTTATTCCTTTACTATATATAGCTATTTATTTAGACGCGCACCACTCCACGTTAATGTTGGCGAGAAATTTTTTATTGGTTTAGGTCTAAATCATTGGATTTAGACCACCGAAAATTTTATTGATAATATTGAAATTTTTATTGGTAATGTTAATTTTTGAATCTTATATTTATATTGATGTTATCAATGAAACTTCTTAAAATTACCAATAAAGTTTTCAACTAATCTAAACCATTAAATTTAGACCTGAACCAACCAAATTTTTTTTGGATACCGACATGTTGCTGGAAGCGCGGATGCATACGAAAGAATAATGTTCATGCTAGAATTAGACAAAGTCCTACTTTGATCTGCTATTCACATTCAACGAATTAATGGAAGAAAAAAAAGATCCCTTAGTACTCCTTTTAAATTACGTGGAAGGCTAGTATTTGAGGAATACTTGGTTTGATTGGGTTTAAAACTAATATTTTAGATCCGTTCGAATTTTTATTAGTAATTTTAAAGAATTTTATTGATAATATTATTTTTTTATCAACGTTTATACTGATATTATCAATCAAGTTTCTTAAAATTATCAATAAAGGTTCGAGCGAGTTTAGAACATTAATCTTAAACCTGGTGTAAGTATATTTGCTAGTTATTTAGGTCAAACATTTCACCACTTTTCTTTGTGTATTTCAATGTTATAAGATATTATTAAATCAAACTAATAAACTCTCAACATCAACATCAATTCCAACATCAACACTCTAGTGGCATAATGACTCTCGAGGCATATCTTAGAAGTTTTTGTACATGGCATAAGAGTTTATATTACCGTTAAATGGATTGAAATGAAAAAAGAAAAAATATTTTATTTTCATTTAAAAATGAGATAAATTCTTGTACCATGTATCTCTCTTATAAGACAAACTTCTATTCCGATAGACTTGCACCAACAAATAGCAAACCAGAACTTGAAAAAGAAGTATCAAAAGAACGCTACAGTAACCAATTCAGGAAGACAAACCCACAAGGCACACCTAAAATAGACAAGCCAACATGCCGCATCAAAACCAATCAGAGAATCAGCTTCCAGTTCAACTTAGAGAAAATAATAATCCATTATCTTAAAACAAGAGAAGACAACTCATTTCAGTCGGTCCATTAATTGGAATGGTTCCTTCCGAAGGATATATCACAAGATTATCAAACAATATATGTGAGCATTATTACATGATCACCTTATTGGAACAAATAAAAGAATTGCGTTACTATTGAATATTAATTTGACCATCATTAATTATGAAAAATTATGTCTATCGTCAATTAATTGCAGAACACAGCCTATAAATTTCGCCATTGGAGCCTGTTTTGACACCAATGTTACTCATCTTCACCCTGGACCTGGCAAACTCAACATTAAAGTTCAATGCTTGCAAGCCCCTGACACCCAAGAAGCTTTGGACAATGCTTCTTGTGGAAGCATCACTCCACAACTTTTGATTGGATTCAAGAAGTCGGCGACCATTCCTCAAATTGGTGAAGAAAGATGCATCAAACCTATTAGGACTGCCTGTGTCAAGAGCAACACACCTCATGCCGTCGCCGTTCTGTGGGCAGAGTGCTTGGAGTTGAGAGACAAATGCCGGGTTAATTGACAAGCCAGCTATAACGACCCATCTCGGGTTGGTCACCCCCGAAACGGTGTCATCACATTTTGATAATCCCAGTACGACACATATATGCAACAAACACTAACAGAGAATTTTATTTAAATCCTCTACCTTCAACAGGGGAGATATGTAAATTTGATATTAATTTACACATAATATACCATGTAAGATATGTGAATATTTACAAATAAAATATTTATTTCATTTTCTCAAGAGTCTGAGGATATTGACACGTACATGGCTTACAGAGAATGAATCTTTCTGACCCTTAACCTCACCAGACTACTTGTCTTGTCTGCTACCTGAAATCATTGTTCAATAAGGGGTGAGCTTTACAAGCTCAGTGAATTAAATTTACTAAAATTATTCCATTTTCATAAATAGTCCTCCAATATTTAATAATTTATTTCTCTTAATACTGGATAATAGCATAATGTCTAACCTTTAAATGATCACCATATTATCATATTTTAAGTCTTTTTCTCTTTTTCTCACTGTAATTGTCTCTCCCTGGGAGACTCATCAATCCATAATTAAGTTCACAAAAATATACCACACATCAACATTTTAATAAAAACAGATGCAATGCATGAATGTATATTATGGGAACGTCTTCCCACCTGTCGATAGATTATTATTATCTTAGACTGGCCCCTTCCCGGTTCTTTACAGCTTATCCTGACTATCACGGAATTTATTTTCAGCATATACTGGCTGTCACAGTGTCCCTTTTATTTCCAGCATATACCGGCTGTCATGGTTGTTCCATTAGACCGACCCCTTCCCGGTTCTTTCGGTTATATTATTAAATGCATATGCACATGAACAATAATATGAAATATGCACATGAACAGTAATATAAATACCACATGAATTCAAAATAATTAAATTAACTTTTTGATCCTTCCTCAACCTTCTGCTTAGTAAATTTCTATTTTTCTTCTCCTCATATATCACATCAATTTATTCACCAACTAGTCAAAATCTCGTTATTACCATCATTAGTAAGTCAACTCATTATTCTAATAATATTTCTTTTCACATACTAATTTTCTACGTGTCTAATATTCATATCCTATATATCAATTTAATTTTTATACACTACTAAGCATAAGCTAATAATAAATTTTAATATTATTACTAAATATTTGATTTTTATTTAGATTACTTAAAGTAAATTCAGCTCACCACGTAGCACTTAAAACCGTGGATCACTTTCTTGTCTTTCCCGTTCCTCTCAGGAATTTCCTCCGGTCGCTGTTCGTCAACACCTGACATAATATTAGTATTGAATTTCTAATTATTTTCTTAAATTCTTCATAAACCATACCCTTTGAAAATTTTCACTTTGATTTTTAGGAAATTTCATAAATGCTAAACTTTCAAAAATAAATATTTCATTACCTTCTCTTTTTTTTTTCCGATAGCTTCTCGTAAAATTTCCACCGTAAACCCTTTCAAAACTTTGCTATTTCAACATTTCTTTCAGTCCCCCAAGTTTTTAAAGAAGATGCGTAATGGAGAGAAACTAAATGAGTATGGTAAACGTAAGTTTACTTTATGCCTACTACCTACATATATACAAGTTGGCTGAACATAATATCTCTGCAATTCTTAAAAGTTGGTTGCGTATTCTATATGCAATCTCTAAAATTTTCCACCTAATGGACACTTGTTAGACATTCCATAGTCTTTCTTTATACTTGGCAACCAAAACTTAAATTGGAAGCAGATGGCTGCAACCTGCTGCCATGTTTTACTGTTCCTTTTTTTTCATTACTTTTCAGCCCACTTTTTCAGTCCACCCCTTTGCCTTCTTCTTTCTACTCCCTAGACGTTCTGGTCCCATTTTTTTTTTTTTGGAAACTTTCTTTAACTTATTTTATCCAATTACTACTAAACCCTTCAGATGGATTTTTATTTTTAATTCCATGTCATATTTATCAAATTACTTCTTTACCCTTACTTTACAAACACGGGTATTACAATTCTACCCACCTTACAAAAATTTCGTCCTCGAAATTTCCTTACCTAAAATCAAGAAAAGAGTTGAGGGAAATCCTTTTTCATTCTCCCACATGACTTCTTCGACGTCTTTATTTCGCCATAATACTTGAATCAAAGAAATGACTTTATTGCGCAATACATGTTCCTTTCTGTTTAGGATTCTAACTGGTGCTAGCATAAAAATCAAATCTTCATGAATTTCTATTACTTGATTTGAGATACTATGGGATTCATCATGTAAGTACTTTCTCAGCAGTGACACATGAAACACATTATGTAATTGCTTTAATTCTGGAGGTAAATTCAAACGATATGCTACCAATCCAATCTTCTCGATCACCTCATACGTCCCCACAAATCTCAAGCTCAGCTTTCCCTTCTTCTTAAATCTCAATACTCCTTTCCACGGAGATATCTTCAAGAATACCCGATCACCAACTTGGAATTTAAGAGGTCATCTTCTTTTATCAGTATATCCTTTCTGTTTGTTCTGGGCTGCTTTGAGGTTCTCCTTAACCAGTTTGATTCTTTCAGTAGTCTATCATTTATGGGCCATATATCTTTCTCTCTCCAACCTCTTCCCAGCATACTAGAGTTCTACACCTTCTACAATACAAAGCCTCGAAAGGTGCCATCCTAATACTAGTTTTATACTGGTTATTGTATGCAAATTCGATCAAAGGCAAATAAGCATCCCGGCTCACTGAAAAATTCAATACACTTGCCCTCAGTATATCTTCTAGTATTCTGATAACTCGCTCCGTCTGTCCATCGGTTTGTGGATGAAAAGTTGTACTAAACTGTAATTGTGTACCCATAGCTTCTTAGAAACCCCTCTAAAGTCTATAGGTAAATCTAAAATACTCAAGGGTACTATTTCTGCCACATACAACTCAGCCAGCTTCTCTGGACTCCAAGTAGTTTTAATAGGAAGAAAATATGAAGACTTAGAAAGTATATCTACTATAACCCATACAACGTCATGTCCTCTTTGGGTACGAGGAAGACCAAAGACAAAATCCATACTCATATTCTCCTATGGCCACTCAGGTATTGGAAGAGGTTGTAATAAACCTGCTAGATGTCTATTCTCAACTTTCACCTACTGGCAAATCAAACATCTAAAAATATATTCTGCTACATCCTTCTTCATCCCTCACCCCCAATAATTCCGTTTACACCCCCTTGTACATCTTATTATTACCCGGATGCATGGAATATACCGAATCATGAGCCTCTCTTAGTATCTTCTTTCTCATCTCCACATCATTAGGAACACAAAATAGTTGCCTAGTACTACCATACCATCTTCTCTAATTCTAAACTCGGTTGGCTTGCCACTCAACATTTCCTGCCTGATTTTCTCTATTCTCTCATCTTTACCCTACAACTGTAATAACTGATCAATAAGAGGAGATTGTATCACAATATTTGTCATTAATACTCCTTTATCATTGACACTCAATGGCATCATCATTCTTCTTAATTCTATCATCAGGTTAGTATTATGACTTCCAATAACAGTTAATCTCCCTGTAGCTTTTTTACTCAATGCGTCAGCTACTACATTAGCTTTTCCTAGATGATAATGAATTGTACAGTCATAATCAAAAATCAATTCCATCCATCTCCTCTGCCTCAAATTCAATTCCTTCTGAGTTGGTAAATGCGTCAAACTTTTATGATCAGTAAAAATTTCACATTTGGCTCCATATAGATGATGTCTCCAAATCTTCAAAGCAAAAACTATGGCAGCCAATTCTAAATCATGGGTTGGGTAATTCCTCTCATGGTTCTTTAGTTGCCTAGATGCATAAGTTATAACTCTCTTATGTTGCATCAACACACACCCCAACCCCTGATGTGACGCATCACTATAAACCACAAATCCTTCATCAACAGAAGGAAGCACCAATACCGGGGCAGTAGTCAGTTTCTCTTTTAACAGTTGGAAACTCCTTTCACATTCCTCAAACCACCTAAACTTCACATCCTTCCTGGTCAACCTAGTCAAAGGTCCAGCAATCACATAAATTTTTTGAATAAATCTCCTATAATAACCAATTAACCCCAAAAAACTTCTAATTTCAGTTACACTCGTGGGTCTTTCCCATTTCAACACTACTTCTACTTTCTATGAGTCAACTGTTATCCCCTCTCCTGACATAACATGCCCCAAGAAAGATATTTTGCTCAACCAGAACTCACATTTCGAGAACTTTGCATACAGTTTCTCTCTCCTCAAAATCTCCAACACTATCCTTAAATGTTGCATATGCTCCTCTTCATTCCTGGTTTTATACCAAAATATCATCAATAAAAACAAACACAAATTTGTCCAGGAATAGTTTAAACACCTGATTCATAAGGTGCATAAATGTCGTAGGGGCATTGGTCAACCCAAAAGGCATCACTAAGAACTCATGATGGCCATAACGTGTCCTAAAAGCAGTTTTAGGCACTTCCCCCTCCTTTATCCTCAATTGATGATAACCCAACCTCAGGTCTATCTTAGAGAACACTCTAGCTCCCTGTAACTGCTCGAATAAGTCATTTATCCTGGGCAAAAGATATCTATTCTTGATGGTGATCTTATTCAATTATCTATAATCAATACACAACCTTAATGTCCCATCATTCTTCTTGACAAATAACACAGGAGTTTCCCAAGATGACGTACTAGGTTGGATAAATTGTTTATCTAGCAATTCCTGGAGTTGAACTTTTAACTCTCTCAATTCAGTTGGTGTCATCCTATACGGTGCTATGGATATAGGTGCTGATCTTGGAATCACCTCAATAGAAAACTCAATCCCCCTATTGGGAGGCAATCCAGTCAACTCTTCAGGAAAAACATTAAGAAAATCTTTTACTACAAAGATTTCTTCTAACTTCTTACCCTCTTTGCTAGAATCCACCACATATGCCAAATACCCCTCACAACCATTCATCAACAATTTACTAGCAGTTAAGGCAGAAATATGACAATTAGCAAGTATCTTACGTTCCCCCTGAAAATTAAACTCCTCTTGTCCGGGTATCTTAAACACCACATTTTTCCTAAAGCAATCTACCCAAGCATGATATGCAGATAACCAATTCATCCCCAAAATTAAATCAAAATATGTCATATCTAGAGGCAATAAATCAACTTCAAATTCTCTATCAGCAATATTAATCACATAACCTCGATAGATTGTCCTGATAATAACCCTATCTCTAGTAAGAATCTCCACAATAATTGCATGCATCAAAGCACTAGTATTAGCATCAACAGATTTTGTATAACTACTAGATGCAAAAGAATGGGTTGCACCATGATCAATCAATAATCTAGCAGGCCTACCAAGGAAAGAGATCGTACCCATAACAACATCAGGAGTGGCTTGTGCATCTTGTTAGGTCAATGCATAGACTCTACCATCTCTGGACTGCATTTGACTGCCACGTCCTCACTCTGCTATTGATCCTCGACCTTTGCCCCGTACACCCCCTGATCAACTACCTTTCTCCATCGATCTCCTCCCAACACTCCCCACACCTACATTAGCAGATTTCCCAGCTGGACAATCTACAGCCACATGTCCTCCCCTACCACATACAAAGTACATCGACAAAGGGCAATTCCGAGCCAGATGCCCTGCCTGATTACATTTAAAGCATACCCTTTCTTCTCGATCATATATTATGTTTCCACTTTCCCTTGGTGACATATTTATTCCTCTACCATAACTCCTACTTCCCATAGTTTACCTCCCAAATCTAGGGGTCCCACCAGTATTGCTCTGAGCTACAGAAGCAACAGATCTCGCCTGCTTCTAACTCTGCACCACAGTTCCTTGTAATAAGAAAACCCGCCTCTAGGGTGGTCTCCCACCTTATACACCCATACTACTACTGCCTCTAGGTCCCTCAACTCTAGACCTCTTCAGCCAATCTATCCTACCTCTCAACTCCATTAAATCCTTCTAAATATACAATGCTTTATCAACCAACACAGCATAATTCCCTGTGCCCATATAAGAGAGTTTAGTCTGAATATCATAGTGTAATCCGTCTAAAAATCTCTTACATTTTCTCTCCTACATATTCACTAACTAAGGTAAAAATCTTGACAGAACTATGAATTTACTATCATATTCAACCACCGATAAATTTCTCTGCCTTAGGTGAATAAAGTCTCTTTCTTGTTGTGCCCGAAATGTATCTGGGAAATACTTTGCAAAGAACTCGTCCTTAAACTTACTCTAGGTCAAAGGTTGATCTACCTGTGTGCTTACTCTAGGCAAAATATCCTCCCACCATTAAGAAGCCTCACTCTCCAGTATAAAGGAAGCAAAAACCACCTTCTGTCTATATGACACCGATAAAACCTCAACATATTTCTCCACGTGCCTAATCTATTGCTCAGCTTTGATCCTCTAAAAGACTGAGGTTTAAACTTAAGAAACCTCACAAAACAATCCCCTTGCATCTCATTTTCAAATACCCCTCCCTCAGGAAACCTCTTGCCTCATCACATCAGGTTTTTTTCTATCCATTTTCCTCTAATCTTCTCTGGAAATTAGAAGCCCTTTCTTCAACTACATTCATCCTTCTAAAGCACGATTAAGAGCCTCTCTTAATTCATCATTCCTACCCTCATATAATCTCTCAGCTTTACTCGTACTAGCTGCACTATCACCATGTTCCCTTGCGGGAATCACTGACTCAACTTCCTCCTTTGCTTCAGTCCTCCTAAAAATTAGGGGTCTACCACATCTTTTCTGATTCTGAACTAGACC
This sequence comes from Bretschneidera sinensis, assembly GCA_023935145.1. NCBI lineage: Eukaryota > Viridiplantae > Streptophyta > Magnoliopsida > Brassicales > Akaniaceae > Bretschneidera > Bretschneidera sinensis. The sequence continues at coordinate 153,524,038 of CM043698.1, forward strand.
CCTAGCTCTGGCACAACCACGTGTCATCCTCAGACTCTACATTTAAGAATATAATTTATTTAGATCTTTCACTTTTTAAGTTCTCATACAGTCTACAGAATCTTAAAACCTAATCTTCTGACACTAAAATTGTGACGACCCATCCCAGGTTGAGCACTCCTGAGATGGTGTCATCACATTTTGAGAATCCCAACACGACATATATATGCAACAAACACTAATAGAAAATTTTATGTAAATCCTCCACCCTCGACAGGGGAGATCTGTAAATCTGATATTAATTTACACATAATATACAATGTAAAATGCATGAATATTTACAAATAAAATATTTATTTCATTTTCTCAATAGTCTAAGGATATTGACAGGTATGTAGCTTATAGAGAATGAATCTATCTGACCCTTAACCTTACCAGACTACTTATCATGTCTGCTACATGAAATCATTGCGCAATGAGGGGTGAGCTTCACAAGCTTAGTGAATTAAATTTATTAAAAGTACTCAATTTTCATAAATAGTCCTCCAATATTTAATAATTTAATTATTCTAATACTGGATAATAGCATAATATCTAACTTTTAAATAATCACCATATTATCATATTTTAAGTCTTTTTCTCTTGTTCTCACTGTAACTATCTCTCCCTGGGACACTCATTTATCCATAATTAAGTTCACAAAAATATATCACACATCAGCATTTCAATAAATGCAAGTAATAATTAAAACAGATGCCATACATGAATGCATATGATGGGAACGTCTTCCCACCTATCAACAAGTTATTATTATCTTAGACCGGTCCCTTCCCGATTCTTTACAGCTTATCCTGGCTGTCACGGAATTTATTTTCAGCATATACCGACTGTCATGGTATCTCTTTTATTTCCAGCATATACCGGCTGTTACGGTTGTTCTGTTAGACTGACCCCTTCCTGGTTCTTTCATTTATATTATTAAATGCATATGCACATGAATAATAATATAAATATGCACATGAACAGTAATATAAACACTACATGAATTCAAAATAATTAAATTAACTTTTCGATCTTTCCTCAACCTTCTGCTTAGTAAATTTCAATTTTTCTTCTCCTCATATATCACATCAATTTATTCACCAACTAGTCAAAATCTCATTATCACAATCATTAGTAAGTCAACTCATTATTCTAATAATATTTCTTTTCACATACTAATTTTTTACGTGTCCAATATTCATATCCTATATATCAATTTAATTTTTATATACTACTAAGCATAAGCTAATAATAAATTTTAATATTATTACTAAATATTTGATTTTTATTTAGATTACTTAAAGTAAATTCAACTTACCACGTAGTATTTAAAGTTACCCGTGGATCACTTGTCTTTTTTGTTCCTCTCAAAAATTTCCTATGGTTGTTGTTCGTCAACACCTGACATAATATTAGTATTGAATTTCTAATTATTTTCTTAAATTCTTCATAAACCATACCCTTTGAAAATTCCCACTTTGATTTTGGGGAAATTTCATAAATGCTAAACTTTCAAAAATAAATATTTCGTTACCTTCTATTTTTTTTTCCGATAGCTTCTCATAAAATTTCCACCGTAAACCCTTTCAAAATTTTGCTATTTCAACATTTTTTTCAGTCCCTCAAGTGTTTAAAGAAGACACGTAATGGAGAGAAACTAAACGAGTTTGGTAAGCGTAAGTTTAGTTTATGCCTACTACTTACATATATACAAGTTGGTTGAACATAATATCTCTGCAATTCTTAAAAGTTCGTTGCGTATTCTATATGAAATCTCTAAAATTTCTCCACCTAATAGACACTTGTTAGATATTTCATATTCTTTCTTTATACTTGGCAACTAAAGGTTAAATTTGCAGCAGGTGGCTGCCACCTGCTACCACGTTTTACTATTCTTTTTTTTATATTACTTTTCAGCCCACTTTTTCATATCACCCCTTTGTCTTCTTCTTTCTACTCCCTGGACGTTCTGGTCCCATTTTTTTTTTTTTTGAAACTTTCTTTAACTTATTTTATTCAATTGCTACTAAAACCTTCACATGAATTTTTGTTTTTTAATTTCATGTCATATTTATTAAATTACTTCTTTACCTTTACTTTACAAATATAGGTAGAAGCCAACTTGAGACATAACAAAATATTTCCTGCTCATCTTTTCTATTGGTTGTAATTGTTGAACTTGTGATTTCTTCATGTTTCATTTGCATCTATGGTGCTTTAATAAAACATTGATTTTACCTTTCAAAAAGAAAAACAAAACTTGAGCGATAAGAAACGGGCAGTCGGCGGACTATTGTCTTCTTTTTATTTTTTTCCACATGCATTTGCACATGATAATTCTTTTTACAAACCGTGTAAAAGTAACAAATCAAGATTGAAAAAAAAAATTAGAAGAATTAATGAATATTGTGATATATGTACTAGCTAGCTATCTAGCTAGGTTAACAAAAGGTATATAAAGGCATTTTGCGTTGTTGATATTATGGAAGTGGAAAGACAGATTTTTACTTGTAGAAAGTCAAAAGTAACCAAGCCTGCTACAGTAGATGTGATCAACATCATCCTTTTTTGATTGAATCGGGTTTAAAATCAACATTTTAAATGTTGAGATTTTACCTATCAAATTAATGTATTTAAATTTTAGATAAAAATATAATCCCAATAATTAAATAAACAAATAAAATAAAGAGTAAAAACATTAAAAATTAATGTGGTTCGACAACTTTTTTGCATACATCCACCAATAAATCAACTGCTTTATTAATCTTCAATTACAACTTTAGAAAAAGTAAAGTTGTCGAACTCCCACTTCAAAGTCTCAATACAACAAAAGCTCTTAACATACCTCTAGTGGTAAGTGTTATATTTACTTGACTACCTAAAACCGCAATACAACTAAAACTCACATCCTAACTCTAGTAGTAAATCCCTCTAGTTTATAATATATATGAGAATTATGAGTGTACCTCAAATTTTCTCTTAAGACCCCTTTATATACAAGATATTTTCCTAATAGTATTAGGAAAAGAACAACATCATCATACTAAACTAATACTACTTGTATAATCATCAATTTAATAAGAAATTACAACTATTCTTACTAGAACAAGCAACTACAAAATAGAAAATAGCTTTTACCAAACCAATTAAAAATTTTATTTGTGGGAATTGAGTCAAAATCCTAACATTAAATTCGTTCGAAACTTTGTTGATAATTTTGAAGAATTTTATGGGTAACATTATATTTTGAGTCTCACTTTTATACTAACATTGTCAATAAAGTTCCTCAAAATTATCAATAAAATTTCAAACGAATCTAAAATATTAATTTTAGACCCGATCTAAATAAATTTTTTTACAAATAAGAAAGGTTCAAAAGGAGTGCGTGTGTTTATGATGGCATTAGTAACTAGGTGAGCTCCACGTTTCGTCCTGTAATTGGGATGGATTAATTTGTGCTGATTGGCATAACCCAATCCGCCGTGGAGAACAAATCTTTGTCATGAAATTTATTTTTTCTTATTTTTCATCCCATAATACAATATTTTATCATTTGGAGGGTTTAACGAAGACAAGAAAGTGAAATGTTGACATTTCGAGTTTGCCTCAAAAGTGAGAGGAAGTGCGAAAGAATGTATTAACTCCTTGCGTCCATATAATTTTTTCCCCTAGTTATGGAATTTCACCATCAAATAAGGAGAATAAAAAGTTTTCTCTGTCTTTTTATTTAACAATGTAAAATACCATCTATCAAGAAAAATCTCATAGAACATGTCTAAGAAACAATATATCTCATTTGAATGGAAATTAAAACAATTTTTTTAAAAAAAAAAGTGAATTGAAGATATAAAGAGTGTTAAGCCAGATTAAATCAAAACCCAAACGAGACTTTAGTTCATATTAATTGCACAAATTTAAGACACAATAATTGTTAAACTGATAAGAGCGAAAAATTCTTGCCTAACACAGGTTCATAAGAGATACATAATACAATGATTCATTTCACCTTTGAATGAAAATAAAATATCTTTTTTCTCTTTTATTATACCATTTAATGGTAAGATGAATCATTGTGTCATGTATCTCTCATGAACCTATATCAGGCAAAATCTTCTCGATAAGAGCAAAGCGGATGTACCAAGGATGAAGATGATACATAAGGTTAAAAAAAAAAATCATGAATAGGTGGCTTTTAACACAGAGAAGTTTTTGTCTGGTATAGTGCTATGAGAGATACATGAGTCTATCTCACCGTTAAATTGTATGAAAAGAGAAAAAAAAAATTTATTTTCATTCAAATATGAGATGGATCATTATATTTTCAGGGCATTGTGCTAACCAAGAATTTTTCTTTAAGAGGTAGCTGCAACAGTCTAAGTCCAACCTTGGACGTGATGATAAATATACAAGCAGAAGGTGGACTTGCATATCAAAGAGATTAATCAAACTTTTACTGAGAAGCCTGCACTTAGCTGAAATAGATTTGTAATTGTATAGATTTTTTCCGAAGCAATCAGATTTTATTACTTAATAATTGCACTGTTTACATTACAGTGCTTAATTAGCCGCGGGAATCACTATTTGCTCCCAAGGCCCCTGTTACAATAAACCAAAATAGAGCCTTACAATAGAGAATATCCTCCATTTCAGAACCCCAAAAGCACCACAATTCAGGTACCCAACACACGATCACCCTTAAAAATGCTTTCAACTCTGTTATCAACCACACTCTTGATATGAGTGAAGCCTTAAGCATTCCCATCTTTGCTAAAGCAACCGCCACGTTATTAACTTTTCTAAGTGAGTGCTGGAATTTTACTTCATTCCTTTTCAACCAAACAGACCACATAATCACACATATATATAAGCAAGTCTCAAATTTCTGCCACATTATTTATGGGACATAAACCTTTCCAGTACAAAAATTATTCTTTCACACCACCAACTCTCACAGGTACACTAAATTTTCCAACTAACCAAGCAATTGATAAATAAGAAATCCATTGTTTCTCTTTCATTTTTGCACATTACACAATTACTATCATTACCATCTAAACACATCCTACTTATTAAAATATCTTTTACAAGGACAGCATTCTTGATTGCCTGCCAATACAACACTTCGACTTTGGTTGGAAGTAATCCCTTCCACACCATACTCTCTATTTTCTACCCCAACCCCAGGCCTAACTGCACTACCTTGCAGAAGGACTAAGAACTATTTCTACCATCCGAGTTATACCTCCAAACCACTTTATCCTTGTTTTTTCCCCCACAAAGCAACACCCCTTGAATCATTCTCATCAACGCATCCCATTATTGAATCTCCCAGCTAAATAGACTTCTTCTCCATTTAATGTCCCAAATCCAACTTCTGTTTTACAACCTCCCGTATTCAGAAACCTTACCATCTTTGATCATAGACAACGCAAAAATTCAAGGAAACTCCTCTTTTAAGCTTATATTGTCAACCCACCAATCTCTCCAGAAGCTAATCCTTTTCCCTAATTACACAGCTAAAACCACTTTTAAAAATCTCCCGCATTCCCTGCTGTTTTCCTGCTGACATTATGTGTTTGCATACCCATGATAACTTCTCTGATACCTCCCACTCAGGTAATAAGCCTTTATTTGTACTACTATATTTCCCATAAATAAGATTCTTCCATAGTTCATCACAATTTTGCTCCAACCTCCATGCCCATTTCTCCAAGAGTGTTGTATCAATTCTTAATTCTTATAGACTTTATCCCCAGAACTCCATTCTTTTTACTTTTACACACCTCACCCCAATTAAGCATGTGCCATTTTACTTTATCCATCCCCCTTCTCCCATAAAAATTGTCTCTCAAGGTTTCTAATTCATGAGCAACACTCACGGGTATTTTATATATAACCATATAATACATAGGTAAATTACCCATGACTGTTTTAATTAACTCCAGTCTCCCTCCCATTGACAAGTACCGCTTCTTCCACGAAGCAAGTTTACTCTTGAGCATATTTACACAAATACAATAAATCATGATAATTTCCAAAAGGATAGTGTCACAAGCAGCAAGAGCTCGAATATCAGCGCATGAGACAACCCCTGGACATGCAACTTCAAGCTTTGTGTTGACATCATCAATAACTCCATATCCTCTCAATCCAAGGTTAGAGTTGGCAGTTTTCTCCGTACCCAAGCCCACTAACTAGTACGGAGGCATCACATCCCTTAACAAAGCATTGATGGAATTGCATCCTTAACAAGCCAAGAACAAGAGTGGTGTCAGTTTGAAAGTGAGACTAAACTGTTGACCTAACAATGGCCTTAACCCGAGAACATGTACTCGAATAGAACCCAACACGGGTGTCTTTGCCTTGCACAAAGGTGGCAGCCACGGCAAATAAGGCAAACAATAAAAGCAATGCTTTGTTTCCCTCCATTGAAAATATTATATTTTTTTGGTAAAATTGATAGTATTGTTTAAACAGTGACACAAAAAGAATGAATGAGTTACTGATCTGTGGAGTGGTTTGATTGGAAGCAAGTACAACGAATTTATAGGTGGTATTAAGTTAAAAGTTTATTAGAAGTAAACAAAGGCTGCTGGTCAAAACTAAAACAAATTATTGTGGGTAGCACATGCCTATGTCATATCTTAACGTGCCATATTAGCGTTTCACAATGTACCCAAGAATTATTCTTTAAATATTGTACGTAAATCAGCTTTAGCTAAATAAACAATTACATTTTTTTCAATTCTAGGAATTAAAAATAAGCATTAGGTTCAATTTCTAGAATAATTAAACAGGCATAACTGCATAAGGAAACTCCCTTGCCATTTGCAGGCATCCTTTTGAGATTTGCAAGTAGAAGATGAGTGGGTCTCGAATATTTAATTTTTTAATTTTTAATTGTTTTTGGATGAATAATATTTTATTATAAAATAAAAATAATATAATGTAATTTTTTAAAAATATAATAAAATATAATGTTGGTATGATATTATTTTTTTAATAATAAAATAATATATTTTTAAAAAAAAGTTGAATAATTAAAATGAGATTAATTTAAATTTAAAATTCCTCATAAAATTAAAAGAATCAAAATTCAAAATGAGTTGTTACTTCTTACGGCCAGAAACTTTGGGCGGGCATGCAGCCCACATGTATTGTCTTAATCCTTGTGTCATAGAAAGAAAAAAAATAAAGAATTTCTTAATAAATATCATTGTTGAAGGCGTGCCCCCTCTGGACCTCCACACTTCATTTTTCTAGTATTTCCTGTAAAAAAAAAAAAGATTCTCTAATCTTATCCCTCTCAAAAGATAGTTAATTCTAATTAGTTGTATCAATGATCCTCCCATCATTTCAATGGAAACCAACCAAACCTCAATCAATAATCCTCAATTCACCATCTTAGGTGTACGTTTTTTCAAAGTAAAGATTAAATAATCAACAATTAAAATTTTTTAGAAAATAAAAAAAAAATAACAGTTACACTGCACTATTATGGGATTAAAGGAAATTACACATATTACACAATTAATTTTTTTATTGATGATGCCATGGAATTACAACGGAATCAGAAATGATTACTAATAATTATAAATAAATTAAGTATCAAATTTAATATTTATTTTTTTTAAATAATTATTATTTAATTTATTTATAATTATTAATAAATTTTATTAATTTTATATTAACTTTCATAAAATTGAATTCGTGATATGATCAATCTTATTTTTATTTTTACCGACACAACGTTGCAACCCTTGTAGGGTGCCTGAGTTATATTTTTTATTCCCATTATACCTTCTTTAATATTTATTGTTGCACCGGAAGATAACCATTGTTTCTAGACTTTGAAGGCGTGTGTCCACTACAACAAAAATTTCTTATAATAAATATTAATGATTAAGGCGTGTTGCCTCCACACGTTATTCCTTTAAATGATTCCTTTAAAAAAGAGAAGTAAAGAAAGGCTGCGGCTCAAAAATTCAAGGTTTTGGGGATGGTGAGTTTGTGCGGCCCTTTGTTACGTAATGATATGTGGGATGTTTTCACGTAAAGTAGCATTAGCTAGATAAACAATTGTTTTTTTTTCTTTTCTAAGAATTAAATATAAGCATTAGGTTTTGCAGCTTGCTGCTTAATTATAAAATTTTCTTTTGGGTTTCAATTTTTTTTTATATTTCTACACAATGCTAATATTTAATATATAGTTCCTTCTAATATGAGGAAATAGGAAGAAAAGAATATGCAGAAACTGAAACTTAATTTCATGCAATATTGTAATATTGATTCCATTAGTGCTTAATGTTTTTCCAAAAACACTAATAATGTTATTTTTTTAATATCGATAACGACGAGATCAAATCCAAATATCTGAGAATTTGACATGCAACTACTAAACAAACACACTAAGTCTATAATCATTCTTAATATTATTAGTTTTGTGTTTACATGTGTTGTTTCTCAATATGGAGTGTTTTAATTGTGATTTACTTAATTACTAACTGCACATGGTATATTATGATTCTTGTAAATGATGCATACATTTCAATAGATTTAATCTCTCGAGTTGCATGTCAGACTTACCCCACTCGATGGTTCACCTCTTCAGGATGCCACTCTACATCACCAACTGGTTGGAAGTCTTGTATATCTTACTGTCACTCGCCCTGACATTGCCTATGCCGTTCACCAGGTCAGCCAATTCTTGTCCGCTCCTCGGACCACCCATTACTCGGCCGTTCTTCGCACTCTTCGGTATGTCAAGGGTTTTTTATTTCATGGGCTTCATTTCTCAGTTCAGTCTGCTCCCGTCTTACAAGCCTATTCTGATGCCGATTGAGCTAGAGACCCAATTGATAGACGTTCAACCACTACTTACTGTTTCTTCTTGGGCAATTCTCTCATTTCCTGGCGTAATAAGAAACAAACTATGGTTACTCGCTCCAGTACTGAACCTGAATATCGTGCCATGGCTGATGCAACTCAAGAACTTATCTGGTTTCGATGGCTACTCGCTGACATGGGTATCACTTCTCCTGCTGCCACTATCCTACACTGTGACAACAAGAGTGTTATTCAAATCGATCACAATAATGTTTTCTACGAGCGTACAAAACACATCGAGAATGATTGCCACTTCATCCGTCATCACATTCTCCAGAATACGGTTCGTCTACAATCCGTCAGTTCAGCCGATCAGACAGCCGACATTTTCACTAAGGCTCATCCCCTGGACGCTTTCACTCTCTGGTTTCCCAACTCAAGTTCGCCTCCCACTTACCGCCTTGAGTTTGAGGAGAGATGTTAATGTATTATATGGGCTTGGCCCACATGGCAAAACCCTAAACCCACTCCCCTAATAAATATGTGTATATATCATTGTATTCTCGTATCATTTTCTCATTATATCAATATATGATTCATTCTCTCCAACTTCTCAATCATATTAACATTTATATTTCTATGCAATGCTTATATTTAATAAATAGTTCCTTCTAATATGAGGAAATAGGAAGAAAAGAATATACAGAAACTGAAATTTAATTTCATGCAATATTGTAATATATATTCCATTAATGCTTAATGTTTTTTCAAAAACACTGATAATGTTATTTTTTTAATATCGATAGAGATGAAATAAAATCAAAATCTCTTATATGGAGAATTCGACATGCAACTACTAAACAAATAGACCAACTCCACTATGATCGTTCTTAATATTATTAGTTTTGTGTTTACATGTGTTGTTTCTTAATTGTGATTTACTTAAATACTAACTGCACATGGTACATTATGATTCTTGTAAATGATGCAGACATTTCAGTAGATTTAATCTTTCGAACTAATATATATATAATCCTTTAATTATTAGCACCCATGCTTTTTAGTATCAATAATTTATTTTTGCTTTTGTATTTTTTTTTTTTTACTTTGGTAAGTTAATATTTTTTATTTCACAAGTCATTTTCAGAGTTTTAAACAGCAATCGCAACACAACATAACCATCATTATATTGTGACAGCGGCTAACGACGCGACTGCTATACACAATCATTTGAAGAATAATGTAATTTACAAGCATAGATACACCTCGGCAAAACATGTTATAACAGATCGCTACCGTCGTTATTCGTTTTCCATCGCGTTTCAAGTATAAAATCCAAAAAAAATCATTCTTAACATTTGAAAAAGAATCCAAAGCACACACCCACAGTCAAACCTAACCAAATCTAGATTTACAATTTCTTCTGAACTCTAAATGAAAAGAAATTAAGCACACTCAGCAAAGGAAATTCATCAAGAAAACAAATAGTATGTGTCTAAGATGTTGCAAGAGCCATATAATTTTTGCTGTAAACGTCACATAACTTTCAGTAAATCAGGGTTCTTCATTATATATTGTGCGTTAATTTATTTTGAACGACAAAGAGAAATCTTTATTAATAATGAAAAGCTTACAAATTAACCGCTAAATTGAAACAAATTACCAGCTGAAACAACTAGATTCAAAAGCAAATAATTTAGAAACCCGCTGCAGATCCAAACTTTCAACAATATAGAAACGATTGCGACTTTCCCAGCAAAATCAAAAAACTTTTCTCACACCAAGAAAACAAAATTACTTTTTCTTCAATCATTCTAATGCTTCATCATCCCTTTTTTCCCACTCCAGAAATCATAACCATCATCAGGACCACAAAAGACTAAGCAAATTTGTCTTCCCAAATCCCAAGTTTTGTTTATCATCAATTAATTGCATAACAGACTTTGCGAATTTCACAATTACTTCCTGTTTTGACGCCAATGTTACTCATCTTCACCATCGACCTTCCAAACTCAACATTGAAGTTCAATGATCGCAAGCCTCTTGCACCTAAGAAGCGTCTGACAAAGATTCTGGTGGAAGCATCAGTCCATAGCCTTTGATCGGATTCGAGGATTCCGCGACCATTCCTCAAATTTGTGAAGAACGATGCATCAAACTTATTAGGGCTGCCTGTGTCAAGAGCAACATCCCTTGTGCCATTGTCACTTTGTGGGCAAAGTGCTCGAAGTTGAGGAACAAATGCAGGGTTGATTGATGGATCAGCTCCATTTCCGCTTGTATTGCTGAAGTTATATAATCTATACCTGAAGAACTTGCAAGCTGAAGTCCCTAAGGTGTGTCCTCCTCCTGTTATTTTCAGAAATAAGTTTATATGTTGATATTTCAATTGTACATAATTAATATATATATATATATATATATATATATATATATATATATACACACACATATATATATATTAATTTTGGTGTATGCAAAACTTTCTGTGCTGACATTATACACACATATATATAATTGCAAACCAACAAGCGCAACAAGATCTTTACTGTTGAGACCGAACGCAGCAAACTTTCTCTTTTGCACGTCAACAGAGTCCCTCTGCATTGGCAGATTGTTGACGTTGGATGCCAATGAAATCCTTCCAGCTTCGTCCGCCGGTCTGTATACATGGAATATCAACATTAATTTTTTAATATGTATGCTAGTCCCTCTTTTGCACGAAATCTGCATTGGCAGATTGTTGACGTTGAGACCGAACGCAGCAAACTTTCTCTTTTGCACGTCAACAGAGTCCCTCTGCATTGGCAGATTGTTGACGTTGCATGCTTAAATAATATTCTTTTTGTCCCAAATAATGCTTAAATAAGCAAATGTAACAGTTATTTTTTTATAAAAAAAAAATCACTTTTCAACATTGTTTTTACTTTTTGAAAATTCTACTATATAATTTCAAAAGTGTCACTTAAAAATATTCATTCTAAATTTGAAATCTTAATTTTTTAATATGTATGCTAGTCATGCAAAATTATAATACATTCAATTTGAGTGAAAGAAAATATACAATAAAAAAATAAAAATATACCAAAACAACAACGTCACGAGCAGCTAGAGCGAGAATATCAGCGCATGAAACAACCCCCCCTGGACATACAGCTTCGAGTTGTGTCTTGGCATCTTCAATAACTTCATATCCTTGCAGTCCAAGGTTAGAACTGGCAGTTTTCTCTGTGCCAGGCCCACTAATGAGAACAGAAGCATCGCAACCCTTAACAAAACAATCATGAAAACGCATCCTTTACAATCCAGGAGCAAGAGTAACATCCTTTTGAACATGAGATTGAACCGTTGACTTAACAATAGCTTCGGCTCGAGGACATGTACCCGAATAGAACCCAACACGGGTGCCTTTGGCTTGCACTAAGGTGGCAGCCACGGCAAAAAAGGAAAACAATAAAAGCAATGCTTTGTTTCCCTCCATTGAGAATATTATCTTTTTTTTGGTAATACAGAGAGTATTATTTAAACAGTGACACAAGAGAAAAGAATGAGTTACTGATCTGTGGAGTGGTTTGATTGGATTCAAGCATAACGTATTTATAGGTAGTGTTGAGTCAAAAGTTTATAAGAAGTAAACAAACGGCTGCTAATCAAAATTAAAATTTTTGATTGATTAGATTTTAAATTAAAAAAATTTGATCGGTTAAAAACATTATTAATAATTTTAAAATTTTTATTGATAATATTAATTTTTAAATTATATATTTATATTAAAATTATTATTAAAACTCTTCATAATTACAAACAAATTTAAGTTTTGACCCAAGTCAAGAGACAAATTCTTGCGTGTAGCACACGCTTCTGTCCTCTCACAACAAGCCTCGTCATCCTTTTATGTCGTACCCAAGAATTTTTTATTAAACTTTATACGTAAAGAAACTTTAGCTAAATATAAAATAATTTTGTTCTTTGCTAAGAATTAAAAATAAGCATTAGGTTTAATATATTAGCAGTATAATTGAGTAGGCATAACGAAACTCCCTTACCATTTGCAGGCATCTTTTGAGATTTGCGAGTCAGTCGAAGATGAGTACTTGTTAAATTATTTATCTCTTACGGCCAGAAACCTTGGGCGGAAACCGGCATGCAGCACACAGATTGTGTTATGCAAAAAATTATTATTTTTTTAATGAATATCATTGTTAAAGGTGTGTCTTACACTTAATTTTTCTAGCCTTTTCTTAAAAATAAAAAAAAAATAAAAAAATCTCTATTCTAAATTAAGGAGATCAATATTGCATTATATAAAAAATTTAATTTTAAAGTAATCTTCATTATATCTTATATTGAGAATTCAAATACTCAATCAATAATACACAATAAAAATAACATAAATTAAATAAATTAAATATTTTTTTTAAAAAAAAGTTCAACACCTCTGACTTACTTACGTTTACAAGAGAATTAATCAACTATTAATTCTCAACTACAACAGTTGTACTAAAGCACTCATTGTAATTTTTGGATAGAAAAAAGTTATAGAAATTTACTACTTCACAATATACAATTTTGCTATATAAAATAATGCGAAAACTTTCTCCAATCATACATCCAATATTCACTCAACCTTTAGATCTTTATAAAATTATATTTTACAAGTTATATTGATGTTTTGATTATAACATTTTATATCTGACTAATTATTTTTGCTTCATAAATATAGATTAATAATCTTGATTTTCATATATTTATAATAATTAACTAATATCCACAATTTTTTGATACATAGATACGAAACTAAATCTATATAACTTCAAATATATTTGGTCTACTTTTCGTTGATCACCACCGAAGTCAGACTTGTTTTATTTTCACAACTCGCTCTCTTGACTTTATAGGGCCTAATTAATTTCGATTACTGCCTTTCCTTTTTGCATATAAACTTTGTAATCCTTTAGTTTCCATTATTGAAGGCGTGTGCCCTCCACACTTCAATAAATATCATTGTTGAAGGCGTGTCTTCCACACAAATTTTTTTACAAGGAAAGGATAATTTTATTGATAATGTGAAGCTTTCAATTGCAAAGGATAGCTCTCATCAATTAGATGGGTTAGATCTCGGTCTAATTCTCTCCATCATGTACCATAATCTCCCATGTTAAAGTTGGAGACAAATGCCATGTTTTATGGTGGAGATAAAAGGTCATGTTTTACGGTAGAGACAAAGGCCATATTTTCAACCATGTTGTCTTGAAGAATTGTTTAAACACCTACCATGTGATGAGCTCCTCTATAAATTGAGATGCCTAAGGTCATTCATTCCAAGCAAAGTGAAGTGTGCTTGAGTGTCTTTTATGTGAGGAAAAGTGAGAAACATAGTGTTTTGTAAAAATCAAGTGAGTGGCTTTTGCAACAGAGCATTACTTTAGTTTTTTTTGGGCTTTTGCCAAATAGTAAAATACTTTTGGTGTGGGTCCGAGGAGTAAACACATTACCAAACGTCGTTAAATCTTTGTGTTCAAATCTTTATGTGTGTGTGTTGTTCGAATTCTTGTTATTTCCTTAACAACTGGTATCAGAGCGTTTGGTGATAAATTTATCTTTTTTCTGTGAGGTTACTATTCACATGAATAGTAAATTTCTTGAATAGTGAAATTTTTTCAGTGGTACTGATTCATCGGCAACGGTGTTCTAATACATAGAGACTGATTCATCGGCAACGGTGTTCTAATACATAGAGGTTCCCAAGAATTGTTAGAAAAGATCTAGAGAAAGCCATATTCGAGTGGGAGCAATGGCAGACAAAGGTAAAACAAGGATCAAGAAGTTCAATGGAGCAAACTTTAGTTTCTGGGAGATGCAAATAGAGGATTATATTTACTAGAAAGACCTTTATTATCCTCTTGGCGGTAAAATAAAGAAACCAGAGGAAATGACAGATGAAGAGTGAGAGGTACTGGACAGGAAAGCTCTTGGCACAATTAGACTCTTTCTCACTGTAACTGTCGCGTTGAACATCTCGAATGAGAAAACCACTGCAGATTTAATGGCGGCTCTGTCCAAAATGTACGAGAAGCCATCAGCCTCAAATAAGGTATTCTTGATTAAAAGACTCTTCATTATGAAGATGAAAAACGACGGTAGCATCACTGAACTCTTGAACGGTTTCAACACACTGACAAGTCAGTTGGAATCCGTTGAGATCAGCTTCGATGACGAAGTTAGAGCACTGTTAACTTTGTCAACGTTACCAGATAATTGGGATAGTCTGGTAATGGCCGTCAGTAACTCTTCTGGATCTGGAAAGCTAAAGTTCGATGATGTTGTGGGAGTTCTTCTAAGCGCAGAATTGAGCAGAAGATCTTCAGGATCTACGAAAATGTCTGGGAATGCTTTGAACGTAGAAGAAAAAAGAAGATATTCAAAGAGAGAAAACAAGAACCGTGGAAGTTCTAAATTTAGGAAGAGTAAATCAAGAAGACCAAAATCAAGAAGTGGAGGTTGTTGGAACTGCGGAAAGAAAAGACATCTGATGAGAGATTGCAAAGCACCAAAGCAGAATGATAATCAGGAAAGTAAAAACTCTATTAATCTTTCTGATAAAGATTCTGATGCTTTGATCATTTCTGTTGCGGTTCGTAACGATTTATGGGTGATAGATTCTGCTGCATCTTTTCATGCTGCCCGTCAGAAGAAAATACTCCAAAATTATGTGCAGGGTGATTTCAGGAAAATGTATCTCAGAGATGATGAACCATGCAACATAACTGGAAGAGGAGATGTACAGATAAACCTGGCGAATGGGACTACTTTATAGTTGAAGGACGTGCGACATGTTCCGAACCTCATAAGAAATCTGATATCAGTAAACCAACTATCAAATTCAGGATGCAGAACCACTTTCACAAGTGATTCATGGAAGGTGTCGAAAGGGCTATGGTGATAGCTCACGGAAAGAAAAAAGGTACTCTCTATGTGACGAGTGGAACAAATAGTGTTCTAACAGCTGCATCAACAGATTTGAATGCAGACACCTGGAACCGCAGACTTAGGCACATGAGTAAGAATGATATGAAGGTCACGCTATCAAAAGAGAAGGTTCCAAATTTGAAGCATTTGGACCTGAGCTTCTGTGAAGACTGTCTCTATGGAAAGCAGAAAAAATGTGAGTTTTTCTAAGATGGGCAGAAAACCAAAGCTTGAAAAGCTAGAATTGCTCTATACAGACGTGTGGGGACCAAACAAGGTATAATCTCTTAATGGGTCTCAATACTATGTTACTTTTATTGACGATGCCACTAGAAAGTTATGGGTGTATTTCTTGAATCATAAATCTGATGTATTTGATTTCTTCAAAAAGTGAAAAGCTATGGTCGAGACTGAAATAGGTCGAAAGCTAAAGTATCTGAGGTCAGACAATGGTGGAGAATATTGCAGCGATGAATTTGAGGAATATTGTGCTCTTAATGGTGTTAAGAGACAGAAGACAGTTCCTAAAACACCGCAGCAAAATGGAGTGGTAGAACGCATATACCGAATCATTAATGAACATGCTAAAAGCATGAGGATTAGTGTTGGATTACCCAAATAGTTCTAGGCAGAAACGGTGAACATATCAGTCTATCTGATCAATAGAGGACCATCTGTTGTACTTGAGTTTGGATTTCCAAAATAAGTCTGGATGGGAAAAAAAGTAAACAAATCACACTTAAGAATATTTAGTTGCACCTCTTATGTCTATATAAACTTAGATGAAAGGTCTAAGCTAGACTCAAAATCCAGAAAGTGTGCCTTTGTTGGATATAGCATTAATGAGTTTGGCTATTGGTTTTGGGATCCAGAAAACCAAAAAATCTTCAGAAATAGAGATTTAGTGTTTAACGAGAATGTTCTATATAAGGACATGATGAAACATGTGGATGGGGAAATAGAAAACAAAGAGTTTGTAGAACTTGAGAAAATTTCTACAAAAGGAGTGTTACAACTCAAAGATGAGAATATAGAATCTCATTCTCTTGTTCCTCAAGTTCCTCCTCAAGAATTGAGGAGATCAGAAAGAGTTAACAAAGGTAAACTCCCAGCTCATTATTTAACATCTCTAAATTATTTGTTATTAACTGATAATGGTGAACCAGAATGTTATGAAGAAGCAATGCAGGTTAAGGATAAGCTCAGGTGGGAGGCTGTAATGAATGAAAAAATAGACTCCCTGATAGCAAATCAGACATGGGATTTAGCTAAGCTTCCAGAAGGCAAAAAAGCTTTGCATAATAAGTGGGTTTACAAGTTGAAAGAAGAACACGATGGAACTAAGCGATACAAGCCTAGGCTAGTAGTCAAAAGAATTTTAACAAAAGGCAAGTATCGACAATACTGAGATTTTCTTTCCTGTTGTAAAGTTGTGTACTATCAGATCTGTATTGAATATTGTTGCAGTAGAAGACTTATATCTAGAACAGCTAGATGTGAAAACCACTTTCCTTCATGGTGATTTGAATGAAGATATCTACATGAAGCAACCACAAGGGTATGAAGAACTAGGGAATGAAGAGATAGTGTGTAAGCTCAAGAAAAGCTTGTATGGGTTGAAACAAGCACCTAGACAGTGGTATATCAGGTTTGATAATTTCATATCTAAAAACAGATATACAAGATGTAACGCCGACCACTATTGTTATTTCAAGAAGTTTGATGATTCCTACTTCATTATTCTATTGTATGTGGATGATATGCTTATTACAAGATCAAGCATGATGGAAATAACAATGTTGAAGGAACAACTCTCTAAAGAGTTTTCTATGAAGGATTTGGGTATGGCTAAACAAATCCTTGGTATATGGATCAGCAAAGACAAGAAAAATCAGAGATTGTGGCTATCTCATGAACAATACATCGAAAAAGTACTAAAAAGGTTCAATATAGATCGGGCTAAACCGGTGAGCACTCCACTAGCAAGTCACTTCGCACTTTCAAAAGGGCAAGGTGCGACGACAGTCGAAGAAACTGAATACATGTCAAAAGTACCATATACCTCAACAATTGGTAACCTTATATATGCTATGGTCTGTACCAGACCAGATATTGCACAAGTAGTGGGAGTCGTGAGCAGATTCATGAATAATCCAGGTAAGGAGCATTGGAAGGCTGTGCAGTGGATTGTGAGGTACTTCAGAGGAACCACTAATCTATCCCTATACTATGATGGATCAGAGATCAGTTTGAAGGTTTATGTCGATTCTGACATGGTAGGAGACCCAGATGGTAGAAAGAGTACTACAGGGTAAGTCTTTACATTGGGCAATGCAGTAGTGAGTTGAGTCTCGAGATTACAGAAGATCGTAACTCTCTCGACTATAGAAGCAGAGTACGTGGCAGCGACAGGAGTATATAAAGAAATCGTGTGGCTACAAAGTCTGCTCAGAGAATTAGGCAAAGAGCAGAAGGACTATAAGATTTACAATGATAGTCAGAGTGCAATTCATTTGGCCAAAAATTCTGCATTTCATGCCAGGACAAAACACATCAACATCAGGTACCATTTCATATGGGGGCTCTTAGAAGAAAGGGTTATTACGCTGGAAAAGATTCACACCAGTAAGAATCTCGCAGACATGTTAACTAAGACTGTTACGATTGAGAAGCTGAAAAGATGTTCAGTTTCGATCGGTCTTCATGCTTGAAGAAGTAGGAGAAGACTCACACCTAGTTTGACTATGTTGGAAATTCATTACAAATGGAAAATTGTTTCCGAGTGGGAGATGGTTAAAGTTGGAGACAAAGGTAATGTTTTATGGTGGAGACAAAGGCCATGTTTTATGGTGGAGACAATGGCTACGTTTTATGGTGGAGATAAAAGCCATGTTTTATGGTGGAGACAATGGCCATGTTTTATGGTGGAGACAAAGGCCATGTTTTCAACTATGTTATCTTGAAGAATTGTTTAAACACCTACCATGTGATGAGCTCCTCTATAAATTGAGATGCCTAAGGTCATTCATTCCAAGCAAAGTGAAGTGTGCTTGAGTGTCTCTTATGTGTGAGGAAAAGTGAGAAATGGAGTGTCTTGTAAAAATCAAGTGAGTGGCTTTTGTAACAGAGCACTGCTCTGGTTTTCTCTAGGCTTTTTCCAAATAGTAAAATACTTTGGCTGTGAGTCCGAGGAGTAGGCACATTGTCGAACCTCGTTAAATCTCTATGTTCAATTCTTTATGTGTGCGTGTTATTCAAATTCTTGCTATTTCCTTAACACTCTCATTCCTCCGAATCTAACTTAAAAACTAATAACAAAGATTTGACCCTTTCAAAATCAAATGACGACTCCAATCACATTTGCTATGTGCTTAGATAACATATATCAATGTGAGAAATGCACCTCACTTGAAAGAGCTTTCATTGAGGAAACCTTTTTTCTAATCGATGAAGGGCGATGTAGAATGTGATCCTCATAAGCATAAAGATCATGCAGTTAAAATTCATTGGTGCTCGCGATTAATCGAATAGCATGGGAGCTTGTGGCGCAGCAAAGTTACTTGTGTGACGATATTCACGTAACTAAGAGAAGTTTGTGCTTGATTGTTGGAAATTAATATGTAGTTATCTAACACGGATAGGAGAACAGTTCTCTGACACTATCTAGGAGAACAAGAAACTTTCCAAGTATGGTTGTCCACGTACATGTGAAAAGGGGAGTTGATATTTAAAGGATATATATATATTGTGGTGGAATTGGAATCCAATGATAGAAACTTTTGGGTTCATATGATTTTGAACATCATATATTTTGGCAACATATATAATATATTTAGGGTTTTGTGTGGTAGACTCTCTAAATCTAAGTTTCACCTCAACTTGGGTTCTCACTCCTCACGCTTAATAATATGCTTGACACATGTACTAGAGAGAATGGTGAGCTGGAGCCTAATAAATTGGGGTCTAATGTAATAGACTAATATATATGTATATATATACATATATATACATATATATATATGTTTGTATATATGTGTATATATGAGTATGAATGTATGTGTATATGCATGTACATATGTGTGTATGTGTGTGTGTGTGTATAAAAAGGTATATTAGGTAAAAAAAAAAAGTCAAAGTAGCATTAAATTTTAAATTTTAGGGGGTCATGGACCCAAGCCAAGGAGCAAAGACTCGGAGGCTCCATTCACTTATTTTGATCACTCAAATAAACTGTCAATAAAGATCATTTTTCTATTTGTTATAGTTTCAAACAAAAACTTTCTTAAAATTAAAATAGTAATTTATCAGTTTAGCTTTTATAAATGGTAGTCGATTATTAATCATCTAGTCAAGTGTTACAAATGGATAGATTTGAGCCCCAACGTGCCATTTTCTGTGGTGAATTCAACTAGCACTATAGAAAACAAAACGGTGACTCAACCTATTAAGATAGTTATGCAAGTAACCAAGGACGAATATATCCACAGTGGGGGCAATGGGTCACATGCTTCTATTACAATCCAAAAAATCTCATTATATATATCAGTTATGAAAGTTTGAACTACGCTTGAACAATACCAACCTGAACTCGATGCTTCGAGTATATATGGTGAAAGGAACTAATGTATGTAGTTGTTAATTGCTCGTATTTCATGAAAAAATTGAGAATAAAGTGTACATATTTAAAGAGTAAAAATTCTTATTATCTAAAAAAAGATCTCCTACATATGAGATGGGAACTCTGCGGTATTATAGATAAATAGAGATTGATTTGGTAGAAGACCTTATCAGCATTAACAGTTCAACAAATTCGATGCTTTAAGCAAAATGCATCGAGGTAGACAAGTGATTGATTCTGGTATCTTTTGTCTGTTATGAGCAAATTAACATATCAAATGTAAAAGACTCTTATAACACATAGTTTCTAATCTTTATATACTTAAGCTAGTGAAATGGGGTTGATTTTAGTATATATCTATAGTCCAATGATCTCAAAAGTAACATAAGCTAGTGCTTTTGAGTAATGGGCTCATGCCATTACAAATGGTATTAGAGCTGACCCAGACTCACAACCATATAAATGTGTGTTATTTGAGTTGGTCACGAGCTCATTGTGTCTCACATTGGTAATGTAATAGAGGAGACGTAATACTTTTTTTTTTTTTTTGGATAACGGACCATTACGACCGCCCTCACAATCCTTGCCCTAGGACCCTGTGGATGATGAAAATCGCAGGATGTGCTTGTGGTGTTACAGTGATCATTATCATAGGATAGAATTTACAAGCTTCATCAATTTAAATATTTTTTTATTGCATGATTGTGTGCAAAGACAATACTTTAGAGATAGCACATTAACAAGATTTAATTTGTAAATTATATGGAAATTATGTGGATTTTAGAAATAGAAACATAATTTTTCTGGAGGAGGCAAGCTAAGAAAACAATGGATGGGGAAGCAATTAGGTTCGGTTTTCAATGAGATGTTCAAAACTTTTTTGTTTGGTGGTCTATGTCTCTTCTAGTGTCTGTTGTTTTTATTGCTTTATATTGATGTTGTTATATGGATCATGCTTGATAGTGCATTTGGATTTACCCTGGCTCTTGGTTTTGGTTCTGTTTCTGACGTTGGGCAGAATAGTGATTATTCTACAGGCTAGTTTTCAACAGATAATTCGCAGGGAAAAAAATAATACAAGAGAAGAAACCCTAAAAAAACAAAGGAACTCTTAATTTTATTCAAAATTATGCAACTCAATAATAATGTTTACTAAACCCTAAAACCTTATTTATAAGGTCAAGCTAAAATAAAAAAATTAAATTAAGGCCAAATTTGAAGTAATAAAAATAAAAAGTTTCCTAAAAACTGAAAACTGTCAATTTAAGGGCCTAAACATCATTTTTTTGGCTTAAAAATGACGAACTCAAGCCAATTCTGTAAGCTAGTTTTGCCCAGAAACCTGTTTCAACTCAGGATAAGGTCTTCCGGGGCCCGATATTAGCCCGTGGCCCGTTCTAGGTAGTCCACCTGCCAGTTTTGCGCTGATCTGCTAACTCTAGGTACCTCAGTGCCAACAACATACTATCTGACAACTCAGCATCATCTGACTCGGATCCTCCTACATCAGTTTCTTGGTGTCGTGGGGGCATTCTAGTGTTTTGTTTTGCAATAGTCTTTTTGTTTTTTCCTTGTGGAAGATTGCTATGTCTGTATGTTGTTGTTATTCTACCATTAAGAAAAATTTATTTGTACATTTCAAAAAAATAAGATAAAGATTTTTAAATGAAGCTCTCTTGTTTGTCATTCAATAGTGTCACCCGCAAGTTGGATCGATAATAGTTCACATCTGTATAGCTTGATTAGAAAAATAACAAAATTTATATTTATAAAATTATGTAACGAGTGGATTCAATAATTTTGATTGATTATGTATTAAGATGTTTTAAATGGATGATTTCTTGGAACGTCTTCTCAAGAACGCTCAATTTGAATGTGAGACTACAAATAATTTTAATAGTTTTATAAACCTCCACCTAAATGACATGTGCAATGTGCCTAAGCTTCACTTGTCATATTTAAACAAATATATATTGATTCTACTAAATAATTTTGTTTATTTTAATTTCATTATAGGAATATCTTTTTGCAAAGGCTACTTTGTAGTTATTTGATATACATATACGGGTTGAAACCTTAATGAAATTGTTCGATATTTAGTGAAATGGGTGATAAGTTTTTATTTAGCACATATTCATAGAAAATAGTTAATTTTAATAAAATAATAGATAAATTTTTATTTCGAGATTGAGGCTTTTAGAAATTTTCAAAGTTAACCGGTATTGTTCATGACAATGAGATTGAGTCTTTTAATAAATTTTAAAGTAAGTTGATAGGGTTTAAACCTTGACTGTACGCATTTCCTCTCACTTTCAAGGCAATATCGTACATGACGACAAGTCCATCCTTAATTACAGCTTGAATCCATCCTCTCGTGGAACTTAGATATGTATTAAGTTTTTCGTATTTTTTTGTTTATGTTTCCTATTTTTAGGTCTGTATATAGGTTGCTAGTTTGTTCACATAACACAATAACTATAATAAGAATTTTTCTACAATATTTCAAATCAATCTCATCTATCACTCTCTAATCTCAACATGCTATCTGATCATCCTTGAGACTCTGGTGATCATTACGAGTAAACAACATAAGAAAATGTGATAAGAGATAACCTTTTTAGTGGTAAAGCCACTTTCTCCACCTTAATTAGTAATGGAGACTTGTCTTGACCATTCATTTTGGAGAGAAACATAGAGACTTGTCTACCATTCATTTTGGAGAGAAACATAGAGACTTGTCTACCACAAGACAAAGTGGAAGGCAATTAAAAAGGGTTAATGGAGCACTAATCTCTTGACCATTCATTTTGGAGAGAAACATGGAGACTTGTCTACCACAAGTTCTTCAAGTGACTTGCCTATAAATGGCTTGTTTTTCTTGTGCTATACATAGAATTGAAGGAATCCAAGAGCATCCATTAGAAAGAGAGCAAATGTTTTTGTGAGAGTTTTCTTGAGAGTTACTACTTAAAGAGGAAAATTTGTTCCTTCTTTGTAAGTAATATTTTCCCAATTTTGTGAGAGAATTGTTTCTCTTATTACAATAGAGATTAGACAATTGTTATTTCATTGTAATTAGAGAGAAAATGTTGTAATCCCTATTTTACAATAGTGAAATTCTCATACACTTGCCCATGGTTTTTTACCCCAATTTGTTTGGGGGTTTTTCCACGTAAAATATTTGTGTCCATTTTATCTTTATTTTTCTCATTTCACTTTAGTTGTGTGTTAGCTTCGACCCGATAATTTTTCCTAACAGTGGTATCAGAGCAATTGGTTGAGGGGTGTGAAGTAGATAGTTGTGAACGAGATGTTAACTACAACAAAGTTTGATATTGAGAAGTTTAACGGGAGTAATTTCTCGTTGTGGAAAATGAAGATTAAGAAAATTTTGAGGAAAGACAATTGTTTGGCAGCAATTGGAGAAAGGCCCGCAGAGATCATTGACAACAACAAGTGGAACAAGATGGACAGCAACACAATTGTCGATCTGCACTTAGCACTAGCTGATGGAGTGTTACCTAGTGTGGCAAAAAATAAGACTGCGAAGGAGATTTGGGATACTCTAACAAGACTGTACGAGGCCAAGTCACCACACAATAAGATCTTCTTAAAGATGAGACTTTACACTCTTCGAATGGCGGAATCCATGTCGGTGACCGACCACATCAACATTTTGAATACTCTATTCTCGCAACTTACATCAATGGGTTACATAATAGAGACATCTGAACCTACAGAGCTTCTATTACAAAGTCTACCTAATTTGTATGATCAACTCATCATCAACTTGACGAACAACATCCTCACAGACTATCTAGTCTTCGACGAAATTGCAGCTGCTGTTTTGGAAGAAGACACCAGGCGCAAAAACAAGGAAGACAGACAGGTAGGTTCACAGCAAGTGGAAGCTTTGACGATGACGAGAGGAAGATCAATGGAATGTGGCCCTAGTGGGAGTCAGAATCATGGTAGATCAAAATCAAGAAGTAAGAAGAATTTCAAATGCTAAAACTGTGGCAAGAAAGGGCATGTCAAGAAGGATTGTTGGTACAAAAAGAAGAGTGGAGCCCCTGAGTCAACAAATGCTCAAGAGAATGTAGCAAGTACCTTAGATGATGGTAAAGTTCTATATAGTGAGGCAACAACGACAGCTGGAGGCAGAAAGCAGTTCGCTGACATCTGGTTACTAGACTCAAGAGCAACATGGCACATGACATCTCGGAGAAATGGTTTCACAAATATAAACCAATCTCAAGAGGTTCTGTACACATGGGTGATGTATTTGTACTATCAAGATAAAGATGTTTGATGGTATAGTTCGCACTATTCAGGATGTACAACATGTGAAGGGCCTGAAGAAGAATCTATTGTCTTTGGGGCAAATAGATAGTCTTGGATGCAAGACTCATATCAAAAATGGGATCATGAAGATTGTCAAAGGTGCACTTGTGGTTATGAAGGCAAAAAAGATCGCAACAAATCTATTCATGCTAAAAGGGGAAACACTGAAGGAAGCTGATACGTGTGTCATGTCAATCAACAGAGCTGATGATGATGTGGCATCTCAAACTAAGTCACATGTCGGAACGAGGTTTGAAGATTCTCTCCTACAGAAAGCTGCTTCCAGGGCTCAAATCGGTAAATCTATCTTTCTGTGAGGATTGTGTTACAAGTAAGTAGCATAGATTGAAGTTTAACAGATCTGATGCTAGGAGTAAATGCATTCTAGACTTGATTCCTTCTGATGTATGGGAGTCACCAAAAATGTTCCTAGGAGGAGCAAAGTACTTTGTGTCTTTCATTGATGATTACTCCAGGAGATATTGGGTGCATCCAATCAAAAAGAAGTCAGATGTACTTTCGGTATTCAAAGACTTCAAAGCGCGGGCGGAACTTGAATCTAAGAAAAATATCAAGTGCTTGAGGACAGATAATGGAAGAGAGTACACAGACGACGAGTTTCTTGCTCTTTGTAAGCGGGAAGGTGTCAAATGACAGTTCACAGTCACATACACACCTCAGCAAAATGGAGTGGCAGAGTGGATAAATAGAACTCGTACAGAATGGATGAGAGCCTTGTTGAGGACTGCAGGTCAACCCAACTCTTTTTGGGCAGAAGCAGCCAAAACCACCTGTTATGTGATAAATCGATCGCCATCAATAGTAATTGATTTAAAGATGCTGATAGAGATGTAGACTGGTAAGCCAACGGACTACTTTACTTTACATTCTTTTGGATATCCTACGTATGTGATGTACAATGCCCAAGAAAGAACGAAGTTAAATCCGAAATCTAGGAGGTGTATATTCTTGGGATATGCTGACGGAGTAAAGGGGTATCGCTTGTGGGATCCCACTACCCGCAAGGTTGTTGTCAGCAGGGATGTGATCTTTGCAGAAGATCAACTATTACAAAAAGATGGAGACGATAGCACGTCGAAAGAGGTTTCAAAGACTACAACAATACAGGTGGAAAATAATCTGGTACAAGAAACTCCAGTTTTTACTGAAGCAGCACCAGAGCATGAGATACAAGAACCAGTCGAGTCCGAGGCTCCAGAAGTTCGTCGGTCAACTCGTGAGAAAAGGCCGCCAGCTTGGTATTCGGAGTATGTTACTGAGAGCAATGTTACACACTGTCTTTTAACGGAGGATGAAGAGCTTTCAACTTTACAAGAAGCTACAAGTAGTTCAAATGTGTCTTTGTGGATGGCAGCAATGTAGGAAAAAATTGAAGCTCTACACAAGAACAAGACTTGGGAACTGGTACCATTGCCACATGGGAGAAAAGCCATAGGTAACAAATGGGTCAACAAGATCAAGTGGGATAGCAATGATCAAGTGGAACGGTTTCGTGCAAGATTGGTGGTAAAGGTATTCGCTCAAAAAGAAGGTATTGATTTCAATGAGATATTTTCCCCGGTGGTTCGGCTTACAACAATCAGAGTAGTCCTGACTATGTGTGCTACGTTTGACTTATATCTGGAGCAGTTGGATATGAAAACTGCATTTCTTCATGGAGACTTGAAGAAGAAATCTATATGCTCCAACCAGAAGGTTTTGCTGAAACAGGAAAGGAGAACTTGGTTTGCAGGTTGAACAAATCTCTATACGGTCTCAAACAGGCGCCGAGGTGTTGGTACAAGAGATTTGATTCCTTCATTATTAACCTTAGATACAACAGACTCAGTTCAGACCATTGTACGTACTTCAAAAGGTTTGATGGTGATAATGATTTTATTATCTTGTTGTTGTATGTGGATGACATGTTGGTAGCAGGCCCCAACAGAGATCAAATCTAAGAATTGAAGGACAGTTGGCTAGAGAGTTTGATATGAAGGACTTGGGACCAGCAAACAAGATTCTAGGGATGCAGATTCACCGAAACAGAAATAACAGGAAGATTTGGCTTTCCCAGAAGAACTACTTTAACAAGATCTTGCGACGCTTCAACATGCAAGATAGTAAGCCAATTTCTACCCCACTTCCTATTAATTTCAAGTTATCCTCAAGTATATGTCCTAGCAATGAAGGAGAGAGGAGTGAGATGTCTCGAGTACCGTATGCATCAGCAGTGGGAAGTTTGATGTTTGCTATGATTTGTACAAGATCAGACATTACACAAGCAGTGGGAGTGGTTAGTCGATTTATGGCGAATCCTGGTGGAGAGCATTGGAATACTGTGAAGAGGGTTCTAAGATACATCAGAGGAACCTCATATGCTACATTATGTTACGAAGGATCAGATTTTACTGTTAGAGGCTATGTTCATTCAGATTTTGCGGGGGATCTCAATAAAATCAAGTCTACTATAGGTTATGTGTTTACACTTGCAAGAGGAACTGTTAGCTAGGTTTCTAAACTGCAGAAGATTGTGGCTCTATCTACAACGGAAGCAGAATACATGGCGGCTACACAAGCTTGCAAGGAAGCAGTTTGGATACAAAGGTTATTGGAGGAGCTTGGGCACAAACAAGAGAAGATTGTTCTGTTTTGTGACAGTCAGAGTGCCTTGCACATTGCAAGGAATCCAACTTTTCATTCATGGACAAAGCACATAAGGGTTCAGTATCACTTCGTTCGAGAAGTAGTGGAAGAAGGTAATGTGGATATGCAGAAGATTCAAACCGACGAGAACCTAGCAGATGTTATGACCAAACCGATCAACACTAACAAAGTTTAAATGGTGTAGATCCTCATGTGGTCTAGCGGAAACGTAAGCAAACATGGATTTGGAAAGTGAGGAAGGATGGAAGGATTACGAAAGTGACTTTAAATGGGAGAATATGATAAGAGATGGCCTTTTTAGTGGTAAAGCCACTTTCTCCACCTTGATTAATAATGGAGACTTGTCTACCATTCATTTTGGAGAGAAACATTGAGACTTGTCTACCACAAGACAAAGTGGAAGGTAATTAAAAAGGGTTAATGGAGCACTAATCTCTTGACCATTCATTTTGGAGAGAAACATGGAGACTTGTCTACCGCAAGTTCTTCAAGTGACTTGCCTATAAATGGCTTGTTTCTCTTGTGCTATACATAGAATTGAAGGAATCCAAAAGTATCCATTAGAAAGAGAGCAAATGTTTTTGTGAGAGTTTTCTTGAGAGTTACTACTTAGAGAGGAAAATTTGTTCCTTCTTTGTAAACAATATTTTCCCAATTTTGTGAGAGAGTCGTTTCTCCTACTACAATAGAGATTAGACAGTTGTTATCTCATCGTAATTAGAGAGAAGATGTTATAATCCCTATTTTACAATAGTGAAATCCTTATGCACTTGCCCGTGGTTTTTTACCCCAATTTGTTCGGGGGTTTTTTCATGTAAAATATTTGTATCTATTTTATCTTTATTTTTCTCATTTCATTTTAGTTATGTGTTAGCTTCGACCCGGTAATTTTTCCTAACAGAAAAAAATTGAATCTTTAGTTTTAGAATAACAAGTCTACTGTAGTACCCCCACCTTCTGCCGTTACTCTAAGTCCTAATCTCTTGTGATTTGAAAATAATATGTCGTCCATTGGGATGAATTAATCTTCGATTCTACATTTAAATTCTGCACCAATAAGAAAAGGCCTAACTCATTTTATGATGTTCTAAAGCCAAAATAATTTTATGATGTTTGAAAGACGAAATAAAACAGGGCAATCTAACTTGCTGCTTAAAGTTTTATCTGTGATCCTTTTGTAGTAGAATTTACAGAGCTCTTTGCTGCTCTGTATAATTTTACCTACCTTTTGAATTTCAACTATATTGTGCATTGGGCATATTAAAGTGGTTTTTATTTGACAATTTAAGTAATCCTAATAAAAGGGGCTCTTGCATTAATCCTTTCAAAAGAAAAAGAGCCACATCTTCTTTATTGGCATTTCACTAAGCTAAACCTTTTCAGCTTCCACTTATATGATCGAAGCCTAATTCTCTTGATAATCTTCTTCTTTAGGTCACTTGGGCTTGACTGAGACACCACTAATAGCTTGCCACTCATTATATTTTGCACAAGTCCGGCAACAAACACAACAAACAATTCTTTGATTGTCAAAAAAGAGAAAAGAGATATGGTTGATTTAATTTTTTTTTTTAATTTTTAAAAGGGGTATAATCAAAGGACAGATATGATATTAGAAACCATTGGTTATTTACTCTTTTTTTATGATACAGTAAAAAATACCTTATTTTAGTAAAAATGTTTGAAGCAACTTTATTTTAAGAATTAAGATTTCTAGCACCGGCAGTTTAGGGAAAAAATTCAAATTAGACTAATCTTTATTGTTATATGGAGATATATATACATGACATTTCTTTTCATATTTTTAATGATATATATTCGATGAAACTTTGTTTAATTAAGAAAAAACTATGATGGAAGATAAGCAAAAACAAACTCAGAGCCATATCCATCTAAATGTTATACAAATTAGAGCTAAAGCCCTAGTTTGAAGGAAATGACCAACACACTTTCCACTACGCTTGACATGCATAAATCGATCGAATCTATTGAAAAGCAGATGCAAAGGTCTTGATACCCACTATAATCGGGCCCTAAAGAGGTAGGTGTGCAGAAGAGTCCTTACATACATTGCTCTTTGTCAACAGTTTTAAACATGTATATGAATAGATTGAGAAAAGGCAATGAATTTCATTAAAAATAATTTTACAACAATTAAACATCTTAACACAGGTGAAGACGTACAACCCATTTCAGTATGTCCTTTATGCAGAAACCTATTTCATATTGCAACGCTTGGAAATACCGAAATAAGACATTGAATATGTCATATACTGGTTTTCTGAGCAGAGTGAGGTGTTTTTTTTTCCATAATTATGATCATTTGAATTCTCATTGTTTCTATTTTCTTTTAAAGATTTATTAGTCAAATTGGTTTATAGTAGTTGTAGAAATATTCTATGATAGGGACAGCAGCACGTGGAAGACAACAATGTCTTACACACGATCAAATCAAAGAGTTTTGCTAGAAAAAATAGATGAATATATGAGTTGTCATTCATCCAATTTTTCATTTGAGATGTAGTGTATTAAATCATTGTTTGAACTCTTTTCATAAATGGTAAGAGATGAAACATAGAACTAAGCTCGGGTGCGTAAAGTTTATTTTACTGAAAATCATAAACACAAAGATAAAACTTTTATTGATGAAGTATCAAGACAATTTGTGGTAAGTTCAACAAAACTAGTTCTCAAATACTTGAAGTTAGAGGTTTTTAATTCTTAGATCAATTATTGATGTTCTCAAATACGTTACCTTTGCTAGATAAAATATTACTTCATCATCTCCTCAATTAATTGCAGAACACAACTTACGAATTTCGCCATTGGAGCCTGTTTTGACACCAATGTTACTCATCTTCACCATGGACCTTGCAAACTCAACATTAAAGTTCAATGCTTGCAAGCCCCTAACACCCAAGAAGCTTTGGACAATGCTTCTTGTGGACGCATCACTCCACAGCTTTTGATCGGATTCAAGAAGTCCGCGACCATTTCTCAAATTGGTGAAGAAAGACGCATCAAATCTATTAAGACTGCCAGTGTCAAGAGCAACACGCCTCGTGCCATCGCCGTTCTGTGGGCAGAGTGCTTGGACTTGAGAGACAAATGCCGGGTTAATTGACGGGTCAGCACCATTTCCAGATGTAGTGAAATTGTAGAGTCTGTATCTGAAGAACTGGCAAGCTGAAGTTCCTAAGGTGTGTCCTCCTATTATTTTCAGACACAAGTTAATTGTTATTTCATTTGTACATAAGATATGTTTTTTTTTTATTCAATGCAAAAAAAAAAAAAAAAACATACAAGTAATTGCCAGTAGAAGAGTTCTAAAATTTATTTTATTGCTATATATATATATATATATATATATATATATATATATATATATATAATATTGCTTACCAACAAGAGCAACAAGATCTTGAGTGTTGAGACCAAACGCGGCAAACTTTTGCTTTTGTACATCAACTGAATCCCTAGGACTTGGCAGATTGTTGACATTAGATACCAATGAAATCCTCCCATCTCTACGTCCTGTTGGCACTTGCCAGCTTCGTCCGCTGGTCTGTATGCGTGGAATATCAAGATTAATATTAAATGAAGAAGCATGGTTTTATGGTAAAATTCATAATACATGCTTAATTAATTCTTTCAGCTATCTAAAATTGTTTATCTAATTTTTTATAACAAAATATCTAGGAAGTCGAAAAAAAAAATAAAGAAATTCACTTTTTAATATTGTTTTAAATTATTTTTAAAGTTTTACTATTTTAAATATCCCACAGAAACTTTTCTTAATTAAATTAAAAGTTTAAAATCGATATCTATTTTTATATATATATATATATATATATATATATATATATATATGTGCTAGTTAAATTTATAACACTCAATTTGAGGTAAAAGAAAATATAAAAAAATGAAATATGAAACATGATAATTACCAAAACCACAGCATCACGGGCAGAAAGAGCAAGAATATCAGCACATGAGACGACTCCTGGGCAAGCAACTTCAAGCTGTGTTTTGGCATCATCAATAACTTCAAATCCTTTCAGTCCAAGGTTCGCACCGGCGGTTTTCTCCGTGACAAGCCCATCAATGAGAACGGAAGCATCGCAACCTTCGACAAAACAATCATGGAAATGCATCCTAAGCAATCCAGGAGCGACACTGGCATCATTTTGAAAGTGAGATTGAACCGTTGAGCTGACAATGACCTCGGCCCGAGGACATGTACTCGAATAGAACCCAACACGCGTGCCTTGGCTTTGAACTATGGTGGCAGATATGGCAAGCAGAACAAACGTTGTGAATACTGTTAATTGGTTGGCACCCATTACTAAAAACTGTATTAAGTAACAAATTAATCAAGACTGAAAATTTGAAGAAATAATATTGTGATGTATATGTATACTGGCGAGCTAGATTAAGAAAAGGTATTGCTGGGGTTTTGGAAAACTGAGTTTTCTTGAGGATCTTGTGATTTTGGCTTGATTAAATTTTGTGGATGACAAGATAGATGTATTTATACTTGTAATAAAGTCAAAAGTAAGCAAAGCCGGCTACAGTGATTACGATGCAGTATTGGGCACGTGGGTTCCACGAGAGGATGGATTCAAACTGTAATTAAGGATGGACTTGTCGTCATGTACGATGTTGCCTTGAAAGTGAGAGGAAGTGCGTACAGTCAAAGTTTAAACCCTATCAACTTACTTTAAAATTTATTAAAAGCCTCAATCTCATTGTCATGAACGATACCGGTTAACTTTGAAAATTAAAAGCCTCAATCTGGAAATAAAAATTTATTTACTATTTTATTAAAATTAATTATTTTTTTTTTTTTTATGAATATGTGCTAAATAAAAACTTATCATCCATTTCATTAAATATCGAACAATTTCATCAAGGCTTCAACCCATATATGTATATCAAATAATTACAAAGTAGCCGCTGCAAAAAAATATTCTTATAATGAAATTAAAATAAACAAAATTATTTAGTAGAATCAATATATATTTGTTTAAATATGACAAGTGAAGCTTAGGCACATTGCACATGTCATTTAGGTGGAGGTTTATAAAACTATTAAATTATTTGTAGTATCACATTCAAATTGAGCGTTCTTGAGAAGACGTTCCAAGCAATCATCCATTTAAAACATCTTAATACATAATCAATCAAAATTATTGAATCCATTCGTTACATAATTTTATAAATATAAATTTTGTTATTTTGCTAATCAAGCTATACAGATGTGAACTATTATCGATCCAACTTGCGGGTGACACTATTGAATGACAAACGAGAGAGCTTCATTTAAAAATCTTTATCTATTTTTTTGAAATGTACAAATAAACATTTTTTAATGGTAGAATAACAACAACATACAGACAGAGCAATCTTCCACAAGGAAAAAAAAAAGACTATTGCAAAACAAAACACCAGAATGCCCCCATGACACCAAGAAACTGATGTAGGAGGATCCGAATCAAATGATGCTGAGTTGTCAGATAGTACGTTGTTGGCACTGAGGTATCTAGAGTTAGCAGATCAGCGCAAAACTAGCAGGTGGACTACCTAGAACGGGCCAAGGGTTCAGATCGGGCCCCGGAAGACCCTAGTCTGAGTTGAAACAGGCTTCCGGGCAAAACTAGCTTGCAGAATTGGCCTGAGTTCGTCATTTTTAAGCCAAAAAATGATGTTTAGGCCCTTAAATTGGCAGTTTCCAGTTTTTAGGAAACTTTTTATTTTTATTACTTCAAATTCGACCTTAATTTAATTTTTCTATTTTAGCTTGACCTTATAAATAAGGTTTTAGGGTTTAGTAAACATTATTATTGAGTTGCATAATTTTGAATAAAATCAAGAGTTCCTTTGTTTTTTTTAGGGTTTCTTCTCTTGTATTATTTTCTTCCCTGTGAATTATCTGTTGAAAACTAGCCTGCAGAATAATCACTATTCTGCTTAGCGTCAGAAACAGAACCAAAACCAAGAGCCAGGGTAAATCCAAATGCACTATCAAGCACGATCCATATAACAACATCAATATAAGCAATAAAAACAACAGACACTAGAAGAGACATAGACCACCAAACAAAAAAGTTTTGAACATCCCATCGAAAACCAAACCTAATTGCTTCCTCATCCATTATTTTCTTAGCTAGCCTCCTCCACAAAAATTATGTTCCTATTCCTAAAATCCACATAACTTCCATATAATTTACAAATTAAATCTTGTTAATGTGCTATCTCTAAAGTATTGTCTTTGCACACAGTCATGCTATAAAAAAATATTTAAATTGACGAAGCTTGTAAATTATATCCTATAATCCAAAAGTATTATATATGATAATGATCACTGTAACACCACAAGCACATCCTGCGATTTTCATCCTCCACAGGGTCCTAGAGCAAGGATTGTGGGGGCGGTCGTAATGGTCCGTTATCCAAAAAAAAAAAAAGTATTATGTCTCCTCTATTACATTACCAATGTGAGACACAATGAGCTCGTGACCAACTCAAATAACACACATTTATATGGTAGTGAGTCTGGGTCAACTCTAATACCATTTGTAATGGCACGAGCCCATTACTCAAAAGCACTAGCTTAAGTTACTTTTGAGATCATGGGACTTTAGATATATACTAAAATCCACCCCATTGCATTACCGATGTGGGATGTGACTCGTCACAATCATGTCTATTTACTACTATAAAAGGAATAGATATTGGAGCTCACAAAAAATAATTCGAATAGTGTACATGCATTTTTGTGAATCAGCCATGTGGAAGACAGTCATTGATTAAATCAAATCACCTCTAACAGTTTGTAACAGAGGTACCCTGTGATTCTTTTCTAAGGGTTTGGTTTGGATGATTTAGGCGTAGGTTAAGTATATAAAGATTAGAAACTATGTGTTATAAGAGTTTTTTACATTGGATCTGTTAATTTGCTCATAACAGACAAGAGATACCAGAATCGATCACTTGTCTACCTCGATGCATTTTGCTTAAAGCATCAAATTTGTTGAACTGTTAATGCTGATAAGGTCTTCTACCAAATCAATCTCTATTTATCTATAATACCGCATAGTTCCCATCTCATATGTAGGAGATCATTTTTTAGATAATAAGAATTTTTACTCTTTAAATATGTACACTTTATTCTCAAATTTTTCATGAAATACGAGCAATTAACAACTAAATACATTAGTTCCTTTCACCATATATACTCGAAGCATCGAGTTCAGTTTGGTATTGTTCAAGTGCAGTTCAAACTTTCATAACTGATATATATATATATATAATGAGAGTTTTTGGATTGTAGTGGAAGCAGGTGACCCATTGCCCCCACTGTGGATATATTCGTCCTTGCTTACTTGCATAACTATCTTAATAGGTTGAGTCACCATTTTGCTCTCTGTAGTGCTAGTTGAATTCACCATAGAAAATGGCACGTTGGGGCTCAAATCTATCCATTTGTAACACTTGACTAGATGATTAATAATCGACTGACATTTATAAAAGCTAAACTGATAAATTACTGTTTTAATTTTAAGAAAGTTTTTGTTTGAAACTATGACAAATAGAAAAATGATCTTCATTGACAGTTGATTTGAGTGATCAAAATAAGTGAATGGAGCCTCCGAGTCTTTGCTCTTTGGCTTTGGTCCATGACCCCCTAAAATTTAAAATTTAATGCTACTTTGACTATTTTTTTTACCTAATATACCCTTTTACACACACACACACACACACATACATACATGCATATACATATACATACACACACACACACACACACACACACACACACACACATATATATATATATACATATACATATATTAGTCTATTACATTAGACCCCAATTTATTAGGCTCCAGCTCACCATTCTCTCTAGTACATGTGTCAACCATATTATTAGGCGTAAGAAGTAAGAACCCAAGTTGAGGTGAAACTTAG
Source organism: Bretschneidera sinensis (assembly GCA_023935145.1). Classification (NCBI taxonomy): domain Eukaryota; kingdom Viridiplantae; phylum Streptophyta; class Magnoliopsida; order Brassicales; family Akaniaceae; genus Bretschneidera; species Bretschneidera sinensis. Next base: position 153,559,454 of record CM043698.1, read on the forward strand.
GTTTAGAGAGTCTACCACACAAAACCTTAAATATATTATATATGTTGCCAAAATATATGATGCTCGAAATCATATGAACCCAAAAGTTTCTATCAATGGATTCCAATTCCACCACAATATATATATATATATATATATATATATATATATATCCTTCAAATATCAACTCCCTTTTTCACATGTACATGGACAACCATACTTGGAAAGATTCTTGTTCTCCTAGATAGTGTCAGAGAACTGTTCTTCTATCTGTGTTAGATAACTACATATTAATTTCCAACAATCAAGCACAAACTTCTCTTAGTTACGTGAATATCGTCACACAAGTAACTTTTCTGCGCCACAAGCTCCCATGCTATTCGATTAATCGCGAGCATCGATGAGTTTTAAATGCATGATCTTTATGCTTGTGAGGATCACATTCTACATCACCCTTCATCGATTAACAAAAAGGTTTCCTCAATGAAAGCTCTTTCAAGTGAGGTGCATATCTCACATTGACATATGTTATCTAAGCACATAGCAAATGTGATCTGAGTCGTCATTTGATTTTGAAAGGGTCAAATCTTTGTTATTGGTTTTCAAGTTAGATTCGGAGGAATGGGAGTGTTAAGGAAATAGACAGAATTCGAACAACACGCACACATAAAGAATTGAACACAGAGATTTAACGAGGTTCGGCAATGTACCTACTCCTCGGACCCACAACCAAAGTATTTTACTATTTAACAAAAGCCTAGAGAAAACCAGAGCAATACTCTATTACAAAAGCCACTAACTTGATTTTTACAAGACACCCTGTTTCTCACTTTTCCTCACACATAAGAGACACTCAAGCACACTTCACTTTGCTTGGAGTGAATGACCTTAGGCATCTCAATTTATAGAGGAGCTCATCACATGGTAGGTGTTTAAACAATTCTTCAAGACAACATGGTTGAAAACATGGCCTTTATCTCCACCATAAAACATGGCCATTATCTCTACCATAAAACTTGGCCTTTATCTCCACCATAAAACATAGCCATTGTCTCCACTATAAAACATGGCCTTTGTCTCCACCATAAAATATGGCATTTGTCTTTACCATAAAACATGGTCTTTGTCTCCAACTTTAACAATCTCCCACTTGGAAACAATTTGCCATTTGTAATGAAATTCCAACATAGTCAAACTAGGTGTGAGCCTTCTCCTACTTCTTCAAGCATGAAGACCGATCGAAACTGAATATCTTTTCAGCTTCTCAATCGTAACAGTCTTGGTTAACATGTCTGCGAGATTCTTGTTGGTGTGAATCTTTTCCAGCATAATAACCCTTTCTTCTAAGAGCCCCAGTATAAAATGGTACCTGATGTAGATGTACTTTGTCCTGGCATGAAATGCATAATTTTTGGCCAGATGAATTGCACTCTGACTATCACTGTAAATCTTATTGTCTTTCTACTCTTTGCCTAATTCTCTGAGCAGACTTTGTAGCCACACCATTTCTTTATATACTACTGCTGCTGCCACGTACTCTGCTTCTGTAGTCCAGAGAGTTACAATTTTCTGTAATCTCGAGACCCAACTCACTGCTGCACTACCCAGTGTAAAGACGTACCCTGTAGTACTCTTTCTACCATCTAGGTCTCTTACCATGTCAGAGTCGATATAACCCTTCAAACTGATCTCTGATCCATCATAGTGTAGGGATAGATTAGTGGTACCTCTCTAGTACCTCATAATCCACTGCACAGCCTTCAAATGCTCCTTACTTGGATTATTCATGAATCTGCTCACGACTCCCACTGCTTGTGCAATATCCAGTCTGGTACAAACCATAGCATATATAAGGCTACCAATTGCTGAGGTATATGGTACTTTTGACATGTATTCATGTTCTTCGACTGTCGTCGCACCTTGCCCTTTTGAAAGTGCAAAGTGACTTGCTAGTGGAGTGCTCACCGGTTTAGCCCGATCCATGTTGAACTTTTTTAGTACCTTTTCGATGTATTGTTCATGAGATAGCCACAATCTCTGATTCTTCTTGTCTCTGCTGATCTATATACCAAGGATTTGTTTAGCCATACCCAAATCCTTCATAGAAAACTCTTTAGAGAGTTTTTCCTTCAACAATGTTATTTCCATCATGCTTGATCCTGTAATAAGCATATTATCCACATACAATAGAAGAATGATGTAGGAATCATCAAACTTCTTGAAATAACAACAATGGTCAGCGTTACATCTTGTATATCCGTTTTTAGACATGAAATTATCAAACCTGATATACCACTGTCTGGGTGCTTGTTTCAACCCATACAAGCTTTTCTTAAGCTTACACACCAACTCTTCCTTCCCTAGTTCTTCATACCCCTATGGTTGCTTTATGTAGATATCTTCATTCAAATCACCATGAAAGAAATTGGTTATCACATCTAGCTGTTCTAGATGTAAGTCTTCTACTGCAATAATATTCAATACAGATCTGATGGTACACAACTTTACAACAGGAAAGAAAATCTCAGTATAGTCGATACCTGCCTTTTGTTAAAATCCTTTGACTACCAGCCTAGCCTTATATTGCTTAGTTCCATCGTGTTCTTCTTTCAACTTGTAAACCCACTTGTTATGCAAAGCCTTTTTGCCTTCTGGAAGCTTAGCCAAATCCTATGTCTGATTCGCTATCAGGGAGTCCATTTCTTCATTCATTCCAACCTCCCACTTGAGCTTATCCTTAACCTGCATTGCTTCTTCATAACATTCTGGTTCACCATTTTCAGTTAATAACAAATAATTTAGAAATGTTAAATAACGAGCCGGGAGTTGACCTTTGTTAACTCTTTATGATCTCCTCAATTCTTGAGGAGGAACTTGAGGAATAAGAGTCTGAGATTCTATACTCTCATCTTTGAGTTGTAACACTCCTTTTGTAGAAATTTCCTCAAGTTCTACAAACTCTTTGTTTTCTGTTTCCCCTTCCACATGTTATATCATGTCCTTATATAGAACATTCTCGTTAAACACTACATCTCTATTCTGAATATTTTTTGGTTTTCTATATCCCAAAACCAATAGCCAAACTTATTAATGCTACATCCAACAAAGGCACACTTTCTAGATTTTGGGTCTAGCTTAGACCTTTCATCTGAGTTTATATAGACATAAGAGGTGCAACCAAATATTCTTAAGTGTGATAGGTTTACCTCTTTTCTTGTCCACACTTATTTTGGAAGTCCAAACTCAAGTGCAATAGATGGTCCTCTGTTGATCAGATAGACTGATGTGTTCACTGTTTATGCCTAGAACTGTTTGGGTAATCTAGCATTAATCCTCATGCTTCTAGCGCGTTCATTAATGATTCGTTATATGTGTTCTACCACTCCATTTTGCTACGGTGTTTTAGGAACTGTCTTCTGTCTCTTGACACCATTAAGAGCACAATATTCCTTAAATTCATCGCTGTAATATTCTCCACCATTGTCTGACCTCAGACACTTTAGCTTCCGACCTATTTCAGTCTCGACCATAGCTTTCCAGTTTTTGAAGAAATCAAATACATCATATTTATGCTTCAAGAAATACACCCATAACTTTCTAGTGACATCATCAATAAAAGTAACATAGTATTGAGACCCATTAAGAGATTGTACCTTGGTTGGTCCCCACACGCCTGTATGGACCAATTCCAGCTTTTCATGCTTTGGTTTTCTGCCGGTCTTAGAAAAACTCACCTTTTTTTGCTTTCTATAGAGACAGTCTTCACAGAAGCTCAGGTTCAAATGCTTCAAATTTGGAACCTTCCCTTTTGATAGCATGACCTTCATATCTTTCTCAATCATGTGCCCAAGTCTGCGGTTCCAGGTGTCTGCATTCGAATCTATTGATGCAGCTGTTAGAACACTATTTGTTTTACTCGTCGCATAGAGAGTGCCTTTTTTCTTTCCCTGAGCTATCATCATAGCCCCTTTCGATACCTTCTATGAATCACTTGTGAAAGTGGTTCTGCATCCTGAATCTGACAGTTGGCCTACTGATATCAAATTTCTTATGAGGTTTGGAACATGTCGTACGTCCTACAACTGTAAGGTAGTCTCATTCGCCAGGTTTATCTGTATATCTCATCTTCCAGTTATGTTGCATGGTTCATCATCTCTGAGATACACTTTCCTGAAATCACCTTGCACATAATTTTGGAGTATCTCTTTTTGACAGGTAGCATGAAAAGATGCACCAGAATCTATCACCCATAGATCATTACGAACCACAACAGAAAGGATCAAAGCATCAGAATCTTTATCAGAAAGATTACTAGAGTTTTTACTTTCCTGATTATCATTCTGCTTTGGTGCTTTGCAATCTCTCATCAAATGTCCTTTCTTTTCGCAGTTCCAACAACCTCCACTTCTTGATTTTGGTCCTCTTGATTTACTCTTCCTAAATTTAGAACTTCCATAGTTCTTGTTTCATCTCTTTGAATATCTTCTTATTTCTTCTACGCTCAAAGCATTCCCAGACATTTCCGTAGATCCTGAAGATCTTCTGTGCAATTCTTCGCTTAGAAGAACTCCCACAACGTCATCGAACTTTAGCTTTCCAGAGCCAGAAGAGTTACTGATGGCCATTACCAGACTATCCCAATTATCTGGTAACGCTGACAAAGTTAACAGTGCTCTAACTTCGTCGTCGAAACTGATCCCAACGGATTCCAACTGACTTGTCAGTGTGTTGAAACCGTTCAAGGGTTCAATGATGCTACCGTCGTCTTCCATCTTCATAATGAAGAGTCTTTTAATCAAGAATACTTTATTTGAGGCTGATGGCTTCTCGTACATTTTGGACAGAGCCGCCATTAAATCTGCAGTGGTTTTCTCCTTCGAGATGTTGAATGCGACAGTTGCAGTGAGAGAGAGTCTGATTGTGCCAAGAGACTTCCTGTCCAGCACCTCCCACTCTTTATCTGTCATTTCCTGTGGTTTCTTTGTTTTGCCGCCAAGAGGAAGATAGAGGTCTTTCTGGTAAATATAATCCTCTATTTGCATCTCCCAGAAACCGAAGTTTGCTCCATTGAACTTCTTGATCCTTGCTTTACCTTCGTCTGCCATTGCTCCCACTCGATTATGGCTTCTCTAGATCTTTTATAACAATTCTTGCGAACCTCTATGTATTAAAACACCGTTGCCGATGAATTGGTACCACCGACAAAATTTCACTATTCGTATGAATAATAACCTCACAGAAAAAAGATAAATTTATCACCAAACGCTCTGATACCAGTTGTTAAAGAAATAGCAAGAATTCGAACAACGAGCACACACAAAGAATTGAACGACGTTTGACAATGTGCCTACTCCTCGGACCCACACCCAAAGTATTTTACTATTTTGCAAAAGCCTAGAAAACCCCAGAACAATGCTCTGTTACAAAAGCCACTCACTTGATTTTTACAAAACACTCTGTTTTTCACTTTTCTTCACATATAAGAGACACTCAAGCACACTTCACTTTTCTTGGAATGAATGACCTTAGGCATCTCAATTTATAAAGGAGCTCATCACATGGTAGGTGTTTAAACAATTCTTCAAGACAACATGGTTGAAAATATGGCCTTTGTCTCTACCGTAAAACATGGCCTTTATCTCCACCACAAAACATGGCATTTGTCTCCACTTTAACATGGGAGATTATGGTACATGATGGAGAGAAATTAGACCGAGATCTAGCCCATCTAATTGATGAGAGCTATTCTTTGCAATTGAAAGCTTCACATTATCAAAAAAATTATCCTTTCCTTGTAAAAAAATTTGTGTGGAAGACACGCCTTCAACAAAGATATTTTTTAGTAAGAAATGTTTGGTGCAGGGGAGCAATGATATTTATTGAAGTGTGGAGGACACACGCCTCCAATAATGGAAACTAAAGGATTATAAAGTTTATATGCAAAAAGGAAAGGCAGTAATCGAAATTAATTAGGCCCTATAAAGTCAAGAAAGCGAGTTGTGAAAATAAAACAAGTATGACTTCAGTGGTGATCAACGAAAAGTAGACCAAATATATTTGAAGTTATGCAGATTTAGTTTTATATCATCAATGTACCAAAAAATTGTGGGTATTAACTAGTTATTATACATATATGAGGATCAAGATTACTAATTCATATTCATGAAGCAAAAATAATTAGTTAGATATAAAATGTTACAATCCAAATATCAATATAACTTATAAAATAGAGTTTTATAAAGATATAAAAGTTGAGTGATTATTGGATGTATGATTGGAGAAAGTTTTCACATTATTTTATCTAAAAAAATTGTATATTGTGAAGTAGTAAATTTCTATAACTCTTTTCTATCCAAAAATTACAATGAGTGTTTTAATATAACTGTTGTAGTTGAGAATTAATAGTTGATTAATTCTCTTGTGAACGTAGGTAAGTCAGAGGTGTTGAACTTTTTTTAAAAAAAATTATTTAATTTTTGTTATTTTTATTATGTATTATTGATTGAGTGTTTGAATTCTCAATATAAGATATAATGAAGAACAATTTATAATTAAATTTTTTATACAACGCAGATATTGATCTCCTTAATTTAGAATAGAGATTTTTTTTTTTTTTTTTTTAAGAAAAGGCTAGAAAAATTAAGTGTAGGACACTCACCTTTAACAATGATATTCATTAAAATTTTTTTTTTTTTTTTGCATAACACAATCTGTGTGCTGCATGCCGGTTTCCGCCCAAGGTTTCTGGCCGTAAGAGATAAATGATTTAACAAGTACTCATCTTCAACTGACTCGCAAATCTCAAAAGATGCCTGCAAATGGTAAGGGAGTTTCCTTACGCCTACTTAATTATACTGCTAATATATTAAACCTAATGCTTATTTTTAATTCTTAGCAAAGAACAAAATTATTTTATATTTAGCTAAAGTTTCTTTACGTATAAAGTTAAATAAAAAATTCTTGGGTACGACATAAAAGGATGACGAGGCTTGTTGTGAGAGGACAGGAGCGTGTGTTACACACAAGAATTTGTCTCTTGACTTGGGTCAAAACTTAAACTTGTATGTAATTTTGAAAAGTTTTAATAATAATTTTAATATAAATGTATGATTTAAAAATTAATATTATTAATAAAAATTTTAAAATTATTAATAATATTTTTAACCGATCAAATTTTTTTAGCTTTAAACCGAATCAATCAAAAATTTTAATTTTGATTAGCAGCCGTTTGTTTACTTCTTATAAACTTTTGACTCAACACTACCTATAAATACGTTATGCTTGAATCCAATCAAACCACTCCACAGATCAGTAACTCATTCTTTTCTCTTGTGTCACTGTTTAAATAATACTCTCTGTATTACCAAAAAAAAAGATAATATTCTCAATGGAGGGAAACAAAGCATTGCTTTTATTGTTTTCCTTCTTTGCCGTGGCTGCCACCTTAGTGCAAGGCAAAGGCACCCGTGTTGGGTTCTATTCGGGTACATGTCCTCTAGTCGAAGCTATTGTTAAGTCAACGGTTCAATCTCATGTTCAAAAGGATGTTACTCTTGCTCCTGGATTGTTAAGGATGCATTTTCATGATTGTTTTGTTAAGGGTTGCGATGCTTCTGTTCTCATTAGTGGGCCTGGCACAGAGAAAACTGCCAGTTCTAACCTTGGACTGCAAGGATATGAAGTTATTGAAAATGCCAAGACACAACTCGAAGCTGTATGTCCAGGGGGGGTTGTTTCATGCGCTGATATTCTCGTTCTAGCTGCTTGTGACGTTGTTGTTTTGGTATATTTTTATTTTTTTATTGTATATTTTCTTTTACTCAAATTGAATGTATTATAATTTTGCATGACTAGCACACATATTAAAAAATTAAGATTTCAAATTTAGAATGAATATTTTTAAGTGACACTTCTGAAATTATATAGTAGAATTTTCAAAAAGTAAAAACAATGTTGAAAAGTGATTTTTTTTTTTATAAAAAAATAACTGTTACATTTGCTTATTCAAGCATTATTTGGGACAAAAAGAATATTATTTAAGCATGCAATTTTTCATAATATCATGCATCTTAAATTAATGTTGATATTCCATGTATACAGACCGGCGGACGAAGCTGGCAGGTGCCCACAGGACGCAGAGATGGAAGGATTTCATTGGTATCCAACGTCAACAATCTGCCAATGCAGAGGGACTCTGTTGACGTGCAAAAGAGAAAGTTCACTGCGCTCGGTCTCAACATTAAAGATCTTGTTGCGCTTGTTGGTATGCAATTATATCTGTGTGTGTGTATAATGTCAGCACAGAAAGTATTGCATACACCAAAATTTATATATATATATATATATATATATATATATATATATATATATATTAATTATGAACAATTGAAATATCAACATATAAACTTATTTCTGAAAATAACAGGAGGAAGACACACCTTAGGGACTTCAGCTTGCAAGTTCTTCAGGTATAGATTATATAACTTCAGCAATACAAGTGGAAATGGCGCTGATCCATCAATCAACCCTGCATTTGTTCCACAACTTCGAGCACTTTGCCCACAAAACGACAATGGCACAAGGGATGTTGCTCTTGACACAGGCAGCCCTAATAAGTTTGATGCATCGTTCTTCACAAATTTGAGGAATGGTCGCGGAATCCTCGAATCCGATCAAAGGCTATGGACTGATGCTTCCACCAGAATCTTTGTCAGACGCTTCTTAGGTGCAAGAGGCTTGCGATCATTGAACTTCAATGTTGAGTTTGGAAGGTCGATCGTGAAGATGAGTAACATTGGCGTCAAAACAGGCACTAATGGTGAAATTCGCAAAGTCTGTTATGTAATTAATTGATGATAAACAAAACTTGGGATTTGTGAAGACAAATTTGCTTAGTCTTTTGTGGTCCTGATGATGGTTATGATTTCTGGAGTGGGGAAAAAGGGATGATGAAGCATTAGAATGATTGAAGAAAAAGTAATTTTGTTTTCTTGGTGTGAGAAAAGTTTTTTGATTTTGCTGGGAAAGTCGCAGTCGTTTCTATATTGTTGAAAGTTTGGATCTGCAGCGGGTTTCTAAATTATTTGTTTTTGAATCTAGTTGTTTCAGCTGGTAATTGGTTGCAATTTAGCGGTTAATTTGTAAGCTTTTCATTATTAATAAAGATTTCTCTTTGTCGTTCAAATTAAATTAACGCACAATATATAATGAAGAACCCTAATTTGCTGAAAGTTATGTGACGTTTACAGCAAAAATTATATGGCTTTTGCAACATCTTAGACACATACTCTTTGTTTTCTTGATGAATTTCCTTTGCTGAGTGTGCTTAATTTCTTTTCATTTAGAGTTCAGAAGAAATTGTAAATCTAGATTTGGTTAGGTTTGACTGTGGGTGTGTGTGCTTTGGATTCTTTTTCAAATGTTAAGAATGATTTTTTTGGATTTTATACTTGAAACGTGATGGAAAACGAATAACAACGGTAGTGATCTGTTATAACATGTTTTACCGAGGTGTGTCTATGCTTGTAAATTACATTCTTCCTCAAATGATATTATATAGCAGTCACGCCATTAACCGTTGTCACAATATAACGATCGTTATGTTGTATTGCGATTGTTGTTTAAAACTCTGAAAATGACTAGTCGAACAAAAAAATCAGTTTACCAAAGTAAAAATAAAAAAAGCAAAAGCAAAAATAAACTATTGATACTAAAAAGCATGGGTACTAATAATTAAAGGATTATATATATATATATATATATATATATATATATATATATATATATATATATATATAACAGTTCAAAAGATTAAATCTATTGAAATATCTGCATCATTTACAAGAATCATAATGTACCATGTGCCGTTAGTATATAAGTAAATCACAATTAAAACACTCCATATTGAGAAACAACACATGTAAACACAAAACTAATAACATTAAGAATGATCATAATGGACTTAGTCTCTTTGTTTAGTAGTTGCATGTCGAATTCTCCGTATAAAAGATTTGAATTTGATCTTGTCTCTATCGATATTAAATAAAATAACATTATTAGTGTTTTTGGAAAAATATTAAGCATTAATGGAATATATATTACAATATTGCATGAAATTAAGTTTCAGTTTCTGTATATTCTTTTCTTCCTATTTCCTCATATTACAAGGAAAAAAAGATACTAAATATTAAATATAAGCATTGTGTAGAAATATTAAAAAAAAATTGAAACCCAGCCTTTCTCTACTTCTCTTTTTTAAAGGAAACATTTAAAGGAATGAAGTGTGGAGGGCACACGCCCTAATCAATGATATTTATTATAAGAAATTTTTGGTGTACGGGGGCGATATTTATTAATTGTGGAGGACACACGCCTTAAAAGTCTAGAAACAATGGTTATCTTCAGGTGCAACAAAAAATATTAAAGAAGGTACAATGGGAATAAAAAAATATAACTCAGGCACCTTGTGTTGTGTCAGTAAAAATAAGAGCGGTCATCTAGGATGGTGAATTGAGGATTATTGATAGAGGCCGGTTTGGTTGGTTTCCATGGAAATGGTGGGAGGATTATTGATACAGCTAATAAGAATTAACTATCTTTTGAGAAGAATAATGATTGAAGAAGAATAAGAATTAACATATATGGCAGTGTCCGCCTAAGGTTTCTGGCCGTAAGAGAAGTAACTACTTATTTTGAATTTTGGTTCTTTTAATTTTGTGAAGAATTTTAAATTATATATTATTTCAATTTTGTGAGGAACGTTAATTTTATTTTATTTTATTTTTTAATTATTTTGAAAATATATTATTTTATTATTAAAAAATAATATCATGCCACCATTATATTTTATTAGATTTTTAAAAATTACATGACAATTGAAAAACCAAAAGATGAGATACTCGAAACCCACTCATCTTCGACTTGCAAATCTCAATGGATGCCTGCAAATGGCAAGGGGAGTTTCCTTATGCAGTCAGTTGTTTATTTAGCTAATGCTTATTTTTAATTCCTAGAAAAGGAAAAAAATGTAATTGTTTATTTAGCTAAAGCTGATTTACGTACAATATTTAAAGAAAAATTCTTCGGTACAACATGAAACGCTGATATGGCACGTTAAGAGGCTATTTGTTTCAGTTTTGAGCGTCAGCCTTTGCTTACTTCTAATAAACTTTTAACTTAACACCACCTATAAATACGTCGTACTTGCTTCCAATCAAACCACTCCACAGATCAGTAACTCATTCATTCTTTGTGTGTCACTGTTTAAACAATACCATCAATTTTACCAAAAAAAATATAATATTTTCAATGGAGGGAAACAAAGCATTGCTTTTATTGTTTGCCTTATTTGCCGTGGCTGCCACCTTAGTGCAAGGCAAAGACAGCCGTGTTGGGTTCTATTCGAGTACATGTTCTTGGGTTAAGGCCATTGTTAGGTCAACAGTTCAGTCTCACTTTCAGACTGACATCACTCTTGTTCTTGACTTGTTAAGGATGCAATTCCATGTGTCAAAAAATAAAGGGAGATTAGAGAAAAAACTTTTGTATTATTGATGTATTATTAAAAATGAATACAAACCTATATATTGAGGTTAATAATATAAAACCTAATAGAAATAGGAAACTTAGGGTTATAATAAATTAAGAAATTAGGAAACTAAACTAATTAAGAAACTAATACATATGAAACTATGAAACTAATATTGCAATAGGAATAGGAAATATCATATACGTTAACAGCTCCCCTCAAACTTAAGGTGGTAAAATGGATGTCAACTTAAGTTTGTAAACTGAATCGACGAAGCACCGAAAGGAACAAATTTCAATGAAAAACCTTGCAGGTTGATACCAAGCTTTGATGAAGAAATCTGCAGAAGTAACTCCCTCTCACATGCAAGCTCACCTCCTTGCATGTGTGCTCGTAGTATTCAAGACAAAACTTGAAAGTTGATGTGACAGAACATGTGACAGGAATCACGGGTGACAGGCAGGACTCGGAGCGGAATCATAAATGATAACTTGGCAGGACCCAGAGCAGAATCACAGGTGATAACTTGGTGGGACCAGGAAAGGAATCACGGGTGATAACTTGGCAGAACTCGGAGCGGAATCACGGGTGATAACTTGGTAGGCCCCGGAGCGGAATCACTGGTGACAGGCAAGACTCGGAGTAAAATCACGGGTGATAACTTGGCAAGACTCGGAGGGGAATCACGGGTGATAACTTGACAGGACCTGAAACGGAATCACGAGTGAATACTTGGCCGGACCTAGAGCGAAATCATAGGTCACAGATTGGCAGAACCAAGAACGTAATCACAGGTTTACGAGTAGATATAGTAGACTAGAAACAGGTCATCGGGCTTGATTTGATTGATGTTTTCCAGTGTATACTTATTTGTAATGATGGAAAAAAAATTCTAAAAGATTATAATAGTATATAACAAGAAAGAAAATGGGTTATGTCTGGACAAGTGGCGTTAAACTGCCCGCGAAAATTGTGGAAGCTCAAAAGAAGACTCTCAAAACATGATTAATAGCTCTGATACCATGATAGAAAATAAAGAAAGATTGGAGAAGAAACTCTTGTATTATTGATGTATTATGAAAAACGAATACAAACCTATATATAGAGGTTAATAATATAAAACCTAATAGAAATAGGAAATCTGGGGTTATAATAAATTAGGAAATTAGGAAACTAAACTAATTAAGAAACTAATACATATGAAACTAAGAAACTAATATTGCAATGGGAATAGGAAATATCATATACGTTAACACTATGAATGCTTTGTTAAGGGATGTGATGCCTTCGTTCTCGTTAGTGGGCTTGGACACGGAGAAAGCTGACAGCTCTAACCTTGGATTAAGAGGATATGGAGTTATTGATGATGTCAACACAAAGCTGGAAGTTGCATGTCTAGGGGTTGTCTCATGCGTTGATATTCGAGCTCTTGCTGCTTGTGACACTGTCCTTTTGGAAATTATCGGGCATTTTTGGGTAACAGTTTTCTGTTTTTAGTTTTCGAAAATGAAAACTGGAAACAATTTTCTGATGTTTTCTGAAGAAAACACGTTTGGATAACTGTAACTCGAAAACTGTTTCCAAAACAAAAAACAATGAAATGTTGTTTGGATAATTTTATTTTGAAAACTGTTTTGATACACCTTGTAATTATTTTTAGTTTTGAATTTAAATTTAAAATCTATATTAATTTTATTTCTTATATTTACTAAATACTTAAAAATAATTTATTTTATTTTATTTTCAAAATTTTAATATTTTTTATATACCTTGGAAGAACAATGAAACAGAGAAGTGAACACTGGTTTTAGGGTTATTTTTCGAAAATTATGTCAGAAAACACCAATTTGGAATTTGCAAAAAATAGTTTTTGAAAATTGGTTTTTTAAACACTGTTTTAGAAAATTAATTTTGAAAACTGTTTACTAAACATAGAAAAGAGTTTTCGAAAACTCTATCCAAACATGCCCATCATGTTTTATTGTATTTGTGTAAATAAGTTCAAGAGTAAACTTGGTTCGTGGAAGAAGTGGTACTTGTCAATGGGAGGGAGATTGGAGGTAATTTACCTATGTATTATATGGTTATATATAAAATACTTGTGAGTGTTGCTCATGAATTAAAAACCTTGAGAGACAATTTTTATGGAGAGAATGGGGATGGATAAAGGAAATTGTACATGGTTAATTGGGGTGAGGTGTGTAAAAGTAAGAAGAATAGAGTTCTGGGGATAAAGTCTCTAAGAATTAAGAATTGATACAACACTCTTGGAGAAATAGGCATGGAGATTGGAGCAAAATTCTGATGAATTATGGAAGAATCTTATTTATGGGAAATATGGTAGTATAAATAAAGGCTTATTACCTAAGTGGGAGGGATCAGAGAAGTTATCATGGGTATAGAAAGATATAATGTCAGCAGGAAAACAGCAGGGAATGCAGGAGATTTTTAAAAGCTATGTAATTAGGGATGGGAAAAGGATTAGTTTCTGGAGAGATTAGTGGGTTGACAATATAAGTTTAAAATAGGAGTTTCCTTGAATTTTTGCTTTGTCTATGATCAAAGATGATAAGGTTTCTGAATACAGGAGGTGGTAAAACAGAAGTTCAATTTGGGACATTAAATGGAGAAGAAGTCTATTTAGCTGGGAGATTCAATTATGGGATGTGTTGATGAGAATGATTCAAGGGGTGGTGCTTTGTGGGGAAAAAATGAGGATAAAGTGGTTTAGAGGTATAACTCAGATGGTAGAAATATTTCTTAGTCTTTCTGCAAGGCAGTGGAGTTAGGCCAGGGGTTGGGGTAGAAAATAGAGACTATGGTGTGGAGGGGATTACTTCCAACCAAAGTCGAAGTGTTGTATTGGCAGGCAATCAAGAATGTTGTCCTTGTAAAAGATATTTTAATAAGTAGGATGTGTTTAAATGGTAATGATAGTAATTGTGTAATGTGCAAAAATGAAAAAGAAACAATAGACTTCTATATTTATCAATTGCTTGGTTAGTTGGAAAATTTAGTGTACACGCCTACTAGGCTAAGATCCAACAAATCTACGGCTCCAGACACAAAAAGGAAAGGATTAGTGAGCTCCTCGAGCAAAAAGACGAGGACAGAGCTCGATGACTCCCTGTTTTCCAGTCCAGCAGCAAAAGAGGTATACCACTATTATCCGTAATAAAAAGATTATAACGTGTAGATTCGTTGACTTCAAATCTATTCTTCATGCTAATTTTGATGTATTACCTTTTTTGGAAGCAATTTGCTTGACCCTACTGGTCAAGATCCACCAAAAATTTTACCCACGACTGATTTACCAGTTCTACACAAACTTGGTGAAACCCAGTCCACTGGCTCATTGGTTCAGAACCAGTGTGATCAGTGTGGAGTTCGAGGTCAACACTAACCTCCTGGTGAGTATTTTGGGGATCCCTGTGGGAGGGATCCAATAGAGTCTGGACAGATGGCTGGACAACTTCGATTACGAGGAGGTATGTCAGATAGTTAGGCGTAACCCTAACTATATCTTTCGACCCACTAGTGCTGGTGTGCTCGATCGCACTGTGTGCAGTTTCTAGTTTTTGTTCTCCAACCCAGATAATGCTCCATTTTCTTCAATATCCTAGGAAAACACAGAAAACACAGAAAAGAAATAAAATAGCACGAAATAACATGACTAAGAACTTAACAAGTGTAAATTAAGGGGCTTAAATACGAATATATAAGCACTTATCAATGATCTGTTCCAAGGCCGGGAAGAACATCAGGATTAGTGAGGATGATAGTAGTGATGATGAAGAGGGTCCAGATGCTGCAGCCCCTGCTATGGACACGGATGACCGAGCACCACCTTTTGGCGGTTCTAGTACTGGTCCAGCTGGATATGGCGATCTTCTCCAGGCCATTATGAGCCTTCAACTGTCTATTTAGTTCGGATTCCAGAGCTTGAGCTCTTTTGTAGACATCATGCATCATGACCTCTGCTCCCTCAGAGATGACTTCGAGCTGCATCGAGAGCATACAAAGGGCTTTTTGGTTAAGCTTCAAGATCTTATTCGAGATAGCTCTGATTCTCTCACTCGCTAAGTTGCTTTCTGTTATGTTTTTCACTTGTATATATAGCTTTTAGTTGTTCTTGGCACAAACATCACTTTATCATACATTGTAGTCTTAATTTTTGGCTATTAAAAGCTCGTGATGTATGGATATTTGTTTTATATAACTATATCTCATGTTTACGTTATGATTTATATACTTGCTTTACTTTTACGCAATATGTTTAATTCATGTAAAACCTTCTTTGCTCGGATATATGCTGTAACTGCTTATGCACGTAGGGAATGTTGGAAATCACCTAAGTAAGATGCCCAAGTGGTGATCTTCCAAACACCCAAGTCTTGAGTGACTTGTAGAAAGAATTTCAGCAATCGAACACAAGAACAGAAAATCAAAGAAAGAAAAGAAGACAAACAATTGTTGTCGAGGTTCGGCAATGTGCCTACGTCCCCGTGAGTTCCTTCAAACTCTCTGCACTAATCAATGGTTCTTACAAAGTCACAGCAATCCCTTTCAAGAACCCACAATGGTCTTGAAGAAATAAGAAGAAAAGAAAGGAGATTACAACTCACTCTCTATACTACTCTCTCTTCTTTACAACCAGCCTAACAAAGAGTCCCTCTTGTGTTTGTCACTCTTACACAATTCTCTCTAAGTGTTTACAATTGATCTCACAATGTCACATTAATCTCATAATCTATATCAAAAGTGAGGCTTGAGAACCCCTTTTATAGCTTTTCACTTCTTGGATAATCTTGTGAATCAATCTCACCCCTTTGATCTTGATTTCCTTGAAATCCTAGCCCTTCATTTATCTCCAAGTGATGCTATGCATTTTGGCCTTATGCACACACACTTTGGAGAGCCTTGAAGCCTGCTGTGTGTGTCCAAAGGAGTGTGCCTAGCGGTGCACCTCTCAGTGGGGTGCGGTGCGCCGCTCAGCAGGGTGCGGTGCACCGCTAGGACAGAGTGCACTGGAGCTGTCTTTGGGCGGTGCGCCGCTGCCTGCTATGCGGCGCGCCCCTCACCCAGTCTTGGAGCATGCCTCTCTAGAAGGCGCACGGCCTGGTGTGTGTGGCGCACCGCCTGGTGTGCGTGGCACACCTCACACTGGTGCTGTGCCTTCCTACTTCAGCTGCTTGTGCACACTAGTTTCTGCCTAGGTGCAGAAGTGCGCACACTAGTGCGCATGGTCTTCTCATGCTCCAAATTGATGCACACACATGTGTGCAACCTTTTAACTTGATGAACTTTGATATCCCATAATTGGTTTGAACTTTAACCAATTTTAAACCATGGTTGAACCTCCTTAAACCTTAGACAAATAACAACAATCTCTACTTTTGTTTAAGTGTTCAAAAAACCTAAACCATTGTGCAGAAAGCTTCGGGATCCAAACTCATCTAGAGTCTCCAATTAACTAACTCTAATCCTAAGTAATTCAAGGTAATGATTGAACTTACTTAGAGGTAGAACTTTAGTACCCAAGTCAGCAGGATTTTCTTTCGTGGCAACCTTGTCCACATGGATGCATCATTTCGTAACATTTTCCCGAATGAAATGATACCAAACATCCATATGCTTCGTCCTCTCATGGAACACTGGATTTTTACACAAGTGCAAGGCACTTTGACTATCTAAAAATACCACAACCTGCTCATCCAGTACCTTCAACTCTTTAAGCAACCCTTTGCACCACATAGCTTCCTTAATGGCCTCCGTAGCTGCTATATATTCTGCCTCGGTTGTTGAGAGTGCTACCACTGGCTGTAGCTGAGCCTTACAACTTACACAACATCTATTTAAGTTTAAAAAAAAAATAGGAATAATTGATATCCTTTTATCCTAGTGTGCTCCATAGTCCGAATCAGCAAACCCCTCAAGGCAGATTGCATTACCCCTCTTCTCATATACCAGCCCTACTTCTGGGCTTCCCTTCAAATACCTCAGCAACCACTTCATCCCAAGCCAATGCTCTTTTTTGGGATTACTCATAAACCTACTGAGAACACTCATTGCATGAGCAATGTCTGGTCTAATGCTCACCATGGTGTACATAATTGAACCAACCACACTAGAATAGGGGACTTTCTCCATTTCTTTCTTCTCTGCCTCCAATCTTGGACATTGATCGTTGGAGAACTTGAAATGACTAGCAAGGGGAACCTTCACTGGTTTGCTATATTCCATATAGAATTTAGATATAATTTTCTCTATGTAGGAAGTTTGGGAGATCTTCAATTTGTTTTTCTCCCTTTCCCGGATGATACACATCCCAATGATCTTCTTTGCATGACCAAGATCCTTCATCTCAAACTCTTCACTGAGTTGAGCCTTTAATTTCTTTATCCTCTCCATGCTGCTCCCAACCAGTAACATGTCATCAACATAAATGAGGATGATCACCATCTCCTCAACTTTCTGCCCCTTATAGTACAAGCAAGAATCATAGTAGCTCCTTATGAAACCCAAACTGATTACAAATGAATCAAACCTCTTGTTCCATTGCCAAGGTGATTGCTTCAGGCCATAGAGAGACTTCTTCAATTTGCACACTAGCTCTCCCTGCTTTTCTTCCTCATAGCCTTCGGGTTGCCTCTTGAAAATGGTCTCATCGAGCTCTCCATGCAAGAATGCAGTCTTCACATCCATTTGCTCAATTTTCCAATCAAATTGGACCACCAATGCTAATACTATCCGGATCGTCTTATACTTCACAACCGGTGAGAAGATTTTGGTGAAATCTATGCCTTCTTTTTGTGTGAACCCTTTTGCCACCAGCTTAGCTTTATACTGGACTTCATCCCCTGGAGTATTCCCTTCTTTGATCTTGTAGAGCCATCTACAATCCACCACTATCTGTTTTTTTGGTTTCAGCACCAGCTCCCAAGAGTTGTTCTTCATCAAAGAATCCATTTCTTCCTCCATAGCCAGCTGCCACTTTGATGAATCCTTACACTCCATAGCATCCGTGTAAGTTTCTGGTTCAACCTCTCCTTCTCTCCAAGAAGCTGCTACATTAGTATTTGCAAACTCATATCTCAATGGTGGTCTAACCATTCTCCTTCCCCGGTTTCTTGTGAGCTGATAGTTATTTACTGCATCAACCTCTTCTTGTTCAGCCTCTCATTCTTGAGTTTCTTGAGCTTGGCCTTCATCCAAGGGCTCTACCTGGTTCGAACCCTCTTGGCTCCTCTGTTCTACCTGAACCGAGTGCTCCTTGATGCGATGCTCAACAATTTTTGGACTGGTTTGCTCACTAGCCCCTGCAGGGTTAGTTTTCTCCAAGTAGGGAAATAATAATTCATTAAAGATAACATCTCTACTTATAATCAGTTTCATGCCCTTCTTTTCTAAGGACCACAACCTATATCCCTTAACCCCATCACCATATCTTAGAAATACACATTTTCTAGATCTAGGGCCAAGTTTATCCTCCTTTTGATGTGCATACGCAGCACAACCAAAAGTCCTAAGGCAGTTTAATTCAGGGGGTTTTCCACTCCACATTTCCATGGGAGTCTTGAGCTCTAAAGCTCTAGAGGGTGATCTATTTATCAAGTATGCAGCTATAGCCACAGCTTCTCCCCAAAAATATTTTGGTAACCCGGATCCTATTAACATGCACCTAACCTTCTCCATAAGAGTTCTATTCATTCTTTCAGCAACTCCATTTTTCTGGGGTGTTTTTACAACCGTCCTATGTCTTAGAATGCCATTTAATTCATAGAATTTATCAAAATCATTATTGCAAAATTCTAAGCCATTATCGGTTCATAAAGCCTTAACTACCCTACCCGTTTGAGTTTCCAGCAACTTCTTCCATACAACAAATTTATTCAAGGCATCAGATTTATTCCTAAGCAAATAAACCCACACTCTTCTTGAATAATCATCAATTAAAGACAGAAAGTAAAAGTTACCTCCCTGTGTTGGTGTTCTTGCTGGTCCCCAAAGGTCTGAATGAATGTAATCAAGAATCCCTTTGGACTTGTGCACTCCGGTGTTGAAGTTGACCCGATGTTGCTTCCCAAGAATGCAACTCTCACAGAAATCCAGTTTTTCTACTTTGTCACCACCAAGTAGACCTTCCTTGCTAAGTACTTACAAGCCCTTTTCGCTCATATGTCCCAAGCGAGTGTGCCAAAGGGTTGCCTTGTCCACCTCAGCCATCAAGCTTACTGCTTGATTATTGGTTTCTGTTTCTCCTATCATCTCATAGAGTCCATCGTTTCTTACTGCCTTAATCACTACCAAAGATCCCTTGGTCACTTTGATCTTTCCTCCCTCTACTTTTCATGTATACCCCATGGAATCCAACTGCCCCAATGAGATCAAGTTCCTCTTCAAATCTAAAAGATATCTTACATTTCGCAGCAGCCTTGTGACTCCATCAAACATCCTCAATTGGATGTCTCCAATCCCTCTCACTTAGCAAGAATTGTCATTCCCCAAGAATACCCTTCCATCATTGACCTTCTTAAAATTCTTAAACCATTCTTTGTGAGGGCACATATGATAAGTGCATCCGGAGTCAAGAATCTACTTTTCACTGCCTTGCCTCCTGCCCACATTTGAGCACACAACAAGAACATCATCTAGCTGTTCTCCTTTAGCAACCGAAGCCTCTCCATTGTTGGTATGGCTTCTCCTCTCATCCCATATCCTCTTCTTGCAATCTTTCTTGAAATGGCCCTCCTTGTTACAGTAGAAGTATCTCCTTCCTCCTCTAAGTTTTGTCTTGGAATGAGATCTCCCATGGTTCTACCCTCTACCTCTTGATTTCTCCCAGTAGTTGCCATGGTTGCTACAGCTATTCCGAGTTGCTGGCCTTCCTCTTACGAACAACCCATCACCACTTGATGTCTCCTTCATCTTGGCCTTGAAATCATGTGCCCTTATGGCATTGATCACAATCTCCTTTGTCAAAGTATCCCTTCCATACTCAATGGCATTAATCAAGTTATCAAAGCAATCAGGAAGAGAATTTAACAAAATGACAGCCAATTATTCATCTGGAAAAATAATGCTACAGCTATTCAAATCTTGAACTAGCTTATTAAAGACATCAAGATTATTTCACAACTATTTACTAGGATCCATTTTAAAAGCAAAGATTCTTTTGAGAAGATAAATCTTGTTAGGGAGAGTTTTGGTAAGAAACAACTCATCTAGTTTCTTTCATATGACAACAGGATCCTCCGAGTCTCCGCACTTCCTTATGACACTATCCGATATGTGCAAGAAAATGGTGCTGTAAGCCATCTTCTTCATCTCGGTCCGCTGGTCCTCCGTGACACTTGCTGAAAAAGCATCATCTTCTCCAATGGCCAAGTCCACTTTCTGTTGCATTAGAACCGCCTTGATCTTCCGCTTCCAAAGGGCAAAGTCTCTCTTTCCATCAAACTTCTCTACACATAAATTTGAAGCCATCTTTTGCGGACAAGATCCTAGATTTATGCACTACCAATAAATGCTTTCTTCAACCTCAAGAACACATATTGAAGATGGATCTTAACACTGTTCTTGAATCAAATTTCAAGAACACGACCGGATCTTGATCTTTACACCGTTCTTGAATCACCCAAGAAGTTAATATTTGATTCTTGGAGTCTTGGCTTCGTACCTTCTACTTCTTGCTTCGATAACCAGCTGTGCAGCTTTGATTCTACTGATCAAAGCTCTGATACCACTGTTGGAAATCACCTAAGTAAGATGCCCAGGTGGTAATCTTCCAAACACCCAAGTCTTGAGTGACTTGCAGAAAGAATTCCAGCAATCGAACACAAAAACAGAAAATCAAATAAAGAAAAGAAGATAAGCAATTATTGTCGAGGTTCGGCAATGTGCCTACGTCCCCGTGAGTTCCTCTGAACTCTCTGCACTAATCAATGGTTCTTACAAAGTTACAGTAATCCCCTTCAAGAACTCACAATAGTCTTGAAGAAACAAGAAGAAAAGAAAGGAGATTACAACTCACTCTTTATACTACTCTCTCTTCTTTATAACCAGCCTAACAAAGAGTCCCTCTTGTGTTTGTCACTCTTACATAATTCTCTCTAAGTGTTTACAATTGATCTCACAATGTCACATTAATCTCATAATCTATATCAAAAGTGAGGCTTGAGAACCCCTTTTATAGCCTTTCACTTCTTGGACAATCTTGTGAATCAATCTCACCCCTTTGATCTTGATTTCCTTGAAATCCTAGCCCTTCATTTATCTCCAAGTGATACTGTTCATTTTGGCCTTGTGCGCACACACTTTAGAGAGCCTTGAAGCCTGCTGTGTGCGTGCGAAGGAGTGCGCCACTCAGTAGGGTGAGGTGCGTCGCTAGGACAGAGCGCGCTGGAGCTGTCTCTGGACGGTGTGCCACTACCTGCTGTGTGGCGCACCCCTCACCTGGTCCTGGAGCATGCCTCTCTAGAAGGTGCACCGCCTGGTGTGCGCGGCGCACCGCACACTGGTGCTGTGCCTTCCTGCTTCAGCTGCTTGTGCACACTAGTTTCTACCTAGGTGTAGAAGTGCGCACACTAGTGCGCATGGTCTTCTCATGCTCCAAATTGATGCACACATATGTGTGCAACCTTATAACTTGCTGAAATTTGATATCCCACAATTGGTTTTGACTTTAACCAATTTTAAACCATGGTTGAACCTCCTTGAACCTTAGACATATAACAACAGGGAAACTTTCAGCTCTTGTCATGATGTCTTCCCAGCTCCAAATTATGCCTAATTTTTGCATAAAAGTCTATTTATGCATAATCTTACTATTTGTAATGTTGATGTGGCTTATTTTTTGGTTTACTGCCCCATTTTCTGTTGTTGTCAAAACGGGGGACAAATATGAGAAAAATGGGAAAATGACTGTAAACTTAAATATAGCATAGATTTAAGAGGAGTATTGCTCCATAGAACTTATTAAATATAAGACTATATATTGAGTTGCTTGGTTGGGTTGATTAAAAACTGTTTGAACTTTTTGCAGGTTAGTTTTATTAAAAAAACATAGGAAACTCTGCTCATTTTTTTTCCTAAAAACCCAACACTTAGTGTGTAAAACTGTTTTCTCTCATTAGTTTTATCATCATAAAAAAGGGAGAGATTGTTAACCCTCATCTAATTTTTAATAATAACAAAACACTACTCTAATTTTACTAACAATGTTATCTAAGTGTTTTAAATGATAAAAGCATATAGCCAAGAATCAAGATGCAAGAACTCAACCCGTATCAGACACCATATCAAAACAGAAGATCTACTATAGGCATAAGGTATTAAAACAAGTTGTAAATCTCATTTGTTCGTGTAACTAACTTGTCTTATGGCTCCTTTTGTAAAAACATTATTCAAACGTTTTTAAAGTCAAAAACATTTCAAAATGTCTCCAGTCGACTGGCTTCTTATACCAGGTAACTAGGATATGGGACAGTATGTCCCTAGTCGACTCGGTGATCAATACCAGTCGATTGGTATCTTGGATATAATATCCCTAGTCAATTGGTACCTATGACCCAATCGACTGGTACTAAGACTTAGTCGACTGGTAATTCGAAAAAAAAACGACCATTAAGGCACCAGACTTGAGCATTTAATATACCAAAACATACCAAGTGAGTGCCAAATGGTCATATTAATTCAAGGCTATATAAACCCACTCCAATGAGCATTTAAGAACAAGAGATTACACATTCAATTCAATTTTTGCTCATTAATACATAAAAGCTTTGAAACATTTATTGTTGAGCCATTCTTCAAGCTTTACTTTGAAAGAGAGATATTGTTCACTTGTAAAAGCATTCATTGCTATCTCTCTACCATTTACTTTATAGCAACTCATATTTATTGTAAAGAGATTAACTTTCGTAGGGAAGAGATTAGCTTCCGAGTGGAAGGGATAAGTTTCCAAGTGGAAGGGATTGTTCGTAAGGTTTGTGCAACACCCGTGAAATTGTACAAATAAGAGTTTTAGTGGATCAGTTCAAGGAGGTTCCTTGAAGAGAGTGGATGTAGGGTCTGAACAAATCCGATATTGTCGAACCACTATAAACTGAGTTTGCACATTCTATTCCTTAAACTCTTTTATTTAAAGCACATTACTTGTTTATATGCTTATGCATTTAATTATTTTTATAAACTTGCAAGTAATTAGTGAAAGTTTTTAAAAAGCCAACTCACACCTCTCTTGGATTGGAACCTCAGTCTACAAATCAATAATCTCGCAAGTCTACCAAAGATAGATATCATACCCATAATAACATCAGGAGTGGCTTGTGCATCTTGTTGGGTCAATACATAGACTCTACTGTCTCTGGACTGTAATTGGCTACTACATCCTTTCTCAGCTACTGATCATCTACCTCTGCCCCGCACACTCCCTTATCCACCATCTTTCTCCACTGGTCTTCTTCCAACTCTTCCAACACCTTCGTCAGCAAATTTCTCTAC
This sequence comes from Bretschneidera sinensis, assembly GCA_023935145.1. Classification (NCBI taxonomy): domain Eukaryota; kingdom Viridiplantae; phylum Streptophyta; class Magnoliopsida; order Brassicales; family Akaniaceae; genus Bretschneidera; species Bretschneidera sinensis. The sequence continues at coordinate 153,583,464 of CM043698.1, forward strand.
TAGACAATCTACACCAACATGTCATCCCTCACCACATACGAAATACATCTGCATAGGGAAATTCTGAGACAGATGCCCCGTCTGATTACATCTAAAGTAAATCATTGGCTTTCAATCATATATTAGATTACTACTTCCCCTTGGTGGCATACTTACTCCTCTACCATAACTCCCACTTCCCATAGCTTGTCTCTCAAATCTAGGGATCCCACCGGTATTACTCTGAGCTATAGAAGCAACAGATCCTGCTTGTCTATGATTTTTCACTACAGTTCCTTGTGACAAGGAACGCCCTCTCTAGGGTGGTCTCTACCCTACACACTCATACTGCCACTACCTCTAGGTCCCATAAATCTAGACCTCTTCAGCCACTCCCTCCTACCTCTAAAATCCATCAAATCCTTCTCAATTTATAATGCTTTATCCACCAGTATGGTATAATTCTCAATGCTTATTTAAGAGAGTTTAGTCTTAATTTCATAATGGAATCCGTCTAAAAATATCTTACATTTTTTCTCATTCGTATTCACTAATTCAGAAAGAAACCTTGGCAGGGCTATGAATCTACTATCATATTCAGCCATCGATAAATTACCCTGCCATAGATGATAAAATCTCTCTCTTGCTATGCCCGAAATGTATCTGGAAAATAATTTGCAAAGAACTCACCCTTAAACTTACTCCAAGTTAAAGGTTGTTCTACTTGTGTACTCACCCTTAATTTGCATAATATCTTCCCACCATTGTGAAGCCTTACCTTCCAATATAAATGAAATAAAAGCAACTTTTTGTCTATCTTTCATTGGTAAAACCTCAAAATATTTCTCAACATATCTAATCTATTGCTTAGCTTCCACATGATTTAAAAATCCTCTAAAATACTAGGGTTTAAACTTAAGAAATCTCACAAAACAATCACCTTGCATCTCATGTTCAAATACACATTCTCTCTCATGAACCTCTTGTCTCACCACCTCAGGTTCTATTCTACCCCTCTCCTCTAATATCTTTTGCAAATTATCAGCTCTTTCTTCAGCTGCATTCATCCTCTCTATAGCACGATCAAGAGATTCTCTTAATTCATCCCTCCAAAACTCATATTCTCTCCCAGCTCTACTAATACCAGCTGCACTATCAATCTGTTCCCTCGCAGGAACCACAAACTCAACTTCCCCCTCTGCTTCAGTTCTTCTAAATATTGGGGTCTACCATGTCCCCTCTGATTTAGAATTCTACATCTAGCTCTAGCACGTTCACGTGTCATCCTCAAACTTTGCATTAAAATATAGTTTATTTAGATCTTCCACTTCTTTAAGCTCTCATGCAGTATACAGAATCTTAAAACCTAATGATCTGATACCAAAATTGTAATGACCCATCCCGTGTTGGCCATCCCCGAGATAGTGTTGTCACATTTTGAAAATCTCAGCATGACACATATATGCAACAATAAAAATACCATGTGCAGTTGTTCACATTGATCCTCAACCCTTAATAGGGGAGATACATCATCCAAATCTCAACTTAAAAATTTTATACAACAAAATATGCATGAATATTTGCAAATAATTTTTTTTTGTTTTCTCATTAGTCTGAGGATGTAGACCACGTGGCTTACAGATAATGACTCCATCTGAATCTCAACTCACCAAATATCTGTCCTACCTGCTACCTAAAATCATTTAACATGGAGGGATGAGCTTCACAAGCTCAATGAATTAAATTTACTAGAAGTATTCAATTTATGTAAATAGTATTTTAATATTCAATCATTTATATCTCATATAATTTGATAATAGATATCTATTATCACTACTCATATAATAATTTATTTCTCATATAATAATTCTTTACACATCACTTAATCCTATCATACCTATCAACCAACTTTCATCTATCACTAAATCATAAGTTAATAATATATTCAAATATTATCATTATATATTTCATATTTATCTTGATTACTTAAAGTAATTCTAACTCACCACGTAGCACTTAGAGTTACCCATGGATTACCTACTTGTCTTTCCTGCTCATTTCAGCAATTTTCTCTGGTTGCTGATTGTTAACACCTAACATAATATTTGTAATAAAATTTCTAATTAACTCTTCAGTTCTTCCATAATTCACCCCCTTTGAAAATTCCCACATTGAATTCTGAAAAATTTCATGTATCCTAAATTTCAAAAAATAAAATTCACATTATTATCTTCTGTTTTTCTTAGAGCTTCTCGTGACTCTCTATAAAATTCTGTCGTAAACTCCTTCAAAATTTTACTCTTTCAACTTTTCTTTCGGTCCCCAAGTGTTTAAAGAAATATAGTAGTTTGTATTGAAAAAGTAAGAAAACCAAACAAGATTTGGTAAGTAATAAATAAAATAAATTAAAACTATATATATATATATATATATATATATATATATATATATATATATATATATATATAAACAACAGTCATAACCCTATTCCCATTTTGTTGCCACGAATAACAAGTGTTGTCTAACATGCAAATTGCATGTTAGACAGCCAACACCTGACAAGTGTTGGCTTTTTTTTTTTTTCTTCAAAAGAATTGTTTTATAAAAATTTGATGTTTCGCATATGTGTGTGTGTATTACACCGATGCAGCATCATGGTAGTCTTATAATGCTAGAGGTGATCCAAGTGATCTATTGAGCTATCATGCAGCATAATTTGCGGCATTATAAAATTTAGCGGGGTTTCGAGAACTTCTTGTGTGAATGGTGGGTCCTAGATGTTGAGTTCATCCAGGATGCTATGATTTCGACACTTGAATGCTTCATTGATTTTTCCATTTCCTCGATCCGTCTGTCTAGGCTGATGTTGCTTCTGGAGGAGGAGCGTCCTCTAGACTTATTGGTGCGAGGTAGTGAGGACTCCGCCATAGAGCGATTGTCGATGGGGAGCTCGTGACTAGAAGGGCTGGTTTTAGGTGTTCTTGGTGGTGCTTTTAGGTGGCATGACAACAAATAAGTTCTTCAGATTTCTTTGCCTTAGTGAGAGATTGGTTTTCTCACAGACGGTGTCAATCTGTTGCTGCTGAGCTGGAGGTCTAATATTCAACGGTCTGCACAAAGAAAAAGAGGTGAACTAAAGAGTTACCAGAGAAGAGGAGGTGGTGCCTCTGAGGACTTTCCGATTCCAATGTCAGTGCAAGGTTCTTGGGAGAATGAGGAGTTGGGATGCTTGTGCTCTCAGTGATAAGCTTGAAAATTGAAGATGGAATTATACTCACATACCTTGGGCCTTTTATAATGGTTCAGGGTGCGAGTTGGCACGTCCTCGTGATGGCGCGATCTTGGAGATCCCGCTTCTCTGGTAAAGGGTCTAGTCAAGTGTTCAAGGATGGTTCAGTCCCTGAAATCACGCTTAGACTTTGGCGTGTGAGCCGTTCACGTGTCGTCTAGTCATTGGAAAGGAGTTGTTAGCGCTAGTTATTGGTGCGACCACGTGTTGTTTGGTCATCGACAGAGGATTGTCTTCGTGTCATTAGAGAGTAAATTATTGATTGTATCAACCGAAAAAAAGAATTCATAATTAAGCAGCAAGCTGCAAAACCTAATGCTTATATTTAATTCTTAGAAAAGAAGAAAAACAATTGTTTATCTAGCTAATGCTACTTTACGTGAAAACATCCCACGTGTCATTACGTAACAAACTCATCATCCCCAAAACCTTGAATTTTTGCCTAGTTTTGAGCCGCAGCCTTTCTTTACTTCTCTTTTCTAAAGGACACATTTAAAGGAATGAAGTTTGGAGGGCACCCGCCTTGATAAATGACATTTATTATAAGAAATTTTTGGTGTACTGGAGCGATATTTATTTTGTGTGGAGGACACACGCCTTTAAAGTCTAGAAACAATGGTTATCTTCCGGTGCTACGATAAATATTAAAGAATGTATAATGGGGATAAAAAATATAACTCAGGCACCCTATTAGGGTTGCAATGTTGTGTCGGTAGAAACAAGAGTAGTTATACCATGGGTTCAGTTTTATAAAAGTTAATATAAAATTAAAATAATTTATTAATAATTATGAATAAATTAAATAGTAATTAATTAAAAATATTAAAAAATTAAAAATCAAAATTACTTAATTTATCCATGATTTTCTGTATGCAAATTATTGTTTTAATTTATATAAAGTGTTGATTCTTTCCTTTGTTAGAATTTATGCTTAAATGAGTTTTCTCCTTTGCTGAGTTTGTCCTTGTTAAAACATACTCCATGGTTTTGTTTAGAATTGGTGTTGTATTTGGAGGAATGCCTATTATTTGGCTCTCGTTTAAAGAATGAGATTAGTAGTCCTATATGATTCAAAATTTACTTGTAATTGGGTTATGCATGATTTAATTCTTTTATTGGTTCATCTTGTTTTGTAGTAGCAATTTTCTTGGAGTTTTTGTTTTCCAATGTTGAATTATGTATCTTATCTCGATCTTGATCTGTTATGTTGAGCATTTAGAATTTCTATTTTCTGCTATTAATATAATCTGCGGTTTGATTTGGTTAAGGCATTTTTATGGAATAATGTTATATGTGTAAATAAGTGTTTATAAAATTTTCTATATATATTAGTATACTTGTGTGGACTTTGCCCTTGTTGAAGTGTGTTACAGGAATTTTGCCCTTTTTTTACTCCTCAATGCTTCTTCTTGAAAAATTCTTGTTTAGTCTAAATCCAAGGAAAGAAAAATTCTTAGTTGCACGAGTGCATGCCAGTCGTCTATCGAGAGAGAGAGAAAGTCACTCTCTCTTGAAGGACAGTTGGCATGCACACTCGATGCACCAAGAATTTCACTCATGAAAGATACATGACACAAAGGTACATCTCACCATAAAATGAAAAATATTTCTCTCTCTCTTCTCAATTCCTTATGTTATCCAATAATGAGATTGTCCCTTGCATCATGTATCTTTAATGCACATGTGCTAGACAAAACTTCAATTTAATGGGCTTTACCATGATGGGAGTGCTGATCTTGTTTATATTGCTGCCCTTCTTGGGAAAGATTACAGACAGACCGCTGAACTTCTTTCCTTGCTTTTTTAATTGTATCCTCTATGGTTCAACATTTAGTTGAAGGTTTTGTATGAGCGAATCTGTTTTTGTTATTGCCTCGTATTGTTTGTTGTTATGCTTTTAATGTTTATTTTTCAAAGCTTTTTTTTATATGTTTCTTCTTGATCTTCATATAAAACTTTGATGTAATTCTTTTCTTTTTTTATTTTTGTTCCTGAGAGTTATTGAATCATTGATCAATGATACTATAATTTTAGGTAATTTATTTAGTTATGTACATATGATAATGTTACCTTGTGAAAAGTAATGATCTAGTATGGATCGTTTTCTGTTGAGGCTAGAATTTGACTTGCCTACAGATAAGTTCAGTATCTTCTAGTAGTGGTTGTAAAAGTTTCATTTGTGTTCGATTTGGGTATGTGTTTTAAAAATCAGTTCTGTTTTCATCAACAAAAAGCAGTTCACCGATATGTTACGTTTTTCTTTCGAGAAAGGATCCTCTTGGAATCTGTCCAGTTGATGATGGTGGATTTAAAAACCGATCCAAATCCCAGCTGCAAAAGATCCTTTTCCTTTTCCATTGTCACCAGCCCTCTCCTCCACACCCCTCCCCCCAAAGAAAGGAATTTATACATGAAAAGACGCAAAGACTGTGTATTGGTATAATAATTTGTAATTTGATTTTGTGACCCAATGAATGATGTGCATTTCAAGTGTAAAGCATCAGAGAAGTAGAAATTGAAGTAGTTCTCCCTCTTTTTAAAACTACATGTCCTAGGACCAAGGTAGTAAGCATACATAATTCCCTCTTCAAGAACCTTGTTTCATTCCTCTCATATGGTATTCGATTACATGACCTACTAGCAAGCAAAATTCTATATTCAATTTAGCTTCCATCTTTGGAATTACCTTCTCATTCTTCCAATCACAACCTTTTTCAAATCTTTTATGGATCTTAAGGGTCATTTTCAACTTAATACTCTCCAACAACATAAGAATTAGCATATTCCTCAACTTGGTGACCCATGCATCAAAAGACTGTATGATTATTAGTTACTTGCCCACTCTTTGAAGTCAAGTCAAAACTATGTCTTCACCATGACAATGATTTCTACATTATCCATTATTATGCAGGTTCACTGTGCTCTTTCATACTATCCATGACTTTGTTGGTCAATGTGAAAAGCCTCGGCAGTCCACCAAAAGTCTCCCCTTAACTCTAGTCTTGGATGTTGGGTTCAGAAGTTACTATAAACATGTCTAGCACAATTTTTATGATAGATAGTTGGAAAGAACTCAACAATTGCATTATCTAACCCTTGTTTGTGTTAAATCAATATGTCAGTACCATTTACTTTCATATAAATGACACATGTATGAATGAATATACTAAATTGAGGATCAAATTTGTTTGGACTCACTTTTTGCTTGTTAGACATGATAGTCAATGGTATGTCTATTGTCTCCTCACCAGTGGCTTTATATACACTCAGAGAAAAATATCCAACTATCAATGCACCCGACCTCAACAATCCCAAATGCCATTGGGAACAATTCATCATTTTCATCTAATGTTATTATTGATAAGAGGATCCCACTAAAAGGATCTTTAAGAAAACACTCATCCATACTTAGAAGTAACCTACACTCCTTTAGAAATCCAACCTTCGTAGCATTGTAACATACAAAGATCCTTTTAAACACAAGAGGTTCAGTAAGGGATGTTCTCTCATGAATCTATATCTTAACTATACTATTAGGATTCTTCTCAATCAACAACTGCCCTTACCTTCTAAGTTTCCCATAAGATTTTACATTCCCTCTTCTACTAATTTTTTAACGCTCCTCTTAGCCTTATAGAGTTACATAGGATGAGGATCAACTTCACATTCTTTCATTAGGATGTCTCTCATTCCCAAGTCTACAATTAAGTGATTGTTTTAGTATCCTAGTAATCTAAAGAACTCTTGCATTATTGTTCTTATCCACCCTCATATAATTGTGTACATTATTTAATTTCTTGACCATGAAACCATCTCGTGTTACAGAGGTCCAAATCTTCCATGGACATCCTTCACCATTACACAGTGCACACACTCTTTTAGTATCATTTTGGGGCCTATGAAAACTGTATCTACCCTCAACACTATAATCAACCAGTGTCCCTTTAAATTCTTTCACAAATTCACTCACGACCAATTTCAAATACAATCTTCCCATCTTCTTGACGTTTGAAAACTTTCGCATTAATTCTTATAGTGGGGTCAACTGTCCTTGCCTTTGGCTTGCTATTTGCACCCTTTTCATTAGATAAATCCCCAACAACCTTTGCATCACTTCCATTTGAATTGATATTATTCAACTCATTGTCTGAGTCATCATCTTGCTCATCTACTTCAACACCACCAGAGACTGCATCATTTCCACCCTTATCACCCTTGTCTTCATCAAAATCTGAACCAACCTCTTCAGCATCTATTCAATCCTTATCTTCCTCGTCAAAGAATTGAAACTCATTATTATCTACATCTTCCTTAAGAGGCTCTTCCATAACATTTTCTTCCTTAATACTTTCTATATTATCACCTTCATCACCCACTTCACTCCTATTTGCATTCATATTATCATCCAAATTATGAACATCATCATCCTTAATAGCTTCTTCCCTAACTTTTATATATTTTTCTCCACCATATCCACTTATATTTGCTTATTCCCTAACATTTTCATTAGTTTGGCGTCTATTTCCATCCATAATATCACCGTCATAACTCACTTCAGTCCAAGGTGCATCCATATCATCACCAAAATCAACTCAACATTCATATCTTCTCCAGGAATGGAATGTGGGTAATTTCACATTTTCAAAAGTGAACAACACATAGATTTCGAAATGAGCTTAAATCAACCAACTAATATAAGTAATCGAAGAAAAAAGAATGAATAAACTTACCTAAACATAGGACGACAAAATGAGAGTAAATGAGACAGACAAAATGCTTTTAATATATGGATAGTTTTGTAATCATAGTTTTTCTGTCAGAAGTTAACAGTCAAATGACAATCAAACGTGGTCCAGTAGTATATGTGTAGGTTTTCAAAATACAATGATGCAGGTGTAAGATTCACTATACCCTAATGATGAGAATGTAATTTTTTCCAAAAAGAAAAGCATTCTAGGAAAGCCATTTAGGAAGATAAACAATGTCAGCTATCTGAAAAGTATACTTCAAAAATAGAAAGGGTAAAATTTTTGAAGATGAGATATGTATATTGTTAGCATGGAGTTATGTTCATGTAAATGTAAATATAACCTTCACATATGTAAATATAAACTCTTTGGAGACTCACATTCTCAATATTTTTTGAAAGTTGATGTTTTCACGTTTTTGTTCCTCTCTAAATTCTCTAATATATATATGCCCTATTTAGCCAAATTGTTAAACTATGTTTTTTTTGGAAATCTTTTGATCAAGTTTTATATTATTGTTGTAAAATATTAAAAATATAATTCTGAATTTAAACAAAGCATTTATTAATATCTATACTTGAAAACAAAAGTTACAATTTGAAGACAACAAGCCCTCTTTGAGGTTTGTAGGGGTGATTGTTGAATCTTTATAGCTTGATCATGACAGAATTTCTTAGGCTAGCCCAATGTGTTACCATATAATTTATTCTTTTGGTATGCTCAATGAATAGTGGGGCAAAATATAGCCTTAAGCCTAAAAGTAAACAATATATTGATAGTCGTCGATAGCGCTTGTAGGATATAGCATATAAACATCATTAAAATATTACATAAGCTTTCTAAGAATTATTTAATTATTTTTGAATAAGAGTAATGATTTTTTGTTAGAAATTCTTGCTTAGAAGGTGTCTTATAAACCCAAACCAATAGAGCAAAGATATTGGGACATCATGACACTCACTTGTGCCACCCGATTCGTGGATGAATAACCATACGTATTTTGTAAGAGCTTGCTAGTAAATGATTATATTGTTCCATTCTTTTTACTATAACGAGTGAGATTTATAAAGCTTAAATGGGTTTGCATGAAAGTGACAGGATTGAGTGGGTTTTTGATACAACTCAAGAAATGAGTGATAACTTAATCAAAGAAACCAGGACGTGGTGTGGAAGGCTTGGAAGAAAAGAGCACAGCGAAACCAATACAGGCAGAGGAGGTGGATAACAACAGAGTTCCAGAGACCATATGAAGCATACGAGCAAGGAAGACACTTCTCTGGACTAAAAACTACATTCTTTAGAAGCTTAGATTAGCTTTGAGATTAGTAGCATGTAGTTATGAAGTTGGTAGGGAACGTTGTTTTTTAGTTAGTAAGACTGTTAGTTGGTTGTATCATTTGTAATTACCTTAACTAGTTGGGTTGGGGATTGAATAGGCTATAAATAAGAAAATCTCAAAGACATTTATGAAAAAATCCTTTAAGAGCTCATCACTTAACTAAAAAGTGATATGTTTATCTCTTTTTCTTAATCATTCTCTCTTTTAATCTCTCTCCTAATAGTTTCTAGGATGACTCAATAGCAACGCTCAAAACCAATGACAACTTGCGGTTTATATGACCCAACAGTGCTCATCAAACTGAACACTTAAGTATATTTAGATAATTACAGCAGTAATTAAACTGTACTGTCATCAAAACCCTCTTTTAGATTCAATACTTAGATATCTTCATGGTACATTAGAGTTTGCATTGTGTTATGGAGGTATGGAATATAAGAAGAATTTTAATATTGTAAAATCAGTTGATGTTGACTGGGGAGGAGACATTGATAACAGGAGTTCTACAAGTAGATATATGTTCAATCTGTTTGGTGGGCGATGAGTTGGATGACCAAGAGGTAAAGTGTTGTTGCTCTTTCATCCATAGAAGCAGAGTATATAGCAATAACTCATGCTGGAAAGGAAGCGGTTTGGCTTCAAAGGTTGTGTGTTGAGCTTGGGTTTAAACAAGGAGTAGTGAAGGTGAAATGTGACAATCATGGTGTTATCTTCTTAGTAAAGAATCCTGCATTTCATTCACGGACGAACCACATTGATATCCAATATCACTTCATCCAAGAAAATATTGATGAAAATGTGATAATCTTGGAGAAAGTCGATACAATAGTGAACAGCGTAGATTTCTTGACTAAAACAGTTAGTCTAGCAAAGTTTGAGCGGTGTGCTACTGAGATCGGCTTGAAGAAACAGAGTTCTGGGAAGTTTTCCATGTGTGTGAAGTATTTACCAAGTGGGAGATTGTTAGAGTTTGTGCATACTTCACGGAATCAGATCAGTAGAACCACGGACAACAACGGGGTCCCGGTACATGAGTTGAGTCTAGTTTTTTGCTTGGCGGTTTGGGCTTAGGCACATGAATAGCCGTAGTTCTACAGTAGGACAGAAATCCTAATTAAACCCTAATTAGGGCGTCTTAAGTTGCTTATAAATACTCAATGTGTACTGAGCATACATTAAAAAATGAGAGATTTGTGAGGTTGATAATAAGAAACTTCTGGCATGACGTAACCCTATTCTGGGGTGAACCTGAGTAAATCTTGTATTATTTTCTTTCTATTTATAATTCGTGTGATTGACAGGTCTCGAATCGTTTAAAAAAAAAGTTACCAGAAAAAATTGTTAGGCCTATGATTATAACTTTGGATAAACTATTGTATTGATTATGGATATAAGAAACTATCTTATAAAGTAACAAAAAACTTAGTACTCCACTACAATTCATTAAAAACAAAGAAAGAAAAAGAAAGAGTACATATATTTCTTGGTGACCATTAAAAGACAACATTTATCCAACATTTATATTTCAATGCTTCCCCCATCTGTTAAAAGACATGACAGACTCTTTATATATAATCAGAAATGCCATTGTTTTTTAGCTTGAAAACCTTGAATTTTAGCTTATGCCAATAAAACCAAATATTTCTATATGAACGCTGATCAATTAATTGAAGAACAAACTCTGCGGATTTCACCCTGAGTACCAGTTTTGACTTCAACGTTACCCATTGTCACCATTGACCTTCCGAACTCAACACCAAAACTTCCTCTAACATCAAGAAAACGCTGGACAAAAGTTCTTGTGGAAGTATCATTCCACAACAACTGATCAGATTCAAGAATTCCTCGGCCATCTCTCAAGTTTGCAAAGTAAGAAGTGTCGAATTTTTTTTTGCTGCCTGTGTCTAATGCAATACGCCTTGATCCGTTGCCATTTTCTGGACAGTGAGCTTGCAGCCGAGGAAGGAATGTAGCACTGATGGAAGGATCAGCTTTCCCTGTTGACTTGAAGTTATATAATCTGTAGCTAAAGGATTGACATGCTGAAGTTCCGATGGTGTGTCCGCCTGGTGACCAAAAGTGCAACCAATTAATTAATATTGGATAATTTTTCATCTATTTAAGTTTTTAAGATAACTGTTTATTTAATTATTTTTTAACTTATTATTAGAGCTTTAGTCTTAATTTCGAGTTTCAATGATATCTTTTTCTTATTTAACATATATCATCCAATTCTTTATCTTTTGATATTTGAGTTTTTTATATTTGATTTTACATAGGAGGGGAAGTGTTAAAGTATAAATGATTAATTGAATCATTTCTCATAAATTAAAACTTTTGAAATAATTGATAACACAATTATTTCTTATTATATATATTTATATTTAGTTAAGTAGTAAATTTTTTAGCAAAAAAAATGATTTTTTTTGTCCATTCTTACCGACCAGGGCGACGAGATCTTGCGTGTTGAGACCCTTATCCGAGAACTTTCTCTGTTGCACCATAACGGGGTCATTGAAACCTGGCAAATTGGCTGCATCTGATGCCAATGAAACTCTTCCATCTCTCCGTCCTGTTGGTACTTCCCAGCTAAGTCCCTTTGTCTGCACAACAATTAAAAGTTAATTATTCGTACTCAGTGAGTATAAAATTACAATATCTAAATGACATTTGATTGGGAAAAAAAATAAATTATTTACCAAAACAACTGAATCACGTGCAGCAAGGGCTAAGATATCTGCACAAGAAACAATTCCAGGGCATGCATCTTCAAGCTGGGTCTTGGCATCATCTATGACTTCATATCCTCTTAACGAAAGGTTAGGAAATGCGGTTTTCTCCGTGTTAGAGCCATCAATAAGGATGGAAGCATCGCAGCCGTTGACAAAGCAATCATGAAAATGCAACCTCAGCAATCCAGCAGCAAGGGTGCGATCAGAATGGAAATGAGATCGAACAGTTGACTTAACAATGGTCTCCACTTGAGGACATGTTCTCGAATAAAACCCAACACGAGTGCCTTGGCCTTGCACCAAGGTGGCAGCCATGCCAACCAAAAGAAATATTGACAAACATTTTTGCAAAGAACAAATGACACTCTCCATTTGGTTTTCTTTTTCTTATAGTACTACTGACACTTGTTAACAAAAAAATCTAGGGTTTTGTTTAAAACTGAAGATCGATCCGAGTGTAATATGCTAGGTAGCTAGGCTTGTGTGATATATTTTTTGTAGGAAATGAGAAGTATTTATAGGGTTAATGTAATCAAAGGTTGACGGAAAGAGTAAGCAAAACGGGCTACTAAATCCCGTGAGAGAAAAAGGAGAGACATATTCAAAAGTGTAAGTAGATAATTAATGAGTTGGGATGCAATAATAGCCTTTTGTCTCCACCAAATCACTTAATTACCAACAGTTTTTAAGTTCAAAAACAAACATAGACAAGTTGAAAGTTTCCATTATGACTTTTACACTTAGAAGTTAAATCTTATAATCCGTAGTAACTATTTATGTCTGGCAAAATATAATTAATTTGTGTCATAATTAAAACTAATAACTTGTAAAAGCTATTAACAGTAAAAAAAATGATTTAATCATAATTCAATTGATAACCACAATATTTTTTTTTTAAAAAATCTGAAATTTAGATCTTTTTCTACCATAATTATAAAATAAAATAATGGTCGAAAGCCATCTTTAATATATATATATTGACAACAAGTCATATTATAGATTAAATTTTCATGGACAGTTTATTAACATATCTCTCTCACACTAATTATTCATTAATCATGATTCATGACAAATACCAATAATGTAGTTGGTTATTACTATCAGTATTTTAAATAAATTCGAGGTCCACTATATAGCTACTTGTGGAGGAGGGGAGGAGTTAAAGAAAAACTGACTCATTTAGATTTATTTCAATTTAGAAAAGCTAACAATATCGTCATCATATATTAAAAGCTAAAAATTCTTGTCTTTGATTTATTCAGCCGATAGGCAATAAGGATAAGAAATGGTCAGTCTTTTGCCGCAGAAAGAAAAAAAAGGATGGTGGGTCTTCTTCTCCGCATTGATTGAGATAGGGATGGATTCTAGCTGAATCGAGTTCGAATTGAGAAATGCTCGAACTCGACTCGTGAGAAAATAACTTATTCGAATCAAATTTCAATCCGAACTCAAGTTAAGAAAACTGAATTTAAACTCGACTTGTAATTAAGATCAAATTCAAGCCAGAACACGACTCATGAGTAGCTCAACTCATTGACTCCAGTTAAATCGAACTTGAGCTTGAGCTAAGCTTTTAAAAATAAATATGTTTTTCAAAATAAAATAAATAAATTTTGTATTTATATTTTTGAAATAAAATAAATTAATATATATGTTTTTATAATATATATTAAATATGTATAATAAATATAGTATATATATAATATTTATTTAATTTATTAATTAAATCGAATTGACTCACGAGCCTAATGAACCAAATTTGACATTATTTAATCTTGACTCGATAAGTTAAGTGAACCAACATCACAATTCGAACTCGATTTAATCGAATTTCAAATTGTGCTTTTTGAGCCTAACCTCTTTAACGGGTTGAACGGGTTGAATTATAAGCATCACATTCATTTATTATCTGAGATCCATTTTTATAAACGACAGTGATTCATCCATTTCAAACACCCAATAATTAGACTCAGTCTATGCATCTGAAATTTTCTTCAAAAAGGGTAGAAAAAAAAGAAGAAGCTCATATTCCCTTATTAAACCACGTGAAAGGTTAGTACTTCGGTTCTTTTTCTCTTTTGTTTCTTTGCACAAGAAGTTGGGTTCATAATATTCCTTGAACCTATGCAGTATTGGTGCAAACCCTAACCGACAAGATCCAACAATTATATCTAATAAATTCAAGTAGAAAAAAAAGTTTCCTCCCGGTCCTGCCGCAAACAATATTGTTCGAAGGTTTCGGTAAGGTTGCTGGCCGTGCATGTCTTTTCCGATCCTTAATACACTAAGGTGCACCAATTCTTCAAGAAAAGAGACTAAACAGTAGGAGAATAGTCTACCCATATGAATAGATAATTGTTGAATTAGTGAATCTGGTGCGTAGTTTAATCCTAAGATCCCAGAAATGGTTCCATATTGACCAATTATAAAATTTTTGTTATCGTTCGAACAACCAAAGATTATATCTTTAATACCTGTGCCTCCAAATCTGAATGATTCAAATGACGGGATGCCTTTTGCGACGGCTCCATCACCGTAGGTATTGGTGTAGACACATTCATTATTCACACACTTGTAGGGGTAACCTTGGCAAAAGGGATGACTGCAAGGAAGCTTTTTAAAAGTAGAGGAGGAAAGTGAATTGTAAAGGGGATAGCTTTGTCCGTAACATTTCTTGCACGGCTCACATTGTGTCCACATTAGGTCACTACCAGTATCCATTAGCAAGTACACAGGTACGTTTTGGCTCCCAATTGTAACCAGCACCATATAAAATGAATTATGATCACGCTCCAATGGAATATGAAAGCTGTTGGGATTTAGTGTAGCACTTCAAATCGAGAATGATTCCAAATAATTAACTCTAGCATTAGAGAATTTGATCATGTTAAACAAGGTATATATCAAATTTTCCATTTTTATGTAATTATCTTCCTAATTTAGATTGTGTATTAGCTTGATTCTAGGGTTTCCCTAGAAACCCTAGAATAAACCTTAGAATCAAGCTCTATAAATACCATTGTAACTATAGAGATGGAATACAATGAAAATGTAAATCCTTCTTTTCAATATAGTATCAGAGCCGAATTGAAACGATCCAAAACAAATCTCTCAAAAAAAAGGGGAGGGAGAAACCCTAAACCCATAAATCCCTCAGCCGCAACACAGAAACAAGAAGAAAAAAGAAGAAAAAAAAAATCAAAGCTCACTGCTGAACCAACTTATCCGCCACCGAACCAGCTTATCCACCGTTGAACCAAATCTGCCGATTCTGCCCAACCACCGCCGATTCTGCATCGCGCAAATTGCTTCCGATGGAGGTTTATAAAACTATTAAAATTATTTGTAGTCCCACATTCAAAATGAGTGTTCTTAGAAGACGTCCCAAGCAATCATCCATTTAAAACATCTTAATACATAATCAATCAAAATTATTGAATCCACTCGCTACAGTATTTTTATAAAAATAAATTTTGTTATTTTGCTAATCAAGCTATATATACAAATGTAAACTATTATCGATCCAACTAGCGGGTGACACTGATTAATGACAAACAAGAGAGCTTCATTTAAAAATCTTTATCTATTTTTTTGAAATGTACAAATAAACTTTTATTAATGGTAGAATAACAACAACATACTCTAGAAGAGAGACAGACCACCAAACAAAAAAGTTTTGAACATCCCATCAAAAGCTAAACCTAATTACCTCCCCATCCATTGTTTTCTTAGCCGGCCTCCTCCATAAAAATTATGTTCCTATTCCTAAAATCCACATAACTTCCATGTAATTTACAAGTTAAATCTTGTTAATGTGCTATCTCTAAAGTATTGTCTTTGCACACAATCATGCTATAAAAAATATTTAAATTGATGAAGCTTGTAAATTCTATCCTATAATCCAAAAGTATTATATATGATAATGATCACTGTAACACCACAAGCTCATCATTCAAAAGTATTACGTCTCCTCTATTACATTACCGATGTGAGACACAATGAGCTCGTGACCAACCCAAATAACACACATTTATATGGTAGTGAGTCTGGGTCAACTCTAATACCATTTGTAATGGCACGAGCCCATTACTCAAAAGTACTAGCTCAAGTTACTTTTGAGATCATGAGACTTTAGTTATATACTAAAATCCACCCCACTGCACTACCGATGTGGGATGTGGATCATCACAATCATGTCTATTTACTACTATAAAAGGAATAGAAATTGGAGCTCACAAAAAATAATTCGAATAATGTACATGCATTTTTATGAATCAACCACGTGGAAGACAGTCATTGATTAAATCAAATCACCTTTAACGGTTTGTAACAGAGGTACCCTGTGATTCTTTTCTAAGGGTTTGGTTTGGATGATTTAGGCGTAGATTAAGTCTATGAAGATTAGAAACTATGTGTTCTAAAAGTATTTTACATTGGATCTGTTAATTTTCTCATAATAGACAAAAGATAACATAATCGATCACTTGTCTACCTCGACTCATTTTGCTCAAAGCATCAAATTTGTTGAACTGTTAATGCTGACAAGGTCTTCTACCAAATCAATCTCTATTTATCTATAAATACCGCAGAGTTCCCATCTCATATGTAGGAGATCCTTTTTTAGATAATAAGAATTTTTACTCTCTAAAAATGTACACTTTATTCTCAATTTTTTCATGAAATACAAGCAATTAACAACTACATACATTAGTTCCTTTCACCATATACACTCGAAGCATCGAGTTCAGTTTGGTATTGTTCAAGCATAGTTCAAACTTTCATAACTGATATACATATAATGAGAGTTTTTGGATTGTAGTGGAAGCAAGTGACCCATTGCCCCCACTGTGGATATATTCGCCCTTGCTTACTTGCAGAACTATCTTAATAGGCTGAGTCACCATTTTGCTTTATGTAGTGCTAGTTGAATTCACCACAGAAAATGGCACGTTGGGGCTCAAATCTTTCCATTTGTAACACTTGACTAGATGATTAATAATCGACTGACATTTATAAAAGCTAAATTGATAAATTACTGTTTTAATTTTAAGAAAGTTTTTGTTTGAAACTATAACAAATAGAAAAATGATTTTCATTGACAATTGATTTGAGTGATGAAAATAAGTGAATGGAGCCTCTGAGTCTTTGCTCTTTGGCTTGGGTCCATGACCCCCTAAAATTTAAAATTTAATGCTACTTTGACATTTTTTTTACCTAATATACCCTTATATATATATATATATATATATATATATATATATATATATATATATACATATATATTAGCCTATTACATTATACCCCAATTTATTAGGCTCCAGCTCACCATTCTCTCTAGTACATGTGTCAACCATATTATTAGGCGTGAGAAGTGAGAACCCAAGTTGAGGTGAAACTTAGGTTTAAAGATTCTACCACACAAAACCCTAGATTTATTATATATGTTGCCAAAATATATGATGTTCGAAATCATATGAACCCAAAAGTTTCTATCAATGGATTCCAATTCCACCAAAAAATATATATCCTTCAAATATCAACTCCCTCTTTCACATGTACGTGGACAATCATACTTGGAAAGTTTCTTGTTCTCCGAGATAGTGTCAGAGAACTGTTCTCCTATCCGTGTTAGATAACTACATATTGATTTCCAACAATCGAGCACAAACTTCTCTTAGTTACGTGAATATCGTCACACAAGTAACTTTGCTGCGCCACAAGCTCCCATGCTATTCGATTAATCGTGAGCACCGATGAGTTTTAACTGCATGATCTTTATGCTTGTGAGGATTGTTAATTATATTAGTTACTATCATTTATTATTAAGAGTAGAATAGTCTTTCTTTCTTTACTAGCCTATAGCCTATATAAACTTGTTTCATGATGTAATACACTGATTCAGAACAGCTAATGTAAAACCTTAGCCTCTCTTTTTCTATTTAGAGCTCACATGGTATCAGAGCTTATTAGTGCCATCCAGGATTGAACACTGACAGGTGGCTTATGTATAAAAAGGAGCTTGACTCAAACTTCACAGGATTTACGGCTCATGGTACTAGTATTTCTTTTTCCTTTTATATACACTTGATGACAATGATGTGTGCAGTGCTGTGTAACTAGTGTTTGGCAGTAGCCTACTCTATTTCAGTCTTTGTTCAGTCAAAGCTTTTCATAGGTCTTGATGAATTTCTTTGTTAGCAATTACTCCCAAACAAATAATAGTTACAATTTTCAGGCTTGTGGTTACTGTATTACTGTGGCATATACCACTCTGGAAATATTTCGGTAGCGTGTTTTTGTTTATTATCTTGAATCAGCTTTCACCACTGTATTTGTGGTTTTGTGAGTGGTGGACAGTTTTTTTTTTTAACATGGCTGAGGCTATAGACGATTCTTTGCAGTCTATTAGTGTGCAATTAGATGGCAAGAATAATTCGTATTGAAGTTACGTAATAAAGAATTTTTTGGAAGGCAAAAAGATGTGGGGTTACATCACAGGCACTTCTGTCAGGTCTACTGATAAGATGGCTACCGATTATGCAGAATTATTGGATCTTGAGACGCAAATAATTTGAAGATTATTACTTGGATTAATAATTCTGTTGTGCATTCGATAGGCACTCAATTAGCTAAATATGAGACTGTCAGGGAAGTTTGGGAGCATTTGGCAAGATTAAACAACAGTCTAACTTTTCAAAACAATACCAGTTAGAGACGGATATTCGTGGCCTTCAACAGAAAAATATGAGCATTCGGGATTTTACTCTGCTATGACCGACCTATGGGACCAGTTGGCACTTACAGAATCGGAAGAGTTGCGGGTGTTTATTCCATACATTGCCCGAAGAGAAGAACAACAACTAGTTCAATTTCTGATGGTACTTTGTGATGATTTTGAGGGGCTGCGTGGGTCGATTTTGCATCGCAGTCCACTTTATTCAGTGGACTCAGTGGTCAGTGAATTGTTGGTAGAAGAGATATGCCTTAAGTCTCATGCAGGGAAAGGGATTGTTCCAATATCCAATCCTTCTGTCTTCGCAACACCAACGCATCAACGACTTCCTCCCAGCAATCAAAATAGGTCGAATTTGAGGGTTGCTCATGATGAATGCAGTTTCTGTAAGCATAAGGGTCATTGGAAAGCTCAGTGTCCAACGTTGTTAAATAGAACCAAACCACTGCAGCACCGACAACAACAACAACCCCAGCAACAACAACAAAAGCAACAGCTACCACTGCCATCACAGGTTCCTCCAACATGGAAGTATGGAAATCAATCATAGAAATGGACTTTCAGGCCGCCTCAGCCTAATACTGCTATGGTTGCACCATCATTGGACCCCTATATGCTTGAGCAGTTTCAAAAGTTTCTTGCTACATAACCGCATGCTATGTCTGCCTCTTCTCATATAGGTTTGTCACCCACTGGTTCTTCAACGTATATCTTCCTTGTGGGTCTTAGACTCTGGAGCCTCTCATCATATGTCACCTGATTTGTCATCTTTTGTTTCCTTATCTCCTAACTCTTCTATTTCAGTTATGATTGCGGATGGTACTCCTACGCCTTTAGTAGGTGTCGGTTCCATTGTCACACCTTGTTTGTCTCTTACTGATGTTTATTACATTCCTAATCTTACCTTGAATCTTATTTCTGTTAGTCAATTATGTGAATCTGGATACTTAGTTTTCTTTTTCTCTACTACTTATTTTGTGTAGGACCTGCAATCTCAGAAGTTGTTTGGGACCGGCCGTAGGCAATGAGGAATCTATGTTTTGGACCAGATCAAAGTACCAGAAGTTGCAGCTTCCAGTGTTGATTTGTCATCTTTTCATTTGAATTGTTCATCTTCTAATTTTAATTTATGGCGTTCTCGTCTTGGTCATGTTTCAGCACCTTGTTTACAGTTTTTAACTTCTACAGGAGCATTAGGAAATGTGAAAACTCATGATATTTCTGATTGTAGTGGTTGCAAATTGGCAAAATTTTCTGCTTTACCTTTTAATAGAAGTATTTCTTTTTCTCTTGCACCATTTGATCTTGTTCATTCTTATATGTGGGGACCTTCTCCTATAGCTACAAAAGGGGGGTCGCGATATTATGTTTCCTTCGTTGATGATTGCACTCGTTTTTGTTGGGTTTATCTTATGAAACATTGTTCTGAGTTCTTTACTATTTTTCGTACTTTTCTTACTCTTGTCAAAACTCAACATTCGGTCGTTATCAAGAGTTTTCGATGTGATTTGGGTGGGGATTATACTTCTAGTTATTTTTCTGAATTACTTGCTTTCAATAGAACAATTCACCAAACTTCTTGTACAGACACTCCTTAACAGAATGGTGTTGCTGAACGAAAACATAGACATCTTGTTAAGACTGCTCGTTCCCTCTTATTGTCAGCCTATGTTCCTAGTGAATTTTGGGGAGAAACCATCCTTACTGCTACTCATTTGATTAATAGGATTCCCACCTCCCACAATTCAGGTTTGTCACCTTTTGAAAAATTATATGGCCATGCTCCTGATTACTCATCTTTGCGCGTGTTTGGATCTACTTGTTTTATCCTTTTACCTTCTGTTGAACGTAGTAAATTGTCGTCTCGGTCCACAATTTGTGTCTTTCTGGGTTATGGTGTAGGTCAAAAGAGATATCGTTGTTATGATCCAAATAGTAAAAAATTATATATATCTCATCATGTTAAGTTTCTTGAGCATATACCTTTCTTTTCCATTCCTGCTAGTTCTCATAATATGACTCAGTCTGATAGTATTCATATTGATCCCTTCACTCTTGATACTGATGATGTCACAACCCCTGCTTCATACTCACCTGCTCCTAGTTTAGATTCCAATTCTTACAGAGTTCTTGCTGATAGTTCAACAACTGGTACCCTGGCTCCCGATACATCTGTTGTTCCCTCTCCTCCTATAGCTACCCAATCACCTCTTGAGATTGTGGCTGATCCTCCTACTCGTCCTACACTTATTCGTAAGTCCACTCAACTACCAGATTTTGCTTACTCTTATTATTCTAGCTCTTTTTCTTCCACTTTAGCTTCTATTCATCATCTTTCTGAGCTCTTGTCCTATAGTAAGGCAGTTTGTGATCCACTTTGGCAGCAGGCTATGGCCGAGGAACTTACTGCGATGCACCAGACACACACCTGGGATTTAGTACCTCTTCTGCCAGGTAAACGAGCAATTGGCTCTCGCTGGGTTTATAAAATCAAAACCAAGTCTGAAGGGTCTATTGAAAGATACAAAGCCCGATTAGTTGCTAAGGGATATTCTCAAAAGTATGGCATGGATTATGAAGAGACCTTTTCTCCAGTTGCAAAAATAACCATAATTCGCACCCTTATTGTAGTCACCTCTGTTCGTCGTTGGCATATATCTCAGATGGATGTTAAAAATGCCTTCTTGAATGGTGACCTTTAAGAAAAGGTTTACATATTACCCCCTTCAGGGGTTCTTTATCAACCTGGTGAAGTTTTCCGGCTTAGAAAAACTCTTTATGGTCTTAAGCAGGCACCTCGAGCCTGGTTTACGAAGTTCTCTACAGTGATTACTTCACTTGGGTTTCGTCCTAGCTATCATGATTCAACCTTATTTATCAAAAATACCATTGCCGGTCGTATTATGCTTTCTTTGTATGTTGATGATATTATTATTACTGGTGATGATGTTGATGGGATTGCAGCATTAAAATCAGAGTTAGCTCGTTGTTTTACAATGAAATATTTAGGCTCGTTGAGTTACTTTTTGGGAATAGAGGTTGCTTCTTCTCCAAAATGTTATATTCTCTCTCAATCTAAGTATATAACTGACATATTTGAGCGTGCTCGTCTTACTGATAATAGGACTGTTGATACACCTCTTGAACTTAATACTCAGTATTCTTCTTCTGATGGCTCTTCTTTGCCGGATCCTAGCTTATATCGTACTGTTGTTGGTAGCTTGGTTTATCTCACCATCACTCGTCTTGATATTGCATATGCTGTTCATATAGTTAGTCAGTTTGTTACTTCGCCTACTACTGTTCGTTGGACTTTTGTTCTTCGCATTTTGAGGTATCTTCGTGGTACTCAATTTTAGAGTCTTTTATTTCCATCTACTTCATCCTTAGAACTGCGTGCATTCTCTGATGTTGATTGGGAAAGTGACCCTACAGATCGTAAATCAACCACTGGCTTTTGTATTTTTCTGGGTGATTCTCTTATTTCTTGGAAGAGTAAGAAGCAAGATGTTGTTTCTAGATCTTCCACAGAGGCAGAGTACCATGCCATGGCTTCTACTACTTGTGAGATAGTTTGGTTGCGTCAGCTACTTGCAGATATGGGTGTTTTTCTTCATCAGTCTACTCCTTTGTATTGTGACAACAAGAGTGCTATTCAGATTGCGCGCAATTCCGTTTTTCATGAGCGGACCAAGCATGTTGAAATTAATTGTCACGTCACTCGACATCATCTTCAAGTTGGCACTCTTACGTTACCTTTCATCTCTTCTAATATGCAGATTGCTGACTTGTTTACCAAGTCACATTCCACTTCATGTTTTCGGTTTTTGTCCAGCAAACTCTCGATGCTTATTGCAGCCGCATCATGAGTTTGAGGGGGGATGTTAATTATAGTAGTTACTATTATTTATTATTAAGGGTATAATAGTCTTTCTTTCTTTACTAGCCTATAGCGTATATAAACTTGTTTAATATTGTAATACACTGATTCAGAACAGCTAATGTAAAACCCTAGCCTCTCTTTTTCTATTCAGAGCTCACACGGATCACATTGTACACCGCCCTTCATCAATTAGCAAAAAGGTTTCCTCAATGAAAGCTCTTTCAAGTGAGGTGCATTTCTCACATTGACATATATTATCTAAGCACATAGCAAATGTGATTGGAGTCATCATTTGATTTTGAAAGGTTCAAATCTTTTGTTATTGGTTTTCAAGTGAGATTCGGAGGAATGGGAGATTATGGTACATGATGGAGAGAAATTAGACCGAGATCTAACCCATCTAATTGATGAGAGCTATCCTTAATTTGCAATTGAAAGCTTCATATTATCAATAAAATTATCCTTTGCTTGTAAAAAAATTTGTGTGGAAGACACGCCTTCAACAATGATATTTTTTAGTGAGAAATGTTTGGTGCAGGGGAGCAATATATTTATTGAAGTGTGGAGGACACACGCCTTCAATAATGGAAACTAAAGGATTACAAAGTTTATATGCAAAAAGGAAAGGTAGTAATCGAAATTAATTAGGCCCTATAAAGTCAAGAAAGCGAGTTGTGAAAATAAAACAAGTATGACTTCAGTGGTGATCAACGAAAAGTAGACCAAATGTATTTGAAGTTACGTAGTTTTAGTTTCATATAGTTTATGAGTCAAAAAATTATGGATATTAGTTAGTTATTATAAATATATGAGAATTAAGATTATTAGTTCATATTTATGAAGCAAAAATAATTAGTCAGATATAGAATGTTATAATCCAGACATCAATATAATTTGTAAAATAGGGTTTTATAGAGATTCAAAAGTTGAGTGAATATTAGGTGTATGATTGGGGAAATTTTTTACACTATTTTATTTAGAAAATTTGTATATTATGAAGTAGTAAATTTCTGCAATTTTTTTCTATCCAAAAATTACAACAAGTGTTTTAGTACAATTGTTGTAGTTGAGAATTAACAATTGATTAATTCTCTTGTGAACGTAGGTAGGTCAAAGGTGTTGAACTTTTTTTTAAAAAAATTTATTTAATTTATTTAAGTTTTGTTATTGTTAGTGCGTATTATTGATTGAGTGTCTGAATTCTCAATATAAGATATAATGAAAATCACTTTACAATTAAATTTTTATGTAATGCAGATATTGATCTCCTTAATTTAGAATAGAGAATTTTTTTAAAAGAAAAGACTAGAAAAATTAAGTGTAGGACACACGCCTTTAACAATGATGTTCATTAAAAAAAATAATTTTTTTTTTTGCATAACACAATCTGTGTGCTGCCTGCCGGTTTCTGCCCAAGGTTTCTGGCCGTAAGAGATAATTCATTTAACAAATACTCATCTTCGACTGACTTGCAAATCTCAAAAGATGCCTGCAAATGGTAAGGGAGTTTCCTTACGCCTACTTAATTATACTGCTAATATATTAAACCTAATGCTTATTTTTAATTCTTAGCAAAGAACAAAATTATTTTATATTTAGCTAATGTTTCTTTACGTATAAAGTTTAATAAAAAATTATTGGGTACAGAAGCGTGTGCTACCCACAAGAATTTGTCACCTGACTTGGGTCAAAACTTAAACCTGTTTGTAATTTTGTAAAATTTTAATATAAATGTGTGATTCAAAAATTAATATTATCAATAAAAAATTTAAAATTATTAATAATATTTCTAACTGATCAGAACTTTTTGATTTAAAACTGAACCAATCAAAAATTTTAATTTTGATTAGCAGCCCTTTGTTTACTTCTTATAAACTTTTGACTCAACACTACCTATAAGTACGTTATGCTTGAATCCAATCAAACCACTCCACAGATCAGTAACTCATTCTTTTTTCTTGTGTCACTGTTTAAATAATACTCTCTGTAGTACCAAAAAAAAGATAATATTCTCAATGGAGGGAAACAAAGCATTGCTTTTATTGTTTTCCTTCTTTGCCGTGGCTGCCACCTTAGTGCAAGGCAAAGGCACCCGTGTTGGGTTCTGTTCGGGTACATGTCCTCGAGTCGAAGCTATTGTTAAGTCAATGGTTCAATCTCATGTTCAAAAGGATGTTACTCTTGCTCTTGGATTGTTAAGGATGCATTTTCATGATTGTTTTGTTAAGGGTTGCGATGCTTCTGTTCTCATTAGTGGGCCTGGCACAGAGAAAACTGCCAGTTCTAACCTTGGACTGCAAGGATATGAAGTTATTGAAGATGCCAAGACACAACTCGAAGCTGTATGCCCAGGGGTTGTTTCATACGCTGATATTCTCGCTCTAGCTGCTCGTGACGTTGTTGTTTTGGTATATTTTTATTTTTTTATTGTATATTTTCTTTTACTCAAATTGAATGTATTATAATTTTGCATGACTGGCATACATATTAAAAAATTAAGATTTCAAATTTAGAATGAATATTTTTAAGTGACGCTCCTGAAATTATATAGTAGAATTTTCAAAAAGTAAAAACAATGTTGAAAAGTGATTTTTTTTAATAAAAAAATAACTGTTACATTTGCTTATTTAAGCATTATTTGGGACAAAAAGAATATTATTTAAGCATGCAATTTTTCATAATATCATGCATCTTAAATTAATGTTGATGTTCCATGTATACAGACCGGCGGACGAAGCTGGTGCCCACAGGACGCAGAGATGGGAGGATTTCATTGGCATCCAACGTCAACAATCTGCCAATGCAGAGGGACTCTGTTGACGTGCAAAAGAGAAAGTTTGCTGCGTTCGGTCTCAACATTAAAGATCTTGTTGCGCTTGTTGGTATGCAATTATATATATGTGTGTATAATGTCAGCACAGAAAGTATTGCATACACCAAAATTAATATATATATATATATATATATATATATATATATATATATATATATATGTACAATTGAAATATCAACATATAAACTTATTTCTGAAAATAACAGGAGGAGGACACACCTTAGGGACGTCAGCTTGCAAGTTCTTCAGATATAGAATATATAACTTCAGCAATACAAGCGGAAATGGAGCTGATCCATCAATCAACCCTGCATTTGTTCCTCAGCTTCGAGCACTTTGCCCACAAAATGACAATGGCACAAGGGATGTTGCTCTTGACACAGGCAGCCCTAATAAGTTTGATGCATCGTTCTTCACAAATTTGAGGAATGGTCGCGGAATCCTCGAATCCGATCAAAGGCTATGGACTGATGCTTCCACCAGAATCTTTGTCAGACGCTTTTTAGGTACAAGAGGCTTGTGATCATTGAACTTCAATGTTGAGTTTGGAAGGTCGATGGTGAAGATGAGTAACATTGGCGTCAGAACAGGCACTAATGCTGAAATTCGCAAAGTCTGTTATGCAATTAATTGATGATAAACAAAACTTGGGATCTGGGAAGACAAATTTGCTTAGTCTTTTGTGGTCCTGATGATAGTTATGATTTCTGGAGTGGGAAAAAAGGGATGATGAAGCATTAGAATGATTGAAGAAAAAGTAATTTTGTTTTCTGGGTGTGGGAAAAGTTTTTTGATTTTGCAGGGAAAGTCGCAATCGTTTCTATATTGTTGAAAGTTTGGATCTGCAGCGGGCTTCTACATTATTTGTTTTTGAATTTAGTTGTTTCAGCTGGTAATTTGTTGCAATTTAGCGGTTAATTTGTAAGCTTTTCATTATTAATAAAGATTTCTCTTTGTCGTTCAAATTAAATTAACGCACAATATGTAATGAAGAACCCTAATTTTCTGAAAGTTATGTGACATTTACAGCAAAAATTATATGGCTTTTGCAACATCTTAGACACATACTCTTTGTTTTCTTGATGAATTTCCTTTGCTGAGTGTGCTTAATTTCTTTTCATTTAG